>JAUMJJ010000023.1:12170000-14570000 GCA_033556795.1 Tapera naevia | reverse complement strand
TGTCTAGATACTCTCAAGATAACAAAAAGGAAAGGGACAAAGAAGGAATTTATTGGCTGGAGAAACAGAAAAAGAAATGCCAATCTATCCAAAAGTCAGTGAACAGCCGAGCAAAAGCCCTGGATCCACTTAAAAGTCTGGAGGAAACACAGAAGGAGAAGTTGAAACAGAACTGGTCAGTATCCTACTATGCACAGAAATAACTGTTTGCTCTACTGAATGGGGATCATCAGATATTTCTTTAGGAGAAACTGTGTCCTAAGAGCATTCCTAGCCTTGCTTGTTTGGCTGTCATAGCCATTCCACATTAATCTGGATTTCTTGACAATTTCATGCTACTCTTCCCATACAGAACAGTTTCCTTTAGATTAACATTTGTAGAACCTGGTTTGTACAAACAAGCCAAATGAAATGTATAATTTGTTAAAGCGCACCTAAGACAAGGTTTTCTAAAAACGTGAACACTGGTTCTCTGCTTACCTTCCAGTAGTAAAGCTTTTCTAAGGGTCCATAGCTTGCCAGCAATAGGATTTTTTTTCCCAGCATTCAGAATCAAGAGAATTACAACTGCTATTTAAAGAACAAAGCAGTTATTGAGAATTCCTTGTTCCTGATCAGCTGCAGTCAAATGGAACCTATATTGGACAGGAACCTTTTCTATTTCAGGCAAAATATGAGAGAGAGAACAAAGGAATACAGAAAGGAGCTGGAAGAAATGCAGCTACGAGTCAAGAACAGACCATACCTCTTTGAACAGGTCACTAAGGTAACTTGTCAAAGTTCCAGAGTGTTTCTGGGAGACAGGATTCATTTGTCTTTCATTTAAGGCAGGCATTAAGAAATCTAGTCTCAAGTAATTCACAGATAAGAAGTTGCAAATGGCTGCATAGTCTCTTTACACTCAAAACAACACATGGAAGGGCCACCCAAGTATAATTTAAATTCCTTCCCACCACTTGAAAAAACACTCAGACTTATTTCTTGGTTGTAGAGCTTTCTAGTCCTTAGTATGTATTGTAATCAAAATATATAGCTGGATCAAAATTCAGGCTTTATCATACCAGAAATATATAAATACCTGATCTGCACCTGAATACCATAGCCTACAGTCTAGAAACATTGAACTTTTTTTCTTAAAACCCTCTCCAGCTGAGCACCTTTGCTTTGTATTTCTAGAGCTACTAGAAAATCATTAATGACAGTTAAGTCGCTTATGTCATCTCCAAGCTCTGCCGTCTGGGATTGCATTCAGCACAGCTCATCCATTACACAGTATCATCTGCAAATCTATATTGCACTTGAGGTGCAGATACAAACTTTATTATGTATCTTTTTCCCAGTGTTTTCTCTTTCAGTTCTGTCTCCTTGCAGGAATGGTATCTGGTTAGAGACATAATGACATTAACAATAAGTTGATTTAAGATTTTTCAGTAGAAAATACCTTTCTGGGTCAGACTTCCTGTTCAGGAGGCAGAGAACACTTTTGTATGATAAAGATTGGTAATACTTCTATTTGCCAGACTTGTAGGAGTTCACCAGTATTGGCAGCATTCACTCATGCCGAGACAGGATTTCTAATCGTTCCATATACAGAACACCTTAACCTTTAGGAACTAGCCAGTCACTCTGGAAACCTATCATCTCAGACCACATCAATCTGCAATGTTTATGAGTAGGCAGGGAGTATATAGGATCCAGGTTGCTTGGTTTTCAGTTTTGTGAAGATGTGCTGACATAAAGCCATTTCACAGGCATTCTCTGTTTATTGAACTCCAGCATGGCTAGTGCTTACAAATCACAAGCAAACACACTTTCAGAACTTCTCATAACTCTTTATTGCATATAGTCTCGATTTGAATGTCAGAGTCAGGACTCAGACACAATTATGCTAATCTGTTGAGGCTGGAATGTTGTACAAGCAGGAGAACAGGAGAAGGAAGGAAAAAAAGAACAGAAGCAGGGAAAGGTGAGCTCCAGCTTTGAGGAAAGATGAGACATTCCTAGAATTTTGCTGTCCTCTTGTTCTCATTAGGAGTGTCAACTACAAACTTTAAAACAACTTGATCTTTGGGGGGAAGCCCCAGTTCTATATCTTTACTGTTTAAGTTTCAATTTCATA
The DNA here is from genome assembly GCA_033556795.1 of Tapera naevia. Classification (NCBI taxonomy): domain Eukaryota; kingdom Metazoa; phylum Chordata; class Aves; order Cuculiformes; family Neomorphidae; genus Tapera; species Tapera naevia. Next base: position 14,567,881 of record JAUMJJ010000023.1, on the reverse strand, counting down.
GCATGGTGTTCGTCAAGGAGCAGAGCGTCACTACAGACACACCCTTCAGCAGGCTGGGCTAAGTGAAGAATTTGTAAGGAGAAAAGGGGAAGATGTCACTTACTTGCTGGAAGAAGAATCTGATGTTCAAAGGTAATTGAAACAATGCAATACAGCCCTTTTGCCTCTGAGTAGAAATATTTTCCTTGTCCATGAGAACATGCCAGTTTCTATCATCTAGTGCAGGCAAAATTAAATCAGCTTCATTCCTCTTATTAAGCATCATGGCTTCTCTATCTTACTCCTGTGACTGCACTGTATTTGTTATGCACGGGGCAAGGGTGCAGGTAAGCTCTACAAACCATTTCCAGAATTAGACAATCACTGTTCCCACAGAGCGCCCACACCTCGGGGTGAAAAGGACGATTGTACTGTACAGGAAGGAGAACCTCAAGAGGAACAGAGCAGAAAGGAAACGGCAACATAAGATTTAGCAGAAGAATCCATGGATCATCTCTTGATTTTTTAAATTGAAGGTTCTCCAGGTTAACCCTCAGGCATTTTCTGGTTTAGGCTGACACCTAAGAATTGCTCTGTGTTGAGATGTGAGAACATAGTAAAAGGAAAAAAAAGACCAATTGTTATTTAAAGCATGTGTTGTCCGACCCAGCAGCCTTCCTTAGTCTTCATAAGTGTTCCTTGTGAGCCATTTCTCTTTAACAGAAACAAAACAATTTTTTTTTATCTTTGGATAAAAGTAGATATGAAAGAGGTGCATCCTCTCTTGTCAGCTCCTTGCATTCATGCCACTGCAGCACACACAAAGGGGAGAATGCCTTTCAGTGTGCTAAACCTTGGATTACAGATACATGTGGTAGAATGCTTTTAAACAACTTATTTCTAAAAGAAAAAAAAAAAAGCAAGATTTGACCTACCTTGGGAGAAGACTCAGAGAGAAGTCCTTCTCTGTTTCCTTATTCCTCATTCCCTCATTATCAGCTCTTCTCCTTCCTCCCATTAGGAAGAAGCAATAGTCTTTCTGTATTAAAAAACTATCTCCTGTAATTCATTATTTGAAACTGTTTTAACATCTTACCAATTTAGATCATTAATTTGGCCTGAAAAACAAAATGATGAAGAAGGTTGTAATTAAACAATACATCACTTTAGATTGCTGTTGTCCTAATTCTACAATTACTGTGGTATCAAAGATGGACTTCAGTGGAAGAAAGATTAGGCATTACCTGTGAGCATGATGCACTCAAACTCCTGGGGCATCTTAAATGGCACAGTTCCCACATTGGTGGTCTTCCTTTACCTGACAGCGATAATGGTCTCAAAACCAAAAACCCTTACTACCTGGAATGTTTTCTGAGAATTATATCAAAGCACTTTTGAGATTAAAATATTTTTAAGTGGCTATCACGGTTTATGCATTGTCCAATTTCTTTATCAATCCTCTTTTCCTCACTTTTTAAATGGAAACTTTTTCTCTTTTCATCTTCGTTACCTGAATCCAGTTCTGCTTCCACTGTAACAACAAAACTTTCTTATCAAATCAGAAATAAAGTACCTGTAAGAACTACCACATTGGATAAAGCTGTAAAACTGAGGTCATGACATTTTTAATCATAACAAAGTAGTAGATCCAAGAATTTATGGCCCCAGGGCTTCAGACTCCTATGTTATTCTTCCAGAGAGATCACTTAATGCTGATAAATAGCTGAATGCATTGGGTTGCAGCAGTCCTCCTTACTGACCCAAAGATCTCAAATAAATCTAAGTCTAGGCTTGAATTTCTCCTTTTTTCCTCCTTTTCCAGTTGGAGAGCTTCCTACGCAATACCTCTGCTGAGTGCTGTGTCACAAACTGAAATGTAGCCCCTCACTAGAGGAATTCCCAACAGGTGGGAAACATTTCCTTCTCTGTAGAGGCTTTGCACACTGAGAAGAGACTCAAGCACTAGGGAGGGTTCAAGGAAGGCTGTTCTCGGTGTACCAGTTTTGACATAGGATTTTGTAGGACACACAAAGGCTGTTCTTTCTTCAGTATCCTCTGGAAAAGTGCAGTTATATAATCATATTGTCACCATGCCTTGTCACATTGGAAAAGGATAGAAAGAATTCTTCCATGCTCCAAGCCTGCGGTCTAAAGCCCAGTAGCCTTTTATGGATGTATCTGGAGCAGTGAGAGTGAAATTTTAATACATATATTTTAAGATACGTTTACTAATATTGGTTGCTATTTTCCATAATAATACTTGATGATGCTGGAAAAAGAAATTTACAAGTATGTGAGATGTAAAGGAAAACCTTCAGAAAGCTTGAACGAAGGCTTGACTTTAAGTAACATTATGCCATATCCCTTTAACAAGTACTAAGGTGACATGCATGAATGCAGTAACAGATAAATCCAAGTCTTAACATTGGCCCCTGCTGAAATGGTGATGAAAGTAAAACCACCAAACTAAGCAACTGAAACTCACTAGCACCTTTCTTGCTAAACAAAGTGTTCTGAAAGTAGGATTACGTTTCTGTAATCCTAGAAGAGATTTGTAACTGTATTTGTAATTTTCCGTACTGTGGAATTTCCACTTCTGCTATGTAATTTTGCATTTTATCAAAATATTTTGTTATTTTTAGTTAGAAGAATTACAGCCTGTTCAGCTGACTTTTAAAAATACAGTAATAAAGGACACATCTCACCGGAGCATCTCTCATCAGCTGATGGAATGGTAGCCTAACAACATCAGATCCTGATTCACAGGTAGCTGAGTGGAGCTTCTGCAAGAACCTCCAAATTAGTGTATCTTTAATGACAGAAGCACTACCCTTAAAATCAGCCATGGAGCAACACAGACTCAAAACATTCTCTTCACATGGGTGCCGTTATAGGTGGATGGGATCTTAGCAAAACTCTGCATTCTTAGTAATATTAATTCTGAACAATCTTTTAAGTTAACAACAAATTCAAAACATCTATATGGTAGACTCATTTAAAGAGCCTGATATACCAAGCAAATTTTGGAGGAAAGTGACTGGGGAGAGCAGGAAAAGAACACAGCAAATATGAATGATATCAAGTAGTACATTTATTTCAGAGATTAAGTCAGCTTCTGACAGTGAGATGTATTAGAATATAGTTTCTGAAGGTAAGGGATGGGAGGAAGGCCTGTTGCTCAAGGTACTGGATGTTTGTACAGTGCCTAGCACAGTGAGGTCCTGGTCCTTCACTGGCGCTCCGAGGTGCTCCAGCAAAATATATGCTTTAGGCTTTAGGAGAATGGACTGCATAAACAGTTTTGAAATGGCGTTCCATGACATGGGCTAAATGACATCTAAGCAGCAGGCTTCACCTTCTGAGCTCTGCAAGAGAGAAACTTGGTCCGGCAGGTCTTCTCCAACTCCAGTTTTATGATTTATTCTCCATCCACCCACCCCCTCTGTGCACAGTCAAAGCAATGTTCACTCCACATGGTGAGCCTCTAGGAGGAATGACCAATCCCACTTCAGTCACCACATATAAGAGGGCGGAAAAAAGAGCAGCTTGTCTCACCCTCCTCTACTCCAATAATGGACTCCGTGTCTGGCAGGTGCAGAGACTCAACGCCAAGGCTGGGCTGAGAGTTCACGGATATGAGGCTCTTACTATGCACTGTAGATTCTTCCAGCAAACTGCTGCCCACCAATGTCTCTATTGTGAAAAAAAAACAGGGTAAACCAAAATTCTCAATGCAACAATATGGCAATGTAAGATACAATCCCTGCCTCACTCCAGGTCATGCAGACTTCTTCCCTAGACTCCTACTTTATCCGTTCCTACTCTTTGGGCATCCAGCACTCCAATGGATGGTAATGCCTATATTCACTGTTTTGAGCCTTAGTATGGTGGGATCTCATGCAGGCTTGGCCTCCTCTTTAAATAATTCACATTGCATTGAAAAAACAAGCTGCTTACAACAAAAATACAAAACAAATGGCATGAATTCCACGTAAAAAAAGACACCAATTCATGTTGATTCTGAAAACAATAAACTTCTCTGCCCCTTGACCACAATACAGAAATACACCTTTGTCTTCTATCCTAGAAAAAGGGAGGGTGAGCAATCCACCCTCATCTCAAAAGAAACATTCTTTTATTCCTTACTGGCTTGTGGTCTCGTATTTTCAGGACTAACATCTTCCCTTCTCTTTGACCATCCACTAATTCCAGCCCTTATCTCTCCCTCACAGAGAGTGCCCTCTTCTCCTTACCTGGCTGTTCTTGATCTCTGCTGTCAGCTGTTCCAATTCGGGAGTGGTGTTTCCTCATATGCACATTTCTGCTACCACTCTGGGAAAACGTCTTCCCACAAATTTGGCACTGATGGGGCTTCACTCCTTGGAGTAGAAGGGGGAAAAATATCCCATGAATTACCAAATTGGGAATAAAGATCTTAGCAACCAAGATGACAATAATGCTGTTTTGAAATGACTGTTGACGTCACTGGTGCCAATTGCCAGTGAAAAAAACAAATGAGAAATTTTCCTGTTTCCTGGAGAGCAATAAGCTTCCAGAGCAGAATAGTTTTAAGTATCAGTATTGCCAGCTGATGGAAATCTCAAGTCTGAAGAGTAACATCAAGTCTTCAAATTGGATTTATGAAAGGGAACTTATTCGGAATTTCTTAACTTAGTGACAAGGAAATATTTGATGACCCATCGCGAAGAATAAAATGACCAAAAACAAGGAAGCAGAGGCAAGGAAGCAATCCCTTGTCATCCATCACACAACAACTTGCAGCATCTGGTTTGCATTACTGAGTAGAAACAACATGGTGACTTGTCACTGTGAAAGGATTTCCATTTTACAGAACAGTACACCATTTCCACAGTGCAACAAGTATGATGCCCATACCTGTGAGCTCAATAGCATGGAAGCCGAGGAGACAGGAAAGAAGAAGTGGGGAGAACTCCGGTAGCCTCAAAAGTTACAACCCCCAGTAAAATCTCCCCTTCCCCAAACACGCCATATTCATCAAGCCCTGACAGATCAATCAAAACAGATGGCAGAAGCTTTGAAACACTTGTGGAATACATTTCCGTGTACTGCTTTGTCCAATTACAAGTATGTAAAAGGAAAACCCTACCTAAAACAAAAACTCACTCGAGCGATTTCAGATCTGAATAGGTTTGATTAATATATAGAGGTGATAAATTCTCTCTTTTAAATAACAAAATGGCAGCTATGAAAAAACTATATAACTTCAGGATGTTTTAGAAACAATTTTAAAAGAAATATTAAAAGTGTAATTTGAATGCAGAAACAAAATTTGGAAACAGAATCAAGAGAAAAGATTAAAGTGTACAGGCTACAGGCACCACAAAGGAAAACAGGAAATACGGTGACCAGAAGTCCTGTAGAAACCAGGGCATTGTTCTCAAGGAAGTCAAAGTCCTAAAAGATCTTTTCTCAGACACATCACAGAATGTCTCTTACCTGAGTGGACAACCAAATGTTTCCGAAGGCTGGAGTATTCAGCAAAGGAGCGACCACATCCCTGTGCCTCACACAGAAAGGGTTTTTCTCCTACAAGGGAAAAGTAGATTCTTAGATTTTCTGATAACAAATTGATCTGATTCTCCAAGTCCCTGAAAAGCGCCTGAAGATCTCTACCACATTCTCCCCTTTGGCATTACATGCAACGGAGCTCAACGGAAACTACACATATGCTTCCTAAGGCTTTTAAAGCATTTTCTTCCTCAGCTTTCAAGAGGAAACACTGACAGTTCTTTCTGAAATATTCTTATGTCGTCACTTACTGAAAGTGAAGCAAGGATCTACTATTTCTAAATAGATCCTCCAAGTATATAAACACTAAAAGGATAATATAAAAGTGCCTGAACTATGATAGATTTTCTATATGCAGTTCTTAACAACCAGCTTTCTGCTTCACACACTCCAAAGATCCTGTTCCCTTTCTGCCTCCCAGTGCCAAAAATCCCATTAACTGTATTTCCCTTCATATCAGATTCTATACTTTATTTCAGATCAGGCTGAACTTGGCAAAGTCACACGAGAGATGTGTCAATCATTTATATTTATGTGTGGAAGAACAGTAATCAAGGTACAATTTGTTCTCATAGGCTGAAATTTGTTGGTTTTATGTATCTCCACAGCTATTTGTGTATTTGTCTAATTAATGATAAATTGGGAGGTGACTACACTAATGCAACGCAATATAATTAATCTGTTCTAAACACCCTCTTAATAAAGCCTTAAATTAAACTAGAGGTAACATTTGCCTGCAACATCCCCCTAAAGAACTCAATATACTATATTTATCACTATGATTTCAAGTTTTACCTAGACTACAGTATCAGAGCAACAGCAGGAGATTAAGCAAGCTATTGTAGCGACTTTATTGTCTAACATATACATAGTTCTTTCAGAGTAAACTTGTCTTTAAAATTGTTTCTACTGTGATTTTGCCTTTAGAAGACCTCTCCCTACTGTTCATTTTTCAGGATCCTATCTGCTGTAGCATTCAACACACCTGACCAAAAAGGATCGACATGGCACATTCTTTAGAAAGTTGAAGTATGTAACAGATTCTCAAACACCAATTGTACCTTCTGGTTTGTTATAAATATTTCAGACTTGGAGAAGGAAGAAAAACCACCATTGACAAAAATAACAGCACACAGTTCCATCTGTAAGAAACCTCAGATCTATTTACACCTATGGTTTCAAAACACCTTTGGTCTGATCAAACTTTTAATTGCGCATTATCGATTTGTAGTTAAGACAGTTCTAATTTGCTGCTCCAGAACCTACAACTCTGTAACGATTGTGCAAACGGCAGCTGAGCCTATTAACTTTATCTGTGTCCTGGCTGGAAGCTTAAAAGAAAACCGCAAAAACTATGCCTGCTGTTACTACACATTCCAAATTTTATTATTGATATATGTAATTTTTAACTACATCTGAACATCTGCCCCCAAACCATGTGTTCTAGCTAGACTGCAAATTCTTTAAAATAGCAACCTTTTTCCATGTGTATCTACAAATTACATCCATACGGTAGCATTTAAGGCAGAAGGCATAAACAGCTGCTGGCAGCCCACATAATCTGTGATTTCATTTTACCAGAGAGGCCTTGCGTTCTCACAGTTGTCAAGGTTATTATGAAACAACCAACTGTAATGGAATGCTACCTTCCTGAGCCATCAAGGAATCTCTTAACAATAATGCTGAGAGGCTTGAATTTGGCCGTTTATTTAAGTAGTGTGGTAACCCTGAGGCTTAAAAACCCAAACAAAACCACGAGAACATGGACTTTGCTAACTATTAAATTGCTGATCATTTTACCAGTTACTTGTGTGCCTCTCTCAAACAATTTTCTAGTATAAAAACACCTAAAGCACTTTATGCAGTTGTCATGACTTTGGCTGGTTCACCAACTTCTAGGCAGGATCGAATTCTCCAGAGGAGACAGCATTAAAAAGACAATGTATAAAATACAGCACCATGAGGTAAAGGTTCTTGTTTTATTTCATATAAAAAGCTGAGCATGAGTTAGGAATACATATGCTCCAAGGTATGGTATTACAATGTCCCAAATTAGCATTAGCACAAACAGAGCAGTTTGCAGGACAAAATGATGTCATCTAATTATTGCCTTTTTCTACTAGACTTTGTATTTTTGCTGCTCACTCCACTGTATTCCTCACTTCCCCAAATTTCCAAAATGCAGTCATTCTACAACTCACAGCTCCCACCAGTCTCCTGCTCCTGCAGCATAACGCACGTCACACGCTGCACACATGACCAGCGCTGGCAGGAGCGTGGGGGCAAGTTGCTCAGCACTGCCACCGAGTAGAAACAAGGTGCCAGGCTGGATAAAACAAAGTGCTGGGCCGGATAAAAGAAGGTGGAAGGCCGCATTCGGCTTGCAGGCCATGAGTCTGATACCCCTGTTCTACAAGAAGCATAGGTAACACAAGATAGTCAGATTTAGCCAGGTCAGGGCAGCTACAACTATGTGCACCAGGACTCCACACTGGAGAAACAGCTAAGCTAGTCTGCCTTTCAGGAATTTAAAATAGCTTCTTTATTAAAAACAATTATAGCAGTTGTGTTCACTGTTCCCTTGGGAACAAGTCTAATTTCTCCCCAAAACATCCCAACCTCCTCCCTCCATCAAACAGCCTGAGGGGGGAAACAAATCTTTAGTGCATGGGTCTGAGCAGAGCACAGCAATGGAAGGGTGAAAACTGTGAAATTAAATAGGGTAGTAAAGGGGGTAAGCAGTTGATTAAATTGACCTACAGATCTCTGTGAATTGATAAAAAAGGGATATGAATTAAGGGCAGAGATAAACAACATAATCTCAAAAGTTTGAGGATGGAGGACAAAGTGGTTTATTCCTCAGTAAAGACCCCACCTCTGTAGACCACAAATAGGTGAAGGTCTAAAACACACCGGTGTGAATTCGTAGGTGGTTCTTCAGATTTCCAGCTGTTGTGAACTGTTTCCCACAGCCCAGCTCTGTGCACACAAAGGGTTTTTCACCATTGTGAGTTCTCATGTGCACCTTCAGCCTTTGCAAGACATAGAAACTTTTTCCACAGCCTTCTGCTGGGCAAGTGAAGGAGCGGTCATTCCTGCAAAGCAACAAAATAGCTGTTTCATTACCAGCTACTGCAATATATTTTTCAGGAACACTGGACTTCTATTTTTGATGAAACAAAAATCAGAAACATTGAAATCAAAAATAAAATGGAAAGAGTTAATCAAAGTGATTGACCTAAATTAGTCCCAAGGAACTAGGGTCTGGGTGGTCCACTGGAAGAATTTGCTCAGGTAATAATCTTTTCACTGTATTACCTTGCCTATTCCCTACACAGAATTATTTAGTAAAGCCATTTATATAGATTATATAGGAATGTTGTGGAGTTTCAGTCACTGGCGGATCAAAATTGACTGTATGTGTACACATAACATATGCAGTAAACCGCCGGCCCTGTGTCAGGGTAAGATGATGATCTCATGATGTTGGAGTCCTTCCCAGTTTCTAAGCTTCTCACCTACAATTTACCTTAGAGACTGCCAATTTCTTAGCTAAAAAAAGATTAGGATGATTTGTTAAAGCAAGTAACTTTGTTCAAGGATACACATTAAAGCATCCCACAAGTTCTAATGTTCACTGTATCACAGAAGTGATAGTGATGCTCTTTATTAAGCACCTGTTAAATACTCTAAACTGAACACTATAACAAGGACGTGCAAAAATAATCTAAATCTAGTCAAACTGTTTCAACATAAACAACCTAAAGCAAGCAACAGGACTAGGATTTCTGAGAGTAATAACAGGTTTTCACAGCTTATCAGTGTCAAAAACTAATGCTATCCCAAATACAGAGCACAGCTTTTCAAAGTCATGACAACATACAGCTTTATTCTGCTCACCGGTGTGTTTTCAGATGATACTTGAAGTGAGCTGGCCACACAAAAGTCCGATCACAGCCCTCAACTGTGCACTTCAGCTTCCTTTCCACGCGAGATAAATGAGAAATGGGAGTAGAGTCTTTCGGCTGCCCATCTCCTGAGCAAAGATGAACATTTTCACCTGGAAGAGAAAGCCCACCAAAATCTAAAATAGATACAGATTACTATATGTCAAACTTAACAGACAAACATTTTTAATAGATAAAAGACTGTAAAACAGGCATATGCCTGGCTACTAATTGTTTACCATATCCTACATGCTGCTGCCTAGCCCGTAACAGGGATCAGACAGATTTTTCAACTCTACCAGGCCCATGAACTCTTCCCAACAACCTACCTGTATCAGATCAGCTGCTACCAGATGAGGCTTACCACAAGAAGACCAGAAAGCCAACACAGCAAACATTGTAAAAATGGTCTCTCTATCAATATCGACCAATCAATTTTAAGTATCAGCCAGAATAATTTTAAAAACACCTTAGGCTCAAAAAAGAGATATTGCCTTTGTTTGCAATTATTTATTAACATAATTAAGTCAAAAAGCATGTGATTAAATCCAATTATGTATTCTCCAGAAGGCTGATCTCCAAAACCAGTGGAGCGAAGAAGGAAGTATGAATTACAGAAGGCTTTAAAAACACATTTGAAAGTTGAAATACAAGCAGCTGCTGTCAGAAAGAAGATAGTCATTATCCATACAGAGACCAGGCAGACTACAACAGAACTGCTCGCTCCACTGTAGTTCATTTGAATAATATTGCAGAAAAAAATGAGTAGTTCTGTGTAACTCTGTCACTGATGATTTGAAGATGTTAGAATAGATTAAAAGTGAGAGAGAGTGAAGGAGAGGAATAAACAAGCTGAAACTAGGGGAATTGTATGGAACATTCAACTTCTGAGACAGAATCAGGGGATCTCCTACCATTATTGCTTGCTTTGGCATTCTTAGCAAGCTGTGCCCGAGTGGCAGCAATTAAGCTGTCATGGGCCAGTTCTTGCACTCGGAGGAACCATGGGGTGCTGCTGTCTGTGCTATCGTGAGAGAGAAAGTCATTCCCAGAATCTTCTGCTTCGTCTTGAACAAACACCAAGTGCTCTGCTGGGGACCCCAGCCCTAGAAAAGAAGACAACTTCATTAAGCAGAAGGATAATACAACAGAGGGAAACTTCTTTTGCTTCCCAGAGGCCGGCGTTAATGGCACAGATGCAACAGCTGTACTGAAAAACTTTCCACTGACCTCTACATTGTAGAAAGCTGTTGATGATTAAATGCTCCTGAAATACCTAACAATGCCCTGCAAATTTTATGATCTTTTTCCCTTTGTACGCAGCAGGGATAGACATGTACTTGTATATCCTGCATTCTGTTGTCCGAGGCATCTAGCCAGATGACAAACAGAAAGAGAATTACCTGCTCTTGTCAGGTTAAGAAGAATAAATGAAGTGCTGTCACTGGGCTGGAGGTCTTGCAATAAACCAGAAGTCTCTGGAGTTGACAGAAGTTCAGATGGTTTCTGTACATTTTGCTCCCTTGTTTCCTCTCCATCAGGGCCCACATTCACCTGCAGGCTTCTCAAGACAGCAGATGAAGGAACATCTTTGGAAGAATTAGCGTGACTTGGAGAAGTGAGATCTCTTTCATCATCTAGTGAAGAAAGTGAAACCAGAGTAAATAAAAAGTATAAATACGCTATGACTAAAAGATAGCTATAAAGTTATTTTTCTAGAAAAAAAATTCAACTTGAGAGAGACTGGAGGAGAAAGGAATTTTCTAACTAGTCAGACTTCACTCTTACATGAGAACAGTTCCAGTCACCCTTCTGAATTTGTGCCTCCATCCCTGGAACGCCTTATCAGCAAGAGACAGTGGAGCAGCAAAGACAGCTGTATAAAGGGCACACTCGTACAGATCTGACGCAGAGGTTTTACCTGGCAACACGAGTCTGTTGCATTCTGAAGTCTCAGCAACAGGAAGAAGAGAAAGACAGGTGATGTCTTTTGGTTCTGATTCCACTAGCCCTTGCCCCAGTGGAATAGAAGTATTCTGAACAAACTGAACCAGCAGCTGAAAAAAGATATTAAGGATTAGGTCAAGAGCAGCACAAATCATTTAGAAAGGTACTAAGTCCAGTCCATTATCCCCTACCGTCTTGTAGGAGACATTGAATATATAATCCCCTGAATACACATCAAAGCAAGTGGAAGCTTTGCAATTTACAGTAATGACAAAGAAGAAATTGTTTGCATTTGTCATCTCTGAAGTACCTATAAAATTATCTTTCCTTTAACATACAATAAACTGCTCTGGATCATTGTAGACCACTCTGAAGGCTATTTAGCCTATACTCTTTTTTTATTTAATCTTTTACTAAGATAAATTTTACCAATATATGTTATGTTTTAAGGCATATATTCCCTTTTAAATCGTCTTTTACCACTTGATACTTTACTATTCTCTAACCATCCAAGCAAACGTTTTTCATGCACAGTCTTTAGTACAGGTATTTTTTTAAATAATTGTCTTTAAATACGTAACTGAAAGAAAATTGCCCTTTCTTAAATAAATGCTAAAGCAAGCAAAAGACTAGTTGCAAAGGTGCCTAGCTAATGGCTATTCAAAATAGGCAGATTACATCAGAAGGACAAGGCTGGGAAGACAAGGAGGAGAATGTAGACAGCCTTACCCATCCAAACCAGATACTTCTGAGACCATCAAAGACAGACAACTAAAGCCATTGTCTTTAGTGTGAAACCCACCCACTAAGGGGATTCAACAGGAGAAACCCTCTCCAAAATATTATGCCTATTGCATAAAGAGGTACAGGACTTACCCTGGGATGCATTCCCTGGGGAGGACTTTGGGACTGAACAAGACATTTTGGAGATTGTACAGGACTTATTATGCATCATTTAAGGGAAAGGCCAAAGGCAGGAAAAGAAAGGGATCAGAGTGGATCAGGGCAGAACAAACACAGGAAAATGGAGAGGGAAGGATAAAAGAGGCCCATTATATATGCGCAAGAAGCTGGTTGGTCAATTCAGTTGTCTGGAGCAGCCTAACCATCGTAGTCGGTCCTGTCTCCTTATTAAACTCCATTCCTAAATATTTCCTGTGTGATCCCACTCTCTGGAGTGTGTGTGTCATATGCTAGTGAACTCTCAACCAGATAAGATGGCAGCAGAACAAGATGTGAGGGGACATATCTTGGAGAAACCCATGAAGGTTGTCCCTAGGCAGCACTGGAAACAGAATCAGTTAGTTGGTGCTGTCTGTGTTTATGTGGGTAAAGCTACAAGTGTTCTACCTGTGCCAATCTGCTTGGTGTCAGTCACATCTGTGCAGTGCCTGTTTGAAAAAAGTACTAAACCTCACTAGTGGCTGGATCTCAGATCGGAATATGGAGCAGCCTTCATCTTGACAAACCCAGGAAGTGAGAGATGCCCCAGTCACTCAGCCCAGCAGATTTAGCAATCCCTAACATCAGCTCTGGCAATGCAAAAAACACTTCTGGCTAACCCTGAAAACCTGGAGTTATAAAAAAGGAATGTGACATTTGAAAAGGAACTAGAAGTTAAATAAATGCCTTTCCTCAGCCTGAAAGTCTTCTATATTTAACCAAGTGCAGAGCAGCAAAGCATGTGCCTTGTTTACTCATTCAGTTCCCTTGACAACATCTGAAGCTTTAGTCAGATTACTTTTGTCAGACTTTTGCTGGACTCTTCTTTACCTCCAAGGCACGTACGCAGAAATGAGACTTTTTTCCATTACAAGTGGAAAGGAATCTACACTAAAATATTCTGATTTAACAATGGAAGTGCCGCTGGGAGTTAGGCGACAACACAGTCTAACTTTTGCAATGGACTGAACTAATTCTTCTGTGAACTCCACAAGATGGTTTAACAAACATGGTCTCAAATTCGCCCCGGATGGAATTAAACTTTGAGAGACCAGAAAGACTGAAAGGGGTCACTTGTAACAGATCCAGGCACGTACTCCACTTTTCAGGGAAAATGCCCCTCAAAAACCATATACAAATGGTTTTCTGGCTGTAAATTCTGTCAAACAGACCTAATCCCATATTCACATTCCCAAAATATTTTGAAAAACCCAGATAAAAGAAATATGGAAAACAACAATACACCGAAAACTTAACCCTCCAGTCACTATTCCTTATCTTGAGGAAACACCTTGACATAGAGATCCTGCATCTGCTGTTGTCTAGTAAACAACTGTAGGCAACACACTTTATCTTTGGCATTTAGAAAGAAACTGTACAATACAGTTATTCAAAAGCTGCTACCCTCACAGTGAAACATTTCAGCATGCACTCATGCAGAGCCTAGACAAAGTTGGCTGTGCAATGAGATGGTTCGGCAGTGTCAAAAGAAACAGTAAAAAAGCATGACATACCCATGGTACATTTGATTCTTATTTTGTATGTTGTGATTGTCTTAGCATGTAATTTTCAGAACTACTGGCACTCAATTCCATATTATTTCTATAGAAGATAACAGCCTTTTGAGCTTCTTCTACATCAGGACAAAGTTCATTTAATCAAAGGCATTTTAAACAAAAGGAAATAGTTCGGGCTCTGAATTCTCTGTGTATCTCCTCTCAAGAAAACACTGGAAATACTGATGCTTCCTCAAGCAGTTTTACCTGGAAGAGTTACTGCTTCAGAACCGTAAAGCTTTAATCACCGTGAGTGGTCTCACTGTGGGCCCCCACCCACACTCTCTGCCCAAGGGGCTCCATTTAAGCTCAGCCTGTGCTCCCTTGTCTGTGCCTGAGCTTTAGTTGGTTTACCTGTCTCAAGCCCTGTCTCCAGGATGGACCTCAGACTTTCACTGCATCACTGTCTCCATCATCTCCTGCTGCTTCTTACTGGACCTTCCAGACAGACCCTGGACCCACTTTGCCTCATCCAGGGCTGTGGATGGGCTCTTGTTTCCAGCACCAGTCTCTGCCTGCTGAGCTCAGGTGCTGCAGTGATGTGCCCTAGTCAGTGAGGACATCACCTGGGCTCCCAGCTCACTCTTCTTTGGGAGCAGCCTCTCATCACTGACAACTGTGAAGATAAAAATTAAGTCTTGAAATCATTCAGATGGCAATATGTCACTCGAATTAGACCACAAGCCAGACTGCAGTTTGGAAGGTTAGTGTTTTTTCCTCTTAGGTATATTATAAGATTATTCAGAGGCCTCAGTCAGAAGAGGGAATTATTTCTATATTGTCAAAAAAATACAGAGGCAATAAGAGACACACCCTCCCCCAGAGCCATGCATTCTAATTTAGGACTAAAAAATAGAAGAAAGAGGAGTAAAAAGAGAAGAGAGTTAGGAATAACAGAGCAAGGCAACCAGAAGAAAGAAGTTCGGACTGAAAAACATGAGCAGCAAGATAGTTCTAAACTATTGGACTGTCTTTTATTTAGAAGCTGTTCATGACCCTTACTGGCCTACTCCACCAGCAAACACTTCTTTTATGGACTCTTTACACAGAAAACCTTAGACAAAACTTTCCTCCTATACTGAGAAACCTTTGCTTCAAACCCTCCCCTTCCACAAAGCAACATTAAGCCACTACGGAGAAGCAAAATGCAGCAGCCACAAAATATGCTCAGAAGAAAAAAGATCCTTTTAATTTTCTTTGTAAAGCATTAAAAAGCCAGTATAGAAAATTAAAAGGGAGCAAAAAAAGCAGACGTAAACAAGGACATGAATCATGCTCGTTATTAAAATCTGGAATAAAAACACTCAACCAATCACCGACTACATTGAATAATTCAGAGAACAAAAATTTTCATGTGCCAGTTGTATCTTGACAGCCAAGTACTGTTATAAACCAACCTTCCTGTTCAAAATCACCAAGTACCTTTGTGACAACTACAGCAACTGCAATATGGGAAAAAACACTGTGTCATGCTTTCTGAAGTTTCTTTTAATTTGGTTTTGCAACTGCAAGCAAATAGCAAATTGTAAGGGTAGCTGGTAATGGGCTATTCAGTATAAAGACGACTAGGAACGGGAGAGGTGATACATTAAGGGTGCACAAACTCTTAACAAATTGCAGATAAGAGAGAGTAACAAAGACCAGAACTCCTGCGACACTGATGGATGGGCCACTACAGGAAGACCTGAGTGACCTTGAAAAAACTTTATAAGAAATTGGAACAATATTATCACGGGTTGCCAGAACAGAGCTCACAAGCAAGAGAAAAGTTCTTAAGGGATGCATAGGAAATGCTGGGACCGGGTAATTAAGATGTCTTGAGAAGAGGCAGTGGGAATGTGAAAAATGTATGGATGGTTAAGGAAAGGATCAAAGGCTGGGAAAGGGAGGGATTAAGGTGGACAGGAGAGGAGCAGAGGAACAGGAAGGAGGTGGGGACACTATGGGTCAACCACATGCTGTTAACAGGCTGCAGGTCAGTACCCTGCTATGCCTCACCACTGTAGTCTATCCTGTCGTCTTCTCAAGTGCTGTTTGCTCCTAAATAGTTTCCAAGTATGTTCATCTAGTTAACTTCACCTTGGACTAGCCTGTGAATCGGAGGAAAACACAATCTGGAAACCCTAAATCTTCGCCAGGGGCTGGATTA
This sequence comes from Tapera naevia, assembly GCA_033556795.1. Lineage (NCBI taxonomy): Eukaryota > Metazoa > Chordata > Aves > Cuculiformes > Neomorphidae > Tapera > Tapera naevia. Next base: position 14,551,811 of record JAUMJJ010000023.1, on the reverse strand, counting down.
AAAAGCCCAGGCAGGGCCTGGAGATGGATACTGGAAGGACGCCAGGGTTGGCAGAGACTGGACAGATGCACGACTGTGAGTACACACGGCAGCTGAGTGAGGGCATGTTTGTGATACCCCAGCAAATTTCAGGCCTGGTTACCTGATAAGTAGGAACAGGATTAGGCCATTTGTGGTCTTCCTGTTCCATGAGAATGCTGTTTGTGTTTGCGGGTGCCTGTAAAAATATTGTCTTGCCATGTGCCACAGTTCACAGCAGTATGTGCTTGTAATATGCATGCACAGACGCAGATTTGCAGTTCAGGTTCAGCCTCACCTCTGCGTACACCTAGGAACAGTACAGTGCTCTCTTGTCTGAAAGACCAGGAGGGGAGGAATTTCTTGGATGCTACAGTTTGTCAGATGTCACAACCACAATATCTGGCATCACAAACAGGATCCAGATGGGCTGCAAGTATTCCCTAGATGGTGACTATAGAATCCCTATGTAAGGAGGGGACTGATCCTTCTGTAGATATGGCCAAAGTGCTCTAATTTGCAACCAAGCAGACAGGAAATCTTGGAGCACCTGAATAATAACAGTTAGGGACACTGAACATATAAAGTATTAACAGAACTCAAAAAGAACAATAAGATGTGTGAGGTGGTCTCATTCTATGGCCAAGATATCCCTTGGAATTTGAAACAAATTTTGATATTGATTAACTGAAAAGGACACCCTCAACTTAAGACTCAAACTTTATGGGCCAGACCTGAGTCACAACGAGAGAATCTATAACCCTTGGAGGGACAAAGTGAGCAAAGTTCAGCTGCATCTTGCTATGAAGAAGAATCGTTTTTTTTGGCTGTGCACCACTACCTTCTTGAATCCACCTTTCTTTTGCTCCTGCTGACACACCATGTACCTCTGAAAATTCTGTAAGTAACGTAGACAGCAAATGTACTGAAAATGTAAAATATTTCTTGGGTCTTGTCACTAAACAATTGTCCTCCATGCTGGTCAACAAGAGATGGCTGGACAGGATGATCCCACAGTATATCACTGCTAGCAGTGCAGAAAGCTTGTGTTACCAAGAAGCTGGGATAATGTCCCTGACTCCAGGTGGGGGAGTACACAAGGAAAAGTCTGTTTAAAGAACTGGGAACACCTTCCAGAGAGCCTGAAAAAAAACAAAAGCACTACAGAAACAAATGAAAACATGGCCATCTGGGTTGAAGTTTGTGTCCCATAACAAACTCCCTTCATAACATGATTCAAAAGCCAAGCAGTGCCAGGCACCTGCTTTGCTTGAGGTCAGGATGGTTGGGAGGGATAGGGAAGCGGGACTAACAGTCAGATCTATCCTCCCACTGGACAGCTGGAGAGCTAGGCTAGACTCTCAGAGCAGCATGGACCAGGCTTCTCATCGATACTGCTTCTGTTCTAAATTTAACCAGTGAAACCACTACCAAACACAGGTCAAAAGAACATTTAGCAGAGGGGGAGGGGTGAAGGGGAAAAGCGGGGTTGAAGCTGAAGGAGGTGGAGGGCAGGAGGCTCCTTAGCTATAAACCAGGATGCCCTCTCCCATACAATCTCTGGGGAATTAATTAATTCACAAAGGTCTCTCCTTGTGAGGCGCTGATGAGGAGAAAACGGAGAGGCTAAAATACCTCCCTCCCCTCCATTTTAAATAGCCAGTTCAATTTATAGTTCGTTTTATTGTGCACAAAGCTACTCTCAACAGCAGAAAGCACCCTGCAGTGGAACAGTGGTGGAGGTGGCTGGAAATAATTGCAATTGCAACAAATCACTCTGAATGCATGCAAAACACAGATCTTATCAGTTCCCTAAGGAATGCTGGCAATACAGCTCTGGGGGCAGGCAGTCCAGAAGAAAAAGCAGAGCCATCTGCCCACACAAACTGTCTCCATGCAGCTTTGTAACTTCCTATGAAAGGAGGATTCATCTCTACTCAAGTATCAAAACTTTACTGTCACATTGGCAACTTCAGTTGAACTGTGGAGGGGGAGAGGAGACTATAATTGTATGTTGGCTGGCTGCTGGTCAGTATATGGCTGTGTCTGACTGCTGCAGCCCCTTTTATCTACTTGCTAAACATATTCTTAAATATTCTCTCCACAAGTGAGTGCACTGCTAATGAACTTCAGGTCTATGAACATGTGAGGAGGGAACAACAACGGTCTGGAAATAAACAAGATTCCAGCCAGAAACTGGCTAAAAAGCCCTGAGTCTGGGCAGATACTGGGAAGACTTTAGGCCTGGCAGAGACCGGAAACTTGAGTGAGTATGCATGAGACTTGAGCGATGAGGGTATAGTTATATCCCACTAACAAACATATCTGTTGTTGATGCTGTCTGTTTACCTCTTGAAGGTACTTTACCAATGTGTGTGTTAATCTGTTTGTGACCAGCTGTGCATGCACTTTTGCAGTGATGTGTATGTGCGCAACTCATGCTCAGCTGTGCTACTGGCTGAACCCAGGAATGATCCAGCAGCCTCACTCTGAGCAAGCAGGATACCCTGGGTGCTGCTGCTTACCACTTCTGACAACTGCTTAATGGAAACATGAGTACTTTAAGAAACAGAACTGGCTGATGCTAAAAGAATAATCCAGACTCCCAAAAACCAAGTAAAGTCAATATGGTTTGAGAGAAAGAAGTAGTCAATACTCTAATTTATTTTATTCTTTTAACAGAAAGAACATTATAATAGTAAAAAAAAATTATGTTAACCTGAGAATAGATAAGGGTCCTGGCTGACACTTGAGAGGAGGGTAAAAACCTGCAATACTCTTTAATCTTTTACCATTCAAATCAAAACATGGAGCATTAAAAGACACCACTGAAAACACATGGAGAATTACTATGAAAGCAGCAAACTGAGTAAACTCATTAACTTTTTTTATGTGTTGCCCACAAACATTCCTGGGAACCAAACCCAGTTCGTAATAGCTCACCTCAGGTTTGGATTCTAACTCATCCGATAACATGGATTCAAGTGTCCGACTCCTGCAGCTGACCTCAGCAAGGCACAGATTTTTAGTTCAGGGGGAACAATACTCCCTGTTTATTCTAATATTTTCTTAAGTGTAGCACAGTGTTGTGGTCCTTCTGCAAGAAGCTGTGTTGCGCAAATATTCAATTTAACCTAAAACAACAAAAAAGGAAATAGAAAGAGGCAGGAACCAAAAAACGAGAGCACAGCAAAAAGAAGCAAGTGGATGCTGCAGGCAACTGCAAAACTACAGTTTGAAGCACTGGGAAAACTCATTTACCTAGGTTCCTGCATTCCTGTTGTCACTGAGTCAGCAAAATTATATCATAGCATTGTGAAATTAACTTTCAAAGGATATTTACCACATTTTCTTTGCAATAGCTCCTTTTCAACGGAAAATTGAATTGTTTGTCCTGCAAACCTATGGGATCAACTGTGAATCACACAGAATACAGAGCAGAAGAGGTGGCTCAGGCAGCTGAGGCCCCAATCCCCGTGGGGCTTGGGGTCACCCTTCCAAGCGTGGGGTGACAGCAGCAGTGCGTCAGGAGAAACGTTCCTGGCTTGCAGGTGATGTGAAGAGTTGCTCTGCCTTCCCTGCAGTTACTCACAGAATCACAGAGAGACCTGAGTTGGAAGGGTCCCACAAGGACCATTGAGTCCAACTCTTGTCCCTGCACAGGACAGCCCCAACACTCACACCGTGGGTCTGAGGGCATTGTTCAAATGCTCCTTGAATATTGCCAATCTTGGCACCAGGACTGCTTCCCTGGCGAGCTGTTTCAGTGCTCCACCACCCAAAGGGAGGAATCTTTTGTCCCGACCCGGCGGGGCTCCGCACGGAGCACCCTGAGCCGCGCTGCCCGCTGTCAGGGCAGCGGCTGCTGTGATCCTTCCCGGCTCAGCCCGTATTCCCGCTGTTTTCCATACGCGAACAGGCTCGCCCTTGCGAGGGGGAGGGGAGGGCAGGTGCCGCCCGACTCAGCCCCGAGAGGCATCGCGGGAGCCCCCGGCGCGGAGCAGGCGCGGCGCCAGCGGCTGCGCCACTCTCCCCTCCAAGAGCAGGTGCACCCCTCCCCGCCACGGGGGTCGGGTCCCCAGCAGGGACCCCCGCCCCGCTCCCGCGGGTACCGAGAATGCCGGGACCGCCACCTCCCCCCGCGCGCCCCCACCCGCCTTACCGGCATCTCCGCCGCCCGGATGTGACATAAGCCCGCCGGAAGTGCTGGGCTCGAGGGCGCCCGTTTCCCCCCCCCCCCCGCGCTGTGGTGAGCGCGGCGCCGCCTCCGTGAGGGAGCCCGAGACAGAGTCGTGGGTCCCCGCGCTCCCGCCGCAGGGGAGGCAGCGGCTCCCGCAGGGAGCGTTGTAACGCAGCCCCAGTGAGGCGGAGGCGGGTCAGTGACCGCCCCGCTGTGTCTACTCGCACGAGCGCGATCGAGTCTTACGGGGAGCAGTTGAGGGAGCTGGGGTTGTTTAGCCTGGAAAGAAAGAGGCTGAGGGGAGACCTCATCACTGTCTACAACCGCCTGAAAGGAGGTTGTAGCGAGGTGGATGCTGGTCTCTTCTCCCAAGTGACAGGCAATAGGACAAGAGGAAATGGCCTCAAGTTGCACCAGAGGAAGTTCAGATTAGACATCAGGAAAAAATTCTTCACCAAAAGGGCTGTCAGGCACTGGAACGGCTGCCCAGGGAGGTGATTGAGTCCCCATCCCTGGAGGTGTTTAAAAGGTGGGTAGATGAGGCGCTCAGGGATGTGGTTTAGTAGTGGACAGGTACGGTTGGACTCAATGATCTCAAAGGTCTTTTTCAATGATCCCAGCGAGCTGTCTTTGCTGATCCAATGTGATCCAGAGCACAGGCAACCAGCAGTGCAGAAGCACTGTCTTCATAAAACATTTTTTCTTGATGCCCCTTCAGTAATACCTGGGCACCAAACTGTAAAGATGGATTCTGTCAGATAAAGAGACTTCAGTAATCTCGGGAGTCCTTTGATTCATAACTAGCCTGACAGTATAGAGTTGCTGAGTGGGTATTAAAATACAGAGACGTGTAGGTACATAAATTCCTTTGATTTGTATCCCTCCAAGCCAGATGAGTTTGGCTGCTCCAGAGCTTGCATCTTGGCTGCTCTGGGGAGTTTTGTTCTAACCCAACAGGGGACTTGACAGTGGGAGTCCCACAGCGTCCACCTAGGTTGTTCGTGCAGCTCCAAATCATTGGCACAGGTGTGAGAAGCAGCACCGGTCCCTGACGGGGGAATTGTCCAGATGGGAATTTTTAGTTTCACTTTCTCAATAACATCTGCCCCTCCGGGATCCTTCTCCCTAATCAGGGAGAAACAGCAGACGCAGTCACGTTTTCCCCATGGTCAGATTTAAGCAAACAGAAGTGATACCATTTTTTCATCTGTGCTGTGAGACAGGGGAATGGCGAGTCATGGAGTAAAGCGAGAGTGCTGGGTCAGATCTGGGTGTCGCGATGCATCTGTTTAAAATGGGACCCTATTCTGAATGCCAACGGGAGCTTCGGCTTTACTTCCCTTAGTGCATCTTTTGTCTGTCTGTGCGTACATTTCTGTACGCTCAAATATAACATCGTTAATATAAACTCGTCCATTATTCCAAGATACTGGCGGTAATCCAGTTTATTTCAATAAGGCTTTTAAAGTTGTAAAACTCGCCTGTGTGATAGCATTTAACTTCACTTTTATGCTCAGCCTTCGCAGCATTAGAACGTAACAGGTTTTTAGACCCTCTCCAAACTCTGCACGCACCGGAGCAGCTCTTTCTGCATCTGCATCTGCCGTTAGCACCAGTGTTACAAAGTGCATGACTTTGAAGGATCAGAGAGAACCAGGACGCGGAGCATTTCCCCGCGCATCTCTTCGGGCTAGCATCCAGCTCTGTCACACAGACTCTGCGCCGCGCTTCCTCTTCCCTGAGCAGTCAGTGCGTTTCCCGCAGCTGCCCAGGTTAATTCCGCTGCCTGCGAGGCGCACGGGCGCTCGGATACCGACTCGATGCCCTTTCCAAGTTTTCCCGAGCCCGAGGCTCCCGGGGCAGGCGGGTCCCCCTTGCGGGAGACCGGCTGCGGAGCCTTGCCCCGCTCCTGCGTCAGGGCGGAGGGGCCCTCAACGCCCCTCCGGGTTGTGCTGGGGAAGAGGCGGGCGGCCCCCACGTCGCGGTGCTGGGGACTGCGGGATCGGATGAGGCAGCAGCGCCTCCGTGGCTGCCGCGGAAGGGTTAAAGGCCGCCCCTAGCGGCGGCGGTTGGGCTGCCTCCACCTCCCATTCGGCCGCCGGCACGTTCCATTCCCGCCGAGGGGGGCCTCGCCTCCCCCCGCTGCCGCCGCCGCGGCTCCCCTCGCCTCGCAACGAGCTCGCGCGGCGCCGGCGGTCTGCGCGCGTCCCCTCCCCCCCGGGGCCGATAGTGCCCAGGCTGCGCCGCGCGAGCTGGGGCCCCGCGCGCCCCTCCCGCCCGGGCGGACGTTGGTAGCGCCCGCCCCGCCTTATGCCCCCCCCGGCGACGGCCGCGTCCCGGCGGCGCCCGCCCCCTCCGCCTTGTCATTGATGTTGTTGTTTTTGTCGCAGGAGCCGCAGGCGAGGCCGGGGCCGTTGCCGCCGCCTGTGGCCGCCGCCGCAGCAGCAGCGGGGCTGGGGCCGCCGGCAGGCATGTCGGTGTGCAGGGAGGCGGTGGGCGCCGGCTCCCTGCCCAGCGAGTTGGTGGTGCACATCTTCTCCTTCCTGGCGGGGCCCGACCGGCTGCGGGCCTCGGCCGCCTGCTCGCACTGGCGGGAGTGCCTCTTCTACCCGGCGCTCTGGCCGCGCCTCCGCCTCAGCCTGCGCGTCTCGCCCGCCGAGCGCCCGCGCCTCGAATTCCTCATGCGCAAGTGCGGGTGGTTCGTGCGCGAGCTCCGCGTGCAGTTCGCCGCCGACAACTACCCCAGCGCCGGCGGCGGGGGGGCCGCGGCGGCGGGCGAGGGCGCGGCGGAGGCGGCGGGCGACGCGGAGGCGCCCACGCTCTGCCCGCGCTGGCTCGACCTGCTGAGGACCTACCTGGAGCTGCTGCTATGCGTGCTCTCCAGCATCCGCAACAACAGGTACCGGCGGGGGCAGCGGGGAGACTGTGGGAAGGAGCCCCCGCAGCCGTGGGGGATCGGGTCCCGCCGTTCTGTTCCCTTCTGCAGCGCCCGAGGGGTGCGGGGGCTGCGGCGCGGCAGCCCGGGCGCAGACGTGGGGGGGCTCTGAGCTGCCTGGTTTCAATCACGTCTCGCCCCGCAGCCGCCGGGGGCTGCGGCGCGATAGCCCCGGGCAGGGGAGGGCCGCCCCGCTCCGAGCTGCCTGGCTTCCATCACGCTGTGCGGTCAGCACGTAGGTCAGGAGGGGCAGGCTGTTCCACGGAGGTTATCGTAGAGTAATGGAGCGACCCGAGTTGGAAGCGCCCCACGAGGACCATCGAGTCCAGCTCTTCTCCCTGCACAGGACAGCTCCAACGTTACGTTATGATGTGTTTGGGAAGCCGTGTAGCTTTTAGGATAGGAAATGGTTAATATTACTTCCCGTCTGCGCGCATGTAGCTTTCCCCTACCAAGGAAAGAAAAAAAAGCTGGAAGTATTTCAGGGTATCTTTGAGATGAACTAAACCTTAAGCCTCTGCAAATCCGCCTGTATCCGGCGGAGAGCATAAAGGCAGCCGCGCGGCTCCTCGGTACGCGAGCGGGATGGGGCTGCAGCCGCGAAAACTTCCTCTGGCAGGCGGGGGGACCGCGGCTCGGGCGGAGCGAGCCGCACAGCTAACATGGCACCTTCCTCGCTTTCAAACGCAGGCCTTGCTGCCGGCAGGCTTTAGACCTCTTATGCGGGGTTGAAGAATAATATCGTAGAGAAATTAGATGGGGAGGGGCAAAATTACGGCGCTGGTGTTTTTTTTTGGGGGGGGGGAGGGATGGGGCGCTGCCCCAGTGAAACCCTTCCGCCTGTCGAGCTCCTAGGGGTTTGCTGAGCTTCCGTGCCAGCTCTCGTTTTACCTGCTGAGCTGAGAGTGCGCTCAGCTTTAACTAGGAGGAAGTTTTCGTGTTCATTTATTGAAAAAACAAACACACACCCCACTTCATTGAACACGTTGAATTGAAATTATAGAAATCTTTTGCTGTGGTTTGGACTTCAGATGTGATCAGATCCTGCTTTTTCACAGGGTGACTTTGGCAGGTTAGATAATTTCCTTGGGCTGGAGTTCTATAAAATGAAGATACTTGCATTCTCTTTACTGGGTGTGGTTGTGATCAAGATAAATATCTTTTTTTAAAGATAAAAATCAGATATTCTAGTGAATGGCCTCTGGTTAGCACCTAGGACAGGAAGGCAAGGCCGTTACAAGGAGATTAGGATGTGTTTGGGAAGCCATGTAGATTTTAGGATAGGAAGTGGTTAATATTATTTCCCATCTGTGTACATATAACTTCACCTCTCAAGGAAACAAAAAAAGCTGAAATTTTCAGGGTATCGTTCAGATGAATTAGACTTTGGGGATGGCCTTTGGAAATCTGTATGCAACGTTATCATGGTCTGGTCACCACCTGTCTGTGATCCGGAGGGTCTGGAGAGCAGTTGGAGGCCTTCCTGGCTTCTTTATTTTGTTTTGCAGCAAGAGAACTTTTAAGTGTATTTCCTGGTTTTTGTGAGCTGAATGTAGATGCGGTGGGTGAAGCCTGACTGCCAGGTCCTGTGTTCTGAGGTGCCCAGCAGGTACTTCCTGCAGTGCAGCTGTGGGGTGGGAGCTACAAACCAGGCTGCTGAGAACTGCTCTTGAGTCCCAGTTGCCTCTAGCTCACTTTGTTTCTTACCCTGTGAATTCTCAAATTGTGATCACCTGTCTTAATTGGTTTTCTCTTGATTTTTCAGGAGCTTTCACTTAATTGTGGAATCTTTGGGAAATCCAGCTAATGTTATAAGTGGAAAAAATGTTGAAGCAGTGTTGGTGATGATCTGATCTGAGAACAGTATCACTACATGGACATGGAATTTTAGAATAAATAGCATCTGCAGGAGATGTTGCCTGGGGGTTTTGTTGGAAGAACTAGAATGCTTGGGTTTTTTTTCCCCCTCTGTCTCACTAAAATACGAGGCTGTTACAATTCAGCATGAGAAGACTTTTGGTACACTTTCTTTTGAAAAAGATTTATTCTCCATGGCCTTTTCTGAAACCCATCCAAGGGCGCTTGCTCTCTAGAGTTCTTTTTACACATTCTGTATGCACGGTGTGCTCAGAGCTGCAGTGTAACACTGTGTAGAAGAAGGTGTTTCTCTAGTACCTGTTCTCTGGTAGATGAGTATAATTTTGATGGTAATCCAGAGTTGAAAAGTTACCAACTTTGATAAGATTTTGCTTTCCTGTACTTTCTTGCTGACTTAAATCATTTGCTCGTTTGTTATGAAATGAATAATGCATGACTGGGGAACACAGGGTGCCTGCTTATTACAGTAGGGTTTCTGAATGAATGTTTAAAAAATTAGGGGGAGTTACATTAAATGCTGGACTTCTTATTCGGATTTGCTTTTGAATAGACTCCATTTTCCCTTGAACAGATAGGGGGTTTAGTTTATTTTGATGTCTTTATTTTCTTGCAAGGTAGCTACTGATAACTGGTTAGTTTCGATACAGGCTATTGGTTTTTAGCTCTTTAGGTAGAGTTTTGAGATTGAAACAGGTGTAAAGGAGCATTAACATATGCCAAATTTCTTACTGTGACCATGTATCTAAACTGGAGGCATTGTCACCTGCCTGATGCTTAGTTTTGTCTAAAGAATGACTGCAGTCCTGCCAGTTTTATTTCTCTGCTTCTGTTTATTCATCCGTAACTCAATTGAGGTTAATTAATAATTCCTTCTTGTGTTTACCATATGTCATTGTACATGGGATAGGCATTGTAATTTCCACAATAATGGAAACAGCAGTGTTTTAACTTCTCTAGTGGCTGAATCACTGTAAATCCATTCCATCTGGAATTAAGTTTAAAACAGGATGGTTCTTTCATAACTCCTGTAAGCCCTCATGATGCCTTTTTGGCAAAGAAGTTCTAAAAAGAACTTCTTCCTCTGCCTTGTTTTGTGTGGCTTGTCAGATCTCTGCTGTAGAAATGAAAATGCAGAATATACTGAAACCATAGTGTCCTGCTAAAGTGTAGCATGTATCTTGGAGTTGCCGAAAATTGGTGAAACACTTGAAACAGTAGAGTGCATCTGTATTTGAGGGTTTTTAATGGCTGTCTTCTATTGGTCTGAGCAACCAGCTGAAACTGGCAAAAACTGGGATAAGAATGTAACATCAGTCTTACTGTGTTACTCTGTTGAGTGTAAGCAGGGCCGTTTTTTTTTCTCCCCAATGTATGTTCAAAAAGACTGACCTAAACTGTAGATGGAGCCTAGTAAGAAGTTTATTACTTCTACTATGTTTTTGAGCTAGTGGAAATCTTGGGAGTTTAGAAGCCCCCCAAAACACGTTTAACCCCAGCTGTATGTATGGGTAATACACAGGATTAAGATGCCAGTATGACTTTTAGCAGATGATGATGCTTAACTTCTAAATAATTTTATTTAAAAGCAATCACTTCAGTAACTCTCAGAAATAAGGATGAAATATGAGCTGAATGCCACAGAGATTTTATGACACTGCAAATAGTAGCAAAAAGCTAATGTTGTGTTGAACTGTTATCAGGCTTGTTGATGGTACTAAGTGTGCTATGAATGGAAAAATAATTGGATGTTTTCATGCTTAAGTTTTCAGGTGGGAAACTCTTCCATGTGTCTCTGTAGTGCAAGAAACGGCAGTCAAATAGATGTAGAAAAAAATGTGTAGGATAGTAGTAAATGGAGTTTAATGTGTCCTGTAGTTTGGCTCTAAGGTTAATACCTGCCTACAGTTGCGTTCACTGGGGGTAGGAGTAGTGCAAAACAAGACCTGTGTGTGTGATAGGAATATGCAGGTGAATCAAAATTGTTCTGAAGATTGCATTTGTTCTCCTAGCTCCCAGAATTAAGTCACAGAGATCAGAAGATGAAAGCTTAATTATAGCATTGGCTGTGAACACTGCCTTTCGCACCAGGTGGAGATTTCTGATGCTTTCTCTGTCGTAACAGACTGTCTCTTGCAGCTTTTGAGGAAGGAAGAGCCCAAAATACTCTTGGTGGTGATGCCAGTGTCTTGAGATTTCCCTGCCAAATACATTCTTCAGTGTGATTAGGAATATTCTTAGTCAGATTTATAGAATATCAAGTATGTGGTTAGGGCTTAGTTTATATTAATGTATCATCAGTGCAGTAGTCCTGTATTTAAAAGAGTAAATATTAAATGGTTAGAATTTCTGAAGCAGTTGTAAAATCTAGGTATTTTGCTCTAGTATTTGCCTGACTCGATATGAAGCTTGTGGAGCATGCTACTAAGTTGTTCACCTATAGAAGAAAAGTAGCAGGTACGACATTGGATAGATTTTAGGAAAGTAGTGCACAGCCAGTGAATATAGGAACTTTAAATCAGGTGAATTATGACTTATGGTAGATACCAATTACAGACTGCAATTTCTATTTACTTAAAAAATGTAAAACTTGACTACCTAATACTTCCCCGCCCTGCTGGTGGAATAGCAGTTCATACTGTGGAGGTAGTGAACTGGCACCAGAGCTTCCCTAGGATTTGAGAATTTTAAGTGTTGCATTTTCCTCAAAGCTAATCTGAAATAATAGCATATGGTTTGTAAGCCAGCAGAAATAATTTATGTAACTCACTTAATTGTCAGCTACAGGTTAATTTACATTTACTGTTTAAGATTATTTAACTCATGTATCCATTTGTGATGAAACTGGAGTTTCTGCCATGTTAATTACCAAGTACAGACTAGTCTTTGCATGTTAGAAGTAAATCTAATTTACAGTATGTATACATAAAAAAATGTTGACCTGAAACTTAGCTAAAAAAAAAAAAATATTCTAAGCAAATGCCACACAGCTACTTGCAAACTGCGGTCATTTGCATATCTCTGCTTGATCTTTTTTAGGAATAGAAAAGATGCAAGTCAGAGAAATTAACCATACTAAGGAAAGGAAAACTGACTGTCTAGCACACTAGATCACATCCAGCATAAACTTGAAGGTTCTTCTTTGACTTCTTTTTTGGTATCCTTTCTAAAAATTAAAATTATATGTCACGGTGGACTGCTGCTCCTTTTTTGGTCACTGATGGGAAATATGAGAACAGGTTCCCCTGCTTTGATACAACAGAAATGAGACACTGGTTAGGGTGTAGGGGGCTTTCGCTTTTCCCATCTGAGGTTTGTGTTGCCTCAGTGAGGCTGGTTTGGGCTCCCATTTGTAACCCAGCTGCAGTGCATAAGCGCTCAGACAGGGATTTTTTGTGGTTGCATTCTACTTGGACATTAAATGCACTGTTAAATGTTAAAAGGAATAGGTATTACATGTTCTGAGGATTAAAAAGCGCATGACAGCGCTGCTAGAAGTTTTCTTTACAGTGCTGGCCTGCAGAAAATACTCCTGTGGTGACTGAAAAATGGCATTTGCTTTTACAGCTGGATTTAGCAGTTTGTGTAGTCCTCTTCCCCTTTATACTTGAGTCTCATTTTCTTGTTGCTCTGTATGTGCCTATATTCCAGGACAGTAGGGTGTTTCCCAAAACAGACTATGGGTTCCATGTAATAATGTGTTCTTATTGTACGTGTTCATTTTCCAGAACACTTCCTCAAAGCATTTTGATTTTGTGTACAGATTCCTTTTTATTCTGTTGTTTCATAGGAACCTCCAGAAGTTAAGTCTCTTTGGGGATATAAGCATTCTGCAGCAAAATGGAAGTGTATCGAATACATACCTCGGTAAGGTTGACCCTGATGGCAAGAAGATTAAGCAGTAAGTTACATTTGTAATTATCAAATATATTAATAAAACCAGATAATGGAACACATTTTCATGCCTGAAATATATGACTTTGGAAGCTTTCATTTTTTTAATAGGGTGAGAGTCTACATTGTTAAATTGAGTTGATTTCTGTTCCTGCTATTTACATGAAGTAGTCTGGGTTTTGTGGCTTCCCCCCTTTATCAGCAGGATGAGAATCCTTTTATTTCCTCTTTTCATTGTGTTCTAGTAATAATACTATGTTGATGGCATGAAAGGAGAGGAGGGATAGAGGGCTTGTTACCAGCACCTCTGCTATTGCTGTACATGAAAAAATTAGAAAAGGAAACAATGTGTTGTATTTCACAAGAATTGAGAATGTGTAGCAAGTAAACTTGAAAGAGACATGAACACAAACAATTTACTATAAGTTGCATCTCAAAATTAATTATGCATTTGCAGAGTTCCTGGAAGATTGTAGCTCACAATGTGCGTGTTTGGTTCAGAGGTGTGCTTTAGCTTGTCATAATTACATTACAGTACAGCCCTCTAATGCTTATAATCAGAATAGCTAGGTCTTCTTTGGAAAAGGTTAAATACAATGTAAAAAGCTACTGACTTCTGGAATAACTTACCGTGAAAGGAGTGATGGTAAGTTAACTATTTTGTTGGCATTTTTGCTAAAATTTTCCATATAGATAAAACCTGAATATTATCATTTTAATTTGTGTCGGTTCAAACATCTTTTTCCCAGTAGTTCAGGAGTGGAATAAGTACAGTAACTCTAGACCTTTACTATTATTTTTTAGTGTAAGGATATTACCAGATCAGTGTATGTAAGTGAACACAACCATTCAGCTGAATGTTTGGTCCTGACTTAAATTTGCAAAACAGTGCAAATACCCGTGTGTCACATACTATATCTTTATCATCCATTATGCTTAGAATGCAGAACTTGGAACAATCTGGGATTCTGTGTAACATATGTATTGTTGTGCTGTGTGCAGGTAAAAGGCTGATTCAGTAAAAGCTCTTTTTTTCATATCCTTTGTTGTGAAAACATACATATATAATCAAATCTTTGCCCAGGGGCTTGAGGAAAGCCATCTAAGCAGGTATTTACTCAGCTGAATGCATGGTTAAATGTTTCTTCAAACAAATAACAAAAATATGTATGTGCATTTCAGAGCCGCAAACGTTTCAAAACTCATTATCAAATTTGAAGTTGGTCTTTTAGGTGAATACTGACCTTTGCACATTTTGGAGTGAGCAAATAAATGCTATCTCTTCTTTTTGTTTGTTTGGTTTTGGAGTGTTTTTGGGTTTTGGTTTTGGTTTGTTTTTTTTCTTTCCCTGTAATAAAACAATGTGTTTGGGGACCCGCTAGTCCTTCTCTAAATTAAAGGAAAGCTGGCAGTGTTTTATTCAATATTCTCAAGTTCCATCAGCACTGGCACCAGATTTACTTCAGGAAGTAGGTCTTTATGGTTAGTCTTGTCTTTTGCACTTGGGGTTTGCATCAGTTAGGCTGCAAAATGTGGATACTGATAACTGACATTGAAAGATAACAGTGTAACCTTTGGAGAGGGTGTCTTTGGTAGTTGAGGATTTTTGGTACCCACATGGTGCTAAACCTGACTACCTGTTTCAGGAACTTCCTGCAACTGAGGCAGTCAGGGAAGAAAATGCAACACTTCCTTAAGTTTGTGCTGGGCGTAACAGATAGAGTGAAATCTTGGCTAACACATAAGTATTAGGATTCTCCCTCAGGTTAAGACTAAATGTTGTTTTGAGGGAGAGGAGGCTTTGGATTGTGCTTTTTAAAGATGTACTTTTGCAGTGATCAGCATGGATTTGCAAGGCTTATTCATTCTCTGTATAGCGTGTGTGTCCCTGGTTACTTTCTAAATTTCTCTTTACAACTTAGTACTTTCCTGGGGGTTAGCTCACTGTAAAGAACATGTTTTTTCTTGAGTTGTTTAAAAATTTGGCTTTCTGTAATCTGCTTCCCATGATTGATCTGTGTGGTTCAGATACTTTGATTTCTGAAAGAACCAGTTTAGCCTCTGCTACTACATAAAAGATTTTGATTGATAGTCTTTCATTTAACAAATAGACTCCATATGGACCATAGAAATATGTTTGTTTCCTGTCCAGGGCCATGGATGTGCTTCAGTACTGGTCAGAACTGGTTTTTTGGGCTTAAAAAGTAACTCGGCCTGTCTAGTCAGGCATTGTTCTGACCTCTGCATAAACATATGCAATCTGTTTATGAAAAATAGATCGTGCATAAGAATTTGCAGAGGAGGAAGAACCCCTGTTGGGGTATTTGAAACATTTATTTGAAATATGTTAAATTTCATGGCATGTGGTTTATATTGTGCTTCCTGTCTGATCTTGTATAAAGTAGATACTAAAAACAATCCAAAAGTGATAACTATTCAATATTTTCTGTTGATGTGTTTGATCTCATTTTATTAAATTGACAAAGAGCTGGGGAAAGGTGGCTGGAAGCTTTTCTTAGTACCTGCGTGTTGGTAGACTCAGCACAAATCTAAATACTTATATAAACACATCTTTTCATTAAGCTGTGTGAGTACTAGAACTGTACTCTTCCAAGCAGAGATGTTTAAGTCATATCAGAAGCACTATTTAAACAGATTTTTAGTGCGGTGACTTACATAGATAGTAGTATACCACTGAGCATCTCAAAACTGATTTGTCTTTTCAATTGTTATGTAAACTATTACAAGCACTATTAAGGTTGAATGCTTGGACTGTTACAAAATAAATTCCACCATTGCTTCAACCTGTACAGCACCTTCTGTAGATATTTGGAGTGGGGGAGGGAAGAGTATTTGTTCATTGGAAGAAATTAAGTTCCTGTGGTGGAACCTTTGGGGGATATTGTCAGAGTCTGACTTCAGTGTAAGCATTGGCAGAAGTAATTATGAAACAAACATTGCCAGGATCAAACGGGGCTTGTCTGAACTGTAAAAGAGTTTACAAATAAAATACCAAAACTACACTACCTGTTACTATGTTGCAGTTGCCAGTCCTCAATTTAAAAAACAGTTCAGAGAAGATCTGGAAATTCTGAAGTCTTTAAAGCTGGTGGCTGTACTAGGCAAAACCTGGGGAGCTATTCTGAGATGTATAACAGATAAATACAATAACCACATCAACTTCGCCACTTAGAAAGAGAAGTCAGGCCCTGCAAACACAGGGCCTTCTTAAGGAGAAGGAAGAAAGCACATGCAGGCGAGGGAGAGGATGAATGAGGATTTGCAGAGGGAAAGGATGAATAAGGATTGATCTTTTGACTTTCTTACAACAGAAGGGATTATGGGGCATCAAAGGTAGTAGGTGATGAGTTCAGAGCAAGCAAGAAGAGGTGGGAATCTGACTGCAGAGATCACTATTGTTTGATGTAACAGTTGCTAAAAGCTTACCTGCCTCAAAGAGGAGCCTGGATAAATTTGTAGAAGTGAGGGTTACTGATACAGAAAGCCACCTATGGCTCAGGAGGCCCAAGTTATGGATTTTTTGGAAACTGGTAAGATATTTGAGAAATACCTTTGTGTACTACCCTTGTTCTATTGCATTTCTTAAGATGTTAGCGTTTCTCTGCTGCCAGTCAAGATGCTGGGCTAAACAAGCCTTTAATTTTGTGTGAACATTATCTCGATTAAAGATACGTGCATGAGAATAATAACTTTGTAACGTTGTTTTGCTTTGATGTATAAAGGATGCAGATATGCCTAACAATAAAGAAAATACTGTTCTATGCAAAGCAATACCTGATACGAGGTACAAAGATTATTGCTGATTTTGTACTGGAAGTGTTTACATCTTATTTCTTGGTGTTCCGTGGAACTGTCATAGCCTGGGTCAACTGATTCCCTTAAATGTTGATCTTGCCTTCTGGCTGATCGAGGTTTGAGATCAAACTTTGATCTACACATGTCCTAGAATGTATATGCTCAAAGACTTTGTCACTTGGGCACAAGGACTTTTTTGGGCCTTAGCAGTTGTGGGATGAAGACTGGAAAAATATTTATTTGGAGACAGTTTGTAGAGTTTAACTGTACTGTTTGATTTTAGTATTCAAAATTTTATCCTAAAATATTTTTTTTTTTGCCTTCCTGAATTAAAGAGGCAGAAGAGGTGGGATGCATCAGAATAAGCATATAATGATCATGCAGCAAATCATCTGGCACTGATAATCTGAGATTACAGTGTTACCAGGTTTAGGTTGTTTTTGTAATACTTGAAGCTGTTGGCACTGAAAAATCCAGTTAGCTGTACATTCAGAATAATTTAAAGTATTTTCTTTATGTGTTTGTTCTTTACCCTTTAATGAGTAAAGTCAAGCAAGTTTCTTAAGATCATTCTGACTTATGCTCGAAGTGAAGTTTCTGCAACCTTTCATTGAAAATTACTTTGTTTTTTCATTTTGAATTTGCAGTTCTGGAGATGTTAGCGAACGTGAAAAGCAGTTTTTAAAAACAAGAATAATGTTTTAAAAGCATTACGAGGTTTTCTTATTTGAGTACCGTTGAAATGTATGTGGGAGGGTGTTAAATACATGCTGGGAAATACATGAAATGAAGGTTCATAGTGTACTACTGTTTTTGAAAGAAAAAGCACATAATTTTTCTCAAGATAATTTACAGTTTTAACCTCTTGAGTGCAATGAAGGTTTAGTTGCTGTGGGAGCTCTGCAGAGTCAGATTCTAACGTTTGTACTTCACAAGAATGCTAATATTAGCACTTTCCTTGCAGAATAAGGCCATACATGAAAGAAGAATAATTCTTGGATAAGAAAGTAGAATGGTAAGACTAAACCATGTTTAACAGGATCATTGTCTGTTTTGTTTACTTGCAGAATCCAACAGCTGTTTGAAGAGATATTAGGCAATAGCAGGCAATTGAAATGGCTGTCCTGTGGGTTTATGCTGCAAATAGTAACTCCCACATCACTGTCCTCCTTATCAAACCCCATAGCCAACACCATGGAACATCTGAGCTTATTGGACAACCACATCCCTGGTAATACCACTCTTATCACTGCGGTTGAATTGGAGCGCTTTGTGAATCTGCGTTCGCTCGCTCTTGACTTCTGTGATTTTACAGCTGAAATGGCAAGAGTCCTGGCTGACAGCAACCATGTGCCTTTGCATCGACTGTCTCTCCTGGTCCACAGTGTTTCCATAATGCACAAGTCATTGGACAGTATGCCAGAAGATGAGAATTGGAAGGCGCTGACTCGCAACAGCACTAATCTTCGGGTCTACATAATGGCTTTTGATGTCAAGAGTGATGATATGTTAAGGATTCTTAAGCCCAGTATCCCCTTAGAGAGGATTCACTTTGACAGCTACATCACTTGTGTTTCTGGGGCTGTTGTTGACCTCATATCCAGGCAGTATGACAAATTCCTCACTCACTTTATACTAATGAATGATGTGATAGATATGTCTGGCTTCCCAGATCTTAGTGACAACCGGAATGAAGATCCACTTGTCTTATTAGCCTGGAGGTGCACAAGATTGTCTCTCCTAGCTGTTCATGGTAGGTAATGCATTGCATGGGCATAGTATGTGACTTTGAAATAACAACACTTGAGCCTTTCTGATCATGATGTGTTTTAGTGGAGTGATGTTCAAAAACCTGCTATGCTATTAATGCTGTTGCACCTTATACTGGTATTTCTGTATTTAAAAATATGAAGGTGTTTATTCTGTATGAGTTCTACATACTTGTAGCTTACCAGCTTCTGTTGAGAAGTCATGTAAGATTTTATTAGGTGGCTCACAGAAATGAGGGGCTTTTCCTGAAAGTGGGCTGTGCTGTTGAAATTCCACCAAGTGGCTGGTTGTGAACATGAACACTGAAAAGATTTGTGGTTTTACCATGAGCTCATGTGCTGGCAAGGTGAGATGATGTGCTTCCTGTTGGTAAATAACAGGGGTTAAGTGCCTCAAGGCTGAAGGAAGGAAGTCTGATACCGGTTTGGTAAGACTTTGCCAGCAGATGAAGGCTGGAGGTTGCCTCACTGAGTGCATTGGTTTTACCAGTAATACCAGAGCTGGGTTTATCCCACCTGTTTATTTACAATGTCATAATGTAATTGCAAATTTTTTTAAAAAAAAGCACATGCGTGTATACTCGGCTCTCTTGTCAGTACAGTACTTGTTAGAAGTCACAGTTGGCTGGCAAATTTTAAGACACCTGAAACTAAAAAACTGCAGAATAACTCTTTTTGTTTGTGTTGGAATCGACTTACCAAGACCTTACCAGGTCTGCAGGTGCATGAAGGAGTTAAGCGATGACTCTGTATTGTGTTGCATAAGAATGAATGCCTGCTTCCTCTTGCTGGGAGTAAATTTGCAGTCATTCTGCACAAACAGGAGAGACCTTCATCAGTGAAGGCTGTACATTCAGATTTCCATTGGTTGAAGTCAGAAGGTCCTGCTGTATTTGCTAGAAAAAGGTTTTCCACTATCTTCTGCTGAAAAATCACAGGGTCAGGGAAACAAAATCGATTCAGCTGTCTCTCCTTTATAGTTTCCAGGTCTGACAAATTTTGGATACTGGTACGTGACCTTCCTACTCTAAATGTGGATTTTAGCAGTTTCTTTGAATATTTGGATTCAAGTTTCAGGACCTTTCCAAAAAAATTAAAAATCATGTATTACCTTAAATTATCCTCCTGCTACAGGGAAGTTTTCTATTATTTTATCTAAATGTAAAAAGATGGTAAAATATCTGAACAGAAGCTTGTGTAAGTGTCATAGAATGGTTTGGATTGGAAGGGACCTTAAAGATCATCAAGTTCCCACCCCTGCCATGGGCAGGGTCACCTCCCACCAGACTGGGCTGCTCATTTAGTATCAGCATGTGTCTGTTTGGTAGAAGGTATTGGTCTGGGCAGAGCATTGGGAAAGCAGATGCCTTCTACAGTTCTGTCTAGCAAATGGTTCTTACTACTGTTTCTTTGGAGAGATGTTGTGTATACCTGGGGAGAGAATGGCCAAGTATCACCCTTGCTCTGATGATGGGATTCAGATTCTTTCCCCTTCTTTTCTCCCCTTCTTGCAAAGGAGCTAGCTAAGCTATTTAAAAATGCCTTCTGATATTTTTTTTTTAAGCTTTGAAGGTCTTCTCTGGTACTGCGGGATAAGCATCTTTCTTCTAGAGTAGCAACTGTGAGAAGGAAATGGCTAGAAAGAAAGATCTAGAACACTGTGATGCCTCTGTACAGCATCTTAGCCTCATGCATGTATTTTCTGAAGTTCACTGAATGATGTTTTCTGGCCCCACTTGCCATATACTTCATAATGCTATTGAGCTTCCTTCAGGAAAATGGTGGTTTTGCTTGAGGTGCCATAATGTGCTTTATATGCAAGTTCTCAGGTTTCGTCTGTTTTCTGGAGTAGTTGTTCTTCAGTTTCCACTACTTCTCAGGGTTTTTTTGTTTTACCTCTTTTTCTGTAGCTTGCTTTGAAAAAAAACTTGTCACTGACCAAAACAGGGACGGGAAAACATACCCTAAGGACACTTCTTTCCTTGCATGCCTTGTCTTTTGGGGGAAGTCATATCATCTTTCCAACGAGGTAGCATCATCAGGAGCAGAAGAAAGCTGTTTGAACAATATTAAATACATTCTTGCAGAGTGACGGAAGAATGTGGAGAGTACATGGTTGTTTGGGATGGGAGAGGGACAATGGGATAGTCAGAGTGGTGTGAGCTGGCACTGTGAATAAAAAGCATAACCCATCTATGGGGGCTGGAACCTTCCCTCCCCCTCGTTTCTTAAGAAAAGGACAATTCATGTGGATTTTCAAGACTTTGTGTTGGAAGCATGTTGTGTTATCTGGGAGATTCATAGTTTTATGCTGTCCATGAACAAAATTAAAGCAAGGAAAAACTAATCACAGTGCTGTCCATGGTGAATTTGTTGTTCAGTGGTACTTGTAGTGAAGTGATCGTTCCCTGTTACCTTTGAATATGTAGCTGGTCAGAGGATTTTTGGCTGCTGGAAAGTTACTGAGAAACTTCAGGCAAAACTTTTGAAAGGAGAGTTAATTGAAAATGAGGTTGAGATGAAGATGGTTGTTCAGAGCAAAGAGGATCTGACTGTGAAAAGTTACAGCAAAAGCCATACACCTGAACCACAAGGATGCTACTGGGGACTTAACTACAGTTGTTCCCTTTCTTCTTACACTTTTTGTCAAGGATTCCTTTAGTAAGTTCCTTTACTATAAAGACAACTGGAAGGTGTTATGAGCTCCTTGAGATCCTCTTAGGGGAGTGTCAGCATATAGGTGGAAATTTTTCATTGGGTTTAATGTCCTGCAGCCTTATAGATAGCTGCATCTTCTGTGGACAGTTGGAGGTGAAGTATCAGCAGATGAAAATTGTGGGAATTCATGCATTCCTAGTGGTTAATAGATGGAAAATGAGCCATACAGATGTACGCAGGCTTTGTTGAAAACCTACCCTGAGCAACATATTTACAGGAAACCTTAAAGACAATCAGAATGAAGAAGTAAAAGAAAACAGAATGAAAATTTCCCCTTTCTTTATTACTTTGACATCAGTTTTCTTCATTCTTTAACTAGTTGTCTCATGTTGATCGATTCTGATATAGAGTGCCTTAACGGTGCTGTTCAACAGCTTTGCTTTCCCAGTTCAAATATTGTGCAGACTGCACCTGTACTTGGAATCTAAGTGGACATTAGCACTTGTGAGAATGATGATGAAGGGAGAAATGAGCCTTTCCTTTTGCACTGGAAGGGCTGATTTGGCAGAGCTCCCAAAAAGGGAAGTCCCTAGCTCTTTGCATCTGAAATAAGGAGGAGCTCGGCGTTTGCCTGAGCCAGGGTACAGAAAGCTAACAGGTAACTGGGGAGTAGGTGTTTTTAGAGAGGGATGCCAGTATACTCCAATGAGAAGAGAGAGAAGCGTTATAATGATGTTTAATCTCAGATATAGATTAAAGCCTCCTACAGAGGCTTTAGTTTGAATTTTGGTTTGTTGTTGTATTTGAGTTTTTTTTTTTAAATCTACCTCTAATGCAACAAAAGTAGGTTAAAGTTTTGTCTTTAGCACAAACAGTTTTTAAACAGTCTTTTCATACATTTGCTTAAAATAATTGATTCCTCGCTTTTTAAATCCTGTTTATTTATACTGTGAAGTAGATAATGGGAGGTTTGATATTGTAGATATAACTTGGAGTAAAGAAGCCCACTTTTCTACAAATGGTGAAAAAATAGATTTAGAAAAACTTGACCAAACTACCCAAAATAGTTTTGGTTCTTCCTTATTCAGAATATAAAAATGAGGCTTCACTACTTGCAGCCAAAAAAAACCCCAAAGGAGCAGTAGGGGTTTCTGCGAGATGGAAGATCACAAAATAGGTGGGGAAGGATGTGGAGATGCTCTGGTATTAAGTACTGCAGTAAAAAAAATGTAGCAAAATGACAGAGCAACTTTCTTCTTTTTTCCCCTAGGTTACACAGTTTGGGCTCATAATCTTATTGCAATCGCTCGTCTTCGTGGCTCTGACCTGAAGGTTCTTGAAGTCACAGAAGAAAGCATTGATTTCGACCAAGGAGAACTGGCTGATCAGGATGTGGATCCAGTACACAATCTCATTGAGCAAGTATCTCTTGGACTGGGTCGACCTTGGCACGCAGTCATGGACATAGAGCTGCTCAGCGTCTTCACTGAGCCAACCCGTCACTTTTACAGAGAGATGCAAAGCTTCAGTGAAGGCATTTAGCTCCTTATTTACAATTCCTGTGGTTACATATGCAAGTAGGGTCCTATTATGTTTTTTTTTTTCAGTAGCGTGAATTAACTCCTTTTGTGCTGTGTTTATTCAGTATTAGCTATATAGAAATATGTACGTGTATTCTACTTCTTGTTCAAAGAACGTAGTCGGGTATTGGTTTAGAAGCTGAAAGTGGCAGTGTTTAGGGTTTTCACGGTTAATGGACTTGTCTACCAAACCTTAGAGATACAGCCAAAGGCTGGCCGAGGGTGCCGGCTAACTTCACTTTTATTGAGTTAACTGCATTTTGAATGATTTATATCGGAGTTCTGCACTCAGGAGCCAACTCTTCTAATACCCATATCCATAGCCCAGTGGATTTCTGTGCTGTCATTGTGTGCTTAATCTGGTAGCGTGCTATTTAATAGGCTTAAAGGAAGAGAAGTCTATCCAGGACTGTCCATTGTAAGGCTCTCACCTTGCTTTATTTCACGTGCAGGTTCTGAAGCATGGCTTAGGACCATTCTCAGCTTTCCTTAGCTGATAAGCGGTGGTGTCAAACATTAGCTTTTCAGGTACCTGCACTTACAGATTCACTCCATAACCTGCAGTCTTTTGGATTCTTTGCAAACTCCTCATTTATTCTCATGTTCTGTCATCTTCCTTAAAAGTTAGCTTTGGGCCAAAGTTTAAAAGAAAACAAGAATGTGCACTCCGATGAGGTAAAAACATAAGTGAAGGCTTCAATACAAAGGTGTACACCTGCAAACAAACATTAGTCGTGAAATCCCTAGCAACCAAGTCACTGGATTTTCTCTGTCAGCGCCTGTGTCAGCTGCCAAAGAATAGATTAAAAACGAAGAAGTGCCCACATGCTGGCAGGGGCAGGCCAACTTTTGGCCAGCCAGATACTGCTAGATTGTAATATATAAGGTCGAATTTCGACCTGTGGTACACAGCTGTGCTGTGGCTCAGTCAGCAACCTCAGAACTCTTAACAAACATGCACCTGTTTCACTGTGAATAGTGAATGTAAAGGAAGGAAAGGAAACAAATACAAAGCTTGTTCTATCACAGGTATGAGCTGCTATGATGCATGAAGAACATTCCATGAAGTATGTTTTAAAATCTTGTTATATCTGAGAGGCTTTAAAAGCCGATTTAACTGTTTCAGGGCAACCGCGGTACAGACGTGGTCTCTGTGAGACTTCCACCTGACCCCAGTTTTAAGTGGTACGAATGTTGTGCATTTAATGTTTAAAGGACAGTCTGCAATAATAAAGTAAGTGGCCAACGTGGGTGCCCAGCAGTGCTGAGACCTGGCTGCTATATTGTAAGCTTTGGAAAACACAATTTATGCAACAGATGTCCAGATATGATTCTATTTATGGAAAAAGTTTATATGTGTTTTACAAATGGTTTTACCATCTTATATTAAAATGACCTTTTGACAGGTGTGCGCTGTTTTGTCTCCAGTGAGCACATACCATGCGGATTTTATATGTACATCAGTAGAGTGAATCCACTGGCACAGTGTGTGTATATGCCAGATGTGGTGAGATTTTATCTTATAAATGTGATCAGATAAAAAAATCCTGACAGAAAATGTAAGGAAACCAGCTGAATGTTTGAATTGATGACTGATGTTGTATGGTTTATGTTAAATGTATATTCTTTTAATCGATGAATAAAGCATTAAAAATGGATTGCTGTATAAAATACTTTATTGTATCAGCATGAAGATTTTTAGATTTAAAACGCAACATCGTTCATAAGCTGTGTATAACTGGTAGCTCCTGTTGTGTTTAGGTCAACAAGAAGTCTAAAGTCGTACAGTGATTTTTTTTTTTTTTCAGAATTTGGCTGAATTTTGTCAACATTTTGCGGGGAGGTGGAGGAAGGGGAAGGATGCTTTGCTAAAGATCAGACTATCAGACCAGTTAGCACCAGTATATCATTATATGACTTATTAGACTGATACAGTAAACTGTGGATTGTAGAATATAGAAGACTATTTTTGAGAAACTCCTGCATCCATTGCAATTGCTTAAATCAAAATCTAATGTGCTCAAGAAAAATGTGTAGTACTTCTTTGGTGTCCCACTATTAAATAGATTATGAATACCTGCAATGCTTCAGTTTGACGTTTTATCCGTACCCAAGAGCACATAGCTGTGCATTCTGAATGCGAACGGCGATGTCTGGAACGCTGTTGCGGAGCTGCTGTGCCCTGCGCTGGCTGATTGTGCTGTGAGAGCTGTCAAGAGTGGCTGTTCGGCGTGTGCGTGCCAAACACGGATTTCAGTTGAGCTTCTGAACTGTCCAGACTGCTACCAGCTGTGGGAATTGCACTGTATGTTGTTTAAGAAGTCCTCCACATCTTTTAGATGTGATAGGTGAGATATTTGCCGACATACTAAAGAGATGCTCTGGGTAATGAAGATGAGGTAAATAGTTAAGCTTTTCCTATTCCGGTGAAGTGAAATAACTGGACTTGGTCTCAGTGCCTTTCAGGGCTCAGCCTCAGGAGAGAGGTTTATGTAGGAGTTAAGTCTGATAGGGATTGTTCGGCATCACCTGGGCTTTGAATCTGATCTTTAAGTGCTCAAGATTTCTGGCTTTTTCTGCTCAACTTCCTGAAGCAAACGCTATGTCCTCTAGCGTCACAGGATGTTAGTATTCTCTCTGCAGACTTCTGTGTTTCTGTGGATGAACTGCCTTACTAATAGATGCAGTTGGGGAGTAACTGGTTTACCTTTGGTATATAAATGCGTGTCTCTAGTCTAACCTACTTTCTGCTTTGTTTTTAATTAACTTAATCTTGAAAGGTGCGATAAGGAGCAGGTGAAACAGGCCACTTGGTTGTGGTAGAGATGTGCAGTCCTTTCACTTACTGTAGTTGCAGCTGCGGTGTTTCCAACTGGCTGTGCCAATGGACGGCTGTTGTTTGTGCTCCAGGTCTGTGGATTTTTATCCAGTCCGAAGTCTAATCAGGGGGTACGGCTTGAGTTCCAGGTGGGAAGTCAGTGTCCGTAATATGTACAGACCACTAGGATCTCACTTTATAAGTATAGGGAGTCCTGTAAGGCAGGAGTGTGTGGGGAAGCCTTGCGCCCTTTGGAGAAATACATTTCTGCATCTTCTCTTGTCTTAAGAGATAAAAAAGTGGCTTTTGTTGTTGGTTTGTATTTTTAACAATAATCAATTTGTGGTTATCAGGATGAAGGGATTCAAGCTGAAGTAGTTTGAAACTAATTGTTAGGAAACTAAGCTGGTCCTAATGTGGGAAGTGTGCTGGAATTGGGAATGAGGCTTTATAAACTGTGACATTTCTCTGAGCTTGCATACTCCCAAATGGGATTTACTTTTTTTTTTTTGTGGTGTTCCTCTTTGTTTTTCCTAAAGCAACAGCCGTGTTGAGTTAGCCTTGCTGCATTCTGCATTTAGCAGCAGGAGATTGGACTACAAGCCCTCAATTGTTAAAGCTGGATTGTTTTTTTTTTTTCTGGGAGGGAACAGAAACTGCCCACCCATGCACTTGTATGACCTTTCTCAGTTAAATGAGCCATACTCTGTTTCATATTGCGTAAATCTGAGCTTGGGTTTAAATCACTTGTCTGCAAACAGAATTTTGGGCTATTAATGGGGGACAACCATCTGAAATTACTCCATTCTCTATGCTGGCTGCTCTGATTCCTGTTTGTCCTGCATTATATTGGTCCAGGTAAACTTTGTTGTTGCCTGTAGCTCCCAGTCCCATTGTGGGCAGATTGTTTTAGTAGAATAATTGGGTTTTTTGCATTTAATTGTGTTACCAGCTACAACAAATACTTACCCTATTATTTTCTGTGTCTGGGTTATTTACTAGAAATGCAGTTTATATTCGAAAGTAGTTTGCAATCCTTAGGTGAGTTGGGGGAAAAATATAGGGTTCTTATAGTGGCAGCATTACAGAATCATGGAAAGGTTGTCGGAAGGGACATTAAAGCCCATCCAGTTCCACCCCCCTGCCATGGTCAGGGACACTTCCCACCAGACCAGGCTCCTCAAGGCCTCATCCAACCTGGCCCTGAACAATTCCAGGGAGGGGGCAGCCACAGCTTCCCTGGGCAACCTGTGGCAGTGTCTCACTGTCTTCAGCGTGAAGAATTTCTTCCTTATGTCTATGTGCTATCCACTGGCTCTATGTATGGGGCAAGCTGGCAGTTCTGGTCATTCCTAGGACTGATACCAAGGACAAGGCTAAAACTGAATAGTTCCTATTATAATCCTGAAGTCTTTCAGGCAAAGATAGACAATTCAGCTGAAGAGCAGTTAAAGCTATTTAACATGGATGATGCTTTAAAATGTCAAATTTGTCATGTAGTGGCTTCAGTACAAGGGTTTCTCTCAGAGCCTTTGAGGATCACAGTAGAAGCGGAAAGGAGAATAAATGGCAGGACTGAGCCACAGAAGAGTTCTGTAGCTGCAATAAGAGTATGGGGAAATAATGTTAGGAGCAGGAGTAACGAGCTGCAAAAAGAAAAAGCTCATCTGGAAGTCTTGACCAAAGCAGTTACAAGAAAATTAGGCTGGTGATTTTTTTTGTAACTTTCAATTATGGGGTGCAGTGACTGCGTTTAAATTAAACATTGAAACTACATTGTGTGTTGTGTGCACAGATGATGGGGCGAATGGCAGCCAAGCTGCCCACTGCTGCTAATGCAAGTGGGGGCCTGCTGAAAACAGCTTCCTCCTTGAGTTTAGAGGCCCTCCCTACAGGCCTGCACTGTGAGTAGTGACAGCTTTCAAGCTGAAGCTGAACTGACAGAGCAGCCATTGCTCCTAAGGGCAGTCTTTAGACTGTACAAGAGCCAGTAGGAGCAGAGCCAGGCTCTGTCCTGATCCAGCATCACTGTGCCCAGGCCCTGGCTGCAGGTAGACTTACTGTGCCTGGTGGGATGGCTACTGCCCATGAAGAAGTGGACAACACAAAACCCCTACAGGCACAAAACCATTAATGCTTCTTGATTTTTTAATTCTCTTTTGTGAAGCCCAGCAATCACTACCCAACATGCATGGACACAGTATCTTAAAATTGCACGTGCAATTGAATATGCCACAGCAGCCCCGTCCTGTGACTTTTTTTGCTAAATGGAGTGGGTATAACCTCCTCCTGTGCTTATTCCAGACAAGACTGAAATTCTGCCTTTCCTTGCACAGTTTTAAATACCTTTAACTACAGCAATCCCCTGCCCCATCCTTTGTGGCCATACTGTTCATCCAGCGTGCTCTATGATGCCAGAGTTGAAAGAATTGGGAAGTGGGTTTGTTTGTCCCACCCAGCTTCCCAAAAGCTTGTGTTCAAATCTGAAGATGAATAAACTGAATTCATGATAAGACAGTGAAACAGAAATCACTTATTTGCAATACTCATAATTATTTTTTATTTACAAAATACTATCCTGAGAATCTTCTATTAAGCTTCAATTTGAGCAAAGTAGTTTATAGATACCTAGATAACAACAGTGACTTAATGAAAAATGCCATTAGAAGAGTACAGAAATGGTTCAGCACGTTGCTCCAATGATCATCACCTCCCTTGCTGTGGTTCTGGTTCTTTGACAGCTGATAGATTTGACTGAGATGGCTCAACTCTATTTTCAGGTGGTGGAGGCAAAAATCCAGTTCATTGAGGTGGATAGGGAGGGTAAGATCTCATTGGAAATGGATTTCTTACTGTGAAAGAATCAGAATAATTCAGTTAGTTAGCACCAATCACAACAAACACATGCCTGCTCCTACCCCATGTATCTTATTGCTCAGCAATGGCCAGCCTAAATAGAAGTCACAAAGCAGGCCTAGGTAGGTTCTGTGCTCCAAAGAGACAAAATGCTAGGAAGGGCAGAGACAAAATGATCACCTGTCACAGCAGCCTCCTGCCACCAGCCAGTTGGTGTCTGTTATGGGCTGCTGCTTTGGTCTGAGGGAGCAGCCCTTGGCTCTCATCTCTTACAGACACTTTGGAAGACAACTGGTTAGTTCTTCACAGGTTAATCAGAGAACAGCAGGAGGCTGAAAGCCATCCTTCAGTCTGGTACTTATACCTTGATCCACTAATCCAAACTCCAAGGGAAAAACAACAAGTGTGTCCCAACTGCCTGCCTCTGCTGGCATATCTCCATGCTAAAGGATCAAACTTTAAGATTTATATGTCATGCAACCTCATAGCTGGATAAGGATTAAGGTAAGTGTCTATTTGCTTTTCTACCCTGGAAAAGAACCCTTTAAATGCTGAACAGTGTATACGTAATTTCCAGCCAAAGCTAGTATATGTATGAATAAAATCAATATGAGCAACCACAAAGAAAGAAGTACACAACACAATTGACCTTCATCAGTAAAGATGCTCCCAATTAGTTGAATTGAGAAGTAAAAATTTAAGTGTTCACCCAGTGTGCTCGCTCACTACCTGCATAAAGCATTCAGGTTCATCAAGCTGAAGTAAAAGCTGGCAAGAGCTACTTACTTGGCAGTGGAGGGCGTGGATGCCCAAAGTCTCGTACTGGAAAACATTCACGTGGTCCATACATGCCCGGAGGAGGAGGAAAAGGAGGTCCTCGTCTCACGAAAGGTGCTCTAGTATCCCCAGGCATCAACAGAGGTCTGACTGGAGGGAAAGGTTGGGGAGCAAAGCCTGAACTGATGGCTTCACTTTCAGACGCCAGTAACTGATCAGGTAGTGAGTTCTGCAACACAACCAAAACAGGGAAGTTAATTTAGGGAAAGGGATAAGAAGATGGAACATGTCTCCAGTCTCATCAGGCCCACTTTGATGTAGACTGTCACGTTAGCTAACAACTAGTTCCAACTCTGCCTTAGCTATGGTATAATCCTGAGCAGGGCTATCTATGGGCACTGGCCATTAGCTTGACCATAGTTTCATCTTTTGCTTTATAATTATTTTTCAGCAGGGATTATATTAGTCACATATCAAAATTAATTCACAAGACAGTATGTCGTAAAACTATACATATAATTGTGAGTGTGCAAGGTGACCAATGTGCTAGACAAATTTTCCTAAACATTTTCCAGAAAATTAAACCTTTAAATCAAGTTTTGGGTTAGCTACTTACGCTAGGGTTAGAATGATCTTTCATCTCATTTCCAGTAGGTTCTGTTAGTGGGCTGTTTTCTGAAGATGTCTGTCCATCTGTATATGCAAAAGTTAAACAAGTTATTCAGTGATGGCTTCCCTCTCCCAACCACTGATTTCAGTAGTTTTTCTGAAATCAGGGTATATAGACAAGAAAAAGAAGTATCACTGTACCAGGCAACTGTTCTGCAGACTGAAAGGTGACAGCTGAGGAACACAAGACTATGCCTGAGTATTTGCTCCAACTTCTTTACAGGTTGCGCATGAATTACTAGGTTGCAGCTTTAACTAAACTTGTATCCAAATAACACTTTTTCTTCTATTTTAGTGTTTTTTTAGAAGTTACAAGTGCATTTTCCTAGCAATACATCTTAACATTACTGTAGCAGTTCCACTCCGTTCCCCCCACCCCAGCTAATGCTTTATTTCTTTGTTAAGTTCCACTCTGGGAGTGATTGCACCATAAAAAGCACAAAGCTCAACAGCAATCCTGCTCAAGTCTGATAAAAAACAATTCATTCCTTAGTTGCTAAACATCAAGGAGACTTCAGAACTACATTAGTTCATGATGGGCATTCAGAAATAAGAAGGATCACCATCATATCTGCTGCACTCTTTATAAACATAAACACATAAATAGGAACTTCAGTGTTTTCACCTTTATACTTCCCTGAGAAGTAATATTTTTCAGTAACAAACAAAGAAAATTATTAAAGGGAATTGTTGGAGGGGAATCAGACTGGATATAAACATACTAACTATATACATTAAATGTAATCCTTTCCTCAAAAAACAACCACAAAAAAAAAACAAACTTGAGATTTGAAAAGTACTGCTTTCTTACACTTCTGCCTGAATGAAGACAATAATACTGAAAAGCACAAGACCAAAACAATGCTTCTAACAAGTGACAGATTTTTCATTCACATGTTGTATTTCTTCTTTGAAATAAACAAAACGCTTTTCTCAGTGAACAGATAGGTCTTTTCAAAAAATCTAAAATTACCTGTCATTTCAAGCAGGCCTGACCTTTGTTAAAGGTATCAGAAGCAGTTCAACTGCTTATGTTACACAGAGAATATTTATGCACAACACTTTGCATTTTAAATCCTTGAAAAGTTACTCACAAACTTTGTCACGCTTTAACCTTCCCTTCTGACAAGAAGTTTCCTACTCCAGGTATCTGCCTCAAGTTGAAAGTTTTTGTAGAGTTAACCAACCACCCTAGCTTAGGAAAATGCACATTATTTTGTTCACTTTAACATTTTCATAATCTTGCTGAGGAACTGTAGCTCATTCAGTCTTAAGAGATGGAGCCTGGATTTCAGTACTGTGAGATGCGTTGCTGCTTTGGATCCAGGTGGTACGTGCCAGATGGGGAGAGGGTTTTTAATTTGTTGGGAGAGTTTTTTGCTATTTTTATAAATATTCACCCAAGTCTAGTAAAATCACATGCTTCTAAAAAGCAGCATTCACATATGCTTAATGACCTGCTAAGGGCTGGCATCAAGGTTATCTAAACACCAGTAAGTAGGTTTTGAGCTCCATAAGAAGTGAATACAACTTTTAGAATGTTTTTTAATTGTTGCTTGCCAGCAGCTGAAGAGCAGGGTAAAAATGGATGCAACAGGTGAGTGCAAAGACAGTGCACCTCTCCAGTCCTTCAGTCAGCATCCAGGTGCTAGAAGAAAGACCTCAGTGGAACACGAAGTATTAGAAAGCAGAAGTGAGAGAGTGGCTTGTGAAAGCCAGCAGAAGGTGAGTGGCAGTACATGAACAGAATTGTATTCCAGTAGAGAACAATTCCCTGTACAACCTGAACCTTCAACATGAAACAGAATTCAGCATTCCCAGTTCTCACATGATGACACCAAATAACGAAAGTTCTCTCTCCTAATGCCAGAAACCAGGCAACAAAGATGGTAACTTACTGACAATTATGAGTAACTGAATATTGGGTGGCAAAGTTTCTGTCCTAAGTTTAATGGCTTCAGCCTAGTTGATGAATCAGACACATATGACTTACCAGGAACTGAATAAGGATGAAAACTGCATAGTAAGTATTAAGGCTTTAAGCTCTTAAACCTTATCGCTCAGACAGTTTAAGTCACCAAAACTTCGCCTCCCAGCTTCTGGCTGTTGCAAAGTATCACAAAATAGAATTTATGTAATTGACCAATCTAAAACAAATGGTATTTGGGTCAGTGAAACGTGTGATTAAGTTGGGAGGAATTGCACTGTGAACTACAAAAAGCTGCCAAGTACAGTAAACAGTTTGAAGAAGGAGCCATGCTACTTCAGTATGAAAAGCTGGTGGATATTTCAAAATTTTGCTGTTACTCTTTCAGTCTTACTGACTCCAACTCTTCCTAACGTCACTAAAGGTGGTGTGGAAACACAGGTGATATTTAAAACACATTGTGATATTTAAATGCAGCGGTGAGCCTGATGAGAGGGACCAAAACAGACTCAAGGCCAATCCTGAATTGTGAACACACAGAACAGTGAAGGTGGACAAAAATATAGCTCATGACTACCATTCATTCACCAGAAGAGATGGCTACTGTTGCAAACAGGGAAGACTGCACCACAGCTAACAGGTTAAATTGTTTTTATACAATGGAGCTTCAGGTCTGTGGTAGCTATAAAGTTGTCCTCTTACTACAGCTTACTACATATAGTCAACCTATACTGTGATTCTCTATTTGATAGTATCACGGAAGCACTTCCCACCTGTTTTATCAAAAGACTGCTTGTTGTAAGTTCGTAGTTCTGCTGGTCCAGAAAGTCTTCCAGTATTCGGAGGATTAGGGAAAAATCCTTCTTGTCTTTGAGGAGGAAGAACTGGATCGGCGTAAGGCTCACCTAACACTAAGGAAATCACAAAACAGGTCAGTGAACATTTATTCCCCCCATTCCATACAATTTTACACCAGCAAAATTCTCTGGATATATCATGTGCTTGTAAATATCCAAGCAAAGTGACTACTAATCCAGATGAGCAAACAAATCTATAAAAACCCACACCCGGGAATCCCACCAAGTACGCACTATAGCTTATGTTTCTAAGGAGCTGCAAAAAAGAAAATTAATTGATTTTTCGTTAAACATACTTTAGAATTTTGAAAGTTATGATTGTCAAAGTTATAAACAGTGGGGCCTTGAAAGACGGGTTCAGCATAGCAATGAAGGTCAAAGCAGAATGAGTTACGATACATTTTTAGGCCATTTTTAGATAAGAATGCTGTTTTCCATTATGTTTCATAGTGCTGTGTTTCCACTAACTTTGTACGATCTAGCAATCAATCACGCAGCTACAAAACAAATTGTATCAGCAAGATCCAAGTGCAGAGGCAAGAACACAGCTCAGGTCAAGGAAGCAAGACTACTACTCTACCTCTCTGCAGTATCCTGACAACAGATCAGATCTGGCAAATAAGAAACTGCATCCTGAGTGGACTTAACAGTTTTATAATCAGGCTTTCATATAGGTGTGTAGCAACTACAATATTGTTTGCTGCAACTAATAATCATGGTACTTTAACTGCACCACTTTTACTTCTTTATTATAAGTATACAGGAAGACTGTCCTTCCCCCTGCATTGTTTACTTCAGTAGTACCCTCATTGATTAATCTCTGCCTTCCTTGAGTGATAATGTGCAATACAGATATTTAGCTGAAGAACTGAGACTGAAGACTGATTTTGTTGTTGTTAATTATCAGAGGCACTATCAATATGAAAATATGTACCGAACAGGACAACTGTACCGTGGCACTCCCGTATTATTAATATAAATGTTTTTCGAAAAAGAATTATTTAAGGCTAACGTACATTTTACTTCCTCAGTAAACCACACCAATATATATTTAAAAGACAGCACAAAAGAACTCCAAGTGAACTACACTATTCAAGGAGAAAAAAACTACGATTAAAAAACATCTTTCCAGTGCAGTTGCACATGCATTTCCAAGAGAACATTTTCTGGTTTTAAGCAGTAAGTCAGTAACTCCAGTTTTCCATAGATACAGTAGCTAAGCAGATTTTTATACCTGGTGGAGGCAGAATTATCCTGTGTTCTCTGTCCCAAGGAGGAGACAGGGATCCAGTATCTGATGGCGGTCTGTGGGGATCAGTTAATCTATCAGAATTCAGGTCTCCTCTTTCGTTACCAGCTTCGTGCACAGCAGTTGGTCCTCTGGATCCTAGTTGAAGAAATCAGATAGCTATTTACCCAGGTATTTTAAATCCTCTATTATGACTTTCTTCATTAAGTCTGAAAACTGTAATTAAATCATGGAATGCCAACATTGTCAAGGTATGAGAGGTGCATGGCTCCATAGGACTCTCCACATGTTTGCTGATGACCAGTTATGTTCACTAGAAGTGTTTAAAAGATTTGTTTGGAATGAAAAGGTCTTAGTTCATCAAGAGTACAACCTAGAGTTCCTGTAACTTTTTAAAAACCAAGAGTTTTGGTTCACTTGAATCAGAGAAACCAGTGCCCTAATGGCAAATCACCTTCTCAGTTCTAAAAACCTGCTGCTAACCAAACTAAAAACTAACACGCTGGAAGTCACTACCCTCACTGCAAGAAAATATCCACATTGCAGTCAACATTCTTCTGGTTCTTTCTAATTCTTTTTTCAGGAAAAAAAGAAAGAGAAGATCAGGTCAACACATAACCAGGAGCAAAAGAAACTGTAACGATGAGTGATTTTATGTTGCGAGCTTCCTTTAAAAGAGATTTGGTCTGCAAAATGACAGAAATACTCACTTCTGGTATCATTCTCTATTTCTCTATCCTAAAATTTAACTGGAAATTTTAAACAATTTCAAGTCTTGTGCAAAGTGGAATGAGGACTGTAATTGCTCTGTAGCTAGCATTATTTAAATACATACTTTGTTTAATCTGCCCAAGCTACATGAGTGCTCCCGTGTGAAATGGGCAGTAGTTATGCCTTTGGATAGTCTCTTTCCTTACTAATACTGCATCCTGAAATCCAGTTTTTACACTTCCTCACCAGCTACGATTTAATGATACGCTGGGCAGCTCGGTTTCATTACTTACTGCCTCTATACAAATAAATTGTCAAAGATGATTTTGCTTGTGTTTGGTGTAACTACAGTTGAACATTCAGTCTCAAGATTTTTCTGACTTAGAAATGTCAATCAACTTTCATATATGCACCTGGATATGCTTTTTACAAAGACTTAAAGTAAATAAATAGCCCACGCTGGTCTTTTAAAAATCAATGTTGATTAGTGAAATTGTTATAAAAGAGACATTTAGACATAATTCCCATGAAATAAGTTCAGGTTTCAATGGGTGTTCCTAAAAGTAGTAGTAACTTAAACAGTAGCTTCATTACCTGTAACAGATACTGAAATCCATGCTAGCATTTACCCACATTATTTTCTATCAACATCAAAAACAGGAAGGAAGCTGGTTTTTCTTCCCTTACAACCCATGAAACTACAGCTTGCTCTTACCTACTCCTCAGTCTCTGCATTTACTCTTGTACACAACCTTCCTGGTCCTTCTTATCACTACGGAAAAAAACTATCTCCAAGTATGACAACTGCATCAAATTTAGAACAAAAGGGAAGAAATCAATCAGCGACTTTCTAGTATCATGACCCCAATAAAACTGGCTCCATGTTTTTGACAACACATCTATTTTCTTCTTTCACCAACTGTAGACCAACAAGATGGAAGTAGCAGTATTCTTTCTTCAGAAAACTAATTGATTCTTGTTTACTGTAAAATAAGCTAATTTCAGCAGAACCCCATTTGTCCAAGAAATAAAATATGACTGATTAGAGTTTGGATTTTCATTTTCCTCAATCCATGCTTCTAAAGTGAATCCACTGACAAACCCAACAGTACCAACTTCATTTTTCATTGCATTGTTACACATTAGACGTCATCAGAAGCAAGTTGAAAAACAGGAAGAGTTTGTCCAATTAACTGTTACTTGGTCAACCAATTGAATTGGTTATTCTAATACTTTTTGTCACCAGCAAGAGGAAAAGGTGTGACAGGTTTATAGGAGAGGAGAGAGAAATTCAGAATAGATAAGATTTTCAAGTTTAAGAATTGTACCTCTTCCTCCTCCTCCACCTGGCAGCATAGGTGAAAGCCTTAAAGGACCCTCCAATAAAGTTGGAGGGGAAAGAA
Organism: Tapera naevia; assembly: GCA_033556795.1. Taxonomy (NCBI): domain Eukaryota; kingdom Metazoa; phylum Chordata; class Aves; order Cuculiformes; family Neomorphidae; genus Tapera; species Tapera naevia. The sequence goes on along the minus strand of JAUMJJ010000023.1, from coordinate 14,515,819 downwards.
AAGCTCTTGTTTCAGATGAAGGCCGGCCCATTGGAGAGGGTCCATATGGGGAATGCTCTGGAACAGTTAAAACAAAATACTCAAGTTCACAATATTTAGTTTAGCAAACTGTATCAAGTATTTAACTTCTCTGGTGAAGGTTAAAATTGAATTAACTGAAATGAAAATTGTGTTCTAATTGTCACATGTATATATTCCCAGTCTACTCTTGTCTATAGTATGCTCTTACTCTCAACAAAATACTGAACATGACCTAAAGTCACTTATGACTCTATTTTTTAAACTGACTGTTAATTGTACATAAACATTGTCAAGACAGTTGTCAAACAATTACATATGTGTGGTCTTCAGAAGCAAACCCATAAACCAAAACAACTGGGCCCTGTTTTACAATTCAATACTGTACCTCTGCCAAACGGCCTAACTGGAACATCAAGAGCATAAGGGTCTTTTTCCAAAAGGTCAAATTTAAATTCTGCTTCAGTTAATCTGCAAATAAATAACAAAAACCAAGAAGCAAATGACCAAGAAGTGCAAAAGTTTGACTGGACTGCATTGTTTACCGCTAGACTTTCTACTTAAAGGGTTAACAAGGCAAGGTATTTTATTCCTTAAATAAAAAGAAAAAAGACAAATAACATCACAGATCTCTGAACTTAGGAGTTCATTAAAGTACTTCTCTATGTTGTGGTATTTAAACTGTAATTCAGAAGTTGAAATGGCCTGTTAGGTGTCACAATTCCTAGCATGACTTTAACGAGTACTCTAAATGGTATTCCCAGTACTAGTTAACCTCACAACTAAAGGTGCCTCTCAACTACTGCCACCTGATCTGTTAACTCAGCATTAATTTCTGAAATAAGCTGCAAAATCACTAGGTATCCATGACATCTGGTTGATACATACTTTAAAACAAACAAAGAAAAAACAACCCCCCAAACCCCTTGTACTACAATTCTGCTTCTTTCCTAAAATATTTCAATACTTCACATAGTTAAATTCTTAGTTTCTGATATGTTATCCTTACAGGAATGCTCAAATGAGTCCCTTTCTTCCAGAACTCCAATGGAACAATGTGCTCTCTCTGCCCTGTTTGGGCGACAATTGATTAACATAAGTCTAGAAAACACCTAATTGCATAAACTCAAACCATGTGCCAAAATGCATTTGTTTAGGATTAGATCAGGACTGCACTTACTTTTGTCTGTTCTGTGCATTTTCTTTTTTTATATTATCAAGGTGCCTTTCAGCTGCTCGGGCCGTCAGCTTTGGGGAAAGACAAAAAATACGATATTTAGATATTGCTATTTATTAATAATGCTTTATAAATGTGGTAGGTCCTAGATTCAAGACATTTTTTTCCTCTCTGATGTGTGTGGGCTATATTTTCACAAGATATGACTCGTGTACAAAGCACATGAAACAGAGCTTCACACACATCACCAAATGACATTAGCACCTTTACTACCCACTTTTTTGAGGAATGATATGGCTTCCTGCAGGTTCTTAAAACTGCAGAAATTAAATTCTTTGGCTATAGCTGCTTTGAAGCACCTACAGAACATGTACAAAATTTAAATTCTCAAATTTTATATAAGAAAGTTTTATTTTAAAATCCTCCAGTTAAAATCTGTAAAATTATGACCTTGAAACACCATAGCTTTTAACACGATTCTATCTTATACAGACCATCCCATGAAACTGAAGAATGTATTAGTCAGGAGATATGTTAAAGCTTTCTGTTTGGAAAAAAAGGTAAAAATTAATTTTGCAGCAACATTCCTAGAAGCCCTCAAGGGAACACACTGTTCTCACAGGAAATAAGATCTTCTATTAGTAGATAAAAAGAATGAAATACATCCAGGGAAAATATTAAAATGGCACTGAAACAAGGCCAAAAGCTTTTATTATTTGAAAAATGTAACATGTTAAATGGTAACAAGTCATTTCAAGAGATTTATTGCTAGAGCAAATAATATAATATCATATCATTCTACTGTGCTCATAGGTATCCAGCTCAATTATTCCAACTATTTCATATAAGTATTTTTAAATTGTTTTGTTTATTTCTGAAAAAAAAAATTCCATATGTTTGAAGGTGATAGGTTGGAGATAATTATCTGTTTCCAATAAGAAACAGAAAAGTGATAAAGCAAGCTATTCAAATCACAGAAAAGGAAGACATAAAGTTCAGAAAATTCAGCCTTTGCAACTTACCCAATTATCGTGAGCTTTTTTCTCAAGGGAAGTAATCTGTGAAAGAGATTCATTAGATCATTATTCATCTAAAAAAGAAAACTTAAGATTAAGTGTATATAAATTTAATAGGTATGCATAACTTATGAGTCATTTAAACTTAAAATTCAACTTCCAAATAAAGTTATCTGGTGGTGTCTGTTATGAAATTGTGTCAGTCAAAACCAGATGGCATTAAGGGAAAAAACAAAAAGGAAAAAACATCCAACAATACTAACCCAAATACATTATCACAACCTAGCTGAAAGCAGTGTTTCTGTTACAATAACATCCTCCCTACTTGGCACAGATGATAAGTAACACAAAGCACATACTTGATTCTGGTAAGAACGAATGGTTCTTTCTAGCTCTTCTTCAAGATCTTTTGCTCGCTGTCTGTAACAAAATCAGGAATTACACAAGTGCAATATAATTTGGAGGGAAGTAACTTTAAATACTGTAAACACAATGGTGGACACAAGGTATAATTAAGATTTTTTTAATCCAAAAGACTGTATTGTCATTTAGGCCCATGGGACACATAAAAATTATAGCAGCAGTGGAAATTCTAGGCCCTAGATTATTGCAAACAGGAATGTAAACAAAAGAACAGAATCAAAAAACCCAACATCTCCCAATTTTTCCATGACCTGCAATATGTTTCCAACACAAAGGATATTCCTCCACATATGCCCTAATAGCCAGCCTCACCCAGCTCAGCAAAAGTACCAGTGTGGCTGGAGCATCGCACTGCCACAAGGCTGCCATGGTCAGTCCTGAGGGATAGTCACCTGCACTAAAGTTATTTCAAGACCACAGAAAGCACGATGCCACCTTTGCTGCTGCCCTGTGCACAGCCTCGCTAGTTTCTACACTCTTTCAGCAGGTAGGCCAAAGACACATTCATTGTTTAGTTACACTTTATTTGCAATATTAATATTCTCTTTAAAATTAAGATGTCTACAAAGTTCACGCTCTGAGTAAATCAAGAAGGGTGAATTCTGTCTTCCTGTATGAATACTGAAGAAGGTCTACAAGAACTTTACATTCTAGAGAAAGAACTAATCTAATTAACTCTTCAGGAAGCGTCATTGATCAGTATTGTTCAGCTAGAGTCTATAGTCCCATTAACATTGAAGGAAGATGGGGCATATCTCCAGAGTGAAGATTTATGCCACAGTTTGAGAAACCACATAAACAAACCAGTTACACAGCTGGTGTAATGTAAAACAGAGCAAAGCAGTTAGAAAACAACTACAGAAAATATTCCCACATCACAGTAATACCTGACAAGAAACAGAATATTTTAACTATACAACAAAAATGTGTTAGGATCTACATGAAAACTGAACATTGCATTTATTTCACAGTATTCTCTTAATTTCATATTTTTATCTCTGTTCAATAATGGGAAATAGAGACCCACTTCTACTATTCCATTGAAGTTAACAGGTCAATATAATCAGCCTGAAAGAAAAGTTGGTAGGGTTCTTTCATATCCAATTTTTTAAACAAGGCAAAGCCTCCCTTAGTATGCATTATCACACACAAACTAGCAGGTAGCGCACACATAAAAACTGGAAGAAAATACATACATTTACGCTGGCGTTTTTATTAATTCTCTATTGCCTTTTGTTCACTTTGGAATAAGTGATTAAGGTAACTAAAATCTGTAATTACCTGTAGCTGTTTAGTTCCTCAGCAGCATGATTAATTTTTTCATCTACTTTAGAAAGCTTTTCTTCCTTCTGTAGGCGGTCTCTCTCTGCTACTGTCAGCTTCCTTTAAGAAAATTCAAAAAACTGTCGTGAACTCTGTTTCAAGTCAACAATTTTGTAGTTGGTCTTTCAAGAAAAACTTCTCCATGTATTTAGGCATGATGAATAAATGACCTTTATGCAGAGCTTTATAGGCAACACATCAAGTGGCATAAACAGTGCTAGTTTGTATTCTTATTATTCAGTTCATTCACTGTTCTATGTGAAAAATTAGATTATGTTACTCTTAAAAGGAACCTGGAAGAGAGTCTATATTCCCAAAGAACATTCCTATTGGGAGTTGGGGGAATATATTAAGAAAAAAAAAAAAAAAAAGGCAGCCACAAATCAAATCAAACAAAACAAAACCCAAACCACACTAACTTTTACGATGTGTTCTGGTATTTTTTTTTTACATTTAAAAATAATTGTCTTGAACACAAAAAGGTTGTTTGTTATTAGCTATTAAAAGAACAGTAATTAGAAAAAAAAAATCTTTTCAGTTCCCTCCTCTTTTATGGCTTATTGGACACTACAGAAGAGAAAATCACATTCCAGACTAGATCATGTACAAGACAATTATGCACAACACATGGATACTGCTGAAGCATTTGGACCTGAACGGATAAACTGGCCATTTTCCTGTAAATAACAGTTATTAGCAATCAAATTATCTAAATCATAGATCTTTTGAACATGATTTAAACTTCTTTTCTACTCAATCTATTTTTCCACTTTTCTACACTTTTCTATTTCCCTTGTTGCAACACACCTAGCTTTTTAAAAGATGCCTTGTTAATGCTAATAGCCTCTACTATTCTGCTGTCTCATCACACCAGTTTTTCCCCGCTCTTTTCTGGCTTTTCTAAAATCTTTGATAAGCATTACACATTTGTTGAGATTCAGTGTGGTATATTTAAATATCATCCACACAGTCTTCTAACATTTTTCTTTCTGCACGCCTATCATAGCTTCTTTTTAATAGGTTCCTTCCCCCTCCACCCCAACCTTCTCTTTTTAAAAATCAAATGCTAATGTAGTGGATTTCTAGGTCTTGTTGCATCTATAAAGATGCCAAATATCTAAGCAAATATATATACACTACAGAGCAGATTATTGAAAATGATACCTTAAAAAGGTCCTGCATACTGGTCAGTACAGCATCAAGGCTTGTACTGCTTCTCTTGCTGCCTTCAAGATTACGTCTGCTCCTTGAAGAAATACTTTCTGGCTAGTAAACTGTAATTCTACCATCATGCCTTAAAATGATGTCCCCCTGCTCTCTCCCTGCCCCATGCATACACACAAACTTCTGAAGGTTACTACATGCCCTATCCCATCCCAATCAAATTAATTTCTAGTCCTTAACATATTTCTTATCTTTATTTAGTAACTCACAATCCCTACTATCATGCTGTTTGTGACGCAGATGGTACAGCCCTCACATTCTATCTTTCTTGGTAAGGAAAGCCTGATTCACAGGGTTTTTATGTTGCTTACTGGTAACAGTTAGCTTGCCTATGTTTTAACTCTAAGGCGAGTTTTATATACAGCACCACTCTGCTGACATTACTCGCTCTCTTTACTACATAAAACATACCTCACAGTTAAAGCAGCTACTGATTATCTTTCTTACAGCATCTTTAATAGCCAAATTATATCATATCCTAATATAACTTAAAAAAAGTCCACGCTTTCCAACTTTACCTACTTTATTTCACAGATTAAAAATTTGTTACTTCTTGTTTTATCTTTGTTTCTGTACTTGATTGTGGAAGTCCTAAAACAACAGGCTGCAGCTTTCACGGAAATAATTTCTATAAAGTTACTGTCATCACAAATGTTCATGAAGGTATAATAGAAGAAGGTCTTCACAATTCATGAAACTCTGGAAAGCAGCATTCAAATTTTCAGCCCTCAAATCAAGGAGTTACGCTCAAATCAAACAGTATGCATTGAATATAAAAAGAGGAACCACAACCTGTGTAGTTTCATTTCATTTTCTTGATAAAGCTCAGTCATTACTTTAAGCTTCTGCTGAAGTTTTTGAACTTCGCTTTCTAAATGCTCATTTTCAGACTGCAGGGAAGCTTGCTGACTCTGAAGGTTTTCCATACGTTCTGCCAAATTTAGAGATAATTATATTGGGACAACGCATGATTTACAAAATTTAAATGTTTGCAATATTTTAGCATATAAAAAGTCTGCAAAAGCCTTTGATCCTATGCTAATTTAATAATAGAAGTAATAATGTATTAATATATCTTTATGGGACAGAGTTACAATCAATTTGGAAAACACTCTAACACAAAGAATCAGTTTAAAGGACTATCAAAACCTGAAAAGCAGTTTCACAAAGCATTTCATTACCCAAAGAACAAGGCACGTTACATTCAAATGTGATGGCTACTCTGCTGGCTGTTATGTATAAAAGCAACAGCTAATTGCAGGCTTTAATTTGAATTAAAGTGGTAGTGCTTTAATTTCCCTAAGGTTTAATTCAGTATGTCCTACACAAAAAAAAAAAAAAAATCAGAAAACATGCTTTTAGGTTTAATTCTCTAAAAACAGTATTTTAGATTTTAAGAAGTATCATGCTTGCCCTCATTACAAATTAATTACAATTAAGCTACCATTTTTAATAGATAGTTTTAAAAATTAGACTAGAACTCCACTGTTTCATGCACAGAACTTACGTAAAGAAGGTATTACATATTTATTAACATCACTTTGCTCATGTATTTTAAGATTCTATAACTTAACAGTTATAGAATATTCCAACATAGTACAACAAAATTTGAAAATGGTGCTTTACCAACCTTGATTACCTCTAAAATCAACTATTTAAAATAGCTAAGCAACTTAAGCTCAAACAAGCATTTTAAAATTCAAGCAGAGACATTAATGTAAACTTAATTCAGTTTTTACTGGAAGTAATGCTCACAACCTCTAACATCATTTCACAAAAGCAGCATCTTACTAATCCTAAAGGTAAAACAACATTTAGTTACCTGTAAGTTCTCCTTTAGCTTTATTTTCATCAGAGAGTTTTGAATAAATGTGATCTCTTTCTGTTTCCAGGGTCTTTAAACAAGCACTTAACTACAATTCAAATTCAAAGAAATGAGCATTTTAAGATTACCAGAAACTGTATTAATGCAAAAATATCTAATTAAACACTGTAAGATGCTGAAATCCGTGATACTGATATCTATGTACCATTACACTTATAACAAAAATTTCACATATTCCCTCCAGTCTCCCCTTCCATCCACAAGTTTCTTAAAATCACATACCTTTGCAGCATAGATCAATTTCTTTACAGTTCGTTTTTGCTGATCATCTGATTGACAGAATAAAATAATATGTCACATAAAAAGCACAAAAAGGTTTGTGATACAGCTTACTATGATGATTTTGTTTTTATAAAAAAAGCAATTCCCCACACACCACAACAGGTATAGAGGGGGTATACCTATACACTAGCACTTGCTTTGCCAACCAATCAAGACTCAGAATGCTCATATTAAAAGTGAGATGCTAAATACACACTAAGATTTACCGGGATGTGCAGAAGTTGGATCAAGAAATAGGAGGAAGAAGGGACTTCCTGTGCTGTTTTGAGAGAACCCATATCTACACCTGCCTTATGCCTGTTCTACCATACTGCCTGCAACAGTTAAGGACAAGGAACCAGAAATTAGGCTCTAACCACACACACACTGCTACTACTGGGAGAAGCTGCAAGAAGTAGAGGCAAGGTCTCCACCTAAAAACATCTGAGAATCAGTGCTTAATGCTAGCACAGACTAAAGTCATTCTGCAATAGACTGAGCACTAAGTCTTTACTTTGTTCTATGATAATGTACAATTTATCCATGTCTACACACTGCTAAATAGTACCACGTGTCCAAGCACCAGTTAACTATCTGACATGAATAACATTGGATTAGTTTTGAAAATCCAGCTTCTACAAAGCTAATCTTTCAACCTTCCTGAAAGTTTCTTGGTTTTGTATTTCTAAAACATTTCTCAAATTAATATTAAAGATGGGAAGCTATACAAACCATACCTAAGTGCTCTCCATTCTCTGTTTCACCCTTTAGATCTGTGTCCCAGAGATTATCTTCAGCATCATCATCTTCTGTTATTGCTGAACTCCAGTCCTTCATCTTCAGTAAGTATTGTGTCAGCGACTAAGAAAACATCCACACAAAACACAAACAGTAAAATAAATACAAGCAATGAAAATGTAGTTACTGTTAGAGCTACTTTTTCATTATTTCTGTCCTTTATTTGGCTCCCTTAGTAGATTAAGTGAGCCCCACATACAGGATTCTGTATGGCTGATATTAAAAGATATAACTGCAAGTTAAAAGGGTATGCCTTTGTAAAGACTTTTCAGATAGCCATGTAAGCATTCCTTTAGCAGGCTTTTGTATATAAAGTACAGACATGTCACAATACACTCCCAACTCCTGTGCTCCAAATTAGAAAACTGGAAGTACTCTATCAGAACTAAAAGAGATTTTCCTTATTTAAAGTGCTGGCTTTCAAGGCTATTAGACTGGTCTGTTGTGCTGCTAAGGAACCTTTTTTTGCTTAGCAGGAAACAAGACATTAGAGATGGTGACTGCAAACAAAACCCCAAAACAGCTTAATGCTTATTAAGCCATGGATAGGTTGTTAGACTTTCTTGGCATTCAATCATTAGCATTAGCCTGAACAATTTAATTCAATGAAGCTCTCATAATTTACCTTGACTTGACTCTCTTTATTTTTCAATACTTCTTCTACATTTGCTTTAGACGATGAAAATATCTTTATCTGTTCATCTAGTTCACTAAGTCGCTCATGCCACCTTCCAGCTTCTTGTAAAAGCTAAAAAGGGAAATAACAAATTAGTGTGATTGCCAAGAGTCAAGGATGACTTGTACTTGAGCCTGTTATGCATATTATCTACACATAAGCAGATTTTTAACCTCTCACCCATCAGTAAGAATAACAGAAATTGACTACAAGACAGTTAAACCCCAAGAGTTGAAAAATAAGACTTTTATGTTGTACATCTGCCTTAGCCACAATAGCTCTGCATTTTAATTAGTTGTTTGAATGTTCAAAAATATCCTAAGAACAATCAGATAACATTTCATTCAGTTTAAAAATCCTGATGTGACAACAACAATGCATATAAAAGAGCGACAATTTGTGTAATAGCTACAAACACTGGGGAATGGATGGAGATGAGATGACTCATTTCCCAAAATGCATGGACGCATTTTTCTACCTTTCTTTTCAACCTAGAAGAGGCTGGTGAGGTAAGGAAAATCAGGGTAAGAAAGCTTTTGAGACAGATAATTAAATTCATGTGACTTGCAAAACTGTATTATTTCTCCTATTCTCCTCTGTACCTCTTGGAAGTAATTATTGAATTTTATTTTAAAAAAGCTTCCCTGTTAATGAAAGTTACAGCAACTGTATATAATAAATATCTATGAAGGCGTATCTTTGTAATTAACTGTGGACTCCACGGTTACATTTCATAGACATCCCCTAGTAAAATCTCATTTCACAAAAATATTTTATAGCCATAACAGATTAGTATATTTAAGCACCAGTTCATTAAAAATAACCACTGCAACATATTAATGAACTAAACTATGCCTTCATATTGCGAGAACAAAACTGAACTGCTGCAAATTTCTATTTAGACAAAACATGCCGTAGCAAAACATGGTAGTACAGTACAAAAAATTTTGGTTTAGAATCTGCCAAAAGAACTTTGCTTGAAGTTGCACAACAGGCAACCAATTTAAAAGCAATGAATGCACAGAAAGGAAAAACTGGTTCAGCAACAAGAACATAAGATCCAGTTAAACTAAAATTAAAATCAGAAAATGACAGTTAAACAGGGGAACTGCCATGCAAATAGACAAGCAAGCTTGATCACTACTTATCAAAGAGAAATGAGAAAGCATAAAACAAAAGGTACGTGACTAGAATTGGATGAACCCCACTGGGCACACAACTGCGCCTTTCGAGCAGTAAAAGCTATGTATGAATTTGCAGCATCATACAAACCACGTATTACGAATGAAACAAAAATGCTGCTAATACTGCTCAGAAGACGTACACAGGAAAATACTTTTATCACTAAACATCATCCTCAAAGGGAAGCCAAATCTTAAAAGACTCCTTCTTCACGGAGTCAAAGATAAAATAAATTGAAATTACTTTATATACCTGTAAGAACTACTATAAAGAGAAATAGTAAGGATTTGTAGTAAGTTAAAGCAATACATGTTTCTAATGTTCCTGCAAGAAACAACACACAGAAAGTTTCGAGTTCATTAACAGTTCCCTTGTTCAAACTAAAAGGCCTAGTCATCTTTCTGACACATCATAAATATGAGACAGCACATCTGTTACAACGGTTTAGCTATGATGTGCCAGAAGATTATGACCTATTAGTGCCAAAGGACAGAAGAAGAAAGTACTGTAGTTTCTGTGTACAAATAACACCTTTGTTACCTTTTGAGCATAAGGGAAACTCCATCTTCAAAAAAAAAGTAAGAAAGAAAAATAAAAAAGGGGTATGGATATCTAATACAGCAAACTAACTCACATGCTTACAAACACCTCATAAAGGAGAATACAAATAAGCAAAGCAGAAACTTTCTCTTCCTATCAGGTTCCATCAACTCTTATCAGGCTATTTATTGACTAAAAAGCAGAGCAAAATACATTATACACAACTGTTCTAAAGTTACTAAAAATGCAACAAAGCACAGTTAACAATGAAGTGCAGAAATTCATCCTAAGTTACGTGGTTAAGGAACTACTCTTATCTGGAAGGAATGCAAAGAACTTATTTTTATCTAGGAATCTTGCAAGTTAATCACATCCTGGGAATTCTTTTTACTGATTTTCTTCCTAGTTTTTATTGATATAAATAGATTGCCTACAACAGAGTAATTGTCAGCACTTAGTATTATTTAACTACAAATACTGTTTTTTAATAAGAGGAAGAAAGATTCTTCCTCCCCTAATAACTGGATTACTTCTATGTGAACCCAAGTATTTACAAGAGACAAAGCAAAAAACCCCTCCTACTAAAACTTTGCGTACTGCTTCTCAAAATTTATTACATCAGTATACTGTCACATTTGAAATGAAGCACCGAAACCAGACCCTTCCTCCTCACAGAAACAAACAAAAAGGATGCATAGATTAGACAAAAAGACTCTTGAAAGAAAACACTTCTCAAGCAAATTCACATCAGAGTGACAACACCCAAATCTACTGTTTTTCCACTCACAGGATCTCATAAAACTATCTTCGTTTTTTTTAGTGTCACAAACATTTACTACTTCAAAAATAACTCCCCTCCACTTGCCCCCCAAAAAAACAACCTTCCAATCCAAGAATATAATGTTCAGATAGAATATATTTTTTGTTAGAAAAAAATAGAATAATTTAACTGTAAAACTAGTTATTGCACAGGACAACTATTGAATATGCTTAGCATTTTAAAATAGTCAGATTCTTTGGCATCTGGTTATGTCACTGAGGTAAATAAACACCTAAAATTTGGGAAGTAAGTCTTTTCTGTCCCTTTGTATTACTTACCTGACTTACCATGAATCCACAGTAAGTTTTTTACCTGTCTTTTGCATACTCTGCAGTCTCATAATTTCTTTTCTGAACCAAGTATAAACATTTTCTCTCTGACTCTGTAAAGGAGCCTAACTGTAGACCTGCTCAAATCTTTCTGCTTTCCTCCAGGTCTCAGTGAATGTCTTAGTCTTACATTACCTCATGCCCTCTTTCTCACTGAACTCTATGGATCTTTCCCTATAAACTCTAATTATTAATTTTTTTAAAAAGACCATTTCAGACAAAGGTATTCCAACATAAAATCATTTTAAAGTCATGTCCTCTTCTTCATTCCATTTACTAGAAAATGTAAGGGGTATTAACAAACACATTGAAGCTCCCTGGAGAAATTATATTTACATAGTACCATAAGGAAACACAGTATTTCTAAGGATAACAAGGAAGCACTTACCTGTTTTGCACTTTCCTGGAGATGGCAGTTTTCATCTATTGCATCTTGAAGGGATGTTTTGAGTCTCTCTGTATTAATCTGATATACTTTTAGGGTGGACTTGGCCTAAGTGAAATAAAAGCATGTTTAAACAGTAGGTGAAGACGTAAGTGGAGTCACAATGGTATTATTGATCTTACTCTTAGGTTTTCTAGCAGTGCTATCTATATAAACTCTCATTTTCCCTATAATTTCAACAGTTTTTACTGACTGCAATTCTATACGTCATTGTGGAGTAAGAAGGCAAAGAAAAGACAAGGTAACTGTACTTCTCAATAAATGCTGATCACTGTGTGAAATCCAAAGTTGCTAAATCAAGTCACACAAAAATGTTAACCCTCGCAAAGTCTTTTGGTTTACACAGCATATTCTTTCTGCACCCTTCATAGAAGAAAAAAAGGTAACTACACTTAGAATAGAGAAATTGTGAAGATTTGAAAATGCAAATTATGAAGATTGGACATACCTCATCAGTTTGTGACTGGATAGATTTTTCTTCATTGTCTAAAGATTCCACTCTCTCCTGAAGTTCAGCCTCCTGAAATTTATTAGTTATCATATAGCTTCTTCCACAGATTTGACTGAAAAGGTCTAGACAATTAACAAGCTTATTTTAATTTTCAAACTGAGAGGGTTCTACTGACAAATCAGTAAAAACAGCTTTTGCTCTTTTAAGTATTTTTCTTGATGGGTGTCATTTTTCTAGTATGCTACAGGGAGTATGAGGGGAAACAGAAAGAGAAATCTAGTTTTGGTTTCAAAAAAAGAGAACAGTTTGTGTTCTCCATAGAGAACTTTTTGTAGGATATTTTTTAGATGAATAACAACAAAGACAGGATTCTGTTTATTCTTACCGAGTTATTATATTCTGACTGAGTAGATTTTTCTTCTTTCAGTTCTTTTTCTAGATTCTCTATTTCTTGGTTAAGCTCCAACTTTGACTTGTTCAGTTTTTCAAGTATTTCCTAAATCAAGTTGTTTTCATTGTTAACGTGAAACATTTGGCATTAATTACACTTGAAGAAAAAACTTACAAATATGACAGCAAAGGATAAAATAATCAAAGCTCTCTAGACTCTTGCATGTTAATAAATCCTGTAACAATTAGCTCTATAAGATCCGAGGTGCCAGATTAAATAACTCTATTTGGTTTTTTGTACATAAATTTTGTAGAGCCCATTAGGTATTTGATTCACTATTTCACAACTCTCTTGCAAATATATTCTCAGTTTGTGGAATATAAACAATGTACCAGTAATTTCTATTTACAACTGTACCTCAGCAGCTCATAAAATACGTTCGAATTACATCAGATGTGAGAAAAAAAAATACTTTCTGCACTACTCTCTTTAAAAAAACAGGAACAATTCGCTTTTTAAAAGATTCAACACTATCCAAAATGCCATTTACTCTAGTATAATTTTTAGTTCAAATGCTTTGCTTCTATGTCAGTAACCCAGGACTAAAAAAACCCAATGCTCTCAATTAAAACAATTAAGGTTTTGTTTGGGGTTTTTTTTTGTTGTTGTTTTGGGGAGGTGGTGGGATTTATTTGTTTGTTTGTTTTATATGAGCAGCAATTTCTGGAAATACTGTCTTAAATCGTAGAAATAACAATTTCCATTTATCTTTTTACCTTATAAACAGATGCCTCTGTGGATTCTTTCATAATGTTTTCATCCTTCAGAGACAATTCTAAATCTTTAAACTGAAAAAGAAACACTATTTCAGAAGATATTTAAATAAGTGCTTAAATAACAGCATTAATTTATGATGCATCTGTAATAGAGCCACTACCTCAATATTCATAACTGCACTTGCTGGAAATCAGGAAAGCCTAGTAGGTTTTCCCAGTGACATAAGAAAAAGACATTTTAAAGTTGCTTTTACTGAAATATATTGTATTAAGAGTTAAAGGTAGAACTTGCTAATGCCTTGATTGCACTTAAAGGCACTGACAGGAAAAAGCATTTGAAGATCCACTTTAAAAGCTTTAAACATCTTACTTTTAAGAAAGTTTAATATTTTAAATACAGAAGGGGCTCAGTTTACCAACTGACACATCTGAAAGCAAAAACAGGGACATTACCTCTTTTTGGCTAAGGCTGAGTTTTTCAAGAAGTTTGCATTTTTCTTCCACCAGTTCAGCAATTTTATTGGCAAGTTCTTTTTCCCTTCCTAAAAAAATCACAAACAGTTCAATGTTGCAATATCCAAATAATTAAGAGGAGGAAAAAAAACCCTCATAATCCAAAGAAATAGTATGAAATATAAGCTTACCTACATAAAGTCGACTTCTAACCTGAAAAAAACAGAACAAATACTGAAAATGTCTGATCAATTACTCTTGCATAGTATCTGAACATTTATATTTCAAGCTGTGGGGTTCCATGAGCAGTTTAACCATGGAACTTAAAAAAGGAATATAAACAGACTGCTGTAAAAACAGGTAATAGTATCCCCTATTCTTTCCCCCTCCACAGCTGTGTGTTTACCCTGTCCTTCTCCCACTCTCATTAAACAGCAAGAAGAGAGGAAAGGAGGTCAGTTTTCACCCAAATCGCTTTTATAACACACCTCTGTACAGTCACCGTATAACTGTGACTGCCAATACAAAGTGGTACTGGATAAGTGGAGGTGAACTGTATGGGGTTCAACAAGGCCAAGTGCTGCATCCTGCACTTGGTCACAACCCCGTGCAACACTAAAAGCTTGGGTAAGAGTGGCTGGAAAGCTGCCTGAAGGAAAAGGATCTGGGGGTGCTTGTTGACAGCCAACTGAACATGAGCCAGCAGTGGCCCAGGTGGGCAAGAAGGCCAACAGCATCCTGGCCTGTATCAGAAACAGTGTGGCCAGCAGGACCAGGGAAGTGATTGTGCCCCTGTACTCGGCACTGGTGAAGCCGCACCAGAAATCCTGTGTTCATTTTCAGGCCCCTCACTACCAGAAACACATTGAGGCACTGGAGCGTGTCCAGAGAATGACAAGAAGGCTGGTGAACTGTCTGGAGCACGAGTCCTGTGAGGAGTGGCTGAGGGAACTGGGATTGTTTAGTCTGGAGAAGAGGAGGCTGAGGGGAGACCTTATGGCTCTCAACAACAATCTGAAAGGAGGTTGTAGCAGGTGGTTGTTGGTCTCTTCTCCCAGGTGACAAGATGAGAAGAAATGCCCTCGAGTTGCGCCAGGGGAGGTTTTGACTGAATATTAGAAAAAAATTCTTAATCAAAAGGGTTGTCAAGCACTGGAACAGGCTGCCCAGGGAAGTGGTCGAGTCACAATCCCTGGAAATATTTAAAAGACAGGTATATTCGGCGTGACCGGCGACAGGAACGGTAAGTACTGCAGCCGGGTGCTCAGTCTGGGCGGGTGGAGAGTTCCTGGGAAAGGCAAAAGCTCAGGAGAGGACCCCGGCAGGGCGACTCTCTCTGAACCCCAAAAGTGGCAACTGCCACGTGGGCTGACCGCGTGGTAGTGGGGCAGTCCCGGAAGAAGCCGTGGGGCATTTAAACATCTCCCTTGGAATGCCAGCGACCGGAGTGCGGCGAACAGGAGCGGGCAAACAGGGTCACAGTATACAGGGTCACAGTATACGCAGTTCGCGCGGCAGTTCGTGCAGGCAGGGCAAGCAGGCACTCTCTGACAGGTGGCTGACTTCCCAGTCCCCTGCAGCAATGGTGATCAGGCGTGGTAAAGCCTCTGCCACCAGGAGTGTAGGCATCCAAACGGAACCAGTATTACAGGATGCACCTGCCCAGACTCGAGACTGCAGGGAGTGTCTCAGCCTACTTGTGGTTCCTGAGGACCATACAAAAAATGCTTGTCTGAGGTGCAAACAGATTCAAGATCTGCTCCTTATGGTTGCAGATCTTACGGATCAAGTGGAGAGGCTGAGAAGTATCTGTGAAAGTGAAAGGGAGATAGACTGGTGGAGTAGAACCCTCTCTCCTCCCAGTAATCCTCCCCGGGGAGGCTGAGGAATGCCATATTCCTCATCAACAAGACAAGGGGAGTGACCTGTTGGTGAGGAGGACTTGGAGCAGGTCTGCTCTCCTGGGGGTTATAGACCTCCCTTTCAAATGCCACCTTTCCAGCTGCCCCTACAAAACAGGTTTGGGGTACTGGAATTTGATGCTCAGGTGGAGGATAGTATGACAGAGAACTCACCCGAGGAGGCTGTTAACCTCACATAGCCCATCAGACAGGTCAGGACTTCAAGTAAGAAAAAGAAAAGGAGGGTCATTGTAGGGGGAGACTCCCTTCTGAAAGGGACGGAGGGCCCTATTTGTAGGATGGACCCAACTCATAGGGAAGTCTGCTGCCTTCCCCAAGCCCGGGTAGGCGACATTGCCAAGAGACTCCCGGACCTAATTAAACCCTCAGATTATTACCCGCTTCTGGTGGTACAGGCTGGTGGTGATGAGCTAGTGAAAAAGAGGGTCAAGGGTAGTTTAAAAGGAATTCTAGGAGCTGGGACGGTCAATAGATAGGGCAGGAGCACAGGTGGTGTTCTGCTCAGTTCCTCTGGTGGCAGGGATGTATACAGATAGGAACAAGAGAATATATGCACTTAATAAACGTCTTAGGGGCTGGTGCCAGCAGAGGAATTTTGGGTTCTTTGATCATGGGGAAACCTTTACAGCACCTGGCCTGCTTGACCCAGATGGGTCTCGTCTAACTCCAAAGGGTAAGAGGATTCTAGCCCAGGAGCTGGCAGGGCTTGTTGAGAGGGCTTTAAACTAGGCATGACGGGGGAGGGGGGAGTTACTAGGCTCACCAAAGATGTTGCTGTGGAGGATGAGCCATCTCAAAGGGTGTCATCAGTAACCCAACTGAAGTGCATGTACACAAACGCACGCAGTATGGGGAACAAACAGGAGGAGCTGGAAGTCCTGGTCCAGCGGGAGAGCTATGATATAGTTGCTATTACAGAAATATGGTGGAACGACTGTCATAACTGGAGTGCTGCCATGGAAGGCTACAGGCTCTTCAGGAGAGACAGGCGTGAGAGGAGGGGTGGAAGGGTGGCCCTCTACACTAGGGAAACCCTGGATGCTGTTGAAGTCGAGATCGGTGATGACCAGGTTGAGTGTCTATGGTAAGATTCAGAGGGGCAGTCAGGTCTGACCTCCTGGTTGGAGTATGTTACAGACCGCCTGACCAGGAGGAGGAACTGGTCAGGAAAGTACCCTGGGAAATAGCTTTTAGTGTCAAGGGGGTCCAGGAAGGCTGGTTACACTTCAAGAATGAAATCTTGAAGGCACAGGAGCGGGCTGTCCCCATGTGTTGTAAGAAGAGTCGTAGGGGCAGACGGCCGGCCTGGATGAGTAGGGAGCTTCTGAAGGAACTAAGTAAGAAAAAGAGGATGTATCGCCGTTGGAAACAAGGGGACGTAAGCCACGTCATGTTCAAAGATGTTGTTAAGTCATGTAGGAGGAAAATCAGGGAAGTAAAAGCCCAGCTGAAGCTCAAATTGGCCACTTCTGTTAAGGATAATAAGAAGAGTTTTTATAAATATATCAATGGTAGAAAGAAGGGCGGAAGCGACCTCCATTCCTTGTTGGATGTGGAGGGAAATATAGTAACCAAAGATGCAGAGAAGGCTGAGGTACTTAATGCCTTCTTTGCCTCAGTTTTCAACAGTAAGGATGTCAGCTCGCTTGACAGTTGGCCCTCTGAAGTGGTTGATGGGGGCAGGGTGAAATATGGCCCTCCTGCAATCCATGAGGAGGAAGTTAGAGACCTGCTGAGCCACTTGGATCCCATCTGGCCCCATAGACTTATGAGGGTCCATCCTAGGGTGTTGAGAGAGCTGGCAGATGAGCTTGCTAAGCCGCTCTCCATCATCTTTCAGCAGTCCTGGCTCACTGGAGAGGTCCCGGAAGATTGGAAGGTGGCCAATGTGAAGACTGGAAGTTGGCCAATGTGACGCCCATCCACAAGAAGGACCGTAAGGATGATCCAGGTAATTAGAGACCTGTCAGCCTGACCTCGGTCCCAGGTAAAATCATGGAGCAGATAATCCTGGGTGAAATCATGCGGCACTTGCAGAACGGTCAAGAGATCAGGCCCAGCCAGCATGGGTTTAGGAGGGGTAGGTCCTGCCTGACCAACCTGATCTCCTTTTATGACCATGTGACTCGCCTGGTGGATGAGAGGAAGGCTGTGGATGTGGTATACCTGGACTTCAGCAAGGCCTTTGACACTGTCTCCCACAGTAGACTCCTAGGGAAGCTGGCAGCCCGTGGCTTAGATGGGAGCACTCTGTGCTGGGTTAGGAATTGGCTGGATGGCCGAGCCCAGAGAGTGGTGGTGAATGGTGTCTCATCCAGTTGGCGGCCGGTCACCAGTGGTGTCCCCCAGGGATTGGTGTTGGGACCTGTCCTGTTTAATATCTTCATTGATGATCTGGATGAGGGGATTGAGTCCATCATCAGCAAGTTTGCAGATGATACCGAGCTGGGAGGAAGGGTTGATCTGTTACAGGGTAGGATGGCCCTACAGAGGGACCTGGACAGATTGGAGAGATGGGCTGATTCTAATGGGATGATGTTCAGTAAGTCCAAATGTTGGGTACTTCATTTTGGACACAACAATCCCATGCAGAGCTATAGACTGGGGACAGAGTGGCTGGAGAGTAGTCAGGCAGAAAGGGACTTGGGAGTGCTGGTTGACAGGAAGCTCAACATGAGCCAGCAGTGTGCCCAGGTGGCCAAGAAGGCCAATGGCATTCTGGCCTGCATCAGGAATAGTGTAGTGAGCAGGACCAGAGAAGTTATTGTCCCCCTGTACTCGGCACTGGTCAGGCCTCATCTTGAATATTGTGTCCAGTTTTGGGCCCCCCAGTTTGGGAAAGATGTTAGGATACTGGAATGTGTTCAGAGGAGGGCAACGAAGATGGTGAGGGGCTGGAGCACAAGCCCTATGAGGAGCGACTGAGGGAGTTGGGGCTGTTTAGTCTGAAGAAGAGGAGGCTCAGGGGAGACCTCATTGCTCTCTACAACTACCTAAAAGGAGGTTGTAGTCAGGCAGGGATTGGTCTCTTCTCTCAGGTGACCAGTGGCAGAACTAGAGGACATGGTCTTAAGCTTCGTCAGGGAAAGTTTAGGCTTGATGTGAGGAAAAAGTTCTTCACTGAAAGGGTGATTGGTCATTGGAATGGAATGGGCTGCCCAGGGAGGTGGTGGAGTCACCAACCCTGGAGGTGTTTAAAGGGAGACTGGATGAGGCACTGAGTGCCATGGTTTAGATGATAGCTGATGTTAGTGTTGGTGTTAGTTGGTGACTTGATGATCTCAGAGGTCCTTTCCAACCTTGTGATACTGTGATATGTGGTGCTTAGGGACATGGTTTAGTGGTGGACTTGTCAGTGTTAAGTTTATGGTTGGACCTGATGACCTTAAAAGTCTTTTCCAATTAAATGATCCAGCAATTCTGTGTGATACAAAAGAGTAGGAAAGGGGAAAGAGGAGGAAGCTCCCTGCGCCATCTCAGTCTTAACTTCCCATGAGGAAAAAACCCAATGTTATAACATGTAACAGTAAGAGCTGCAGTAAGGGTATAACTTGATGGGCACCATGCCCAGGCACTGGGAAGTGCCAAATTAGCAGTTGCCACGTGGGGTCTAGTGCTCTAAAACCAAAATCTAACAAATATGGGACAAAACCAGTCAAAAACAGCCAAGAGAAGAGATGCAGAATTTGACTGAAAGCACAAAAACTTTACAACACAGCCTTCCCCTCAAGGCTGACCTGGATCACATGCCTAACACGCAATGGGTCTCTTACATTTTCTCTGCTTCCTTCTCATTTAAAGCCAGAGGATGGCTGAGGAATCCAAGTAATAGAAAAAGGTGAAGCAAGTCATAAGCACACCTTATCCTGTCATCCCCAAAATCAAAGCCCATTATTTTTCCGTATGTGTCCATTAATTTTTCAAGAAGCAGTCAGTACTTCCGTAGTATCTAATGCCTTAGCAACACATAAGGGAATGCGTGCAGGAGGAAAACAATACTAGAGTCGCTGCTTGACTGATTTCAGCTGTAACACCTCTTTCATACTACCTGGAATGATGCTACTAGAAAAAAGAAGGAATGACCCAAATTATAGATACATTAACTTCTACAAATATGGATCCCCTTACAGGCAATCTGAATTATTGCTGGAGAATAAGGTGGCATTTCTCCAGATCTGAGTTGATGTTATAACACTAAAAATGCAGTTCCTTGTATTTTAAAAAACTAAACTGTTATGCAACCTATGTTCAAACATAAGCATCATTACATCTAGCATCAAAATCATGTTCCAGCTATTTAAGACTACGTAAAAACTGGGGAGAAAATTAGAATACTGAATCACGGACACTTTCATTAGAAGGGAGAGTACAGTAGGCAGTATTATTATCATATCCATCCTTCCTTACAATAGAAGAACACTCCTACCTCAAAGATATAATGTGATTTGTGGATTAAAATGTTTCAGCACTACATTTCTCAATGCCATCAGCTTTGTCTACATCAGTGCTCACAAACAGCATACAGTAAAACTGGTTCAGTGTTTCAATAAAGAGAACCAAGGTCACTGTCCAAAGAGTTTTTCATGCCTCTGTCAGTGGGAATCCATCTGGATAGCTTTTGCTTATCATTACCTTGAAAGATTTGAGCTGGTCTGACTATAACCAGGGTAGTCACAGAGCTATCAATACACACAGCAATACATTAGCCTGAAGCAAGAACTCTGCATCCTAGGAAAATAATTTAAGGGCTGAGTTTGAAAGTCTGGTGTAGAAATTAAAAACAGAAGGGAAAAAAAAAAGCCTTGCTACTGTGAGCTGAATTGTATTTCCTCTAATGATAACAGTAACTTAGTACACATCCAAACACTGTCTTGACAAAAAAAGGCTACTTCTCAATTTCTCTTTTAGAGGAATTCTAAGTTAAATCACAACAGAGTTAAATCTCTGAAGCATTATATATCTTGAACAGAGTAACAATTTCAATTCCAACCATTAAGGCACTCTACATATCTGCATGTAATTTCAATACTTACTGACTGATAACTTCTATACAGGAACAAGATAATTGTAAAGGCTCCAACGATGCCAGTACAAATCACTACTTCCCATGGAAAGCCATACAGATCAGGACCAGGTCTCATAACTTCAGGCAACGAAGCCAAAGCCTAAAAAATAAAGAAAGCTTCAACTAAAGGAAAAAAAGATTAATATCTTCAACAAAAATAAACATTACATGTTGACTTAGTTTACTTCCATGGTTTGTAAATCTGTTTTTTTTCCAAAACTCTGAGAAAATGGTTAACAGAAGGCTTTGATTTTTAAAGTATATATTTAACAAGTGAAGAGAAAAAAATTAAAATTCCAACAGGATATGATGATGACTAGATAAAGGTAGTAAAAGAAAACTTTTACTTCTGAATGTGCCAATTATGGTAAATTCTCCTTTGAGCTGTCTATGCATTTCACTGTTAGAAGAGACAATACTAATAAGTATTTTATGATTTACTGGTAGAAAATCTGTTTGGTAAAAAAACCTGCTCAACCAATTTCACGCTAAAATAACGTACTGAACACAGTCAGTCCGTTAACACAATTTAAACACTTAAAACCACTCACGTTTGTTTACAAACAAAAATTACTATTTTCTCAATGACACAACCGGCTCAATGTTCTTCACATTTGCTATAACCTCGAACTGCTTTAATAAAATGGCCAGAACACCTGCACCTCGAGCCAGGAGACGGCGGAGTAAGGGAGTGTGTCTGTGTGCCTCGTCTTGCCTTGTCTGTGTGTGAACCCGGGGAGCTCTCGCTTCGCTGCTCTGGCTTTCAGGAGCGCCGTGACTCCTGCAGCCCGGCCCCGGCCCTCAGCGGGACCGCTTCTCTCAAACCCCAGCCGCTCGCATCCCCCGGCGCCGCGGCCCCAGAGCCGCCCCCGGGCGGAGGCGGTCCCCGCACTCACCCTGCGCGCCCCCTCCACGGCCAGCCCGCAGTAGCGCTGCGCGCTGTCCCGCAAGCCCAGCCAGAGGCTGCCGGTGCTGAGGCCCAGCGCGCCTCCGCGGCCCCCGGCGGCCATGTCGCACGCAGCGGCGCGCGCTCCGCAGCCCCTTCCGGCTCCCAGCCTGAGAACCGGCCTGTACCACCGCCGCAGGCCGGGGGGTGGCAAAGACCACTGCTGCCGCTGGGGCGAGGGGGGGAACCACGCGCTGCGCGGGCACAAGTGGGAGCGGCGGGGGGGCGTGCAGAGGGCGACGGGCTATACCACTGCGACACGAACGGGGGCGCCCCGTCACCACGGGGGGGTGGGGCGGAGCGGGCGGTACCACTGCCGGAGGAGGTGAGAGCGTGACGGCGCTCCGGGGCTAAGGGGCGAGTGCAGCTCGGGGTGCCCCTCTTCTCGCCCTCCGGGCGCTGCGAAGCCAGGGAGCCGCAGGTGTGCGGGACCTGTCCCGCCAGAGCCTCCCCTGGCCATCGGGCCTGCGGGCGGGAAGGGCCGGCCGGCCGGTCCGCTCGTCCGCTGTTACTGACGTGGCCCCGCACCTGCTGCGGCTCCTCCTCAAAGTTACTCGCAGGGACTCTCACCTCCCGTGTGCCGCCTGCCGCTTCCATCTGTGCCCGGGCGGCACCAGGTTCCGTAACACACCCGGGCGTCCCGGGGAGGGCCGCGCGCTGCGGGTGCTCCCGCCCGGGCCAAGGAGGGGGGGCGTGGCGCGCGGCAGGTGCACCGGGGTAGGCGGCAGCGCGCGCTCTCGCGCGAGCGGGATGCACACGTGCGCGGGGACAGGGTGGGGGGTGGTAGGTGGCGGTGGCGCCGCCTGGCGGCCCGCGCTGGGACCGCGTTCCGGGGTCTGCGGGATGGAAGGGGATCTCGCTGGGACTGCCAGCAGGCGCAGCGCGGGGAGCGCCGTGCGGGAACAGGCAGCTGCGGGGGTTTCTGTTTCAGCTCATTCCCTAAGTCTGTTTGGTATTATAATGTATTATAATTCTATTATGTTGTATTATAATTAAATTATATTGTTTTATATTGTATTTCTATATATTATTATACAATTCTATCATATCATATGTAATAGGTACCTAAAATATGTTTTCCCTATTATTCAATATAAAATATTTCATAATATATAATGTATCATGTATTATATACGTGTATCACATATTATATAATACGTAAATATAATATAGATTATATATTATCACATTGTATATTATACTATATTTTATTATACATCTTATATTTTTTTACACCTACTTAACTAAGATTTTTTTAAGAAAAAAATATGCTAACAGTTTTAAGCTGAAAGAGAGATTTTGATTAGGTATTAGGAAGAAATTTTTCCCTGGGAGGGTGTTGAGACACTGGCACAGGATGACTAGAGAAGTCATTGATGTCCCCTCTCCTCCCTGGAATTGTTCAAGGCCAGGCAGAATGGGGCTTTGAGCAACCTGATCCAGTGGGAGGTGTCCCTGCCCATGGCAGGGGTGTTGGAACTGGATGGACTTTAAGGTCCCTTCCAACCCAAACCATTCTGTGATTCTATGATTTTATCCCAATTTAGTTTTCACAATGCAAGGCGAGGGACCTGCCTGTGGAGCCGGTATCACCTAGGAGACCGTGATAAGTAGCAGGTGGAAGGTGGAAGTGGCTTTTTTAGCTATATTAATCAGTACAACAATGAGTTTGACCATAGGAGCGAACTAGCAATGAGCACTGAAATCCCATCTGCTTAATGAAGGAAAAAACAGGTAAAACCCTTCATGTTTCTTTTAAGGGTGCAATTTAGCCAGAATTTAAGTCCATACACTGGAAATCACATACAAATTTATGGGGTTCTTAACCTTCAGTTACCCACACTAAACAAAGTTAAAGCAAAGTACTAAAATTAATGTCTACCATACACCACTTTACCTGATGCTACTTTTGTGTTTAGAGGGGACAGTGCAACACAATCTACCTTGTCTCACATTCCTCTGGCAGCACTGTTTCTTGTGCAGTTACGTCCATTAAGGTCCGTTTTCATTCTGTCCCTACATTTTGATATTTAAGACAACCTCATAGCAATCATAATCCCAATTTGTATTTTATGTATTTGCTTTGAAAAGTAATTTTTGAACAATGGGAATCTTTCGCAATCAGGGCTTTGAAATTACTTTTTAGAAACATTGACAGTGTTCTGATTATTTTACTCATGCTAACCCAAACTTTCTAAGTCCC
This sequence comes from Tapera naevia, assembly GCA_033556795.1. Lineage (NCBI taxonomy): Eukaryota > Metazoa > Chordata > Aves > Cuculiformes > Neomorphidae > Tapera > Tapera naevia. Next base: position 14,491,495 of record JAUMJJ010000023.1, on the reverse strand, counting down.
AGCAAAATTTAATCAGTACTGTCATGAGGGCTAGAGTAAGCTATGAGTTTCATTTAAACACAAAGTAACAAACCCCCACCCCCAAAAATAGTTTGATCACTGAAGTGTTTCCTGGCTGTTCTGTAGAAAAAACCCCACACTACCTTGATCGTATTCTGCAGTGAAAACAACAAAAGCAGATGAAAAGTAGCTAACCTGACATTTTCATGTTCCATCTCTATCTCATTTAGCATCAGATACCTCCAGAAGTAAGGGGATTGCAGAGGGTTTATTTAAAAGGTTCATTCTTTCTTTCTTTTAGGAGCTTTGTTGCAGAACGTAACCAATAACTGTCTTAATAATTTTTCACTAATGTCAACAATATATCACATAAAAAATTCTTACCTTTTTGGTAATACTTGTTACTGCTGAAAATACAGATTTTATCAATTCCCTGATCTCAAGAGCATTCAAGCACAGAAGTATCTGATATATCCAGCCTCCTTCTGGTTTGTTCATATAGAAAAACACAAAGGTTTTACATTAAAATTCCCAACTTAATATCATTCCAACTGATTTTTTTTTTAAGATTGAATATTTATATTCCTTAAGAAAATTAACACTTACCATTATTTGGAACATAGTTCTGGATGGCATCTGAGAAAGGCTTTTTGACATCAAATAGAGACTCAGCTACTGAAATGTCCATTTCTTCTTCAGAATTTACTGAAGGAGTTGCTATTGTTTTTGAATGTTGGTTGCATTCACTGTCTGCAACTGCATTCACTTCATGTTCCTTCTCTGGTGCTTCTTCTAGTAGCTTTCTTCTACTACCTACTCCTGCAAGTAATTGTGAAGGGAAATCATGTTTATTTTAAGAGGATTCAACTTACACTCACTCAGACACACACCTTTATAAGATATTAACCCCTACGGGGATTTTTTTTTTTTAATTCAACTTAAAGTCAAACACTAGAGTGCCACATTAGACTATTATGATTTAAGAAATACTAGTTCAAATAATGGTTTCAGAACAGAGTCGGGAGGATAGACCTTTAAGCAAAACTGGTGGCGTAGAAAAGCAGTTGAAATCAATGTTCAGGAAAAGATATTCTTGGTTTTGATAGTTGGCCTATAGATTCCCTGTTCAGGATTAGTAAGTGTCTTTCTTATAGCCAAATACAAGTGGGAAACGCTTTACAAAAAGGCTAATTAAAAATGTCATGTAGAATTAAAGATTAATGAACTGCCCACAAGATAAGAAACTTTGGTGCAAAATACAAGAAACCACAGGCACATTCATGCAGAAGTACAACTGAAGGCACCTAGATCCTACAGTTTCAGAGGCTTGGAGTAAACTTCCTGAATCAAATAAAATATCGCTTTTAAAAAACAACACACCTTGCTTAACCTTGTAGAAAAAATAAATACCATTTACAATACAAATTGAGTAATACTTAATTCTATGCTTCAAGCCACTTCTAGCCAGATACCCATCACAAATAGTCCAGTAGTCAAAAGTCAGGAAGAGTAACTGGCCCTCAAGCTGCTACCATTACGCTAACTCATCCGTATTATCAAACCGCAAAATATCATAAATCAATCATTAACTGCTATGAGTTTGGCCTGCTGCCTCTTGATTTGAAATTACCAGAAGGAGACAGTGTTCTTTTGTATTTTTTCCCTCAAACAAAACATATTTTGTTCTCACTAAATCACTGTCAATGAAGCATTAGTCCAGTACCTTTGGCTGCAATTTGGGCTGCACACCTAATTGTTTATAGCAGACAAAAGCTCTGGCAGCTCTAGAAGAACATTCCTTTTTTTCCCATACATTTTTCCTGCCCGCTGTCCAAATTGTGCCCCTTTTGTGCAGGCACAATCACTTATTTTCTCTGCATAACATTGTCTTTACACGAGTAAGCTGTGTTTACATGAGTAATCTTTTCAAAATTGCTAGTGCAGCTGCAACAGTTTGCTTCCCTCACGGAGATGCTCAAAGGGTTGCTTAACATCTTGTTTTAACTTTAAATAAAATTGTTGGAATGTAATCAATGAGTTGGGTAAATCTGCGTGTTTATCATAAAATATTTGCCTGATTTTGCTTGGGTTTGTCTGCCCTACTATGATTTTGTCAATTTCCTTGTTTTCGCTGGATTCTGCAGGAGTACTTTTTTCTAAAATGCCAAGCAACTTCCCCAAATTTATCTTCCGCAATTTCCAAATTGATTTAGTATCTTTTTTTTTTTTTTTAATTATAGAAGCCTGGCTTTCTAGTTTGAGGGTTTCAGGAGGCACTAATTGTAATGCTTTTTTTTTTTTTCTTTAAAAATTGTCTTCTATTTTAAGGGCTTCTAGGGAAAAAGTTCATGTTCATCACATGACTGCTCTGTTTCATTTGTTGTCATTAATTTTCTTTATAATTTTTTTTTTACTTGGTTTCAGCTGGTGTTACTGTGCCTTTGGAAGCAGTAGTTACAAAACCCAGGTTCATTTTGTATTGTTTTCTGTCTTACGTTGTCGTAACGGCTTGAAATGATGGCTTAAGTCTAATGATACAGAATAATCTCTTGGTTTAGTATATTACATGTGATTTTTATATTTCTAAGATCTGAATTAAGCCTGTTCTCTGGTCCATGCTCTGGTACCAGAAGCTCATAACGGGAACATGAATTGTCCCTTTTATTTGTTTCATCTTTCTGATGATGTTGCATCTTCATAGGAATTTTTTTAGTTTGTAGCTTCTCTCCTGACAAGCTATCAGCAAGAGTATCAAGTGTTGTCCTGTCTTTTACAAATCTAGTAGATTTTCCTGTTTTTTTTTTTCCTTCACTACCCAGTTTATTATTTTGCACTACCAGCTGAAGAGCAAGATCATTCTCTTTGGAGGTATCTGCATTACTGTTATCTGAATTGTTACGTTTAACCTTCTGATTTGAGGTGCCTTCAGTTTCTTCTTACCATAATATTTTATCAAGATTTGTACTGATGCCTTTTTCATCATGGAAGCTTAGTTTTTCTATTCTCAGCAAGCAGTTTTTACCTTCCATTCTGAAACTCCATCTGCCTTCCAAATGGCCACATTCTTCAGAAGTTTTAGTACCTGTTAAACTGAAGCTGTTAGATGAGGGGTAAGAAGAGAAAGGTTGGTCTGTAGTCAGTTCTTGGTACTCCTCAGACTTCTGATCCTGTTCATTAAAAACATCCTGGCTGAACTCTTTGATGCTGCTTTCATAAAAACCCAGTGGGTTCTCTTTATTCTCTGGTTTGTGATTTTTTTCTTTTACATCACCATCTATTTTGAACTGGCTTTTCAATGCTGAATTTTGTTTTCTATCATAGCATTCGACTAGTTTGCCTTTCTCAGATGTTTCCAGAGTAAGAGCTGGCTCACTGTCACATGGGGTCTTCTTGATACCCAGATGATTATCTGCAGTTCCTGGTAGTTTGCCATAACTTTGTAATTCCTTTTCTGAATTTAGAGATTTGTGAATATAAGCGTTCAGGTTATTTTGTTCTTTCTGCACTGTTTCAACTGTTTCCACTTTTGATTTTCCCTGCATGTGAGTTCCAATGTCCACTGTATTTTTAAAACTTAATTTTGAAGGTAAGTGTAGAGAATCTTTGGAGACAGGGTCATTATAATAACCTTCTCTATTGGTGTTTTCCTGATTTTCACTTCTCTTGGAAACTTGTTCTACAGAACTGGAATAACTAAACCAGGGTACATATTGTCTTTGAGATACTTCACGTTGTGCTTCAACAGACAGAATTTGTGAAGCATCACTATCGCTAACTAATTTTACAATATGTTTTGCTTTTTCCTTAATGCATTCATTATTTTGCACAGCTAGTGAGGAAAACAGATTGCTTTCTTGAATTGCACCCTGATCTTTTTCAGACAGCTCCTCACTATCTCTCTGATTTTCTTGTAATTTCATTGCTATGTTATTATTTCCTTGCAGAATTTCATTAGCATTTTCAGCTTGAGTTTCTTCACTAAAAAGTACATCATCTTGCAAGCTCTGTACTTGCTCTTCTTTGGCTGCTGAACTCCGAAACATCAGCATATCTGCAAAACTACTAAAAGAGAAGAAATGGCTCTGCTCTTCAGATATGTCAGGCTTTTCTTCTGTATTTTTTGTGTCTAAGGGATCATAAGTCTGAGGTGGGCTAGAAGAAGAAGAAATCTGATCTGATGCAACTGATTCATGCCCCTGTTGACTATCATATGTGTCCCTATTATAATTAATAAAGCTATTATAGATATTTGTATACCAACCTGACTGCCCATATTTGCTTTCTGAATCATGATTTCTCTCTTTATCTTCAGTGTTTTTCAGCAGTTGGATTTCTGATGCCAAGTCTTCTTCTGAAGTGTAATGTTCATTTGACTTCTCTTTGTCACTTGTTTGTATATCAAAAGATGATTTTGTGCTATTTAAGGTGCTTTTAGTGTCATTAAGAGTATGGACACTGGCTGGTATCTCACCAGGATTTGGCACATTACTATTTGAGTCTATCATATCTTGTACATAATTCTTTTCATCTTCTTCTGTCACAGCTCTAACTATCTCCTTTGATTCTTTGTCCATGTGCCATTCTTTCTGGTCTAAACTCTGCACTTTGTTCTTATTTGCCTCATCCTCTGTTTCTCCACTTTGCTGGTCTTCCATAGCAATTGTATCTTTCTCAACATGGCCAAAATTAAGAACATTACTTAAACCCAAATTAAACCAATTTGATGTGGATTCTTGGATCTCCGTCTTTTCTTCTTCTGTCAATAACTCTGTGACTGCTGTTTCTGGTTCATTATTGGAATGTCCAGGCACAGTAGACACCTCATGGATTTGTGGGTCATTTTTTTCTGATGCTAAACCAACATCCACATTCTCTTCCTCAAAATACAGAAAGTCTGTCAGTCCACCTTGAAACCAAACAGATGCTGGGGGTTCTTGTTCCTCCTTATCATTTGGTTCCTGTAAGTCATTTTCATCAGGTACCACTAGTTTTCTGCCTCTGTATGCATTTTCTTCTAAAGGTTCAGTAATGACTTTTAAGGGCTCTTCATCGTTTTTACTTTCTGTGGTGAACCATCCTGCAATCCAACTAGACTGAATTGGAATGGGTTCTAGTGGGACACTGTTTTGCATTTGTGGCTCTTCAGTATCATCTTTTCTGTTGTCATTTTTTCTAATCAACTCTTTGCTTCCAGACTCCTCCTGAGTGTGAGATTCCGTGGAATCATTTTCAGAATCTGATTCAACTCTTTCTTTGTTTTCCACAGAGTCTCTTGTATGTTTTAAGTGTTCATTTTCATGCAGCTCTAATTCTACATCAGATGATGAATATTCACCATCTTTGCTGTGATCATTTAATGCACTGTCTTCATTTTCAAAAGCGTACTGATCTCCATGAAGACAAAGGAAATCAGTTTCCTAAAAGAACAATATTAACTTTTAAAATGTTTTAATGTGTAATTTTCTATAGCACTGTGTAGCACAGCGATAGATCTTTATTCTCTTTCTGTGTAATTCTACGTGTGTAGAATTTTACACAAATAACTAAGTAATTATATTATTATTAATGGTTCTGTATAATTTCTTAGAGAAAAGTTATTTTAGAGGACAATAAACATGCAAATGGAGCAGTAATAAACATGTTTTGAGTTATCTGAAATAAAATATGCATTGACACTTGAATTTCTAAATGGATATTAGTTTTGAAATAGCTGTGAGCTACACTGGAAAATCTGGTAATGTTGGTTTACCTTAGTGAGCACTTCAACTTCTTCTGCAATAAAAACTTCCTCAACCTTCACAACATCTTTTGGGAAATATCCAAAATCCTTTCCTTTCTGTAAAAATTACAAAAAGAATGAAAGCATTTAAACTTTAGTTATAATTATGTTAGGTGCTTGCATATATGCTAGAAAAGTACAAATAAACAAAAAATAAGTTTGTAAGACTGTTCCCCACTCCTTTCATTTTGTTTGGTCAAAAGATTGGTTTATTTTTCCTTGGAAAAAGTGTCCATTTGCCATTTCATAAAGCAAGGGGAAGTACATTACTCCATGCTGTTACTTTGTGTATTATTTTTATGAATGTGTGTTTGTGCAGAACCAATTCAGTAGCCTTAACTGCTTCAGCTGAAGAGGGTGTTGTGTGCACAGTGGTCTGAGCCAGATTCTACTAAATGTATCTGCAAATCTCTATTCGCTCAAGTGGGAGAAAAAAATGCCTTAATAACTAATGACCCAAAAGAAGGTACAAGAAAAGTAGGATATGAAATTCAGGTAAGAGGCGAGCTGCCAGTGAAGAGAAAATGGCAGTGACAGCAACACTACAGAGAAAAACTTGATGATAATGCCCCAGAGAATCAAGTAAGTGTCAGTCTGACCAAGAAACCAACCACTAGAGCTTTACATCAAACGGTTGCACATAGCCTTTAATGGAGAAATACATCTTTGAAAGAAGGGAAGAGTGAGGTAACTGCAAAGTTACTCTTGGATGAATAAATGGAAGACTGAATTTCACTTTTAAACAATAAATGTGAGAGATCATTTACAGACAAAAAAAAGTTTACAGTATCTTTTGGTTTTGAAGCACTCGCACGGTTTTAGTAGCAGTTGGATTTGGATCAAAACACCTGTTCCTTCTTAGCTATAACATAACTACATGGCTGTTCCAACTACATTGTCAATTGTTCCAAATTATTAAATATGCATGATAACTTCTCTGGGAACTTTCCTTGAGCACCGAACTGTGAAGTCAGGTCCAAATACTGGATCGCTCATTAAGCAACTGGAAAACCTTTTTACCCACAGACCTGCAGGTTGGTACTTGACCGGATAGACCTGAATGTTTTTGAGGGAAATAGGAAATCATTATAGCCAAACAATTAGATGAAGGAGACAGAAAACTTTGATTCCGATCTTGATTTTGTTTCTCCATGAGTGATCTTTGCGAAGATTTTATTTTCACTTTCTATATAAAGATAATTACAATGACCCATCTCCAGGTACTGTATTGATCCATAACTGGTTAATATTATAATAGAGACAAAAGATCCCTAGACACGAGCAGCCTGCAGTTGTTACGCTATTATTATACTATCTAAATTATTTATGGGGCAAGTCTTTCAAACTTAAGTACTTACACTTCCTGTCCATAAGTCTTCATTTTTCCTTGAAAGTTTGGAGTATACCATTATCTCTTCCCCTGTTGTGAAGTTAAGATACCGGCAGTCAGGCCCTAAGTAGTCTGCAGTGGCTTGAACTCTGCTCATTGCCGCTGGAGTAGTTATGTAGAAAGAAAGAAAGAAATAAGAATAGCAGCCATTTGGTCTGAAGTCAGATAGGTTAGTGAAGGATTCCCAGATACTTATATTGAAATGTTTGTTAATACATCAACATGTGCTTTGTTACGATACTAATCCATTTATATCAAGTGGAAAGCAACTAATGCAACAAACAGCCATATCCTTTTTTCTTTCCCATTTACTACAGGCATCAAGGAGGAAAGCTCATCTCATACGGGCATTTTCAAGTCCTTATTCAGCCAAGATTTCAATGCTGAAATGTGTGCGGAGAATTAGCCAGTTCACCTACTAAAGCGAGATTTAAGCTAAAATGTACTTCCTAAGCATATTTATAACTGGATATTTTAGAAAATCTAAGTTAAATCTAGCGATTATTTCATGGATTTTGTCTTCTATTTTGAATACATTTGTCTCATGAAGAAAATAGGTAAGTTTAAGCAACTTTAAACACATCGTTAAGAACAAAGTTTCCAATTCGATTTGAATGACTTTACATTCTCTTTGTCTCTACCCCTGTCTCCCCATGACTGATATGCTCTGGTCAGTTTGGAGTTTATTCCACATGCTGTTCTACAAAGACAAGACAACTCTGAGCATCCAGAACCCACTGAAGTGAGTATGGCTCCACAGGAAAATAAAAATCCATCAACAGGAATTCTAAGGTCTCTTCCTCTTAAGGAGAAGCTATCCACATTGAAAGTGCAACAGTAAAGGCTGTCAAGTCAACAGAGAGTGCTTAGAAACAGCTTCAACCACATATGATTATGATAAGTTCCACAATGATTATCAATGGATAATAAGTGGGGGGCATTGTTTATTGCTGCCCACTTGTGATTCAGTGGCTCTGCCTCCTAGAGAGCTATTTACTTCCCAGGTAATTACTACCCTTACTTCATGTTAAAGACAAAAAAAAATAAAGAGGATATTTTAACAATGTCTTTTGTAAGAAGGCTTAAAAAAAACACCAAACAGTTTGCTTCCTGTAGAAAAACAGTTTTGCAGAATGGGCAGTGAATAAATTGTAACAGAAGATATATATAGTTGTCTTTCTCAGTTTAGAGCCTACCATTTTTTGTTGTTTTTTTTACATTTTTTTTATACCTGTAAAGAATGAATTAAAAATACTTTAAATCTGCTTTATACTTCCTGTTTTGAGGAAACTTGAGAAAAACTAGCTATTCAAGAGCATTTCTACTGAACTTTGATCTTCATACACTTACACAACACAATCCAGCAAGTATCTTCTCTTTTTGTTTGAAAAGTTTAAATCTATTCCTCATAAACTTAGTATATTGATAACAAACATTTTTTATGGCTACTCATTTTCAGTCTGTTTCATTGCTAATTTCAACGTTATGGTTCATAACAGCTGCACACACACCACAGACTCCTTTTGAAAAAAACAGAAAACTTCTACTTACTCTCACATTCCTGATCACCACACTTCTTCCATTCTGAAAGTATCTTTGTACTCTGCAGACTTGTTAAACATGAAACTACTAACAGCAGAATTCTCTGATCCAAGATCTGTGACATTTTAATTCAATCTAGAGTGCATCGAAACCGTGGAAACCACTTCAATGTGTGGTTAGCAAGAATATCCTACATTGTTTTTCTTAGCTTAGCAAAACATTGCAAATAAACTCACAATCCTGCTTTCCTTCTCTCATCGGCTTAAACAGAAGTACACTCTGCTAACCTACAGTCACGTGTCCTGATTATACGCAGAGGTTTAATAATTAACTATGTTGTGATAGCTAGACTGATGTTTTGAATACAAAGAAACTAGTTCTGTCACATTGAAATTTAGTGTCTGTCAGATAAGATTTTTTTGTACTGAATTTGTAGAAGATTGTGTTGGGGAAATTCAACAAGCGTTGTATTAGTATTTTTTCTGATTATGAATGCATTAACATACATCTTCCATCTGATTTTAACATGGGCTATCAACTTTATGCTTCTATTGATTTACATGATTGCTAATATAGCTAGTGACAATTTTCTAGCTTTTTTTTTTTTAATAAACTATGTTTTGTGTGTGCTGATATGTTTTAGATTATTTATAGGTGGTCAATGTCCTGCAAACAAACAAATCACAGTAGGCCGTATGTCCTCCAGCTGCAATCTAACACTTTGGCCCCTTCCTTTGCCACATGACCTGGTAGTCAGATGGGCCTATCTTGTGACCTATACACAGCTGCCTCAACTGTTGGGTAATTGGCAGGAGAGCTGTCATGTGTGCCAGGGAAAATACACCACAGATCAGCTGCACCACTTGCTCCCGACTAGCTCCATCCCCAGTATCAATATTCTCCCCTTCACTCCGCTGGATCTTGAGCTGTTTAGAGAGTCAGGGACTGGGGACGGTCCCTGGGGTCCTCTAGGTTTATCTGTAGGAGGGGTGTGTGTGTGAAATAGAATACCAATCAGTTAAAACATGACAAATGCAAAGAAACTTAGTGAGAAGAGATGTAGGACAGGCTTTTTTTTTTTTTTTCATTCGCAAGTCTCTACATTAGGGTAGATGAATGAGAAGGAATACACAAGAAATTTACATTGGAGAGACTCTATATATGTGTGTGTTTTACAAAATCAAAATGAAGGACAAAATTTTTATCCCACCAAGATTAAAAATTGGTCAAAAGAGTCGTTTGGACCTAGGAAGGTTAACAGTCCCTTTTTGAGTCTGGCAACTTGAGCTGATTCACTTAAAAATGGAAATGCCAGGTATTCTGACACCTAAAATTATGTACTTCAGCAAGTTTGTGTTGGAGGACAAACAATCAGACCCACACATAATTACCATATTTGCCAAAACAGCCCTGAAAAAGGCTTTGACTTCAGTTTCATATGGATACCCAGACTAATACTGGTCGGTTATCTAGAGATAAAATGTTGCATCTTATCCTAGTTACGCAGTTTAATTTATATCTGCAATTTTCAAGTTATTCTGGTCAATGCTTATTGTGTAGCTTCGTCTCAACAATCATTCTTCTAGATTTGAAGCTGTTAAAAGGCTGATGAGCACTGCTGCCATCTCTCTTTTGTGTTATTTGTTCCTCTAGTAATTTCAATAATAAATCATTTATATCAAATATTCTTTTCTGCTAGGTGTAAATCCTATACTTGTAGATGTTATACAAAACATACCTTCTAATCACCTTTGAACTTAAGTCAAAGATAAAGATTCATGGAGTTTATCATAGCTGGCTTCCAAAGGGCAAAGTTGAAAGCTTTATAGCAGATAAAGTGAAACATCAGTTGATTTCTATTCTGCAGAACTGAAGTGACAAATGTGAGTACTATTACACACACAAAGACAAACAATGCTAATGAAAGAGCGAGCAATATGTATTTCCAGCAGCTTTCATTAGGATGAAATTATAAACATTATTTGCAATTACATCTTAGTAACTTTAACTACCAAGCTACAAATGCAGAGATCTCTTATTGTATATTAAAATACATAGAAGGATAAACTTAGAATTAATAGTGTAATTCATATAAACTGAAAGCGTGGCACACTGAATGGCTCTATTACAACATGATTGTGCAGAAGTATAAAAGATGTTGTGTTTCCTAGACTATTCAGTTTTTGCATTAACATCAAAGATCCCAAAGCAAATTGTAAGTTGGGGAAAGTGCAGAACAGTCAACATTTATTTTGCAATAACAACAGTATATACAGCTGTGGTTATATTTTTATGATAGCACCAAAAGGCTTCATACAGAATGTAGGGTTTTGCTGTGTAGAATATAGCAGTAACACAGGGAAGATATAGTGCATGACAAAAGCAGTTGTCAAAAACATTTCTTTTATTAATAAATCAAAGGAAAAAAAGTAATTCACTCTTCCAGTTATACAAATCTAAACAGTAACAGCCATTCACCATCAAAATTTAATCCAACTCTTAAATAGGATAACCAACAGGACAAAAGCTAATATTGCTTCCCTATTACAAAAGCTAATATTGCTTCCCTATTACAAAAGCTAATATTGCTTCCCTATTACAAAAGCTAATATTGCTTCCCTATTACAAAAGCTAATATTGCTTCCCTATTACAAAAGCTAATATTGCTTCCCTATTACAAAAGCTAATATTGCTTCCCTATTACAAAAGCTGTTACAAGCATGACAACTAACTGTATTTCTAGAAAATCATGGAACTTGCAAATTATCTTACTTTGAATCTTGATTTCCAAGCTTTGAATGCCTCATATTTTCCCATATAATGGAACACTGCCACCTAATAACAACTGCCTGAACAAAGTTTGTGGTACAACTGCAAGGAGGAAAAAAAAGTCTGAAAGAGCAAAATTATATACTCCAAAGCACAGATCTCTGTATATTACTTCTACACCACTACCACAGCATTCGATCCCATCGTACATATACGTAGTCTCGTAGAAATACTTCTTCAGGCAGGAAAACTAAAGTGTGGGACATACATAAAATGAATAGATTTGTCCTGTTGTACCACAGTAATTGCTACAGCAAAATCAGCAGCTGAACGTGTATCTCAAAATTATAACTAGCACCTAACCACAAGTCCATTACTTTCCCAATAAACAAAAGATGCTCTAGGCAATCTATTTGCACATTTACTGGATTTGGAAATCAATTTCGTTGGTGGGGGTTTTAATTCACTAATATCTGCTTTCTACAGAAAAAAATATTTTCAAGTTTCCTTTGAGTAGAAAGAATGAAGGTGTTCCAAGCACAAAGACATTGCATTAAGGAATTTGAAGAGGTGTACCTTTTATGCAAAGTCATGTTTCAGCTTATAATTAATGAACAAACTGTGTAAAATCTACTATGACAAGGACTCTGAGCAGAGCATCACAGGGAAAAAAAAACATTCTTGAAGCCTTCCAATTAAGGCTTGTACTGGGACTGAAGAAAAAAACAAGAAAATGGTATACAGTTGGTGTATAGTACAAAAGCACTAAAAAACCCCAAACCCAACCACCTTCTAGAGTTATAGTTACAGCTAGAAGGGATCATCTGATGCAAGCACTCCACAAGACAAGCATATAGCATACGTGTTATGTTGCCCACTCAAAGCATCTCAACTTCCTTCTTAGTCTTTTTCATCCTTTTTGATCATTCCTTTATCCACATTACTTGAGCAAAAAGAAAACAAGGTATTTTTCCTTAAATCTCTACTCAGCACTATGAGGAAGGGAAATAAGAAAATGTCTTAATTTCCTACCCCTACACTATCTGCATTTGATACCCAGAAACCCCAAACTGTCGCACCAAATTCAGTCTTGAAGTCGTCAGCTATTTGAAACAGTAGATTGGCCACAGAGGAAGGAAACTGCAGCCACAATCTCAGCCCTATCTACAGCTTTGCAATTGTTCCAGGGTTAGAGGATGTGACCTTGAGGGCAAGTGTAACAATTACTAGAAATATTATATCTTTATAAAGACACAGGTCTTTATGTATTATGCAATAGGATAATATTGTGCTAATAATATACTTTCATACTATTTCTGTAGTGGAATATTGGTTGGAATATCTAGCTCATAGAAAACTTCATTCTCACAAAGTTATTACACATTGATGTTTATGTTGCATTGAGCTGCTTAGATTTAGCAAAGGTAAATATCAGTTAATGGCACAGCCTAACCAAGGCACTAAGTTTCTTCTAATAAACATTAAACTACCAAAGACATCGCCAACTTTGTACTCAGCACCAGAACTCCTGTATTGTCACCTTGTCAAAAAGACATTGCTGCCTGTAATATAACTTGGAACAATGCCATCAATACAATCCGTCATTCAGTTGCCAGGGCCCACCATATTGTTTTTATAAACCCTATTAATATGCTCCTCTGAAACAACCTACTTCCTTAGCTTTGCATAATGACTATAAGCCATTAAAATCTGTACAGTAAATACACTACAGCAGAGAATCACTCATTTAAGCTCAAAATAAGAAACCTTAAAAATACTCAATGTTAGGGAAAAAAAAAAACCTAGCAAAATTCAAATTGCTTCCAAAGGCAATTTGAAACATGAAGTGAGTTGAAACATGCAAATCAGTAACATTTACTCAGCTACTCAGTATAATAGTTTGTTCCTTGTGATAAACCGGTGTGTTTAATATTTTCAAGAAGGCATTTGAACTCTTGCTTGTCCTTCAAAAAAAAAAAAGGCACATTACACCACCACATTCCTCTGAAGGGAAGGAAATATGGTTGAAGACTATTAACAAAAACTCGTCAGTTTTAGAAGAAGCTGAAGCAGATTAGAGGACATTGGAGCAGTAAATGGACTGAAGAATCAGAATGAAGTATTGAACTTATTAAGAAGGGGGAAGCCTTCCCACTGTGTCCATTTGTGCTGGAAGAACACTCCACTTCATCCCTTATTAGACCCACCTATTTAAGCCAGGAAACTCAGCACTTCAGAACACAGAAGTCTGTCACTACTCTGAGTTCCGATGAAAAATCCAAAGACTGACATCCTCCCAAGCTAGAACTTCATAAAAGTCTGCTCTGTGTTCCAGAAAAATGGGGTATATATGGCATTTCATATACTAAAAAAAGCTCGTGACATTTGCATTCCGAGATCTTTCTAGGACTTCCTGCTCTGCAATTTGCCATTTAAGATCCGAGAATTCTCTTCCTGCCAAGACACAGATTAGAGCAGTATTCCATATTCAGTTAACAGGCATTAATTAAAGCCTATAAGAACAATTTTGATTACAGACCTTCTACAAGTACAGTCACCTGCAATTATGATTCCTGCTTCAAATGCAGAAAGACTAAGGTAATACACCTGTGTTACAGAAAACATCACAGAGTAGTCTACAAAGCCACATTTATTTGCACGTGTACAGAACAAAATGACAGATGTTTGTTTTCCATACAAAATCATATAAAACCAGTATTCACCTTCATAGATAACACTGTACCACTTTAAGTTGTACTAAGTACATTCAGAAAGCATTCTTGCACGCACATAACATCAGTATTCGGTAGTCTTGGTTAACCCCAACACTGCAATGTACTTATTCCTAGTGATATGAAGGGATCAACTAAAAAAAATCCTGACTGAGAAGCAAGCTGAAGTCTTTCCTCCACTGGCCATCAAAGCAAGCACCATCATTAAACAGATTAACTGTCTCCAGAACACAGATGTATACACTACCACAGCACCTGCAAAAGGCAGATAAGAGTGGTATTCCAGACTGACTTGAGCTATCTTGGCCAGCTTTAACATTCCCATTTAATCACTGCTTGCCTATGAATAGGAAAAGTTTATAAAACTGGAAGATTAGAATTGATTAAGAGCTTGTGATTACAGAAGAAAACAAAAGATATAGGCGTAAATCAGTTACTTTCCCTTCCTACCCAGCACTGGAGAGATTACTCCCTTTACTGGGTCTTCAGATTCCCATCCACACAAGGAACAGAGAAGAAAAGCAAAATTTTCCCTTTCCTGCAACACTGCCTCCCTATATATGACCTAAAAGGGGAATTTAATTGTCAACAGGACATCTCAAACAATTTATTTAAAACATACATTTATTTCTACAAAAAAAAAGCGCATAATACAGAAAAAGTGATCACATCTACTTAAAACTTTACCTACTAAAATACACAGAGGGTCTGGATGAATACAGGATATTTAAAAAAAAAAGATGCAAAGGAGTGTTAATCTTTTATTTTTACATTTTCAGGAACTTCACATAACATCGGTAAGTAACCTTTTACAAAATTATGTAAAAAGTACAAGAATGCCTGGTAAACAGTCTGCATTTTTCCAAAAGATTTTTTTACAGCATGCAATTCTTAAGGCAGCCTTCTCCTCCTCCTTACAAGGAATCCTTTCACTCAAATAATCTTCTGCTGCAAAGATTAGGCTAGGGAAGCTTGGTCTCTTCTGTTAACGCCTTTTGTCTTTCCTGTCTGATTTACGGTCTCTTTCACTCCGTGAAGTTCTCTTGCCTGACCGACTACTTTCTGATATAGACCTCTTTCTGTCAGATCTTGAACTTTTATCCTTTGAGCTCTTAGTATCTCTACTGCCACCTTTTGAGGACTTGTGACTTCTGTCTACTCCTGAAGCATCCCTTCGCTTCCTGTCTGTGCTCCTTCTGCGTTTTCTATCTCTGTTATGCCCTCTTCCTCGGCTTCGACTTCTACTTTCACTACTGCTAGAGCTACTGCTGCTACTGCCCCTGGTAGTACTTCCACTTGTAGTGCTGCTGCTGGTGGAACTACTCCGACTGCTAGTGCTGCCGGTGCTGGAACTACTGCCAGTACTAGTACTGCTGGAAGTACTACTGCTACTACTGCTGCTGCTACTACGGCTATGACTCTTACCAGTTTTGTTCGCTGCCCTACCCCTGCTTCTACTCCTAGTCTTACTTTTAATTTCTACACTCAGTGTCTGACTCTGCTCTGTCTGTGCCTCAACCACCTTTATGGACACCACAGCATTTTCATCCTTGTCTGCTTGGGGCTCTGTATCCTGAGTGGACTGAGACAACTGAGGTGACTGTGGCAGTGGCACAGACTGTGGCTGAGACAGAGCCTCAGCCATAGGTTCTGGCTGAGCTTCAGATGCCTCCTCCTGTTTTCCTTCAGATTCAGCTTCAATTTGTGGTTTGATACCTTTCTCCTTCTTGGGAGAAGGAACACTACACACTTTTTCTGGCTGAGCACCACACTCTGTTTCTGGTTCCACTGCTTTGCCATTTTCATTTTCTACAGGTTCTATGCTATCTGTCTCATTCATTTCAGCCACATCCTGCTCATTATCTACTGGCTGAATGTTTTCACTTTCCTCTTTTACAACTATAACCTCTTCTTGCTGACCATCCTGTTGCTTATCATTCTCTCTCACCCCGATAGTCTCTTCTGCTTTAATCTCCATTTCATGTTTCTGTTCATCCTCTTCCTGTTCTTTCTCTGCATCGCTATGCCCTGAACCTATTTTTCCCCCTTCCTCCCCTACCTCCTCCATTTCTACATCATTGTGCTGATTACCTGTCTCCAACTCTTCCACCTGCTGAGCCACCTTACCCTCTTCCTGCTCCTTGTTCTGTTCTTCCTTCTTTTCTTCATTCTGCACCTCCTGATGTTCTTTTTCCTTCATAGATTGTCTTCTGGGCCTGGCCTCCATTTTGTTAATCTGCTCTGCAAATTCATTTCGCCTGCTTTCAAAGAGTGCTATGGAACAAATGCAAAAATAATATTTTCAGATAATCTAAAGAGACTAGAGTCTATTTTCCCCTTAAATACGAGTTACTAAATTGTTTTAACTTAAATACTACATCCTCATCTATTCTGAAGTAGCAAGCCACTCATGCATAACGAAAAAGACTGCTGGTTACCTCAAGAAAACAAAGCAAAAGGGACAGTCAGCTCAGCTGACTATGAGAACAATAAAGCCCTAAATCTAAGCTAACAAATAGAGTTTTTGACTTCATTAAAATCAATCCAACCACAGTATGTCAAAACAATATCTTAGTTTCCTGGTATTTATATATTAACAAGATTATACTTCCTAAAGTAAACAAAAGACAGTAAGAATCAGCAAAAAGCTGGTTAGGTATTAAGAAAGCTACTGAGACAGGTGAGTTAGCTTCTCCTATCCCCCAACCCACACAATGAAGAAAACCTCTTTAAGAAAAACACCCCAATACATTCTCAATTGAATAAGAAAGAACAGTAGGACTACCATCAACCGCAGTATTTTAAATTGTTTTCCAAAGAAAAATATAGTCATCCTGTGAAACAGAAACGAACACACATTAAGGTAAAAAAATAAACATCAAGCTTCTAGCGCTGTGCTTAAAAAAAAAGCTTCTTAAATGCCCTGTAAATATCTGCACTTCCTTTGGTCTTCAATCCACAGAATCTGCCTTTTCAAAAACTAAATTTCTCCATGGGCATACATCTGCGTACTAAAGGTAACAGAAAGGACTATGTTTTAAGCACCATACCTCTGAGATTATGCATACACCTCTTTTGACTTCTTGTAAGAGAATCAAAGCACATCCAACACAAAAATAAGTCACTAAAAGAGTAATTTTCACTTATGATGAACACCCATGCAAGAACATACAGTTTTCCTAACCATGAAATTCATGTCTTCAAGCAGAGAGACTTTGTAAAGCAAACATCAAAGGGAGACAGGAATGAGGACTTCTTTATCACAAAGACAACTTACCATTCATCTTTTTCTGTGAATCTTCCATCAACTTCTGTGTAGCAGGACACATTCTGCCAGGTATGTAGAATAAGTGGGGTTTTGTCTTTGTTCTTATGTATTTAATTATTTTAGCATTATGTTCATTCCACTCTTCTTGCTGATAAATCAGAGAAAGTAACTGTAAGATACACAAGAATAGTTTAAACAAAAGAAAGATCAAGAGCAAAACTAAAACTCACCAACTGTGCAAGCTCAACCTTCTGCTCCAGTAACCGCAGCTCTGTCTGTTTAGCACGTCTTTCTTCAAACAGTTCTCGCCTTTCATTTTCAACTTGCTTTCTTTCTTCCTCTGCCTGCACTTCAAGTTTCTGTTCAATTTCTTGTCGTCTCTTTTGCTAAGATAAATAAAGAAGCATCCTAAATATTTTTCTAAATCAGGAAAGTGTTCGAGTTTGGTCCAATTAAAATTCCAAATGAAAGGCATTCCTAAAAACACATTAAGAAATATCTCCAAAGTTACAGGCAATGAAAGAAAAGTGTTATTGCTTGCTGCCACTTAACTTTTTGTAGGTTAACTACAAAATTATGGGCCTCTGTTGATTTCTGCCTGCTTTTCTATAATTCAATTTGGATTTGAATTTTCAATATAAGTTTCAACGTGTTCTTTTTTCCCCAATGAAAAAAGAAATAGATTTCAGGTATTCCACTTGGAGGGGAAGTCAACTCCCCCAGCAACAAGTGAAGGGCTGTAGACTGGTGTTTGTGACCAAGAAAACAAATTACATTGTGAATATTTCCAGTATATTCATTGCTAATTAAATATATTACTATAATCCAGGAATGCCCTGTTTGTTTGCCCTAGACAGACATATGCTCAGATTGTACAACAGCTGTCTAATAAAAATACAATTCAGTACATGGACAATAAAACAGCTGTGGTATAAAACTCCTCAGGCCTCACTTTGATTTACAGTAAGTTTTTATGTACAAAGAGAACAATGCCTATACAAATTCTTAGGGAAATGTCACAAAGACCAGTAACTCTTTAAAGTTTCTCTATGGAAACACGTACTACTATAGATTAGACAAAGACTCCATGTTTCTAGACCATCTTAAGTAATAGTTTCTTGTTCTAGAGGCAGGCAAGCCACAGAGAACTTTGGTCCTTTCTCATGTACTACACAGCAAGTTAAATAAAACAGCAGGATATCCAAATACTGAATCTGAAGGGAATCAATATCAATACTGCAAGCCAGCTACGCTATCACTACACAGAAAAGGTTTTATATTTAAAGACTTTGCAACTGTTTCCACCAGACTGCTGAATAGTATTAACCGAATAGCCTATTTAGGGCAACAGGAAGCAAATATCATCCTCTCCACAATTCAAAAGGGCATACTAGGAACTGTTACCACCATCCTACACGCAAGTTTTTTTTTTTCAGTTACCACTAAGTTATGCATAACTTTAGTACCATCACATACCCATCTATTAAAAATAGGAATTCTGTTATCCATACTGGGAGAGAGAAGCCACATGTAGTCAAACACATAGCAAAATACAACCATACATTTCTATACACTCTGCACAATTTAAACGTCTGGAACACATCAGGGTGGGCGCTTCTTCAGCAATACCGATACACTATTGTTTACAGAACTAGCCTATAACGTATTAGTTACCCAACTAAATTCCATTTACATTGAAAAGATCCCCAAATAACATAAACAAGAAAAACCATAACCTATTCTGTGGTTTATGTGTTCTAAAAATGTACAGCATTTAAGAAAAACAATCAATATCACCTTTGTAAAGTCATGAAATTGTTGTAGTCCCTTTCCTGCCTCCCGCCCCAATTCCACTAAACTAAACCAAAGAGAAAACTTACACACACTCTAACCAATTTGTTGCACCTGCAAACTACACCATGGAGATTTTTCTATTTGAAGCAGTTTAACCACACAATTTTGCTTTACTATTTACAATCCAAAAGAATGAAAAATAAGTACCCCCTCAGTAGCAATTGTGGATTCCTGCTTAAATTTTTGAAGAGTACCCATCAACAAGCCAAATATACGTCGATTCCTGAATAAAAACAAAAAGAAGTTTGAGATTCAGTTCAAGTACTAAGATTTTTATTTGCATAAACAGAAAAACCTTCTATCTTAGAGATGTTTATTTTCAAAGGTTCACCATCACTCAAGGCCATTAGCAATAGAACACATTGACTGTGCGAACAGTCAAAGATATAGTTTACAGCGACATATCATATTTTGCTTAAGAGCAAGACACAGCTCTTATCCATAACAGCATAGTTAACAGGGAAAATAGGAAGCCTGCATGTTTGCATCTGGAAATATTGACACTACAGAAATGTTAAAAAAAATGCAAAAGCAGAGAGTACTGCTAAGTTAAGTAAATACAGCGTGAGCTGTCAATAAGGCAGTGAACTGGAAGGTCACTGGGCTTTCTGAAAAACATACCCTCCCCAGCCCGCTCAGAGGATTAAGGAGAAATGGAGCCACAGGGGAGTGAAAGCTTATCTGTCACAGTTTGCCTAACGCCTTCTACAATGAGACATGGCATTGTGGGATGAAACCAGAATTGCTCTCATACAATTAAGCATTGTTTTGAGAAAACTTTACTAAAATTCTTCAAGGAATTCCCTTCTTCTGAGCAAGAACTAATTTATTGGATTTCTTTTTTTCTTTCTTTTCCATTTTATCCCAAAACAAGCTTTTACATAAAGAGGCAGACTCTCTTATTTGCCTTGAACTTTTATCTAATTAAGAGAGAAAGGAAATGCTACTCTTTTCTCTCATTACTACTGTACTACAGTGGCACAAACTTGAGACGGAAAGATAAAGATACTTGTACATTAAATGGTAGAAATAGGAACAAATAAATAATTGAAAGCTAGAGATTACTCAATGGTATTTGCATATGAATGACATCCCAGGAGACACTGAGTCAAATCAAGAGTTCAATGGATGCTGCCCTCTTAAAAAAGCTCTTTCCACCACAAGTCACACAGAGATCAATACTGGTTTTCTCATCTTTCCAGAAGAGTACTGAAGTGCAAAAGAGGAAAACTACAACTGATGAAAAAAAATGGTAGTGTCTGAAGCTCTAGGAAGTCAACTAACAATTCTGAAAGTCTTTGTGAGGAAAGCAGTTGGAAACTGGTGATGGAAGCAACAGCAGTCTGCTAGTAGTGTTTTAAGTGTAAAAGAAGCAAGCAAAGTCCCTTTTCTGTGCTAATTGATCTGTGGTCCTTATCAGAGAAGCTCTCTATAGTTCATTTTGTGAGCTCCCATTCTTCTATTTAAGGTATGAATTGCACTAGGTGAACTGCAGATCGAAGCAGACAGAGTCCAAGAGGCTGGACACAGTTGCAAATTTGCTTTTCCTACAACTGTTCCTAGGAGAACTGCATTTCAGAAAGAATTTTTATGAGCCACTCTGACACAAATATTTTATATACATATATATATATATCAGAGAAATCTAAAAATCAGGCAAAAGGAAGGTCAGACTGCATATGCAGTAATGAGTCCGAAAGTAATAAGAGAAAAGAGATAGAACCACTCTGTCAAAAAAACAAAGGCTAAATCCACACCAAAAAGCCTCCTTAACCAACAAAACAGATTATGTAGAAGACATTTGTAACTGTCCAAAGCCAGTTACAGGATTCAAATGATGCATTGTTACTGCTGTGAAGTATTTTGAGAAAACATTTTTAAAAATCAATTTAATACCTCTTATGGTACCTCTTCAACACTTCGACACCCTCTTTAATACATAATAGCATCTATATAATGCATTGAATCTAAAGTTACTTCCTGTGATAGTACTCAGAAGTGTCATGTTATTGCTTAGAAAAGATTTCTGCATACCTTGCTTTTCCTTTCTCATCCATATTTTGATCTTGTATAAGGTCTCGACGTGTTCGTTCTTTGGAGGTAGCAACAACAGAAGATGGCAATGCTGGCTACAACAAATAAAAACAAAACTGCTTTGTTCATGTTCCAGATAAGTAAGTTTCTTCCCACACAGCTCCATTTATCATGTATTACCTTTTTAATATCATCATCTTCTGCATCGCTTTCTTGGCGTGATTCTCTTCTTGTCCGACGTTCTCCACCCAGCCTGAGGAAGAAAAAGTGTTAGCGTTCAGTAGAGGACATATATTTAGGACAGGATCTGTTCCAGTATGAGAAAACTACAAATCAGCATATCTAATCAGAAGAACCAACACTTCCAGCAAAAATCTCTCTGCTGTTCAATGACCAGTAAAGTAACATTTCACAGAAAGAATCGACTGTTGGTAAAAATTGGTGAGAGAATTAAGTTTTCACAGTATCACAAGGTTGGAAAAGACCTCTGAGATCATCTAGTCCAACCTATGACCTAAAAGCAACACCTACTCGTCATTTAAACCATGGCACTAAGTGCCTCATCCAATCTGCTTTTAAATACCTCCAGGGCTTATGATTCCACCACCTCCCTGGGCAGTGCATTCCATTGGCAAATCACCCTTTCAGTGAAAAATTTTTTCCTAATATCCAGCCTAAACCTCCCCTGACAAAGCTTGAAACCATGTCCTCTTGTTCTGTCACTGGTCGCCTGAGAGAAGAGACCAACCCCTGCCTGCCCACAACCTCCTTTTAGGTAGTTATAGAGGGCAATAAGGTCTCCCCTGAGCCTCCTCTTCTCCAGGCTAAACAACCCCAGCTCCTTCAGTCGACCTTCATAGGGTCTGCGCTCGAGCCCCTTCATCATCTTCGTTGCTCTCCTTCTAATACAACTTGCACAGTAAAGCAAAACCAAAATGTGCCCTTCACTTCCATATTTGACTTTTGAGAATACAACTGGAACTTATTTCCTAAAGTTTGCACTTTTCATTTTTTGAGAATCTCTAAAATGGCCATGGGTATACCAGGATCATGAGGCAGATTTAAATGTGTCATGATATAAAGGACAGCATGACTTTTCATATGGGAAATGCTATTTAGGTTAGCTAGCCAAATACCTAGAAAACAGGTGAGAAGGGGGTTAGGAACTGAGAACTTGGATGAACTGAGGCTTTAACAAAGAACATCTAGGCAGTGTGTTAAATAAAAGTTATTTTCAGCTTCCACTGTCAGCTTTGTGGCACAGCATTCTACTACTGCTAAAGCCGTTTCACAGTATTCATTTTGTGTTAACATCAAGATTTAACAGCAAGCCTTGCTTCAGTCAAGAACTACCATTGCATGTCAGTGCCCACAGAACGAGATTCACTATAATCAGTCACATCTGACAGATCTGGATCCAGATGTGAACACTCAAAATCTGAGTCTGTTGTCACACCATGTGCATTCAATTTATTGAAGGAGAAACCTCATTCATAATTCAGCTTGTCTACTATAAAACAAATCTGGGCTACCAAGTAGCAGACTGTACATCAGTATAACAGAAGACTCCAAGAATCTTTTTATTGCTCTATCTTTGCATTGTTGCTATAATCTTCATTGTTATAGGTATGAAAAAAATATTTCACCACAGTCAACTGCCATCATCCAAATATATTTTCAACAAGTCTTGTATATGTAGTCTCTTGAGAAGACAATAAAACTCATCCGTTCTTAACAGTTATTGAACTTAAGTATTTTAAATTTACTGTTATAAATTCTTATTCTGTTAAAGCAAGTCCTCTACATCAGCTTTTTCACCCACCTACTGGTTGCCCCTTCAAGATCCCTCTGTTTGGCTGGGGGTCCTCCTCCACTATCCGAGAATCCACGCCTAAAAAGAAAACACTTGTGATACCAGAACTTTGGCTAAACCCAGGTCCACCTTAACCCTACATGACCAAACTCTGTTTTGGTTCTGTGGTCACGTAGTAACAAAAAATTTTACTTAGATCTAGCACCATTTATTGTTACTACTGCAATAAAGTGCTTAAACATATTGCTTGTGGACCAATTAATTTAAACCTGAATTTCTGCACTTATTTGTGTAGCTACACTAAAACAAGGGGTCCTATTAGTAAACTGTTCATATTTTCAATAATTTTCAAGATGCATTAAATCTTAACTAGTAGTTTAACACTGAAATTCAACAGAAGTCGACTATGTACTCCATTAAGAATTACTAAATGAAAGTTGGCCTTTTCATTCCACCTGGAGATAAGGAGGTAAGGAAAAGTCACAAGAAGACAATAGTGGTTTTACCTACGTATGTTTTACAAGTTTTGCCGACTTCAACTCTATTCCTCTTGGAACAGTTACCAGCTTCTTAATTACCAAGAGATTTTAAATTATTTCAAAGAGACAAGGTCCCAGATACTGCATAACACCTCCCTCAACTTTGACGTTTCCCTTTATTTTTCACACTAACAGCCAAAAGGCTTAGGGAAACCACCAGTTTAAACTTGTTAAAGCTCAGAATGAGAGAGCACTTTAAATTTCAGACCAAGATACAAAACCCCAAAAGCCCTTTGAGGGTGCAGCAGCAGCACCGTGAGGAACGGGGTCAGACGAGAAACACCGACCACTCCAGTATAAGGCCAGCAAAGCAGCGCCAGGGAACAGAGTGGAAGAAGCCCCGCTACCGCTCCCACCGCTCCTTACCTCAGCAATAAACTCCCGCGCCCTCTACCTCCACCAGGGCCTGTGAGAGTTAACAGTCTGTTTTGAGGGGGCCTGCAAGAGACAGCGGGCTCGGTGAGCGGTGCCCGCTCCCACACGTACCCCACGGTTATGTTCCAACCCCATGCAGACGCCGCGGGCAAAGCCGTGGGACAGCGCCCCCCCCACACCCCAACCCTCCGCGCTGCGGGGACGGCCTGGACTAGGGCGCGAGGCCAGCGGGCAGCCCCTCAGCGCCCGCGCTCCGGCCACTCACGCGCCCCCCGAGGCCCGGGACGCCCAGTAGCCCCTCAGAACCCATTCCCCGGCCTGACCTCCCCCTCCACGCCGCTTCGCCTCACCTCACGTCATTGGGGTCCCGGCCCGTGAGCTTGCGGATGTTCTCGTCCACGTGCTTGAGGCTCTCTTTGGCCTTCTCCAGCTGCTCCTGCAGCGCGCGCACCGCCACCGCCATCGCGGCCTACGCGGAGCCCTGCGCAAGGCACCGCTGGGTAACGCGGTAGGCCCCGCCCACGTGCCCGGCGGCCCATGGATCCGGCAGCCGCGGGCAGGGAGGGCGCAGCCAATCGCCGTGCGGCAGTTCCCGCTGACGGCCAATGATCTGGCGCGAGATTAAAGGAAACGCCCCGCGGGGAAGGCTCACTGAAGGCGCCCACTAATCACAGGGCGCGGGGGTTGACTGGCATCCCGACCGACCAACTACTGGAAGAAGCTGTCTGCCACCTCTACCAATCACCGCAGGGGCCGCCGGAGTGGCATTGCTGAGCGCTAACGAGAACTTATGCGTCAATTTCTCGCAGTCTAATCAGAAGCCACTTCGAGGGCGGTTATCCGCACCCTCTGGGACGCACCCCTTTTGCCCGCTCTCGATGGGGCTGATAAGTCAGCACGCAGGCGGTTCAGACGGGGGCCAATCGCCGCTCCTCTACAGAGGTAGCCGTGCTACGCCACGCCTGCCAACAAGGCAGGGGCGATGCTGAGGGTGAGCGCCGGGGCCGTCAGGTGTGGTCCCGCGCTGTGCGGTGCTGCTGGGTGCCATCCCTCCTGTCTCCCGAAGTGGGGCGGCTCGGGCTGTGCGCGCGGGGTTTCTGTTTTAACGGCTGTGCAGCTCCGTTGCTGGTCGTTATCGGTGACGCCTGGTGCAACGAGGTTTTCAGCTGCGACCTTCCCCCAAAGGCGGCTGGTGCCGTCGCTGTGGAGCGGCGAGAGCAGCCCCAGCCTGCTGCCGTCTGATGACGGCAGGGAACGAGGGCGAATTGAGCTGATGCGTGTTAAACACACAGCATAAAAGCGTTGAAACAGTAAAATTGTTTAAGCGAAATATATTAACTTAGCAGACTTATATTTTTTGTGTAACAGTATTTTGCAGCACTTGCACATTGCATTAGATAGCAGGGCTCACACCTGCACGCTGTGCTCGAGAGCAAGGACTGGTTTGCCAAAGTTCATAAATGCCCGTTGGTAGCTGGTAGATACCAGAAACCTTGAAAAGACTATTCAAGAAAAACTGGTGCTGGAATCACAACTTAGAGAGTAAAACTCAGCCAAAAGTGATGAGGAGGAGGGAGCAGAGCCTTCCTCCTTTACCAACGACTGACCTACGATTGACCTGAGGAAAAGGATGTAGGAAAAGCGACCACCAGGAGGAGCGACTACGCAAGCGCCAAGGACATTATAATATGCATGAGTTCTGAGAGGCAATATGAATATGCAAATAGTTCAAAGATACTATGTTGCATAAACTTAAACACAGTTCTATAAATACGTACCTTTCACCAACTCAGATGCGAGCATTCGGCAGGAGAATGCCCCGCCTGCCTGGCGCCATACAGGAATGCTTCTTTAAGAAACCGTAAACTCTGGTCTCTGACAGTTTTATTTGGCCGGTTTTTAAGGTAATAGAATTAGTGACGTTCTAAAGCCCCGCGATCCGCATGCCCCGTCCCCCTCAGCCCCCAGCGGGCGGGGGCGGCCCCGGCTCTGTCACCCCGCTTCCGCTCCCCCCTCACTGCGTTCTCTTGCGCAGCCCCAGTTGGTGCGGCCGCTCTGGAAAGCGGTAACGCAAACGGCCCTTTCCCACCTCAGGAGAGGCTCCGGCTGGAACAGGGTAGCGGCTCCCCTGATACGAGGAGTAGTTACTATTACAAAAAGTGGAATATTTTGATTTAAGCAAAAGTAGATTTAAGTTTCACTTCAGTAACTGTGTTTTTTGAAAGGCAATGTCCCTCTGATTGTGTGTTTTCTTTACAGCATAGTTTTTTCAAATAGTGTTTCTCCAGAACACTTAAAAGAGAAATGATAATGTCTTGTGTTCAGCATGGTCTGTGCTGAACACGTGTCTTCTCTATTCACCTTTGCAGTCTTTCCCTGTCTAAAAGACAAGGTTGGACAGAGCTGTCTCCAAAGTTCCAGTTATAGAATTATACAATCTCTATTCAAGTCTGGCAAAAAAAATATTCCTTCTTTAGGTGCTGGACATCAAGGGGATGTTCAGAACTACATCAGTTCTGGATGAGCATTCAGAAATAAGAATAATCATCATATTTCACAGAATCATAGAATTTCCTGGTTAGAAAAGAGCTTTGAGATCGAGTTCAATTGTACCTGCCCATGGCTAAAGCAGATCTCTTGAGCACCTCATCTGCCCGTCTTTCAAACACCTCCAGTGATGAGGACTCAATCACCTCCCTGGGCAGCCGTTCCAATGCCTGGCAGCCCTTTCAGTGAAGAAATTTTTCCTTATGTCTAATCTGAACCTGTCTTGGCACAACTTGAGGCCATTTCCTCTTGTCCTATCACCTGTCACTTGGGAGAAGAGGCCAACACTCTCCTTGCAGGCAGTTGTAGACAGTGATGAGGTCTCCCCTCAGCCTTCTCCAGGCTAAACAACCCGAATTCCCTAAGCTTCTCCTCATAGGACTTGTTCTGCAGCCCCTTCATTAGTTGCCCTTCTCTGGACACGCTCCAGCACCTCAATGTCCTTCTTGTAGTGAGGGGCCCAAAACTGAACACAGGATTTGAGGTGCGGCCTCACCAGTGCTGAGCACGAGTATCAAACGATTTGGCTGTTGTGAAGTTCATAGTAACAATAAAATTAGTCCTTGGAAACTAACGAAATATACATAAGATTTCTGAGGAAATTTTATACACATGCGCATAAGTGGGAAGTACATTCTGTCTCCAGCTTGTTCCCTTACACGATTGATGGAAACCACTCCCTCACGCACCCAGTACTGAAAAAAGGACGTTGCTTTCTAAAACTCCAAAACGAGTGTTGGTTTATCTGCCGGCATGTCCATACTAACCCCGCGGGGAGAAGCGACGCGAGCGCTTCCGAACCCGCCGGACCCGTCTGCGCCCTCCCCGCGGCCGGAAGGGGCGGGGCAGTTGCCGCGGCGCGAGGCGGCGGTGGCCGCTGCGGAGCGGAGATGGCGGACGAGGCGCTGTTCCTGCTGCTGCACAGCGAGATGGTGGCGGGGCTGTACCGCGCCGCCGAGCAGGGCGAAGGGGTGAGTGGGGCCGGGGCCGCCCCGGGCACCGCGCGGCAGCGGCCGGGGTAAAGCAGCGGCGCCTTGTGTCTTGCAGGAGAACGGGCGCTGCACCACCAAGCTGGAGAGCATGGGCTTCCGCGTCGGGCAGGGGCTGATCGAGAGGTGAGTCCTGCCCCCAGCCCTCCTCCTCGGGGCCTTCCCCGGCGTCTAACCCCGCCGGGAGCGTTCACCCTGCTCGGTGGAAAGCTGCTCGCTGCTTTGATGCCCGGGTTGTGCTGTGGACGTTCATAGAATCATAGAGTCACCTGGTTGGAAAAGACGTTCGAGGTCATCGAGTCCAGCCGTACTTGTCTACCACTAAACCACGTCCCTGAGTGCCACACCTACGTGTCTTTTAAATATCTCCAGGGCTGGGGACTGAACCACTTCACTGAGCAGCCTGTTCTGATGCTTGGCAACCCTTTTGGTGAAGTATTTCCTAATATCCAATCTAAACCTCCTCTGACGCAACTTGAGGCTGCTACCTCTCGTCCTGTCATCTGTCACATGGGAGAACAGACCAGCACCCACCTTGCTACAACCTCCTTTCAGGCAGTTGTAGACATTGATGAGGCTTCCCCTCAGCCTCCTCCAGACTAAACTGCCAGTTCCCTCAGCCACTTCTCACAGGACTTGTTCTCCATCCTCTTCATCAGCTTCATTGTTCTCCTCAGGACACAATTCAGCACCACAATGTCTTTCTTGTAGTGAGGGACCCAAAACTGAACACAGGATTTGAGGTGTGGCCTTACCAATGCCAGATAGGTTGGAGGAAGGGTTGATCTGTTAGAGGGTAGGATGGCCCTACAGAGAGACCTGGACAGATTGGAGAGATGGGCCGATTCTCATGGGATGATGTTTAACAAGTCCAAATGTCGGGTACTTCATTTTGGACACAACAATCCCATGCAGAGC
The DNA here is from genome assembly GCA_033556795.1 of Tapera naevia. Taxonomy (NCBI): domain Eukaryota; kingdom Metazoa; phylum Chordata; class Aves; order Cuculiformes; family Neomorphidae; genus Tapera; species Tapera naevia. The sequence goes on along the minus strand of JAUMJJ010000023.1, from coordinate 14,462,946 downwards.
TATAGACTGGGGACAGAGTGGCTGGAGAGTAGTCAGGCAGAAAGGGACCTGGGAGTGCTGGTTGACAGCTCAACACGAGCCAGCAGTGTGCCCAGGTGGCCAAGAAGGCCAATGGCATTCTGGCCTGCATCAGGAATAGTGTGGCGAGCAGGACCAGAGAAGTAATTGTCCCCCTGTACTCGGCACTGGTCAGGCCTCACCTTGAATACTGTGTACAGTTCTGGGCCCCCCAGTTTGGGAACGATGTCAGGATGCTGGAGTGTGTCCAGAGGAGGGCAACGAAGATGGTGAAGGGGCTGGAGCACAAGCCCTGTGAGGAGCGACTGAGGGAGTTGGGGCTGTTTAGTCTGAAGAAGAGGAGGCTCAGGGGAGACCTCATTGCTCTCTACAACTACCTAAAAGGAGGTTGTAGTCGGGCAGGGGTTGGTCTCTTCTCTCAGGTGACCAGTGACAGAACTAGAGGGCATGGACTCAAGCTTCGTCAGGGAAAGTTTAGACTTGATGTTAGGAAAAAGTTCTTCACTGAAAGGGTGATTGGCCATTGGAATGCGCTGCCCAGGGAGGTGGTGGAGTCGCCGACCCTGGAGGTGTTTAAGGGGAGACTGGATGAGGCACTGAGTGCCATGGTTTAGATGATGGTGTTAGTGTTGGTGTTAGTGTTGGGTTATAGGTTGGACTTGATGATCTCAGAGGTCCTTTCCAACCTTGTGATACTGTGATACTGTGAAATAGAAGGGTACAATCACTTCCTTGGTCCTTCTGGCAACATTTTGGCATCATCTCTCTTGGCATCTCATTCTTGTGGAGACCTGTATTTGAACACTGCAGGACAGTGTTGGAGTATGTATTCTCCCAGCGGTTTCCATCATGAAAACTGAATCAGGGTATCTGGAAGGGTATAGGCACTGGAACAAGTTGCCCAGAGAAGAATGCCTGATCCCTGGGATCCTGGGTTTTCAAGATCAAGTTGGATGATGCTTTGAGAAACATGATCCAGTGGAAGGTGTCCCTGCCCATAGCAGGAGTGTTGGCACTGGGTGGTCTCTAAGGTCCCTTCCAACCCAAACCATTTTATGATTCTGTATGGTTACTTTTAATACTCATTTTTCTTTTTAATTGCACTTTTTATAGACCTACTTTTATATGTTACCTAATTCTGACATGTTTCATTATTTTCATGTCTTTCTAATTTCTTTCTTCAACATAATTTTATGATTGGCTGCTGAATTTCATTTTTGTAAAACACATTCAGTCCTTGAAACTTCGTGAACAAGCACGTGATCTTGCAACTTCGTGACCTTGTTTCCCCAGGCCCTTTAGGATGCACAGTGACTTGCTGCACATCCAACTTCAGTGCCCTTACTCAGAGGTCATGTGGAGACTCTTGAGTTCTGAAGTTATACTTCCTTTGAACAAAGTGGTGATTTAGAACCAGCTAAAGACCCTCAAGGAGGATGAAGGGAGAGAATTCTGAAATAAGCAAGAGAAAGAGGACCTTTCTTGGGAAACAGGAACAAGTTTTACATATCTGTTCCTATGTGTTAATGCTTTTCTGCATATTTGAAGGACTCCTTCCAAGCAGTGGCATAGGTGTGAGCTTTGTATGTATCTTCTACTAAGACATTTAGGTGAAAATAAAGCTGATGGAGTGCTTTGCATCTTTTTATACTTCAGCTATCTTTAATAATCTTATAATTAAAGGTATTTATTCTGCTGTAGTGTTGCAAGTATTAAGATAACACTGTTGCTTTTGAGTTATAATACTTGATGAAAGCTGAGTGATGCTAGAATGATACTGCGCAGTAGTTGGAAAGATAATTTCTATAACAAAAAGTTACATACAACAAATGTCACATAGTACCGTCTTTGTATTTTGTTTTTCTGTTTAGTTGGTCTGGCTGTTGTGTGTGCCTTCATTACTGATATATTTTTCACTTTTCTCTTAGGTTTACAAAAGATACTGCCAGGTTCAAGGATGAATTAGATATTATGAAGTTCATTTGCAAAGACTTTTGGACAACGGTATTTAAAAAACAAATAGATAACCTGAGGACCAATCATCAGGTACTAATGCTGTAGAATAAAATTCAAATTCCAAAATCAGTAACACTGTTTTGAGTTACTAGCGCATTTTTTGTTTGTTTTGGTCTAAAAGTAATTATTTGAGCAGAAACCCAAAAATATTTTAATTTACATGTTTTGTTTAAAAAGCAGGTTTTTAAGGTTCATATTAATATGCAGTTTCAGAATGCAGTTTAAGAATTGCTGGTGATTACTTTATTGCCACCCTGTTTGAAAGAAACCTAAATGCTTTGGATTTCATCTGTGATGTTGTAGACTGCAAACTGACAGCACAGTAACAGGTACAGTTGGTTAACACTTAAACAGGAACTTTTTTATGTCACTCCCAATAAATTTTAGTAGAAAACTAGAGTGAGAAAGTGATATTGCTTTTATTTACGCATTTATTTACGTAGAATGGCTGGCTTTAAGTAATCTTTTGGTTCGAAGCATGTTAACAGTTTAGAGTGGCTGAGACAATTAGCAGTGCTCTCCTGAACATACTTATATATGAAGCAGCTGAAAAACTTTCCAAAATTTCCATGTTGGTGACATTGCATTGTATCTGTGTCCTTTACTATATCAACAAACACAGTTCTTGAAGAAAGATCAAAATAATTTACGGCGCCTTTTTTACAAGAGCAAAAAAATCATCTTGCTTTCAATAAATTGTTTTTTTTATGGCCTTTTTTCTGTTGTATCAAAGTAGGCACAAGAGAGCTTGTGCCAAATAAAATAGGTTCTATTTTTCAGTGAGCTGTTTACCAAGCAGTAACTTTAAGGAATAATAATTACCTGATAAGTCTTATTTTGAGTTCAAAGAAAGCCGCAATATTGAGCTTAGGTCTTAGTTGTATTTGCTGCCTTAATTTCATTTCAAGGGTTATGAAGTTTCAGAGTAGCACAGTCATTATCAAAGAAATGAAATTACTATGTTCATACTTAATTTATTAAAATGCATATTGTGGCACAAAATTGTTATGTAGAAAACATTAGACTTGTAATTTGATCATCTGCTGGGTGTTGTTGTCTGTATCTATTAAAGAAGGTAATTCTCACTGAATTGGAGAATACCGAATTAAGATTTGAGTGTGAAAATCAGCATGCGTTTGGTATACTAGCAAAGACTAATAATATGGAGCACGGGAAGGACTCTTCCGAGAAGAACGTAAATAAACAAATTAAACTTTTATGGGGGAGATTAACTGATCATATTATCATTTAGGTGTTTTGCTGTATATTTGCAAGTGAGTATCTTTTGTTTTTATATTTCATGTAAGTAAAACAATACAGTTTAAACTTAAATCACATGACCGTAAATAAAAAAATTCCTTTTTCACCCTGAAAACCTTTATATTGTATCTACAAATCATATCCCTTCACATCACGTGTTGATTACATGTTATTGGATAGTCTACTAAAAACTTTTTTTTTAAAAACAGGGAATTTATGTCCTTCAAGACAATAAATTTCGCCTCTTGACACAAATGTCTGCAGGAAAGCAGTACTTAGAACATGCACCAAAGGTATTATTCAGTTTTATTCTTTGGATCTGCCAGTTTGATTTGAATTATCTTGATCTATTAGTAATAGTGTTAAATTTTGTAATTGAATTGATGCACTCTCTCCAAAAGAGCGGCTAAAATTTAGCCTCCAAACCCTGTTTTTTTTATAAATGCACCTTGTTTCAGAACAGTGTGTTTGATTTATGGTTCAGGAAAAATTGTCGTTGAAACTTGCTGTTGTGATGGTTGAGATGGTAGGAGCTGGTCTGTCACTATCTTCCAGTATACACAAACTCGTTCTTTCTCTTTGGAAAGCATTTGCTCTCAGGAGCTTTTCTAAAATTTCCGAAACATATTTGGAAGATGCTATTTGTTACCCAGAGCAAGCTTCTAAGATTATATGAACAATCAAAAAGGTATTCCACCAATTAAAAATAGTTTGAGTGTAGATGCTGAATTAAAGTAATAGTTCAGGCAAGTAAAATTAGTAAAAAACACTTTGGTTTATGTGACTGTAAAAAGTGGAGCATTCAGTTCTGTTTTATAGTTTCTTAATTCTTAAATCATCTTAGTCAGCACAGTTGCAGACTGCTATCCTTGGGAATATTTTTGGTGTTTGGTGAGATGTTTCTTCTGTTTTGTCGCATATATTCTAAACATCTGCAGGCATCTTTAGCCCTTGTATTCTAAGATGTGGTCTGTGCAGGGACACTATCTTGGATTGTTTCTCCTTCATTGACTTCAATACTGGTTGCTAATTTGGGAATAGTTTTTTCAGGATTTTGAATCCCTACATGTTTAATGGAAATAGGTAGAAACAAGTGACTCTGACAAGAAAAAACTTTATTGTGAGCTCCACTATACAAAAAATCGGAGCTTCCATCTGTTAAGAGACGTGAAAAGATCTTTTGAGCAAGGTAACAAAACCTCCTTAGTTTTATGTTGTCTGAGCGTTGTCTTGCTCTTGAGTACTTGGTTTCAATCTCTAGCAACAAACTTCACCCTAACACTTACTTAAAGCATATCTTTGTATTTAGTATTTAGCATTTACCTGTGGACTAATCAGAGGAGGCCTATCGAATTTGGGAATAAAGAGTATTGTAACAGCTGAAGTTTCATCAATGCCTGCATGTAAGTAGTTCTCAGAGTATTCAGTTATTACCTCCTTTGGTAACTTTCCTTTCTGAGTTCATCACTGTGTAAGCATTTGTCAGGGTGGGATTAGTTTAAAACTGCTCGGCCATAGGACACAGTATGAACTCCAGGATATGGCTTGTCACTAAAAGTGTTAGTGTTTAGAAAATACTCACAGAGGGTGAACCTCCATAGGACTAAGCGGAAAGAAAAACTAAAAGGTTGTATTTACATTTGGAAGCTTCAGTTGAATTAGGATGTATGTCCAGAAGGCTAATTCAACGAGTGAAGATAAATACTAGATACATGCTGTCTTTCTACAGAAGTCGTTAAGGAAGTTAGTAAGTGAAGTCCATTGTAACTACTTAAACTCCTTAAGGTGGAGTAAAAAATTTCCAGACTTTCCACAAATTTTAAACCTAGCTGACAAAACTATTGTGATGGATTGACTCAAAAAAAAAAATCTGTGCAGTAAAATGAAATTTAAATAATGGGTAAACTGTTTGCAATTAAACCATAAGATTTAAATGTTCCCCGTCATTCCTTTTAACAAAATCATTACAAGAAAATAATTATTTGGAAGAATAACTAATGGTGATACTTTGATCTGACCTTGCCTTTTTTTTTGCAGGTAAATTTCAGGTGATGATACAGAAGATGTAGCGCACATTCAGATCTGGGTATCTACCTTAAAAATCCTTTGTGTGTGGATTCATTATCTTGGTTGAAATTTGTATGTAGCTTGTAAATTGTAGCAGTGTACAGCACAATTCCAAAATATATAATAAATGTTAATCAAGTAACACTATTCTTGTATCTTGGTATGAAATTTATTCTATACCAAGGTATTACTGTCACATGTGATAGAAACTGCCTACTTGAAAGTTTTCAACAAAATATTTCAGTTACCAAAGCTGCATATGTAGATGACCAGAGGCACGTTTTGAGAACAGTTAAAGCCTGACCAAGACTAAATTGGAAGAAACAAACTAATGTGGTTTCTGTCACTTAAGGAATGCCCAACTGGAGGCTGCAATGGGTTTTGTATTCTGAGGAAGCCATTACCACATGAACCAACTGCCTTCACTAAGAGTGCTTGGTGGAGGCTTATTTCCTTTGTGGGAATGATACAGTGAAGTACAAAAGAGAACATTAGAATTAGCAGCTGGTTTTTGTGTTAAAGTAATTTTACAGCTAAGGTCATCTACTACTGACCAAAGAAGGAAATCTGTTTTAGCTTTTTATGCATAAACTCAATATTAACATAATTGTTTTTAATTGCTAGCTACAACTCACTTCTGTAATGTGCGTGTGCAGGAAGATGATTAGGCCTGCAAGAAGCTATAAAGACATCACCAAGGCTCTTTGAGGACATTGGGGTTTTCTAGATACTACTTGTTACAAGATTTGCATAGCAATATGTATTTTGGTGTAGGTAAGCATCTGGTTAAAAATTTTAAAGAATTTTACTCTAGGAGACTGTTGGCAGGTTCAGGCCTTATACTTTCAAATGAATCACGATAGAAACTTAACCGTGCTTAATCAGAAGTGCAAGAATACCTTGTGATAGTGATTCACTTTGAGACTGGAAAATATAAGGCTAAATAGAAAAGCTAACATATTAAAATAGCACCTTTTATCATTTTAACTACCTTCTGTGTTGGGTTAAGTGTATGTTGTCCAGTTGCATGGTGGGCAAGAACAGTGGGAGCTGTTCTTCCCTAACGTTTAGGAAAGGTCTAAAGTTTGTAATGGATCAGGCCTTTTCTAGATAGCTGTTACAAGGGCAACCTATACATTATAAATGTGATTACCAGGGGGTTATTATACTTGAGGTTAAGATGTGACCATTCTGATCTTTTCAGTACTATGAATGCTCGTTCAGGTTAGTTGTACCTGAATAACTTGACAGAAACATCTAGAGCAGAATTCAGACTAGCAGAATGCTGACCCTCTCTTCATAGGAACTAGCAAAGATGACATAAACTACAGTAGCATCGTGCCTGGTGGGGATCAGCTGTTCAGTTGACTGGAAACACTGGACTCATGCTGGTAGTTTATAGGAAGGCTGGGGTTGTTGCCTATCTTTAACTCAGGTTTGTTTGAAATTGTAGGGCTGGAGGATTAGCTAACTGGTATTCTTCCTGAGTATAGTTCATGGGTTCTTTAGTTGCCAACTCATCCTGCTTTTCAACATGCTGAAAATGTTACTAAACAGACTAGAAATAACTTACACTGTCTGTCTAATAGATGGATATCTCAATGTTAACACATTTTAGGCATTTATAGTGTGGTGAACATTCAGTATCAACATATACAGAGTCATTGGTACTTGGGTCTCTTCAGAATTAGAACTCTAGTAGTTATTGTCATTCACTTTGATTTTTCTCCTTTGACAGTTGACTACTATTCCAGATGCAAAAGCACCAATTATTCAAAGATATGCTAAAGGTTTGTCCACAAAGGGTTGTGCTTAATGATATTTTTAATAGTGAGGGACTTAAATTCTAGAATAAACAGAAAGCAAATGTCAGTTAATACTGTGTATTAGTTCGTTGCTACCAGCAGAATTCATGGTTCCTTTTACAAGGATTTTTAATTGCTGAAGATAATTAGAACCAGAGGGAGTCATGTATATACCAGGCATGTATATACTCTTGATGAAGTACTCCATGTTAAATATATAAGCAAGCAAGCTAATGTATTTGTCGATACTCTGCAGAAAATATATTTGTTCATTCTGTTTAATAAATGCTTCTAGTAAAAGCACTGAATACAGCTGTGTAATTTTCACTGGTTTCTGCAACTGTTTACTAAAAAATAGTATTACTACTCTGGAAACAGTCATGTTTTATGAAAATAATTGTTTCAATAAATTACTGGCTGTAGTTGAACTGCTTAGTAGTGTCTGACCTCCAGAACCAAAGCTTGAAAAAACACATTCAGTCCTTGTTATACAGATTTCTACAGTAACAAAGAATGAGAAAAGCCACAATATATAGGAACCCTCTTTAAAATGCTTTAGTTTTATTAAAAAAGCCCTCAGTAGGTGTGGGTTAGAAAAAGAACAATCATTTCTAACGTAACCTCAGACGTCACTAATAGCAGTGTCCACAGGATTACTCAGATGGTGGAAATGTCTAACCAAGACTGTAGTTTACAGAGACAGTAGCTTGAGAGATGATGCTCGACACTTCAGTTTATGATGACGGTGATAATGATATTGGAGACACTACCAATCTCATGCAAGAGCTCAGCTGAAGTTATTCATAGCTATCACAAGTGTATGATCTTGAGGCTGTTTTGGAGGGCCTGTATAGTACTTCAGGACTGAATGGTGCAGTGTCTTGCTGTTACCTCTGACAATGCTGTTTGTACTATGGCAACACAACTTGACATTCTCGAAACAGTCTAGGAAGGCTCATCAGCCAAGTCACGTTGATCGAAGTACCTAGTGGAGAGATGTGGAATATGGTAAGAAACCTCTAACGCAACATGATCCTTACTTTGCTCTGAGTTATTAAGACTTCTTGCTTTCTAACTTCTTTTTTTAGTGTTTCTATAATATGTACAGCTTTACAGTTCAGGGGGCTCTCTGAAGAAACTAGGAAGATTGCTTTACCCTTGCTTTTTTCTTAAGTCCTTGTAGCTAAGTATGTTTGCTACATAGGCCCAGGGTACTTCATTTGATTTCCACTTTAAAAGAGGCTAGGTATGGACAAGAGTATCACACATTTACTCTGGGGATACTTTACTGTCTTAGATATGTAAATTGCATTACCTGCTAACTAAGCAGATTATCAGGTTCAGAGCTGATATTTGTTCTTCATTCTTGTTCTCCTGAAAGAGAAATGAATATTAGAACAAACAGTTCTCTTGTTATCCGCGTCCAACAGAAAAGCGGTTACAAGCCATGTTACATGCTCGCAGTCTTCACTCTCGAGCAAATTTAGGACATGAAAAATTACTTAGCAAGACTTCAGGAACTGAAAAACCACTCTCCTAATAATTTTTGAAGTTCAGCAAGTCCTTTGCATGATATTATATTATATCTTACCTCTAATACTCTAACTTCTGAGCATCGTCTTGCCAGCTGTCGAATAAGGGAGTGAGCTTCAGGTAGCAAAGGTTTTTCAAGGCATGCCAGCAGTGCATAGAACCACCTACCCTGTGTGGATTCAAATAACAAAGTTTTAATTAAGAGTGTTTCCTTCAGACTTTGGGCAGGTTTTGTCTACAGTGCAGACCCGGAGCGCAAGTCTCGAAATTGCATTTAAGTGCTACGGCCAGCATTGAAAAGTTTGAAAGCTGAATTAGATGATACACAGTAGAATTTTGTGCCTCTAGATAAGATTCTTGTGAGTCATACTCCTGGACTTCCTGATATTTTTGGGAATACTGGTCAATATATAAATTAATACAGCTTACACTATTAAAGTCTGAGGGAAAGATTATTTTTATCTAAAGATTATTACTTTGATTAATTTTTAACTTTATAAACTGGAAAAACATTAATGAAAAGTGTATGTATCAAGTCAGATCATGGTATTAATGCTGTTAGATCAGCTTTAAGATTTGCACCATTGTGAAACGTCTTCTTTGCATTTTACTTCACTGAATTCTACTGCATTCTTACAAACAACTCCGGCTACCAGTCTAACTTCTTAATTTAATTCCAGTGTCCAGCAGCTTTCATTAGGGGAATAAACAAAAAGTCAATGTGCACATTCTTTGCAGCACATGAGTTAATAAGAGAACAGTCCTACAGAAAAAGACAGAATGTGAAAGGCCTTTAAGTGACTCAAAAATAGCGAAACTGATGGTACCACAGAAGTAATTTTTCATTACTCTTCTTGCTTTGTGGTATTGAATGAGATAAGATGCATCTACCAAAGCCTTCTGTGCATACAACATCATTATGTAGCTAGTCAATCCAGCTGTGGCCAAACCCCATGGCAATATACCCTGTCAAGCAGAATTTATGAGGTTTGATTTGTCACTACATGAATGCAGCTAAGTTTTCTGGTCAGTGTTGCATGTTGAAAGATGAAAGATGTCTTTGCCAGCATACTGTCAAGCAACTGCAAACTAAAATGGAGGTGTCAGTAAATACACTGTGCTACACTGACAGCTTAAACTGCTCAGAACCAAAGCTGTTGCAGTCTGACCTGACCCCCTTCTCTCCCCAGCACTGATGCTCACCTAAAATTTGCAGATGAAGTTAGTGTGGGGAGTGATAAAAAAGGGAGAGCGTTTTATCAGTATTTGATAGATCTGTATCTGTTATAGCTTTCCTAAAAGTTCTGTGGACTTAGTATCTAAACAAATGTTTTTAAAGTAACTGAATGATACATGCATCTAAACTCTTTAAAAGTTAAAATAATTCCATAGAAAATTATGAATGATTTATTCCTTGTTTAACATGCTCATGTGCAAGTAGAGGAAATTTAAAATTACCAGTTCTGGAGTAAATTTCTTCTCTCCAAACCAGCTTATCAAGTATTCTAAGACAGTGGTTACCGTTGCCTTCAAAAGAGAAACAGAAAGAGACAATACAGTACCTGCAATGTTTTGTTTTGCTTTCCTCTACCCAAAAGATTATATTATATAAAAAGCAATGTTATCTTTTTAGGTATTAGGTATTTCTACTCCACTGTGATTCTATATAGTATTTATTCCAGGTTGAAGTTATATGTAAGGGTAAAGTAAGCGTTAAAGCAGCAGTTCTTGGAAAGAAATTATATAAAATGAAGTAATTTTCTGTGTTAACAAAGTTATGGATAAGTAGCTACAGAGTGGAAAAGAGGAACAAGCTTGTTCCCGAGTGGTAAACAATAGTAAAGGAAAGGTAAATGAGATTATTCTAGTCTTGCAATATACATAAAAGTTCATAGTCAAGGTGTACTTTAAACACTGTCAGACACTTAGTGGGACTTTCAGCAGAAATTCAAACATTAAAATGTTCAATGGAGAAATTACAAGGACAAAATACTCATGATAAATGTTCGCTAGTACAGCTGTTTGTAGCTGCAGCTGAGATAATGATTACATGTTTTCTTTGCAACTGCCTACTCTAGCACAGAATAACAGACGAGACTTCTGCAACAGACAGAATATGAGAAATAATGACTTATGCAATGTCACTATGCTGTTAAGAGGTAGGCTTACCTGGCTCATTCTGCTGACAATACTTAGCAAAGGGGGAAATCCCACCTGAAAAAAATCAAGTTGGAAAACGCAGAGATGAACATACTAATGTTTTAATGTGATGCTCAGACATCTGTAGTGATTTGAAAGTGTTCTGAGCTTCGAAATTTATTAAAAAAAATCTTCAAGCAAGTTCAAGATAAGGTTGAATCAAATTTCGTATCAAAGAACCTTGCTTCTATTATTTGTTAAAGCTTTTTTTCAAAATGATGCGGTGAAGGGCACGTTTGTAGGACAGCATATAGGAGGAGAGGAACCACATATCACCATTCAATAAAACACTAAAGCAGACAGCAAAATCTTTCTATCTTTCTTTTCAGTTCAGGGAGCAACAAAGTAGTGTTCTTTAGCTGCTAACAGATGAGGGAACTCTTCAACTTTTTGACTGAAGGCATAGATTGTTCTCTGCTTCATTCAGTTGCCACTTAAAAAGGGAAGAAAAATGGGACTTTCTGGGCTTACCGAAGAGCTTCCTTCCTATTTAGCACAATGTGATAATAAACAGTAGGATTGTTCCTGGCAGTTATTCTTGAAAATAGCAGCTGAAAATTAGGTAGAAGTCTTATGCTCACCTTTATGTAATCAATTCCAAGATTTTCATTATCAGATAGTGCATCTATTTCTGAGTATATTCTTTCACCCAGGCAGAACTTCTTCCAGCCCTCTTCATCCTCTGATTTTGGCTGAAGCAAACAAAAATAAATAAAGCCGCAAAATATTGCTCTATTGAAGTCACTGAAGAAAAGACTTGGTAATATTCACAAATTTTTGCATTAAACTCTAAGGCAAGATTAACCAAGATCAATGACAGGAAAAAAACACAGCACTGTTACAAATTCCACTCACCATAGTAACATTGCTGTCCAAATTTTGCGACCGCCAGTGATTTCTGTGCTTGTTAAGGCTCTGAGTAATTAAAACAAAGCCAAATCATACTTTAACTTCGCAGTTATTTCATCCTAGCCATAATAGCTCTTATTCTTAAAATTCATAAAAAGTAAATTTTATGGTGTTCTAAAAATCAGTGGAGTCATAACTGCCTAAATATTTCTCATGCCTCAGTATAAACGTAAGTTGCTCATGCTGGGTTTTTGTGAGTAAAGTCTATTGCATAAAGTTAAGTAGAGGTAGTAGGTTTTAATCATCTTTTAGCCTTTTCTTGGTATAACAAGCTTAAGGAAAAAAATTGATTTAGTCGAAAAGCACATAAAGCCAATATCCAGCAGTGGCCCATATCTGTATCAGATGTCTGCAGAACTGTTAGAAAAAAGGTAAGCACGCTTTCCTACTATACTACTTCAACCTGACAAGGATGCCATATAAGACAAACTGGCCTGCTTCACAGTGCAAGTCCTCTCATGTGCACCGTTCTGTACCTGACGAACGGCTGAGAAATTGGCCACTTGCTGCTGCTGCCACTTGAGCGTTGGAGAGTATCCTTCCGGAGCAGGCTGACATCCAGAAATCTAAGAAAACACTAGCAATAATTATAATGTAAAGAAAGCTTTATGAGAAGAATCCTTAAGAACAAGAGAATCAGTAAATGTTTTCTCAGGTAAACGATAAAATTTAAACCTTCATTTAAGAAAGGTAATTTCATGACTACATCCAAGATTGACTTAACAGTTGGTTTAGACAAGTAAGCTGAGGAAGACCACAAAGCTATCTTTTAGGAAATTAACTCTGACAGTTAAGTAGATCTAAACACTTCAAAGTTTCACGTGAAAGACTTATTAAAAAAAAATAACGTAGTCTTTCTACAAATGTTTAAGGATGCGACTAAAATGAGATGAGAAAAAAGAAGAAAACAGTCACAGGAGCTACATGGTCTTATATCAGTACTATAAATTTTCCTTCAGCAATCTAGTAGTGAAATTTCAGATTCCACAGTTTTCACTAAAGAAAGGCAATCTTGGCCTATTGAACAACCAAGCTGGCAGGGCAATGTGTTAACAGAAAAATCTGCTTGGGCAGTAAATAAAAATCCTGATAAAATATTCCAACAAAAAGGAAAGAAGTAGTGCTAAAATTTCATCTAAGTTTACTAAAGCTTAGCTGCAAGTACTACCCTTACCCTAAATACATATTTAAATCTAAATATAGGTACAGAGATATCTTTCTTCTGAAGTTTATGCAGGCTTTATGATTAAGTACTAGTAAAACAATGCAACATTTGATTTTCTCAGATGGAACAGTTTGCTGTGTATCAACCAGTACGGATATTACCAGTTTAAACTGGTGATAGACTGCTTTTACCCAGCAGCTGAACAGGCATTTCTTCAAACCCAGACACTTGATTCTGTAGATGCTTTTAAAACCCAGCAGTGCTATTTAGTTATGCCAACCACTCACCAAAACATTATGACATTAACAGCTTTTCCCCTTAGGTATTTTTTCTCTCAGAATAAAACACGTAGGAGCTCTCAGACTTACTGAGATGTTTACTGTCTGCTTCTTTCTCAGCTTTTTGGGGTCTATTTTTGCCACGACCACATCTGGGCATCGAGCTGCTTCAATCCTACGAAACAAAACCCAGCGGCTCCGTTTTTGCCTCTTACTGACAGGCACTTTTGTGCCGGGTGCCTCTGCGCCGCTGCACTTGCCGCAATCTTCAGGGAGGTAAAGCCCCGGTTGTACCCACAATCATCCTCACACGGTTCGACTCGAGCGCTGCAGAGGGAGCGTCCTCGTCCTCCGCACCACTGCTCCGGGAGCGCTGAGGAAACGGGCTCCGGGCAGCCCGGCCCAGCCGCCCCGCGCACCCCAGCGCGGAGCCCAGCGCAGAGCCCGGCCCGGGCAGCATCGGCAGCCGCCCCACCCGCGGGAGCCCGGCCCGGCCGCCCCGCCACTCACTGGACGCGCTTCAGGTACTCCTGGGGCGTCCTGGGCGGCACCGTGGGGTCGAAATCCTCGGCCAAGTCACAGTCATCGACGGGCAACAGGCGCGGCATCAGCTCCTCCACGCCCCCCTCCATGGCCCCTCAGCTACAGCCGCTCCTCCCCCACCGCAGCCGCCGCACTGGGGCCGCCCCGCCCCGCCCCGCCCCGGCGCAGGCGCGCGCTCTCTCGCGACAGGAGTGGCCGCGCGCCCGCTGGGAGGACGGGCGGGGCAGCGGTGGTGTTACCGGTCGCTCGCGGCCCTTGCGCTCCCGGTGTGGCGCTCTGACCTGGAAGCGATACCGGGAAGGCGCCCTGTGCTCGGGGTTGCGATACCGGGAGAGGGGAAGCCCTGAAGGCGTTACCTGCCTTGGCAGCCTAGGGACGAGATAGGACATTCGCCCAAAGACCAGTGCTGGCCAGTGTTCAGCCCACCGACTCTGCCTGTTTCTGTGGCGAATCCCTGTAAACCTTTAATAACCGTTTTTATTAGGCCATCATTCTGATACATCGTAGTTTTTGTGAGTGATTCTTTAAAGCTTATCTGATACCGAAAATGCCGGCAAATAAACTCTATTAAGACGCGTTTTGGAGTTTCAGAAAGCAGCATCCTTTATTTCAGCGCTGGGCGCGTGAGGGAATGATTTCCATCAATCGTGCAATGAGACAGGAGCTGGGGACAGAATGTATTTCCCACTTAAACGAATACGTTTAAATTCTCCCAGAAATCTTATATTCTTTTACTTTCCAAGAAGTAATTTTAATTTTATTACGAACTTCACAACAGCCAAATCTCTACTAATCAGAGCTTTGGAGCTAGTTCCCTGTCTGTCCTTGCTTTCTTAGATAAGGAAAGTATTGTCTGGGAACAGCACTAAAAAAAAACATATCAGAAGAACAGTCTGTGTCTGTATAACTTTCAATAAATACTGTTAGTGCTTAACTGAAGTTGGTTAGAAAACTAATTCTACTGAAATAAAAATATTCCATTTTTTTTTGTAATAGTAACTACTTCTTGTGTCACATCCATTAGTATTTTCTATTCTACCTGTGGACACCCAGTAATGATCATACTCGCTCCTTCCTTGAAATGCTCTGAGATCGATGACTGAAATCAGTTCCAGATATAAACAGGAGGGTCTGGCTGAGTTTTTATTTTGTTGTTGTATGTGTTTATCTAAATACCATTATGTGGGAGCATCCCCATGCCAAGTCAAAAGCAGGGTAGCATAAGCACCAAGGGGGCTGCTTCTCCATGAAGACAAAAAAGTGGAAGGATAAATGCTGTAGTCATTTACACTGGTTATTATGAAATTCCTGTTAGGCAAATATCAGTCTGTATATTGTTTTTCCTATTGGTTCTGCTGCATGCAGAGTCAGTTTAGTGCTACCCACAGTCCATCCATTGGCTCAGAGTAGTTCTAAATACTTCAGACACAAGTTCAAATAAAAAAGCAATGCCTTTGCTTTCTGCAAGGCTGTATTTTAGCAGTTCTGAACAAACACCTACCTTAACTCCTCCTCTCCATGGACTTTTGTTTGTTTTAAGGTGTTTCCAAAACCACCTACGTGTAACAGGGAGTTTTAGTTCTGAAACCCGGATCTAACATCCTAGTTGAGTATGAAGCAATTACAGTCACCACTAGAAATAAAACCCTCTCAGCTAAAATTGCAACAGTATCTCTGGTAAGGCTGACCAGTGATCAAGACAAAAACTTTGGTGAGTCCAGCTGTGAAAAGCTCTTTTTTAATATTTTGGTATTATAATATTCAGTACTTATTTCTCTTTGTTGTGAAGTCAAGAACTATGAACAGAAATGGAATCTACAGATATAATTTAGGTATACTTTCATCTTGAGATTACATTTTTGGGAATTTACCATTGATACTTTTGAAATAAAGTAACATTTTTTACTATTACAGGTAGCCTTCCATGTATAATAAATTGTTCCTAACTAGTTTTACCAAAACTGTTGATGCAGTAGCAAGCAAATATGACTCAGGAGAGGAAGAGGAAAAAGAAACTAGAAATGATTGGAAATCATTTTATCATTGGAAATAATTGGAAATTCTTTCTCGTCAACTGCCAAGGCATTACAGAAGAGTGCTTTTCCAAAGAAAGGGTGAGTTGCTATCAGTGGATATGCAATGCTGACTGGAAAAAAAATGTAACACATAAACTAATAATTCTGCATTAAGAAAAAATGAAATGCTTTCACTGTATATTCTAATACCGGGAGATAATAAAATATTATCTCATAATGAGTATATAACATGCTAGCATCCAGTTTTCTGCTCTAGTTTTGCTTCTCTTTGCTTCTCTCTGTGGTTTGCACCATTGTAACAGCTACAAGACATTTCTTGAACTTTGGAGCATTGGATTGAATCATTATATAATGAAATTTAATGGTGCTAATAACTCATTAAAAGTACTGTATACCTTTTACTTGTAGTGAACTTTCAGAACAGTGTACTTTCCTGTTCCTCCTTCTTCCAAGTGCCTTATAGGTGTCAGTTGCCTCTTTTTCCTTTTGTTGTCTGTAGAGCTTATCCCGCAGTTTTGACTTTGGGACTTGTTTCTTTTCAGTGGAACTTTCTGAAAATGTTTCACGGAGTATTTGGGTACTTTTGAAATTACTACACAGTTGCTTTTTGTGTAGCTGTTTGAGGTTGCCTCTGTTGTGGGTTTTTGGTTTGTTTTTAACAAACTGAGGAGATTACATGTCCTTGGCAAACTTCAGCTTCATACTACCACAGCTGGCAGTGAGATTTGTAGATGTGGAAATTCAAAATTCCACCCTTTAAGTTCTGCTGTTGTTTACCTGCTCATGTTTTTAAACTGAAGAGGACTGGAAACAATAATGGAGATAGTAATGGCACAGAAATTCTATCAGAATTAGATTTGATATACAAGAGAAGGATGTTTTACTCATTTATATTTGGTTGGTGGCCTTAGCACATTCAGAATTGCAGAGAGGAGGACGTGGCAGTTAGCAGAATGTTTTTGAGTCCACCCCATGTCCGGATTGGTTGCACTGAGATATCTTGGGAAAGACAGACCGTGCTGTTCCAGTCTTTTGTGGCAGGCTTGTTTAAAACAATTTCTTTAGTGCCCTGAAACTGAAGTGTCACTGTAAATTAGGCTTGGGGGAAAAAAAGTAACCACGCTTACAAAAAAATGAACAAAAATGCACAGTTATGGCTGTGTTAAAGTTATTTTAAGAACAGCAAATAAACATGTTATATTTTTAAACATGTGAGATAAAATATTGCCTCAGCTTAAAACTCGCCAGGAATAAGACTTCCAACATATTTTTCCTTAGGCACTCCCGAGAGACGTGTAAACCATCTTCCAGATCAAAAAGGTGCCGTAAATACTTCTGGGCACAAGCAGGGTGAATGCCAGGACTCCCAGAACCTCAGCTGGGTTGGAAGTGGCTGGAAGTTCCCGAGGACTTCGCTGAGCAGCCCCTTGCAGAACAAAGCGGCAGCGGGGCCGGGGGCGAGAGGGCCTCCGGGAGGCGGCGGCGGCCGCGCTTCCTTCCCCGAAAGGGTTTAGGAGCGAGATGGAGACAAACGGCCTCTAGCAGGAAGCACACACGGGAGCCGGAGCCGCCCGGCGGGGAAGCGGAGGTCAGTGGCGCGTGGCATGCGCACGACGACAGCTCCCCCTGCACCGGGGGACGGCAGGGGACGGCAGGGCAGCCGCGGGGCGGTGGAACGGCCGCGGCTCTTAGCCCGCCCCGTCCCGGCGCTCTCTGCCCCTTGACGTGGCGGGGGCGCTCCCGTCAGCCATGTTGGCTGCGTCGGCAGCGCCGGGGCGGCTGCGTGCGGGTGGGGGAGTGCGAGAGCGGCGGCGGCGCGGCCGGGAGCGGACTGAGCGGGCAGCGCCGGGAGCCGGAGGTGCGGCGGGAGGGAAGCTCTTCGCCGGCGCCGCGGGGCAGCCCAACTGCCCCCGCTGAGAGGGTGCGGGGGCGCCGCAGCGCTACCCCCGTGCGGCTGCGGGGCCGAGGGGGAGCGCGCAGGAGGCTCCCGCCTCCCCGCACGGGGCTGCGGGCGCTCCGTGGCGGTAGGGAGGTTCCGGACGGCCTGAGGCTGTTGTCGGTATCCCCGCATGTCCCTGAGCGGCCAGGGTTACCGGGGGCGGCTGCTCCTGCCGCCGCGGGCGGGCGCGGCTGGCGCGGGGTTGAGGAGCCCCGAGAGCCCAGTGCAGGGCAAAGGGCTCCTGGCTGGGAGCTGCGCTGAACACGTGAAGGGTCCAGAAGGGAAATCGTTTGATGAGCGGATGAAGTCACTTGGTCTGTTCTGCTCTGCTTGAAGAAGAGGAGACTGAGGGGGGACCTCATAACAGTTTGCTGCTTCCTCAGAAGGGGAGGAGGAGGAGGAGCAGGCGCTGTTTTTTTTCTCGCTAGTGACCAGTGATAGGACTCGAGGGAACGGCAGGAAGATGTATCAGGGGAACGTTAGGTTGAACTTTAGGAAAAGCTTATCCACCCAGAGGGCGGTGGAGCACCGGAACAGCTCCCCAGGGAAGCAGTCACGGCGCTAAGCCTGGCAATATTGAAGAACCGTTTGGACAGTGCACTTGGACACACGGTGAATGTTGGGGTTGTCCTGTGCAGGGACAGGAGTTGGGCTCAGTGATCTTTGCGGGGCTCTTCCAGTTCAGGTCATTCTGTGATTCTGTGGTGCTCCTACCAGGGGCTCGGACAGGGCTGCCTCACGGTATGGGTAAAGCTACGCAAAACCTGTGTGGTGTGGTGGCCTTGCTGCGTTTGAGTATGTGCTTTTAAATTTAGGTGGGTTATTACACTGGTGGTTTAGAAAAAAAGTCCTCGGTGGAAAAAACTGGGAGAGCAGGTTTGGGGGAGGGCTGTGTTTGAGTAGTGAAAATGAAATTCTTTATGTTGTCAGTTTGACAACTTGAAGTTGCTTTAGGTAGGCACTAAGTCATTCTCATGTGTTTGAGTTCCTGCTTGGAACTAAAATAGATTTGTATTGGAAATGCTGACTTTGACATCAAGAATTAATTAAAGGTTTATTTTTAATCTCTTATTGTACTAGATTGTTAGTGCATAATAAACTGGAATAATAGGTTTATTGTAAGCAAAGTACACAGTGAGCTGTAGTGATAGTACGATTTAAATACACAGTCATATGAGGGACTCTGATCCATCTATGCTGAGACTCTTAAAATGATGTAGAGAGGAATGTTTTGATTTTGTTTGTATGTGTGTTCAAGGATTAGTGGATGTTGTTTTGGTGATCTGCATTGAGACACATTTACATGTGCTCTGTAAATATTTCAAGGTGCTGAGATGAAGAGGAGCTTTTAGAATTATTTGTTTTGAAGGAACTATTGTTACTCTTTGCAGTTACTTCTAGAAACATTTCAAAATAATATCATTTCAAAGTAATGTATTTCAAAATGGTTAATTTGGCTATAGGATAGCTTTCTGAATGGTGTGTCAAACGTGTTTGACATGTGTGGTGGTTAGAAAGTCCTAACTGTATTCTTGCATCTAGTCAAGGGCGATTACATCAATACTATTATATTTACCTGAGAAGCCTTCATAGTAAGGTGTAGTCAGCCTGTGATTCTTTATGCAATTCAGGTGTGGCTTCTTTGTGTGACACAGGGTGAGGTTGCTGTGCTGCAGGGATGTGAGGTAGATTCAATCTCAGCAGTGGGAGGGAGGAATGAAGCCAGGAAGGACTGTCTGGATGTTCTGTTCTGCACCAAAGCTAAAGCAGTGACACTCACAACATGGGAGCTGGTGCTCTTCATCTGTTATGAAAATGACTTCGCTGTGGTTTTCTGAGATGGGCAATATGTATTTTGTGGCATTCAGGTGTATGAGGTTTGGACTTGTAGGCCAGAGGGTTTGCTGTTCTGGTCTACTGTAATACACCTCCAACCTATCCCAGAAAATCTGCCTGCACAGTTCTGGCAATGGTACTGAATCTGAATGTAACTTTTCAGACCATGAGTTTCACATTTGATGAATTATATAAGCATTATTTGCTCTTGGACAGATAGGAAAGGATGGAAGAAAATATGGAGGAAAATTTGATTATTGGCAGATACTGCTTTCTGAATAGGAAATAGATGCTTTACTTGAAAGTAACGTATTTAGGTAATCAATCCAACAAACCTTTAATGTTACATACGTGCACTTTATTAGTCGCTGCACTCTGTTTTTTGTTCATTGCCCTTTGAGGAGCAATAACTGGGTGTTAAAATAATGTCCACGTAAAATCATTTCAAGTATCGTTAGAGTAAGGTGTGTTCAAAAGACTTTGAAGTCCAGTACAGAAAGTAGGAGTTCATGTTGCAGTGTATGGAGATTGAGTTGCTGGATTTTGTAGCAGATGCATTCGGAGTGGATGAAATGGCCTTTAATGCAATTTTCTCTGTCTTCTGAGGGGATTTAAGAAGAGAGACTATTCGTTTTGTGGTTGTAGCTGAGATAGTTGTCTTGTGTGTATTGTTGTAACAATGCCCCATTTTTAAGGCTTAAAGTTCCTTTACCTTAAGAAATTTCTTAAATTCTAGATACTTTTCAAATACCAGACTGTTATTTCCTCTTTTATAGCTGTCTTTGACCCCTCTGTTCTAACAATGACTTCCAGATATTCTTTCCCTTTGCATTTTGCTCAGTTTTGTCTCCTGATGGTGGCCTCCTCAGCCCAATGGTTTTACAGCAATTTGAGTCAAAATGGTGGTGGGAGTGCTCTGGCTCCCTATGGTGCTATTGCCATGACATGTAGATTTGCTCCTCCTATCTGTAAGGCAACATGCCCATTAAAATGTTGGCAGACTAATTATCCTAGCATTTCTGTTGTAATGTGGAGATAAGTGGTAGTGATAGCACCTGAGGAAAACTTTAAAAGCCTACTGTATAGAGTTAAGTTTGCCTGTCAGCCTGCGTTTTAATTTTGAGACTGCTTTTTCTAGCTTTCATCACATGCTGACAGTTGATTATTCCCTATTAACTGTGAAATGTGAGGCTTCTCTTTGTTTTATGGATGTTGTTAATCTGTTTTCTTAAAAGTCAGTATTACAATAAAACTGTTATGTTGAACTATAATTTAAAAAAAAACCTTGAAAATGTTTAACTGTCAAAGAAACTGTAGGTCTACTGCAATGCTAACAGCATTGCTGTTATAATTTTATTAAACAGAGCTAGGTCTTTATAAATGGAGAGTTTTCCAAGACTCTTGCTTAGCGTGTGTAATTGCAGGACTAAGAATGTCAGTCTACTTGTGAGAATTCCTGATTTAAATCCCACTTCAGGAGGATTCTGGTATTTTTAAATGCTATTCATTAACAGTGCAAACTAATTTGAGATTTAGGAGTATTTTCCCAGATTCATGTGGACTTTTACAGTAAATTCTTAATTATTAGGCAGAGAGACTTTAGGTATCCTAGTTGATGGAAAAACCTGTTCTATATGTACGATAAAAAGTACTGGGAAGCATGCAGCAGGTATTCAGGAACAGTGTGTGTAGAGTTGA
Organism: Tapera naevia; assembly: GCA_033556795.1. Lineage (NCBI taxonomy): Eukaryota > Metazoa > Chordata > Aves > Cuculiformes > Neomorphidae > Tapera > Tapera naevia. The sequence continues at coordinate 14,441,644 of JAUMJJ010000023.1, read as the reverse complement.
GGGTTTGGGGATTAGAGGGAGCAAATGCACTTCTTGCTGACTTACCCAAATGTTCACAGGTACCTGTTCAGCTTTTCAGAAGTGTCTGTGTTCCCCCGTGCTCCAGCTTCTGTGTAACTGCAGCTGAAATTCTTGAAGGCCTTAGATCAGTACCTGAAATGGTAAATTTGAGTTTAAACAGCTGTTGACAGATGCACTTTGATAGGTAGTGTTGTGGGATATGACACCTGTATTTCTTACAAAGTTATTTCCTAGCATTGCTGTAGGAATGTACTCTTGTGTAATATCATGTGTTTATTCCTTTACATTTACGTATAGGCTGCATCAAGTCTTTGTGAAAATATGGTTAGAAAACTCTTACAAAAATTACTACAGCGGAAGACTTAAAACCAGGAGAAATCTTTTTGCTATATGATTCTTAAAAGAAGTTAGAGGATTAAACAGTTTACAGGAATGAATGATTCCTGAGTAATGAACAGAATGACTAACTAGGTGCATTAGTGACAGTCCTTAAAGCACCATGTATTTTTTTTTGTAAGCAAGTTTTTTTTAATAGCGTTGGTGTGCTGCATATTCTCTACTCTGACTTGGTGTTTATGATTTATGGCTCAGTTACAGTATTTGAATGTGTGACTGTCATGAAGTGCATTCAGTATTCAGTGGTTAAAAATGTTTGCATCAGCATTCTGCTAATGGTTATCTTTTTATTTTAGTGATAAACAGAGTTGACCATGACAACCTTCCTGGAATTTATCCAGCAGAATGAGGACAGAGATGGAGTTAGATTCAGCTGGAATGTTTGGCCTTCAAGTCGTCTTGAAGCCACAAGAATGGTAGTCCCAGTGGCTGCCCTCTTCACGCCTCTGAAAGAACGGCCAGACTTGCCTCCTATTCAGTATGAGCCAGTCTTGTGTAGCAGGACCACATGTCGAGCTGTTCTGAATCCTTTATGGTAAACCTATTGGATATGTTATGCCTGTATTTTTCCTTACAAATGATCTTTAGAATAAGGCCAGTGAAACCACGTAAAAGATCTGGTGTATAGAAGTTCAAGTACTCCTCACATGAGAATACAGTTCTGACTTCTAGCTCTTAGAAATTTCTGCACGTAGATTTGCATATGTAACATATATACTTAAAGCATAATTTTTATTTAACTAGTCTTTTCAATGTACTTAATTAATGATTAGGTATGTTGTTTTTCTGGAACTACGTTTCTTGTGAGTTAGTATACTCCTGTGTTTTGCCTGTAGAAAACAGCTAGGGTAAAAAGTTTCTGTGCTATATCTTCACAGTATCACAGTGTCATAAGGTTGGAAAGGACCTCTGAGATCATCAAGTCCAACCTATAACCCAACACTAACACCAAAACCCACACTAACACCAACCATCATCTAAACCATGGCACTCAGTGCCTCATCCAGTCTCCCCTTAAACACCTCCAGGGTCGGTGACTCCACCACCTCCCTGGGCAGCGCATTCCAATGACCAATCACCCTTTCAGTGAAGAACTTTTTCCTAACATCAAGCCTAAACTTTCCCTGACGAAGCTTGAGTCCATGCCCTCTATTTCTGTCACTGATCACCCGAGAGAAGAGACCAACCCCTGCCCGACTACAACCTCCTTTTAGGTAGTTGTAGAGAGCAATGAGGTCTCCCCTGAGCCTCCTCTTCTTTAGACTAAACAGCCCCAACTCCCTCGGTCGCTCCTCGTAGGGCTTGCTAATTGTTGGAGCCTAATAAACTTTAATTTCCAAGTACAATAAACTTTGTAGACCAAAGCAGGTTAGCTGGTTTAGTTTAACCTAAAGAGTTATATTGGCACAAGCACGGATGATTGTGGATTGGTCATGGGTAAGTTTAGATTGAAAGCAGAGGAAGTGTTTCATATGTCATTCCAATTGCAAAAGTATAGAAAAGAAATGGAACAATTTCTAAGGTGGAGTTTGCTAAGCATGGGAAAGGTACTGAGTGATAGTTGGAGATCAGACATGATGTAAAAGATCCTATAGAACTCACTCCATTTTTATGAATGACTTATCCCTGCTTGGGGTGAGAAGCTGATTACAAAGCATATTTAAGGTTTTGTTTCAGTATTAAAAGGACACAGTGGCTGATTATACTGGAATTCAGACTTGGTGGAAGCTAACTTTTCCAGAAGGATTATCCTTTATTGAGAGCTGGAAGAGAAATAATGGAAAGATAAAGCCATAAGGGGTCAGTCAGACCCCGTAAAGGATCCCTGCTATTACAGTGAACTGCGTACATTTTTCCTGTCTCATGTATGCAAGTCATAACTGGATTTTTGTTTTTTTTTTTTACAAGATGTGATTAAAAACTCACTTTGGGGGACCTTTTTGAAGCCTGTGTGTTGTAGTATATCAGTCTATATAATCTGCAGCAGCTGAAACTGGTATAGATCATTTGATCTCAGTAGAGCTGTGTTTTGTTTACAGCTTGCTGGGATATATCCAAAGATTAGATGATGTTTTTAGAAGACTTTTGCCCTTATGGGCAGGAGAACATCTGACAGCGAGAAATGTACATTGAGAACATATGAAGCTTACTTTCCCATGAGTTATGAGTAGGACTTTGTAAGACATCTGTATGACATGAAGGTACAAACTGCATTTTTGAATTTTAGCTATCTGAATGCTAATAAAAAGTAGGTAAACTCATCATTTGAAAAAAAGAGTTACTTTCACTAGAGAGATAGCTCTCTTAAGCTAGAACCTGTTTTAGGGCATCATGTATATTTGGGATAGTCCCCGTTTCTGACAGCTAATAGGCATAGGCTGAGAAAGGAGAAAAACCAAAGGCAGGAAGAGTTAAAGTGATTTGTCTAAAACAATGCAGAAAGTCTAATAAAGGTGCTGAGCTTTGTGTTCTTAAATTCCTTATTTGCTACTTTTGCTTGAAGACCATTCTTCCTCTCTAAAGACAATACTTTGCCTGATATATCTGTATAAGACTATACTTATTTTGAATTTGTAATGTGAATACTTAGGAGTTATATTCCTCATTGTATTATGAGGAATCTTTTTCAAAGTCAATGTGTTTTTGAAAAATTAAATGAAATTTATTCTAGGGTCAGTGCAGGTAAAAGGATTGTTCATGCTGTATAAACTTTCTTATTGTGTTTTTGTAGCCAAGTGGATTATCGAGCAAAACTCTGGGCTTGCAACTTTTGTTATCAGAGAAATCAGGTAAGAAAAGGAAACATTAATGATGTAGAAAATCTTTTTTATAAGGTAAAAATGAAAATTCTCCTTTTTCAACTTGTAGTTGTGAACTGAAATTGACAGCAAGAGTGAGTGAGCAGCTACATCTTCAGAGACTGCATAGAGATATTTTCATGGCAACAACAGTGAACATCTGTTGCAGAGGAATATAGTACACACCTCTGCTTTCATTTTTGTAGAAGTTGTAATCTTTGTGTTTATACTTATTTTTTGTGTTTTTATTTGCAGTTTCCTCCTACCTATGCTGGCATATCTGAAATGAATCAGCCAGCTGAACTTTTACCTCAGTTCTCCAGCATTGAATATGTAGTACAGGTAAAATCATTAAATAAAATATTTAATGTAACCTTGCAATATACTAAAAAAATGAATGTCAGTTTTATTTCTTCACTGCGTTTTAATGAGTGTGAGTCTATATGTCCTTATTACTATATTGAATGTATATTTCATCAGTTGGAAGTGGAAAACATAGCTTTTTGTAAGAACACAAAGCTGGATAATAAAACTGGTTTTGAAAAAAAAGGCAAAAGGAGAGGTCTCTTGTAAAGGCAATGTATCAGTTAGATCTGTTTCTTTACCAGGAGGTTTGTTCATGTTTGTGCTGGGGATCTGCTTATTGCTGTTGCTTGCTCAGGTGCGGGGGGTCTGCTTACCACTGTTGCTTGCTCAAGTGATATCAGATTTGACTGACTGTTGATTTGTCTCTCATCAGTCATTTGAATTTAAGTTTGTAATTGAATGATTGAATGAGTCTTAGGGCTAGCTGGTTTAGAGAAAACAGTTAATACACATTCAATTCAGTTGTTTGAATTTTAACAGTCTTTCTTTGGGATAGGAGTTGCTCAAATAGAAATAAAAAAATAGACTTAAAACCCAAAATTACAATTTGTAATCTCTAAATTCAATTTTTGAGGATTAAAATGATAAGACTTCAGTGAGGCTTTCAGATTATGAAAAGGAGAGTGAAAACTGAACAGAAACTCATTTTTTTGCCAGTTCTTGTAATGCAAAGTAAAGGGAGTATTTCCTCATCACACAGCAAATTTAGTTTAGAAACAACAGAAAAAAAACCGGATGATCTCTAGAGTAAAATTGTGAGGTTAAATCCTACAGAATGTTATCAGGTTGGAATATTTCATAATTGTAAGTAGCTCTACGGCTATTACGTTCATGTGGAGCAAGAAGATATGTTAAAAGATTTATCTAATTAGCGCATGCTTCAAAATTATTGTGACATCCTGAAAGGATTTATTTTTCTTCTGTAGTAAGCATTTCATAAGTATAGAAGTACTACTTCTGTAGTAAGCAGAGTTAATTATGGTAGGGATTTCATTCCCCATTAGCCCCAGATACTGATTACTACTTGAGAAGGAGGAAAGTTAGATGGAATATTGATGCTATTGGTATGATTAAAATAGAAACTTTTACAAAATGTACCTTCTGTGTTCATTTTTCATCCTGTAAATATTACAAGATTTGTTTTTCACGTGATTGTATTTGTGTTTCTTAAAGCGTGGTCCTCAGATGCCTTTGATATTTCTTTATGTTGTGGACACATGCATGGAAGATGAAGACTTGCAAGCTTTGAAGGAATCCATGCAAATGTCACTTAGTCTTCTACCACCAGCTGCATTAGTAGGTCTCATTACCTTTGGGCGAATGGTGCAGGTTCATGAGCTAGGCTGTGAAGGAATTTCCAAAAGCTATGTATTCAGAGGAACAAAGGACCTATCTGCAAAACAGCTACAGGTAATGAACAAAAGCAAACAAAAAGAAGCCATCAAGGTGATGAAATTCAAATAGTCTGTAAAGTTTTGTAATGAAATCTTACATCTTTGACTACAGGAAATGCTAGGGCTTACAAAAGTAGCTGTTTCACAAGTCGGTCGTGGTCCTCAAGTGCAGCAACCACCACCTTCTAACAGGTAATGTGTTTAAAACATCTAAAAAACATACTTTGACTACACTGATTTGCTGGAAAACTTCCGTTTTATGACAATGAGAACTATCAACTGACAGACTTTAGTCAGGCATAAATTTACTGGGAGACTAATGGTTATAGCCTGCTTCTTTCTTGCAGTTTGTACTGGGAAGAAAAGACTTAAGGGGTGATAGTAATTTGGATGATGCTTTGGAAATGCTCTTGAGAGAACATTTTGTAGACGTATAGATATGTAAATAATGATGCTTCTGTTGGTTGGTATGCTGGAAAGTGTTAATAGCTTTTTTAGAGCCCTTTGTGTGGATGTACAGTTTTGTCTATTCTTTTTCTCCGTCTTCCACTCCTCCCCTTCTGTGTCTCATTTGGAAATTGCGGGTTGGTGTTTGATTCTCCTGTGTATCTCAGAATGACATAGAAGAAATTGATGAAACAGTATAAAAGAGAGGCAGTTCTGCACTCCCTGCCTTCCAATAAGTAGATGGATTTGTAGACAGCCTGTAGCAGAGAGCATGAAAAATTCTTTATACATTAGTGTATTTTCTGATTTTTGATTTTCACAGAAGTAGTGAAACTTGAGTTTCTTTTTGTGATTCATTGGTCATCATCTGCTGTGTTCTTTTGACGAGAAAGGGTTCTTTCTGAGTAGTGGTGATATCTCTTAAGTTAGCAAGTTTTTGTTTTACAAGCACTTTGCCGAACTTCTCAAGCTGGGTGTGCTGTGTATGTAGTAATACTAGACTGCATTACCGTGTTGACACAGAAACATTGCTCTGAATCCAGACTAGAATCTAGAATTGGACATTGCTAAGATACATGTAATATATTGCTGGTGACCAACCGATATTGTTTTTTTTTTAACAATTTGAATCTAAACTAATTCCATGTACCTGTTTACAGATTTTTGCAACCAGTGCAAAAAATTGATATGAATCTTACTGATCTTTTGGGTGAACTGCAGCGAGATCCTTGGCCTGTTCCACAAGGAAAACGGCCTTTACGTTCTTCTGGAGTGGCTCTTTCTATAGCTGTAGGGCTCCTTGAGGTAATATCTTTAATTACAGTTGTGCTAATATGTAAACTGAAAATTTTGTAGCAGAAAAGCTGCCACAATCAGTATGTAAAAACCTTAGTAATGGATGCATATTGGATTTGTATGATGATTCGGATGAATATCATTCCTTACAGACATTGGGTTGAAGTTTACACATTTTAATGGGGCAAAACTGGGACTTTGAATTAACAGTGGATTTAAGTTTTTAGAGGGAAAAAGTACAGTTATTGTTAGAATCTGATCAATGTGATAAATGCCTGCATAGCTGTTTCTTTTGTTTAATTTGTAGCAAAACTTGATGGTTTTATTTGTTTTCTGTTGCCTGCAGTGTACTTTTCCAAATACTGGTGCGCGTATAATGATGTTCATTGGAGGACCAGCTACGCAAGGACCTGGCATGGTTGTTGGGGATGAATTGAAGTTACCTATAAGATCATGGCATGACATTGAAAAAGACAATGCTAAGTATGTTAAAAAGGGTACTAAGGTAAGAGATCATCATGGGTGGTATTTTAGGCATCTTACTAGTAAGTAAATATTTACATTGCCTGGTACTATGCAATACTGTTAGTAGTAGCAAATGTATGAAGAGATGGGAATTGTATGGCTTTGTTTACCTATCTCTGAATAGTGGTATGTTTTCAGGAGTTTCTTGATAAATTTCAGCATATTGGATCAGGACTTTGTATAGCTTACATTAAAATTCTTTGGAGCATTTCCCTAGTTTAAGTTGGAGAAGATTCCTGGGACTAAATGATGTGTCTAGAGTAAGGCTGTTTGCTTCTAATGCAGCTGCTCAGAACTGTGCCTGTAGTTCAGAGAGGGTTAGGCAGTAGAGTTTAGGCATAGTTCATTTCATCCTAAACCTACATTTGAGCAGGTGAACTGCACCCAAAACCTGTTGAATTAATCTTAAATGATTATAATGGGAGCTTAAAAGATTAGCTCAGTCACAGGCACTTGTTGTTGTAGACACTTGAGATTAGAAAGATAAATTCAGTTCTGTGTGTTGAATCTAGTACTTAGTGCAAGGTTTAAAAAGAAAAGATCAAGGTCACTTTCTAGTTTAAGTAGCAATTCCTGGTCTGTCTAACATGAGTCAGGTTCTCAGCTGGTCAGAAAAAAGAAAAAGGTGCTGAAAATTCCAGTCTTCGTTTTAACTTCACGAACAAAAATTCTTTTACCTTGTATTAGAATATTACATGAATACATCTGATAATGTTGTTTTAGAAAAATTTTGGAAGTTTAGGTTTTATTGTTGAAGATGAGGAGAGTTCACATCATAAATTGCTATGAACTGTATTTTCATCTTGGATTTAGCATTTTGAAGCCCTGGCTAATCGAGCTGCAACAAATGGTCATGTTATTGACATATATGCGTGTGCATTGGATCAAACTGGGCTTTTGGAGATGAAGTGTTGTCCCAACTACACTGGGTATGTGCTTGTTCATTTTTAAGTAGTGTGTGAAGGTGCACGCTGGTGTGTGTTTGTGGTGTTTTTTCTTTTTAAGCCATTTAGCAGGAAGAACAAAAAAAATTCTACTATGTTAAAAAAAACCAAACTCCCAGTCCCCTCAAACCTACTCTGATATACTGTGATGGTTGCATTTGTACCATATTTTTGGGATTTCTCAGCCTCTGGTAAATTTGTCACCATAATTGTGGATTTAATCAGAATGAGTTTTGCTGTTTTTTTTTTTTATCTGTTTTGAGGCTTAAATAACATGGATGTCTTTTAAATAGGCAATTTATCCTACATACTGTTGCTGTTTTTCAATGTGTCTGTATGTAAGCTGCAGGTTTTAATAAAGATAAGGACCTGCTATCCTCCTTTTTATTGCTCTTCAGAGTGCTACAAAGCCCTGTGTTATTCCTTCTGGTTTGTTTATGCCCTTCTATATAGTTTTGTTCATAAGGTCAAGTACTGTCTTATGTGATTATCAGGTACATCTGATGCTCCTGATTTTTGCTCCCTCTGTCCAGTTCTACGTTTCAGACATGGTTTTGTATTCCCTCCAGCTTGTCAGTTCACTTTAACAGGATCTAAGCAAGTTCTAGTCTTTCTTGTGAAACCACTGCCCTACTTTCTTTAACTGCCTTAGCCTCAATCTTACACAGAACTACACTGTTTGGTTACATCCTATGTACAGGGAGGTTTCTGAATCTGCTGTGTCTTTTGTCTTCTGTCTTTTAGTATTCACTGAACACTTCTATAACTTCTTTTGAGTGTAATGTTTGACCTGTTAACGTATTTTACTAATACAATTTAATTACTATTTTTGGATGAGTAATTGTCATGTCTCCCATTACTATTTCTTAAATGTGGTATATGATATTTCATGATGAGGGGCAAATGTTGTAGTTACATCCACAGAATATTGCTAAGCATAAAACCAAATCATGCTACTTTAGTATAGGTTTAAGCCTGAAATAATAAGTGAACTGCTCAAAATAAACTGCTGTGGTAATACATTTGGAATATTGAATATTAGAAGTAGTTAACTGACTTTGCTTGACAGCATTGTGAGACATTTGTAGTTTTGACGCACAGTATAATTTTTTTCCAGGGAAAGATTTTGTTACATATTATAATCAGAATGACCTTAAGATGCTGATTATGCAAGAAGCTCACTTACAAAATTCATGCCTAACATTGTATCAAAATAATAATTTAATGATAGTCCATTTTAAGAAGCAAAAAATATGTCTCACCATGAACTGTCATTAGTTTTAGCCCTCAATAGAAATGATATGTAAATACTGTATGCTAAATAATTGCATAATTAATCTGTTTTAACTTGAGAGTTTTGTTTGTTCTTTTTGTTGCTGTTGTAATCCAGAGGCTACATGGTAATGGGAGACTCTTTCAATACATCTTTATTCAAGCAAACCTTTCAGAGAGTATTCACAAAAGATATGCAAGGACAATTTAAAATGGGATTTGGTGGCACATTAGAAATAAAGGTAAGAATAAAAAATGCAGTATGTTAATGAAACACTGGAGTAGGATAGCTAAGAACTGTGGAATCTCTGCCTTTTAAGCAATTTTGGAAGCATGCTAAACAGATACATCTCGGTTGGCTTAGACACAGCTGTTACTGCCTAGCTGTCTTTTTACAGTTCTGTGATTCTGTAAATGTGTTAGATATAATGTTAAATTCTTCTTACCCTGCATTCAGTGACAGCTAAAAGTGAGACTGAACAAAAATTAATGTCTCTGTTAGAAACTCAATGCTGTGCGCATGTATTTTGGTATCAGTAGTGGGTGTTTCTTGGTTTTAGGTCCAGATTTTCTACGTAGCCCAGGACAGCTTTCCTTTCTTTTTCCATCTATATCAGAATTGACTCCGACACTTTAACAGTGTTGATTTTATCCTCCTCTCTTGTGAGAAGGTTAGAGCTGAATATACTGTAGATTCAGGGATGGTCTTCCGTCATGTTTCTTGCAAAGTAATAGTTGTGCCTAGTAGAAGAATACAGGGCTGTATCCTTGTTCAGTAAAGTTCTGTTAAAAGTTTTTACTACCAGGACAAATAATTGCACCCTGTTTTTTCATGCATATGTTTTTGTGAATTTTTTTGGACTATCCTGGAGAATGTAAAAAGGGAGCCTCAGTTCTAAAGAAATGTATGAATCCCTTCAAAATGACATTGGAAGAATGTAAATAACTCAATTTTGCTTTTAGCTAAACATGTTTAGGAGGTAGAGAGTATAAATTAAAGTGCAGGATATGTAAAGGCTTGTCTTACCAATCTTCAGTTTTAATTTCGTCTTGTGAATCTTTTAATTGCTTTGCTTGAATATAGACATATACTTTGTAGGCTTCTGGGTTTATAAATAACACCAGCTGTTCTCCATGTTTTAATTTATGTTCATGCAGTTGTTTTGGGTGTATCGGTACAGCAAATAAACTTTATTTAAGTGGAAGTAATAAAGTGTAGCAAGTGAGCAAGTGAAACAGCAAGTTTCTCTAAATGTATCAAGTATTATATATTCAACCTTTACTCAAGGTGTTCAAAATCCGATTTGCATTAAGTTTTTCATTAACTAATGATAAAATAAGACTGAGTTGTTCTTACTGTGGCATAAGTAATGGTATGTTTTTCTTCTAAATGTGAAGACTTCAAGAGAAGTAAAGATTTCTGGAGCAATTGGACCTTGTGTCTCTCTCAACGCTAAAGGACCTTGTGTCTCAGAAAATGTAAGTTAACTTTGCTGAAAATGAAGGTAATATCCTACTATAGAAAATAAGATTTAGGATTTCTGGATTTGAAGAGAGGCTGAAACTTTTCTATGAATGAAACAAAGAGAATTTACCTTTTTATGGATTTTTAAATTAAATACCCAAACCCCAGCCCCTGTGTGTAAGTTCCTGTTCACTGCGAGATGCAAGTTGTATTAGACCTTGCAGATCCCTTGTTGCTTGCTTAGGTTTGTGCACTGACTGATGGCTTTAAAATTATTACAGAGGAGTTATATGTTGACAAAGCAGAAACCAAGTAGAAAGTGATTTAGTGTGCTTTATTGTTGAAATCCAGAGCTATATCCATTTATCCAAACAGAGAACTGTGAAAATACTTAGTTTAGAAGACTTGAGAGAACAAGAGGGCACAAGACCATGGGAACATCCCCTTTATCTTGACCCTATTTTCTCACTTGTGTAGCTGTTTTACAAAAAGCACATTGAATTAACTGATTAGAATATCCAGCTATTACAGGCTCCTGAAATAACTACTTTAAATTTATATCAGACTTACATCATCACTTATTTTCTTGTCAAATAATATTATTACAGTTTAATTTTGCATTTGATTGTTAATCAAAACCAATTCCTGCAAGAAACCGAAATGTATTACAGTTGAAGTCTCACTTTTTGTTCCAAACAATCTGCATAAAAGATTGCACTTTTCAGGATGAAAAGTGTTTAAAAGTGGACTACTTTAATCCAGCATTTTTCATGCCTAAATTTTCCTTGTATTTTGATTGCATCTTTGTGCACTAAAAATCTCAATATAATCAGTGTTTTTTCCTTTTTTTCTTAGTGATGTGGTACAGATTCTTATTTCATCATCTGAATGATTGTATATATTACAATGAAAGCTAAAAATGCAAAAAACTGTTAAATGTGCATCTCCTTATTTAAGTTACATATTTAAATCATAGAATGTAGTTGAAAATTTAATTGTGAATTCATATCTGTGCCTTTCAGTTATATCATGATTAATTTCTAGACCAAAAACCTTTTTATTCAAATTATCTGAAGTAAAATTTTCGAGGTAAAACACATAACTAAAAGGTAGATGTATGCAGCTTGTTGCAAGTGGTGGCTGGACAGTTATTCATTGCTTTTAACACTGAATGCAAGCACAGTGACAGTATTATCAGTTTAATTTTTCTTGAATGTTTCGTCAGTTTTCACTGGGTCCGTTGTGAATGACTGATTATTTTAATTGGTTTCTCTGGGTATTTATGTTGTTTGGATGACAGAAAGGAATTGTTGCTTGAATGCATCACTGTCTGTGTACAGCTCCCTTGTTAGTTATGAGATCCTATGCAACTATGTACCGTATATATACTGTGTAAGCCATCTACTTGGAATTTTTCTGGTGTGCCTCAGAAGATTTATTCCACTTACCTGTGCTCCTTACCTCTTCTCTTGGGACTGTTCGGAGAAAGTCTAGCACTTTTTCCTGTTCCTGACTTGCTTTTTCCTTTTTTCTAATGCCATCTCCTTGTCTTTCTAACATTTTAACCTTTCACAACCATCATCTTTTTATTATTCCTGCATCCAATGCTGCAGTTATTTTGCAAGAGTGTTTGTCTGACAAGCTGATAAAATTAGCAGGGAGAAAAATTCCAACAGAGTAGTCAGAAGCAGTTACATATGATGGCCAGATGTTGTACTTCACGAAGGAAAGCAATGCTTCTAGTTTGTGAAAGTATTATAAAACCTTTCTGCAGGAGATTGGAACAGGAGGTACTTGTCAGTGGAAGATTTGTGGACTTAACCCTACAACAACACTCGCACTGTACTTTGAGGTGGTCAACCAGGTAATAACTATTTTTCTGCTTGTCCACTAAACACTGTATTTTTGTTTTATGTGACTGCTGAAGCCTAAATTTTAGTGTGGTTCCCTCAAACACAGTAGCAGGGATAGAAATGATGTTGCTGTTTTGTGTTGTCGAAGTTTAGAGATGGACACTTACAGCTTAACAATGAGCTAATCTTTTTCTTGAATATGAGAATGAGACCGAAAGAGCTCTACAAATTTTGAATGGAGACGATAATCTAAGTCAAATTTCTCTGTTTAGTGTTACTAATTAAATGTGTTTCAGTAGCCGTATATGACAATACTGTAATCTGTATATTTAAAAGTGCTTTTGAGTATTTCTGTGATGTTTTAATTACAAGGTAATTTCTCTGTAATGTTACATTTTAATTTATGCTTTAATTGCTCAGTATTTGTAAGTAAAGAATGGGTTTGTTGAAATACCTCATGGGCTTACAGCCTGGATTCCTGTCTCCTTGGGGAGGTGCTAGGAAAGAGGATAAAAACATGACAAGCAAATGTGCTACTTCCCTCTAGTACTTTCTCTTCTTCCAGATATTTCAAGCTCAGGATCTATGCATTGGCTGTCGTTTCTATACATGTAATATGCTATATTTCATACTTTAAAACCTAAGCAAAAGTTGGACATTTGAACTTACCTTAACCATTTTTCGTTTTACTTTTTGCATGCTTATTTTGGTCTCATTTTATTGCTAGCTCTGAAACCAATCTGGTTATGGTGTGTAATAGTTGATTTCAACTGTCCTCCTTTTTAGAACTACATACCTTTGTTAACAGCATATAAACAGTATTTCTGCTGACCAGAGTTTGAAATTTCAGTTTACTCCTGGGTTCCCATCTTTATGTTTCTATGGCACTTTCTGAGATTCGTTAATCGACATTTTAGAATAGTATTGGTTTTGTTGCACTGTAATTCTGGTGAATCACGTGATGCTCAAACAATATCTAAAGAAATCACCTATTGTAACACAGCCCCTTTGAAAGTATTGCCTCTGTAAGAGTATGTGGAAGGAAAGAGCACTGACTACTGTAACGGTATCTGGCAGAGGTGGCAACTGCTCCTATCATCATAACGGTCTCCAGGTTTATTAGCCACGTTTAGTAAAGGTACTCAATAAAAGCACTGTGCAATGCATTCATGTAACGTAAGCTGCCTATTGCTAAGAATTTTGTAATTTTCTAGTAATTTATTTATACATGTTTACCATATTTATACAAGTTATACCATAAAATCACCTCCATTTAATTTTTTTTCCTCCTATACTTAGCACAATGCTCCCATTCCTCAAGGAGGACGTGGTGCAATCCAGTTTGTGACTCAGTACCAGCATTCCAGTGGACAGAGGCGTATCAGAGTGACCACAGTTGCCAGAAAGTACGTTTTACTTGTGCTGAATCACTTTTAAAAAAGCAGGCTATATATTTGCCTTGCAATCCTTAGATTTTGTAATCCACCTATTGTTTTGGGATATGCAGTGCCACAGGTGGTGAAGGCATGATCATACCTTTGAGACAGTTGCCTCTCCTGTGGTCTGTGTCTTCTCTGAGAGGTTGCGGTGTCTGTATAATGATGTTATAGGAGTGTCCTGGAGTAACCCACGTGATTTTAGGTGAAGAGGAGGCTTTGAGTGAACTTCTGTGGCCTAAACTGAGGAGGTGGTCAGGCCTCACCTTGAATACTGTGTACAGTTCTGGGCCCCCCAGTTTGGGAACGATGTCAGGATGCTGGAGTGTGTCCAGAGGAGGGCAACGAAGATGGTGAAGGGGCTGGAGCACAAGCCCTGTGAGGAGCGACTGAGGGAGTTGGGGCTGTTTAGTCTGAAGAAGAGGAGGCTCAGGGGAGACCTCATTGCTTTCTGCAACTGCCTAAAAGGAGGTTGTAGTCGGGCAGGGGTTGGTCTCTTCTCTCAGGTGACCAGTGACAGAACTAGAGGGCATGGTCTTAAGCTTCATCAGGGAAAGTTTAGACTTGGTGTTAGGAAAAAGTTCTTCACTGAAAGGGTGATTGGCCATTGGAATGCGTTGCCCAGGGAGGTGGTGGAGTCGCCGACCCTGGAGGTGTTTAAGGGGAGACTGGATGAGGCACTGAGTGCCATGGTTTAGATGATGGTGTTAGTGTTGGGTTATAGGTTGGACTCAATGATCTCGGAGGTCCTTTCCCTCCTTAGGGAGTGGCAAAGATCACTTCATAACTGAACTCAAGGGTGCTAGCTGCAGTTCAGGCAGGTGTACATACCTGCTATTCCATCTATAGCCTTTATCTGCACTTTCCTTGATATGGTTTACTTCACAATTTTAGAAAGCTTGCATATGATTGTACATCACTTTTTTCAATGTCCAGTGACATTTCCTTTAAGCCAAAGGAGATTGATTGTTTAATTGGATGGAAAGACTCAGTTTATCAAAAGAAAGAAAAAAGGCATTTCCCTTAATGTTGATATGAACATCTCATTATCTTACATTAGTTACATTAGTAAAATCTTTTTGGGAACTGACAAAGGAGAGATTAATAGTTTGCCTTGTAAAGCGAAAAGGAAAAGCGAGGTGTACCGGAAGACTGCTGCTGTGGGAATGTGTGATTAGCTTCATGGACAATGATTTCTGTAATTTACCTTTCATAATTAATACTTTTTATTGCAATAACTGCTCTTTAAGTGGCCTTACATTTTATTTCACTGGTTGCATGGCGTCTGTAAAAATAAGGGAGATTTCTAATTAAAGAATGGTTAATTGAGAGGCTGCTCATTTACAGCCAGTAGATTTTTTAAGGTCCAGCATGAGTTTGTTAAACTGCTAACACTGCTTTCTTTGCATTATTTTGAGGTTGGGCAACTTTCCTTTCACTGTGATGCAAATACTTGTATTTTCTCTTGCAGCTGGGCAGATGCACAGACGCAGATTCAAAACATCGCAGCATCTTTTGACCAGGAAGCTGCTGCGATTCTCATGGCCAGATTGGCAGTGTATAGGGCAGAGACAGAAGAGGGGCCTGATGTGCTTAGGTGGCTGGACAGACAACTTATACGACTGGTAAAAAGGACTATTATTAAAAGAGTCAGGCTGGTTTCTTGTCTCCGTTTGTATAGCTCTTAAAGGACTTGTGTTCAGTGATTGTTTCTTTAGAAGTATAACAAAACAAAAAAATGAACTGAAAGCTTCACCACAAGCGGGTATGGAGAAGTAACTAAGATTTTCTATTTTAAATGGAGAAAGGAGCAGATATTCTTTTTAGTTTCCTTATTAATGTTTCCTTAGTTCTCAGCAGTTGAGAGAAATTGCCGGCAATTGAGAGAAATTAAAGCTTGTTCTACTTTCTGTTGCCTGTAAGGATATTGTAGATGAAATATTTTTAACAAAAAAGAGGTCAAAGGATCTAGAAAGCCATATGGAATTTCTTTATTTTCAAAAGTTCAGCTTTCTATTTTTTATTTCTTATTTGTAAATAAGTAGTTATTAATAATATAAATTTAAACATGTTTTTCAGGGCTGTTTATCATCTAACTCTGCTTAGTGTTTTAGCCCATTAAAGCCTTGTATACAAGGAAGTCAATGCTTGTTAAGGAAAGAACTCAGTGTTTTTGCCAGGTTTCTATTTGCTTACAAAGTTGTAAGGACCTCAAATCATGTGTCTGTTACAGTCAAACAAATTTACAGTAATGGCATGACCAAGCAAATATGTTTCATAATTTAGATAAATTTTTCTTCTACTACAGTGTCAGAAATTTGGAGAATATCACAAGGATGATCCAAGCTCTTTCAGATTTTCAGAAACCTTTTCACTTTACCCACAGGTGAGTAGAAGGAAGATGTGTCTATAAAGGATAAAGAGAGAATGCTTAGTGAAGGAAGAGGCACTGTAGCACAGAGTAAAATAAGGCATGACACTGGATAGCAGAATGAAAGGACCTCCTGCCCCTAGCTACTGCCTGGCGTGTGGCATTAGGCAAACCACTTCTGTTGTCTGTGCTGCCGTGACCCCTTTTGGTCTCTGTCCTTACAGCTAAACTTCCTATAACTGTGCGTATTTTTGCTTCCACTGTAGTGGAATCCTCATCTTATCTGAGTTTGTAGTTCAGACAATGACACTTTTTTTTAAGGGCAATTTTAATAAATTCAGAAAACATGAGAAAAGATAAGGTTTTGCTTTGTGATTTCTTTCCTGTGTGATTTATAATACTGACCTGAAAAGAAACACTTCACTGGTGAAGTGAACTTGAGCTTTATTATATTAAATTTTGAATAGTTCCTTTGCTAATAGTCCATTCTGATAAATACCTCCATTCTGATTGCTCCTGATATGTTGCTTTTGGTCTCTTCATAGGATTCCATGGTATTTCAGTTCAAGTTAACCTTTTGAGACAGACTGGTAGCTAAGTGTTTCGAAGAGATTGATTCAGCAATGGAAGGATTTACTTTTTCCAATTTACTAACAAATTTCAGCTTTGCTGTGGTTAATACTTTCTTTTCTGTTCACCTGCTATAACTTGTCCTGTGCGTTCAGGCGAACAGCCTCCCTCATAGGAATAGTAGAACTTGCAGTGAAGGAAGGGTTTGGCGATATGCAGTGTTTATCAGTACTGGAGAAGGAAAAATATTAAACTTTTTTCTTAATTCACAGGTGCTTTGTGGGTTTATCCATACTGATGTCACAGTCTTATGACAGTATATAAAAATTGGCAAAGGTGCATATGCAATTTCAAAATGTTAAAGGGCTTGGAATTCAATTTTGTTGTGGCATTCATCTCATGTAGTTTGCAGAAAACATTTCTTTCCTTGTTTATCTGTGAAAATTCAAACAAATGGGTTTTGTTTTGCAGTTTATGTTTCACTTGAGAAGATCTCCTTTCTTACAAGTTTTTAACAACAGTCCAGATGAGAGCTCATATTATCGTCATCATTTTATGCGTCAAGATCTAACCCAGTCACTTATCATGGTTCAGCCGATTCTTTATGCCTACTCTTTCAATGGACCTCCGGAGGTATCATTATATTTAACATAGTAATAGGTTAAAAGATGCTGTTTTGAGAGATAATTGTTGTCCTCACACGTTACAAAATGTGTTCTTTTAAATTTTATTTCATAAGAAAGAATATTCATTTAATATAGAACATACTATGAACAAGACATGTCTTGGAATTCTGAGGTAGCATAATCTTGAGAACAAAAGTCACTTTGTGAAGAGATGGTGGTTTAAACTAAGGGATGCGGGAGGAATTTTGTTAATTTTTGAGAGCTACAGGAGTTTTTGTTGTTTTTGTTGTGCCAGGACGTAAATACCAGCAAAAATGGTTATATTTCAAAATGGTTTCATTTCAGAATGTTAACCTCCATCTTAATACCCTCACTCAAAGGTTTTAATTTTGTTGCGGTTACCATTACATACAGAACTTTCCAGCTGACCTTATCATGGCACATATTGTATAAATCTAGAATAAAAAGATGATCCTTCAAGAAGCTGCAGATAGGAGACAACCAAAGTAGTCTGAGAGATAAGAGAGAGTAAGGAAATCGTAAGACAGAGAAAAAAAAATAGTAGACAGGGGTCTCGGCAGGTTGGAATTCTGGCATTTGTTAAAATTTTTATGTTTTTTAGACTGTGTCATGGGGATAAAAAAAGACTTTTGAAAGTGGGGTTTAATGAGGTGGCTTGTGAAGAACAACTCACGGGTATTCATACATATTTTCCTGTGTATGAATAACGATTAGTGATATGGGTGATGCAGAGGAGAAGTCTGACCAACCAGGAACTAACATCTCAGTATTGAATAAGTAATAATCATTGGATTCTTGGAATAATTAATATTTTTAGTATCCTAATAAAACTGATCCAATTAAATCATATGGTGCTGATTCGGTTAAATCATACAGTGCCGTTATAGTGTCACCACCCTTAAAAAGGTGATTTAAAACCTTGAGTATTACATTAGTAAATATTTATGATTTATGAGATCTATAACCAGTATTGGTGGTTATATATGCACAGTAATAAAGCTGCAAGGAGAAGACTAAAAGAAACCAAACAACTCCCAGCCCCCAAATCTTACACTTGAATAACTACTGCATCTTTATATCCTGAAATATCATTAAAATTAATGGCATTGTATAGGTAAATATGGAAGTACTTGAAAGACAAGAAAAATGCATAATAATGAAAGAGATTTCAGCTCTTGAATACAATTTTTATTACTTTCATGAAGTTATATTCATAATCAGGCTAGTTAATTTCAGAATGAGATTTTGTGGGTTGCAGATGTATAACATGAAAACGAGCAAGTATGGAGCTTTAGTAAGTGATTGAAAAAATTCCTTAAATTCAAAAAGCTGGTAATGCATCTGGTTGCTCAGTTCTGTATCAGCTGGTAATTTTTTATTTATTTTTAAATCTTAGCCTGTTCTTCTGGATAGCAGCAGCATTTTACCAGATCGTATTCTCCTTATGGATACATTTTTCCAGATCCTGATTTATCACGGAGAGGTAAGATTTGATGTTTTTCACATAAACACTCTTCCTCGGTGGGAGTGCTACTTTATGAGAGTCAAGCCCCACTTCAGATGTGCTGCAGTGCTCGACCTGTCATCTGTATGGCTGGTACCAGATTCCTAATACGTTTGTAGTTTGGTAACATAACCTGCCTATACGCAGATACTGGACATTGCTTGATGTTTGGATCCTGTTTGTTATGATGGGCTTAATATAAATTAGCTTCAATATGCAGATTATTTCTTTTAGGTCAGTGTTTTTCCAACTTTTGAGAGTGTTACTCCCCTCACCCTTCCCCTGCTTTTCACTCATTTATTTTGGACCTCTAAATTAGTTCTGCGGGCATAGGAAGTCAGAACACCAAGTTACACGGTTGCCCTTCCTCTGCACTGTCCTGGAGGAATAAAACTGCTGCTGGCAATTAGATAGATAGACATTGCCTAGTAATATAAATATAAATATAAATATAAATATAAATATAAATATAAATATAAATATAAATATAAATATAAATATAAATATAAATATAAATATAAATATAAATATAAATATAAATATAAATATAAATATAAATGCAACTTGGTAGTGCAGCTCTGCTTCTCTGGAAGAACTGAGCTGCTGCTTTTTAATACTGTGCAACTGTAAGAGATTCGTAGCTGAGAGTTTGGGAATACTGTTTTGGATCATGTCCTCATAGGTGCACTTTTTAAAATAGTTATTAAACTTTAACACTTCTTAAGTAGAAAACCTTTCTCTATGTTTTTGAAAAATGCTGTCAGGAAGTGCAGGGGTGGAATGCTCCCTGAGGGAAGGGGACAGCAGGGAGCTGAGCATGGTTACTGGTCAGGCAGAGGCCTCAGCTTAGAAGCAACTGACAAGCAAATGAGAGGGGAACCCCTGCTGAGCATCCTTCCAGGTCTTTATTAACAACAGCCTATGTCAGTGAGATGACCTTGAGCAGCAGCTTTACTCCTAGAAGGTGGGGAGGCTGCGCTGCAGGCCCTGAAAGGTATATCAGTATTAGTGTTTATTTCTTACATGTCGTAGATGTACATGTTAGAAAATTGTAGGTAGTATTCTTGACCTCATGAATTAAATATTTAGCGTACAAAAGGTGACAAAAAAAAATAAATACAGATCAGCCACAAATTGTTAGCATTTAAAAAAAATTCTAGTGGCATGTTACTTGCACATCTTGGCTTTTAAAAATTAACTTGCATGCCATAAAGCAGGGGTGTCAAACTCACAGCTCCCAACGTTCTGCAGTGTAACGTGCATCACACACGCTGCACACGTGACCAGCTCTGGCAGGAGCATGGGGGCAAGGAGCTTGGCGCTGCTGCGGACAGGGTGCTGAACAGATAAAACAAGGTGGAGGGACAGATTCGGCCCATGGGCCGTGAGTTTG
Source organism: Tapera naevia (assembly GCA_033556795.1). Taxonomy (NCBI): domain Eukaryota; kingdom Metazoa; phylum Chordata; class Aves; order Cuculiformes; family Neomorphidae; genus Tapera; species Tapera naevia. The sequence continues at coordinate 14,421,447 of JAUMJJ010000023.1, read as the reverse complement.
ACACCCCTGCTACAGAGTGTGCAGGGTGAGTGATAGAAAGGAGGCCAGCAATGGAACATTCTCCTTTGAAAAGCCCTGTGGTGAATTGGTTCTAAACTTCTTTCTTCCCTCCCTCTATCCTCAGACCATAGCTCAATGGCGTAAATCAGGTTACCAAGATATGCCAGAATATGAAAATTTTCACCACTTGCTACAAGCTCCAATAGATGATGCCCAAGAAATTCTCCATTCCAGATTTCCAATGCCCAGATACATTGATACAGAACATGGAGGAAGCCAGGTATGGTGAAGTATGTATTATATAATATAGGAAGTGATATATTCGTAATGTCAGAAGATTTTGTTTTGGTAGCAAACATGCATTTCTGCACTAAAGTGTATGTAAATTGCAAGTGAACATTTTTGAATTTTAAAGCTTTTACTGAGTCAGATATTTAATAGTAGCTCTTTGCATGATTTGTGAATCCTGTTATTTATTAGTATCTTTACCATGCTGATTTGGACTATCAGGTTCCTTGTGCTAGATGTGTAGAACAAAAAAAGACAGGGTTTCTGGACCAATACCAGAGTTATCTTTGTGTCATTTTTTTTGAAACTTATTCATTAATATCATACTGATACTCACATTTGCTAGTGCTTAGAAAAAGACAAAAGCTTATTTCTGCTGCATTGAAGAGCTGTGAGTAGTTCTGTATTATAGGTATAGAATCCAGGGAGTGGCTTTATTTATGGAGGTGCTACTTGCTCTTCTGCGTAGCGATCTGTGCATGTTTTTATGTCCAAACAATGACATATTTCATGCACATGTATTTTTTTTCCTGAGGACAAGAAACTTCTATTTGAGAGATTAATTAATTGCCTGTGTTTTTGTCTTTTAAAGGCTCGTTTCCTGCTTTCCAAAGTAAATCCCTCTCAGACTCATAACAATATGTATGCATGGGGACAGGTAAGTATGAATCTACTGATGACGATTGTATGCACAATTTTCTTTTTCCCTATTTCACAAATCAAGTGGCACATTGTGCACATAAAGTAATAATATTGGAGGTTAGAAAAGTGACTGCTATATAGAGGAAGGGCCATGAAGGAGGATCCAAGGAACTACAGTCCTGTCAGTCAGACCTCAGTGCCAGGGAAGGTTATGGGGCAAATCAGCTTGAGTGCCGTCATGTTGCACATACAGAAAAAAACCCAGATGATCAGGCCATCATGGGTTTGTGAAAGGCAGGTGCTGCCTGACCAACCTGGTCTTTTTGTGTGACAAGGTCACCTGCTTAGTAGATGAGGGAAAGTCTGTTGTCTGCCTAGTAAAGCCTTTGAGACCGTTTCCCTCAGCGTTCTCTTGGAAGAACTGTCTGCTCATGGCTTGGACAAGTGTACTCTTCACTGGGTGAAAAACTGGCTGGATGGCTGAACCCAGAGAGTTGTGGTGAATGCAGCTAAATCCACTTGGCAGCTGGTCACAGAATGTGTTTCCCATGGCTCTCTGTTTACACCAGTTTTCTTTAATAGCTTTATAATGATCTGGATGAGAGGATTGAGTGCACCTTCAATAAGTTTGCAAATGACAGTAAATTCTGTGGGAGTGTTGATCTGCTAGAGAGTAGGGAGAATCTACAGAGGGGTGTGGACAGGCTGGATGGATGGCCCAAGGCCATCATGAGGTTCAACAAGGCCAAGTGCTGAATCCTGCACTTGGGTCGAAACAGCCCCAAGCAATGCTACAGGCTTGGGGAAGGGTGGCTGGAAAGCTGCCTGGAGGAAAAGGACCCGGGGGTGCTTGTCAACAACCGGCTGAAGGTGAGCCAACAATGTGTCCAGATGGCCAGGAAGGCCAACAGCATCCTGGCTTGTATGAGAAATAGTGTGGCCAGCAGGACCAGGGAAGTGATAGTCTCTTGTGCTTAGTACTAGAGAGGCCAGATCTCGAGTGCTGTGTTCAGTTTTGGGCCCCTCAGTACAAGAAAGCCATTGAGGTGTTGGAGCTCATCCAGAGAAAGCAACGAGGCTGGTGAAGGGGCTGGAGACCAAGTCCTATGAGGAGTGGCTGAGGGAGCTGGGGTTGTTTAGTCTGGAGAAGAGGAGGCTGAGGGGAGACCTCATCATTGTCTACAACTGCCTGAAAGGAAGTTGCAGTGAGGGGAGTGTTGGTCTCCCAAGTGACAAGTGATAGGAAGAGAGGAAATGGCCTCAAGTTGTGCCAGAGGACATTTAGATTAGATATTAGGAAATAGACTTCACTGAAAGGGTTGTCAGGCACTGGAACGTCTGCCTAGGGAAGTGGTTGAGTCACCATCCCTGGAGATATTTAAAAGGCGGATATATGTGGCACTTAGGGACGTGGTGGTGAACTTGGCAGTGTTAGGTTTACAGTTGGACTTGATGATCTTAAAGGTCTTTTACAACCTAAATGATTCTGTGATTCTGTAACTTTTTGGGTAAAACTGAACTTCCTGGATTGTTTAATGTTACTTTATTTTATGCATAACTGGATGTACAGAAAAATTGTAGTCAACGTTGACCTGTAGAGGGCACACACACCCCGCTGAAACTTTTCATAAAGCTCCATTAAGTTGGTTAGTCTTCAAAGATGCAGTTGAAATTTTCAGATTGTACTGGATATGACATTTATTTGAGAATGCCTTTATTTTCAGGTCTTTTTTTTTTGTTTTTAGTCTTTTTTGTCTTGGTAACTATGGGAATTTGCAATTTGAAACAAAAGAAGAGGTCAGCGGTACAAATCTTACTAAATGCCCGGCTGGCTGTCACTAAATCACTGTTTATTAAATTTAAATTCTCATTGTATGCCTTACCTCAAAATTTTGCTTAAAATAAAAACAAATCTTGAGGTGGTCTGTGAAAAATCAAAGCTAATTCTCAGGCACTTTTCCGATGTTGTGACCTTGCTGGGTTTCACTTCATACTCCAGCAAAGAAAATACTCTGCTACCTTACCTACTAGAATGAAGGGTTCTCAGTCTCCAGAGTAAAGCTGCTGCTGTTGGTGGTAGCAGTGGTGACAGCAGCTGCCTCTGTGCGCGTGTTGGAAGAGGTGTTCAGTTTCAGGAATAAATGAATGCCTGAGCATTGGTTTTAATTACCCTGGATTACCAGTAGTGGTCATCATGAGGTATCTCTTCTCTTAGGTATCTGTCAGCTTCTTTGCTGGTTTATTTACTAAATGATCTACGTGTACTCTTACATGCATAAGGCACAAGGTGGCAAATAATATCCTGCCACAGAATTACACCACTTGTAATTCTCTTGTGGCTTCTTAAATAAGAGAGCTCAGGCTTAGCATTTGACAGGCTTGGAATTAGAACGTACTTTATTCTTATCTTGCCACCGTAGACAATTTAGTGGCCTTCCCTGAGAGTGACTCTGTATTGTGTTGTGTACTGTAATGATCAAAGAGTTTTTACTGCTTCTTGGTTTGTACCTGGACCATTAATGGAGAACTGTTTTTGACGTGTTCTCAGAAAGGAGCACCAGTTCTAAGCATCCTCTTTAAGACTTTCACATCTGTGTTTTGGAGGACTTTCTAAGAGTTCAGACAGCTGAACTCTGAACTTTTTAATCTTTTGTGATCTGACAGTGGTGTGACCTTCACATGTTGTTTTTAGTGTTTCTCTGAGGTGGCACAGAGCTGTAAGAGCGGTTTGGCCCAGCTGTCCTTGAGAAAGTTGGTTGACTTTTCACTCAGTGTCAACTCAGACCCTTAGCAGATTTGTTTCTTCCTTTTGCCATTTTTGTATGTCTGAGCTCCAGTGGTAGATACTGATATGTTAGTTGTATCACTTGCATGTTTCTGTTTCTCTCAACTTTGTCTGCTCCAATGAGGTAGGAATGATAAAAGATCTGTGGCGTTTTATTTACTTTAAAAAATATGCATTTGGCAGCTGTCAAAACCTCTAAATTTTGTATGATTGTTGTAAATATCTTGCTACACTGCAGCTCATTGCTGTATGCATTCATATGGGAGAGGGTGTAGTTGTGCTTTGTGCCTGAATTTATGTAAACGTATGAAAATTTATGTAAATGTGCAGTCTGCTGTTTTTTGCCAGAGGATTTCAGCAATGATATGCTTCTGAGGTCTTTCTAGATTTATAAAGTGTTTATTTAATGGAACATATTGTGCCTTAGAATGCTTTTTCTCCACAAGGAGTGCAATCAGTTCTCCTTGTTTCCTTTTATTTTATAGGAGTCTGGAGCACCCATTCTTACTGATGATGTCAGCTTGCAAGTATTTATGGATCATCTGAAGAAACTTGCTGTCTCTAGTGCTGCCTAAGATTCTGCAGTGCTTTAAAGGCACAGAGAAACTGTAGCCATATTTTCTGTTTTTTTCCTTTACCCTTTACCATATCTCTCTTGAAAGAATGCTCTGATATGCACAAGCTGCCTGACTAGATATAAAGCAATGTTGTTTTCAAAGAAAGGCTTTTGTTATCTGTAAATGTTTTAATGTGAGCTGCAGTTTGTAAAAATGACAGGTATTAGATTAAATTAAATTATAATTAGAGAAAAAGAACAGTAATTTTGATTACTGTGATACTGTCATTACTTTGAGATCATTTATAACAACTTTGAGGTATGTTTTGAGTTTCCTTTTTAAATGGTTGAAGTTGATTCTGCTCTGCACTACAAAGGGACGTGGAACAATAAAGAAAATCTTTGGTGATATTGGGCTTTTCAGACTGCCACGACTGCTTTTGCTTACTCAATTTGAGCATGAAATGAACAAATCGGCAACAAAAAGCATATAAAAATAGTATTAACTCCGTTTTTTTACTTAGGCTGCTGAACTTTCCTGCAGAGATAATGCTATTTGTGTATTGTTTGTTATTTAATTTCAAATATTTCTTCCCACTTACTCTACTTGATTCTATGAGGACACAGTTTTTCTTCATTTTCACAAAAGATATTGAACTTAAAAAGTAAAAAAACCCCTGTTATTTCACAAAATTTAAATCCACACATTGTATTTTTGACAGAAGTATCTAGTATCAAACACATTAACTGATTAATATGCTGAGAAGTTAACACTTCTAGCTTGAGCTGAGAAGAAATCCTACACTACCAAAATGAACTGACAAAAAGTACAGCCTTGATTTTTTTTCTTGGCAAGTATAAAATTATATATTTACCTTTTTTATTATTGCCTTATAATGTTATTACACTAATGCATGACACTGCACAGCTAGTTTTTGTTTCTGCGTCCTTTTTGTTATGAATTCAATAGCCTATAGTTCTTTTTGAAGTATTATCTAGAATATGATGTAATTAATTTGATATTTAGTTCATACTTGATTTTTTAAGGTAGATAAATTAGTTGTTGAAGTTTACATATAAAACAGATGTTTACATAGGTAATGTGACATGTTGACAAGTTAAGATATGAAATATGGTAGTGGGCAGTAACAAATTGTGCCAAGACTAAAGGAAGAGAGACTTTTGCCATAGGATATTCAATCATATGCTAGTGTGATGAACATGAGATTTTTTCCCGTTTTCTGTAAATTGTCAAAAACTTGATTAAATCAATTGCTCTTCAGTTCTTTGATCTAAGTGAAATGAGCGCCTTTTGCCTCAATACAAATAAAATACTTGGTTTTCCCTCACTTGTTTTTGCATTTATTGTGCAGTTTTCTGTATTTGATATGAAATGTGGAAGTAAAAAAGTAACGATAAAGCTTAGATTAACTTCTCCACTTTTATTCAGGTAATAATTGGTATCAAACTAGTTTAACTTCCAGAGGTACTGAACTGTTCACCCTAGTCGCAGTTTAGAAGATAAAAGTTCAGTAGCCCACTTGGCTTTTGTTGTAGTTAATAAACAGCTTAATTTTTTTTTCTTGTAAACAGTATGTCCAGTCTTTTTGGCAGCTAAATACTGTTTGACAAATGAATGAATTTATCAACAAGTCATGGTAATGGATGGGGTTTTTTGTGCTTTCCTTCCTATCCTTTAATCAGCTTTCACCTTGTAGTAGGTTCTTTTATCCAATCACTTGCCAACTGTATCTTCTTGTGCAAATTCAAATATTTAACACTATCAAAGACTTCTTGAAAATCTAAGTATGTCTGCTGTGTTACCTTTATCCTCCTGCTTACTGACATCTTCCAAGCCACTATGATGTTATTGAGACAGGATTTTCCTTCCTAGGGAGGATGCTGACTCTTTCCCAAAAGCCCATGTCTGTCCATAGGCTCTTAAGTCTTATTTTCTAATATATCCTCTACCATCTTACCAGGGATGGACGTTAGACTCCTCAGTCTGTAACTTGCAGCATTCCCTCCAGAGCCCTTTGTGGATGAGAGTGACATGGGCAGCAGTCTGCCACTTGTCTGGCACAGTGGCTGGCTGTAACGGCAGTTACACACCTTCACTGGCACCTGTACTCTTGATGTTTCACTTCCTTCAGAACTCTGGGGTGAAGGACATCTGGTCCTGGTGACTTGTTCATCTCTCATCTACTTGATGTAGCGCCTGTGGTACGTTTGCATAGGTCAGATGGGCTGCGCCAGGGGAGGTAAGCTGTTCTTATCACTGAGAGTTGATCAACGTTTAAAATCAAAATGTTGTAGGGTTGTGCTACAGGACAAAGTGGTTTAGAAAAGATAAATTGCTGCCATTTGCTGTCCTTCCTAGCTTCTGTATTACCAGATTTCTTGATGAAGAGATGCTACTGATCTGTACAATATCCATGGCACAGAGCTGTCTTCTCACAAGGTTTGACCTGTTTAGCTATGATAGCAGACTTCTGTAAATATTTGGTTTTGTCTGGACATGGATTGGAAATCAAAAGAAGCATTGGTCAAATTTTCTTGTGGAAAACACCGAGCCTTAGACTTAGAAGAAGCAGCTTTCTGTAAGACAAGGAATTAAACAGTTGCTGAGCTGTTAAGGGCTGGGAAGCTGAGGGCTGGAAATTATGCATGGGCAGTCCGAGGTAAAGGAGCAAGCAGTTGAGTGCTACTTCTTTCCTTTGTTGGGCAGGCTGTAAGTTTTGAAACAGTATAAAATCTTTTCCTGATACAGACTTCCTCACTGGACACATATGTGCCTAAAGCATTGCCATCTGGGAAGTACATATGTCTCGGAGAGCAGCACGGGTTAATCTGAATTTAATGTTTTGCCAGGATCATGAAATCTGATGGAGACTCATAGCAGTGTAACAGTTGTTCATGTTCTTCGATACTCTTGTTGTGGGTGTTTGGCTGTTGTATGGAAAAGCACATTGTAATTGGCAGTCCTTGCATAGTCCCTGGTCTGTGAGGTGCTTGGTTCTAGTCTACTGCCTTTTTCTCTGGATGGCTTTTCAGGCACTTTGTGCTACACAAACATCTCAATTGTTCTTCTCTTTTTATTGCCTTAAGTTCTGTACTTACAGTCCATTTATTATGTCCACACACCATCCACATGTTTAGATCAACCCACAACACAAAGCTCTTATTCCTAGCACGTTAAAGATCAGGTAAAAGCTTGCTGGACCTTGTAAGCTGGGGAGCTGCCCTTTATTCAGGAAGAGAAATGGTATTTAAGCTCTGTTTTGAAATAAGCCATTTAGAGTAATAGAACCCATCATTCAAAATCTGTATGATGATTCCATATTTATGTATATAAAAACCTTAAATGCTGTCAAGTGTTTCTGACTGAACTTCAAAACCAGACTCCCTACCATCCACACAGAGATGTAACTGTCCTGGGAAGAAGATTGGGACATCCCTTGGCAGTGCTCTGCTCTTTCACTGGCAAGAGAACAACCCTCTGCCATTTGATTTCTTGCTGACTGTGAGCTGCTGTGGTAAATGCCCTGGCTTGGCCTCTCCTCTCCCTGCTGCTTCCCAAGTCTGGGAATGCACAGCTGGTATGTTCAGAACCTTGGGAGATACTTTAGAGTAATTGAATCCATGTTACATTACAGCTTCAGAATCTCCTTTTTTGGGGGGAGTCGAGGAGGTTTTTAGCTACTCTCTGTTTATTTAATATTTTATGGGTTTTATTTGATTATTTATTTGTTTCAGTGCCCACTGTCAATAATTTGCTTTCCTCTTTCTCGGGAAGAGGCAGTGGATTGTTAACTTCAGATTATCTGGCTTGGATGGGATAACTCACAAGGTACCAGGTTTAGACAGATTTAAGAGCTCAGTGAAAATTTGAAGTTAAATTGCTCGAAGGCATGAGGCTTTGCCTAGAAATACAAATACAGTCAAATTCCTAGAACATTTTAGCTTGGTCTGTGAGACTGACATTGATGAACGTTTCCACAGCTGCTTTCAGCACAAAATGGCTTTTGGAAAATTGCATTTCCAATATTCCCTCTTTTCCATGGTTAAAAATGATAGCTGATGGACAATGACTAGGGGCCCATCCTGTTAGTTTACCAAATCTGGGGAAAACAATCTCATCCCCTTGTTAGACTGTCAAGCAGAGTAGAACTCATCTCAGTTTAAATTCTATCATTTTGGGTTCATGCAAAAATTAAATGTTACATGAAAGCTAATAACCCTAAACAGATGGAAAAATTAAGGAAACTGTTGCTCAGCTCTGAATTTAATGGAAAATCTTGTTTAAAATAGCAGATTGTGCTTAATAGTAGTGTATGCTTTTGTCCAAACAAAGGACTGCATCACTGAAGAAAAATGATTAATGTCCATAAATTGATTTTTGGCAAAAATGAAGCAAAATAATCACTGTGTATCTTAACAATGAAGACTGTTCCAACGCTTGCCGACTGTCCATTGTGTGTGTCTTTCTGTCCCGTTCCATGACTGCCTGGGTATCCAGCTGTGTGGTACACTGGCCATGAAGCATGCTGAGAGTTTGCTTGGAAACTAATACGTGTGGAACAAGCACATGGGCTGTCCCTTGCTGTTCTCAGGGAGAAATGCAGATATTGTGTCGTGTTCTACAGTCAGGTTAATGCATTGGAACTGTGCACTTTTAGGGGGTGTTTCTTTGATTAGAGAATGGCCAAAGACAATATACCAGGCATGGCAGCCCTGTCATTTTCTCCTCTTTTCCTTAACACTAGGAACAGACAACCACTCCAGGGATTAGCCACTGTCAAAGCATGAGTATAGATTATGCTTTTAGGGTAGCTTGGAATCATAATGCTTGTTGAGGTGGGGTTGAAATAAAGCTGTGGTGGCTTCTGAGGTCCCTGAATGTGCACTTCTTTCTAGGTCAGGCCTCATCTCTCTGTGGTTGCCAAACTTTCAACCTTGGGAGAGATGCCAGCAACTCACGGGCCACAGGTCGCAGTCTACAGGTAGGATGTGGAACTGTGTTACTTTACAGGGCTATTAATAAAATTATAGCAAGGGAGCATAGCCATGTGTGAAAAATCAAAGCTAAGTGGAGACCTAGAAGAGTATGGATGATACTTTATTGGTATAATGTAATTAGTAAAGTGCAGGAAGAAGGAGATTATGTTTCTAGGATTCAACTGTGAGTGCCTTTTCAGCTGCATACTGGAGGGTGGTACATATTTCACTGTTTTCTGCAGTAGCACGAACATGTTTGAACCATGGCTCTGGATTGATATGAACTTTTTTAAGACCCTGTGCTATCCTATATGGCCTGAAGACGGTGCTACCGTGGGAAAAGGATTTTTTGTTTTTCCTGCTAGTGATGTCAGCATTACAGGATGGCTTGAATTACTAATTGAAACATGTAGACAGCTGAAACTGAGCTATCCACATCTGCAGATGTTGCACGCCTGGCTAATGAAGCAGAGTTGTGTTTTGTAGCACTGCTTATCTATATTCCTTCTGGAGCAAGTGTATCTTTTTAGCACTGCCTTGTAGAAGAACTAGTATCAATTTTTTTTCAGCTAACTCACAGGAAGTTTATAGGTGGCAAAATGTTACTTGCTGCATTTTTCTGGTGTGCTATGAAGAAGCTAAAATAGCAGTGAATGACCCTCAGATTTCTTTTTGTTAGCTTAGTTGCCAACCTGCTGAGCTCCCCTTCTGTTTGTCCAAGAGCAGATGTGAAAGACACGCTGGCAGTCAAAGGGCCAAGCTGGGACTATTAATGCCTGAGGAGCTTGTGGTTTCAAGCAATGCTGCCATTCTATTTAGGATCAAAATGTGACCCTCCCATACAAATTGCCGTAATATTAGATATCTTCCCACTCTAGGTATTTACACACTGCACTGAGGGAAACAATAACCCAGATGGATCCAGCACTGTGGAGTGAGCAATGCTACAGCACGAGAGGAAATAATTTCTCTGTTCAAACTTGCTCCCACTCCTATGCAAGAGAAGGAGGCAGATGGAGATTACACCCTTTAAATGATGGCACCAAATCACACAATGGAACTGTACTGTCTCCGTAAAAGCAGAAAATAACTTGTTACAGAACTTAACAGAATGCATGTTTTGCCCTTTAGAAAATAGGGATTTTATCACAAACACTTCAAAGCTAAATCTGTTTGCAGAAGATAGTGTTTTTTCACTGGTGCAAAGACAGGTCTGGAAAGAGAGATTTCTGTCAGAGCTGATCCTCTGAACTGCAGTTGTGTAACCTTACTTTGGTGAAGTCTACTTTGTATTGTTTCCTCTGTGAATGAGCTGTCATCCCCGAAAGATACTTTTACATCTTTGGCAGAACTAATACTTTTCTTACAAAAATGCAAGATGAAATCTACGCTGTGACAGGGCAGAAGAAGCAGCAGAGATCAAAAGTTTATGACAATGTCTGAGGTTCTCTGCAGTAGTTAAGAATTTTATGTTAAATGCCCAGGTGACAAGAAGAAGCTGGCCACGTGAAATGCAGAACTTTGGTAGACCCTGCCAAGCTAATTGGAGCAGAAAAATCCTTGCCAGCTTCCAAACAGGAAGCTAACTTATCCCCAAATACTAGAAGACACCCCTGGAGCACCAGCTTAGCATCCTGAAGCAAGCGGTGGTCAGTAGCTGTTTCCAGGGAAAATAAAATACCCCAGAAGCAAAGCCATGCAATGGATGGGTGGAGGAGCAGGCTACAGCAGCCTTTGCAGAGTAGGTTATCTGATTTGTTCAAGGCAAACAGATCATCATTCAATTCTATTTTCTGACTTCTGGCTCATCAAAGGTGAATAAAGCCAAGTACCCTCTGACTGTTATTTTTATAATTTTGCTGACTAAAATGAAAAAGATGGTTGTGCTGAAATTTTAGTGCATGAATGTTCCGCTGTTATTTCCTTTCCTTTGGGCATAACCAAAATTGCTTTCCTTTGTATGTAGGGTTAAATCTGGGAAGTAACACAGAGAATAACACAGAAGCTTTGACAGAGTTTGATAATGTGCTGAAAACTGGCTAACCTTGAAGTAGTGGAAAGTCCTGAGCAGTTTATCAGGAGGGATTAGGTAAAGAAAACCAGAATTTATGCTGCCAATTAAGAAACAGCTCAAAGAAAGTGTACAAATATTTTAACTCAATCACCGATGTTAAATTGGCGCTTGGACAATGACTTTGCAAAAAGATTGTTATAAAAGAATAAATTGTGTTACAAATAAACAACTCTGATTTGGACTTCATTTTGAACCTGCATCGGGGTCTGTGCCTTATCCGCTGCATTTGTACTTATCAGATGTGTTGGACACACGTTGACAGGATGTTTTGAAGCACAGATGCACAAACTGATGGCTATGCCTTCCAGACAGAAGTGATTGTTTAAATGACTTAATAACCTAATAACCCCTTCTGGCTAAGAGATATGAATTAATTTTCCTTGAGAAAGCAAGAATACAACCATGACTGATAACTGTAGAAACTTAGACTGATTTGGTAATCGCATATGATCTACCAAGACTGCTAGAGAGTCTCATTGCTGGATCACAGAGTGGCTGAGGTTGGAAGGGACCCCTGGAGATCATCTTGTCCAATCCTCCTGTTCAAGCAGGGCCACCTAGAGCTGGTTGCCGAGGACCTTGATTAGATGGCTTTTTTTTTGGACTAAAAAGCAGTTAACATTTACAAATTTGAAGGCAGGTTCTTGCACAGGCTACTTGTTTTCCAGCATAATTGTAGCCCAAATGGAAATAGACCCATAAGCTGTAGGAGATGGAGTGAGAACTCTCTGTTCCCCATGTCAGTCTCTGTCTTTGTGGTGCTGTGCAAAACTACATGTATAAAAATGCAGAGAATATTTTCTAAGGGATAGGTTTAACTGAAAAGATAACGTAGGCAGAACGCTTTCAAAGGCTAAAGTCATCTTAATCAGAGTGGACTGAATTCAGATTAAACAAAAAATTAAATTGTTCCCTGTGCATAATTAACTGAAATGCATGAAGTGACAAGTCCTCTTTGTAGAGCAGTTGCTTCTGAATGAAAAATATCTTTTGTCCTAGTTAAGCAATGCGTGTAAATCAGTCTGGATTTATTTTTTGAGATATAATTGGTAATGTATGATATAATGCCTCTGTAAGCAGAGCTTGAAATAACTTGGAGTTAAGCTGAACAGAACAAATTAGACATCTGTTTTAGATGTAGCACATTCTGCAATGTGCTGATCTTAGACACAACTGTCTTATCTGCTGATAGAAACATATTTTTAATATTATGTTATTTGCAATGCTACATTGCAATGGGCAATTGTCAGGTCTCACGTCCTTACAAAAAGCAAAGAATATGTCTACAGGTTCTTCCACCAGTCTCACGAAGAAACGGAGTAATTTGCTTTTGCAACCTTGATCCCAGTGGAATAAGTGGTTACTTTGCTGTATGTGGAGCGAGTGCTAATCCCCAGCAGGATCAAAGCTTTGCTTAAAGGAAGATGTCATCTTCTGAGATGAGTATCAATACTTAATGCTTACAGATAAGCCCTGCCACTCTTTGGCTGCAATTCCGTGTTTTTGTAGGACTGCAGGAGCAGGCCATCTACAGAGAAAACAGTACTCTGGATTCGTAGCTTCCCAGCGAGTGGAATTTATTAATTGTTGGCATTACCTTTGGCAAACCTCGAGAGGGCAGTAGAGGCACAAGGCTTCTGACCTGATTCTGGCCCTCCATTGTGCTGGTTATTGGTGTGATCGAGTGACTAATTATTCCTCTTTTACATCCACATAAGTGTGGGCTCAATCAGTGTAGAATTTGAGTACAATTCACCTTCACTTGTGAAAACACTGCAGTATTTTCTCTCTTTGTTTTTCAGATTAAACTGTAATGTAAACAACCTGTCATAAGAATTTTTGATGTTTTAAGAAAGAAGTTAGAAAGAAGAGCTAAAATGAACTGATTTAAAATACTTTGATGGAATAAGATGAAATTACTGTAAGTGTAATAAAGCATCTTCTTTTGAAAAGGTGAAATTATGAGATAAAATACGCACAAATAAACACAAGTGAGAGTATGGCTGGACTCGATGATCTTGGAGGTCTTTTCCAACCAGATGATTCTGTGATTCTATGATTCTATTTAGTAGAATTATCATCTTCTGATCTTCATCTTCTAAAAAGAACACAAAATAAGCAGAAACTAAATACACAACCACTGATGCATGTGCATGTTCTTTTTTTTCATTGGTAAAAAGATAAAAACTGGGTGTGATTGACTAAAGGAAATGAGATGTGCTGTATTTATGTGGCTGGACAAAGATTTGCCAAAAATTTTCACTGAGCTGGAACTAATGTAAGATGAATGTTATCCAGGAGGTGTAAAATGTCTGGAAAAATACTTGTAAAATTAGGATTTTTAGTGTTGAATTATTGTTTCTGATAACTTGAGGTTCATTTACTAGTTGGGGTAAAAACCCTTCATGGAATATACAAGGAATTCTTAGATCTTTGCACCTAATCTCTGTCCTAGGTGTTTTTCAAATGAGTTAAGCAACTCTGCAGGATACTCAGCTGGGAGCTCTCCCATGATGTGAAACAGCTAAAATAGGCAAACCTGAGCAAGAAGGTCCAGAGTGTCAGGGAAGAGAAGCAAATTATCTTGGAAGGCTGGAGCAGCCACAGGTGTCTGCAGCTGAGGAAAGATACTTATGAATTGGTAGGCATTGCAGGAGAAGTTTTTACAATGATGAAACTGGTGGCTTTGGTGAGCTGTCTATGTCAAATTCACTTATCACCTCTTGCTTACATAGCAAGTAATTTCATTAGAGAAAGCAATCATATTGATTAGAGCTGATCTGCCCTTTGTAAATTTGTACTTTTCCTCCTTGTCTTCTTGTCCTTCATTTGTTTGGAAATGAGATGGTTTTCGTGGTCTTTCAAGAGTTGGCCAGCATTTAGTTCCTCAGATCTTCCTCTGCACCCTCCTTAAAGGCAACTGTAATATTAAGCCCCTTTTCACACCACCCCCCCCCCCCATATCATCATATGTTCTGAGAATGATGTGGCTTTACATCACTGATTTTTTCACCATCCTTCCATGGGTTATGCCTATCCCTTTAGACATGAGTACATGCAGCTACTCTAAACAGTCCTTAACTCTCCTACTTTAGTGTTTCCTCCTTTCTTAAACTGTGTAGATGTGTATGGAGGTCTGGGAAATTTTTGAAGAGTGAGGCAAAAAAGTCATTGAGTATTTCAGCCTTACTGTATTTTCTGCCACCACGTTGTGTCCCCCATTCAACAACAGCTTCACATTTCCTTTGAACCTCACTTTACTATTGCGTGCTCACAGAATTCTTTTCCTTTTACCCTTTTGACCCTCAGCAGCTTGAGCTCAAACTGAACTCTGTGTTTCCTGATACCATCCCTAATTACCTAAGCAATGCTTATTTTCCTCTTCATTTGTTGCCTGTCATTGTTTCTGCTTCTTGTATGTTTTCTTTTTGCATTTTAATTCTTTAAAAGCTTCTTGTTTTGCCAATAGGGCCTTCTGCTGAAATTTCTCATTGCATATAAAATCAGTCCAGCCTTTAATTAGAATTAGAGTGTATTTTGTTACTACATCTATCTTTTTATTATTTTTAGAAAAAGTTCTGCCATTAGCCAACTTGTAGATCTTGTGACCCAGTTTTTATGACAATCCTGCCCTTCAGGGACTGCTTCAGATCTGAATTATTTCCCTCTGTTTCTTCTTTCAGAAATTTGGAGTTTGCCCTTAATGCAACCCAGATGTAGTTAAGGCGACATTCATTTGTAACCCTGACAACATGCAAATGTAGTTCTGATCCAGCTGACCTGTTTTTATTCAGATCATTAATATGTGCTTCTAATACTTTTAAGATGGTAATATCATACACCATGGAATGTGTTTGTTGTACATGACTACTGCACAAGGGCATGGCTTTTAGTGGACCCAGCTTTTGATAAAATGACACTTTTCTCTTTGAGCACAATACTCGAGGTACACTAATTGGGACATTTTGTTCCACAAATCTCAGAGAGCCTATTTTCAACTTGGAAGGCTCAGGTCACAAGAACTTTGGTAGGAGTTTTGTATATGTGAGGTCCTTGGAGACCTTGTGAAGTTCTTTCCTTGCCAGAGTTGAAGATTTTTTGGGGGGAGAAAAGGAGGCACTGAAAGTCAGCACGCTGAGTAGTGTGAAGACTCATTCCAATGAAAGTATTGGGGAGAGTGGGCTTAGCAGTGAAAAAAGATGTTTTGCCTGAAGAAAAAAATAATATGAACAAGGTGATAGCAGTAACTTGTAATCACTGAACGAATTTTCCAATTCATTACTATTAGTAAGAATATGTTGACTCTGTTCTGGGGTGATGGGAAATAGATTGCAACGTTGCTTATTTGTGTTTGTAAGTCATTCAAAACAGAGAAACTCATAGAATCATAGAATGACCCCTTGCAAACACAAATAAGCAACGTTGCAATCTTTCCCATCACCCCAGAACAGAGAGTTGAAAGGGACCCACAAGGATCATCGAGTCCAGATCCTATCCCTCATAGGACATTCCCAACATTCACAGCGTGTGTCTGAGGTCATTATTCTAATGCGTCTTGAATATTGTCAGGCACCTGTGGCATGAAGTTATTGTCCAGAGAGTTTAGGAATCGTCTGGACCCGTTTGTCCCAGCTGTATCATACTCCCAGTTGAAATCTGGCAAATTGAAGTCCCCCGTGAGTACAAGGGCGGATGACTTAGAGGCATCCCTTAGTTCCTCAAGGAGTGACATCATCCTGGTTGGGTGGCCTATAGCAGACTGCCATGATGACATCCGTTTTAATTGTCTATCCCTTAATTCTTATGCAGAAGCTCTCAATTATGCCATTGCCAACTACAAGCTCCATGAATTCCAGCCCTTCTGCTATATACGGAGCAACCCCTCTGCCTCACCTGCTCTGTTTATCCCTCTTGAGTAGCCTGTGGCATCCATTGTGGCACACCAGGCACAGGACTTGCCCCACCAGGTTTTGCTAATGCCAATAATTTTATATATTTGGGACCAGGCCAAGGCTTCCAGCTCCTCCTGCGTATTCCTCATGCTGCATGCATTTGTATAAAAACATTTCAGGTGGGATTCATTGTGCCCATCCCCTTGTGGAGCTGTCTGAACCTTGCAAGGATGCAGCTCCTCAGATTTGATATTCTTTCCCATTGCTTGTCCTGGACTAGGCTGCTGTTGCCCCCCTCCCCATTCAAATCTAGTTCAAAGCCCCTCCTTCTAAGCCGTAGTTTCTGATCCACCGATGACCTTTGCATTTTGGCTGTCACTTGGAGTGCCATCCCCCAAATGATGTAATTAAAAATGAAAGTCAAAGCTAGGCAATGTAAAAGTAGCTCCTACTACAACATTGTCCAATGATGACTGTGGTGAGGGCAGGATTCCATTTCACTTCCCAAGCAGCTTTTGCACACAAAGGTTAGACTGCAGAAGTTGCTGCAGTGGTTCTCACTGTGTGGTTGAATTAGCTGATTTCATGAACTGTGGCTGCAGATGCAGAGGCTGAGGCCTGACACACAGCATGAAATGTCTGTTGGAGGGAGTGAGCTGTGAACAACCAGCAGAGCTATGGGAACAGGCAGTAAGACAGTATAATACCTCATTTCTGTTTATTGTATTACATCAAGAGCTCAGTTTGAAATGAAGCTTTTTATATGTTGTTCTGTAGTAAAACTTCATTTGCCAGAGAAAACAAATCTTCTGCAAGCTTATATTGAATAGAATGAATGAAAATTTCAAGACAGCTACAAGGATTTTTCTGCATCAAGTAAGGGCAACTTCAGTAACAGACAACTGGAGATTTAGTGTGCTTTTAATAAAAAAAATGAATTTTAGAAACCCTGCCGTTTGCTGCTGGCCTGCCTGCTATCTCAAGTAGGCAATGGAGCTATCTGAGGATTTTACTCACCAGCATCAGGCTATGGGCAATGCAAACAGTTTGTTGCAGTCTTGGTTGCTGCATTTGTTCTCTGAGGTTGGGCCTCAATGCTCTGATGTCCCTGGTGATACAGTGCTTTACTGAAACAGTTAAAGGACTACAACCCTGCAGTGTGGGGTTGATTTGTTGGCTGTGCAGTCACAAGTTGATCTGAAGTATTTTGGGAGATAGTGCTATTGAATGTTCTTTTTTGGAGAAATTTTGAACAATGATTCTCATCTAGAGAGCCACATAAATCCTTTAATTAAGACTAGCTGAATGACCAAGGGTACCACATTGTCATTGGGGAATCTGTTAATACTCTAATGACCCAGTTTTTGCTTCAGTAAGGACTAAAACCTAACTTCAAAAGTGGTGTCCTTGTACTGATTTTCTTTTTTTAGTGAAATTGATTTTTGTGTCCTAATTCAGGCTGTAGACTGTTGTAAAGTATTTTCACACTGGAATAACAGCTCAAGGGATGGATTTTTTGTTTTCTTAAGTTTTACCAGTATGAGGTCAAACTGTCTACATCTCTAAAATGTGGATGACGTATTTATTGAATCAATTCCTTTATTAATGTGTAAATAGAAGTATTTTAAATACTTAATAGAGCTTAAAATTCTGCCCTCTGTGTTGCTTCAGTCTTTCCTTAGTAATGCAAGTGCTAAAAGCTGTCAGAAATCTTTGTTAAATGTGTCACTGTTATTACATTATTTTGTGTAATAAAAGCTATTGCAGAAGGGAAAAAAACCCTGTTTGTTTAGGACAAAAGCTGATCATGTAAAGCTTTAATTTACATTTCATTTTTCCCAGCAGGTTATGCAAAATGGCAGTAGCCTAGTCATTTTTGTGATGCAGTAACTCTCTACTTGGACAGAAGAAGCCTTGAGTTTAGGTGAAGATAAATAAAATCATGCAAGGCTAGAGATAGTAGGAAATATTGTAGCTGTATTTTGAGTGGGTTATACTGCTTTCTGTACAGCTGAGTTCTCACAGAAACAACTTTTTACAAGAGGCCAAGTGCTGAATTGTTTGCACCATCACCATTTTCACTTACCTTTTGAGTTAAATGAGGTTGCAAGATAGCATGATTAGCAACTTGACTGGGAGAATAAACATCTAAAATAACAGATTTGGTGCTGTTATGGCTCAGTGCTTTTGTATTTGCTATTCTGTTTTCACTTGCAAATGCCACTTATTTATAGTACTTTGAGAAATTCTGTCTTAGTCACCAGCTGACACTACAAAGACAAGGATGAGACTCCTGAGCTGTCTTACTGATTCAACACACAGCTGAAAGTAGTAGTGAAACAACAGCTTCCAATTATGATCTGGGTGGGCAGTGAACAGAAAATAAAGAAAATGTCAACATTTGAAGATATTGTAAACACTGATTAATGTGTTGCAACTTCCTTCTGACTGCAGAAGTGTTTTCCTTCTTCTATTGACAGTGATACTGAGAGGTTAACAGGCTCAATGAGGAGTCTGTCCCAAGTCATGGTACCACCAGACATGGTGTTTAAACCTCCTGAACGTCAGTCTGGCACCTTGAGAGAACTGCCCCTTGTGTGAGCCAGTCAAAGGGTTGCAAGCAATCCTATTTAACGTATTGATACAGAAAGTCATTCCCCTGCAGCATAAAATGTTCAGTGCCTCAGCTTAATTCTGGGTCACTACCAATTCTCTGGCTATATTAAGTTTAAGTAGACCTAACCATGAATACATTTCTGCAGATATTTTGTTTCTTGGAATATGACACTTGCTATGCTGCCTTTATTTTCAGATTAGGACAGAGTTCCAATCTCATCTCTAAATAACCATAAAGGAAGCCAATATTTAAAAATCTTTCTTCAGATCACTGAATATTGGCCACTAAAGGCCTTCAGGATGCTAACTTCTCAAGGATGTTTTCAGTTCTTTTGCAGTCAGTGGAACGTGAGGAGGGCGTTCCCTTCAGTGAGGCCTTTGGGCTTCAGTAGTGTTAGAACGCACTAGACAGGAGCTTCTATTAATGACTGCAGTCTACACTGTAATATCCTGAGGTGAGCAGTCCCATGACACAATTGGATAAAAATATAGGTAGAATTTTGAGATGCTTTAATCAGAAACAATATAAATTTCTTTTAAAAAGATTATCTTGTTTATAAACATAAGGTAGATATATATTTCTGTGATTTAATTAATTTGCATCTTATTAACTACTCAATAAGCAACTTTTATGAAGCATCTTGAAAGTGTGTTCCTTGTCTCCTTTGTTAGCAATGGTTTATGCCTAATTTATGCACAGACTATTGACTGTATATAGTAAACTTGAAAGTATATGTCACAGAGAGTTTTCCATTAAGTCATAAAATAAAAATTTGTGAAAGCTACTGTAAATGAAATTTAAAAGTTAAGGTCGTACCTATGCAGCTAGGTTGTCTTTCACAGTTTTTTCTAAATAATGGTAAAGGAATTATGTGAATACAAATACAATATTCTAACCATTTATAATTTTCAGTGACCATATTTTTTCAGACTTTTTTTTTCTAGAGTATTAAAAAAATGTTATAAAACAAACAGTGGTACTTTTCTTTTGATGATATGGTAACTTAGTTATTGTATTAATAGTACAATGATCTTCATACTAGAAGAGAGGAACAAGCTCAAAGCAATGACCTGTTTATATGAACTAGCTAAATGGGGGTTGTAATGTACCTGTGTAAAGAAATACTTTGTAAAGCTTTCTGGAAAAATACAGCCTCAGTAATAGGTATGATGCAAAAACCAGACAACAAAGAGACAGTGACGTAAAGGGCAAAATCTTGTGCCTCCTGACACTGACAGAAGTTGTACTGACCCCAAATCTTCTTCCATAACCCAGAGACTGAAAAGTGAAATTGACTTGGGCTTTCTTGAGTACCTGGCCACTTCAGGAATATGAGAACTAACTGTAGTGGCTTCTCCTTACACCTTTGAACAGTGAGTCTAAAGAATATAGTTGGTACTTGTGGTGTTAAGAGTATGCTTTCAACCGGCAGAGTCAGCAGTCTTGCTGTACCATCTCTGGTAACTCAGGAGCATTTATCCTCTTTAAAAATCTGTGGTGTAGACTCCTAGAGAGCATCTTATTAATTACTAAGGGTTAAGAGACAGCACCTCTTCCATCTTCTAGCCATTTAAAATGCACAGAGGGGCCTTTAGCACATAGCAAAATGTGATAAGAAGCTTCAAGCAACTACTTTGTGTGGAGGAATTTGGAAGACGAAGCAGCTTGTCAGATAAAGAGAGCTTTTAATAATAATAATAATAGTGATGGTGATACATAGTGGGTTTATTTGGGTGTTTTTGGAAACGTGCTAAGACATCTGTTTAGAGAAGCAGTGAATCCTGCTGGATTTGTGAGGCTGAGGGTTTGTCAACATCTAAGCATAAGTTACTTGAGGTGAAAAGCTACTGCTACATCAAGTCTTATGTGTGAAGTGAGGAAGCTTGAAGATACAAAATCAGTAGAGGTAGGCTCTGATTGCTATTTTCAAACAGTTGTTCCATTGTTTCTTCTTAGACTGTAGATGTTGTCATTTGCCAAGTGATATGTTGTCAGCTTCTTGTACAGTAAAAAAAATTCCTTAGTGTATACTGCCACTTTACACAGATGCGATCTTATGTTGAATTTAAGCATTCCATGTGTCACTAAAGAACATAGCTGGCAAAATGAAAATGCATATTGAGCTTTTAGCTTTGCAATTGCTGCAATATGCATCATAGCTGTGCTTAAAATATCATTGCTCCTGAACTGGTTGATTTGTAATTACAGCTGACCAACTGTACCCTAAATCCTACCCCACTGTGGGTGTTGGTGTTATGCCATGTCGCACCACAGAAAGTCTTTTGTAAAACTCCAGCTCAGATTACTATTAACCTGAATCTCTTATACTAATCTGCTGCTATGTATCAAGCCCTTTCATTTTCTTTTGCCACTAAGAATTCCAGTAGTCTATCAAACAAAGCGCAGTCAGTTCAGAACCATGTTCCTGCTGTTGCTGAAAAGGTGCCTTATTACAGTTCTTATTTTTACGCAGTTAGTGTAACAGCAAAAAAGTCTGAACCCTGATTGTAGCTATGTGCCATGATGCCATAGCCTATCTGACAGCTAATGACAAATACAACTACTGCTGCAGTTGAAGAATTCACTTTTTGAAGCTCTGAACTTTTGAAGCTGGACAGAGATAAGCAGATAAGCAGCAACTACTCCTTTCATTGGTAAAATCAGGATATATTTTAATTATCCCTGAGTTCTGAGTTGAAACTTACCTGAGAACCTGCACAAGAATACAGTTATTTTGCCAAGAGTGTTAGGCTTTTCCATTTGTTAAAGTTGGCGCTTACCAGAAAGTTTTGGTGAATCAGAGAGACTGGTAAAATGAGAAAGCTGGTAAGAAATTTAGTCAAGTGTAAATCTATGCATTGTAAAGGCACTGTTCTAAGCAGTGTCAAACATCTCTCTGCCTATAACATAGAGATGCAGGTTTGAGGATTATATGATCTTAGTGTGCGTCTTGAAGAAATTGATAATTACGAAATATCTTAAATTTTTCAGCAGCTTTGTCAGGCTTAGTATCTACGGAGAACTAATTAAGAGTATCCTCAAAGTCCTTGACCTGCATTATTCTGTAGAGCATTGTAACAAAGACCTTATAGCTCTAACTGTGCATCTATACATCAGTGTGGAAAAGGATTTATTTTCTTCTTCAGGCTGTCAGGACACACAGATAGCTGAAGATGCATGCGTGAGTTTTGAGTGGCAAGTTGCATCCTGGGTATTCCTACTATGTAGGCCGTAACACTTGGAGTTACTTTTATCCTCCATAAAGTAGCCGGTTGTCTTAACACTTTTCCCAGCAGATGTGGTGAGATGAATCCCAGTTTACAACGATTTTTGATATCCCTTTTTCCCTTGAGCTGCGAGATCAAACCATTGCTGTCTTTTATCTTAAATATGGGAAAACAAACATATTTCCTTGTTATCTCCTTTAGATGCTTCTTGAAAGTTACAGAAATTGTGTGCCTACTGGTCCAGTACACGTGTTGTAGACACGCAGAAAGGTGGAAAAAATTATAAGACTCTGGAGAATTTGAGTACAATAGATTTATTTCCGCTCCAGCATCAAAGAGGACAACAAAAGCTGTGGTTCACAAATGAAGTACTGCCAACAAGGAGTGAGGCTAAGGTAGCTAGAGAAAAAAAGCAGCTGTGGACTTGGGGAAATATGCATGAATACATGGGAAATATGCATGAATACATGGGAAACATGAGTCAAATCACTTCATCTATCCAGGCAGGATGGGAGGCTTGCCAGTTTAAGCAAGCGGCCTTAGTGTTCAAAATCAGAAGACTGTCTATTTTAACATTAGCAACTATTTGGCTTAGAAGTCTTTTTGTTTGATAACTTTATGATTGTGGGGTACTCAAAAGGGGCTGAGAGGAAAAGAACTTTATTACCTAAGAAGTGGGAAATAGAGTATGTGAGCAGAGGAAAGAGTTTGCCTTAAAATATCTTGAATGTTAGAATTTGTTGGACTATTTAAAACCTCCAAACTTCTGCTACTCTTTACAGTCTTGGGTTCCAGAATGCAAAAAAAGCATCATTGTTTTAATATGTTTTATATACCCTGAATTACTATTGCTCTGCAGCTCTTGAGTTTACTGATACATATGTGAGTCCAGGCGACAGCCCAGATTAAGGATTAAACTCACTGTATTGGGTGCATGAGGTAGTTGTTCCCAGTGCAGCATTGACAGAGGCACAGAGGATACTTTGGACACAGAAACTCCTCATAATTGTGCTTCGTTGCTCATGTTGGCGTATAGCCTGTAGTTAACATTGGTGAATTTTTTCAATCTTCTTGTACTTAGAGAAAACCTCCCAGAGAACAGGCTGAAACGTCATGTCAGGCCTCTAATGTTCCAGCTTCAAGTCTGGACTTTGATAGTTAGGGAAATTCTTGTCCCTCCTGCACTCTCTACTCCTTTTCTGTTTCAAAGTTTTTGGGGAGTATTATCCTAGCTGAAGACTTCTTCACGCAAGATTTAACAGCCCTTGCCCCTCAAATTGTCGGTTTTATCGATTTTTTTAATACCCAGCGTGGATGTTTCCACTCACGGTGTCTCTGTGGCACAACTTACTCATTAATGAATTCTATAGGGCCTTACAATCTACACACACAACCATAGTATAAAATCCACTCAAACCTGAGAAAGTGAGCTGAGAAACCTTAGAGCTCTAATTGATTAGGGAAGGGAGATAATCCCTTCTTTAAGAGGAAGCAAACAACTGGTGTTTCCTTTATTAAAAAAGCTGTTGTTTGGTGATGTTGATATTCTCTGCAAAGGCAGTCTGCTTTCTTGTCCTGCAAACTCATGGACATGTCCAGGGCACAGTTCCTGCTTCTCACTCTTCAGGTGATACGTCTTGATCCCGTGTAGACTGTGGTCTGAAAAAGGCCTTCAGCTCCCACAGTGAATCAAATCTAGCTTCAGTAATAAATGGAGCTACAAAAGATTCTTGAAACTAACCACCTGTAACACAAGATTGTCTGTGATGCATTCCTTTGTTATAGTTTCTCTTACTCTGCATGGATTTTAGGGATCCGAGTATGGACCTGACTCCTTGTAAGTACTGAACAAGAAAGGACATGTTTTTCTTTCCAGAAAGTTTTGACTGAATTAACAACTGTATCCTAATACCCAGTTAAGCATAATCTGATTTTTTGTTTATTTGTTTGTGATGCTATTGAATTCACTCTACGTTTTGTGATAATAATTTAGCCATACCAGGCCTGCAGTAGTGAAATCACCCAGTGTGTGTTGTGTTGCTTGCCCAGTGTTTTTGGGCTTGTTTCAGTGAACTGGCTCACAAGTTTAGTTATGCAATGATTGTTTAGATTTAGTAGTTCTTCTCCATGTATGAAATGATGTTTTGAACTGTTTTATAGTATGGCACTAGATGTGTGTGACATCTTCAAACTCCTGCTAGAACCCCAAAATACCATGTCATGCCTCTATATACATTTCTGTTAAAGAAAAAATATTATAGTTCCTAATAACTCAGTAGTCCTTGAGTGGTTTTTTATATGGTGAGAGAAGCGTAAGGCCTTGAGCAGAAAATGGATAAAATAAAAACACTGGCTTCTGGAACATACCAACATAAAAACCATTTTGTGTCTTTAAAAACATTTATTACAAACACAGCTGGACAACAGTGGACTTGGTGGATGTGAAACACTTTTTCAACTCATGGGATTTTAAGTTATCTCTAAGAGTAACGGATTTTCTATTCAAATATCCTTTGTTCTTCAGCACACTAGTTTTGTCTTTCCAAATGAACTTTCCAGAGTGTGGGTGAGAGTCTAGATTTGTTTTTTTGTACACTATGGGCAAGGATCCTGAACTGGAACGCCATCCTCTGGTACTAGTTAAAATATCTGAAGATTACTGTAACTTGTGCAGGGATTCAGCCAGGGCTCTCCTTTTCACTACTTGTTACTGATGAGATAAGTTGAGGTAAGATGTGTGTTATCATTCATACCAGCAAATCCTCCAGGACCACTCTATGTTGCTGCCATGTTTCTGAACACTTGTTCTTGGTCTATTATGCAAGAGTTTCACTAATGCTGACAAAATGAAGAGCTGTAATTACTGTTTCCAAATATAGCCCACTTTTCTGAAGCTCACCAGACTCAACTCTCTTCCTACCCAGGCTTAGCTGATTTGCTATTTAACATTTTTATTACTGCTCAATAACCACAAAGGGCACTCAGTGACATGACATATGAATAGATCTCTGTGCATGACTCTGAAATCTTACACCAAATTTCAGGCTATGACTTAAAATATTCAAGTAAGTTCCGAAACTGCTTAAAATAGTAACACTAACTGATTCATGACCACAGTTCTGTAATATAAGCTGTTCTGTGAAGTTTTCAGTCTGAAGATTTAGTGAGTGAAGAAGACCTGATTATTAGTTAATCCTGTGATAAACTGCAACAAAGATAGGAAATATATATGACAGAGTAAACTTTTCATGTAAATGCAGTATTATGAAACTTCAATTATAAAAATATATCTAGATCTAGGACAGTCTTGTTGCAATAAATAACAGTAAATTATTTCTGTCCTTATAACTCTTTCAGCCTTCAGCCAAATCCCTGTAAAAGTTACTGTTTTCCTTCCATCTGGCTGATACAGGACATTTCTGATCATCTAGGTAGGCTGAACTGATGTGTTCACCTGAGGAGTATGGGAAAATCTCTTTGTTCTTAAGTGTTGGCAGTGAAATGACATTACCAGACAAGATAGATCTTCTACAGTAATTGCCCATGTACAAGTTCCCACAGGAAAAAAGACGGCAATCTTCACTGTGTGCTGTTCAGACTGAGATCTAATACATTAGGTCTTAAGTTTACTATATTGACTGAACTGATTTAATAATGTTCTTTTCACTCTTGCCCCTCTTCCTATCAGCTCTTCTTTGTATCCTTAGAAATGGGAGCATGCTTCTAGTCACACAGTACACAGAGTCAGATATTAATGAAGTACGCTGTTGAATGGAACTGGTGCGTTTGACTGGGAGACAATTACAATGATTGGGAGATGGCTCAGCGACAGGCCCAGCACTACAGATGTGATTTTGTCAAGGAGATTGGTATGGTAAGTAGCATATCTCTGTTAATTAATTTACAAATGATGTATGTTATAATGCATTTGATTCTGGTACTAGGAAGGATTTTTAATTTCCTTTTTACTAGCACAATGGTATGTTTTGTCTGGCACTAGTTAAGAACATATTCACAAGGAATTAAACAAGAATCCTGATTTTATTCTTGGAAGAGTCCTATAATGTTTATAAATATTCCATTTACTTGATTTTAATAAATTAATTTCAGATAAGACAGAGTGGGGCATCATGTTAAATAATAAAAAATGTACATTGTTTTTCCATCAGTTTTCAATTAATCTGTACAGGAAGCATTACACAGCCTTCTAAGGAACAAATCTTGCAGCTATGGTATCCTTGATGTAGCTGATATGTGTGTATTTTAGTGGTTGACTTCTCTTTAGGAGGTTTCTGGACAGACCTCTGTGGACTGATTCAGAAGCTGGAAGACTTCCAGGTGATGAGGTCAGATTTGGCACCTCCAGCACCTTCAACTTATTTGTAGATGCTGAGTTGTTCACCTTAGGTTTTAAATTTAGTGCTTTCTCATCACCTCATCAAAGGAAGCCAGTTGGCCCTGCTTATCTGCCTGACTGGTTTCTCCCCCTGCTCCCTGCCCCTGCTGTTCCAGTACTTCCCATTAAGAAGGAAAATGACATTTTTATTCTTACTCTCTCTTCTTCTATTCAGATTAGTGCTCTCATCATCTTTGACATGTGGTTACAGTAAATATGTATACAAAACAATAAAGACAATCACTATTTTCATTGTGGCTGGGGTCAGTCATTTGAAACACACCTCTACCCGTATTTATTTTTTCACCCTGTGAAACTTCACTTAAGAGCAATGAAAATCAGGCAGCACTAATACCATGCATGTCTGTTTTTCCGTTTTGAGACAGAAAGTGGAATTCTATGTTTATTTCGCTCACATAACCATAGAAAGTGTAAATGGCTTATTTCTAGCATACTAATCTTCAGGAGAGTTTCCGATTCTGTTTCCTGCCAGGAATGGAGATGTTTGCACTTCACTATGCAAAGTGATATTATTATTTTTGGGAGCAGTAAGTAGTGAAGGGGGAGTGGAAAGAGAGTGGAAATAATGTCTACGTGCAGGTTTAGCTTCAAAATAGCTTTTAAGGTAGCTGGCACAAGAAGAGACAAACCTCTTGAACTGGTTTGATGGAAAGGAAGATGGAAGTGTTTAATTCTTCTGTCCATTCATACAAAACTTCTGAAGCCACATTACCTACTCCTTAGTTTTCATGAATTTTTATTTAATTTTTAGCACGATATCTCTTTAAGAGGGATTTTTCAAGGTAGCTGCAGTGTATTGATGCAATATATCTGTTTGGGTTGTTTTGGGGGGGGGCAAGGAAGTGCCAGTATGGGATTGATATCAGAAGAATCTCCATGGGTGAGAGATTTCCTCTATTAGACAGGTGACACCGGGCAAAATGGCAAGCAGCAGGACAGTGGGCAGGAGTGCTTAAACTTTGAGAGCCACAGGAGGAAAACTTCATAGGAAACACTAAGAGAATTGATGAAGAAATGGGTGTTGTGATATGTTTGATGAGCTACTTATCCCATCCTGATACAGATGGTGTTGGGATGCAAAAGTAATACGGAGAGCATTGTAAGGCTTACTTGTTGAATGTCTGTATGTTCTGCCTCCTGGCTGGCATTCCTTGGCCCTTTTGCTGAAATATTTATGTTTCTCTCTAGAAGACCTGAAATTATATAACAAATTGAACGACTGACTTCAGGTAGATGCAATGTAATTCGTTAATGACAAAAAAGTTCCACAGTTTATCCGGGGAGTTGTAACTTATGCCCCTATGCTCTTTACTAATGCCCTGCATACTGCCTTGAGGCGATAATCTTTGTGGTTTGTCACCTGTGCAAAGCCACCTGCTTTGATGCATTACAGGAGACTGGGGCTGCTTGAAAGGTTAGACCCAGAGAAGTGACTAAGGATATGAAGCACCTGAAAGACAAGTCTTATGAAATGTTATGAGTGCCACATAAGAGAGAGACCTTTTGAGTGATCTTCCATTCATTGTATTGATCTCTTCATCAGACACACCTGCCTTAATTCCTTGAGATTTTCTGCACTGGAGTCAGACTGCTGAGCAAAACAAGGCAATTGATGAAATTGTTCATCCAGGTCTTTTTGATTAGAGCAATCGTGGCAGAACTCTTCATGGAAAGGGAAGAGGAAAATCACTGAAAAGTTAATTCCTCAGGGCTACCCAGGTCAATGGAAAACCTTAGCATCAAGTTAGAGGCAAAAAGCTCACCCAAACTCCCTTCCACATCACCAGCAGAACAGCCATTTAATTATGATTCAAAGATTTTGCTGTGTGGGGTGTCAACAGATAAGCAAGCCAGACACTAATGTTGCAGCTCATGCCAGATTGGATTGCAATTTAACATTTAAATGGGTTAGTCTGTCTATAAATCTACTTGTGGTTATTTCTGATCCTCCTCTGTGAAAAGCAGGGAGAAGTGATCTATAAATCATGATGTTACAAATGTCTTTTATTTTCCTGATTGGTTTTAGGAAGAGAAATCGTATATTTGTTTCATAATTTCCCTTCACTTATGCTTAAAAACAGCTTTGGTTTTATCTTTGTTAAACAGAAACGACCTTCCTGTTAGTAACCAGGCTGATAATGTTGTGTAAGCATTTGGCAATGACTGCACACTATGCAGACTCTGTCAGAAGTGAGTAGGTCTATTCTTTCAAAACACCAATAGAAATATAATTGCACATTTGTGTGGGACTGTGGAAGAGCAGGTGTGTAGGCTTACCTGCTTTGTTTGTTGCAGCATTGATGAGTCTGTGCTCTGGGGGTGGAGTTCCTGGGGCACTGGGCAGGATTGACATTTGCCTCCCTTACCAGCTGTCCTACATACTTTCCTGTGAAGTGGGTTGTTTTATGTTTTCTGTGCATTCTTATTCCTCTCCTCTGGCATTTAGTAGCACATTATTCCTTCTGCCTTTTACAGTGATCAGTGTTAAGAACTTTTATTATTACTGCATAGTGTTATAAAACTGCTTAATTTAGAAAACAGAGCTGTGTACTTGGCAGAACAGATGGAAACAAACTCCTGAGTACAGCTGAGAGAAATGGAAAAAAAAATCAATATTAATTTGTTTAAATTTACTCAGTGCCTCAGCAATGAGTAAACCTATGATAGGTTTAGTCAGATGTACTCACTCCACCTCTTCTAGCACATCTCTCCCACTTCCACTGCGACCAGTTAGAGATAGCTGTCTGGAGCCAGGAAACCTTATATCAGTAGCTGGTGGAGGAGAGCCTGTCAGATATTTTTTTTTTTTAAGATAACACTGAAGAAGTTTTCAGCTAAATATGTGCTTCCCAAGCATATTTTGCTTTAATTTTCAAGCCTGAATTATGTTTTTTGAAGACAGATGGCAGGTTTTATTTCCTATGAGTGGGTTCTGTCTGTTTTCCCCCATTTGTTTTAGGACAGAAAGTTTCCAGATGCTGGTGGGAGGAAAAAGGAAACTTTCTCTTTAAAATTCCTGTTAAAAGGAGAGTGTTCTCTAAACTTTGTATACATATTCCATGCTGGTATTTCAGTTTATTGTCTGGCCAGTGGCTGTGCTTAGTCTCAGTAGAAGCATTTAACTAGAGCTTATTATACTTTTTCTTGGATGTAATAGATACTTTCATTTTGGCAGTGTTATTTGTTTTGTAGGTAGTGAATCTGTTTTCTTATAGACAGATTTCTTACATGTGCTGAGATTATGCCTTAAGTCTTTCAGTAAATTAATTCAAATTGTTATGTGTGGTTTTAGGAGTGCTTCAACAGCTAAAAACTCAATCTATGGAGAAAAAGACAAAACAAACATATGTCTTTGTCAGGTTTCACAAGAACTGTTGCAGTTGTGCACTGATCAGAACAATTGCCTTTACTATTTTCATCAGATCAGCTTGTCATCCCTTAAAGGAACAAAGTTCATGATATAGATGAAACAGGAGGAAATACAAGGAACACCAGAACATGCAGGCTGTCATCCTCCATTTATAGAATTATCTGGTTGGAAAAGACCTCTGAGATCATCAAGTCCAACCGTACCTGTCCCCTTTCTAAACCATGTCCCTAAGAAACTCATCTACCCACCTTTTAAATGCCTCCAGGGATGGCGACTCAACCACCTCTCTGGGCAGCTGTGCCAATGCTTGACTACCCTGTCAGTGAAGAAATTTTTCCTGATGTCTAATCTGAACCTCACCTGGTGCAACTTGTGGCCATTTCCTCGCGTCCTGTCACCTGTCACTTGTGAGAAGAGACCAGCACCCACCACGCTGCAACCTGCTTTCTGGTAGCTGTAGACAGTGATAAAGTCTCCCCTCAGCCTCCTCTTCTCTAGGCTAAACAACCCCAGTTCCCTCAGCCACTCCTCACAGGACTTGTTCTCCAACCCCTTCACCAGCCTCGTTGCTCTTCTCTGGACGTGCTCCAACACCTCAATGTTCTTCTTGTACTGAGGGGCCCAGAACTGAACCCAGTACTCGAGGTGCGGCCTCACCAGTGCTGAGTACAGGGACACAATCACTTCCCTGGTCCTGCTGAGCACTCAGTTTTTGATGCAGGTCAAGATGCCACTGGCCCTCTTGGCCACCTGGGCACACTGCTGGCTCGTGTTCATCCAATTGTCAACCAACACCTGCTTCTTCTCCGCCAGGCAGCTTTCCAGCCATTCTTCCCTAAGCCTGTAACACTGCATGGGGTTGTTGTGTCCAAGTGCAGGACTCGGCACTTGATCTTGTTGAACCTTATCCTGCTGGTCTCAGCCCATCAATCCAGCCTGTCCAGATTTCTCTGCAGAGTCTCCCTTCCTTCAAGCAGATCAACAGTTCCACTCAGCTTACTGTCATCTGCGAACTTGCTAAGGGTGCACATGAACCCTTCATCCAGATCATTGATAAATATATTGAACAGGACTGGACCCATGACTGAGCCCTGGGGAACACAACTCGTGACCGGCCTCCAACTGGATTTAGCTCCATTTACCACCACTCTCTGGGCCCAGCCATCCAGCCAATTTTTCACCCAGCAGAGGATGTGCCTGTCCAGGCCAATGGCAGCCAGTTTCTCAAGCAGAATGTTGTGAGAAACAGTGTCAGAGACTTTATTGGAGTCCAGGTACACCACACCCACAGCCTTTCCTTTGTCCGTTAAATGGGTAACCTTGTCATAGAAGGAGATCAAGTTGGTCTGGCAGTACCTGCCTTTCATAAACCCATGTTGACTGGGTCTAGTCACCTGGCTGTCCTGCGTGTGCTGTATGATAGCACTCAAGGTGATCTGCTCAATGACCTTCCCTGGTACTAAGGTCAGACTGACAGGCCTGTAGTTCCCCAGATCCTCCCTCCGACCCTTCTTGTAAATGGGTGTAACATTTGCCAGTTTCCAGTCGTTGGCATTTCCCCAGTCAGCCAGGACTTCTGGTAGGTGAGGGAAAGGGGTTTGGAGAGGACCTCTGCCAGCGCTCTTAATATCCTTGGGTGGATCCTATCTGGCCCCATGGACTTGTGTATGTCTAACTGGCCAAGCAGGTCTTTAACCAAATCCTCCTGGATCATTGGTGCAATCTGTCCATATTGCCTTCTAGGAATGGATCCTGGCATAGATATGGCAGTTCTGAGTTATATCTATGTATTGTACAAGGGAACAGTAGTTCCAATATGCCAGACCTATGCCAGGGTAATGACAAAGCAATAGGGGCAAGATGCAGTTCTGTAAAAGGTCTTGTCCTATGGACTTGTCTTCTTAGGACTCCGTAACTGAAACAGACCTGCAGAATGTCTCCTGCAAGTTCATGCTGTCAGAAATCGTCTACAGCTCCTGAGGCTTTTGTTTGGTCCATGAAGTAGCAAACAGTCATACAACAGTGCAGAAGGAATGCTGTGTTATTGTTGAAAAAAAATAAACTGGTGTTGAGTAACATAGGCTTTGATCGGCTTTTGAGAAGTGCTGTTTGCATATATTTCCTCATAGAAACAAACACTTGCTAACACTAGAAGAGAATTAGTAAAATACCAATAAATATCAAGTGGCAAGGATGGAAAACTGGTTCATGCTGTCAGTGGGAAGATTGTCTTCTCATAAGTGTGATTTGACTCTCTAAAAATTCGGTCACAGATACTAAAAGATACACTTTATATCAGAAATGTGTTGAGTCTTGTTGCACATCTTTTCTAGGGCCTCTATGAAATTACAGTGTTTTTCATCTAAATTTTTCCCAGCATTTTTCTTCTTTTGAATCAGTATTGCATGTTGCTTCGTTTGTTAATTTTTATGGAGTTTCTAGACACATTTACAACTTGAAAATACAGACTCATAAACAAAAGTGCAATGAAGCAGAAGCTACTCAGTGATGCACTGTGAGGGTTTCAGCTTACAGCAGATGTTAAAAAACCTTATTGATACGAGAATGTTTAATAAACTGATTAGTTCCTAGTAGTTCTAATATGACTTTTTTGGGAAAAGTGAGTTCTGTTTTCACTGTCAATGTTTCCTAGGTAGAAACTCAAATAGGTAATGGACATGATGTGTTTGTTACATAAAGCAGAAGTGTTCTAAAAACGTAGTGGGAAGATGTCTGTTCTCTAGCCTTAATCCCAAAAAGCCAACTGCTTATGTGCACTTAAAATTGCTCTCAATCCCACTTGGCTTTCCTATCTTTTTCTTTCAGTTAGTACTCTTGGTTGTGGTTGTGGTTTTGTGTTTTAAGATCATGCCTTAAATTCATAGTACAATTCATAGCATAAGCTTCTATTGCCCAGGGACCTGTGAAAAAATTGAAAATTGTGCTGAATGAGTCAGAAGGTATGAAGCTAGGAAATCATTATTTCTCCAGTTTACATTCCCTACAACTTTTGTTTTTGAGTGTCAGTGTCGGAAATCAATACTTTTCACTTGGGGAGGAAATAGTTGTTGTTTTAAAAAATAAATCAAAACTTTTGAGATATGAGAGATTAAAGCCTGATGACCTCTAACTGTGAGATTGCATATTTCAAAAGTTGTACAATGAAACCCATGATGGAACATATCTGCTAAGCCAGAGAAATTTACAATAAATGAAACTGCACAAAATTGGAATGGGAACTGAAAGCAACGTAACTTCTGGAACAGTATAATATCTGTGCTAGTTTTTGCTATTTTTTTACCTTCATATGTTTCTTTCCTAGTCTTGCTGTTTCTCTAATTCTGGAAAGATTTGTAACTGCGTGACTTGGACTACTCCATTCTTATGACACGATCCCTCAGATGACCCTGAGATTGATTTAGATTTTCTTCCAAAATATTGATAAATGAAGGTCGGGGAGGAGAACTGAATGTATAACAATGTTTTGTCATTGAAACGGGGTATTTTGACTTGATATTGGTTTGAGTTGATATCTTCAGAACCAACTCAAATTGCATATGTGCTATTTTTTTCTTAAATAGAGTGAGGCTTAAGAAAAATAACTAAATCTGCTTTTTTTTTTTTAATTTGGTGGAAAGAGCTTGCCAACAATCTCATCTCAAATACCGTGAGGGTTAATCTATTGTTACATGTTTTCCCTAAACCCAAGGCCATGCATTGAAAACACTTGACCTTATGTGTTCTCAGAACCTAGTGGTAGGATAGAAGAGGACTAGGGAGTCCTGGATGGAATTGGTAAACGTCAAGGAGCTGTAGTTTAACAACTTGCAAACTTGACTTGCAGTTCAATGAATAAAACATCCGCTATTACTGACACATGGAAATTTAGATCTGTTTTGTTAATGGTTGCAATAATACAGGGAACCATAAATATTTTTCAAACAACTTCAAGGTATTTTGCTAAAAGAAACTTTTACACAGATTCTAATAGCTTATGACAGCAAGAAACTTGATGATGCCTAACACAGAATATAATTCTTTTAAAAAGCAAATGTTTTATGGCTCTAGAATATTATATTTGGCTAACATACATTTCCAAACATCAATCTCGTAGTCCCTGAATCAAGAAATGGTCTTTTTAGCTGATCTAACCAAATATTTTTACAATTCTTTCAGTGACTTAGTGTGACAGTTATGCTCCCATTGCTTCATGGTGGCAACAAAAGGTCCATAATTCTACAGCAGTGCAAGTAGTATTGTTATATTTCTAGCTTTCCCATGCTGATGGACTAATAATGATGAAATCATTACTAGAGTAACTGGCAGAAGATGCAACCAAATTTGTTGTTGCCAACTCTAAAGAACTTCATGATCCTCATTATCTGATGTAGAAGTTCCGAATAATTGTTTTTGTTTGTTTGTTTGCTTGTGGCAAAAGTTGTTAAAGTTAGCATGTACAAATGCTGTCTTTTGCCTAATATGGTGTGGAAAATCTATTTTTCATTAAAGAGAAGTAAGTTCCAACTTCCAAATGAAATGTGCCATGCCGCAGTTGTGGAATGGTCAGAAAAGTAGGACTGTAGAGGTAGAGGCACTTTGCTGTACAGGTATAAGAAAGCGTGAGTAAGAATCAGCTGGAATAACAAGGGGAAGGAGAAAATTTCAAACACAGCTACATAATCCAGAAATTTTTAGAAAAATGTTGGGTTTCAATCTTGAGGATTGGATACTGACTAATGGAAAAAAGCTGAAGATGTGTGAAAAGACGTTTTGTTTCCTATTGATTCCTTGTGCAGTCTGAAGAAACAGAATTTTGTATGTTCCTTGGAGATAAATAACCAAACATTGTGAATGTCTTATTTTAAGTAAATTCAACCCATATATCTTTGTGACTTGGGTCAGATGGGTTACAATAATTGTGGATATTTGCTTGAAGCTGTACTACTACTTCAATGTCTCCACTTGTTCTGGAAGGCATAAAGAGAAATCATTAGTGACTTCTAGCAGATCTGTCACTTTATTCTCTAAACATGAAATGAACAGTGATACTCGCTGTGACAAAGCTAAACAAATAGTCCCTCAAATTTAAGGCAACCACATCATGAAATATTGTATTATCTCAGAGGAAAACATGAATAAAGGGACAAATCTTCAGCTGTATTAAAAGAAAAAATGTATTACAATGAAGGAAATCTACTGCAATCAGCAGAAAATGTAATCAGGAATCCATTTTGTGGTGAGTTTCTTATATAAAATGGGAATAAGCAGTTATTGCCTGGAAAAATCAATGATTCACAAATATATGGGTTTATGACATGGGGAAAGGAACAGTTATCTGAAGGAGGCCCTAGAATGACAGAGGAATACTATATAAAGGAAGTGAAAAAGCAAAAGTCACAGAGAACAGCTCTGTGCTTCTTTAGGTTTGTGTTTAATATATTTGCTTTTCTTGCCTAACATGTATCTAATACAACTGCTTTTCTACCACTTTCTAAAACTACTGTTCCTAGCTGTGTCATATTGCCATTCTCCCTTTCAAATCTCAGCCAGGGGAGGTTTAGACTGGATGTCTAATTATAGACATATAATACTTCACCAAAAGCGCTGGCAAGCACTGGAACAGGCTGTTCAGGGAAGTGGTTCAGTCACCATCCCTGGAGGTGTATAAAAGACATGTAGATGTGGTGTCTTAGGCATATGGTTTAGTGGTGGAGTTGGCAGTGTTAGGTTAACGGTTGAGCTCAATGATCTTAAAGGTTTTTTCCAACCTAAATAATTCTATGATTCTATTCTATTTTTCTATGAAAATCCTTGGTTGAGAAAAACAAGTCATGTTCAGTAAAACTGCAAGTGATCAAAGCACCCTACTTGAGTCAGATAGTGTTCATAGTTGAAACCCCTCTTACTGTACCCATCTAGGAACACACTATTCTAGCAGGGCAAGATCAGGGGCCCAGGATGGGAAGACTTAGTTTCTGCTTTAAAGTTTACAAAGTGCAGTGATGCTAGACCTGTGAGCCTGAGCTTCCTGTGACTTGGAGCATGCAACTGTAATATTAAACATGAATTCTGTCCAACTTCAGGATTTGTGCATGGAAAACTGCTGCCCTTGCTGCAAGCTATATAATTTATTTTTGAATATGTGGTGCAAACAATTTTTTTCGCTAGTAGAAGAAAGAAGAAAAAATATATAAATTGCTCTTCACCACATGTTCTTTCCTAGTGTGGTGCAATGAATGACAGTGCTTTGACACTGCAGTAATTTCTACTACAAGATGTTCAAAGGTAAGGGCTTGATCTCCTGCATTTTGCATGTGCTGTTTCATGTACTGTTCATGAACAAACTTGTACACATACTGTTTTTGGCTTCTAGGATACTTATTTACCTTTACCCCTTTGCAAAATGTTTGCCTGGATGGTCTGCATAATGCCACTAATAAGAAGGACTGAAATATCACATTCTAGCAACTTGCAGAAATTGTACTTTTCATCAGGTTCTCCCTCCCATCTTCTTTTTTTTAAATTTTTTTCTCCTCAGATGAAAGTGGAATTCTAAGGGTTTTTTTCAGTGACATAAAGAATGGGCCAAAGTTGTTTGCATAGTGTGCAAGCCATTGAAATTACTGAAATTGAACACAGGGCTGCAAAATCGATCCCTTGAGCGTATTTCAATATGGGACACGAAGATTTGAAATGATCAGTGAAATTAGTAAGCAGAAAAGGTGACACGATATGAACTTTCTCAGGCTTAGCGATTCCAAGCCAAGAACTTTTGTCTTGAAAACGCGTATTAACTCCTTTTCTCAGCCCCAAGACAATATGATAGTTTGAGATTTGTCCAGTAATTGTTTAGCCATGTTGAAACTATGAATATGAAATGTCTGTGATGGGTTCTTAGTGCCAAGGAGAAAATTGAAACGAAAACAACAAAAACCCCCAGCGCTACACTAAGGAGGCTCGAATTTTGTTTTGGAAATATTCATAGGCTGAAGGAAACTGTTAGATGATAAAAGGTATTGTCAGCTATTAAAAGAAGCAAAATTGTATAAGCTATTGTACTGTGAATCTTGGATATAAATTATTCTTATCCCTGACCTACTAGATCATCTTGAAATGTTTCAAACCAGTGATGCTTACACTGGCTTAATAGGATGTCTTTCGCTGTTATAATGCAAATGAAGAGAGCATACTTGACAAATACATGTGGATGTTTCTTCTTTTGTGCTTAATCCTTCCTCTTCTCTGTGACTCTGGCCTGCACATTTCGCCTATGCAAGTATGAGTATAGTGAAAACGATGCCTTGTGAAAGCAGCCTATTCAAAATATATTTGTTGACAGGAATGGAGAAAGTAAGGGGCAGTACAGAAACTTGGTTTTCTTCTGAGTTCCTATTCAACAGGACATTGTGACTGCTACTTTATTTGGTCTCTTTGGGCATGGATGAGGAGAAGAGATTTCTGCTGAGTGGGTAGGGTGCATTTTGATGATGTGCTTCTAGGGCAAGGAAAGAGGATGCAATATTGTAGATGAAGGCATTCTGGGCAGTTTGCAGAAAAGCTCCCTGTTACAGGTGAAATCAGAGGCACTAATAAGTAATACAGAGAAACTTTATTCTCTTTTATCCAAATGAGTCACTGGAAGAAGTCTCTGACACAATCCTGTACTTCTCTAATTTTCCTCTACAACCCCATGGCATGTTGTTCCCTGGTTGGTAGTTCTAGTCTAAAATGTTTGTTAACTGTCTTCACTGTTCTCAATCTCTGCAAAGTTCAAAAACATCCATGTGTGTTTTAATCACTTAATACAACTTAATTTACTGATTCTGTGGACTGAACTGTACTTTGTTATAGACATTACCTTTGTGAAAGTGAATTATATTGTTTATCTGTTTATTAATTTTGTAAAATGGACTGGAGAGGAAGGTATAATTTTAGATAAGTCACCCAGTAAAATTGAACTTGTGAATGTATATTATTCATATAATATAAGAAAAGAAGTAATTGGACTGAATAAATAAATCTGCAGTGAACAGCTGAACCAAGCTGTCATTTACAGATATTTAAAGCTTCAAAGAAGTTAATCTCCTTTAAAGAAACAAAGTAACACCTACATAAATCCCATCAGGGCATCATGGCTTGCAATCTTCAGACCTTACAAGCTTTCTTAGCATTCCTGATGTGTTGGGATGTGTGAAGCATCATTTATACGATTTCTGTGTTTAGACAGTATGTCTAAAGACAGAACCTAATATAGGTAACTTTAGTTTAACTGCATTTTTAGGTTGGATGGTAACTAATTACTTTCTGAGTCATATTTTAATACCACAGCATCTATAAAACCTTAGATAGTTTAAAATACTAAGCAAATTCTATTTTAAATGCTGTTTCATGCCCTGGCTCTCACAGATGCAGAAGCTGGAGTAGGCTACGGTCAAATATACAGCATTGGCATATTGACATCAAAGCTGTGTGGGAGGAAATGCCATCCTGTGTCAGCCTTTCAAAAATGTAATTTCCTGCTATTCTGCTGCTAGCTGGAGCATAATTGCATTTTTGGTGCAATCGTTTGCATATTCGTTCAGTGCATTCGTCATTGCACTTACAACTTTTCTGCAGAAGGGGTGAATAGTGGTTCTCATCCTGAACTTCACCACTCATCTACTGTTTAACTACTTTAGTTTAGGTCATACACATCGTAGTGCTTGAGTTAGGCAGGTAGAGGCAGGGAAAGTCTTGCTCTTCCTGTGCTCTCTGTTGGCTCCCACTTACAGCTGAGATAGATAAGATGGGAAGAGCATGAACAATTGTAGGGCAAGAGATAGATAGTTACATGTGGGAAAGGATATGTCGCAAGGTTCACTTCTAGGAACCAAGACAGATGTCAAGGCAGAGAAGGCAATACGAATAACATTCGTGTCTGTCAGTGCCTTATTTGGAAGATCCTGACCTGACTGAGCCCTCTCTACAGTCTGTCCAAACTCTAATATGTAAATGGAAAGCACTTCTACAAGCTATGAAATATTACCACTCAACAAATCATTTTTCACAATATAAAATGCATTGTTCATTTGAACATTTGTAGTAAATATTATAAATGGGTCCAGGCAGCAAATCTCAAATCCTGGCCTTTATTATCTATTAGAAAACCTGGTTTGGCATCATCCTTTGAAAGCAACAGTAATATTTGCATTTTAAAATGACTGTCTGTCTGGTGAACTAAGGCCAATTTTGAAACTGCAGCCAAAATTCCTCTCACAATGTTTTCAGTCCCCTCACCAAAAGTGATCAGCCAGCTGACCAAACCCAGAAGTCATTCTTTCCTGTGCCTGTGCGATGTTTTTATTGAAAGAAAGGCTTTGTTTATAGTCATGGTTTACTTTGCATTCAGTCTCAGTTATTGTAATAGCTTTTTGTTTTAACTTGCATGTTCTGATTACTTATCTTACTTCACTGCATACAGGTACAAGAAAATGCTGTCTTTCCCACAGTGGGTAGCTGATGTCTTTCGATAGCTTTTAACAATAACAACAAATCTGCAAATATTGCAGATGTTCCAGTTCAAAAAAAACAAATCGTTATACATCTACATCTTTCTTCTGAGATCAATAACTTCTCCTGAGTACTTTTGCATTCATACTGCCTTCCATAATTTGCTATTCAGATAAGCGTACCTGCTGTAAGTGAAAGCAAATATTAACACTAGTGTGGTAGTTTTCTTTTAAAATAGCAGAGACTCAAGCTCCCTTCTGTCTGTGACCTTTCCCATAGGCTTAAATAGAATCCAACTTTTCCACTGAGTAATCCACATGAAGAAATAATAAGGTATACATGAAGAAGTTAATGTATTAAAGGAAAAAGACTTTTCATCATAGCGATTGGCAGTGATATTTTATCATATGAATTATGCATGTGTGTTTGTTTAAATGAGTTTATTGTTGTGTGCTTACACATGGCCCACTTGTTGCTAGTCAGATTGAGCAAAGAGTAATTTGTAACCTGAGGAGCATAGCATTAATGACATTAATGAAAAATTAATTGTGTATCACTACCTATACTGTATATTTTTTTCTTTCTTTCCCCCTAATCTAGTTGTATATTGAAAAATTACAGAACTAAATCCAACAAAGCTTCCACAATTTCCTTCAACGCTTGTTGGATTGAGGTTTTGTCCTCCCCCTCCCGCCTTCCTCAGAAACATAATTATTGCAATTCTTTCATGATCTTAGTCCATTACAAGGGCACTTCTTCCTGCCAAGGCAGAACTAAAATAAGTCCTTCAAAGGAAGAATGGTGAGTGAAACTAGTGGAGAAATAGGAAAAGTAAGAATAAAATGCTCTGCTAAGAGAACATGTAGAAAATGGTCTCTTTTCTGTATGTGGGAAAATATGCTCCGCTATCTATCCAAGAACCTGTGCTTGAATAGATTCTTGGATATCTGTAGAGTCCTCTGTCTGCAGATGGGACTTTCTCAGAGCCCAAAACACTGTTCTTTACTTGTGCCGTTTTTTGGAGGCCTATTTTCAGAGTTTGGTTAGGGTGATTCCTGCCTTCTTGCATAGAAAGGATCAATTTTCAATTTTTTTTACCAAAGTTGATTTTGTCTACGTTCACAGGACTTCCTGCTGATAAGCAATGGAATATAAGATACGTGAATTGGCGTTGAGTGAGGCTGAACCCAGGGGTGATGTATTTCAATCAAGGCTTCAATCTAAACATGATGACTATTAAATTCCTTGTTATCTTTGAGTACGTCTTTTGTCAGAGTACTTTCAAAAGTCAACAAAGCAAATATATTTCCAGATTTATTTTGTGTTTGAAAAAAAAGAAATCACATAGATTGTTCCAAAGAGAAGTGAGCTAATTACTTAATCAGAATAGATTTTTTAATTCCCTGAAAGTTTACACATTTCCAGATCTTACAATTAAATTTTAACTTTTTTTTAATCCCTTTTTGTTTTCTCATAATAAAATGAGACATTGTATGTTGCATATGGCCAAAGTACATATCCTAAATAAATAAAAAAAAGACAAAAAATAATTTTAATAGTTAAAATGATGTATTCAGTTACTTTTTCATTATTCTGTGTTTTTTAATTTATATATTTAGATAGACACACTATTCTCCTGATGTACCACAACTTTTAGACATCACACATTTGCTTGTAGTTTAAAAGCTGTCTCTCAGTTTTGGTTAATTATATTGACTAGTTTTCCTTTTAGCTTAACTGCTTCTAGTTCTCTACTGTAGAACTTATTTATTGTGTTATCCATCTCTCTGTCCTACAAGGAATGTTCTCAAAATTCTTTTTAGCGTAATTGGTGATATTAAAAGGTTTTTTTTCATTTTAATGTAAGTTAAATAGTGTAATACCCAGGAAAAGTTTTAAAGATAAAGGTTTTAGCACCACAAAGAGAGTGATCTAGATGTTGTGCAACTGAAAACATCTGTTTACTACAGTAAATAGACTTTCACTTTAAAGGCCTTCTGGAAAAAATAATCAAAGAAAATTCTTTATATCCTTTCCATGTTCAATGCATCTGATCATCCTAGCCTGTATGCACTTATTCTGGCCCCCATCACCATCCATGGCAATTTTGTAGTGGGAGTAAATTTCCTGCAGTGCATGATAAGCGAGACTGCATCAGGGGCAGCAGTTGTTCACTCAAGGGTTCCGGGTAGGCTTATGAAAACACCCAGGATACAAGTTCCAAGGCAGCTGACAGTGATGAATCAGAAATGAAACAATTTTTTTGTGTAAACCTGAAGCATGATTTTTCATTTCTATTGACAATCAGCAATTTCAGGAAAATCTTCAGATTAGTCAATACTGTACATTTTTGTCTTATTAACATTCATAAGAAATTTTGATCACAATGTAATATCTAATATCTAATAGCAGAGATACCCAGTGTGAGATATGCAGGTCTTACATTTGCTTCAGATTTCCTGATGTGCGTGACACATGATAGCATGTATTATATTAACTTCAGTTTGGAACACATATATATTGACATTTTCAGAACTGTGTCTGCAATCACGCTCTTAGACAATGAGAAGAATACTTTGACTTCAGCAGCTTAAAGTTGGCCTGGATTATCTCTGACAGAGGCAGCGATAGACATTTAGAAGCTGAATTTCTTTAACCATAGAACCAATTTGTCTTTTTGTGAGCACACTTACATTATTCAGTCTGCATTTTTCAGTTTATGCTTTAAAAAAAACACAACAAAAAGAGAGAGAGAATTTCCACAGACAACTGTAACACACTTACTGTGATTTATAGTGAACTCAGTGTGTGGATGGAGGAGGCGATGAACTTCTGTTTTATTGACAATACAAATGCATTTTGGGGATCTGTTTGACTTTACAGTCAGCGTTGCTGATATATGGGCCTTGTGTTTTTCTGGATTATAAACAATGAGAAGGAAATCTATCATGCATCTATCCAGCACCTTACTGAAGACTTTAAGTTGCATCTATAATCCTGGACGCGTATCTAGATCTAAAAACTTTCTTAAAGAACTGTTACTCTTCACGTGAACCTGCAGGCTTTCAAGGACACATTGTTTTTTAAGGAGATAACAGACAAATTGGAAGATGAATCTGTGGAGTTACGAAATGTAAAGAAACTGTCTCTGGTATAGAAAACCTCTGATCCATAAACTGTTGGGCCTGGGTCAGTGGGAACATAGTAAAGCAAAGATAGTACCCCTCTTTCATCTTCTCTCCATATTTTCTGCAGTTCCACTGCTCTTGTTCATAAATTTCATAGTTCTTAATTTAATCCAGTGTTAGTCAAACTGGTCATATGAGTATGTACCCTTACTACAATCCAGCCAGAAGAAGGCTTATTTTCTCTTATTTTTCACGGTACATGCCACAGTAACTACCATTAGTTGGACTAAAATCTGGAAGGAAATGTACAGTTCTCCCATTTCTGAGATGCTTGCGTCCTTCAAAAAGATGACATTTTGCTCTGTGAAGATGGCACATGATGATGCACAGGAGTTGTGCAATTAGCAGATTTTTATGGCAAAATACGTAACTGTAAACAAGAAGAACAAGTTTTGGAGACATTTCTTTCTTCAAGGCAAGGCAAGGGGCTAGCATTTTTTTCAGCGCTTAGAGCTCAGGAAGCTTATCAGCATTGAAAACAAGACCTTCAGTTGGGAACCCTGAGGCAATTTTTCTAGAAGTTACCCTCTCTGCAATACCCA
Organism: Tapera naevia; assembly: GCA_033556795.1. Classification (NCBI taxonomy): domain Eukaryota; kingdom Metazoa; phylum Chordata; class Aves; order Cuculiformes; family Neomorphidae; genus Tapera; species Tapera naevia. Next base: position 14,378,362 of record JAUMJJ010000023.1, on the reverse strand, counting down.
GATGGGAACAAACACACCTGAATAGAAGTGATTGGTGATGGAAATGTAAGGGAAATGACTGCTCTGCGTTTCAGGAGAGGAGGAAAAAGAAAAAAATAGAAAAATATCTGCAACTAGGGGAAAAAATTGAGGAAATTAACAGAAGAGGCACTTAAAGAGGGCCTCTTTAAAAACAAGGAAGGAAGCGCAGCAGAAGTTTTGGGTAGGTTGAAGTGTTTGAGCACACTTTTGAGGGAATGGCTGGGATTAAGGAAGCAAACTGCTGGAAGCGCAGTATTCAGAAGACATCCAGATACTTGAAGCAGGAGTCTCCAGCCTTTGGTTCCAGTCCTTCATTGCCTTTTAGCCTACTCTTAATCTGTGAAAGAAACTTTTCTTTTTGTCCTATGGTATCTTTATGTTATTTAAGAACCTTAATGAAATAAATTCACAAAGAGAAAGGAAAAGGGAGAAATAAAGACATATGTTTAAAAATGTAGAGGAGAGGACAAATTAAGCCTAGGAAAGATCAGTGCATGGATATAATAATTTCATTGTGCTTGTATATAATCCTGGGAGATGAGCAGTGATGTGGCAAAACTTACCAATGACACAAGATTTTCTGAACAGTCAGATGGAAGGTGACTGTCAAAAGTCTCAGGTTCCATGTTATCATCACTTTCTGTGCGTGGGCCAGGATTTTTCAGGTATCTGTTACTGCCCTGGAAAGATCTTGACATTGCTGTTCTTTGCAATATGAAGAGTCAGTTCAGGGCTTCATGACAACAAAATCACAATAACAGTAAAAGTATTAGGGAATAGTAGGAAAAAAGCAAACAGAAAATCTCAGGTTATCATTATGCCATTTTCTAAAACTGTATCTCATCCATCACACAGCTTGAGTCCCCTCTTCTCATAAGAGAAGTTTAAACAGCATATAGGTGTGGAAGAGAGAGGAAATGGATATAGGAAAGGGATATAAAATTCTGAATGAAGATGTATGAGCAAGAATCGTCCACTGCTAAGTATAAGGACTATCCTGCAGCAGGTTTAAATGAACAACAGCAAAGTAAAAGTTTTACGTTTGATATCTCAGCATGAATTTCTGAAGGACGCAGAAATGAAGAGAGGCAAGAGCAATTGTGTGATGTAACATTGGAAAGATTTCTCAAATTCTATTAAATGCGGTGCTACAATCTCTGGGTTGGGAACCAAGAAGATATTACTCAGCTTGCTTTTGGTGATTCAATTAATCTCCATGTAATAAACTGAGATGAAATAAAATGAAGGAAGATGGAAGAAAACACACTGTCCTGGTTCACAGATCCAGCAATAGAAAGGAATTATGTCTTTTTACATATTGCTGTCACAGATATCATTGCGTCTTCCAGATTAAGGTGAACAGAGTGGGAGGTTGTTAGAGCCAGGTAGTATATTTTCTAACGATTTGCATTCTTGTGTTCTTTAGCCTACAAAGAAATAGCAGAAATATCTTGGAAAATATGCAAAGCCTATCTGAATGTACCTTTCTGTGTGCATCAATCAAATGCTTATCTTGAGCTATATGCTAGTAAGCTTGTACTTTTTGTGCTTACAAACCTAAATTTGCATTATGCCCCTATTCTTTGAGACCAAAACCATGGGGAAATTTACATTTCAGGAAAGCATGTGGATGGGAGAGAAGAAACTTGATTTTCCTTGGAATTACTACCTGCAGTGCAGAGGGACTGGGTAGGACACATCTATCTAGTGTTTCTCCTTTTTTTTTTACAGAATGGACGGGGAAGAACCTCTTGCAAGAGCAGAGGGAGCCCAAAGTACTGAATGACCCTGCTTGCTCTTTTTATAGATCTAGGTTTTGGGAAGGGGTAGAAAATGGTCTTTGGGATCAGGAGGGAAGAAAGAACAACTACCTACTCTCTAATACTTCTGACAGATTCAACAGGCTGGGTTTTTGCATCAGGTCTTAGGAAATATAGACTGCTGCTTGTCACTGTGTCAAGGAATAGCTGCTACTAAGACTGGACAATGTAGCTGACTTGCTTGATTCCCCTGAATCCTGGACACAGCCAGATACTGTACTGCTGAGGTCAGATCACCTTGATAGGAGAGAACAAGAGGGAGGCTATGACAGAGATACATCCAATGAATTTCCTGAATGTGGAAGGGAGGGTATTTGCTCAGTTGTAAAACACACAATAAAAAAACAGATTACTCACAAGGTGAGTAAGCAGTCTGCTGTGCCAAAGGCTGATCAGGGGCAGGGGAGAGGGCTGGGTATGGGTGTAAGGAAGCAAACTGCATAAAGGGTAGCAAGAGGGAGTGACAAGTTTGAAAGAAGCAAATACACATCGCCAGGTGGAACTAGTGTGGCTAGGTCTGAAAAGTGCTTTTTTGGCTGTTTCACTAGCAGGTCGTAAGAAGAGCAGCCTATAGTCCCAGTCTTAGACATCTGCTGAGCAGCTATGAATGCAGGAGTCAAGCAATGACTTTGCACATTTCCAAGCAGAGCACTCCTTTCTGACTTTTTCTCGGTCATCTGTGTATGGTTGCACAACCACTGGGATTCATTTACAGAGGGAGAGTTTTTGTGTTTGCACAAAACAACATGTTTTTTAGTAAAAGTAATCTTTTTTTCTGTGTTGGTTCTATGCATGTATTCTTGAGTAGTGCTGTAAAGACAAGCAAGAACCTACAAGAACATATTTAGGATTTCTTTTCTTTAGTGAAATTTGCAGTGCAAAGAAGAAACAGCCTCTTGAAAGAGTACCTGGTAGTAAAAGCTGTTGCCAAGCTGAAAAAGGAATAGAATTGTAAGCAATAAAATTCTTCAATGAGCTTTCGCGGAGGAGAAAGGGACTTGAAAACTAATCAATGTAAACAGGTAACACTTCTTAGGAGTTTTGGTTTTCCTCATCAGAAGCCAAATTGTGGCTCATCTAATGTGTGAAGATCTTCAGTTTCTCATTCTCTTGCTTCTAGGCTGAGTATATCATCTAACACATCCAAAACAAACAATCTGATGGCACATTAGGTTCTGTGTAGCAGTTTCCCTTGTGTCAACAAATGCAGTACTTCATAGTGGCTGTTCACGTGCTTTCTCTAGTCCTGTTTTGGCTTTCCCATCTGTAATTAACTTAGAGAATTTGAATTAAATACCTGACTTCGTGGACTGCTGAAAGAGGACAGCAGGAGAGCTGTTGTAGCCTTCTACATAGTGGTGGAGGGCTTTGTTTCCCTCCTCTATTCTATTTCCAGTCTCTTGAGGTAGACAGGAATCTCTCTGCCCCCTTGTTGGGATGAGTGCTGTGTTTTTGAGCTATCAATTAACTTCATCTCGTGCTGGCCTGTGGCTTTCTCCCCCTCCTGCAGAGTTTTCTGGCAGTCAGCTGGGTTCTGCTGCAGCCTTGTCAGTGGCATTTCTATTCCTCTTACCTACAGGGCATTTCAGACAAGTTCAAGGGAGAAATGTCAACTGAGAAAAGAATACTGAGCTGGTTAGAGAAACTGTCTGAACTTACGTGAATGTGAGGCCTCTTTAGAGCAGAAAATTTCCATTGACCTTGTATTAAGAGGAGTAGAGGCTGGCGTTTTGTGTGTGAATATGCTATGGGAAATTGATGGTGACAGCCTGTAGAAATCCAGCTCAGATTTGGTTCAGAGCATACGTAAACATATTGTCTCTAAACACTTAAATCAGTGCTCATATGCTGTTTTTATGACAAGCAAATTTGTAAATATTGATAGTCTATTGTGAAACAGTTTCAGAGAAGAAAGACATGTTGGCATAAGTCTCTTGCCATTTCACTGGCAGAAATAATTAAACATTAATTATAATTTAAATTATTCATAGTTATATTTTCTACAGGATTGCTTGGGGCAGTATTTAAACTTTAAAAATGTTTGATGTTTCCTCTTTTATTTGATATGAGTCATATATTACTGTAAAAAAAAGAGTAATTAGTTTTGTTTATATGATGTCCTTTAAACAGTATGTTTGAAACTAATGTTGACTAATGTTATAGCAATACTCACAGTAGTATGTGAACTGCACTGCACTCTAGCTAAACTTAGAAAAATTAGCAAATATAAAGATCTGATAATCTTCAATGATATTTAAAACCGAACATAGATATAAGTGACTCAATGTTGATGCCAGATATACAAAATAAGATGAAGTATAATAAAACTTTAACAACTGAACATATTGTTACTCTCAAGCATGGTTACTTAACCATGCAAAACTGGAATGAAAAACCTCCAGACTGGAATGATGTGCAGTCATTCTGATCGAGGTTAATATATTTGTCTGGGTGCAGTGCAAGGTAGTGAGACAGTGAACACATTGCTAGTGGTTAACATACTGACTTAATAACATTTGCTATCTAAGTGCCTTTTAACACTTTGTGTGATGGAGGAAGAGAAATTTCCTTCTTTTAATTCTACAGATTTGAAAAAAGAAACAGAGGGCTAAAGTGAGCCACATGCCAAACACTGGGAAAAGAAAACAAGCCTTGTAATCCCAAAGAAGAAATTCCATTCAAGAGCTGTTAAAGAACTACTTCTCCTTTTGTGGAGAAAAATGTTAATTGTATTAGTGATTAGTTATAATTAAAAATATATTTTTCCTTCCTTTCCAAGTAGTTCGCAGTTCTTTTTCTGATCCCACATCACACTGTTCCAGCTCTATTCTGAACTGTTTAGTACCATGACAATTTAATCTATTTCCTTACTTTATTCCTACCCACCATCCTACAACTTGTTCTCCTTCTGGGCCACACAACCTGATGTCCTCCTCTGGGGTGAGTTTAGAGACTTTGCAGTGCTGATTCTTGCAATGTTTGCTCTCCTTACAGACAACACCAAACAAAACTCATAAAGGTCAAGCAAACCAGAAGGGAGTTACCAGAATGTTCAGACAATACATAAAATTTAGTCACAGTCAGTTATGTCTCCTTCTTGTGGAACCTGCTTATTTCCTGTTTTTATTTAGCTGTACTTTGGGCATAAATCTCTAGGTACCCTCTTCACGTGTGCTTTCCTACTTAGGGAAGAAATTTTGGTCTTCATTCTCTGTGACATCCTGAAGGTTTGCACTGTCCACTGCGAGTACTGTGGCATTTTCTGCTGAGTTATGCTTGAGTAGACAGGTGCTATCTAGAGTCTGCTAAAAGTCTGAGGCATGACCTATGCTTTCAAAAGGAGATCTTACAAATATTTCCAAACTTCTTGATCTTTCAGTATTATTATTAGCACCCTATGGCACCCTTACAGGCTACCCCAGAGGAATTTTTTACAATTTGACTGTAGTTCCTTTCCCATCCTTCCCCTTTAAATCAACAAGAAAAAACTTTTTTAGCAGAAAGTTTCTTCATTGATTTCCTTGGCTATTGAGTCATACTTTGTAGCAGTTAGTAGCAATTTTTAAACTAGAGCATGAGACAGACTATAATTCTGTGATAATTTCCAGCCCTCAGTTTTCCTAGGAGTAGTCTCATTCATGTCCGAATAAGTGTGTCCTGTATTTCTGCAATCTTTGATATTCCGAGACACAGTAAATCACAGGGGTTGAACTAAGAATGTTAAATACGGTACCAAATATAAAAAGAAATGAAACTGTTCTTTAAATGGATTTCAATGGAAGGAAAAAGGACCCCAATATCCCCTTCATCTGTATGATTTGTAGGAGCAGTGACAGATGATAAAATATTTTAGAACACAGCATATATTGCGGTCTTTAAAGTATTTTAATGTTCTACTATCTGCTTTCTATTTTTTGAAGTTCTATATTTTAACTGACACTCGACCCATTATCAGACCTCTTTGTATTTTCTTCTATCTTGTCAACTGGAAACTTGGTACTTATGTAAATTTTACAAGATCTAATGCCATTTTTCTTTTGATGGGTGAAATCAAAGGCAAAATTATTTCTGTGGATTTGGATTCCTAAAGATGGTGACGTGGCATCAAATGTCATCCTGAGTGAAATAATGATCACGATGATGATTATAATAATGTAACTCATAAAGCAATAACTAGAAACAACCCTGCCAGTGATGTACCTCGTTCAAAGCAAACTTCTCTGCTTTTTTTTCTCCTAATCTTGCAAAAGCTTCATTCAAATATAATGAAACTTCTCTGTATGAGCATTCTGTATTGCTATCTTCAGCTATTTACTATCAGCACTCTTTCTCCCCTTAAAAGCCTCATTTTGAAGCATTCCTTCATAAAATATACAGTGATGCTACTTAAAGTGTTAATAACTCTCAGTTAAGTTTGTTGTCTGCATTGTTGGATCAACAACTCTTTTTCACTCTTAGGTCTTAATTTTGAGGAAATATTCTTTTTCAATCAATAACTTTTCACTATTAATTGTTTAGCATATATAAGAGTCAATGAATCATCAGAAACTTGAAAATGGAGTTGGGCAGTAGGAATAACCGTGTCCATGGAAGATTCATTTCATGAAGGCTGAAGCCTGAGCCAACTCTAACTATTGCTGTGGGAAGAGGAGCAAGGATATGAGGCATGCAGAGATTGTTTTGTTTCTACTTTTGGGAATGGGGGAGGAAGGGAAGGTGGTTACTTTTTCTAGGAGTAGCTAGCTTGATTCTGGCAATGCCTGTTGTTTCAGATGCCAAACTGCTACAAAAGGAAGACCTCTACAATGCAAGGAAATGTCTTGGTTTCAGAACTGCAGTGTACCCAGCATCTCCTTCCAGACCAAATGGCTGGTGGGCAACATAAAAAGCTTTAAGGTAGCTCTGCAGCATATGACATGATCTTGCTTATTTGATTTTAATTTCAAATAATTTTCTTTCCTTTTCTTGCTGTTTTTTTCAATAACAGTAATTTATACTGATCTTTTTAACATTAAAAGATTTTGGTACTGTCAAATGCTTATGGAAAATTTAAAAGCTAAAGCTTTTAACATCATTATCCTAACTGCTCAACATTATAAATATCTGACCCAACTATTTTTGTTAGAACACAAGTGCAGACATCTAAGATGGTGGAAAATGCAGACTAATTTGCAGAACTGGGTCTTGCTTCACAAAGCTCACTTTTAAGGGATACTGGTTAAATGGATGCAGATTTACTCGCGTAATTCTCTGCTCTGGGGAGAATAGAAGTATTTTTTATTGGAAACTTAATTTTCAACTTTTAAACTACATTTAAAGTACTCTTCCCTCACATAATTACTGCTTAAGTTTTGAAAGGCAATGTACAGAAAGCCACCTAACTCAATAACAAGAATTTAATTTTGTATTAACAGTAAATAGAACATAAATGTTACTTGAAACTTGTTCACTATCACAGATTCAGATAAAATTGGCATTTTTGCTTTCTCTATATTCAAATTCCCAAAACTGTACCTGTTAGTACTGTTGGTACTGCTAAAAGGCAGTAGGACAGATACACACTGTGAGGTTCTTCTGCTCAAATATTTGGATAGGCAGATGCTGGAAAGGGGAATGAAACTGAACCATCTTTAATTTCAATTGTCATTTGCTGTTGTCCTTTACCTCTCAGCTGTTGCTGTGAGGGGAATGTTTAAAAACATGAATGTATCCTGGTTTATGGGCATTCTAGACATTTTATTGTATTTTTATTAAGATGCATGCTGCTACAGAAGCAGTAACCGTGATACAGTATAGGCACAGGGAGTCATCTGGCTTACTAGTCCATGTAGGGTAGCAAAAATATTTGCTACAGGCAGTGTGTAGTCCTTGAAGAGTCTGCTGTTGCTGCAGTGTATGGGAAGGTGGATAATGCTTCCTGCAATTGCCACAGCAGCGTGTTTCAGCTCTGCAGGGCTTTCCTGTTATTCGCTGTCACGTTTCCATCCTTTTCCAAAGGAGAATTAGCCTACTTTAATCTCCTCCTCAAAGAGGGTTCTTGTTCTGGGCACACAGTTATGGAAAAATATTAACAAAGAATCTCTAAGGAACTGCAGTCTGAATGCCTGGAAAAATCAGTGTGAGACATGGCTAGTGATTAGAAATATCATGCTTGTCAGGCACTGTGAGATTTCTCCATCTCTCAGCTTCCCTCTTCTTGGATGCAGGCAGGTTCATACCAGCATTCATATAATTGTGTCATAACTGCTGCTGCTTCTTAGTATAAGGACTTCAAAGGGTATTTTCCTTACCAGCTTTCTCAGCAGATGCTACTGTGGCACAATGATCTGGGAACCTTGAGATTATGAATTAGTCTCCCCCTCCAGTATCTTTATAAATTTAAAAGATTCCAAAAAATTTTTACTAGCTGCTTTCCCCTTGTGCATTTTCTTTCTCCAATGTTTTTACTATTTAGCCTTAGAAAAAGGTTGTATAAATTTTGCCAGTATTTGTAAACAAGTTGATTGCTAGTAAAACAAATACTGGCTACGAAATCCTGTCATCTTGGTAGAAGAGGTTAGTATAGAAAGCTCAATCAGGTTTAAGCAGGATTCTGCTAAACTTTCCTCTAAAACTTAGCACAGACAGTAAATACATCCCAGTTAGCACACGCTTTTCTAATATTGCCATAATTTGAAAATAGGATGAGCAAAATGAGGGGTGGCAGGTAACTGCAGGAACCTCTGTAGAAAAAAAACGAGTCAGTTCCCTGCTGGTCTTTTTGTTTTGGTCCCTGTACTCCTTTTGTCATGTGTGAGTAAAATGAGCATTTCTGTTCAGAAATAGGCATTATCATACTGTCTTTTTAGTTATCTGTCCCACTGTCTGAAAGAATTTACTTCTCTCAGCATCCTTACCCCCCACCCCTCCTTTTTTTCTTCCTGTTTGAGGGATGTAGATTTGTAGCAGCAATATTTGAGGCCAACTAGAACAATAAACTATGATATGAGGGGACATTATGATTACAGTAATTGCTCAATATTCTATGTTGAAATTATGTTCTACATAGTTATCTAGGAGATGTATCTCTAGCAATGCAAGTTAGCATTGTGATGTGGGTAATATAATCAATATCTTAGTCCTCTTCACGGTTCATTATTTCATTAGTTCAGTATTTCAGTACTTCTTGAGCAAGATTCCTCAATTTGTGAATACTTACTCTTCCCTCCAGCCCCTCAGATTTACTTGTTTACTTGTACTTGAATGAATTAGGGAGATTTTCAGTGGAACAAATTATGGATGCAGCATGTTGGGTTTTTTTGTAAATAGGATCAAATACGAATACATTATCCTTAATTTCTTTCCTGTAGTTAACTAGATGAATTTGCTGGGAACTGGAGCAGGTCGATGAGTGAATGTTAGAACCTTGCTTGTTCTCAAAAGGCACAACGATAAAGTATCTAACTCTTGCCTCTATTAAATTCCTGCAAACCATAATGAATACTGAGAATGTGCAGAGTAGAAGAATCAGTTAGCAGCTATTTGCATCAGGTAAGAAAATGTTAATTAGATTTTTGCAATCACACATAATCAGATATCTTTGCTACAAATAAAAGCTTCTTAATTAAGTGTATTTCAAAACTAGATATTTTTTATTGAGTAGTCTAGTGCAGCTACTTAGAACTGTCATAAGAAAAAACAAGAGATTAACTTCATACTTTCAAATAACTGGGCATTTTTATCACCAGAGGGCACTATCCTTCCAAGCTAAGATCAGTCTATTGTTAGATGGTTTACATCTTGGAAGTTTTTTAGTTTTAAAAAAAGAGAATTTCAGGCAAGAGTTAATTATTGTTTTTTATTATTTAAATTTTCATTTGAATAAAGACATTCTGATCACCTTCTCCTTTCCCTTAGGTTTTTCATATTTTTGTAGGAAGAATATCCAGAATGATGTTAGCCTAATTTTTAGACACCCCAGGCAACTTGTGCAGAATGCAAAAAGTAAACATTGTTGTACATTGGCAGATTCCTTATTGTCGCAGTTCAGTTGCTATTATTGGAAAAAACTTGCTTTTGAAAATCTGCAGTTTATTCCTTCCTGTCTCCCTCCAGAGGGATTCTTTCAGAGTGCTGGTCTGTTTTTATTCATACCCACCAGCCTGTGCTTCAGCAGCTGATAGTGGAGGTGGCTTGCAAACCATACTGACCACACCCCAGCATGAAGCATTCCCTTTGCTGGCAGATCCTGCTGGGATTTATCCTTTGCTGACTGCTTTGTTCCAGTGACCAGTTGTGGCACTGCAAGGCCTTTCTGCTATTTGTCCTCCTCCCATCAAGGGCTCCTAAAGCCAATATGCGAGAGAATAAAAGTAGCATTTGATACAGTGGTGGCCATGCAGCAGCAATAGGTTCCAGCAGCATGAATCCAAGCCATTGTTTCCTTACAGCATGCAACGGTATTCTGACTTTTTATGTGTAGCATTATACACTAGAGGCAATCATTGATCCTATGAATATATACAACATATCTTTAAATATTCTGTTTGCACATGCCCCTGTCTCAATGTCATTCTCTTCTTAACCAGAGGAAACCTTGATTAGTCCTTTGGACTACAGATGCCTTCCTCGTTTGTGTCTTTACTAGCTGTGTTGGTTCCTCTCAAGTTTCGTCAATTCAGTTTCATAGGTATGGCAATAAGATACCACATCCTTTGGATGTGTGTGCCTTGCATTAGCTGTGTTACACGCTGGACTGAATTCCCTTCTCAAATATTCCAGAGATGATGATCTTGGACTGAAGACATTAAAGCTGGCCTCATTCCTAGCAACGATGAACAACCACAGCTCTTGCTTGTAACAAGATATTTGGAACTGTCAAGTTATCAATCCAAACTTTTGACTGACAGAAAGGGGGACAAGACTGCCAATGGTTCAAAGTTCTTTGTTGCCTTCCACTTCACTATTGTGCAAAATTCCAGATACTGACAATAAACACTTCAAATGACTTTAAGAGACCTCAGCTCTCCAATATTATTATTTTGTGTTTTGCCTTTAGCAGCCAGCTACATATCTGGAAGGAGTTCTTGGTGTAGGGTAATGGGAGCTTTCACCAGGGTGGTGCCACATGTGGGATGGTTGCTTTGGTTTCCAGTCTTGTTGTGTCTATTCTTGATATGGATACTGGTGACTTCAAAGCAGGGACAAAGAATGCTGCTTTTGGAGCTTTCTGTAACTACAGACCATTGTCTAGGTGAAGAATAAACAGTAAGAAAATATGTTGCCTTGGTTGATTACAAAAGTGGTCCTTCATTTAAGGACAAAAGAAAGATTTACTTTATGGAAGGAAACTCAGAAGGAATCATCTGGAAGGTAAAATCCTCCATAAAATGAAAGATAAGAAAAATGAACTGTAATTAGCCCCTGCTGCCCCATAAACATTCCCATGATGTTCTTAGTTGTGTCTTTCAGTAAAGAAGTAAAACAGAGCAGGTAAAACTACCTTTCCTCTCTTCTCTGTATATGTTGTGTTAACATCAGGCCTAGACATGTCTCTTATTCCTAATGGGTTTCTGTGACTGACCCTCATTTCCCCTGACCTACCTGATTTGCCTTTGACTGGTCAGAGCAATAGCTCTGGTTCCTGTTGCTGTAGCTGCCACGAATCACTATGCACAGTCACAGGGAACCACTTGCACAGAGCAGCCTGTTATTTGTTTTTCCGTAGCAGTTTTGCAAGCAAAAAGATTAAAATAAAAACCCCAGACATACACAGTCTTATCTAAATTTGGCTGTTCTTTGCAAGTTTAAGCAGATCCTTGCTGCCCATTTACAATCTGCTTCTCTGCAGACTCTCTTTTTTTCCATGCTATGGCTTTTCAACTGTTTCCAAGTTCTGTTTGAAGTTCCTGCATAAGATTTCCTATACAGGAGTTTTTCTCCATCCTCTTAATCTCCTTGAAGAAGAAACTGTAGAAAAGCATCAAAGCACATATAACCTCCTTTTGCTGCATCCTCTTTCAACCCCTCTTCACCCTGTGGCTTTTTGCTGCAGCTCTCTGAAAGTAACTCAAGATGATGCAGCTCCTTGGTTAACCCTTACCTGATTACTGCAGTCACCAAACCAGCTCAGATGCAACATTTGTTGAAAAAAAAAAAAGAAGCTTACATTTTCTTACTTTACCAGAATAGCAAAACCAGGAGGCTGTTTTTCCGAGTCTATATTGCCAGCAACAAATGTCAAAAATATGGTAAATTTTTTATTCAAGAAAAGCTCTAAAGGATTTTCAAGAGATCTTAACATCCATTTAGTTTGGTATGAATTAAACCAGTGGCATAATTAATTTCATTTGGAGAGAGGAGAGTTGAACAAACCATAATCACTTCTGAAAATCCCACTCAGTTTCTGTAAAGATCTTCCAAATAATGTCAAATGCAAATATTACAGTGCCTTACATAATAGCTTACAATATTAATACCCCCAAAACAGAGCACTTACTGATATTTCCTCCAGTGAGGATGACACTATCTTCTTCTGAAAAATATCTTGTAGTTGACAATGTGGGTGGTTAGTGTTTGAGAACATATCCTTTCTGATGCATAGTAGAACTTGCAAGATCTTACTAAACTGACAAGACAACTTTGTGTCTTTAAAAAAATAAAATGGAAGAAACCTCTCCCTTGTACAAAAGTATTCTTGAATTCAGGGATCAGTATGCATCTGGTTACTTTTCAGTACAGTTGTCTTCATGCCATTTGCAGCATTTGTCACTGATTTCTGAAGCAACTGACCTTCATAGATGCAACTGCAGTCTCTTTCATTTTATAAATATATATGAATGTATGTGATATGGGGATATATATATGCATGTAGATGTAATAAGTTACATAAAAATTACCTTCCTCAATTACTGTATGTAGCATCGTAAGGCTACATGATTGAAGAAGTGTTTGGTGAAAGTCTTTTTATGTTTAAATGTCTCGCTGAAGTAGGCAGACTTTAGAAATGGAGTTCAACCCTCAGAGACAAAGTCAAGTCATTAAGTAGTATCCTTACTTTCTTCCCCAAGTGGACAGCATTGTTGAAGCCTGGTTGCAGTTCTGGCAACACTTCTGTGTTTAACAGCTCAACGGTAAAGTTTCAAGTCATCGTGTGTGAGTTCCTAGAGTGACCTGGCTTGTGTGTACCACAAAATTGCTAAGGATTCGAATACTTAATGATGGAAGCTTTCTTCTGCCTGTGTGTTTTCCTGGGACAGTTGGATATTGTTAACATATAATCCACCCAAGGAAGAAGCAGCTGAGTCTGAGACTGTGCAGGTTTCAGTGTTGTTTATAGATGCCCACTCTAGCTTAAATGAGGTAACAGGTATTTGTAGAAATCTTGCTACAGCAGCACAAGGCTTACCATGGGTAATTTGCTTTTCTTGGAAGCAGGATAAATTACCCTCCGCTGAGCATCATGTCACCATAACTGGACAGTTTCTCATACACAGACTTTCTTGTTTCAAGCTTGCTCAGATCCTTACACCACATTGTAGTCTGAAGAATAGCTATAGCCCTTTGAGTTGGATTTTTCTGTGAACAAAAACTGAATTTTGGAAACACATAGTTTTGAGTGACAATCAAAAAGCAGAATCTGAGGGATTACTGGCAATGAGTAGACACTGGAAGAAGCTTCTCTTGTTTTACAGAAATTCTCTTTCTGATGGGCCTCTACATGGACTAGCCACTTTGTGTGTGAAAGGCATAATGTAAGAAAAAACTCTGGATGATCTAGCTTAATTAGGAAAATGTTTAGCTAAAATCTGACTCTTTTTTTTTTTTTTGGCCAACCTGGCAGTTTATTTATGCAAACTTAGGGGAGATGGCTTGAGTCAGAATTGCAAACTGAAGTAAACAGTTAAGGTTATGGAAGCTGAAAAAGAAGAGGAAAAAAACAGAAATACTACATCTTCCAGCTAGTACAGAACTCCAGCTTGAAAGCCACCCACCATCTGAATTAGCATTCAGATCTAATGATTTCTATGTCTCAGAGTTATTCTCTCTTGTGCATATTCTCAATTATGTAATAATAACTATTAGATGTGATCTGCATACCTGCACAATCAGCAGCTGAACTGAGTTTGTCCCACTTCTGTACAACAGGATCGTGTGCAAATGTGCGCACTGTTCTTTCGACTCTCCTGTGGTATCAGCAGTTACTGTGTTGCTCTTGTGTTCTGGGCAAGCTGTGTTTAAGAGAGAAGCACTGCAAGGGGTGATGTAAATTCTGAGGTAAAAGTTCTGGTGTTCTTACAGGACATACTTCTGTGATTTATGTGGGTCAACATGATGTTAATTATTACTTCTTTAACAGCTTAGGTGAAACAAAGTGAAACGCCAACTCTTCAGAACATTATGGTTCTTACATTTCAGGTGGCTGCACAGCATCAACAATTACATACAAATCTCATGGAATGGATCTTGAAATGAAATACAATCCTAAATATCTTGTGAAAATAGAAACAGTTCTGCACGTGTTCTCTAAAAAAACCATTCAAATGTACGGGGCCCTGATTCTTCCCTGCCTCCTGCACACTCAGTTGTTTATGTCTGTATGTGGAGAGAGTATCTAGTAGTATGGAGTAGCATTTAGTTGACTACCTGTCTAAACGATTACACCATGTGGGGCTGTGGAGGGTCAAGCTTGTGGCACTTAGATAGAAATCTACAATTTTGGAATAACATTTCTATGACTCATCATTGCACCTGCACTTCCGTCAGATCATGACATACACGAGATATTTCTTTACTGTATCTAAAATTAGAGAAGAATATGTGCTGAATGTCAAAAGGTTGTAGAATAACTTCACTAGAAAGTTCATGGTGAGATTTACAATTCTTTGACTTTGGCATACTACCTCTATTCCAAGGGCTGTCTACACAGTGGAATTTATCCTTCATTGAACTTCCGAATACAAAAGTCTTGCCTGCACTGGGAAATTCACTCATAACGTAGTAACTGATGCTATTCTATCTTGCTTGGAAGCAGCAGTTAACTTCATCTTGTGATTTATTATTGCATGCTAATGTTGATTTGTGTTGCACAGTGCTTTGACAGGACTCCATTTGCTCTCCCATGTTGCTCAGGCCACCTGGTCTGCTACCTGTGTGCCTGTAGCTGCTCTGCAATCATACAGATAGAGCATTTTTCCCTGTTTTTAAATGCTGGATGTTCAGTTACTATTACCATGGGTTTGTTTTCTACTCTTCTTTTTTTAGCCTGCATCCAACTGGTGCAACAACAACAACAACAAAAATACCCCCAGAGGACAGAGTTGGTAGGGCAAATTGTTCCCCGAGATCCAGACATCATAATGCGGAGAGGATGCCAACGTTGCTAATGGGAATGGTGAAGGAGAGTCATGACTTCAGTACATATGTGTTACTGTGTCAGAAATCATGAATGTGAAACCATCTTGCAGTAAAACTAGACATCTACAATTTGGAGAGCTGGAGCAGCGAAGTGTTCAGATTCTGCTGATGAGGAATTAGTACAATTTCAGTGCTAGGCTCTAGTAACTGACTATTTAACCTTTGACATGGCTGGTGCTCAAAATAAAGACAAGG
The DNA here is from genome assembly GCA_033556795.1 of Tapera naevia. NCBI lineage: Eukaryota > Metazoa > Chordata > Aves > Cuculiformes > Neomorphidae > Tapera > Tapera naevia. The sequence continues at coordinate 14,362,931 of JAUMJJ010000023.1, read as the reverse complement.
AATATGGGTGAGGTCATGATTTTAGATCAAGTTTATCTGCTAGTTGGGAGGCATTCAGTACCCTAACATCTTGTCCATATCATAGCCCAACAAGACTGGCAGCAGGCTGACAGAAGGACCAGTAAGTAGCATGGCCCTGGCTTCTTCTGTAAGTCAGTCTTACAATGAACAACTATACATTCTTCAACTTTCTTGCTGAGTCCAGGCACACTGGATTGCCCCATAATGTGCCAAACACAGTAACTTTCATGCTGGCTTTCCATCTTCTCCCTCCCAGCAAGTCGTGCCTGGCTGTGTTCAGCAGCTGGCTGTGCTGGCACTAATCAAAGAAAATCTTGTAATAGAAATGTAGGGGTTTTGAGGGCATGCCTTTCTATAGCTCCGTAATAAAATACGTAGTACATGAGGTATTTTAATTAAGCCAGCAGAAATAAATTCAATTTATCAGTGCAAGTCCACCCACCCTCTCCTTAATATCCCGTGCTCCAACAACAAGAAAACTCCAGACAGGGAAATTGCACATTGTCGTTAACAAGACACTAACACCGTTAACTTTTAGTATGCCAGGTATTCACTGAAGAGCAGCATTTATTGAACAGGGGTCTCTGAATTGATTGAAGAATGAGATTCTTACACTCATAAAGGTCTCAAGTTGGCCATAACAGTTCAAGACCAGGGTTCTTTCCCTTTCACATTAGGAAAGATGTCTATCTCCTCCAGAATGTCAGGGAAGGAACATTTCAGTGACTTATAGCATCTGACCTCAGTCTTGAACATTTACTTGGGAGTGTCATGTGTAGCTTTCTTCCTTGCTGTTCCTGGTCTTAACCTGTTAGAGATGACAAATATGTTATATCCATTCACTTGGATTTTGTGGGTAGGAACTTTCTTGACCCCAGGCCAGGGATGTGTCCTCTAGTATTAATGGACCTACATGCAGTTAATTACTTGTTTGCCTGTCTTCCGTATCTATGTCACTCCTGATAGCACCATCAGTAAGTGTCTTGGCCATGTCCTCGTTAGCCATTCAACACGCAAAGCAGAGCCTAACTGATGGAAAGATGGCTTTCTGTGGGGCATTTCGCATGTCTTTACTCTATTCCTTGGTTAGAGGTGACAGGCTTTTCCTGCGAGAGCAGCGTGAGCCCTGCCTTGGATGCTTTGAACTCAGTGCTGGTGTTTATGACTGCCTCATCTTTGAACTGAGTTAGAGTGGAGGGTTTCTGTTTGAACTACACAGAAGAAAACACTATACAACCTCTTCCATCTAACATATCATTAGCTTAATTCCGGCTAATTACAGCAATATCTAGGTAGTTGGGTTTTTTATTTTTGTTATTTGTTTGTTTGTTTTCATGGGGGGAAATATTCACTTTCCTGATAAAGAGGTTTAATAAATGGGTTACTGGTTAATGAATTCTGACTTGAATTAGATAAGAGATTAGGATTGCAAACAAAGCATAACCCTCCCCCCCAGTTTCATGACTGTTAGTAGAACTCCACAATCATTCAATAAGTTCTATTAAAAGTCACAGACAAGCTTTAGTACTGTATGATTTTTACTGACTGAGCCATTTATTTTGTTTTCATCAATCTAGAGAAACATCAAACAGCAATAAAACCTTAATTCAGCTTTAAATGTAAATATGGCAGAATATATATGCAGCTTTAGTGATCAAAGAAGCCTGTGTGAGTGACAGGTCAATTAGTGAGTACTTGCTGTTACAATAGGGATCAAATTTTTAAAATTGGTATTTATAATACATGGTGTGCCCAAGGTTTATACAAACACCGTTGAACAGCAAAGCTAGACAGTGAGCAAGGGACAGGATCTAAAATTGTTGAAAACTCTTTGTTTGTATTTTTTTTCTGATTTTATCTAAAGATTTGTAAAAAAACCCAGGAAGCCGGAAGAGAGAAACAGCTTTTTAAAGGTAATGGCTCTGGAAGTTACAGTAATGCAAATATTCAAATCTGACTAATACACCTGTTCTGACTATCACACTGTCACCTTCTACTTGTAACAACAGGGAACAGTTATAGTGATCTGTTCCTCTATTAGGATCATGATTTTTATTCTGAAATATTTTCAGTAGTCTTCAGCTTTCTCCCTGACACTCCTATTTATAAAAGCGGGTTTTTTTTTAAAAAAAAAAATTACCTACCATAATTACTTCTTTCTGGTTGTCTAGTTTGAATGAAAATATCATGTATATGTCAAAATACATAGTTTCAACACAGCTATTAACCTCTGTGTAGTAGTTTATCCTAACATAACTACTCTAACATAAATACTGAAAACTACAACATTACTGCATCTGACTTAGGGGTAGGGAAAAATAAGTTGTTTCTGAATTAAGTTTTCTTAAGAAACCTTGATATCTGAATTTTTTGCACTGTTTTCCAACAATGTTACTGGTGTCACCATTGGCTATTGGAGTTGATACATGATCCTGAAAGCATGTAACAGTTTAAAATGGTAGAAATGAGAGCTAGGACAAGACAAAATGGCCTCAAATTGTGCCTGGGGAGGTTTAGAATTTATATTAGGAAAAATTACTTCACTGAAAGGGTTATCAAGCATTGACGTCACCATCCCTGGATGTGTTTAAAAGATGTGCAAATATGGTGCTTAGAGATATGGTTTAGTGATGGAGTTGGTAGTATTAGGTTTACAGTTAGGCTTGGTGATCTTAAAGGTCTTTTCCAACCTAAACTATTCTACAAAAATAATCTATCAGTGATATGTCCAATTTTTTCCTCCCTGTGTCCTTCTTTCCTTTTTTTTTTGTTTTAAATATAATTAGAGATTCCTGTCAAGAAAAAAAACAGTGTTTTTTGTGTTGTGTGTTTTTTTAAATACATTTTTACCCCTGTTGAACTTGACTCTGCAGTCCTGCAATAGCACGGCCCTGGTGCTCAGTGAAGAGGGGTAACAAACTGAACACTTTCTAGTTTTCCCTTCTGTTGCCCAAGGGCAATTGACTTGATGTGTCCAAACAGAGATAATTGACTTTTACTCTTTTGTAAAGGACTTTTGACCTTTCCATTTTCCTTGTTGTCCAGCTGCTGCTAGGTTGTCCTGCCTCAGACATGACTTCTGAGATGCTCTGAATATATTGGAAGACATCGATAAGCTATAATGCTACTGACTCTTTTGTCACAGGAGACAAGGAGTTTAACACAACTGGGATACAACTAACGCGTCCATGCAGTTATGTTACAAGCCCCATGAATGTAGAATATCCTGTCAGGTTTCTTTGTAAAACAAAGTAGTTTTCAGGGAGTCCAGCTGCTGTGAGGCATATCCTATCATGAACTTTTTGTTTTTTTTTATGAATGTTGTGCTTATTTGTCTGTCTGTGTCTCTGCCTGCTTGAATGTGCATGGCACTGAATAAAACATGCAACTCAAACCTGCACCAGAATAGTTAATTTGATTCACTCAATGCAAGGCAAATAAAATAAGTTTCTGGCTTTATTCTCCATTTTACTTAAGGATAGAAGGTATGTTGTTTGCAGATCAGTTCTTCCTAATATGTGATCTATGCTCTTAAAACTGAAAAAGAGGAGGCACTAGTTCTGATCTCCTGGCTTTACTAAAGCAAAACCAACCAGGAAAATCCATTAAATATTCAACATGGTTTCTATAGTGAAACGCATAAAATACATTAATAACTAGGGCTGAATTATTTTTGTTATTGTGATGGTTCTGTGTCCTTCAGGGAGGAGGATGGCAATGCTGTAGAGTGGATGGGGAAGCAAGCCATGAATGCACAAATCTGTTTGTGTAGTGAGGCACGTTTTTCTTCATACAAGTTGTAGCGTGTCTGATAAGATGAGCTGCTCTGCTGCTGTTCTTGTTACACCCTTCACTCCATGCCTCTCCTGTGCTCGAGAAGCCTCTCTGTTCCCTTCCCTTGCTCCTTGCCATCAATAAATGTCAATCATTAGGACAGTTTAACCAGACCAACTAGAGTCCAGATGAAGTCAGTTGGTATCAAGTACATGTCTAAAGGCTTGTTTGCAACAGAACGTTCATTATAAATTAATTTGGAATGAGTAAATATGTTAATTTAAAATAGGCTAATTAAAATAATTGTTAATTCCTGTGTAGATAATGCCATTCAGAAATAATAAAGCCTCAATATATATGCATTAATTCACTTCAGTACTAAATAAAGATAAATGTTCAGGTGTTTGATTCTAAGGAACTTGGTTCACTATAATTTCTGTTAGATGACTGAGGTAAAAGTTATAAATACACTCCGGTGCTGTGTCATAGCATCTTCCTGAAGTGTACTGTCTTGAACTATTCTGAGTTTGCTAGTCCTTGCACTAGTGTTGTTTTAGGATAATGTAGATCAGTTTTGGGTGTATTAGCAGTTACTCACAGCTGCATAGGACCTTTCTGGCATACAGATGTGCTGACTGTGTTCCTGTATTGACAGAAGGAATAGATGCTTTCTAAATATCTCCATCTACTATCTCATAAATTTCTTAAAAAAGACGGTGTCTATGAGTTTTTTGACCTTCTTTTCTGGTATAAAAATAATATGAAGGAGCAGGAGGTGACCAAGGGCTGCTTCCAGAGTGTTCAGCCACTTGACCAAATATGGTTTATACAGTCTTCAGAAGGAGTACATGCTCAGGTTGAAAAACTATTCCTGTGACTACTTCATATCTCTTCAGTTAAATCTGAAAGTTCAAACAAGGACCATCCCTGACCATTGTGATTTACCATTGCAGCTCTTTCTAGCAGTAGAAGTAAAAAGTTAGCTCTTGCCCATCCTTTTTTTTTCCAAATTTATCCAAATAAAAAGAAAATACACTTTGAAACCATCATTGAGGTGTTCTGATCATGTCAGATGCAAGCCACAACACCAGATGCCTCTGAAGATATATTTATTGGCAGGCACTCAAGTGAATCATAAAACTAGATTAGTAAAGAATAACAACCCAATAAAACTAGAAATAGCAACTCTCAGGGCAGGGTACACTTTAAAATTCTTCATTTGCATGCATTAGGTCCAAGAGAAGCCATAACATGGTTGCCTGCAAAAGTATACGTCTTTACTGTCCACCAGAAACACAGATTTCAGGTGTTGTGCAAGAATGAACTCTCTCTGTGTTTCTGTTTTTCTCATTTGTTACCTACTTTGGATGCTGTATCCGTATTTTGGGGTTGTTTCATTCTTGGTTCAACATAAATTTCAGATCCTCTATGCGTGTTTATGTAGAAGATTGTCAGTTCGGTGTCAAAGCTAAATAGGATCTTGCTTGTTTTGTCTCACTTTTTCCATAGATACTAAAACAAAGTGAAGGTAATTGTGTTAAGGAGCAGAGAGGGGTGCGTGTTGTACTCACTCCTACTATGCCAGCTAGTGCAGAGCAGAAAGTGAGATGCAGGGAAGGGCACTAATGGCAACTCTCACGTAGGCCAGGCAGCATGGCTGAGAAGATAGGCAAGACTTCCAGCCCAGGACTGAGCACAGTCAGGACTGACTCCCTGTCTTGTCTATATAAAATGTGGGGCCCAGGAAAGCATTGCAGGTGATTGAAACTGAGCGATTTACTCTGGGTCTGAAACAGAGTAAATGTGTTCACACTACTGCCTGCAGCTGGTAAGTGTTCTAGGAAACTGCTTTTTACTGCTTTCCAGTAGAAATACAATACCTGATTGGAAGAGTGTGTATGAATTTAGCACATACTAATGCACCAAATGTTGATGTAGAATTGCTGATTTGGGAGTTATGCCATGAAGGAACTTAATTATACAGACAGCATAATTATACAGATGTTACAGATATGCCTGTAAAGCTCAACTTACAACAGAGCGCTTCAGATACATGCTGCAGTTCTTTTTCTCTTTATGTCTTCTGAATGGAAGGCAGTATGGACTAATCTTGCAATTTTAAATGCTGGGGAAAGCATTTGTCTCTTTCATTTGTCCATTTCTTTGGTTTGTATACTTACACATTTAACTGATTTTGGTGGAAAAGAAACATCCAGAGTTGCAGATAAAACATTTATTAAAGTACATTTCCACAGCCTGGTTCAAACGGGCCTCAAGCAAAGGCTATAGATGTTAAGAACCAATTTGTAGTGTAAGTAAGTCTCAGAGCCTCTTCTTCCTTTCTGCTGCAGACTACCTGAAGTCAGAGAAGGTTCATGCAATAGCATTAAGCAGTGATAATCTGAGTTTTCTGCAGCAAAGGTGGTGGGTTCTTGTGATTTAAGTTCTTGCAAACTAAGGAAAATTGTCCATGAGCTGTCATCTGTAGATCTGGTTCGGAGCAGCTGTAAAGGATGGGAGGGCTTTGTGCCCCCAGAGGCAGGTCCAAATGCGCAGAAACAACACAACACGCGGTCAGAAAAAGGACTTTATTTACCTTGCAAGCAACCCGGGGCTCCCTGGCCATGACCGAGCGGAGGTTTACAGCAACCAGGAGATTTTCATGGTGTCACTGAGCAAGACCCATGGTGAGCCGCACAGGGCCTAGCATATATGAGTTTTTATGTGCTATGTGTGCACGTGCAAGCAGCAGATTGGTCTGTTTACTATGTGCATATTCATGTGATTGGTGAGCAGTGAAGCCAGGTGTATGATATTGATTACATACTAGTTGCTGGCTAAAGCAAAATATAGTCTCCTCATAATTCTTCCACAGTAGCCCGTACACTCCACCTCTGCCATGAACATCCCCTGCTGTAAACTTCTGCTTGGTCAACATTGGGGAGCCCCCAGCTCCTTGTGAGGTGAATAAAGTCCTTTTCTTGACCATGTGTTATGTTGTTTCTGTGTATTTCAACCTGCCTCTGGGAGCGTGAATCTCCCCCGTCCTTTAAAGAAACGATTCATCTGTGAGTCTGTTACTCTTTCCTTTTGGGGTAGTAAAAAAGTGCTTTTACCCAATGCAACTTCCATCTGTTCTAGAAAGGTGTGCAACAAACATGCATACCAGGCTAAACAGTGGACCAGGTGTCATATTAAATTGAAGCCGGGAATGTGCTTGAGGAGGTATTAAGTTGACAGGGTGTCTTCCTAATATTACAGAGATATTTCTGTAATTCAGGATGCTCCCTTAAAACAAGGGATGATCAGATCTTGGTGGACCTTTTGCACTTGAGGGAAAAAAAAGAGGGCTAGAGGGTGACAATTTCTGGTCTTCTCCTTGTAATGATTTGCACTAGTGGTTAAAAGGGTATTATTGAAGCTGTTTTTGAAGGCAATTGATCTACACTGTGTCCTAGTGTAATCCTCTAATGAATAAGTGAAATCGATACCTTTGTCAAGGTTTATTCCCTCCTTTTCTCTCCCAACTAAAGCATCTGAGAACAAACAACGCTTGATCAGACTACCTAGGAAAATGCAGCATTTAATTGTTATGCTGAAGGGACAAACGCAAGAAGAACAGCTTAGATAAAAAAGGGTTGACATGAGCGGAGAGGCTCAGATATCCTTTTCTATGTATAAAGATTCCAGCTGCCATTAATTTAGTTGCATTATCTTTTTATTGCAGATGTTTATGGATGGAATTTCTAATTTACAGAGAATAAAAGCATTTCTACTAGAACAAACAAATGCCATCATAAGAAATAAAATGGATAGTGTGATAAAAGCTTTTGATACTCAGATATCTGACAGAGTAAGAGGAAAAGTAGAAAATTTTCATGAGGACATTTAACTGAAGAAAAGGGTGAACACAGTGACACAGACCAATGTATTTCCTGTTATGTTGTCTATGAACTGAAAATGCTTAAGAGCAAGTGATTGGATGGAATGAATATTGTCTGGTGACATGCTGATACACATCATGAGTAGTTCATTAATTGTGTTGCTACTGCTAGTGATAACTAGTCAGCACTATGAGAGCTATAATGGGATAGTTTGGTTAATGTATGCAGCTCCTAATAGTTTTGTAAATCATTCTTGCAAACAAATGAAAGCAGACAGAAGTGTAACGTGACCACACATTACTTAATGATGGCTTGTCCTGTCTTTTAGTTATTGGCAATGTGACCTTCAGCAGTGGTAAAATATGTGATGGATTTAAAGCTTTTTTTTTTTTGCTATTTTGGCTGTATATATGATGCTAAAGGAAAGCAAAGGCTGCAGTTAAATATTACTAGCCTTTTAAAAAACCAGGTACAAATAGTATGTACAAGTGTTAAACTAGGGGTAAATCTACAAGAACGCTCAAGCTCATGCTAAGCGGAAGCTCAGGTGAACTGGTGAGGGAAGACTACCAACCTGACTGAACAGTGAGATTTTGCTGGACTCACGAAAAAAAGGAGACTCTACCACTTTTGGAAGAATGGGCATGCAACTCAAGAAGAGTACAGGAATCTTGTTAGGTTATGCAGAGAAAAAATTAGAAAGGCAAAAACCCAGCTAGAACTCAATCTGGCCACTGTTGTAATGGAAAACAAAACATGTTTTTACAAATACATTAAGAATGAAGAGACAGCCGAGGAGAATCTCTGTCCTTTGTTGGATGCATAGAGGAACATTGCCATATTGCAAGGATGAGGGAAAGGCTGAGGTACTTAATGTCTTCTTTGCCTCGGTCGTCTTCCCCCACCAGTTCATCTGAGCAGCCACTTAGCATGAACCTGGGCATTCTTGTAGACTTACCCCTAGTTTAATACTTGTACTTACCATTTTCACCTGTTAAAAAAAGAATATTAAATTTTAACTGTGGAATAAACCCCACATAATGCATAAGGAAGCAGTTAATGACCTGCTACGCCATCAGACACTCACAAGTCTATAAGGCAGGATGGGATCCACTCAAGTGTACTTATGGAGCTGACGGAGGAGCTTGCCAAACCACTCTCCATCATTTATCAGCAGTCCTGGTTAACAGGTGAGGTCCCAGGTGACTGGAGGCTTGCCAATGTAACACCCATCTACAAGAATGGAAAGATGATCTGGGGAGGTACAGGCCCATCAGTCTAACCTTGGTTCTGGGGAAGTTTGTGTATTGGTTCATCTTGAGTGTGCTCACCAGGCATATGCAGGACAACCAGGTGATCAGGCCCAGTCAGCACGGGTTCATGAAAGGTAGATCCTGCTTAACTAACCTGATCTCCTTCTATGACAAGCTGACTCACTTAATAGATGAGGGAAAGCCTGTGGATGTTTACCTAGACTTTAGTAAAGCCTTTGACATCATTTCCCACAGCATGCTCCTGGAAAAACTGGCTGCTCATGGCTTGGACAGGTGTATTCTTTGCTGGGTAAAAAACTGACTGGATGGCTGGGCAAAAAGAGCTGTGGTGGAGCTAAATCCATTTGGTGGCTGGTCACCACAAGTCTTCCCCAGGGCTCTGTCTTGGGATCAGTTCTGTTTAATAGCTTTATTAATGATCTGGACAAGAGGATCAAGTGCATCCTCAGTAAATTTGTAGATGACACCAAGATGTGCGAGAGTGTTGATCAGCTTGAGGGAAGGAAGGCACTACAGAGGGGTCTGGACAGGCTGAATCGATGGGCTGAGGAACTGTGTGGAGTTCAACAAGGCCAAGTCCTGCACTTGTGTCAAAGCAACCGAATGGCCTGGTGGAAAAGGACCTGGGAGTGCTGATGAACAGCCGGCTGAACACAAGCCAGCAGTGTGCCCAGGTGGTCAAGGTGGCCAACAGCACCATGGCTTGTTGTCAGAAATAACTTGGCCAGGGAAGTGGTTATTCCCCTGTACTCTACACTGGTGAGGCCACATCTTTGGTCTACTTCATGCTAGGTTTCAAAAAAATAGGAGTCAAACTAAATCCTTGATGGGAGATACAGGAAAAAGGAGCTAGTCGTCAGGCAGCTATAATGTGGAATGTAACCATAATGCACTCCCTAAGGCATTTGTAACTTGTGGAATTTAATTGAAAGATTCTTTTCTTTGAGTATTAGAAAGGTAGTCAAAACCAGTTCTTGAATGTCCTTTTTCACCCAATATCCAAACAGCTTTGTTATATAATAAAAGAATTTTTCTTTTTTTTAGTATTATGCTCTAGTGCAGGTTGCTTAGACCTTGGTATCCCACTGAGAGAAAGAAATATCTTTCTGATTCACATGAGTTACCAGCAAATTTCATGAGACGCAGTGACATTTTATTTCTCTTCAAAGGCAATCAGTCACACTGAAAAAAGGTCACATTTTGTTCTCAGCAGAAGTACTGTTGTTTCATAGTTTAAGCGGAGCAACTTCTAACTCCATGCAGAAAGACATATATATGTTGCATCTAGTTTCAAGGCAAAATTTCAAATACACTAGAGTTTAGAAATTCAAAGTTCATGTGTCTTATTGATTACTCTTCAATAGCTTTTATGTATTTTAAATACTTTTACTTCTATATGATTATTTTCTGTCACTAACATATTTTTGACAAAATGAGAACAATTAACTATTTGTTTCATGGAACTCTATGTAACTTGACTGAAAAAACCACCACATAATATGTAGTTATTGGAGCCATGTGGCAGTCTGTAAATTTGGTGTTAAACATGGCTTTCCACATTTTCACTATTCTGATCAACTGAGTGAAATACCAAGAAAACAAATGGCAGATTCTGTTAAACTACTATTGCTTTGAATGAAGGTACTTGTGCAAGGATTAATATTTCTAAATGAGATATATCTTCATCACCTTCAAGACCTCTAGTCAGTGCAAAACTGAGAGAAAATTACCAGTCGACCTCATAATGGTTTTTGTCTCAGAAAAATGCATCTTCTACAAACAGGAACTTCATTCTGAATATTTATTACAAAATGAAATGGTTTGCCTTCAGACATATTTTTTTTCCCCCTTTCTTTTAGTAGGGCCATAATTCTCATCAAGTCTCCTGTAGAGAAACATTTTAAGAATGGAAGATTTTTTTTTTGTTATTTACCAATAGCTTAATTTGTAATGGTTAAGGCAGATGAGATGTTCAAGCTGGATCTTATTACATCTTGAGGGTTTTAATCAGTGGCCAGACTGAGGCTTTATATGTATGCTCTGAGAATGAGGTAGCATGTAAATGCACCACTTTGAGAGGAACTCGTGGAAAAAAACAGTAGTTACAAACATTTCCTATGCACTCTTGGGGAGCAGTCTGCTGGATGCTGTTCACCCTTCCTGCAAATCTCCTCTCTGTTGCAGAATGTTCTGCAGATTTAGATCTTTGAATGATTCAGGTGAGAAATAGAAGGGAACGGCAAAGAACAAAATATATTTGCCAATAAGACTTGGAGAGAAGCGAGGAAAATGAGGTAAGAAGGTACAGTTACGTTGTTCCAGATGGGAAAAGATGTGGAGTAAATGAGCCTTGCCAGAACTGAGAGAAATAGAAAAGGCTTTTTATTGCCTCACAGGCACTAGTGCAGAGTAGCTGGCTTTCCTCCTACTGACTTAGTGCTTGTTATGCTGGCATGGTGTAAGTGCAGTTGATTATCTGAAGTACAGAAACATGGCAAATCTGGTCCTATGTGTAAGGATTTGAGCATCCACTGAGAAAAAGAGCTTAATTGCCCTGTGGTGGGAGCAAGAGCATATGGCAAATAACTTGTTCCTTCTCCTGGAGGACAGGAAAAAAAAAAGGAAGATATGTCTTCAGGTCTTAATGTGGCTGACTGATATGTTTGATTTCTTCGTTATGCACAAGCTAAAAAGTTGTATGCCTCTGATGTTCAGTTTCAGTTATAACTCTACTTCAATGACTCCTCTGAAATTTCTATCTTTTCATAAATATTTTTTATGTAGAGATAAACCCATTTTGTATGAGCTGCTTGACTTAGTTAAAAATAATCTCCTTAGACATTGAAGAAGAAAGGAGATTTTGAAGCACTTTTTAAAAATCTCAGTGAGAAAGAATTCTGTTACTGATATGTATATAGCTGATAAGCGCGTGATTTTCCTTGGAGCCCGATAGTTTTGTAAGTAAAATGCCAGACAACTTTAGCTACTTTGAAAAAAGCTGTGTCTTTATAGCTGGCTAATTTAGCTTATTTATTCTCCTCTTCTCTTACCTCCATCTTTTTCCCAGAGGTTGTATTTTCATTGTTTAAACCCTGTGTTTTGGCCTTTGCTATATCATCATTAAAAAAACACCCCTTACTTTTAAAGAAAAGCTTTTTCACTTTAGGGCCAAATTCTACAAGGTCTGAAATAAAAACAGAGAGGATATAAAAAAATAAATTTAAGATTTCAGTCCTAAATCTATTTCACTGATTATGGTAGGAAACCGTAAGTGGAGGCTAATTGCTTGAGAAGCTTCACTCGGGCTCACTGCATTACTTCCCTGATAAAGACAGTAATAACCACCACCACTACAACAACAACAACAACAACAACAACTTCTTCTTCTAATTATTACCATCATCGTCTTCATCATTATTGTAATCATTATCATTATTATCTACTTGTATTTCTATAGCACAATTCCCCACACCTTTCTTGTGCACTAACCCATTCTTTTGTCTTCCCAGTCTAGAGCTTGTTACTTTCTTTCACAATTAGACTGGGATTGGAGAACGAGAAGAGAGGGTATGTTTGAAGCTTTTAATTTTCTTTTTTAAAGAATGAGTGCATACAAATACAAGAGCTGAAGAATTTGCCCAGAATTTGAGGAGTACATAGTTACCTTCTTTGCAAGAATGGATTAAAATTAAACCCTCTTGAAAAAAGGGATTTCCCTTATACAGCTTCTTGTTCTCTGAATTGCACTGGTTTATGCAGCGGGATTTAGTGCCTGCAGAATGTGATATTAGGGCATAGGGCAGCCAAGTTTTCAAATAAAATTTCAAAGCTGAGCAGGATAAAACTAGACCAAGGGTTTAAATAAGAAAATTGGACAGTTTTATTTTCAATACATTAGTGCATCTTTTTCTTTCACAACAGATTATGTGAGTTTATTGGCCTATTCATCAGTACATCTAGGAGTGTGTTTCTTGCCATCTGCCCCTGCTGTGCTGTACAGTTTCCAACATTGAGCACTTGCTGTTGCACAGCCTCATAGGCAAAACCAGCCATTTCAAGCATTTTTCTAGGATGATGGCTAAGGGGTTAAGTATTGCAGTGTAGCAAGGATATAGACATGTAGAAATGGAAAAGGTCTCAATGGAAAGAAGTTTCAAAAGGAAATTACTCATCCTGCTTATGGAAAATTCCTTGCTCTTGTGGGCTGTGTGTTTTGATCAGGCATTGCCCAGAACAGCATTATACAGGCACAAAGTGGGCTGCCTTTTCTCCCAGTGTGTGTTTACTTTATGCATTGTCTAGTACTGGAGTTGTTTACATATCAAAAGCCATCCTTAACTCTTGTTACTTCTGAATTACAGTATGAAGAACCCTTCAACACACACAATACATTCTTAAGATGTGCTGGTCATCTGTAGTTCCCTTAAAAAGAGGAAGATCAGATCCTCAACATCACTCTGGATATTGCTTCTGAGTAAAGAATAATTTGGTGATTTCAGAGGGCATATATCTCAAACTTTTTCTCCTTTGGACTTGAATCAAGTAGTAAACAGTTTTATTTTGCCACTTTGCCTGTTCTGAAAATCCTTCAACCTCATAGTGCAAGGCCAAATGTAAGATTTCTATGTGAACCCTACCACAGGCACTGGGAAAATACAATTACTTCTGTTAACTTCTTTAATTTGCTGTCTGACATTTCTTAACTGCACTCAGAGCCAAGATTCTTTTGGAGTTCTAAAACTCTTCTTTATATTTTTTTATATCAGTGAAGAGATTTTGTGGAATGACGTGAGGTTTAACAGATTTTTTTTTGTATTAAAATCAAGGAGCTGTTCAGAAAGGTGGATTTACTCTAAAAATTCCAATTGGAGGGAAGATTTATTGGAATTTAAGTATCTACTAATTTTGCTTGAGACTTTGGGCTGTCTTTTATTTGTCCTGAAACTGATCTTTCCTATGGATGGTGAAAAATTCTGTAATAATCTATTTGGCACAATAAAAACCCTTTGTGCAAGCCCCGAAGCCCATTCTCAACACTCGGAGACTTAAATGGGTCTGTGCCATCTGTTCCTCTTCACTTCGGCAGTTTTGACTTGACATCTGGTGGTTGTAGAACTATGTGTGAACTTGTAATTGGAATTCAGGGATCATGACAGAGATCCCGTATTCCTTATTTTAATAAAACTTCCTTGTGCTACCGGACGTTGCAGAAATGCTGAGTACTGGTGTATGCAACACGCTTGTGTTTTTTTGATGACTAATCTAGAGTATGTAGAAAGAAGGAGCTTTATTTTTTTTTAATTATCTACTTCTTTTAGTAATGAAGAGAACATGATTTAATGATGACACTACAGTTATTTTTGTTGGCGTTATAGCCTCACTATTTCTATAAACTTTCTCTGGACAAACAGGCAATATGACTTATTCCACTGGCGGGGTTCTCAGCTGAAGGAGAGCAGAATTAATCCCTGAGGAGCTACTGTGTTCATTTGTAGTACATAAAATGGCTGAGAGTCTCTGAAGAGTAAAGCACAAAGTAGTTGGGGACTGGCAGTGTTACGAACTATGAAATTGAACCCAGCTGCCACCGGAGAAGGGAGGGGAAAGAAAAATAAAAAGGACAGGCAGAAATTGTTTCAAAGATGAAGTTAGACAGTAGGAGGGGGAGAAAATAGAAGGTGAATGTCAGAGAGACTAGAGAATCTGTTAAGGAGCTGTACTTAATTTCTTTTTTTTTTTTCTATAGGTATGACTCTTTCTCCATTCAGGATTTCTGTCCTGAACACTTTCTAATGGGACCTTTTTGTTCATTTGCCCTTGTTTTTCTTTGTGTCACCAGTGGAAATCTTTTGGTGAGTATATCCTCTCTTCTGTGAAAAGACAGTGATTTGACTTTTTGCTTCAGTTATCTTCTTGAGCTCAATTCTGCAGGGGATCTTGAGAGTGAACTTGAGTGGATGAATTTGACTGAAAACGCACATTAATGTACTTCTGCTGTCATTTAAACTCACACTGTTTAATACGATTAATAATTCCTAAGAAATTCTCCTCAGATCCTCATCCCTCACTCCTTATATCCCTATACCCCTCTTCAGTCAGTGAAACTGAGTTAAAATGCCCTCTTAAAGATAAGTTACATTATGCTTTTTTTGAGGATGTTTGTTTTCCCCCAATTTGTCGTGATGTTGCTTTTATAAAAATGATGCGCTTTCTTTTCGTAACAGCTTTTAATTTAATCCAAACTTGAATTTGTTTATATCTATTACAGTCTGTTTCCCTGTACATTTGTTCAGCTCTAAACTTGAAAGAAAGCCATTATCTTGACATTTTATTTGGGCTAGATTTTGAATAAATATAGCTAGGCCTTGTGATACTTCTTTTAGACAGTCAACACAGTTATTTCTTTTCTCTTTGATACAAAACCTCTTTTAAAATGGTTCCCTATTAAGTAATCCTGAAGATGTTCATATTTGAATAAGGCTGTAAATATCAAGTCTTCATGTGTCAGTCTGAAAATGTTAAAAACAAAACTATCTCTCTCTGTCCCAATCCTTGTGAAGTGCCAGAAACTTCCTTGTAGGTGCTGAGTGCTTTTTTTTCCAGCATCAAAGATAGGGAAAGCTGAAACTGCCTAGCAGTTTACAATATAATCCCATGTCTAACAGACTGTGTTAATCCCAAATAAGCCTGATCTCCGTACAAAGGAAACTATGGCACTTTTTCAAGAATTAAGTATCTTGTTATAATTAATGTCTTCATTTTTGAAAGGCGGGACCAAAGCCAGGTTGCATTTCATGTATTGGTCCCAACTTACTCTTTATTTGGAGGTAAAAATTAAATTATCAAGTTACCTGTGTAGACAGATGCCTGCACAGAGAGGGGTCAGTGAGGAGTACACGAAAAAGAACTGCGGAGCTATAAAGGTGTCCTTAAGTATGTGTACTTACACCGGCACTGTTCAATGGTTTCTGCTCCTTCAAGTCTCTTCTGCCTTGAGCTGCACTGTAGTGTGTTAATTAGAACTCATTTTTACTTGGAAAACAGATGTAGCAAACTGTTGCAAGTGGAGAAAAGCAGCAGCCCCTGGGTCTGATTTTATGAATCTCTTCAGTTTCTAATGCTTCAGTGTTTCCAGATCATTACAGTATTATTTAGATTCAGGAGGCAAACCGATCTTTCCACAAAATCTTTAATTCTTCCTCCCTCTGTCCTATCTTTTTCAAGTACCAAGGCTCTTGAGATAGATTTTTCCTTTTGCTCCTGACACCTGAACCTCATGCTGTATTGCGGATATCCAGAGGAGAAAACCTATGGAGCCATTCTTCTTCCATAAGTAACTAAGGGAATGTTAACTCTCTCCTAGACTGAAAAATTCTACCAGTTT
This sequence comes from Tapera naevia, assembly GCA_033556795.1. Classification (NCBI taxonomy): domain Eukaryota; kingdom Metazoa; phylum Chordata; class Aves; order Cuculiformes; family Neomorphidae; genus Tapera; species Tapera naevia. The sequence continues at coordinate 14,346,594 of JAUMJJ010000023.1, read as the reverse complement.
CAGTTTTTCTACAGAGAAAGGGCTTCAGCCTTATAAACTGCTGGTATAGTCTTTTTTTACTGCTTCTCCTTGAGATTTTCCTTTTGGATTAACCGATAGTGCAGGGCTGAAGGTGGAGTTCCTGACAGGGGAGCAATCTTTAATTCCACTTGAATCTATCCTTCCCCATGTCCCTGGTATTTTTTTGCAGCTGACTGGCAACCTCAGGTGGTTGAGTTCGTGCAAAGTCACTGCAATGTAAAGCAGAGAAATCCAGATTAGCATTAACCCAATTTGTTTTGTAGCTACAAGAGTATTCATATCAGAGTTTAGAATTCAGCATTCTCTCCTGTTTCTGCTCTGACTACCCCTCCTCATAAGTTCAGCATGCTGACATATCTGGCTGGGGTTATTTCTACCCTCTGGGCCTATGCTAATGACCTCAATAGCTTGTCAGCTACAGTCTCTGCACTGATTTTAGATCAGAAGTCTTCTTAACATACATACTAGCACCTTTAACTTGCTGATGTGCCAGCTATGAGAAGTTTTTACGGCCAAACCTCTTAGTACTGCAGGTGGGTGGTAAAAAAATAGTATGTGGGTTTAATGGTTGAAAATTTTCTTCATGTTCCTGTGCTTATATTGAAAAAATAGTTTGCCTTCTCCATGTTTCCTGTGCAACTGTACTTGTCTTTTGTGTCACCATTTTACGGTGCTGACTGAGGCTTAATATGCTGTTCACAGTAACTCTTGCCAAACATTGTTTTCCAGGGAATAGCCATTCGATAGCTTTGTTTAACACTATAGCTTTTGGAGTTGTTCTAATGTTCTGTCCAAGGTGACTCATGTTATTCTGCAAATTGTCTTTCTTGCTTTAGTCGCAAAAGTGTTAGCAGCTATTCTTTCCTTTTAGTGAACTTATGATTGTTACTTGCAGACTTTTTAATCTATGTCTTTCATTTTATTTATCAATGTCAGTAAACTAACAGTTCTACCAGTGTTGCAGGTTACTCCAATCAGTTCGTTATAATGCTCAACACCTGTTTATTTATGGCTTCCTTCACTTTATTCTGACTGTACATTCTCACCATATTTATTATCAAGTTCATTTGGATTAGTTTTATGACTAGAAGGCTGTGCTAGGTTTGGAAAGAAGGAAAAGTAACATCTTCAAAAGTAACAAGTCAAAGAGTCTGAGTTGGAATAGGAAATGTAAAAACATAAACTTCTAAAAATTTTGATTCAGCATTCTTTATAAGCCATTAAAGAATATAACAAAGTGAGTGGTGTTGGTGAAAATATTTGAGCTCGGAATGCTAAACTATTTGGGCACTCTGACCCAGTGGATGAAGTCGATCTCCAAGAAAATCTGCAATAATGGGTAAGAAACCACTAACATTCAACCGAACAGAGACAAATCAGAAAACTTCTGTTAGCATTGTCTAGCACTTCCTGATATACTCCCTGTTTTCAGTTGTTAGCAATTCTAGCACAAGTAAAATCTTCTGACTGAAACTTTTATTTCTTGTGTCAGCTTGAACTTTTAATTTTTTTAGTCAAAGCTTTCTTACACAGAAAAAAAATTTTTAGGATATAGGAATTAAAAATAGGGCTGCTGATGTTTCTCCTGTCATCCGTTCATTTGCTTTCATGTAATTTGGTTTAACTGCTTCAGGACCTTGCTTTACGTATATTTTCATTACGTTTCATCAGGCCGTGTTTGTTAACATAAGGTCTTTCTTTGCCAGTCAACCCTCACCTTTCATAGCTTGGATTGTGTTTCATTAGCAAACTCTCTTAAATGAGGCTTCATCTTTTCCAGATTGTTTATGAATATATGAAAGATAGAACGGACTCAATACAGATCCTTGTGAGATTTCATTTATTACTACATTCTTTAGAAAAACTCATCATTTATTTTTGTGTTGTTTCCTAATTTCTAAGAAGTTTTTTCTAACTTTTTATTTATTTATTTTTTTAACCCTTATGAGAACGTCTGTCTCATTGCTTATTTTCTTCAGGAATGTATGGAGAGAGGGACCTTATCAAGCAGGCTGCAAATTCAAACAATCTATTCAAATACTGATTTTATTTGTTGACTTGACTTATTCACCAGTGGGACAGTTTTCACATTAAATCATGCTCTCTGAATGGTTGTTTTGTTAAGCAGACAGATGAGTCTCTTTGTCTAAAATCTCCCTGTGATTCTCTGAAACAGGTCTCTGTTCTAGTTATTTAGCTCAGCCAGAGATAAGGCTCAACATTGCTACAGCTCTGCTGCTGTCTCAAATGGGAGGTGTACTAGGAGTTCTGAAACCATGGCTAAATCTTGGTTGTGTGTATGGTTGGATTCCACGTGCCAACATGACTGAACAAAGATTTTTCTGCTTCAGAATGTTGCTTGAGACCATACAATCTTGCTGATGATCTGGATCTCCTTGCTGTGTGTGTATGCACATGCGTAAGAATACATTGCCACAAAGAGCAACAGAGATGACTGCATTTAAGGGCTAGTTTATTCTCTAATTGGAGTGATATACTGAGAACACCGAAGTAGTGCTGGATTACAGTAGCTCCACACAGCATGATCTGGTGCAGATATATCAACGTGGATCCACAAGGCTGATCCCTCAAATCCATGTGGCTATGAGCCTGAGGTAACAGAGTCTGCTGATTCAGTGATGCTACAAAAATATAACTAGGATTTTTCTGGTTCTGAAATTACTGTAATCCTTCCTAGGATGGGGTTGCCTGCATAGCGTTCACTTTTATTGTATAGACATGCACTAGGCCTCCTGGAACAGCTCCCGAAAAAGTGCTATGTTACATTTTATTTCAGAATGTCGTGTGTTAAAATAATGTAATTTTCTGTCACAGAAAAAAGTAATTTATTCTTCTGTATGTCCTTCTGTGGCAGAAACTATGCCTACACAGAAATTCCTACAGCTTTGTGATGCTAAATTTCATCCACATCATGTAGTATATTTTGCATTTGTTCTCCATAGGACAGATCTTATTGTTATAAAATGTGAGTGCATTATTAAATGATAGTTCAGTTGTGTTTTATCCTAATGTCTGTGTTTTCTCTAACATATTCTGTTTCTCCTAATCTCCTGAAGAAATTAATTCTGAAGACTTTCAATATACTTATACAAAAACATGGAAGTAGACATAATACAGCCACTTGAGAAACTCGGAGTGTAGTAACTCCCTGCTTTCCTGCTCATTCTCCATATTAAAATTAAAATGTGTAATGAAGATGAAAGAAAAGGTGATTTTTCACAGTCAGAGACCTTATAAGTCAGTTAAAAGAAAGAATTCTCCAGAGAAGATTACCAAATACATTTTAGGGTCAGCTGTGGATAAGTCTGTAAAAAGACAGTTGTCAGTAGATGTAAGCATAGAATGACAGACTTCTGAAAACAAAAGTAGGAGTTCTTACCATTTATATTTTCAAGTAGAAGATTTTGATGGAATAACTTATTTGTATCAGTTGAGCCCTTCACAGGAACACAGCATGGTCTTCTGTTTCTCTTTGAGACTCACGTCCGGATTATTTTTTTGCATGTATAGAATGCAAGATAGGGAACCAGAGCTCTAGTCTGTACTGTAATCCAGGAATTCCTGAATGACAAGAACTCAGGTTCTGGAAGCCAATTTTTAATCATGATAGAGACTGTTCGCTCAGAGTGAAAAATGTATTACAGTATTTCTTGAGATGACGTTAGGTTAAGCTGTGTGTGCAGACACAGCCAATGGGAAAGCAATTCTCAGTGATTTTCTTCTGAGTAAATGACACAACATCTGTCATTTTCCTAGCAAACTCTGGTAAAATACTTGAAAAAATAAGGTTTTGGAGAATACTGGATCATTATGAATTCTGGACAGCCTGAAGAAAGTGAATTCCATAGTGACTAATAACAGAAAGATCCTTTCTTTATAAAGAGGATGTGCTAGGAGGCTCTGGTTCTGGTAAAGAACGTTGCTTTCTGCAGTTATGCAATTACTCACCCAGAAGAGATTGCTGCGCTTATAAAACGTGTACTTTTTTGGTTTGGGAGATGATACAAAAATATTCTTTTAAATTAAAAGCTGTCTTGATCTGTTATAGCACCTTACAGCTCTTCATCTTTCCAGACACATTTCTTGTTTTTTTTTCTTTTGTGTTTTAATATTTGTTGTATATGAAGTTTGTAAAGGTGGTATTCATTAGAAATACATCAGTTTTCAGTCTTAACTTTTTTAAAAAAAAGCAAGTGTATTTTTTTTCATTGCTTACTGTAAAGCATTTTTCACCAGCATTTTTCCATGCTTCCATAATTCTCCAGTTTTACAGCATTCTTTTCTAAAACATGGGCAACAGAACCATCACTCAGTGTAGTTCATTGATGCTGAACGTCACAAGTAACCATTTTACCACTCACTATTCTGTTTATGAGACTCTGACATTTACATTAGAAACACCTGCTGAGGTGTTTCTGACCCATTATTTGGAAAACTCAATTTTAGTACCCCTTCTGTTCTGAGCAAGGTTACCATTTCTATGAGATTGTCCAATGTAAATGTTTCCTAAACATGTCATTATTTCTGGTTGGCAGATGTTTGAGTGGTGAGCAAGCTTAATGACATTCTATTGTTATTTAGTGGTTTGCCAAACACTGAGGCATCTAGGCCTTTGTTAAAGTAGTTGTATATCTACATTTGAATTTTAATTATTGTGTTGAATAACATCAAGGCTGAAAACAAACCCTGAGGAATGCTACTAACATACTGAGTTATAAGACAAACAACAAAAGCAGGTCCTTACTGATACCTAACTTTTGAACAATTCTCAGTTTGTTTTAGGCAGGAGAGACTGATCTTTTGTCGTGCTACTTCTTAAATAAGATCATCGCCAGCTGGCGGAAGCTCAAAATGTTATTCTGTATTTATTAACTGAATCTTGTATCAACTTTTCTTAATTTTTATCTTGTTTTAATGTCAGGCTAGGAAGCTTATAATTACCTGGGGGAGTGCCATTGCTCCTGTTGAGTGTCAGCAGAGCACTAGCATCTTTTCAAAGTCTCTGAAGTTCTGAAACCAGAAATATATTCATCTGTCTGGTTTGGGCTGTAAATTACCAAGGCCTCTCTATATTTCATATGGCTATTTGACATTTACAGTTACTAATGAACTATAAATGTATCCAGCATCTCCTTTTGAATATCTCACTCCTTTATAAATACATAAAAGAAAATTAAACAAACACTTTTACTTCTCCAATTATTGTGAATATTTAAAATCTATTTAGTGGAGAGGCTATATCATTATTACAAAATATTTTGTAGAAATACACTTTTATTCTTATAGAGTTCATTCTTATTTTCTTTAGTTTTGCTAGCTATGAATTTTCCCAGAGATTAACTTCCCTAGACATTGTATTCCTTTTTTATTTGATCTATAAATATATATAGTTTTAAATATTTTTAAAACTCCTGCCTTCAATGAATATCTCAAGCTACATACATTTAGTCACATCTTTTCTTGCTTATTTTCCTTCAAATTAATGGTCTGCAGATTTAGAAAATTAGGTCTATTGAAGAAGCTAGAGTTTGCATTGGAACTGGCATTTGTATTCTGTTATGAAATTTAAATCATGTTGTGATTACTGATTCTTAGATATTCACAAAGTTTCAGTCCAGCACTTAATTTATATTTGTGTACTCTGTGATTCTGACAACATGCCTAGTACAATGCCATTTGCATTACAAAATTATCATCTGTATTATTTAGCTAAAACAGTTTCAGATTTTGATTAAATTATAAAATATGGCTTAGTCCCGCAGAAATATTTTTGATAGAAAAAAACACAAATTGGAGACTTGCGCCTGGCTGAGATGAAAATCTGAGTTCTGTGTCATAAATCCGTTATAGATTTTGAGGTAATAAACTGAACATAATTTTCCTTATGCCTAGAAGTGTCTGAATTCAATACATTGATATTTTATTGTATTTTGTAAGTATGATTGATGAATGTTTGATTGTCTATGAGTTGTATGAAAGCAACTATGTATAACTGATCTTGAAAGATAAAGAGTCATAAAGGGGAATCCATATACATATACAGGACGGATGATGTTAAAAGCACATAAAAAGTATTTGTTAATTTTTGCTTGTTCCCTTGGAACAATTGATTTGGGTGTTCTTGGTTACCATAACAACCAGAAGGACGTTTTTAAATTCACTTAGCTGTCAGACGCCTCACAAGAGGCATCTACCTATGGCCTTCCCAGGTCTCACTCATCTGCTGTTGTCAGTCTGCGAAGTCAAGAAAGGTGAGGATAACCCAAATACCACTAAGTGACTAAAAGATGCTGCTGACATTGGTTAACGACGACAGCTTTTTAAGGCATTGTCTGTATGGCTGGATTTATTGAAGTATGCATCATTTCTGAAGAATGGGAACTTCTGATGGCACAGCAATTCTTTGATGTCCCCAACCACTGTCGTGTGCTTAGCATCTCAGTTATGTTCAACGTGAACAGTGAAGTAAGCCATAATATACTCTTGCTTTTTTAAGCAATCGAAACAAAAAATCTGTAGGCAGAATAAGTTGGCCATTCATAACAAGGTTCTTTGGTTTGGATGGGGTGTTCCTAAATAAATCTTTGTAATAACAAATCCACTAAATTTACTAAATGTACTTGATCTTGCAAACAGTTCTATTATCCATCAGCATAAAAATGTCATCTATATCAAATACCTTCATAAAAACTCATTTAAGTCTGTTTCTTCGGTGCCTGTGTTTTTCTATGCAACAATTTTTTATTTGTCACTGGGGTTCTCTACTTAATACAAAGTGGTTATTAGAATGAGTTGAAACACTCCTGTAGGGAAGGAAAGGCTCAAGACTCTGTCAAATGACTACTGATACTTAAGAAATGTTAAGCAACAACCTTGAGTGCTCTTTATCTTCTGAACTACTGTCCAAAGCAATCACTGATGTAGAGATAATGAGCACTACTGATTTTGTCTTGATCTCCTTCACAGATCTGGTTTAACTAGCAAGACCAAAGCCGACAACAGAAAAAGACCTCTGATCGGATTAAAGAAAAGACCACTCTTTCATTGATATGTAGGTGATTCAACAGAAACCTGGCCAAGATAAGAATTCTTTAGCGTTAATGACTTCATTTGTAGCAATAGCTTTAGATAAGAGAACCACACAAAGGCTTGTTTTTTCTTCCTATTACTGTTTATGTTCTGGATATTATAAATAGTAGTGGCAGTATGCCATGAATTACAGAGACTAATTTAAGAAGAAGATAACCCAAGAAAGGTTCAAGCAGAAGGCCTATCTCCTGAGTGAGTGAACTCAGGTACATTAGTCAAAATTTTAATAGCTTTGAAAGATAGGTACTGTACGATATGCTACAACCCAAATCATGATGGGATCTGGATTACAACACAAGGCTTTGCTATGTGTAAAACTCACTCCCTTCCCAGATTGGAAAGAAACAACAACAAAAAATGTGTTGTGCCTTGAAACAGTAGAACAGAACAAACCCTAAAATAGATGTAATATTTCCTCCTCATCCAATGACCCTCCCCCCTGCTTAAACTCTTCTATACTGAACTCGTACTTTCTTTCCCCAAAATGTCACCCATCTGCTAGGTTTGGCAAACCTGCCTGAATTCAACATTTCTAGTTTGCACAAGAACATCATGAAGTAAACTTAAGCCTTTTCTGATAAATGTGGTGCAGCCTGGCTGGATTTCCTTATGAGTCAGAAAATCTCTACTAAATAAGAGCCATGAAATATTTTGCTAACATGAATGAGACAGAATCATAAAGTTGGGAAAATTGCGGCAGCTGCACATACACATGTAGTTAACAAATATAGCAGCTCTTCTTTCAATAACAGTTAGAAATCCACCCACTTTTTTCTCATCACATGGCAGGAGTACCTCAAAGAAAGCATTTGCCCTGCTTGACATTCTTCTCTGCCGAGCAAACTCTTCTCCCCATTTCGAATAATGGGTAGAAATAGAAAAGGTCCCTCTGCTTGCCTGTCACCTGGTCTGGAGAAAGTTTTTCTCAGTTGTTCTCATGAAAAGGAGAAGGGACAAATATTTGTCATTACATCCATTGAAAAATAGGTTTGACACTGAATTTATATGTAAAGGTATCATTCCAGGGCACAAAACCATTTCTGAGTGCGTAATGTGGTAGCAAAAGTGGACAGCTTGTGCAGAGCTCCTTCAACTCTTATTTTGACCTGGCCTTTGCCAGAAAGGAATCACACTGAGCTCTTTAGGTTCATTCTTCCTCCCTGTATGAAGCTGCAGGCATTCATTAACCCCAGGATAGGGGTAGGGGCAGACACAAGCCTTCATACTGAAGGGAAAATCCACCAAAGACCAGGAAGTAATCTCTTTCTGTAATCAGGGAATCTACTGCAACCATGAGAGCGGTACTTGCAATGAAGATTCACTGTGATGCCTTTTTTTATTAGCTTTCAATATCCTCTTAAGGCATGATAAAAAGTGAGGACATAAAACCACATTCTGCTGCCCTGCAAGGTTTGTTTTTGGCACAAATATTGATCTCTACTTCCTTAGCCAAATCTAGGATGTTTAAGACGGTGGCTGCTTCCACCTGTTAACGATTAACATGCAAATGTACCTAGGGGAAGCCCGGGGTTACATGTGCTGCCAAATCTGGCATGAGAGATGGCAGACTATTGTCTTATTGTAAAGGAAAATGTCTAAGCTTCTCCAGGAAAATCTTCAGAACAATTAAATCAGCCCCCTTTTTTAAATTGCCCTCCAGAGGGATCCATCTCTTCTCTACAGGGAGCTTAAGGATCCAAATACAGGGAAATACTAAAACTTACTGCACCCCATTGTTGGGTAATTATCAAATGATTTTAATCTGTAGTACTGACTTCAAAGAGGTGTTCTCAATATACAGCTAGTTTCACAGGAACGGGACTTTGTAATCATGCAAAGTTTTATCTTCAGTGTAAATTATTATTTAATGTTATTTAGTTGGGCTTTTGAATTTTTTTCCATTTTTAGAATTCCTTTTCTTGAATTGAGCTTCTGGATTCCTTTTATTGATTCAAATTAGTTGAAAATAAATATTTTAATTTGAACATTTTGGTACAATTTTATTAAAGCTGTATTCTTAGAGACGTTACCTTAAAAGGAGTTGTAAACATTTACAGTACATAGCCCACATAGCTGAAGTGGGAGTAACTTTTCATTTTTATCACTCCCTGCCATGCGTCACTTACCTACTAAGTTCATTCTGTTCAGTGTAGCCTTGATGGATGAAGCAACATACCTGTAAATAACAGAGATATTTACATTGCTTGCTGATCAGAAAAGAAACACGTCATTGTCACAGCCATGTATCCGTAGCAGCTTTAAGACTCTGTCAGTACCCTCAGATCAGTTTTTCAGGGTGTGTCCAAAAGGTTTTCAATTTTCTTGTGTTTACATCTCAATGGAAAATAACAGGAGTATAAAATGGTGTCAAAATTAACTTTACTATTGACATTTGTGCTTTCTAAGAAGTCTCTATTAAAATGATTTTCAGGTTCTACACAACAATGAACGAAAGCTTGGTTAGGATAGAATTTAAATCCAACTCTTAACTTTGCATTTCAGACTCATCAATATGTAATTACATGTCAGTAACTTCTCTTAGTTGCTTTAGCCCAGCAAGAAAGAAATCTAGAGGTCATTCAGTCAGAAAACCTAAATCCATTTGCAAAGCCCAATATCGTCAAGGCTGTGTGAGTAATTATATTTTACTAAATTATAGATTTAGCAGTTCAAAAGATGAGGGCTACCTTTTATATGTACTGAACAACCTTGTATTTTCATTGAGTGCTAAATAATGTAAAATTGTTGACTGGAATATTCGAACTCATAAGTAATTAAGAAGAAACTGTGAAATGTTATACAAAATTCTAACATTTTTCTAAGTTATAAATGAACAGTGTGCAAACCCACAAAAAAATGTTAATCTTTAAACATGCGTATGAGCAATTTCATGTTTAACAGATTTCTAACTGAAGTTGACAGAGAGAAGAAAAAAAGAATATTGGAAGTGAGAAGGAAGACTTGTATTCTACATAATTTCCAACATAAAACTCTTGAGGAATAAGACTACAGATTCAGATTTTTCTTACATATAATCCACAGGCAGAAGGTTTTGACATCATAGAATCATGTGGTTGGAAAAGACCTTTGAGATCATTCAGTCCAACCAAACATGTCCAATAATACACCATGTCCCTAAGAAGCTCATCAACCTGTCTTTTAAACACCTCCAGGGATAGTGACTCAACCACAGCTTTTTCCAGTGCCTAACCGCCCTTTCAGTGAAGAATTTTTTCCTAATATCCAGGCTAAACCTGCCCTGTTGCAACTCGTGGCCATCACCTATCACCTGTCACTTGTGAGAAGAGACCAACATTCACCTCGCTACAACCTCCTTTGAGGCAGTTGTAGGCAGTGTTGAGATCTCCCCTCAGCCTCCTCTTCTCTAGGCTGAACAACCCCAGTTCCCTCAGTCGCTCCTCGTAAGACTCTCCAGCCCCTTCTCTGGACAAAAAATGTTTATAAGCAAGTTTTTTCTCTGTGTACCCATGGAGAAGTGGCCATTTTCCAGCTAAGGAAAAGAAATAAAAAGAAAGCATTTCTACTAATGCAAGTAATACAAGCTCACTAAAAAGGAGATGAAGGCTCTGAGTGGGCAGAGGGATGCTGTCTAGGTCCAAGAGTGGACAGCTGTATTGTACTTTTGAGGGTGGGAAATGGGATACACTCAGCTGTATGTGAATGTTAGGGTTTGCTAGGAGATATGTCATACTGTCCACTGACAGTAACTCATAGCTGGCTTCTCTAAGGAAGTATTCTTCGAGACATATCAGGCTGTTACTTGAGTTGAGAGTAGGTGATCTATTGTATTAATATATTTGCTTTAAAACTATGGGGAAATGTCTTTAATATATTCTTGGATACATGTAAGGAAACAATGAGTTTTAATTGACTGGGTCTTCTGAACTATGTTCGTGGTCTAGTTAACATCTTAAAAAGGAAATGCTAAAAGAGCTTTTGGAGTAGACATCTCCTCAAAACGTCTTTAGACCTATTGGCTTAATGATGAAGAACAATACAGTGAGGAGTATAAAATTTGTCATGGTTCTAACCATGCTGTCTGTAAGACCAAAATAGTCCCTCACAGAGTCCTCTTGGAAGAACCCAGTTGGCCTCCCACAGGGAAGGAATAGGGAGCCCAGAAGAGACGGTAGACAGAATCCTTTGTTTTAACTGAGAGGGGTGGTCAGAGGAAGGATCTGGTTTCAAGCTGATAGTAAGACAAAATGAAAGCCTGAGGACTCTTTTTGTTGGCTTGATCTGGAGTACCAAGGCAGAGACTGGATCAGAACCAAGGTCAAACCTGTGTTTAATTTTGACCCATCAGGATGGTTGACTGGATAGTTCCACAATCTATTTTATTTGCACTTTTCTTGTGCCTCTTGTCACCTCATGGCGTTCTTTCAGTGCAATTTCGTACTTCCTTATTGCAGGAGTTATGACCTATGCCTTATCATCTAAATTCTCCATTGCCAGTCCTGAAGGTCCCTCTTCTCTTAGACTGGACTAAAGAAGATCATCACAGAGATAACTTTCTTTTAGAAGATGACAGTGATATATCAGGAGGCAATTCCAGTGGATATTTTCTGCTCCTGAGCTATTGGACATTCTCTCTTTTGAGGGAATCTGTTGCTACTCGTTGGTTTTTAAGAACCCCTCAGAAGTTGAGCAGTTTGGGGTTTTTTTCCCATTTAAATTCAAATCCTTTTCTTTTCCAGATGAAATTTTATTTATCAGAATGGTTTTATCCTTATACTTTTTAAGAGCAATTGTAAACCTCAGACATTTCTGAGATTTGTTGCTTTCAGCAGTAACAGATGTGAAATTTTCCTCTTTATTATCATATTTCAACAAAAAGTCTCCTGACAAAATGTCAAGTTGTTGATCTCTGGGCCACGTTCAATTTATGTTTGAATCAAGAGCTTGGTTTTAAGCAAATCTGCTCATTCCCCATTTATGCTTTTGTTTGTACTTTGAAGCAATTTCAGTTGGTCCTTTTGGTATCTTTTTTGGCTTTCTTTTCAAATACACTAATTTGGGAGATATTCTCCAGGAGTGACTTCAGATGCAAATTGTCTAAAAAGCAAGCCCAGCTACCACTGTAGTGTGTAGTGTGGACTTTAAATCCTAATCACCAACTATTAGGCTTTACAGGACCACTGTGGCTTCTCTGCACTGTTTTCTAGCTGAACATAGCCCTCATGAGACTGTGTGCTGAATTAACAATGCTTGCACAACTGAAAGCTGTATCCTGACAATCCAGTCCTATTTTATTACAATTTTTTTATTATCCAATTGCATAGCTGTATTAAAATATGGTTGTATTTGTACTGTAACATAATAGCAGTGAGAATACATTTAGTTGGTATTTTATAGAAGGAATTATTTACTAGGAGCTTGGTAAGGTCAATATCGCTATATTTTTCTGCAATACTCACTGTAGCAATTTAAATTAGTGATTCATTGTGATGAGTTTTACAGTAGTATGTCTTATTAACAACAAAGCATCTGAAAATTTTAGGTTCATAAAGGGTTTATAATTAAGCCATGAAAATTAATTTAGCCATTTATAATGGATTGATAATTAGTTTGCTAATAAGGCTGTCAGTTCCAAACTCTCTGCAGAAGGTGAATATTAGGTTAATTCTGTCTCTTGAGGTTTCAGGAAGGTTTACCACATCCTTTATGAAAGGTATTACTGTCCAAATTTTGCTTGTACAGAACTCCTCTTTCCTGCCAAATATTTAAGGATTATTATCGTGAATGTTGACGATTTCTATTCTGCTGTGTCTGCTTTTTGGCATAATTTCCTGGGTAATCAATGACATTTTTTCCTTATGTGGCACTGATTACTGCAAATATTTGAACAAACTGGAAATAACAGAATATCCTATCTAAATGCTGGAACAACATTACTGTACCCTGAGCTCAGAACATACCAAATTTCTTCTAAAAGAAGATGAATTGATTATCTTTGGAAAGAGTTTATTCCAGAAATGAAGTTATCTTAATTCCAGAGATATTTGGTATAGAATATTATGCCACCAGTACTAAATCCTGAAAATTATAGTGAGTATTAATTTGGTTCTATTCTGCACGGAGATGAGAATGTGCACATTGTAACAGTAGTTTTCTGTATGTTACATCTATACTGACAAATGAGATGAGGCTTCTGATATAGCTTGGATTTTTTATGGATTATTTATTTTGAGATGAAATACGCTAACTAGGCTCTTCTGTGATAAAAAGGCTTAAAACAAAGTATTGTTTACTCCATCAAAATGAGGAACACATACTGTGTGTGAAAAAAATTAATGTATATGTACCCTGTTTGAATTACAAATTAGTGCCTTGCCAAAGCCAGAAGGATGACTTCCTCAACATTTCCATTTTTAAGTTTGAGGCACAATATGATGTCTGACATAAAAGAAATCCAAGACTGTGCCTGTAAATCTTTTTATTTAACAAACTAAGAAAAACAATTAAGATCACCTTCAAAATAGTTCCCTTCTGAGTTGTCACACAGTTGCATATGAGGCTACCAATGTGCAAAGCAATTCCACAGATCATTTTCTGAAAGGCTATTGAAGATCTCTGTTGTTATTACTTTCACATCTTCTACTGACAAAAAATAGGTTAGTTTGAGCACCAACTTGATGTTTGAGATCTCTTCATCATAAGCATCAGTCAATAGTTGAAAAGTTTCCATCATGGATTTCTTCAGATTCACAAGAAACATGATGTTATCTCACTGTTCACTGTTGTGTGCCCACATTTTCCAACCAAGGGTAAGAAAACATCTTTATTTGAACACGTGTCCACTTGTATTGGGTGGAGCCTTGTGTCACTGTGACAGGTTACAACATGTTCTATAACCATCTCTTTGTCTCTCCCCTTCCACTCTTGGTTCCCAAGCTATAAGGTTAGTCTTGGATTTTTTTTTTTTGGTGTTAGACCTTGTACATATGTGAGAAAGTGAATGTATTTGTATTGTGATAGAGGAAATTTCTGCGTGTTTTATGTTTGACACTGATATTCCTCATTTCCAATCTCACTCTCAGAATACTCTATTTTAACAGATAAGATAGCTTCCTAACTAAAATGTGATTAGAAAGAGGTGAAGAAATGAAAATACTATAGGACATGGAAAGGAAGAAGTGATGCAGCTTTTCTTTCTTTTTGCCCTTCGCTTCTTTCTTGTTCCTGCTTTTATTTCTATCATTGCATTGCTTACAGGTGCTGGATGTTCATAATATTTCAGCACCTCCTTTCTCCTTGTTCTGCATGCCCTTTAACATAAGGGAAGCCAGTGGTTGTTTGGAGTCTTGACTTTTTTTTTTTCTTTTACGTCAAAATACTTAGTCATCAGTAATCAACAAGTTCTCTGCCCCGCAGTAATCCTCCTCATAATGCCCATAATTTCCACAGACATGCATGAATGCAGCTGTGGGTAGCTGTTTTATTTTCAGATCCAAAATTTTACATTTAGCATGATGGCCAAAAACTTTTGATGTCTTTCCTCGTGGCCATGTAATCAGTGATTCTCTTGCTACAGGCACAAAAAAATACTCTTATACCAGCATTTGCACTCTGCACCAAAGACATCTGTGCTCCCGTATAATTTGTGTGGTGTCTGTGTTGTATTCAATCGTTCCTACTGCCTCCAAAAATGAGATTAACTGGTGCTTAAATTTGTAAGGGAAAAGTGGCTCTTACCTACACCTTCACTGAGATTTCACCTAATCCCAAAATACTAGCATCTTCTTCTAGTGGAAGAAAACATAATATGAAAAACACGGAAGTATTAGGCATTATACAGAAAATTATGGCATACTGAGACTTTAAGGCCTTTCTGAGGACCCAGGAACTGAATGTAGCTCCACAGCAATCCTCTGTATACTTGGTCAGCAGAGGGGAAAACCTAAAATCCTATTTTTATTAGGTGAAGTCTTATTTGCTGTGTGTTTTATTTACCATGTATTTTTTTCATAGTTGCTTAATTTTAATTCCATTAAAAATGTTCAAATTTAAATCTTAAAGTATCTTCTATCTTGTCAGCTGTTGTGCAATTTTTACAGGAGAAGGACAGGACACTGCATTGTCTAAAAGAATTCTAATAAGTAGGTTATTATAAAGATATAAAACAGCTGTTTCTTTGTGACCTAATTATGTATTTATGTAGCATTTTAGGCTTCTAAAGTGAAGACACTTCTATCCAACACTGAAAAGATGATTAAATGGTACCATATAGTTTATAAGTGTTTGTGAGCATCGGGCATGAATTTAGGAGGAAGACTAAGAAGAAGAAGAATTTAGTCCAGAGACTGAGTTCTCATGGACTTTGGGAAGATCGTCACTGTGTTACGAAACCTGACATTAAGGAAAAGAAATGGCTTATATTATCTTATATTCATTCATTGCTCTCTTTTGCACCACTTCTACACCAGTCATCCAATTGCTTTGTAATATTTTCAGGACTCTCTTACTAGGCCAACTGCTATAAGCTGGGACATAACAAGTTATTTCTGTCTACCCAGGCTCAGTATCTTTTCAAAGATACTTACTCCAGTAAGTCTTCTACATTTTCCTTATTCCCATGCAATATGACAGAAAGATGCTTTCAGCCCTTTTACATCTTTCTGAAACTTCATCCACCACATTTCTCCTGTGGCAGATTGTCTGGCTTTGTTTTTTGTATTTGTCCCAGATATTTTCCCCTTCTTTTACAGAATAGACTAGTAGGGATTTTTGAACTCTCCAGATCATCTCTGCACTTGTTATTAAATCCTTTTAATACCTAATCTTTTTTTTCCTGAGGCACTTGCTTTGAGAGACATTTTAGATATGCGTGCGCTATCCTAGACTTAAAAATCTTATTCTCCATTGTAAAAAAAATCTTATTTCCTATTGTAAAGATTAGCTTTCACTCTGTCATAACAATGAGATGGGCAATATTTCTCACTAACCTAACTAAACCAATCACTACAATTCCCCCACTAGCTCACCTCTCCTCACTATTACCAGTTGTGCCTGGAGAGGATGGGGCATGGTGACCTTGGGTTCTGCTCCTTCCATGCACCACTTGCTACAACTGGCAGTTGAAGGGAAGAGGAGAGAATTGCTCTCATTGTAGGTTTTGATGGACTGAGTGTAAGTGAAATGAACAAGCATTTATGAATAATTTTTTTTCCTTTCTCTGAATTATTAATTTCAACATTTCAACAAAGGAAACAATAGCTAGAGGTATGTAATTAGGATATTTACAGTAATCCATCTGTAAATACAGTATGTGTATGGTGTAATCCATTTGGATTTAAAAGCAAAAGATGGATTATTTTCAGGCTTCATTTACACGTTTATATACAACTGTATTATTTTTATTTGTTACTGACAGTACAGACATAGAGTCTTTTTGTATATTAGTAAGACTTTTCTTCAATAAGTTGAGATACTCATCCCAGCAAGGGCAGATCCTGAACTAAAGTGTGAAAAGTTGACTTACACTGGGTTATTTTACTGTAAAAAAATGCATGCTGAATGGACAACTTAGTGAAGTAAGTTAGAGCTTGGTGAGACAATGAAGCCAGTGTCTGGCACTAGCTTACAACAGATTTGAAGGATATCTCTACTACAAGAATTTAGAGTGAAAATAAAACCCAAATCAATGAGCAGTCATCTCAAATACAGTCTAGTTAGAGTTCCTGACTTTCACTTAAAATATCAATGGAAAAACCTGTAGCTGAAATTTTGCAGTTGTGGAAAATAGAACTTCATTTATTTGACAGTGAATGAAATTCCATCCTTAAAAATTTTGCTGGCATGAAAGAAGACAGTGTTGCTCTGAATTTTGTCTTGTGTGTTGTTCATACAGTGATTGTCCTTTAGAAACTTTTAAATTGACTTTGTACCTACTCTAACGATCTTAATAATGTTACTAGAGGCAAAAAGTATGGCAACACTTTCCTTAAATAGGACAGAAATAATGATTTAAGGTTATAATGTGCCATTTCCATAGGGATCTAATTTCAATCCAGATGGCAAATGCTGCTTAAGCTGTTTCATGAATTAAGCAGAAGAGAATGATTTCAGTTGTTACAAACAAGATAACCCTCAGCACAAAAAGAAAGTAAAATATGCTTGCGTTTTTCTTAATAACTGCTCTAAAATGCTTATTAGCAAATATTCGTAATTCTAAGAGGAAAAGTTTTGTTCCTACTTTCTGAGAGGCAGTACATCTTCTCCATCCATAGCAAGCAGAGACTAAATAGCCTCACTATTACAATATATCCTGGAATATGGCCACCACCAAGGCTACCATAGAAGATCATATTTGCTATCATGTCTTTGTTTCCTGGGCCTAAAAGAGAAACCTATTACCTCTGCCTTGAACATGGATTGGTGTTCGTCCTCTAGTGAAGAGCATAGAAAGCCTCGCTTTTTCTTATAACTTTCTGCTAAAACTTGTTTTGCCTGTCCAGAGTTAACAAAATTGCATCTAACTCTTCCTTCAAACCTCACTTTCTCTTTTGAATACAGTTCCTGCCCTATATGACTTTGTATTACCGAACAGGGACCAATACAATTACGAAATTTCATTAGAAGTTATGTAGCAAAGTCTACACGCTATTTGAAATATGCCTTCTTTGACCGAGCAGTCATGAAAATAGCAGTTTGTTTGAGCTTATACAGTTTTTTATTATTCTTTCAAGTAGGTGGAAGCAGGAACTCTTTGAGCTAGCGTATCAATACCACTAATAGTTATAAACATCTTTCCATTATTAGCAAAAACTACTTCTATTAAGAGCTCTCAGACAACAATAGCTAATGCCAACCAGATAAATAAGAAATGGTCACATTATATAAAATATCTTATACTTGTCTTGTAGAACCAAAAATATATTGTAAAGGTCATCAGAGTTGTGTGCATTAAAATCCATTTATTTTACTCTTAATATTCTTTTTTTTCAACAACAAAATATCATCTAATAAGAACTGTTCTACTTATTGATTGATTATACTTGTTTTATCATGTTCTTTCTCAATTCTTGATTGAAATGCTGCTGACATCAAAAAGGGAATGAAACTGTTTTAATCCACATAAAATTTCTGCTGAACTCTTCTGTACAATACAAATGTTTTCGTTAGCTTCGTAGTTATATTTATGTCCAAGGAAAATGAGAAATAGTATTGACTTCACTCATGTATCAAAATATAATTTATTTCATTTATATGTTCTTTTCCTGCCTTGCTAAAATAATTTTACTTGGAAGATTACTGGCTTTATGGAGATTTGTGGTTTTTTTATTTTTTTAATCAGACTTTCAACACACTGGTGTTCTCAAATAATAACTTTGGCTAGACTAAGCCTATAACCTTTAGGTAGCCAAATCTCCCATAGAAAGAAGGAAGAAAGATGTGTTTTGTTTTTAGCAAAACTGGCTGCTTTGAAACACATTCATTCAACAGTTGTTTTCTGTTTAGTCTTACTAGCTGAAAAGACAGCCAGAGAAAAACTGTGCAACTAGCTGCCCTTTCTATTAATGTCCAGATTTTAAAATATCTGCTCCACTCACCTTGCCTTTAAGGATGGGAGCAGTTGCATTTTGAGATATGAACTCAGGTAATTCCCTCTGGAAAGATCCTAAAGATTAATGCTGTCAAGTCTTTTATATATGAGTTTCTATTTAAGCTTTCTGAAGTGCTTATGTTGTCTCTTCATATTTACTGTGTTTCTGAAGAAATATACATGCTGTCACTTCTGACTTGCTACCACCGCCATTCTATGGATTATTCATATGTGGTTTTGCAGTTGTCATGTCAAAAAAAAGTTATCAAATTCCTGACAGAATCACAGATTTTCTTTTTTCCTCTCGTGCTACAGTCAGATGACCATCACATGCAAGATGTAGTCTTCTTATAGCTTTCACTGCCTGTGAATTATTCCTGCAAAGCATAGTTTCTGGATCTTGAAAGGAGCATCTTGTTTTGTCCATCAGTGATGAAAGACAGAGATTCTGAATCCAGAAAACATTTCCAGGAAATGGAAAGTCTATTAGCATTACTTATGGATATTAAATAGCATAATAAAAAGAGGATGACTAAGGTGTATTTCTAACAACTACAAATTGATCCTGACCTCTCAAATGGAAAAGATGCCATGATCTTTTCTAATCAGGATATAATTCTGGTTTAGGTAGAAAATTGGGACAATACTTTTTTTCCCCATGAAGCTCATTCATCATGGGTTTACATCCCCACACCTGGTAGGGGTGGTGAAGCACTGGAACAGGTTGCCCAGAGAGGCTGTAGATACCCCATGACTGGAAACATTCAGGGTCAGGTTGGATGGGGCTCTGAGCCACCCAATCGAGCTGAAGATGTCCCTGCTCTTTGCAGGGGGGTTGGACTAGATGATTATGTTATTACAAGATCATTATATGATTTCTTGATTCTACATGACAAAGGTAAAGGGATAAAGGATCAAATAAGTTATCTGTGTATTGGCAGAGACTTGGAGCTGGCTTACATTTTATTTTATAGTTTACATTTTTTTACTGTGTCCTTCCATGCTGCATTCCAAAGTAAAAAGGCCTCTTCTGATGTTTCACAACATGGTAGTGTGATTGCTAGTATAAGAAAAAACGGAACAGGAAATTTGCATACACTATTAAACTGCCAGCATGTCACTCTGACCTGTGCGATGGGAAGTCAATGGCCCAGGAAATCATTTTGCATGTTCCATAAAACAGTCAACAGTAGAAAAGACAATGCTGCTGTATATAGAAGGATTAAGCCAAAACCTTGTTCTGACTAGTTCTGACTTTGCTGCTCAGATATAACAGCTGGAGTTGTGGGTGTAATACCTGCTCAAAAATGTAATAGGGAGAGAATAGGAGGTACTTTTATGATTAATTATTCTGACTGTCACTCTGAAACAGATCTCAGTATTTCTCCTAATAATTCCAGCATTCAACCCAATGTCCTCTCATTTGATTGCAGTACATTTTTTGGAATCATGTCTTGCCTTGGTTTATATGACTAAATCCAGTGTATCAAATTACAGAGTGAATGTATTATTGTGCAGTTGCCTCCCATAATTCAGGTGACTCAATGCATTGCATAGGTAGAGAAACAGAAGAGGAAATGGAGAAGGGAATGAGTGGGAAAGATCCTAACCTTGTGACTTCTTTATGAGGAGGAAGGAAGAAGAGGTTGAACAGACAACTGCTCACGTTTTTGAGATCTAACTGGCAGATAAGCAGACTATGCATTTGCCTGCCATTTTACTTTTGGCTTAAAGAAAAGATTACACTGGATGGACTTTTGATGAAGTTTGCTTCCCTAGAGGCACCTCTTTGTTGAGGAAAATATGATGATTTCAAACCTGTTATAGTTAAGCACTGATCACAGCGGTTGGCTAACAGAAATTCTAGGAAGAGGCAGTAAATACCTCTCTTTTAACAATGGCTCTTGGAACATATTGTTGAGCTTTGATTATAGCAGAATTTTTTATTATCTGAAAAAGATGTGAGATTGAGGTTGATTCAAGTTAGAATGCTTGTAGATGGATATAAATCTTAAGCCTATCTGAAGAAAGACTGAAACTGACTTCTGGTTTTGTGTCACCTCAGGGAAAGAAGAACTGAAAACTTGCTTTCTCTCACTGATGTACGTTCCTGAATTCCCTAAAATGGCCTTTTCTTGTAGTAATGCATAAACAATGGGAGGCATGCATAATCCATTTAATCCATGAACTACTGGAGAGGTGCAGGCCATTTCACATCACTTGGAGATGTGAAATCACTTAACAATAAACTAAACTGTCAGAAGATGTCTGTTATTCAGCTCATACACGCTTCCTAGTCATATGCTTTGCTTTACCCTTGTAATACGTCAGTGTTACCTTTATTGAAGCACTAGCTGCAATTTTGTCTGCAAGTGAAGCTTCTTTTTGTTGGCCCGTGTAAAAACATGTAACTAAAGATAGTCCATATTCCCAATGGTTTGCACACTCTGCGTAGTGCAGCAATAGGTTTTTGTTCTTTAAAAAGGCTTAAACTGTAGAGAACACGTGATTTTCCCTAAGCAATCTATTCTAGTATTTTGTTATCCTTACCACTAGGAAGATTATTCTAACAAATAAATTTGCTGAAACTTTTACTCTTTTTTGCTAATCTAGAGCAGATAAAGAGACCGTTACAATCCTTTAATTTGGGAAATTTTCTACGTATATATTTTACATACCTGGAGGTATTACATTGACTTTTAGTTTTTCTCCTTCTAAACTATTAATAATAACTAAATAATAACTATTTATAAGTTACTTTATAATTTCTTTCCTAATAGTCTAAGTCTTCTAGTCTTCTGATCCTTATCTCCTTGAATTCTTCTGGGCTCTGTGTAGCCATTTACATCTTTCTTGGGGGCTGCAGTAACAAACAGAATTCTCTTGTTGGAGCCTGAAGACCATAGAGATTATTTTTCCAACATACTGACAGAATACTTGTTTGCATAACCTAACATGAAGTCATAAACCAGACCTTGCTCTACAGAGCTGCCCATCTTTGACTTGTCTTTACTGAATTGTAAGTTGCTTTTCCCTACGTTTCTTCAGTTTTTCACAGTGGTCCTTAATTGCAGCCCTGGATTTTCTTGTGTGCACAGAGCCCCATTTTTCATACCAGCATCTAAACACTTACTTTGTTTCATCCAGCTTGTTACTAACAAAATCCTTGACATTTTCCAAACATCTATACTATGTGTCGAGTCTTTTGGGTTTGAGGTGAGTTATCTCTGTTGATAACTATTGCCTTGCATGTGTCTCATAGTAATTCCATTTATACACTGCTGCCTTATATCATCCAAAACCATGTCACAGGCTGGCTCAAAGTCAGTCTAAATGGCATCTGCACTATAGCCCTGGACAATTGAACTGCGGTTTTTCAGGAAGAAGCATGTGTTGCACCAAAAGCTTATGAGCAGGAACTGCCTAAGCAGTTTCCTATTCTTTTTTTCCTTTTAGGGACTTGAAGTAAGATACATAATGCGAATAATTTTCTTTTAAGATACTTTATTGCTTCCTTATCTTGTCTCTAAATTGAAGAGACACAGGTTCAAGGGATGGATCACTCTGTAGATAAAGAATTGGATGGATGATTGCACTCAAAGGCTTGTGTTCAATAGCTTGATGTCAGCAGGAGATGGGTGACAAGTGCTGTTCTGCAGGAGTCAGTATTGGAACAGTGTTTTTTAACACCTTTGTCAGAGCCATGGATATTGAGTGCACATGTTATTGAGTGCACTCTCAGCAAGTTTGCTGATAACACTAAGCTATGTGACGTGGTTGACACACTGAAGAGAAGGAATACCATCTAGAGGGACCTTGACAGCTTAATTGGTGGGCCTGTGCAAACCTCATGAAGTTCAGCAAGACCAAGTGCAAGGTTCTGCGCATAGGTCGGAGCAATCCCAAGGACAATTACAGGCTGGATGGAGAGTGGATTGAGAGTAGCCCTGAAGAGAAGGACTTGAGGCTGCTGGTGGATGAGAAGCTCAACATGAGCTTACTGTGCTTCCAGCCCAGAAAGGCAACTACATCCTGGGCTGCACCAAAAGAAGTGTAACTAGGAGGTCGATGGGATGATTCTGCCCTTCTGCTCTGCTCTCATGAGATCTCACCTGGAGTACTGCATTCAGTTCTGGAGTCTTCAACACAAGGAAGACGTAGATCTGTTGGAGCAAGACCAGAGAAGAGCCACAAAGATGATCAGAAGGCCAGAACACCTCCCATACAAGGACAGGCTGAGCGAGTTGGTCTAGAGAAGAGAAGGCTCTGAGGAGGCATTATAGCATCCTTCCAATGCCTAAAGGGGGCCTACAAGAAAGGTGGGAAGGGGCTCTTTGTTAGAGAGTGCAGTCATAGGGTGAGGAGCAAAAATTTTAAGCTGAAAAAAGGGAGATTCAGACTAGATATTAGGAAGGATTGTTTTCCTGTGAGGGTGGTGAGGCACTGGAAGATGTTGCCCAGGGTAGCAGTGGATGCCCCATCCCTGGAGGTGTTCAAGACCAGATTGGATGAGGCTTTGAGCAACCTGATCTAGTGGAAGGTGTCCTTGTCCACGGCAGTGGAGTTGGAACTGCATGATCTTTGACGTCCCTTCTGAACCAAACCATTCTATGATTCAATGATGATTGTATGATAATATTTTCCCCTACTTAGTCGGCAGAGGGGCAATCCTTTCATTGACTCACACATCTAGGAACTAGCAGCTTTCCTGCTTGTATTGCTCATTTCTTGTTTTATATAGAGGAAAATATAAATAACCAAAAAAGGAATTAGTTCATTTCCTTAATTAATAACATTCCCTTTCAGGGAACAAATGCCAGATAGTATGTATGAATGGACCATGTTGGGTGGCATATTTACTTCTGCTTCAATTACTGTGGACAACTCACCTGAAAAGGCAACTATCTTTAAATGATGTGTTTTATTGGTATAAAAACATGAACTTCACCATAAAAACAATTAATACATATTGTGTTATAAAGCATGCTCTCATTGTTTGTAATAGTTTACAGAGGAAGATTTTTTTTGGTACTGTAAGAATTACATATATAAAGTAACATTTATTGTAAAAAAATTTCATATTTCAAACACTCACAGGGACTATCATTACTTTCCATCAGCAGGCACATAATTTGTGCAGCAGTGAACAAGTGTGCCATTTCTCAATTTTTTAAAATCAATTGAGAAGAAAGAACATGCTTCTCTTAAGTAGTTGTCTGGTTTTACCCTGTCCATCATGACAATTTTTGCTTTTCTTAGCTCTCTGTCTTCAGTTCTGAAGACCACTTTTCCATCTGGCTTAGACACGGATAGTACTTCTAACGGTAGAGCATTGGACAGAACTTCCAAAAAGTCTGAGCTCTGATTACCTTAATTTTCATATATTACATTAATTAGTATGAAATATGTCTTCTCTCTGCTCTATGATTGTATCAGTCCAGTGCTCACCACTGTGAATGGAAACATTAATTTGACTTTAAGATATGCTGAATGAGCTTCAACTATTAAATACTATCAAATCTGTAACCACATGTTATTTATCCAAGTAAGACAAAGACTTTGTGCTGGAGGTGGAAGTATTTCCTGAGAACATAGACTGAAGAACAAATAAACATTACAGTGGTAGACATGAGAATGAGTAAAACGGTATTTGATGGCTTGTTCTTGCATTCTTCGGCACTGTGTTTCTGTTTAGAAAACTCCATATTTCTCCCTGTCTTTTCTTCATGTCAACAAGACGTCTTAAAATGGTAGAAAATAAATTCTGATAAGAAATGGAATTTACACTAGTCCAGGGGGTGATTTTCTCTTTCTAGAGCCAAAATAGAAAACAATTTCTAGATATTTGACTGGAAGAGCTTTGAGCCTAAGAACCTGAGAATAAAAGGCATTATTTAGTTCTGAGAACATGTGAGACATCTTGCCCTAGTTTATTAATATACACTGAAGTTCATGACAATGTTAGTTTTGGGCATACTGAAAATTCCTGCCCTCTCTCTCTTGTAAAATTATGAGCTAGTTCGGAGACATTTATAACTATAAATGTCCTTCTTTTGGCAGTTAAAGAAAGACTATCCCCTGCATCGTCTCAAGCCAGTGGCCTGTATATCATCTTCTGCATATGTTTTTTGTTCGCAGTGCTGAAAACAAAGCCTAAGCTTCTTGTCTTGTTTTCTTTCTGCTGTTTGTCAGTTCATTTAAATATTATACACTGTGCATTTATGTGGAAAATTCAATTATACTTAGCCAGTTAATGGCCACATAATCCATATGATGTGTAAATGAATTCAGAACCTTTTGATCTGTCACAGTGTCAAGAGACAACAAAGGCTTAAAGTACCTTCTACTAGTATAGCACTAATAATGTCATAAACGAAAGAGGAATGTAAGAACAAAAATATCGTTTTGCGAAGTTTTCCTTCTTCTCTGCACATGACAGTTGAGAACAGTTATTTTCTAAGTGGAAACAACGCTTATCTTAATGCAAAGAGTGTTTAACCTTATGATTGTAAGTACATTACTTGAAATAGGAGGGAATTCCACCCTAGCCAGGGACAATTAAAACAGCAGAGAAGATGAAAACCTTTAGCAGATGGTAGTGAAACTATCTCGGTGTTCGTTTATCAAAGCCTGAGTCTAAAGATTTAAACTTCAGAGGGAACCTGTTATTAGGCAGAGAGGACAATTCAGCATCACCTTTTCAGTAAAACTTGGAAGACTGTAGTTTATTGAAAGTAACCCTCAAAGAAACAGTTTACCTTTACGTACGAAGCTTGTCTGGCTTGTGTCCTATAAATATGACAGCTACAACCCAACCTCTATTTCCTATTATTTCTGTTCCTAATTACATTTCATTTCTGGTCTGGCTTCTCTAGCTTTTCTTTTATGAGTTTGCTTTTCAAAGACTGAGTCTGAAAACAGTGAATTGATAAAAAATTTCTGCTTGCTGTGTCCCATTGGCAAAAAACTTTCTTACTGTGGTTAGTGAAAGCAAAGGTAGTGAGTATTCAAGTTTCAACTATCATAATATCTTAAGATAGTATAATCAAAGCTTCGGGAGAATACAGAAGGTATAAACCAGAAACCATGGTTGCAGCAGTTGAATGTGTTTTGGAAAGAAAAGGTGTTTGAAAGTGCAAAGATTTTCATATTTTACTAAAAGCAATGTGGTAATATTAGAAGATTGAACAAAACGGTGTCACAAAAACTGAAGTTAAAAGGCAGATTATTGTATTGTTGATGTGCAAAATACTTCCAGTCCATTTCCCTGGAATTTGAGAGACTTATCCTTTGGTTGGATTTTGAAATCACTTCTTAGTCACTCAGACAATGTTATAATACCTTACTAAAAATGTCTTGCAGCCATTCCTTCCTTCTTTGTATTAATATTTCATTATACTAAATTGGAGCAGAAGTATTCTCTGTCACCCTAGTTTATGTGTAGTACATGTTAATCTTTCCTCAGGATGTGTGTAAAATATGAGAATAAATTAAATTCATAATGAATCGATGAAGAAAGTACCTTAATTTATTTGAAATTACTATTTTGAGAAAAAATCTAATTAGGCTAATGAGGCTTCTGCAGTATATATGCTGGTGAAAAAATGCATACTAAGAATCAGACAAACAAGAAAAATTATAAAATCCCATCTAAATGAGAGACTTCAACTCTAGAAAGTAATAAGAAAATCAACAACAATGTAGAAAATGCAGTATCATTTGTCAGACAAGAATACTTACTCTGATACGAGGTTCGTATGAAATCTACAAGTGCTATAGGACATGAAGAAGACAAGAGAAGGTATCTTTCTTAGTCTTTGTATGTGTGTATATCTACATTGATATATATCTGCGTGCAGTAAATAGGGAAGGTCAAATTTCAGATTCCTCACTGCAGACTTCAATACTTAAGACTCTGTGGGCAGAGAAAAATATTTCCAAAGTATGAGTTTCTGGAGAAGTCTCCAGTTTCCTTATCTGGGCAGCTGCCCAATTTTAATCTTCACTCTGAGCTGGGATAAGGTGTAGGTGACCATCATTGTCTCCTTCTGCCCTAGTTTTTATGGAAGGAAATTCAAGGCCAGGGCCTGGAGGAGGTTTAATGCTGATCTTGGCTGGGTCCTGATTTGGATGGCTGAAGGACTAGGTCTTGCATGTGATTTGTAGACTGTTTTCTTTATCATCAATTAATAACATTAGCTATTATTTAACATCAGCATAATGCAGCACAGCATGCGTGCATAACATCCTCTCTTGAAGCTGTTAGAAAGTACAACTCCATAGCATGGGTGGAAGAGAAGTATGTCAGTGAGATGAGGCAGTGCTCTAATATTACCTCAGAGCCCCAGAGCTACACCTTACAAACTCCTGACATTTCAAATTCGAGCCATTTTGGGTCAAGCATTTGTTTTAAAATATATGAATATGATAATTAAACTGATATGCTGGATTTTTTTATTATATACCTTCTGTTGCTTGAGCTTCTTAAAATGCATCATTTCAAGCTTGGTTCTTCAACTGCAAAACATATGTCTTTTTCTGTCATTTGAGCCACCTACATTAACACAAAACTCTGGGGTTTAAGACTCTCAGGACAAGTGCCAAGCCTCTGAAACTCATAATAAGACATGTAGAAAACCAGTGTTCAGAAGGTCAAGTGTGCAGTTTACACTTTACAACAGATGGCTAGGAATATGTGTCACTTCACAAACTACATAAATGTTCTGTTATAGTTTAGTCATAATGTTTGTTGCTATTGACTCACTCACTTTGTGTCTACCACTTGTGTATGAAAGATATACTGTTTTTCTCTACAGGATTTGGGGTTTTTTAATGATGCAGTAACTTGAAAATTTTATCCTGTACTCTAATCAGATGTTGTCAGTCTAATGACATGGCTCAGGTGTGCTTGAGTCTGTGCTAGTTACATATCTGTGAAGGGAGCAGATGCAAAACTAAGACTTGTCTAGTCATTTTACAACTCATAAAGTTCAGTGAGCAGATCATAATTATTAAAGCCTAGAAGAGACAAGTATTTCTTCCCCTTATATCCCGTACATTATCAGTTCTCTTTTTTCTCACTGCCTCTCGATGTACTGAGATCATACCATTGCAGCAGCTGTCACGATCTCAAGATGTCAAATTGTCTTTCAGACTTCTGTTAAGGGACACTGAGCTAAATGAAGTAGCGGTGTATTGCATTGCTAAGCTAGGTTCAAAAACTAATTAGGATGCAAATAAGAATGAATGTGTAATATTTTCATTCTAGAGCTGAGCAGGAATTTAACTGCAGTAGAGTTAAGCAAATAATTTCCAATGAATAATTGATTTCAATGTCACCTTTTCTATTTATGAATTATCCACTAGGCTATTACAAACTTCACTGGTTTCTTAATTTTATCCAGTCTGTGCATTTTCTAATGATTGGTCACTTCTTGAATGGTGTAAATGAACATAGGTAGATAATGTGTGCATGTTTTTCTTTTCTGCTGCCTCAGTTCTTAGAAAAGTAGAAATTCCACAAACAAAAAATACAAAATATAAGTTTGGAAGATATTTCTGGATTTTAGTTTCTAAGCCAAGAAAATCTGAATGATTGATAACACTTGCAGCACTCTAATGTTCTTGACAAATTGTTCACAAGGGGTTCACAAATAAAAATGAAAAGGAATCTGGGTAAAAATGTCTTTCTACTTTTTACTAATCCATGCCTCAAGCCATCAAAACATTCCCTAGTGGTTTTCTGTAAAAGACTGGAACAATAGAGATATGTTGCATGAGAACAGAGTATTGTAACCTTTCCTTAATACACAGAACATTTTCATTGAGGCACTCCTTACATGCTCCAAAATGAGATGGCAGCTGGCTCTTCAAATGGATTCTAAGGATAGGTGAGGTTGGGTAAAAGCCCTTGCTACTTTGTGCGCAGGGACTGCTCCTCCTCTAATCGTTGCTTCCTATCCGGTCTCTCTCTTTGCCTATGGAATGTAAACTAAAGGACAATTTTTCTCATCAGGAAGGAATTGGGCCACACTGGCGCCCGGAGTGTTGACCTCTTTGCTATGCATTGCCAAAATCAGACAGCTTTTCAGTGCTCATCAAGATTACTCACAGGGTATCATGACCCTTAATTAACATAGCAGCTGGTGCAGAGTGGTGCTGCTGCCCGGTTTGTCTTCACAAAAATGTTAAACCAAATCTGTAAATCAGTCCAGACTTTTTTTATTCCACTCTTGCTTTGACTTCCTGTTTAGTAAATGGATCAAGCTATTGATGCTCCTTCTTTTCCCTGTAAAATACTGGAAAATATGAGGTCTGTGGAACTGCTTACTTCATAAATGGTCTAATTATAAATCTAACTGATCTTGGGTTTAAACCAGTATAACTTCACTGATTTCAGGGAGTAACTCAGTTTCACAGGAATGGAAAGGAAGATTCTTTTATATCTTCTAGAAAACTGAAGAAGTGCTATGTTATTATATTAAAAAAAAAAAAGCTGTGGGTAGAATAATGTTTGCCAAGGGAAGTCCTGAATTTGGAACTGAGGTATATCACTCCTTTTAAAATTCATTGTACTGAAGTTTTAAGGCACTTGGAATAACTGAGATTTTTGGGCCATGGAATATTGAGCCAAATGCAAATTTCTGGACTTACTTGCTAAATATAAATATTTCATGGGGCTTCTAAAATAGCTAGTTAGGTGCTGTGTTAGTTTGACTTTTCCCTGTACTGCTTTACAGGCAGTATTTTTGGTTATATTTAGCACCTAGTTGATATGAAATGCCGATTGGCAGATAGCATTTCTACCTCTTTTCTCATTGTTAATGGATTGAACAATGAAAAATGGCCTTGTATTGGCTAACAACCCACGGTCTCTAATTCTAAAGCAAACAGTGACAAAATGCATTAGCATGTTAATAGAACTTTGCACCCTAAGGTTCTGGTTTATCAGATATTAAGAATGCATTAGCGATTCACAAACAGTGATGGACAGGGTTTGTTAGGATACTAATACTACCTGACAATATATAGTTATTGTTGTATTGAGCATCAAACAGCATCAGTGAAAGATTTTTTTAAACAGGAGCATCTCATTTAACTAAGTTTTCTCTGTAACCTTGTTTGATAGAACACATTGCAGCGTTTTCAAGGATGACTGATGTTTTTAGACGTCTTAAAACTGAGATATTATCTCATGCCTCTTTGAAAGGGCCAGATTTTCAGAGATACTCATATTTAGATTATGTGCCATATCTAATCTAGTGATTGTATCATGGAATATAATTTAGATACCAAGTGATTGTTATTATATGCCCACAACGAAGGCACCTGAAATTGTTAGCTGTTTTAGATTACACAGTAGACCAGTTAAACCTCTTTGTCCACTTAGGCAGCCAGGATTTGGTTTATATTCATTTCCAGCTCACTAAGAAAACTTCCTAGCCTACAGTCATATATTGTGATTTTGATGCATAAACATATGGACCAGGCTGTAGAAGTCAGTCAATACAAGTAAATTTGAGGTAAATTATATCTGAGGTTCAAAGCTTATTGGAAATATAATATTTTTGCATTGCCTGGATCTTGTTTGAGATGAGTTTCACTTAGTGTTTTAGTTTGTCTAATTGAGTGAAGGATTTTGACTATATGTACATGAAAAAAACAGACAGCACATTTCCATGATGCTTGCTGGTCTGAAAATTCTGAGTTTCCCAACACTGTAACGATAGTTCTATTTGATTCATCTAAGTGCTTGAAGTGAAATTAATAGCTATCTTATGTAGAAAATGGCAGAGTTATCACTGTGCCTTCAGTATTTTTTCTTATTTATGTTTTTTCTTTTCTCTACATTTTTGATTCATAGTGCCCCTAAAGCTAGAAGCTGACAGACTATATTACTTGCACAGACATGTGCTACTCTGAAATACTTTTGATAGGTTTGCATTAAGGTGACAGGGGAAAACAACAGTAGAAAGCATGAGCCCTAGTGTAATTGTGGGTAAAAATGGTGCCTGCCAAGAGAGCTGCTAGGAACAATTCCGCAGCTATAGCTGATTGAACATATCTAGCCATTATGATTTTTTTCTGAGAATAATAACTTAGCTTTCACATTATTTATGTAGATTAACAATTTCACTTGGCACCTCTCCCATAAATTAGAGGCAGCAAAATTTCCAGTCTTCAGGTGCAGTAATGCAATGAAACATGACATCGCCAATGAACCAGACAGCTTAGATCACAGTTTAGCCAGTTCTGGATGCATTATAACGAGTCTTCATTTTTCAGTTGCCTTCTTAGTATTTTCAAGTATAGCCTCATCCTCATCTTCCTACTCAACTCCCCTCTCCCTCACCTCATCCTACCCCTCCAAGTAAAGATTTGAGGTGTTTTCTGAAGATACTTACGATACAGTACTTCATGTCTATACAGTTTGGACCATACTTTTATCTGAGGGGTGTTTTGGGTTCAACATCAGTCTACGATCATTCACTCCTCAGATTGTGCTGACCTGATATGATTGGGTCAATGGAGTTCATATGATGACAAAGTGGCAATATCTCAAGGAGATTCCACCTCCCTAGGTAGCTTCTTCCAGTGTTTACCTACTCTATCATATACTCATTAGAGAGAACTGATCTAGATCTAGGAGTACTATAGCTGCTTTGGGAAGAAATGATGACAACCCTGTTTCTAGGATGTGTGGACTTCTAGGATCTGCTTTCACAGCTCTCTGGTATTATCAGTTCCACCTGTTATAGCTGAGCTATCTCATGCCAAACTGAGTGGCATACCACACCTGTAATTGGAGCGATTTTTGTGGTGTCCTCTTTAACTTTTCTATGAGGTAAATCAAGCAGTTTTATTATTGATTTTTCCCCATTGAACTAAGAGAGAAATTTAGGGTGCTGGGAGAGTCGAATCTACATATTATACGATATGTGAGGATGGCTGATTTCTGGAGTATAAGCAGCATCTCTGGATCTTACGCAGCGCAAAATACTTCTGCCAGAGCCCAGCAATTTGAAGTTTGCTGCTATGTTTATATCACCTGTGCTAGCATGGAAAGGGTAGGAAGGATACAAGTAGACATTCTATATTATTTATATATGTGACCGGGAAAAAATGATTATTGCTATCTCAAAATGTTATTTAATGAAGTACCTGTAGATCGGAAACCAATGTTCTCCACAGGATAGGGTACTTTATTTAGTCGTTCATATCTGATTCTAACTATATCATATATTAGTGAAATTACTGCCCTTTGGTTGTGCTACAACGGTACTGCTCGTACTGCACCTATACTTGGGAATCTCTTCTTGTGATTACTGAAACTTCTAAGAAATTCCTAGCAACAGAAGAATGTGAAAGCAATAGTAAAATAAGGCTCAGAGGAGATTGCTATCTTATATATAATATCTATAGTAGTATTTAAAGCATCTTAATATATTGCTTTCTCCTTTAACACCTTTATGTTGAAATGCCAAGGATTTGTAGTCAGAATATGAGGCCTGTCATTCTAGTCAACTTACTCAGCACGTTTCATCCCCAGATCTCAAAGCACTGTACGAAGAATTTTAAAAGTAATTTAAAAAAATGAACTGAAAATGAGTCATTGTTTTTTGTGATTTATATTTTCCTTTCATTCTTTAAGTTGAAGTTTTTGACATTTCTCCCATAGAAAGAAAAACTAACTGTAGATACACACTCCTGAATATTGAGTGATTCAGTGGTTAGGACACTCGGTTAAGATGTAGTTCAGGCCTTTTGCAAGTTCCTTCAGGCTTTGACGCAAAGCAGAGATTTGTGCATTTGTAGTGAGCTCTTTTCAAATGATTCAGTGCTAGATGCAGTGAAACTCCTCCTAGCTGCAAATAATTAATATAATCAGTTTCAGTCTTTTCTTTTTGTTTGTGCTTTGTAAATAGACCTTGGATCTCATTAGTTTGTTTGCTATTCATTATTGATTGGATGTATCGCAAGTACAAATTTCAATCTGAGTGAACTGTGTTTATTGGCTGCATCTGCTATTCAGTATTACTGATCTTATCTATGTGTGGGATTGGTCACTCTGTCTCTACAGCTTCATTTTTCTCCATTTATTGGTTTTCTGGTCAAGACACAAGGCCAATTACTGTCTCCAAGAAGGGAAGGTAGTGTTTGTGGTGCTATGGTATTAAAATCAGGGACCTCTTCCTGAATAGTAGGAATAGCTAGATGAGATCTAAATGCAAATCTGGATTAAGGCTCTCCAGAACACTGGCTATAAAGATGTACTGCTATTGAACATGGAGTGGGTGGATGTTCACTTGCTTCTTACTCGCATGGGCCTTTAAATGGCTGGCTGAAACAAAATACAATAAGCTTGCAAACAAAGCATGTAGTTTCAATTGAGTGAACAAGGGAAAAGAGATGAAAAAAAAGAGTAAAGCAAGCAAGAAAAAGCATCAGAAGAGCAAAATTAGAAACACGATGGAGGAAAAATTAGCAGTTTCTTTCACTTTTTGATGCTCTTCTATGCAATTACTATCTTTCTTCCCTCTGTTGTCCTGTGGACTTGTGCCAACACTTTCAACCTGCTCAGGTAGGTAGACTTGGACTGTTCAGGAATTCCAAACTGTCTCTTTTAACACTTGAACAATTAGCTTTTGTGCTGCTGTTGCATATACAGCTCGTTGTCATCACTGATATCCTGTTTCTAATGTCTCTTATAAATAAGCTAGGGAGTAAATTAAAGAGGAAGTGACTGAGTTTGTTTTTGCACAAGCATAACCAATGTTAGCAAGATTATTTTTCAATTTAATTTGAAACCATTTTTGTTGTACATATATGCCAAGATATGATTACTCCAGGCCTCTTCATCTTTAAAACAAGCAAACCAAACTAGATAATATCCAATCTATCTTTTCCATGGTATTGAGAAACTACATTAAGTATTTAATATCGAAATCTATGCAGACAGCTTTCTGGAAACTGTTGGTTGATTAGGTCTGTTTTGGCAGATTTACTATCAATACTACATGAATATCCAGACTGGCTTAAGTACTGCTGAACTTGCTTTTGCTAACCATTTGCCTCTCACTAATAAAAAAAAATGAATTTACAGAAATTGTGATCAAAGAGTACCTGAACTCTGAAAACATCCATCTTTCAAGAACAATTAATTTCGGAGCTGATTTTTCAGAGTTTTGTGTTTGCCAGGAGTTGGCCAACAATACTAGTGTTTCTGTAGTTGAAGTAAAAATGATTATTTGCTCACACAGTTGTATTTCTACACTCAGTGTCTAATTACCTGTAGAAAGAAATGATAAGAAAGTAATAACTCTGGCCCAGCTATAGTAATACTGCCAATGCACTGTCTTTGGTCCTTTGTCTTTTATTTGGGTAAGCATATAATAGTTTGAATACATGAGCTATCTCAGAAAAAATGGTTGTTGATCATACTATGAAAACTATACTATTGCTATGAAACATACTATTGCTATGAAAACTTATTTTTCTTGTTCGTGTTCTGTTTTCTAACATTACACAGTTGTAAACAATTGTCAAGTTAAAGATGATATGCTGGTTGATGTACCCTTGTGCCAAGCAAAAACTGTATAATACAACGATTAATATTCATGTAAGCGAAAAGGAGTTACTTATAGCTTCCATGGTAGCTTGTCTTCCAGTACCACCTCCATGTGACTTTTCTGGCTCAATTTTCTGTGCTACTTACTGGTCATCAGTGACAATAATTTCCTTTAGCTATTTTCAGTTGGGAAAGACATCTTAGCTAAGGAAAATAACGGAATGTCAGAGAAAAAATCACTAGTTATCATAAGAAACACTTAGAAAATGCTAGCCATTTCAAGTATACTTTCTAAAGTGTTAGAAGATTAAGTTCTCAGCTGCCATAAAGAGAAGTAACTGTTAGTTTAAGGAGCATTGCATTGATTTACCCTAGCCAGAGGTGGCTCTAAGTTCTCGAAAGAAAGTGTGCTCTCAAATGTCAGTAAAAAGTACTTCAGCAAGCACTGCAATTCCATTTAAATTCACATCAACACCAGAACTGTGGTAACAGGTAACTGGAAAAATCATGTGTTTTGAAAGCTGACTGTCATGGTTTAACTAAGTACCAGACAGCCATTACCTCATTCCCCCACAATGAGGCAGGAGAGAGAATGGAAGAAAGAAAGTGAGAAAACTTGTGGCTTGAGTTACAATGCTTTAATAGATAAGTCCAAAGCTGTGCATGCAAACAAAGCAAAACAAAGTATTCATTCACTATTTCCCATTGGCAGGCAGTTGTTCAGCCATCTCCAAGGAAGCAGTAATAGTTACTTAGGAAGACAGACACCGTAACTACAAATGTTCTTCCTTCCTTCTTCTTCTCCTAGCTTTTATTGCTGAACATGACGTTATATGGTGTGGGATGTCTCTGTGGCTGGTTGAGGTCAGCTGGCCTGGCTGTGTCCCCTCCTAACTTCTTGTGCAGCCTCAGCCTACATGCTGGTGGGGTGGTATAAGAAGAAGAAAAGCCCTTGGCACTGTGTAAGCACTGCTCAGCAATAGCTAAAGAATCCCTATGTTATCAATACCATATTCTGTACAAATTCAAAACATAGCTTCGTACAAGGTATTATGAAGAAACTTACAATAATTCTATTCCAGCCAAAACCAGCTCTATGAAATGTACTGCATTCTTTGGTTCAGGGTGTGAAGGTCCAAGGAGCAAGTGCCTTGTTCTAATGTATTCTGAAAATCCTGCAATTTTGTGGAAAATGGGATTCCTGGTAAAGTATAATAGTTGTCCTATTTTACTTATTTGTTTTGTGTTACTATGCTACAGTTTCTTTTACATTATTTTCAAGACTAGTGATTACAATGAGCCTTTGTCTATTTGGTTATTCTTGGCTAATACTCCAGCTGCCTATTTCCTATTGAGAAATCAGCTGTCACACTTTATGTCTTTTTTATCTATAATTAGTTCTATGATAGTTAGGTTTGTGTTAATTTTGTAGCAGTGACCTCACTCCAAATAATCTTGTTCCTTTTAAAGAATTAAGTTCTGAATGAGTATAGTACACTGTGTTTTGCATAGCATTTCAACAATCAACACACATAAAGAACATTAGAAAGATGGAATTTGTTTACTTTATCTTAATATGAACTTCTGAGTATGTAATAGAAGCGTTTAATAATTTAAAGAATTAACGCCTGTCAACCATCCAAAACTTGGTCTCTTTTGAGCTGTAGTGGGAACAAAGTTACTGAAAGGGTGTTTGAAAGCAGCCTGAAGTGCTCAAATAGAAATGATTTTTTTTCAGTGGAAATTAGGATAATTCTCTCCCCTAAAATTCTATTTGCAACATCTTTCCTTTTCTTGTTTTGATTAGACAATCTATGTAGCTATAGTGACATCACGAATCAGGGGACAAAGCTCTGATGTGGATACATTCCTAGTAACGAGATTATGGTCTTTTCATGAAATAGAGCCTAATGTCCAAGAAACCTATGAAAACAGCTCATCTTGCAGCATTTCCATTTGCTTTTTTCCAAAACAAGACAAGATATTAAAAATAATTCTTAGATTCACTAGAATTAGACACAAAGTAAAAGGTCAAATCTAATTCATCCCTTGACACCTTGTTAGTATAGGTTTGAAAAAAGCTATTAGTTTCTGCCACTAGTTTATATATGCTCGTGTTACTACAACATGTCAAAATAAGGAAAATCTTAGTGTATCCTGGTTTATATTTCTTGACATTTGTGGTGTCTTTTCCAACAAAAATACGAATCAAAGGAATGTGTTCATTACTGCTGTTGAGAGTACTGCCAGATTTTGGGTTTTCCCTATTTAATTTCCTTCCTTTTCCCCCACCCTCCTTTGCTGCTACAACCTTTGAAACAAGAATGGGAACTGACAGACTGACTAACTGCAGAGGAGAAAATAATTATGCTGACCACCTGCAGCACTGTCAAATACAGAGATAACAAACAAGGGGGGAAAAAAGGAGAAAAATATCTTTTCTTTTCCTTTTATCTTTTCCTATCATAGTTCTGCTGGGCTCTATGTCACTCTTACAAAAGATTTGTTAATAAAAATATCTTTAAGCCTTTTATATCCAATATAAATGGCATGCTATATAATATATTCTTAAAACAGAATGGTTGTAATAAAGTTCTGAATAGTTTTGATGTGTTGCCAAAAAGAATCTGCAGTGCCCCTTAATGCTATCCCTTTAGAATGTTGATAAAGTAGTCAGTGCATTGTACTGCCCTGCCATGCATGTTAAATATCTTCAATTAACAATAATTGTAATTAACAATAGCTGCTACATTATGCATGATTCTTCGCTACTAATAGTAAGAATCAACTGCAGTGTTCTGTTAGTGATATTCAATTTGCTGCGAAGTTTTCTGCAGTTGATTGACACTACTTGAGTTGGTCTACAAAGCTGCAAACACAAAAATAACGTGCTTCCCATCTCAAAAAAGCCTTCCCCAAGGAGAGGAACTTCTTCACAACTAGAATGAGAGTGGGCTAGAGAAGCTGAGCAGGCATACTCTCACATTTCCCATCGTGTGTCATGATAAAAAGCTGCTTTCCAGCTGCCTAGCAGGCAGTGATATTCAGCTACTCCACCCAGTTCTGTTTGCAGAACACAAACTTGCTTTGCATGATGTAAGTGATCAGGATGAAGCATGCCATCGTTCTGATGGCAGCAGCTTCAATCTGAACTACAGGGTTCTACCACTTAATCTGAGAGAGCGTTTCACACCACACACACAGTGTAGCACACCAAAGAGAGAAGACTTACATTGCGAGGAAATGGCAGGCAGAGCTGGAAGTGTAGTTGGTGCTGAAGGGCATTTATGTCGATTGTGTGAACGTGGCAACAGGAGGTTTATGGATAGCAGGTGGGCGCGTGGTTCATGTTTAGTTTTATAGGTGGTATCCTAGGGCATCTGTGAAACTTCCTTGTACCCTGCTCTGTAAGGACTCTAAAAAACACCATTAAATACGGCTGTATTCTGAGCAAAGTCCTGATGCAGCTTTGGGAAGCATGAGGTAACAACTTCGACATTTGTTCAAGAACAAATCCCACCAGCTCTGAAGATGGGCCTAGACATCATGATGGCCTAGGCTGTGGCAGCTGTCTGAAGCATGGATGCTTAACATAAAAAACATATGTTTGTAAATCCTCTTCAGAAATCCCTAAATGCCACCCTCATAAGACTTGCAATAGTGGTCTTGTTGCCGTATTTATTCCTTGCAACCATAGAAACTACAGACTCCTTCCAGGCACATCCCAATAACAGGGGCAGCTGGGAATTCCTGTGCAGGTCTGCTTGCAGAGCTGGGCTGTTCCCCAGATGTAAGATAACACATGCCCAAGCATGCTGCCAGACACATAAAGGGGGAGAAGGGGATGGAGAACATAGAGAGGAAGGAGTAATCCAGGAGAAAAGGCATATCAAAATGAAAATAAGGCCTTCTCTAAATGGACATTGTATGAGAGTCCTTTCTCTTATGAAGCTGGCTTATTGAAGGTTTCTGAAGTAGTATCTCTGCCAGCAATTGAACTTCAATTCTCTTGGGTGCACCCCTAGGAAAAACATTTCTTGTCTTCCTCTAAACCTGGTAGTATCCAACATGTATGATCATCCTAAATTGGGCATGCTGGTGATATCATAGAATCATAGAATGTTTAGGGTCAGAAGGGATATTAAACATCACCCAGTTCCAACTCCACTGCCATGGGCAGGGACACCTTCCACTGGATCAGGTTGCTCAAAGCCTAAGCCTCATCCAATCTGGTCTTGAACACCTCCAGGGATGAGGCATCCACTACTTCTCTGGGCAACATCTTCCAGTGCCTCACCACTCTCACAGGAAAACTATTCTTCCTAATATCTAGTCTGAATCCCCCTTCTTTCAAATTAAAACCATTACTCCTTGTCCTATCACTGCACTCTCATAAAGAGCCCCTTCCCACCTTTCTTGTAGGCCCCCTTTAGGCATTGGAAGGATGCTATAATGCCTCCTCAGAGCCTTCTCTTCTCTAGACCAACTCGCTCAGCCTGTCCTTGTATGGGAGGTGTTCTGGCCTTCTGATCATCTTTGTGGCTCTTCTCTGGTCTTGTTCCAACAGATCTACGTCTTCCTTGTGTTGAAGACTCCAGAACTGAATGCAGTACTCCAGGTGAGATCTCATGAGAGCAGAGCAGAAGGGCAGAATCATCCCATCGACCTCCTAGTTACACTTCTTTTGGTGCAGCCCAGGATGTAGTTGCCTTTCTGGGCTGGAAGCACAGTAAGCTCATGTTGAGCTTCTCATCCACCAGCAGCCTCAAGTCCTTCTCTTCAGGGCTACTCTCAATCCATTCTTCATCCAGCCTGTAATTGTCCTTGGGATTGCTCCGACCTATGCGCAGAACCTTGCACTTGGTCTTGCTGAACTTCATGAGGTTTGCACAGGCCCACCAATTAAGCTGTCAAGGTCCCTCTGGATGGTATCTCTTCTTTCCAGGGTGTCAACCATGTCAAACAGCTTGGTGTCATAAGCAAACTTGCTGAGGGTGCACTCAATTCCAGTGCAATCTTTCACTGACAGTTATAGCTGACAGATTTTCTACAGAATTAAGTCAGATTTTAATTTTGAGGACACAGTCTTTTGCACAGCCTAATTTTTCTTTGTTGTCAACTCTGTGTTGCCATAGCATTTGGGAGCATGGAACCAATGCATCCATTGACTTTGCATGCTTAGTGTAACAAAACAATCTCTGCCCAGGAAATGGGTGCTAGTATGCAGAGTACAGAATTTCTCAAACCTGGGAACCTCACAGCATGAATGAAAGGCTGCAGCCACATGTAAGCCAGCAAAGAAAGAGAAACTGGTTTGTTCAGCAACAAGGATCATTCTAAGCCCAGACAGGCTGCTAAAGCCGATAGGCATTAAGGCCGACTGCCGAGAGAGTAACCTGGAGCCGTTTCTGAGTTATTACAGAAATGTTGCCAGCATATTTCTTCTATCCACATGCAAAACTACAATATTTGGCTCTTTTTTTTTTCACATATTTATAGTATAGTGGAGCATTAAGACATATGGTACTAAAATACCCAGATGTTCTACTGATTTTGGTTTTCTTCCCAGGCATTCAGTGCAATTTGCAATGTGTTCTGTAGTTCGATAGAAATAATGTATTTGCTTCTGCGCTGTCTGAGTTGACTAAATATATGTTTTGAGATTTTTTCAGTACTATATGTTTACGTATCAGAATTTAAACCCCATATGAAATGGTTACACAGCTTCAACAGTGCTTGCTGTACCCTGATTTATCATTTTCTGCTTCTGCCAATGATTGGCTTAATTATGATCTCCTGTATTGTCAGATGTTCTTCATGCTACAAATGCCCTTAAAAACAAGTACATCGTGTAGTAATTTTCAAGGACCTGATCTCTACTAATTTCATTTGGCATACTTCTAAACTTAAACATGACTATTACCTACTTCAAAGCAGCATTATATTATTTGACTGTTACCTGTTTTCTTTCTACACAGAATAGTTTCTGTCATTGCTGGGAGCAACAGAGAATCTCACAGCTTACAGTTGCTGTATTTGTGACACACTGAAACTCAGACAGTGGTAGGAAAAATCTTGCTCTACTTATTTCTTGGAACTCGAAGGTCCTAAAAGGTTGAGGCACTGATTGTCACAAAATGTTAAGATACCTGACATACCAGAATTTGCTCCTGCCAAAATGCAGATTAGACAAGGACAGATAAGACACAAGACATGGCTTTCAAAGTGAACATGTATGGATCAAACTGAGGGGAGAACAAAACATAAGCACAGCCTTGGATATGAGGTCATGAAAACATATACAGGGATACCCATAGAGAGACACCAGCTTCATAGTCTAATAGAAGGGCGCCAAGCAGAAGCCTTGTAGGTTGATGTCACTCACAACATGAAGTTACATAGCACGAATATTCTTCATCCTCAGATAAAATATACAGTAGCTCTGGTTTCAGTATTTGCAGTCATCTTTATGGATGGGTGGCTGTGAGTGTCCAAAAGCAAGAAATAAAAATGTTTAAATATAAAATATGATCTCAGGGAAAGGGCTGAAAGATTGTTGGTGATATGTATATATATATGCACACACACGTATATTTTCTCTGATAATTCTTTATAATTTGAAACAATGCTTAGGGAGCCAAGTGGTCTCCAGGAAAAAAGCAAATGGCTACTGTCCTTACAGGAATCTTTTGCATATAAAACTGCTGCACAGGCACAGCAAGTGGGCATGAACCGTGTGATCAGAACAAGGGCAATAGTTCTGTTTAGCATTCTTGATATCAGGAATACATCTGACAGCTGCTGCCCACCTACAGATCAAGTGTGTATACAATACACTACGTACATCTGGAACATAATAAACTTATGAGACACACTGGTAACGACCTGCCCTCACAGTGAATTCCTTGTGTTCAGAAAGCACTGAAGGTCTATTCAGAGCATACTGTTTGTCAGCTTGCCGTGTAAAATAAACCTGCACTATATAGAATGGTCCAGATTCGCAACATGTGTTACAGAAGGTGTATGCACCTATTTGCATGCAGGACTTTCTAGGACTGAGATACTGAAGTCCAGCTCTTTCTTTTCTCTTTCTACACCAATCTAGTAAAAAGCCCCCACGTGACAACTCTGGGTTTCCCTATGTAAATTATTCTAGGAATCTGAATTTTCTTACGAGTTATGCACTTCTGCAAAGCCAACATACTTCCACCCTTATGAAAGTAATTAGGACACAATACACTAAAAAGCTTGGCAAGGTGGTTTGTTTAGTTGGGTCTAACAGTTTCTTCATCTGTTGATGTGTTTTATATCCTCATAACTTTTGTGTGACATCAGCTTAAACAGGCAAAGTACTACGTCAATGAATGGCGCTGGTTTGTTTAAAAACATTTACTCGCTATCCAGCATTCTTCTTATGAAATAGGCAAAGAAGAACTGTTTAATGAAATATAGAATGCTTTGAAAAATATATAGTTTTAATGGACGATACTGAAGTCACTCCAAAGAAAACATCAACAGAAGACAATTTAAAAGCAGATTATGTAAGAGGAAGGCATTCTGGCATCGAAATAATATCTGATACTTTCTTTCTAAAGCAAAAACACAAAGCCAATAAACAACCCCCAAATTCTACAAAAGATATCTAATCATATGGAAATATTCTGCTTTATTTTTCAGAAAAACATTTGTAGATCAGATAATAAATGGCTATGAAGCCAGGCAGTGCTTCATACTGCATTCCTGCTGCTGGGCAATGATGTTGCTTAGCAACACTTGAACACAAAACATCCTTCTGGAATGGTTTGTTAGCAATGTCAGTGCAGGTTATAATGTGGGGCCAAAGAATATACATGCTGGGCTCATGAGCCACCTCTTAGCTCTTTCCTTGAAATCTTATTTTCTGTTTAAACAGGTACGTTGATTTCTTGTTTTGTTTTGCTACTTCTCCATGCTAGACACTTCTGAATTTCACATACGCAAGGAACCCTTTTACTGATTAGAACATAGTAAATGAAATTTTAAAGCTACAGAGGGCTACATTTTCTAAAGGTCTTGCTGCCTCTCTGTATGATATTTGCAAATATATCTACTAAGTAATGAAAAATCTTATGTTTCCATTTTCATGGCTTATGCCACCCATGCTACATATGTATTAGCTGGTTAGTGGGATAAAAGTTTACCCTTTTAAGGTACTTCTAGGTTAGACAGGCAATTTCTTTTCTCTCTTTTCCCCCTTTAGTTGTATTTGGCCCTTCCTATTCACATTTAAAACTAGTTCAAAGTGCTTATCTAAGAGTAAAAAAAGGTTATCAGAAACTGCCTTGCCTTATATAACCTATTACAGCAGTAAAGGTGAACAAGAAAGTCATAGTATCATAGAATGGTTTGGGTTGCAAGGGACCATAAAGATCATCCAGTTCCAACCCCCTCTGCCATAGGTAGGGACACCTTCCACTAGACCAGGTTGCTCAAAGCCTCATCCAACCTAGCCTTGAATGCCTCCAGGGATGGGACAACCATTACTTCTCCGGGCAACCTGCACCTCACCACTCTCGCAGTAAAAAATTTCATCCTAATATCTAATCTAAATCTTCCCTCTTTCATCTTAAAATCATACCTCCTCATCCTATCACTGTACTCCCTGATAAAGTGCCTGTTAGTACCTAAATACTACTGTTTGGTTC
The DNA here is from genome assembly GCA_033556795.1 of Tapera naevia. Taxonomy (NCBI): domain Eukaryota; kingdom Metazoa; phylum Chordata; class Aves; order Cuculiformes; family Neomorphidae; genus Tapera; species Tapera naevia. The sequence goes on along the minus strand of JAUMJJ010000023.1, from coordinate 14,303,645 downwards.
AATTCAGTAGCAGTTTGTGCTTGTAATTCATACCTCTGCAAAATGGTTGTAGAAAGATAGTATTCTGGTTCCATGGCATCTTCTACCTGTTTTTGTAATTTATGCCTTTGTAAAGTGTCTACTGAGTGTTATCAACCCCAAAGTCACATTTTATGTCACTTTTCCATAGATGTGAATTTCAACAAAAAATGCAGGACAATGCCAGATTTGACTTTAATGGAACAAAGATATCAACCCAGAAATCTTTAAATGGATAAAATTTCTTCTGAAATTATTGTTATGTAAGTACTGCAGGGTATAACTTCCATTACCTGTGAAATGCTTTGGAACTTTTAGTGCCAGTCTCTACATTAATGGCTTGCACAGATCTACCACTCTGCTGCAAACCTATTGATTGTAACCCAAACTAAACTGAAAACTGTGTTGATTGTCCAGCAGCAGTCTATTGTAGAGGTCTAGCCGTAAGCACAGAATAGCTAAACCAGAACTCTCAAGTGTCTTCCTCAAAACCTCTCTACTTCCTGCTTTCTCCCTCACTATTGATAATAACAACAGTCCACTTGTCATGTAGATCCATTATTTGAGACTGACTTCTTTCTTGGACCCTTTGTCTATCTTTCATTTTAGCATTTTATTGCAAATACAGAGGTATTTCAACTTTCACACCTTTCATCCTAAAACCCTTGTCCAAAATGTTTTTGTTCTGAATATTGCAGAGTCTCTTTTAAGGCTTGGCGAATGCAGTCTAGTCCTCTCCCATCCACTCAGAAAATTATTTCACTGATCATCCCTTCATATCCCTTCAGTGTCTCTCTCATAAAACATAAGATACTCCTCCCTGTGCTGACTTTTAGCTCATGTTCACTCTTGCATTGTTGATTTCCCCTCCTTTTGACTGTTGCTTAACGAAGTGCTCTAAGATGTCTTTTAGTTCAGGGCAGAAACCCCAGTAGTTTTGAAGTTTCCAAAGTTGTCAGACCTGTTCATTTATATTAGGACTACTCAAAATACGACTTGTCCCATGATTTCTGTCTGTATTTGCCGTCTTCAAAGCTGGCGCTGAGGAATAAAACAAAATTGTTGCGCTATGTGATACAGGTGGTAGTATAGGAATCCCTGCTTTTATTTTTCTATTACTCTCAGTTCAGAAACTGAAAGTCATCTGCTTCTGTGTTTTAATGATTTCTGGCCTAATGACTAAGAGCACCTGAAATTTGAGGGGAGGCTTACATATAAGGAGAGGGCTGGGAATGTTTAGTCTTGAGAAGAGAAGGTTATGAGGTAATCTTATATTGTTAATTTATGCAAATACCTGATGGGGAAAGTAAAGAAAGCAGAGCCAGACTCTCCTCAGTGGTATCCAGTTAAAGGACAAGAGGTGAAGGTGAAAAAAAGACAAGACAAGAAATTCCTTTCAAATAGAAGAAACAAAATTTTTTCCTGTAAAGGTGATTAACACTGAAACAGGTTGCCCAGAGAGCCTCTGGAGTCTATGTTCCTGGAGATCACATTGCTCTAGATGAACTGCTTTGATCAGGGATTTTGATTAGATAATCTCCAGAAGATCATTCTGGTCAGCCATGACTGGAGGCATTTCTGACCTAGATTTGTGTCATCACCACACTGAGAGCTGAACTTCTGCTCATGAGCGCAGCCTCCAATGATTTAAAAAAACTCAAAAACCTCCCAAAACCCCGAGTGAAGGGTGGAACCAGGAAGGGGCCCTTTCTGGAGATATCTTTGCCAATAGACCCTCTCTATGAGCAGAGATGAATGCAGAAACCATAGTTTTTTGTGGGAGCAGAAAGGCATCTTCCATAAGGGATCACTGCACAGTTGTCATTTTGAGTTACGCAGCTAAAAAACTCCATAGGGAGACATGGGGTGGGGGAAGACTTTTGGTGCAAGGCAGCCACTATTTTATGAGTAGAACACTGGGGTGTCTAAAATCCCAGATGAATATTGGCCTAGCCGTCCACCTCCACTGGGACCTGGGAGCAGAAGAGAGGCTGCATCCTGGTATGAAGCTGGAAGGAAAGGGTTGTCAGACTCCAAGTGAAGCGCTTACAAGGTGATTGAAATGCAGATTGGGCTTATCAGTTTGTGAGGCTTTGACTCTTTATACTTCTAATGCTGTAGCTACTTATTTCAGCTGACCAAAATTATCCCATTGAAAGAGGCAATAATAGAGATACAGTTTTGTTGCAATCACTTTTTTGAAAGACTTTGTTCAAGTGACTGCTTCTATAGTTTGTTTTAAGAACATGACTTTATCCACAAATTCTCCTGCACGTTTTTCTTTGGAGTTGCTGCTTTTATAATTTAGGCCTTTATTCTTCTTCTACAGTGGCAAACTTCATGCAGATTTCTTCCATGAATCAGTCTTTAATTTTCTTTAGTTTCCTGTCTATAATACATTACACAAATTTGCCAAATTACATAGGAAATTTTTCATTTTTTGAAAGCTCTAAATATTATTTCTTGAAAGGTAGTTTAGTGATATTTTTACCTTCCGTTTCTTTAAAAAATCCAGTCAGTGTTTTCAGCCAGACTTTGATAGCACTTAAATAGGAATGGAAAAATTGTATTTTCTTGTATCTTAAGCTCTTTAAGGGTTTTAACACGGTTTAGCAGAAAATAATATTAGAATTTCCAATCTTGCAATGCCTGCTTCAAAGATTTCTGCTACATCTGTGTGTTTATTTATCATAGAGTTCAGTACAGCTCCGATCTTAGAATTTTCTTTGCCCAGATTAAGTGAGCACAGAAAAACAGATTGTATTATGTTCATAGAATACAGGTAAGTATTTTGAAAATGTTGGCCTTAAGATATAATGAGCACTTACTTATTTGCTTTGCTCTCTTTACACAAGTAACTGACAACCATCCCAAACGTACTCTTTCTCAGAAGGCTGTAATTATCCTACCTTGGGCATGCATTGGAGATCGATGAAAAAGAATGTGTAAACCTATCAAACAGAGCTAAAAAAATGTTCTTATATGGTTTTGGATTCATCTAGTGATGTTAAAGAACTCACAGTTTGGTATCTGCTAACTATGCCCACTGTCATTATTACTGTCCAATATTATTTACATAAAATGACAATGCTGTAGGTGAATGTGTTTTACAGAGACCAAGAATATTAAAACTATTCTGTTCCTCCTTCGAGTGATTTAAAGGTTGTAGGGTTTTTTTCTCCTGTCCCTTCCAAGTAAATACTATGATGTAGCTTTTAAATCACTAAGCTGTACACACACACAAAAAGGGAAACTATAATTACATAGGGAATTTAAGGAAGCATTGTTGTACGTCTGGCTAATGGTTAATATCTCTGGCATTGGGTTATCTTTTATTGTACTGTGAAGTACCTCAATTACAGTGAAAATCTCCATTTTTTCAATGCTGTATGTATTGTGTTTATTTCGGTGCTGCACTGTGTGAAATGCTGTTTCTAAGGCTAGGAAATTTGTTTTTCATGGCCTAGGGGGAAATTCTTTTCATATCTGTTTTCCCAAAAAACCTCATTGAGGAAAGATGCAGTGTGATTCACTTTGGGGAGTTTAGATATTAGAACAAAATTTATTGATATGTTTTAGATATGTGTATAGATTTTACTAATGAATAATTGGATAAGCAATATGCATCCACATTAAAAAATTTTTAAAACAAAAAAATAATTTTTCTCATACCACATATTGAAAACAATTCTGCTTCAACAAAATTGTTAACTGGAAGTCTGACCATCTTCAGAAGGATTTTGATCCATTTGTTTTAGTCTTTCTACATACTGAAAATTTTCAACTTTATTTTCTGAACTCATAAAGATACACTTTTCCACTTCCATACATAATACATACAGTCACTAAAACTTTGTTTGTTAGAGGAAACCTCAGTTTAAACCTGCAGAAACTAAGATAAGTCATATAAAGTATTTTACTTTCTAGGCCTATATTTCTCAATTTCAGCAGTATTACTCACCAAATGACTCTGCAAAGGTGTTGTAACATGATTACTGAGTATTGGGGTGAAAGTAATCTGTGGGTTAAACACTTCAAGAAACTAGACTAAGCTAATGGCCCTTCCACAAATCTGTTTGGGAGAAGCAATTAGTACATTCATGTATTGATTTTTGGCTAGCTAAAAAAAAAAAAACACAACCAAAAATTGCTGCTTATCACTTCTTAGTGAAAAGATCTTTTCCTTAAGATGTTTCCAAAATCAATTTTTTTCTTTTTTTACTATTACAAATACTATGTTTAAAACAAACACTTCCCCGAGGAAAAAAAAAACAACACCCAAAAATCCCCACAGGAGAGACAAGCATCTTAAAATAGATAATGTAGGTATCGATCACATCAGCTAATGCATTTGTATTTAATGGAGAAACACAGTACAGTTTTTTCTCAGTGTTAGGAATTTTATATTACACTATTTAGCAAGATATGAGTCTTTCAGAATTTGTTTCTTCTTTCATTCACTTTTAGGTATTCTTTTGATTCTTGCCAGTTTCAAAGAGCAGTTTTAGCAGCCTGATACTCTTAATGAGACAAATCCATGGAATGGATAAATTGCATTTATTATGGAATTATGATAAATCAAATGTTATTTTTGTATGCTGTCTTTTCAAACAAACAAAAAGCCCACAAGAAAACCCCCAAACCTGAGTTGAAAACAATTCTACAAATCCTCTTAATGATAGGCTTTGCCTATGCCGGTAAACACAGCTAGATTTGATAAGCATTAGCAGAATAAATCTTCAGTTTATAAATCTAACTTGCCTTTCAGAGGATTTATAACTTCAAATTCACATACCATTATGATTTATGATCACTCTTGAATACACAATAAGCTAAGAAATGGCTGACATTGGCAATTATTCAACAGATGTATGCTGTGTACTATGCTCGAAGGAAGAATTTATGAAAACCCGCAGCAGTGGCCTATCTTTACTGCAATTGAAGCTAGTGGGCATTTTGCCATTCATTTCAATAGAACATCTGGGTAAGTACTGTGTACTTCTAAAACCCTAATATTTACGTCTAAAAAAAACCAGATTCTGAAGCTTCTATTACCATATGCTATCATATTTAGAAATGAAGCCTTTTAAATGATGGATAAAGCGTCAGTGAGCATCCTTGTACATTCAGATCCAAATTGTAGTTCTGCAGAGAGATATCACCTCCAAGGTCTTCTGTAAAAGTATGCTATATAATTAAAAGTGAAAAAATAATAACAAACTCCGCCAAATTTAAACCATTCTGCTAAATCTGGAATGAAAGCAGAATACTGAGTTGTGGTGGTTAGCAGTAAGGTGAAACACCGATTACAATTAAAAATAGTTTATACTTCTTGCAGTTTCACTTTGTGCATGTTAAGAATGTTTCTCATCATCTGACCTTCAAGAATGCTTGAACACTCATATAGAAAAAGATTTTCCTTGCTCATCATGGTTAGATCTTATGGCCTTGAAAAACTGACAGTGTTCTGGGACCTTTGCCATGTCTATGTGAATAGGGTGTGTAAATCAGTTCTATATTTCTTTTGCTCTCAGCATTTCTCACTGAACACAGACTAGAGTGAAAAAAAACCTTTACTTGTATCCTTAGTAAGCCTGATAATTTGGTTCTGATAATGCAGTGGAGATTTATCAACATTTTCTCATCAGATAGATTTTGGCTGCAATCTGTTAGACACTTAAAAAGAGGAAGCAATAATGACCCCAATCTGAAATTAGTTATTTGGGTCAGCTTTCATTTATGCTTTGTGCCTGGCAGGAAGAATTTTACTGTTAACTGATTGTACATAATCTAAGGATGAAAATACAATCTCCAGGTTATTAAAAAGTAAAAAAGTCCTACTTCAATAACTGAATAGCTATTAAAAGATTTCTGCGGGGACACTGTGTAACAATGTTGTTGATAACAAGAAAGACAGAACTGTTTAGAAGAGAAATGCTCTTTGCCCTCCTAAAATCCAGAGCTACTGCCTTCTTCAGTCTTGCCCTACACCAATTTAGAAGTGTTCCATTCCTGTATTCTCTTCTTTGGAATGAAAATACAGATGCATCGCATATAAATTTTTCTTTCATTATTTTTAAAATCCATAGTTGTTTGATTAAGTTCAGAAATTTGTGTTTTCAGCCTCTTAATGACTTCTTTAAATGTGAAGCTTATAGCAGAAAAAGCAAATTTTCAAATTAATAATAACCATCTGAGTTTATTTACTTAAGTGACTTCCTTTAAATCATATTGATATTTCTAAAGGAGGCAGTTAAATTTCTTGGCTAGTAAAATGAAATGAAAATATTAAATAGAATATGAATTGCTTTAATAGAAGTAATCAGAAATGACCTTGAAAACCAAGGACACATTGCTATATTCTGTATCTATTCTCTTAGAGCAAATATTGTGACATATTAGATAAGAATATTTTATGAAGATAACCTCTGAAATGTAGAGAAGATGCACACATAGTCTAGGGTTTGGTTTAGGATTTGATAAACCATTGCTTTGAGATTTTGGCTGTAACTGACCCTGAATGTGAAAATGCTCCCTCTCTCTGAGGTGCAGGGCAGTAACCAATGATGAAGGCTTGATAGGGAACCTGAATATCACACTTGGCCTGAACCTTTTCAGTGATGAAATATTGTGGAATGACTGCCCCTTTTCTACTTAGGGAATCATCAGGATGCTGTGATCAGAACTGTGTCCGTGTATGCACAAACATCCTACAAGACTCTACAAAGACATGCCATTTTCAAGCACTAGGCCTGTGCATCCAAATCACTCAAGCTGGAGGTGATATGTCAAGTGTTTTTTCTAGTGGTAACAGTCATTCTGTACTTAGCTGACTTGTTCAGTGCTCTATTGAGATGAGATGAGTGGCACTGTTACTCTTTCAGGTAATACCTGTCCCATGAGCCCTGTTCCGTGCAAAAGCATGAGGACCTTGAGACTTTTTCTTGTTCCCATTGGCTAATGATAGAAACCAGATTTTAGGGGACCTCATGAGGAACTTTAGAGGAATACTGCCAAGTTCTACTGCCAGATCTCAACAGGTAGGTCTCCTCCCACTGGCAACTTACCTTTGAAGAGGTGAAGTTCTTGTACTGGAGGAGTGAGTTTAAGGACATGGGCTACAAAATTCCCCCTAGGCAGAAATATCTAACCATGAAATATAGCTGTAGCACTTCTGAGGCACTAAATCCCAGAAGAAGGCTGAGTAAACAAGGGATTAGCTATGACAAAGGACAACAAGGCAATGAAACTGCATTAACAAAAGAGAGGGTTGCTACCCCATTAGTTTCAGGTATCCACAAGAAGGCTGTGAATATACAGATTGGCCCCGATAGAGTCATGGGTTTAATTACTGAGATTTTTTTCAGTCAATTACTACACAGGTTCAGAGATGAAGTTGGACATTTTTACAGTGTTCAAAAGAGATGAGATAGAAGTGTAAAAGGTGTTTATGGGGCTCTCTAAGTGCGCTGTTTTCTAGCATAGTTTGCAAGTGCAGTCAAGTTGACAGTAGAGGAGCGAGAGACTGAAAAGATAGCTTATATCTCAGCAGGTATTTTTCCTGGGAGTGTTAAGGCTTGTCCAATATAGAAAGGTTGTATTGGATCTAAGCTTCTCCAGCATTGTGGCTGTATATGAGAATTTATAGAAGAGAAAAAGTCTTCTGTTTTTCTGCATACTTTCTCTCCCCCTTTATATCTTTATATATTACTTTAAAGGAAGAGAGCAGGAACAACAGTAAAAACTACTTTAATATTTTTCTTTCCCCCCAGTGGGGCAGATACTGTTTTTTCCTCATGAAGGCGCTGTAGAATGGAAGATTTCATAACTAAAATTTCCATGCAATCTAAGTGAAAGTGCAATATTGATAAAATTAAATAATATTTTACAGTTCACAGATTAATATATTTTAAAAGGTTATGATCTTTTAAGAGATTACAGCTGAAGCTAAACCAGAAATAATTTGAAACAGGTTCGAATGTATTTAACTCTTTAACGTGGTAACAGAATTCTTCTTAACTTCTGATTTCTTTTTCCTTATGGGATGTCTCAAGGGAAATAACCAGATTCATCAATTTCTTTAGTTTTTGAGGCTTGGGAGGTCTAGTATATGTTGTAGTCATGTCTGTACTGGCTTTGATTTTAGTGGAGAAATGCTGCAGTTCTTAGACTACAGGAAGATTCTAGTGAGGACTCTGTGTACAGCATATGTTACAGTTAGGCTGTGATCTTGGCTGAAGCCTCAGACTGTTGTGTAAAGTAGTAATGATGTCTTTGGAACTGTCTGTACAAGGACTGCTTGTTGTTAATCAGGTTCATTGAGGTCTTCAGAGGTCATCTAGTCCAGCCTCCTTTGACAAGGATTATGGTAAAAAAAACCAAACCCAACAAACAGAAAACCATCTTGCTTCTCATGTCTGTTGCCTCTCAGCTCCATCCTCTCTATGCCTTCCTATTAGGTAGCTGTAGACAAAGATATGATCTTACAGAATCACAGAATGGCTGAGTTTGGAAGGGACCTCTGGAAATTATCTAGTGTAACTCCCCTTCTAAAGCAGGTTCACCTAGAGCAAGTTGCACAGGATTGTGTCCAGGTGGGTTTTCTATATCTTCAGAGGAGATTCCACAACCTACATGGTCAGCCTGTTCTAGCACTTTGTCACCCTCACAATAAGAGGTATTTCCTTGTGTACAGGTGGAACTTCTTGTGTTCCAGTTTGTGTCTGTTGCCCCTTGTGTTGTTGCTGGGCACCAATGAATACAGTTTAGCTCCAACATTTGACACTTCTATTTATAAACATTGATGAGATCCTCTCTCAGTCTTCTCCAGGCTAATCAGACCCAGGTCACCCAGCCTTTCCTCATAAGAGAGATGCTCTAGTCCCCTGATCATCTTCGTGGTCCTTCACTGGACTCCTTCTAGTAGTTTATTGTCTTTCTTGAGCTGTGGAGCCCAGAACTGGACACAGTACTCCAGAAGTGCCTTCACTAGGGCAGGGTAGGCGGGGAAGATAACCTCTTTTGACCTGCTGGCCATACTACTCTTAATGCACCCCAGGATACCGTTGGCCTTCTTGGCCATAATGGCGCACTGCTGGCTTGTGGTTAACTTGTCGTCTACCAGGACTCCCAAGTCGTTCTCCACAGAGCTGCTTTTGAGCCAGTCAACTCCTAACCTCTATTGGTGCATGGGGTTATTCTTCCATGTGTGCAGGATCCTACAGTTACCTTTGTTCAACTACATTACATTCCTCTTTGCCCAGCTCTCTAGCCTGCTTAGGTCTCGCTGAACAGCAGCATAACCGTGTGGTTTATCAGCCACTCCTCACAGTTTTGTGTGCTGAGGGTACATTCTGTCCCCTCATTCAGGCCATTCATGAGTATGTTGAACAAGACTGGGCACAGCATTGACCCCTGTGGAGCACCCCTGGCTGCAACTTCCAACTAGACTCTGTGCCACTGATCACAACCCTCTGAGCTCTGCCATCCACCCAGTTCTCAACCCACCTCACTGTCCACTCATTTAACTCACCACATCCCAAGCTTACCTATGAGGATGTTATGGGAAACAAGTGTCAAAAGCCTTGCTGAAGTCGAGGTAGATAACATCCACTGCTCTTCCCTCATCTACCTATCCAGTTGTGCTTGCCATAGAAAGCTATCACATTGGTCTCTCCCTGAGCCTTCTAATTTTTAATCATGAACAAACGCAGCTCCCTCAGCCTCTCCTCACACATCACAATATCCAGCCCCCTGACCAGCTTGATAGTATCCTGGAGGCAGTGCATGAAGGGCTTTGGAGAACTAGTCTCAAAAGTGCCTCACAGAGGGGAATAATCACTTCCTTGGCTTGCTCTCAGAGCCCAGGATGCAGCTGGCCTTCTTGGCTGTGAGGGTACAATGCTATCTCATGTTCAGCTTTCTGTTTTCCAGGCCTTCCAAGTCCTTTCAGACAAGATGCTCCAGAGCCTGTACTGTTGCATGCAGTATTCCATTCCAGACACAATACTTTGCTTTTATTGGTCTTCATTACGTTTCTGTCCACCTCCTTCTCCAGTCTGCCCAGGTCTCCCTGAATAACAGCCCTGCTCTCCAGCGTATTAACTGCTCCCTCTCAATTTGGTATCATCAGCAAAGTTTCTGAGTGTGCACACTATCTCCGATTATCAGGCATAGGCTGTGTTTCACAATAGCTTGGCACAGTAAGGTGGTCACACCTACATGTTTGCGCTGTGAAAATAACTGCATGTTGGTGGGAAGCAATATACTAAAAGCTGTGACACAGAATTATTACAATAATTGCTTTTGTTGCCAACCTCCTTTGCATTAAAATAGAGCATTCTAGTGTCACCTTCGTGTAAAGCGTAAGTCACCTTCATCTTAAAGCCAAACCACAAATAACAAGGAATTTTACATAGAAATATTAGACTATTATAAAAGAGACAACTGAGAAGTAGTTCTCTCCATGGATGCAGGGGAAATGTCTAAACATTTATGCTGTCATGAAGGCATTGGCAGCTTTAATCCTTTTAGAGTGAATTTGCTGTTCCTATATATGTGAGCCATTGACCTTGATGTTAAAACTTATTAACTACCCTGCTGCCACTGGGCTATCAAGTAGTGTATCATAGTGGTATTTTAAAAACTCTTTCATTTCTATGTGTTAATAAGGTTTGGTTGTAATATCTTTCTGCATTTAACAAGTATTCCAACATCTCTTTCTTTTATTGAACATGTGAAATGCTTAATCTGCCTTGATAAGGTTGGATCCTGACCTAGCTGTGTAGGCTAGCTAATACAGCAGTGTTCTTCAGAGGGACTGCATATATTGGCTTAAATACTACCATTTCTTAACATGATTGTATGGTTACTTTATAGCCAGGACAGAGACTATTTCAGGTTTTGGCATCCCAGCCTGTGTATTGATAGCTCGTGGTGCAGAGTAGTAATGGCAGAAACACTACCCCAATCCACAACAGCAACTTTGATTCTGGTGAGAAATTCTTAGGAGAAAAGTACTAATTCCTATTAGGCAAGTGTAACACATTTATCCTGTAGAAGCATACCCTATTTAATGGACATTTAGCTGTCATTTAATGGACATTTAGCTGTCATTCATATATAATTTGCATATATTGAACATTTTTAAGTCTTTTTCTCGGTGATGTTTGTTTGCAGGAGGTTCCATATATGAGTGTGATTTGTTTGTGTTATTTCTAGTACTATAATTTTAACTTCAGTAGTCCTCTTGTACATTAGAGGAAAGTTAAAGACTTCTTGATCAATACAGGGCTTTGTGAGCTGCCTCCAGGAGGCCACCACACTGAAGGAGTTAGTTATACTTTAGTGATTTGTCAGAAGACAAAATCCATAAAGCTCTTTGACAATGTCTGTACATTAACAAAGCTAAAAATATCAGACCTCTTTGGAGTGTGAGGGCCACAGTTGTCAGATGGAGATTGTACTCAATGTCAAAGAAAGGAATATTGACTGTGTCATACAGCGTATTTAAAAACTTTCCACAGATTAGGCCAGCAACTTTAATAACTGACATAACAATCACTTGGTTTATTTGAGTAGAGGTTTTAAAAACAACTTCAAAGGAAAGTGTGTTTGCAATCATAAGGAAAATGCAATGAAGCAACATGGGATTAGAACAAGAGTGCTGACCTGTAACTCAGACTCTACCAGTATTAGTGCAGATCACAGATACTCCCACGTCACTAGGAGATTTTTTTTTTCTTTTTCAAAATTCAGTTACCAGCAGTTAGTTGTCCATTCTTCACAATAGCTTTTGCTGGTTTTGAAAAACTCAATACTCTTTGTGTCTAAGATTGTATAAGCACTGGATAAGACAGGCCCTGAGATTAAGGTTTGAGTTAGATGTCTTGCATTGCGATCTACACAAGTGCAATAGGTTGTCCTGTGGATCGAGGTTCACATTCAGGGCTTAGGAAAGCAATAGGCAATAGTGCTTCTTATTATATTCCAATTCTGCATTGCTACTTTAGGAACTCTGAATCGTACTCCGTTTTTGTAATATATATAATTATTGCAAATGACAACACAACATTAAGATTTTGTTTCTGAATTTCTGAATTTATTTCTAAATTTCAGACATTTCAGTAGCCTATATGCAAAGACTTTCCTTCATTAAACTCTAAAAAGGATCACATTATCCAAGTGTCAAAATTATTTGAAGAATATGTACTTTTAGGATTTAACAGAATTTAGTTGAAATATTTGAAAGAAACTTGTTAAAATGTGAAAGCAGCTGCAGTTGTCAGTCAGACGTGAAGAATACAGGGTATGCCTTTGTGTGATCTCCAGTCACTGGCTTTAAGACAACTGGCACTACATTTTGCTGTTCAAAAGGTGCAATAGTAGCAAAGTCAACAACAAAAATAAAAGAGGACAACTCATGCTGTCTTTTGTGAAGGACAAACACAAGGTTGCCAAGTGATTGGTATCAGTTTTCTCAGTCCATACTTTAGAAAACGGAGCAACTCAGAAGGAGAAAAGATTCAAGCTTTGCTAAAGGGATAGCTCGTCACATGTGTAAATATACATGTGGGCAAATATGCATGTTCTGTCTGCCTCCTGAGATAAAACGTCTCTTCGGCTTTCAGCTGAAGTCATTTATCATCAGGACAGAGCTGTTGTCACTATAGGAAGAGATGATAGATCCTTATATAATAATATATATGTTTCGTAACACCAGAATGCACTATAACAAATGGCATAAGTATAAAGGGATTTCTGCTACAATATTTCTAATCAGATACTCCTGCAATGATAAAATTAGGTACTTACATACTAGTCCATCAAAGGCCTTGTTTATCATTTATCAGGAAACAGAAGGGAAAACCTAATTTTTATGTAAATGCAGAAAAAATGTTAATAAAAAGTGCTTAGTGAAACTCTTGGTATTGCTATAGGGGCATAATGGCTAACTTGACTTTTTTATCTTACTGTTTGCAATGTATTACTCGGGAGATTCTGACAAGTATTAGGTGTTAAAATCTGATTAATGCTAGCTGGACAAATAGAATTTTTGTTCTGATACGGAATGAAAATGAGACGTGTCACTAGGATGCAGTAAAGCAGAAGAGAATATATGGGGATTTTTAAGTGTGTATCACAGAATTGCTAAAGAATGTGTATTTCAATTTGTGAGTCAGGATGGGCAAGGACAAGAGATATTAAAACCAGAAGTTTCTTGAATCTAAACCACAGAATACTCGTGGTCTGTGTCAGGCAAAACAGGAATGTGAACTTGAATGTCTAAGCATTATGTTGTTGGCTACTATGACATGAGTATTTTCTACCTCAAATTTTGAATGATTTCATTTTTATTACAGACCAGAACAAATTCTTGTTTTCTAACCAGACTCTATATCACTTGTCATTTTTTTTCTCTAGTGACATCTTCAACAGCACAGTAAGAATTGCTGTATCAGATAGTAATCCCTAATAATTTTTGTGCTCAGAAAGCATGCTCCTAGCCTCTGGTTCAAACAACTCTTCAAGGAACAATTATAATCTTTAAATATGGGGACATAGAATTTGATGCTCTTTGGGTAAATGAAGAGCAAGCTGTCATTCTACCCTTGCTTCAACATGGGTACTTGATTTCCCAGTTGCTGCTCAAGAAAAGAGATGAAGATCTGAGTTCATGAAATGGATAGTATTTATGATAATACAATAAAAATTCCTAAACTGCAAAACAAGCAGACTGTAGAACCTTCTCTCACTAGACACAGCAATTAACTGGTCTGAAAGTAGGCTGTCAGTAGGAACTTTATACGTGGTTCCTACACCGTGTCCCTTTTTACTTTCAAATTTTACTTTCAAATCGCTTAAGTACCACCTGCTTATGGATCCTTTAGTCTACTTTGATAAAGAAGATGATATTCAAAGTATTTATGATCTAACACTCAGACTCTGAAGCACCAAGTACCTTTTGTAGGGTGGTTACTGGGACAGCCTGGACTAAGTCTGATGGCATTTGCACCCAGACCTCAGAGAAGGTTACAAACGTTGCCTCATAGAAAGCTGCCATTGCTATCTCTCCCAGTCTAGAAAGAAAGTTGAAGTATTTGACATTTCTCATTAAGGGATCAACAAAATATGAATTTTGAAAGCATTTTAGGAAAAAAAGTTTAAGCACAAATTTTTGTAAATATGTGCCTTTTAATAAACATGTTACCAATGGTAACCGGTCATGCAGCAGAGCACGTGTCACTGGTATGTTATGTTGTTAGGAGTTGCATTGTAGTAGCAATATTCTTATTGCTGTTTATAATATCACTAAAGCCATGCCAGAATAATTGTGTTCAATGTAAAATGAAATATAAAAGTGATGCTATCACAGAAAAATTAATTTTGAAAATAAATATCTTCTCAGAATCTTCGTAAAACAAAAGCACTTCACAACCCCCCTGATTTTATTTGTCTCAAAATAACAGTTCGAAAGCTACTTTGGTGATCTTATTTAACATTTCATTAGACAAACCTAAATTCATTGAACAGACCCGAAGCAAATCCCTTTGTTTCTAATAAGTAGTATCTAATGGTTTTAAAGAACCAGTGGTGTTTGTTATTGTTAATTTGCAAGATACTTTCCGTTGGTCTCTATTAAAACCCCAAATTGTTTTTATCAAAGTAAATTTACTCCAGATTAAATTTTTGGAAAGAGTGTACTTCAAATTTATGTGCTTTTTTTTTAGCTAAGAGAGAGAATATGCTTTTTTCCCAGACTCTTCAGAATAGGAAGATACTGTCTCTGAAAATTGCCTAATGTTTTTACTGAACTTCAGCTGAAAGCTCCAAATGATTGTGTCCTTTGGCTGTCTAAAGTAGTCTTATTCAAAACCTCTGACAAAAAAAGAGTAAATGGGCTGGTTGGAAAAACAGTGAGTTAGGAAACACATTGTCTTGTAGAACGCAAAAAGTACAAATTTAGACAGTTATGAAAATTGTTAAATACTTGGAAATATTCACCTGCTTCCTGCATTTCTTTTTGTCATTATCAAAATTCTATAGATAAGTAATTGCATTTGAGCTGCAGGCCCATGAAGACAAAAGGTCATACTAAAATTCCTGTTGAAGATTTTAGCTAATAATTCTTAGAAAAGATCATTAAGGTTGCATTTCAATTGCCAGGTTAGTTTACTCGTACCTTACCACAGGTACTCCATACTAATATGCCCCATGTGTCCTATCTGGAACCAGCCAGTGATCAGACTCAGAGCCAGTCATTGCTACATTGCTCTGTGTTATGATGCTCAAATGCAAAGAGACAAAAGCAGACAGTATTTACAAATATTAGCAATTATTTATTGTCTAGCACTGAGCCCTTTCTCAGTATAATGGATTTCTAAATGCCCTTGCAATAGTTTTGTAGGCTTTCACAGACATTCTTGAGGTTTGCTAATTGTACTGCGATGTTACTGCTGAAGAGCTACAATGTTTAAGTGATCTGAGGATAAATCGGTTTACTTTTGCTACTCATTCCCATTGCCATCAGTTTCATACTTACTGTGTGGAGAGTTACATGTGTGCTGACTCTTTTTGTACATTGTCAGGATAACCTGATAGATCTGATTTAGAGCAATCTGGATTTTGTCAGCTATCCCAGTCCCTGTCGCAAGGGTTGATGTCTTCTCTGTGTCCTGCACACTACAGCTTACTTATCCTGCCACACCTTCTTCAGAGACCGAATTTTCTTCTGTCGTATGGAATTATCTGATTCACAGCATGGCCTAGCTTTCATCAATAATTTTGGAGCCACTCCACTCTCTTTCAATGGCTGAACTAACTCCTTATTTTGAATTTGAAAGGTACTAGGTTTTCTATGCTATTTATCATGTTTTGCCTGAACTTGCCTCTCCACAGAGACTGAACAGAGGCTTTCTTCTCCAGAGGCACACTGTTCCACACTGTACCTCTTCTTTTCTTTCAGCTCAGCATAGTGTTTACCTTTTTATCCCTTAGCTATGCACTAAGTTGCCATTTCTGCTCCACTCAGAATCTGATCTCTGCTATCAGACCTGTTTTCTTTCCTTGCTCTTTTCTTGCATTTATCTCTCCACGTTCTCCCTTTACTCTTTTTAATAGAATAGAAAAATTAGCTTGAACCTTCCACAAAGCCCACAGCACAGAAGCTCAAACATCTACCTCAGGCTTAGGGTTCTCGTAATAGATTGCAGATGCCTTTCCTTCCTCTGTCTCAATGCATCCTAGCCTTGACAATCTTCCTGATCCCATACAGGGTCACTTCT
Source organism: Tapera naevia (assembly GCA_033556795.1). Taxonomy (NCBI): domain Eukaryota; kingdom Metazoa; phylum Chordata; class Aves; order Cuculiformes; family Neomorphidae; genus Tapera; species Tapera naevia. The sequence continues at coordinate 14,287,344 of JAUMJJ010000023.1, read as the reverse complement.
GAATGACCCACTCCTGCAAGCTTTGTTCTGGAAGGAAATAATTAATTCCCTTTTTCTTTTTCATTCTAATGCGAGTGATGGTTTTTGGGTTTAGGTTGTGACCTTCTATGCTGAACAGTCTGAGCAGGACTCCAATAATTGTCACCAATTACCCTAAAGCATTAATCAGAAAATCTTATTTCAGTCTCTGGCTTTCAATCAAAAGGATTTTGGGCTGTCCACAACGTTTACTGACCAGTTACAACTCTTCTTTTGGGTCATCATGTTCAGATATTCTCAGCTGTGTGTAAATATATTTTGCAAACAAGATATATGTAGCTGATTAAACAATTTAACTATCGGCCAACAAATAGTTAAAAAAGAAATCCAGAATTTAATAAGCCATTAGGCTATGCATTGGTATGCTTAGCATAAGCTAAGCACCTGCTAAGCCATCCAAAGAGTCTTTGCTGGCCAGGCAAGCATTGGTCAGTTGGGAATAGGAGTCAGGTGGGAGGGTGCCTTAAAGGATGCTGGAGACACTTCTTGGATTCCCACTTTAGTCTCCTTCAGAACTGCAGGGTTTTGCAACATCCAAGTCCTATGGAACTGCAGAAAATGGTAGGATTTGCTCTTTTATTGTAGATCAAACTAATACTTCTCTGTTATAGTTGTGTAGTCAACATCTTCTATTTGATTTAATTGAAAACTGTTAAAATCAGATGTTTTATAACTAGTTGCTGACGAGTCTGAATTGGGAGGCACACTCTGTACAGAACATGGAACAGTTTATACACCTTTCTTTGACTAAATTTTTGACTTAAAGTTTTAGGCAAAATTGAAGTCTTCCCTAGAGCTGAGAGGCTGAGATGTTACGTTACATATCATGCAGCAAACCTGAAAGGCAGAGGCCCTCATGACTGCTTTTCCCTGCCCTGCATACTTCAGAAATGCAAGGATGACCAATGTGGGTTTGTTGGACTGGCAAAACCACCTCTGGTTTTCAGCAGTCCACAGTGAAACTAAGCAGGGCTCTGCAGGGATCCTGCTTTTGTGCCTTTCCTGGAGCTTGTGTATTCGGAGATGTTTTGTATAAGGGCAGGTAATGAGCAGATGAGGGGGAATGGCTTTAAATTGGAAGAGGGGAGATTTAGATTAGACATTAGGAAGAAATTCTTCACGATGAGGGTGGTGAGTCACTGCCGCTGGTTGCCCAGGGAAACTGTGGATGCCCCCTCCCTGGAAGAGTTCAAGGTCAGATTGGATGGGGGTTTGAGCAGCCTGGTCTGGTGGGAGGTGTCCCTGCCCATGGCAGGGGGCTTGGAACTGGATGGTTTGTAATGTCCCTTCCAACGCAAACCATTCTATGATTCTATGATCTGCATAAGTACTGTTTTCTGTATTCACTCAATACCAGGGGAAGGAAGAGAACAAGGTAGATTGAAAGATTTTGAAGACTGTATTCTGGAAAAATCCTCTTTCTCCCATTGTTTTTCTCAAAGGAGTTTCACTTATTCTTATCAGTGTAAATGGTTGAAGCTCGTAACAAGACAGACCTGCCTTCTGTTTATTCAATCCTTTTGTTTTCTAGTATGGGAGCAGTCTTAATCTTATCACTTGTGCAGACACTAGAATTTGCCCAGGCTTTGTCCTTTTCCAATTCCAAACTGGATATGACACTGCTTAAACAACTACTCAGAAGAAAAATATCACAGACCTACAACCTGTCTCTTGCCTTTAAAAAGTGCAAAATATAATTGCTAGATCTAAAGACCCAGTAGGAATGTAAGCAGAAAGTAATGTTATATTCCTGAGATGGCTGGAGATTTTTGATGTTCCATACTCCTACATTATTCAAATTATAGATCTATGGCAGAAGATTTACCTGATTTAAGTTTTCAAAGCTTTTTGCTCCTTCTAAAAGCAACACGAATCTATAACTACTTCAGATTTTTTTTTTAATATAGGCTTTGCATGTGCTGTAGGAAACTTATTTGTCTCCTAAATGGGCATAGAAGTCAAATGTAAAAAACTACCAAATGATAATTTCAGAAAAGCATTGCCTCACAAAGAGACCGTTGATTCTCACAAGATTGTGGCTTTTCTTTATTGGAACTTTTCTGTTCACATGGACAAGACCAATCCTAAATTGTCTCTATATTCAGCTGTGACAATATCCTGCAACCTGTATTGTTTAAGTAAGAAAATATATTTTTTCCATTTTGCTTGCAGACTGAATTAGAAAGTTTTAGCCATCAAATATACTACTTGTAGACTTTGAATAATATATTAAGCTGTGTTGCTTTTCTTTGTACTATTTGAACACGGCTGCTTTGCCATTCTCTAGTGTCCTTTTCAAATGACCTTTTTAATAGAACATGTTGTACTCTTTGAGAAGTCTAATTTGATTTAAAGACTTGACTGTGCACATTGGACATATTGACATTTTTTTCTGAAGGAATAGTACCTTATCTTTTGTTAATTTATGCCCCATGCTGCAAGGAGGTACAGATGTATTTAATAAATCAGTGTATAATATTAAGAATATGTATAAGTCTTATAAGATCATGTTTCAAATCAAGATTATATCTAACTTTACAATCCTTTCTGAAAGTGATTAGCCCCTAAAGAGGCAGATACAGGAAAAAACAGTGGGATTTACTACACAGGAAGGAGAAGTGTTTTAATATTTATTAATACTGAACTCTTAAGCTGAAAAATGTATACTTTTTACAAGAAAAGAATTGGAAGGCTAGAACACTGCAATGCAATAGATGTGATATTATGATTTATATTATGTATTCTAAAAAAGGTATAAATTTTGTATTGCAAAAATATTTAATGTATTAGGATTAGTCTACAAGACCCTTTCTCAAGAAACTAACCCAAATACAATCAATGCAGTGCATTTTATGTGTAAGTAAGTGCTGATCATTGGGTATAAAGAATTCATGAATTAATCATAGCAAGATACACTTTCACGACATTATAGGAGGTTAGTTTTTTTTCTGTGCAAATTTGTGGAAGGAAGGTTGCTATGGTGACAGAAGACTCATCTGACTGATTGTATCTCAATTGCTGAGCGTTTTTATGCCTGGCTTCTTCAGCATACCTTTCAGTTTCAAACTAAAATTTTGAAGCTACAAGAGACGTTCTAAATTCTGCTGAAAGGAAATCGTGACGGAAATGTAAGAAGTCCCTCAAACAGATAAGCAAAAAGAGACAAGAAAAAAAGCGAAAAGTGCTTAAACTTTGTGCCATAACTAACCCTCTACATAGAATCTTTTTCTTAAAGTAAAATAAAATAAAAGTCAGACTTGTCACCTAGTAATTTAAGGTTTTAAGTATTCTTTCCCCCAAATTAGTTTTGCAAAAACACGCAAAATAGGATCAACTTCCAAGAAATTTGCCCTTCATTACAGTAATTGAGTCATCAGGTTTCTTCAGCAGCTCTGTAAGGCCTGTTACTATAAATCTACAAGAATCCCAGCTCAAAGCAAGATGAAGATGGCATGAAAATACCAGCTGTTCATGGCACAGGAGTACTACAATAGTTGTGACTAGAATGCATCTGACTTCTCAAGCCCAATCTCATTACTTATTTTATAGAAAGACTTTGTCTTTCAGTTTCAGTAACTAGTGCTGAAAGAAGCAAGTTCAAGTGCTCACCTTACTGCTCAAAGCCCATGTTTCCAAGTTCTGGAAAGAAATCTACTATGTCATTTAGATTACAGTGCTTTTCAGACTCTTTGCCTCCTGAGTCTGAGTTGGGAATCTTCACTGTCTGTAGTTCTCAAAGTTCCTAGGCTCAGTAAGGATCTAAAGCTGAAATACAGTATAGCTTTAATATTAAATTTCTAAAACCAAATACTATTATTGCTGTAACTCCTGATTATTATAACTATTGTTATTATTTACTATGGCATGTTCTCAGCACTCTGCTCCTTGCTCAGGAAATCCTAAAAGTTCTGCTTCTGGTTTCAAATTGAAATTTTATTTTCCCCAGATATCTGAAGTGGAAATTATGATCTTCAAGGGCTCATCAAAGGAGAAGGGTCTATCACACATGACTGTATGTTTGTGTTCCTAACTTGAATGCCAAATTATACTTAGTATATTGCTACTGCTGAAGATCTGTAATATATGCAAAATTCTGAAGACATTATGTACATACCCTCCAGCTGTGTGGTACTAAACTGTGCAGTATCCTATTGTTGCAAGAGCCTGAGACAAATAAGCTTAAAGCTAATCTGTGTCTCTGAGCATGAACTTCAGGTGCTGGAATGTTTCCAATATGGAAGAACCTTGGTTTGAACCAAGATCTGAAGAACTGGTGCTTTTAAAATCTCATAGATCCCGTAGTTCCCTTGAGGGACAGCTGTTTCTAGATCACGTGGGATGGAGATGCTCAGACCAGCTTGGGCTATTAATGTCACCAGGTCTTTTGCTGTTTGGTTGCATACGCTGCAGTCCTGTCCTCTGTTTGCTCATAACGTCTCCTCACCTTTCCCCTTATTTTGAGAAGGAGAAATTTTGAACAGCTTGGGCCAGTGCTTAGATATCAATAACTGCCAGAAAATGATCCATCTTCTCTGTTAAGTGGAAGAAGAAAAGGGTTAATAAATGAACTACAGCTACTGCATTTTCTCAAAGCAATGTCTATGCAACTGGATTCCATACATAGCCATCTTGGACTTGTGCAAGATGTAAAGGAATGGGGATGAATGTAGATGCTTCATGTCAGCTGGAACAACTGAAACTTGTTAGGTCTCTAGCACAGAGGTTGTTGTCCTCTCAAAACTGCTGAATCAGCTGCTCGTGAAAACGGTGCCAAATCTTCAGTCTGTGAAGTGGGTTAGCTTAGCAAGTTTAAACTGAAAGGTTTCGCTTTTTGTCTTTGTGATGAAGGTATTTTAGTTGGAATTTTATTTAAAAGGAAGAAAAGTTCATTGATTTTGAACAAAATAGATTAGCACTTATGTGAGCAGATTTGATGTGGGAAGGTAACAACCATATGGAGACAGGCAAGTAACCTCTTCTATTTCTCAGCTATCTTGGGAGTGTACATCTGTCTAAACCCTCAGAACTGTCCTCATGATTTGCAATCACAGCCTAGGCCAGATCTCCTAATCTCTTTATATCTTGTGGAATTTATATCTTGTAGAATTAGTCAAGATGTATGACTATGATTGTACCTTGGATATCTTCTAAGATCTCAAATGCCACTCTTTCCAAAATCCTGGGCAATCTAATCAGCATTTCCTGTCTAGAGCAACAGATGAGTGAATCTCCAGCCTGCAATTTGGGTAAGTCTTAATTTTAGAGATGCCTTCCCAAGAATAAAACATCTTGGCCACATGATTCACAAAGTTAAATATGCTTTTCATAATCACAGTACTGAAAATCTGTGAAAAGCAGAGTGCTTAAAACTGTGCATTCAGCAGAGTGCTACAGACTAGGAATCTCAGAGCAGTTGCTGTAAAAGAATATTGGTGACTAAAGGAGATGGAAGAAGTGGTTTGTCTGAGTTATTCCATTTTTTTATGACCTAAAGTGTTCTTTTTTTTTTTTTTACTTCTCTCTGAAGAAAAACAGAAATAGAAATATTGATTTTGCAAGGAGAATGTGAAAATTATTGCATCAAAAATTAATCTGGCAGAGTTGCCTTTTACTGAATGATGTTCATGGCATAGCATTGGGGTGTTCCCAGGAGGCCAAGTGAGACAATCAGTCCTCTCTATTCAGCACTGGTTGTGCCCTGTCTGGAGTGCTGGGATGAGTTCTGTGCCCTCTAGTACACAAAAGATATAGGTAAACTTGAGTGAGTCCAGTGTAGGTCTCTTAGGATGAGTAAGAGACTGGAGCATGTTTCATATGAGGAGAGTCTGTGATGTGTAAAAATATGTTTCCACAACTAGAATAAAAACCTATTTGCATTTTTTTTGCACAGTTGTAAAGTAAGATTATTCTTACTAGTAATGTGCCTCCCTATTGCATGCTGTGAACTTCCCTACTTCTGCTGATCATGGCCCTTAGATGCATTTTGTCATGCATGAACTCTTAACTGGGGGACCAGAGCACATTTACAGTAGCATTTTAAGATACTTGCTTCCCTATAACTTCACCAAGGCAGAAATGAGCCACATCACAGGGTTTACTCTTTGACGTCAAACAGGGCTGGGAGGGGAAGGTGGTTTCTTGTCAACACATTGGTTTCCAGTGATATTTTCTAGTGAAAAATATGTGGCTTTTCTCTGCACATGTTCTTTCTACAGCAGGCCAGTTGCACAGTGGGTATTAGAAAACTAAAGCAGAGCCAGAGCTTAGGGCCCAATTCTGTTCCACTCTCATCCACATTGTTTAACTGTTTGCACAACTCTCTGTGAGGTTTAACTCAGGTTATACTCAGGGATCACAGCAATATCCCCAGCTCATTTTCTTTAGAGTAATTGTATACCTCACAGCACTGCAATGTTCCTCTTGAACTCAAGTATTCCTCAATTTTGGTACAGCTGGTGAGATCATTCATCATAAACCTGTAAGCTTACATTGTAAAGTTTTTTGTGTTTTAAATTTTATATGTTCTCTTTTCCAAGAAGCAATGCTGGAATGGTGATAAATATTTACTGGATAATTTTGCAAATAAAATCCACACAGGGATGTTGAGTGCAGCTTTTGTTTCTTAGTCTTTGTTGGTTTTTTGCTGCTGTTAATACTATGCTTGTTATGTGAATCATGTGGCTGAGTCCCAAAACTCTTTTGCTGCAGGTTGATATCATAACAGCTAAAAAAGAATGCACATCCAGTATACCTTTGACCCAAATAATTAATTTGCACTAACACTTGTGACACTTTGACTGATCACTGCTCTTGTAAATAAACTAGAGGCTGTCCAAAAAACTGCCCAAACTCTATGTGCATGATCTTGGGAGTTAACAATGGGGAGAAGCTGTCCCACCTAATTGCAAAAATTTTCATTAATCTGCAGTTGATAGTTCAGTTCTGCTGTAACTACTGAAGTGGTTTGAATCTTCTGTGCTTGTATTAATGTCTGTTTCATTTCGTGTCTGCAACATTAATTTTACGTGATGGAATAATATACCCAGGGTGTCTATTGGGATTTTCTTGGGCTTCTAATTGCAGTTGATGAGGGTTTTTGAATCCTGAAGAAACTTGATGTCAGTATTATAGCCTGGATTTATAGTGCTTCCTGCAATTTGATCACAGTTTGATAAATCGTTTTAAGTCTAGGATTATATTGTATATTAATTTTTTTCAGAATGTACCAGACAAACATTAATGTGGAGTAAAACAAATGAAGAAATATGTATAAACATTTTATATTTCATCTATAATGTGCAGTATTTTTTTGCTAAACAAACAGCTTCTCTGAGAAGGCAAAACTTTAGTGTTCAGATTTTCACACTGAAATATTTAGAGTGAAAAATCGGTGGATTTAGAAAAAAAAATATATACACATATATTTGGCTGGTGCTATCTTACATTGCAGAAACAATGCCAAGGTCCTGTGCCAAAAATGGTATTCAATGCTCATTGAAACAAGAAGGAAAATGGTGGAGAAAGGAGTAGATTATTCATCATTGATCTTATTCCTGTTTTCTGAATGTACTCTGGAAGTTGACATGTTATGACTAACCCTATTGTACCATAGCTGTGTTTCCTGAATGCAAACACTGAGCTCAGCAAAACTCTGTTTTCAGTTCTCCTGTTGCATTTACTCTCAACAAGAAAGAATATTTTAATGCTATAGCCATTTGCCAGCAGAATGAAGATCAAATTAATGTAACATAACATGATAGTGTGTTTTTCTCAAATGTCACACACACATATACATATATGTTATGCAAGTTTTCTAAAATGAAGTTTCCTATCTTAAAACTACACATACTAGGAGGTTCTCATCGTATATGTATGTCTAGAAAGTGGTTAAGGTTAATATTAGTAAGTTAACTAACTGACTGTACTGCAGAAGTCTGAATAGCCACATTTCTTATTTTTGAAAGATAGATTCAACATTGTTCATCCAGATTACTGTTTATCCAGTACCACAGCTGTTGACCTTTGTGACAGATGAGGTCCTGGCTACTTCAAGAGTAGGATTATCAAATAGTATGAGATTAATTGACAAGGAGTTTTATTCTGGATTTGGTGTTCTGCAGGAAATTGAAAGTAGGTGGCTTTGCTCTAATTTGCTTCTTTCCTCAGGAGCTTCAGATGCCTCTTACATCGCAAACAACCCTTTTAACAGTCTTCCCTGAATATGAGCATTTTCCCAAGGCATGAATTGGAAAATACTGCTTCCTATACAGACCATTTACTGAAAAGTGGATTGATTTTTTTTTGTATTTTTTTTTTAAATAATCGTTCACTACAGGACTGTTAGCACTCCTCTTCCTTGGTTCCATGGTGTTGTTTCTGTGTAAAAGAATGAGTTATCAAATCTTCTTAATTACAACTGAAGAATTATAAGATACTTAAGCTATTGCTATGCAGGGACCACAGAAATTCCTTCATAGCTCCTATAAAATTTAGTTGCTCATACCTTTATATTTATAGATAATTTGAATTAATTCAAGCTTCCTTTTGTAGAAGGTGCCAGATGTTTTATTTTATCTCTGTTTAAAGTGCTTATACTAAAATTTTGCTATGCTTTTGTTAACAAATGATAGAAGTTTTGCTTATCTCAGAGCCAGAAACACTGTGAAGAAAAACAATTCTAACCTTCAGAGTATTCCTCCCTGTAGCGAGGAGAGAACAGAATCTGTGAGTGTGTGCTGCTGCCCAAGCTGTAGTAATCATGCTTTGAGCAGCTGTCAGTGTTTTTGGCTGGAAAGAAGTTTAGAGAGCATTGTGGATTTATTTTTCTTATTTTTTTTCCTTGATTTAGTTTTTATTAGGGAAGCAGTCATTTGAGGAGACCATTTGCAGACTGGCAAGAAACATATTGCCTAAATCTGTTCAGCATTTCTAGGTTTGTCGTGTCCCTCCCTGATATATCCTTTCTGACTCCTCTGTTGTGAAAGCAAACCTTTAGAACCAACTTAGATTTCTTGGGACTGCCAAAATTTAAGTCAGTTAGAGGGCTTGAAAGGTGGGAGGGGGTAGTAGCATGGCATGGAGAAATATGAAGAAAGGAAACCTCCTTATCTGTTTCCGAGACACTATGTCAGCTATTACAGCCTCAGTCTCCCGAGTAGCTTATTTTTTCACTCAGCTGAGTTCCAAAATAAACACAAAATAATGCCGCTCCTTCCACTCATAGATCGATTTGCAACACAGGGTGCATATCTGTAAACAGGATAGACAACAGTACAGAGAAATAGGAACTTTGGTGGCAATACCAACGGAAGGGGAAACTATGATTTGACTCTGTAAGCATCCCTCAGATCAGATGTTTCTGCCATTATTCACTTCTCTCCTCCCTTTCTGATTGAACAGCATAAATATGGTTGAGAAGTTTTGCTTTTGCTTTGCCAATTCCTGCTTATAAGTCTATCAGGAATCAGTCATAATAGGTATTTAACACCTGCTTCTTGATACTTTCTCAGACTCAGACAGTCTTTTAGAACTATACTGGAATTCCTTTCCCTTTTTATTTGTGCTGCTAAGACATTCACTCCATCAGGCCACCAGATTTCTGGTAGTTCTGCCTTTAGTGATTTTTTTGTTAATTGTGATAGTACTCTGCTGTGACCAAACTGCATCAAAACATGATGTAAAAAGATCTTACAGCATAAATTGACAAAATACCAAATAATTCTTGAAAAGCAAATAAAAGTCACCAAAATAACTGTGCAACCAGTCCTTTACTTGTGCAATCTCTCTTCCACTAATACAGAAAATGTAAACCGTAGTGTGCATCATATTAAAGAGTATTGCTGACCAAATATTGGACTACATATTATGTGTCAGGATCTATTAAATTATTCTGTACTTCCATGTATTGATTTCAAACTTTGCGCTTTTCATCAATGAGGCAAATCATTGCCCTTGAAATAATTCTGAAATTCACCACTTCGTGATTAAAAATAAAAACACAAATGGTTCATTTATGCTCAAGAAAGTTTTTTTTTAAATGGAAAAATCAAAAGCAATTATGTGTGTTTTCATTTTTTTAATTTGTAATAAGATTTATCTCAGTCAGCAAATTCCAGGAAGAAGAGATCAAAGAAAAAGAATAGCATAGGGCCAGAAATTTAAGGACATTAATTTAAAATGGAGGTTATTCCTTGAACTGCCTCTTACTGTCTAAAAATATCTAAACCAGTGGACCAAAAATAGCTTAAATACAATCTGCTCCTCCTTACAATCTGCAAAGATTGTCAAGTAATTTTGCAGATTAATGCACCATTTGTGTATATTATTGCATATATTAACAGGAGTGTTTATCCCGCCTACCTTGTCTGAATTAGGCTAAATTCCATACAATTTTTGCTACTTACACATCACTGAACCTTCCAGCAAAACACAGAAGTGGTAGCATGTTTCTGTTTTCCTTCCCTAATTCCTTGTCTATTTTACTTTGAATTATTTTATTGGCTTTGGAGCTGAATGTAATATTTGAACATATGTTTTCATATTTGAAGTGTTTAATTCTTCTATGTTGCATGTAAAAATATTATTAATAGTCCAATATTATAAATACTTGTGAGAGAACAAAGATATCTGGGCATATCTGGGCAGAAAGTAGTCTTCTATCCTGCAAAAATGAGAAATCTAAAATATTTCCTTGTTTCACATTAGTACAAACTATCAATCTTATCATTATTTTTGTCAGCAAATAAAAATATTTCCCAGCCTCCAGCCTTCAGTGTACTTCTGGAGTTTAAGATAATTGCCTGAGATGTGATTTTGATTCCATTACTTATCTGTGTGGAATAGAAAAAGACCAAGAACTGCATTCAACTGAGTTTTGAAAGTTTGGAGGGGTGATCTTCAGTTCTTCTCTGTGGAGGACAAAAAGAACAAATATTGAAGCTGTGAATACTCCAAAATGTTTTCCCAGGCAATCTCCACCCTCTGTCCCTCAAAAAATCCTGAGGAAAACAAATATAAAGCAAGCCAGTAAGAATCTTTCTGTTAACATCAGTGAGATTTGTATCAAATCAGAAACCTATCATCTGGCTGAAACTGGAGGGTTAAATTATGTGGCCTTGAAATATTGAAGTAGTAGTTTTAGGAAATTCAAGCATTTAATATTGTTGCTCTTACTAAAAGTAATTTTTTAATTACTACAAGTGGCAAAGGAACTGAACATTTCTTTAACTATTAGGATTTGTGCTAAAGTAATTTGAACAACCAAGAATTATGTGTTATGCTACAATATATCAGCCATCCTCAAATAATCAAGGGCTGTATTCATTTTTTGTACTTGCTTAAAAAACATTTGTAGCCAACACAAAGTAACCTACACACTGAACCAATGTTGCATCTAAGCATGACAGCTGTGTTTCAGAAATCGAAAATGAAAGCAAAGAAAATAAACCCAAGCCAACTCAAAACTTGTCTGGTGGGGTTGCAAGGATACTTTTAAGTTGTTGAGTGACATTCATTGGTCTAAATTGGTTTGTTTTCAGAAACAGTATTTATAGTTATGCCAAATACAAGAAAACTTACAAGAGAAGTAATTCTGGTAAGCTCATTTCTGCTTACAACACAAAACTTTCGCTCTTGTTTTCACTTCAGTCCACGCAGGTCTGGATTGTCTCCTGAGAGATATTGTGAACCTTCAAATCCAGGGCAAAAAGGCAGAACTGTGTTCTTAAACACGCATAGGAGAAAACCGAAAACCTGCTGCAGTCTTGTGTAGTACTGGTTCTCTGGCTATAAGAAAAGAGTGAATGAAATGAAGCATCCAGTCACTAGCATTCTTTGGATAATCATTTTCCAAATGTTGCTACATCTAACGCAGGAGTAGCCAGTCATGTCGGGGCAGACAATGCAAACGTTGCTCAGATTTCTGACTCACTGGGTGAAAAATTGCATCCACTGTGATTAAAATGTAAATCAGTGTAGGAAGTCTAGAAAAAAGGGAAATTATTTACTAGGTTTGAATTGAGTCACTTTTACTGTGACTGCATGTTTTACTTTATTTTTATCTGGATCTTTAAGGGTGGTATTGCAATCCAGAGCATTTGCTGAGTTGCTGGTCAATGACCAGACTAACCTTTAGCCAGTCCTTCAAGGCTTTGGATATTGGGTATCTACAATTCAGTAACTAACTTCAGTAGATGAAATCTAGCTTCTCTTTAGTGGCAAAACAGGTCTTTTATTTGTTTTCACATTTCTTGAGCATATTCAAGGTTCACTTTTTAGCCTTTTACAGCCCAAGGTCATTTAAAGCACAAAAGGGGAAACTGTAGGATCTGGAATCACTTGAAGACTAAGACTTTGGCTTGCTCTGTAGCAGATTCTCTTTAGTTTCTTCAGCTAGATTTATGCATCTACCTTATGGACTTTACTGACCTAACTGATTTTAGAGTATTAGTCACCCTTGACAAATTCTTTACGTTTTGGAGGGAGGTGCCAGAATATTTCAAACACATGAAATCATCAAACTCTAAATCATCTTCTGAAGGTGCCACCTCTTGCCTTTGATACTAGAGGATACCTAGGATAATGGTATCAGACGCTCAGATCACTCGGCTTAGTGCCAGTTCTGTTCAAGGTTCCTATAAATTAACTTTCCTACTTCCCTGTTGGTAGTTAGGCACTCTGGTTCTCTAATATCCTAGTCTGTCTTCTCCTTTGCTGTTGTATAGCTCTTGCTAAAGATTCCTAATGCACAGTTAGAAAACACAGAGTCTCTTGGGCATTTCCACCTCAGTTATACCTCTGGGGAGAATAATGAAAAATTTAATCATTTTACTGCAGTTACCAACATTGTCCCTCTAAACAGTTGTAAACAGAAGAAACCAGTGTTATTTACTGTTAAAATTTTAAGATCATTTTGTGTCATAAAACACCACTGTGTGATTACTGCTGTTAGATTTTGGCTTTATAATAACAGTAATGATATTTGTTGCATTTTAAACTGTTTAACATATATATGCTATTGTAGTTTATTGATTCCTTTTCATTAGGGGAGTTTTGGCAAGTGAAGGAAGGTTTATTAGTGATATTTTCTGTGTTTCTTCTAAGTATTTCACAGGAAAAAATCAGAGAATTTCCTGAGGAAGTAATTATAACCAAGACATTTTAATAAGGCTATGAATATATATAGCTTCCTCAAACATTCACAATTACAAAAAAAAAGTAAGTTCAACTTGTCCTAGAATCAATTCTACAGAAGAACAAATGCATGGTCATGTTTCAATATCTGCTTTGGAACTGTTAAACAATTATCTATTAGTTTGTAAAGGCACAGGAGGCTCAAAGACTTGCACATTTCAGTATGTCAGGAGCAGTTCCTGAATCTAAACTGAAGTAATAATTAAAAAAAGGCACAGAAGGGAAGAGAACAGCAAAATATTAATCCCCAAATGTTTGGAGTTTTTGATGGGAGTGGTAGTGCACTGAAAAAATAACTGGTTTGTGCATTCTCACACTTTCGCTCTGAGGGAACAAATAGATTACTTTTAGGTCATACATTAATCCCTATTTGATGTTCATCACTGACTTCTTAGAAATCATATTTCTCTTAATTTATTTTATACCTACTTTAGAAATAATCATGTTTCAATCTCCAGAATGTTTAGTATGAGTATAGTTTCTCACAGCAAAAGTGTGCAATATATTTTAGAATATATACCAATATCCATTTAGTGACACAATAAAGTGTCTGCTTTGTAGTAACTATACTTTTATGTTAAACTTTTGCAATTTTGCAAAATTGGAATTGGTTTTCTATTGGATTGAAAATTACAGATTAATGATTTCTTGCACTCTTTATTAGCTGTTCTAACCTTGTCACTCTTTAGAATAGAAAGTATTCTCTCTGAAGGTTAAATAAAAGATTTTCTTTTTCTCCTTGTAACAACAAAATACTGGTCAAAACTAAAGAAATTCCATACTTTTCTTTTTGCTCTCTGTTATTGCCCTCTGGAAATTGAACACTTTTAAACTGATAAATTTAATCCTTTGCTTATGAAAACTTTTGTGGGGATGGTAAGAAAACGTCTATTTTGTGGTGAGGACTGAATGTTACTGGGAGTATTATATTTTTCATTTACAATACACTTTTATCTGCTCTAACAAACTCATAATTTATTTTTTCCTGATGTATTCACTGGATGGAACCAGACGATGTGATGCTTTGATCACTTCTGTTTGACCTGAAATTCTTCCATCAAGAAAGGATGCATAGATTTTTTTTGAGGCTTCTGAAAGGGAATTTGCCATTTACAATCTGGTTTTATATGCCTTTTCACACACATGCACACACAGAAAAATGTACATAAAGAGAAAGAAAAATGTTATTGTAAAAGTAAAAGACATATATGAAAAAGTTATTCCACAAAGATCCTATTAACTTAAGATGAGTCAGTATTTTACCATTTATAGGAAAAAAATATGTTGACAACAACACTAAAGATTACAATTTTTAATGGCTCTCTCATTCTTATGGTCTTAAAAGACAATTTAAACTATTACACAATAGGTAAAATTAAAATGGCAGAAATGCTGTGAGAATGCTGTGAAAAATTCCCTGCATATGTGTCTGAGGTCTTCAGAGAATTTACACTCGCCTTAAGCTACAAGAAGACATTCTTGCGTCGAGAGAACTCTTTCTGTCATAGGAGAAGATCCAAAAGCACCTCCTGGAAATAGTGCAGCTTACGACCCAAGGTTTGCAGCATGTTTTAAATATTCACATGGTATCACTGTGATTAATTTTATAATGGATGTTCTTCTCTGTACTGCTATGACACAGTGCTACCAACAGGTGGATGTCTGCGTATAATAACAGGATCACTGGTGATTAAAAAACCGCTAAATCTTAGCTCATGAGAGGAATTATGATGTGACTGAAATTAAAACTAAGTACAGTTTTAAACCAAATTGATCCCATACTGACACCAGTGCTGTTCAATGTTTTCATTGATCATATAGACAACAAGATCGAGTGCACCCCTGCAAATCTGCAGACGACACCGAGTCAAGTCGAGCAGTTACCACACCAGAAGGACATAGTCAGCCTGGAGAAGTGAGCCTGTGTGAACCTCATGAGGTTTAACAAGGCCAAGTGCAAGGTCCTACACCTGGGTCAGGACAATCCATGTTTTCAATTCAGGATGGGGTTGAACGTGATTTAGAGCAGCCCTGCAAACAAGGCCTTGGGGTGCTGAGTGATGAGAAGCTCCACGTGAGCTGGCAAGGTACACTCGCATCCCAGAAGGCCAACCGTGTCCTGGGCATCATCTTCCCGTCTGCTCCACTCTTGTGGGATCCCAACTGGAGTATTGTGTCCAGCTCTGAAGTCCCCAAGATAAGAAGGATACAGATCTGTTGGAATGGGCCCAGAGGAGGGCTATGAAGATGATCACAGGGCTGGAGCACCTCTGCCATGAGGACAGGCTGAAAGAGTTCGGGTTGTTCAGCCTGGAGAAGAGAAGGCTCTGGTGAGAACTTAAAATGGCCTCCCAGTTCCTGAAGGGGCTACAGGAAAGCTGGGGAGGGACATTTTCCTAGGTGGCATAACGAGGGGAAATGGTTTTAAATTGGAAGAGGGAAGATTTAGATTAGGCATTAGGAAGAAAGTCTACACAATGAGGGTGATGAGACACTGGCACAGGTTGCCCAGGGAAGCTGTGGATGCCCCCTCCATGGAAGAATTCAAGGCGAGGTTGGATAGGGGTTTGAGCAGCCTGGTCTGATGGGAGGTGTCCCTACCCGTGGCAGGGGGCTTGGAACTGGGTGATCTTTAAGGCCGCTTCCAACCCAAACCATTCTATGATTCTGTGATTCTATTTTATTTACTTTGGTAGAGACAGGAATTAATACCAAATATTATTTAGTAATATTATTCCTTTTTTTTTTTTTTTTTTGGAAAAATATAGACTGTCTCTTGTTTTTATAGTTCTTTGATCTTCTAGCTCACCTTTACTGATATAAAACTTTGAATAGAAAACATACAATACTAGAAATGGAGGTTCTGTCACCTGTGTAATTTATTCCTAGAATTTGTCAGGAATTTGCATAACAGTTAGAGGAGCAGCATCATCCAAAGTGTTTGACAGCAAGAGGCTAGAAGCTAATAGAAAGTAATCAGATGGTATTAAAAAAAATGTTAATAAAGGACTTTGTCCCTAGCCCCCCCCCCCCCCCCCCCCACCTTTTTCTGGCGATGCTGCGTACATCGCAGCAGTCATTTATACTTGCATTAAAGCTGGAAGTTGGAAGCTTCTTGAGTCTTGAGTCTTCCTGATTTTGCTTGTGACCCAAGTTCTGATTATAAATGCAGAATATTCTGTTAGTTTTATTAATGATTTTGACTCCTTTCTGAGCTAAAAGAAATAATTTTATGTGAAAATTTGAATAATTTACTGCTTGAACATATCTTTAATTAGCAAATTAATTATTTTCATTAGTTTTACTGTGCTGCAACTTCAGTGTAAGCTCATGGCTATAGAGAATAAATTCTCTGGTCTTCTTCCCTTTAAGTGTCTATAAGGTAACAATAATTCTGAATAACCACAAACTTCAGCCCCTGCCCGACTTATATCCTGAAACTTTTAAGAATGTGTTCACAAATAAAAATGATTACGAGAAAGATGAAAATCTGAAAAGCCTGATTCTTAGCCAAAAGCTGTATAGTTTATGCAGGAGAGCAACCATTCTTTTAGTCTTGCTTTGAATCCCGTGCTGAAATATTAAGTATACTAAATGGCTAGATGAACATGTGAGGACTTAGTCCATCCAGGGTGATAGGAGTATGACTATACACAAACAATAAATTATTTTTAGCATGAAGAATATGTTAAACTGTTCAGGACCTTATTTAAATTACTGGATGCTTAGTTTTAAACCTTTGAGTGGTTCCCTTTTGCTGCATATGTATCTTCCATTTTCACCTCTCATATAGAAATTTATCAAGGATGTGATATATTGCTTCAAAAAAAAGCATGCACTACACTTTTAGTTTAGACTGGGAAGTAGCTCCGTGTTGGAGGTGAAGGGAGAGCCAAAGGAGGGTGGGAAGCACGTTTAGCCACAGGAAGAACTTACCATGCACAAAGGTAAGTGAAGGCTGTTTTTCTCTCGTGATTCAGATTCTTCCATGCTGTGCAAGTTACAGCTATGGTGGGAGTATCACCTATCTCTGTCTTACTCTCTCACACAGACCTATTCCATCCTTTTGCCATGATCAGGTAATTCCAGTCCTCACTGGTTCCTTTTTGCTCTGCTTATTAGTTCTACACTGTCTGATGATCAACCTTTCTGAAGCTATCTTCCTGCGAGAAAACTAGGGCTCTTTAAGAAAGAAAAACACAAAAAGAAGAAAATATTTTCCTGTTGTGCCTGAGTTCCTCTAGTCCAAAGCTGTAACACTGCTACCAAATCAAAATGCTTCCAGATAAACTGCTGTTAGATTGGGATTTTGACTGATGAAATTTTAATCCCATTTCTTGATGTGAAATGTTCCATGTCCTGTCCTATGTATAGCCGATTATCTAATTCTTTTCAACTTTGATGTTTTGTCTAGCTGATGCTTCACTGTCACAATATCCTTCTGACTCTGGTGAAAGCTGTGCTTGCCAATGAAAGTTAACACTACAGGTTATTTTTTTCTTTCTCATTTCATAGACAGACCATGTAAAATGCAGGGGGTTTATGACATCTTTACTTGTGGCATTTGCTATACTTAATATGGGGTGAGGATAAGCAAACACAAAACCAAAACCAATAGGAAAAAACAACCTGTGTAGATCTCAGGAGGGAACATCTAAGTGATCAGTTTTATACAACAGGATTGACACCTGACAACTATTCAATAACTCTTCAGTTAAGGGCTTGAATAGACAGGGTTCTTCTTATACAACACCAGAACTGAGCTCACGAATCTTTTCAGCAAGAGAAAGTGATTGCAGTTCCAAAAAAATCAGTATTATGTTAAGTGCCATATCTTTTGAGAAAAGCATCCTTCTACCCTTCTACATACTTCGTACAACTTTAGATCATAACTTCATAACTGTCGTAACTCTATAATTACCAACAATTGTATGTAAAACTGAGTCTTCATTACTTTTTCATTTACTTCTTTTGTGTCCTATTGGATTTGGGTTAGAGACTGACACGATTAAGTACCACTTTTTTTATTGCCAGTTTACATCCTATTTTAGTGCATAGAAGTTGAAATGGATTTTCTTGTGGTTAGTGTGAGTAATGCTAGAATTATTTGTTTTCACATATTTCAAAACCATTTTTCTTAAATATTTAGACATGTCAATTTTCATAGTATAGTAGTAGATAAGAAGTAAACATTATTGATGTTTTTACTTCGATCCTTTTGTGACAGTTCATAAGAGCAATGAATTCGACAAGGCATGGATAAAAAAAAAAATAAAAATCCCAAGAATTCTGTGTAAATTATTGATTTTCTGCTAGATAGTTACAGTCAAGGTCAATAAATTCTTGCCAAAAAAACATACTGCAACTGCAGGGAACTACTCCTTTGGAGACAAAAAAGTTTTCTACGTACCTGGAAACTTGGGCTATAACTCATGTCCAACTGAAGTGAATCTGAATATTAAACCAGCCAGAATCCAAGCACAGATGTTTGCTTTGGACCAGATGTTGAGTCTCTAAGTCTCCCATTCCTTGTCCACGCTTTAATAGATTCTGTCTTATCACCACTGATAACAGTGATTTTCTGTTATTATCGCTTATATATTGCCTATTTAGCAACAAGGATTATTGTGTTCAGAATACAAGAAATATGGAAAGATTAACTTTGGAGGAGAGTTGAGCTTGGGTGAGAAATAAGATGCCTTTTTTCCTGCTCCTCTTAAAAACCTGGCAGATGGGAAAGTGTTTATTATTCACTGTAGTGGTCAGTCTCTTATTAAAATAAGTAATTAAAATGGTTCTCCAGCTGCATTATGTTTGCACCTCACAGTAAAGATGACAGGGCATCATGAGACACACTAAGAACTCTTTGTGTGTGAGCAGTATAACAGTTACTAGGCAGAAAGGTCTAACAATTTCAGGTATTTTTAAAATCTGTTTTGAGGGGGGTCTATACATTCCATAGAGAATACTTTCTCATGACTGCTGCTGTTTTCTGTTAATGTCTCTTGAAACTGAGGAGGCAGGGGGAATCTTTTTAACCTTATGCATGTTAGAAAGAAGAAATTGAGAACTTTTAAATATTTCATCCTTGTTTTTCAAGGCTAATAGCAAGAGTTTTCAAGGCTTGATCCATATTTCCATGTTCTGTCCTTTCACAGAACCTGCAGTTTCATCTTTTCATAATGCGGTTCTTTGCAGGGACAGGTAATGACAAAGTATTGTATCTGCAGTACATTGCTGAGGCAATTTCAGTGCCTTTAATATTGATTGATGCAAGTGGAGAATGGTTTCATGACCTCAAAAGAAATAAAAACTTGAGGTTTTACAATTTGGGATGAAGAAAAATGGACAGTTGCAACCTCAGAGCTTCCATGAATCACACACAAAAAAAAGGTGTTGCACACACTCATGAGAAAACAGATGTGTAAGAAGCTCTGGCAGAATACATTTGAAGTACAAAACTGAGCAGTTAAATCATAGCAAGTGAAGCCAGCTCTCAGAATCCCTGCTTTTGAGTGATGGCTGTTTCAGAAATAAACTGTGAAAATCTTCTGGAAGAAGAAAGAAGCAGTCAAAAACCTGGAACTGTGATGGAGAAATGACGAAGAATCAGACTATCCTTAGTGGTTTCTAGTATTGGTGCCAATAAGAAAAAAAGGATCATGGGGAGGACTTTTTTTTGCCAGTAGCTAATTCAGAAGCAACTAATTGTGTTTGACAGATTGTTCTATTGTTGATTGCAAGATATGGTTCTGGATATGTCAATATTCCTGCATTTACTCCAAATTCCAATGACTGTTAGGACAGGGACATAATCCAGTGGGTGTTGAAAGGACTGTAGAATTGCTACTATCTGTAACAAAAGTTTTTAAATTACAAAGACACCTATGACATTTGTTTATTAATGAGATTTTGCCCCAAAACAATAATAAACCGAATAAACCAAAAATCAATCAATAAATAATAATAAACCCAGCAAACAAAATATCAAATAAAATAATAAACCATGCTTAAATTCTGTTTAGACACATAAGATGGCTTTATCTAACTCAGATAAGGCAAGGAAAACCCGTAATAATTTTAGTTTTTGATATCTGGTAGTATTTTCAAGACTAATTTTCATTCAGCTGTAACAAATGGCAGTTTCCATTTCTGTAATAAAAATTTCATTTGATAAAGCACCTCTGCTGTTTAGAATTCATGAACTTTAAGCTACCTAACTTGCTTTTACATTATGGGAGACAAGTTTTGTGGAGAAGGAAGAAAATTTCACATGTAATTTGACTTTCAACAAAATTTGATAGTCTTGCACAGCATTGTCATAAATGGGTTCTAGAAACGTTAGCGAACTAGAGTGCAGTGGGTAAGAAGGTAGCTGAAAAGTCATACTGAGATTAGCTATCTATTCACAAACTGAAAAGATCAGTAAAACAAAGTTTCTCAAGGTCAGTCTTATTTGTCTTTTTCATTAAAGACATGGACAGCAGAACAAAGAATGACCTTATTGCATTTTCAAGCAAAACCAAGCAAGGGCAGGTCTAGTCCAAGCACTTGGGATGATTAGAACATAAAACATTGATTGTAGCAATAGTGTGAGACAGACAGGATGTAAATCAGTCAGAGAAGGGGCAAAATCCCACACAGGAGTACAATCATTTATGTGAATGCAAGATAGGCAAGGGTAGAAATGTGGAAGTTCTGTAGAAGAGAACATGCAGCATTTAGAGGATCAAAACTAAGCAAGAGACAATGGTGACTTGGTGCATTGCCTTGTGATAAAAAGTAAAAGGTTTAAATTGAAGCAGGGAAAACGTTTGCTGTCCTGTAGAGAAAAGATTTCAAAACACTAAATGGATTTTTAAGCCTCAAACCAGGATGGTTGTTGCTTGGGATTTTTTCGTATACTTTGACAAATAAAGTACAACAGTAGTTTAAATGCACTTTAATGATGCCTGTTTTCTGTGGTTCTCAGTCAAGCTGCTACTTCTCTGTAAATGCTGTTCATATTGTTAAACATATGTTCTCCTGGATTGTTTATAATCAACAAAGGACAAATTATATCCCAGTATATGAAACAGCGTATCTAGAACAAATGTTTTGTCATTGTTTTAAAGATAATTGATATAATACTTTGACTGATTTACCATTGCAGATATTTCTGATTATTTTTTTGTATAAAGATGAAAAGTTGGGAAAGATAAAACTGGCTCATAAAATCTCTAGATACTTGGCACCATTTTTGTTGCACCTTTGGATGTTGTATGTAAATGTCAGGAGTATCTGCATGGAAGCTAAGAAACAAGTGAATGAGCCACAAGGATAATTCCAATTAGATACAAATAGTTTTAATGGAGTCCGAAGAACTACTTCACATGAAAAGGCATTAGCAAAGCTTAGCTCTGAATTCCGGTGTTCTAAGTCTCAGAATAGCTCTTAAACCACAAATTCTTTCTGTCCCTATTGTTAGAATTCCTGATATTTAGAGATATTTACAGTATTCCACTTCAATAACTAGTTTAAGTTGTTGGGGTTTTTTTTGTATGTTGATGTTTGCTGAAATTCTGAAAAAAATTAAGCATAACTTTACTTTTTCACATACAGAGCACAATGATCAGAGGTAAAGGAGTTGATTTGGGATTTTGGAGTAGTTCTACTGTCTGTGTACACATTTGTGAAGCTAAGCTAGCAGGTAAGTCACAGCGAGAATTGCCTCCTGTATTCCCTATTGTGAAAGGAAAATGAAGAATGTTCACACAGTCCTTTTAAGATTATTCTTTAAGAATTTAGACAGTTTTGAAACAGCAAATCAAGAAAATAACATTTGTATAACAATCATTCACGTGTAAAATTGGAAGGATTTTTTCTTTCAAAAGAAACACCATCTTTCTTGCTACTCTACTCTATTGTATTTCTGTTTGCTTCAGATGCAAAATGACCCAGTTATTGGTGTAGGTGAAAAAGGAAGGCATTCACATAATTACTCCGTGTGCTAAATGCATAATACTTTACAAGCAATCTTTCCTAATACGCTATATACAATAGAATATGCGTGTGAGATATTTCCTACCCTTGGCCAAGACAAGAAGAGGTTAATTAACTGCTCTGGGAATAGGAAAGAGGACCAACCTTTTCCTGTAAACACTATCGAGTGTTCATGTTCTAAAGGGAAGGCATTACTGCCTTGTCTAATTAGGAACAGGAAACAAAAGAAGGAAGCTGGTTAAATTTGTGTTTGCACAGGAATGGGCAGTAAATTTTCCGTAACTAATGATGGAAGAAATAAATATTGCTCTCTTTAGCTGCAAAGTTTAAGTTTGGCATAAGTTGATCATAAAGAGTAATGACCTGGGAAAAAGAAAAAAAAGAACGTATAATCAGGTCTTAGAAAGGAAAGTATTTGCTGTGTGTTCATTTGCCCCTGGAATAAGGACCTGAGGCTGGTTGAGGGTTCTTTTTTTTGGTAATGTTCTTGTTTCTTTCTCTTCAAGCCACATTTGCATGCTAGGAGCACAACTGTTTTTCTTCTCTGTCTGTAAGTCCAAAAGTTAAAGTACAGAGTGTGTTCTTGGCTGAACATGGAAATATTGTGCATGCTGACATGTGATTTAATGCAGAAATATTTGAGGGATTTATGAACTTGTTGGGCAGTTGAAGACAAGGATTTTGGATCAATGCATACTCATGTATGCAGAAACTCGCATGCTGCCCTTTTTTTATTTTCCATCTTTGACTAAAACCTTGAAGATATATATTTCAGTCTTACTCCTTTGAATAACAAGTAGAAAGATTAAATTTCTCTTTTCCCGACCACTCCCTGATCATGTTAGTATCTGGTGGTGTTGGCAGTAGATCAGAGAATTGGCCAGTCTACCAAGTCTTCATCTTAAGTCCTCCACTGGCCTATTCTCAACAATTGAGGATGGCATCCTGTCTAGTTGTACACATCATGTTGGAACCAGCAGACTTGGTGGAATGGTACCATTGGTTCCAGCAAAGGAGGGGAGATGGTATTGCTAGAGGCTATACTATGTCTTGCAGAAATGTTTGGATGTCAGGAATCCTTCACAGCTATTTATTCATTTACTTTCTCTTTCATGTTATTCAACTTAATACATTACTGAGAGCAGCTTGGCTAACATTATGAACACAAATTTGTTCCAGATAAGTACAGTGGCGTGTTCAGCACAATATGCCACAGACATATGAAGCTATGGATGACACAAAATATAAAGTCACCTCTGATCATATTAATAGAAGTTGCTGTATGTTAACACTTTATTGGACTAACATTTGAGACCTGTGGTGCTATTAGTGGTATTAAGAGAGCAAGTAATTCTTTTTGAGCTACAGGGCAGTTTTGAAGCTGGTGACTTCGTTACCTACCTTTCTGATTTGACCAGAAACTTCTGGTCAAATTCCATGAAGGTGATAGAGAGCTTACCTTCAGAAATTACCTACCTAACTGCACTTTAGTGCTTCAGATGGGACTGGAGGAGAGTGAAACAGAGCCAATCCCTCATCAAAAGACTAATGTTTTATTTCAGTGTACAATTTATTTTGACAGTCCACTCTGATAAGCTGTTAAAAACTGTGGTCTATTTGACAATGACACATAGCAATCTCTGATCTTCTACAAGTCATATTCTGCACACTGTGTGTAACCCTTGAAAATACTCTCCTTTTGCCTGCAACAGACAATGTGAAAGTGAAGAAACTGATTGAATCAGTAACAGATGCTCTCGAAGGAACCTGTCACCCTCTAAAATGGTGAAAAAAGAAGTCTTTCTAGTCTCTACTGAGAACTGAGAACAAAAGGCTGATTGCATAGAAGTCAACCTGCTACCAAATCCCTTGCAGAGCTTTCTTATTGTGATGAATCTTAGACTTTTTTTCCCCAATCATTTTTTTCCTTCTACTAATTAGTTTTTTCTGTGTAAAGCTAGTAAAACATGCTAAGTATGTAGGATGGGGAAAGTAAATTAAGACTTGTACACGTTTACAAAAATGTAAAATCAGATCTGATGATAAGTACAGTTCTGTTCATTAACAGTCCTAATTCCATTCTAACTGCCTTGTTTTCTCAAGCTGTTGTAGCTGAGGTCCTTGACAATATTTTCTCTTCCAAACTTGTTTAAAAGATTTCTTTGTCCTAAGGATTATTTAGCACAAGTGATATAAAAAGGAGAATAGCTCACTGGGAGGTAGTTACTTCAGATCCATAGCTTGTAAACAATAAACACCTGGTTGACATAATGTGCAAAAATCCAGTTGCTGAATGAATGATTCAGTTAATTGGGCAGATTAACATCAGTGGCTGCCTCCTATGAAAGTATTAAGTGACAATCACAGTGCAGGTGGCAATGCTCGAATAGGATTGCCCCGAAAAGAAACCAGTTTTGCTAAAAATGGTGAAGATTTCACACTTCTTTAGTACATGCAAATGAAAATGACACTTTTGAAATGTGAGCACTGAGGAACTGATGCACTGTGTGAAAATTTGATTGTAGTTTAAGCTAGGGAATAATTACTTGGAGAACTATGTTGGAGAGTGCCTCCTAATCGCTGTGAAAATTGTCCACTTTGTATAACCTAGCCATTAATTTTCTCACATGGAGAGACAAAATTATTTAATGAGAAAGCAGATGAGAGCCTCAGTCTCCTAGCTTCTGGATGATTGTCCCAGAAAGCAAATTTACGAGCTGAGGTGAACAAGTCTCTTCTACATTTTAGCAGAGTTCTCATCAGGGATCTGAAATCTTTCAAACAAAAATTTAGATACATCTGGTATTGCACTTCGAAGTAGAGAAGGATTCACACAGAGATGGATGTGAACACTGCAAACAGGTATTTTAAAAAGCACTGTAAAATTAACAAAATAAACTACAAATATTTGATATGCAGTTGCGAGGTGTTAATTCTCCAATTTTCTGTTCTTTGCAAATGCGTTGATTTTGTTTCTAAGTCTCCAAATAAGGATTACCGCCCGCCACTTTCCCCCCATGGGAAACTCCACATGGTTGGTTGGTCCAGCGTATTCTAATTTCGCTGTTTCCATTCCCAAGGTGACCAGACAGCGCGTAGATTAGAACCATACAGTTCTAGGAACAAGCTGTGCTATACATTTTCATGATGCTAATAGTAAGCATTCTTCCTAGCTACAGTGTTCAGGATTGAGGCTGGCACAGGAAATTTGAGATACAACAGACTCAAAGTCTGTTATGGGTTTTCACTGTCAATTTACTCATCTGTTGTAGCTTTTTAAGGGGGAAATATCCAAAGACCTGTTTGGCAATGCAAATTGGTATGCAGTTTGATTTTTCAGTTTTACATTGCTGTTTTAACAGTCACTGTCTACCACAAAATAATTAAAAATGTTATTAAAATAGTATATCAAAATGTAAATTGCTGGAGTATATTTAGACACTTGTAAATTGTACTTCTGTATAAGTAAAGTCTACTGAATGTGGTTTGTTTCCTTGAATTCTTTCAGATATGTTTTATTATTTTTCATTATTTAACATCCCAAGTAATATACTCCACTTTCCAAGATTTTCAAAGCTTTTCTGTGATAATTGTATTCTACTTAAAAACTACTTTGCCAGGTGACTAATTGTGTTCTTTGGAAATGTTTACAGAGCGAAAGAGCTTTGAACGATATTTATAGAAAATGGTGCATGCTGAAAAATTCTGCTTTGAGAGTACTATGACACTAAATCTTTCTTCCATCTACAGCTTGAATGAAAACAAAACTTCTGACTTATAAAAGGCTTTATATATTAAATGCATATCTCTGGGTTAAATATCATTTTGCAGTGTGTTGTATGTATGGTACAATGGCCACCATTCAAGGTTAGAGTAAAGCCTTTTTATGTAAGAATATCAAAAGGCACCAGATGCAAAACTTTTAATATATGCTACAATTCAGTAGCATTTCAATGCGTTCTAACCACTGAAGGGAAGAAAATAACTCTGAGCACAAATGAAGGCTTTTTTTATTTTGCCAGTATCTTTGCAGTGTTGCATTTTGGAGTTACCTATGTATTCCAACATTAAAACAGTGACAGAAAGGTCAACTAAAGTCTGACAAGTAATTTCAGAATAGAAAGAAAGTCATGTGTTATGCTACCTGGCATAAAGGCCTTGTACAGAGAGCAGAGCTAATTTGTTGACCACATCTGGACAAAGAATGGAACAGGAGTCATGAAGGGTCAATCTGGAGGTCAATCCATCTAGCCCAGTACCCTGTCTCTGAATATGTTTCACAACTCACATCCTAGCACGCATCTCTCTTGAACTCCACTCAAGACCTCCTTCCGCTGTAAGGACTAAGCATTTGTACCTGCCATTCTGTTTCTTGCTTTTCCTCTTTAATTTTTTTTTTTTTAGTCCTTTTTCATTCAGAGTCCTTCCATTTTATTCCATGGCAATTTCAGCCTTTTCCAAAGGACTTTGTTAAAGTCAACAAGATTTCCTTTATTCAATTCCTTAGAAAAGCCTCCAAAGAACCTCAGTGAGTTTGTAAAGCAGGCTTTCTTTTTACAGAAGTTGTGTTGACTTTTTCCTCAGTGCATCACAGTTATTCAAGTGTCCAGTAGTTCTAACATCCAGTGAAGTTTGTAATAACTTGTTTGATAAATACATCCAGATGTTGGCAAAGTAATTTACACGATTTAAATTTCTGTAATTAAAATATGTAAGGATAGTGGAGAAGTGTAAGTGGAGGCATTATGAGCAGGATTATTCCATGGCAGAAAATGATTTGTCTAATTTTTTCATTTCACAAGATATTGAGAACATGTATATATGTATGATTTTATGGGAGTATATTTTACCACTAAATAATGGGACATATTTTACCTAATCTGGAAATAGTAACTTTCAGCTCATCTTAACGATGTTTTAATGAAACACTTGTGACTTGAAAATAGTGCTGAAACTTTACTAACAAGAATGCCTTCCTTCTTGCAGTGTAATTTTTTTTGGCAAGAGCAGACTTATGTGCAAAGACCCTGCTTGGAGCAAAGTCCTACTAAATCTCATGCTATTCAGTGAACTGCATACAATTAAATACAACAGAAAAAGTACAGCCTCGTAATAGCTTTTCTGGGTGTAACTTTATATGCATTGTCCTAATGGTAAAATTCTCATTCCTTCCACTTGTGCTGAATGATTCCATAAGTAAATACCGTAACAGTTAATGCATTTTCTCTAGATACTCTACATCCCTGCTATACTTAATCGGTTACTATGGCTCATACACTGGGAGTAAAATAGCTCAGCATATTTCCTGCCCTTCTCAGCTGAATCTTGGTCTTGCTGTCAGGTGAGTGGCTTGTCTAGTACTTCATACTTTCATATGAAAAAGAAAATGGGCACTATTGCCTCCTCTCCCACTGACAGTGTTTTTCAAGGAAGAGGAATCACTTTTTCTTTTCATACAACTCACTCTGCCAGTTGAGTTCTGCTCTGAAGCTGTGGTATGTTGTTACTGACAGCTGCTGTGCTGGATTGTATGTAGTCCGTCTTCTTACAGCCAGTGTAAAACCAGTGGAATTTTAATTCTCTCCATTCAGTTCTAGAAAGGGAGAGAATTTAGGATGCACAGCTGTCTCAGTATGTATCCATTGGCAAGTAAGGCTTCGTTCAGATTTTTACACCCTGTCTTCTGTTCTGGAGATTCCCTTTTATACATTTTAATAAAAAAATAAGTATATAATTTGGGACTCTATTTATCTGGAGTTCCAGCTGCCTTAATGTTAGTCTTGTGACACCTCTGTCCTTTTTTGGTTCTAGACATTAACTGGCCCACTTGTCTTAATTTCAAAATGTCAGTCCAGCAATATGAATTGTTTTGGTTTGTTAAGTCACCAAAACACATCCCACAAATTCTTTTGGGAAGGAGCACTGGCTCATCTGCAGAGTGAGAACTATGCAAAGAGTCTAAGTGTAGGGCAGTTGATAATGTTCAAAACTTAACTCTCTGGAGAAATGCGGATCTAACTTGAACAGCATGTTTCAAGCTGTTTAAAGAGACGGTTATTATAATATATATTCAAATCTAAAATTCTATGTTGTCAAAAGGAAGTACAGTTGTGGGAAAAAAAGCAAAATATAACTCTATCTGAACAAACAATATTTGTGCTGAAGTTAGAAGACAAGTGTTTGACTTAGCACTCGTTGTCCACTGCTACAATGGAAAACATGAGGAAACCTCAAAGAAGAATCAGCACCAAAAACGTAAAAAGGTGACAAAAGAGAAAGTAGAAAGAAGAATGTTTCTTAATTGAGCTTGAGAAAGAGAACCATGATTGATGGCCTTGCTTTCAACTCTCTGATTATGAGAATGCCTCCCTGCACCAATCCATGCCAATATCGGGTGGCCGTGTCAGAGTGAATAATAAATCTGGCTGATATTATAGGTAGTTGTTTTATTTTAGAGCTTTAATGGAATTCTAACAAAAAAAGTAATTTAGTTGTATGCTTTAATGTATTTATTTTTCACCTACGTATTTATTTCTTTATTACAATTGAGGGGTTCAATTTCTGACAAATTCATCGTCTGAGTTTGATTTATGGACTATGAAAGTAGGAAGGAAAGGTTCAGTTTTGATGTCTTGTTGGCAATTGAAAGTTTAACAAATGTCCTTTTGTCAGAAGTGATTTGTTTCTATTCTCTGAAATCTATGTGCCTTGAATATGCAGACACTGAGTCTTTTTTGCGGTGCTTCAATTTTCCACTGAAAATTAATGCTGCTCCTGGGAATAATGTTGTTGTGTTTCCCTCTTCCCAGCTGAATTCTGATGCTACAGTGAAATGATAACAGAGCTCATTCTGGATTAGCTGCTACAGCAGATAAGAAGCTGCCTCTCTGTCTAGGAGAAATCTGTGCCAGGTCCTACAAAATACAAAAAGGGAAATATCCCTAAATGTTATGGTTTGTTTTATATAAGAGGTCAGAGTGGGTGATGGCAGTGGTCCTAGCTGTAACTTGTTCCATTCATAGACATATGTCAAAACAAACTTAGGGAACATTAAACAATACTGCTCTGACTTAGTAGTGTGCAAAAAATCTGCCCTTTTCAGTGTGAGGATATTTTGTTAAAAATCAGAATTGAATTCAAATGTCAGATTGCCCGGGCCATACAGTGGTGACCTGGATAATTTCATATGCATCATAAGAGCTCGGTATGGCTTATCTGGAACAATGTGTTGAGCCAGGATGAAAAGAGTTATTGAATTAAACTTCTTATTAACAGTTGAGTAGTTAACATTATTGAGCACAATGAGCCTATTCAAATGAATTCAAACCTCAGGTTTTGAGTGAGTAGTTCTTGATTAATTCAGATGACTATCAATCTGGACATAATGGTCAAGAAAGGAAAGGCTTTTAATGACATGAATTTCCTGTAAAGGAAAGCCAAAAAATTAACACAATGTAGTTTTGATATATTTATATATATAAAGTTCTGTGTTAAAATGTTACTTTTGACTAGAAATGTTCGATTTGTTTTAAAACTACAGTAAAGTTTTACAACTGACTTATAAATCAGTGAAGAAACCAGAGAGCTGTCATGGCTGCAGTTTTCATGGCAATGCAAATGGAATTACAACCACTGTACATCAAAATGTCTATTAAAGATGAAAAACTAGGGCCACTTTAAGAGTTAAGTTTGATACACAACGAAGTAATTAAAAATGAAGCTCCAAAATAATTTTAAAAGATTTCCCTTGTGTCATACATGGCACAGGAGTGATGCTGTCATTTATTTAAAAATTAGAGCAATTGTGCCAAATTTGATGCAGATTCCTCATCAGAAAGTCTCTAAAAGTCATGGCTAACTTAATGGTGGGAATACAGTTCCATTGGACTCTGTGGCACTGCTGCCTATGTATGCCTACATGTCTTCCTGTGCAAGAGCTGCATGTCTCAGTCAGGAAACGTGAATGCTGTCTAGATGCCCTTCAAGGGCAAGAGTGACAGACTAAATTCAGTAAAACTGCATATGAGTGAAGTTACTTACGTGACCTGATGCTCACACAGCAAGAATGGTCTAATGTTATAACAGATAGAAAGAGGAATCCAATTCTGTAGTCCAGAGGGCCTGATCACTTGGGCTTAATCAGAAGATGCTGAAAACCCACAGCCAGCCTTTGGTTCAGAATGAGACAGGGGAGGCATTGTTACTTTATCCAGAAACACAGAGGCAGGATGAAAATGTATGGCTGTCATTTTGTGTCACAGATTACTGGTTACAGCCCTCTGGGAACTGTCATACCCAGGTCCCAATGCCTCCCCCAAATACAGGAACTGAAGTAAGTTTTCTTGCAGAATCACCCAGCCCCTCAACAGTCTGAATGGAGCAGTCTACCCATCTTCTTGCATCTCTTTAGGCCTGGCCTTTATAGAAGTTTAATCATGTTGATGTGTAATTCTAGCCTTTGGCCAGATAAAGAGACAAAATCTGGTGTCTGTCAGGGCTAGATGTCTATTTTCTCATGTTCTGATGTTACTTCCTCAAATGTATAAGGAGTCCGAAACCCATGACAGTGTATAAATGCAAATGCTCTTTTTTCTTCAGATATTTCTGGTTAACAGTTCTTACATCATGGTGTTTCAGAGGGAAACCTAAGATTTCAATAATCTGAGAGCATGTTGTAAGACATGAATTTGCCCTGTCCTGCATATGTTTAATTCTTCCATTTTGTAGAATAATGTATGTGTGGAGTGCTATGTTTTATATGTAAAGGAAGAATGACATTTTACATTGGGTGGGCTTGTTGAAGTCAGCATTTCTCTGCTTCTCTTGGGCCGTTGGTTCCAGTATTTTTAAGATGGACTCAGGGATTTTACCTTTAAATGTTGAAGTCCCAGTGAGAAACTGGCTTTGAGGTATTGTTAAAAGTACTCATAGTGTAATGATGGAAGCAAAAAGTTACATAAACTCCTTTTGGTTTTCCTTACATAACTGTAAGTGGTGTATTTTTCTGTGAATATGAACACACTGCCTTCATGACAGTATTTTTTAGTGCACATATTAGTAGCTTAGTCTTTAAAGTGCTCAAGGTCCTTGAAGGCATGGTGTAGTGTATAAGTAAATCAAGTGACCTTAGCAACTAAACTGTATTCAATCTTGGATAAACTTGAGTAGTTGTCGGCTGAACATTTGAATTTGAGGGCTCAATTCTGCCAATCCTTTCTATTCTTTTCAGCACTCTAATCCTCCTGTGTGTTTCAGGTTGTCATTAAGGTCTGTGTGTACTGCTTCAAGTGCCCATGGAAGTCTCTTTGAAGGGTCACAATTTCACAGTATCACAAGGTTGGAAAAGACTTTTGAGATCATCGAGTCCAACCTATGAACCAATACCTACTTGTCATCTAAACCAAGATACTAAGTGCCTCATCCAATCTGCTTTTAAACACCTCCAGGGATGATGACTCCACCACCTCCCTGGGCAGCGCATTCCAATGGCCAATCACCCTGTCAGTGAAGAATTTTTTCCTAATCTGAAGCCTAAACCTCCCCTGACGAAGCTGGAGTCCATGTCCTCTTGTTCTGTCACTGGTTGCCTGAGAGAAGAGACCAATCCCTGCCTGCCTGCAACCTCCTTTTAGGTAGTTGCAGAGAGCAATAAGGTCTCCCCTGAGCCTCCTCTTCTCCAGGCTAAATTTGGGGAATTTCATGCAAAGGTTTGTTTTGGAGAATACAGTTATGGTTTGAAATACTGGACTGTTCTTCATTTGTTGCTTGTGATGCACACTAAAATGATACTGTGTTCTCCAAAACTCAGTAAATAGAAGATTATGTTGCTCCAATAAAAATAATAATGTATACTATGTTGAATTTTGTGGGCATAATTCAGCACCCAGCTGCATAATGTGGCTATTTAATTAATATAATATATTCTTTTCTGCATGCTGCTGGATGATTAACAGTCCCCACTGAGACATGTACCGTAGGTGCAATTGAAATGAATGAGCCTAATGAACGAGGATATTTGCATTTCATTACTATGGTGTATAATTTCACTCATAAAATTTTATGGAAATAATTTAACATTATTTTCTGCAGATGATCATAATAATAAATTTTGAACTCGCTAGGAGAAAAGTTGACTCAAAACACAAGAAAAAAACAATCAACTTATTGTTTAATTTACAAAATCTTCAGAGTCCATGTGAAACTCCGCTTTTTACATTTAATTTTTTTTCAGCGGACTTCACTGTTCAAGCCCTCACACTGCAGCTGAAGTGAAAGGCAAAACCCTTGACACCTTTATTCTCTCAT
This sequence comes from Tapera naevia, assembly GCA_033556795.1. Classification (NCBI taxonomy): domain Eukaryota; kingdom Metazoa; phylum Chordata; class Aves; order Cuculiformes; family Neomorphidae; genus Tapera; species Tapera naevia. The sequence continues at coordinate 14,254,827 of JAUMJJ010000023.1, read as the reverse complement.
CTCTCTAATCTCTAACGGTTTGCTAGAAAGAGGTAAGGGGAATTTAATTCTCAAAGCAACCATTAGGTTGATGGAAAAGTTCCCTGGAAGATTAATTATTTCTTGTGAAGGAAATGATCCAGACGTAAATGGATGTAAATGCAGAGTTGGTGTAATTTTCAGTTCTGTTATTTGCAGTTACGATGGTGATATTCTGAGTTACAGGACCTAAACTCTTGTTTCAGAAACCTCCATTACGGACACGATGAGAAATGAGGAGGAAGGTGTTCCGGAAAAAATCAGCTGTGTGACCAGAGTAGCCTACAAACAGTTAGGCTCTGCAGCCACGTGCATACACTTTGAAGCAGGCCAAGAAAAGACATTATAGCAGTAAAATGACTCTTCAAATTTTGATCTCCTTCTCTAGTGTGAAAGTGCTTAAAGTTTAATTTTATCTTTTGGTAAAACAAATACACTTACCTTGACAGGACTGTTCCTCTAGAGAAACTCATCCTTTGCTAGCAGCTTCCCCAAAGCGTCACTGGCAGACAAAGCCACAGTGAAACAATGATGGCACTCAGGGCTTACCTTCCCGTGTAGCCTCTTCCAGTTTTACATCAGCTGCTCAGCTGGCTGCCTGCACCTCTGCTTTCTGGACAGAGGGTGAGGTGAACAGTGAACCTCAGTAACATGCTAACGCGTGGCATCCCTTGAAAGGACATGCTGGCTCTTCTGTCCTCTGCGAGAGGACAAAGAGAGGAGAGGCAACAGAGCCATACAACTCTATACAGAGAAGAGGACTGCTTGCTAATTTCGACTGTCAGTTTATTTTCTTGTAGGAACAAGGGAAAAGGTTGGGATTATTCATCCCAACTTTTCTCACTGATCCTTAAAATAGTATTTCTGCCTTACTGGGAAAGATTCCTTCATGGTGCAGCTCTGTGGGAGCTACAGTACACTTAGGATTTGTCCACACTGCAGAGGTAAAATGGATGAAACTGTTATATTCTCTGGGGAGTGTATATGTGGTGCACCTAACTTTTGTCCCGTCCTCAAGCCAAAATGCTTAACTAAAGTGTACCAATGCCTGTGTGTTGGTTGACCTGTCTGTGGGAAATAGCCTATACATAATTCACCAGCCACCAACGCTAGCACCTGTAGTGCAGTACCGTTTTCTGTTCTAACTCTATTTGAACTAACTTTTGTGGAGGTGAATATACATAACTCAAACTCATTCTGTAGTGATGATTTATTATTAGACAGTGGCAGAAGAGCTCCTGTGAAACATAGTATTTCTTTATATGAATAAGAGGAGGTAGAATTTTGCAGTGTTTAAGGCCAAAAAGACATTATAATTTTTTTTCTGAGTTCCGTGCCCTAATTCTTAAACCAAATTCTACATCCTCTGAAAGAAGTACAGCATAGACATATGTCAGACAGTGATCTTCATGTAAAATTTCATCTCACAGTAGGAGAAAGAAGCCAGAGAGTCTTTTAGGCTGCTGGCTTCCAAGAGGAACAGGAAATATTAGGAACTATTAGGATAATTTTAACAGGGGTAGACAACTGAAAGCAATAAAAGAGCAGTGCATTTCATAGATGTAACAAGGCTTGTAAAACCTTCTGCCTGCATTCAGCTGTCAGGAAAGTATGACAGCATTTACATGAGCTCCCGTTTTAACATGAATTTTGATTGACAGGGATGTTTGTTGTACTTAAACTTTAGTGTCGTATCTGTGTACAACAAGGCTTCTGACAGACTCTGTTATGCTGGTAGCATTATGCTGGGTCTCAGAGGAGTGCTTAAAAGACTACAAAGATCTGAGGATCATTTATTTAGGGAATACAGAATCTTATTGCATTTCAGAAGAGTCTCTACTTAAAAAAAGAAAGTGGAAAGTTAATTTGCCAGCTTGATCATGTTTTAGTCCTTGGTTTGATCTGTGGCTTGAAAAATAACAGTGCAGAGGCAGCGCATGAAAGTGCTAAGTCTAAAGCAAGTTTTCAGAGTAATCTCTGAGAATTTATTGTGAATGTGTCTCTGTTAGAGACATGCGATCTTACAAAAATTAGGTATTTTCTACCTCAGCAGCCTTAGCCCCTGAGGCTTGTTAAAAATCTAATCTTAAAAATCTACATGCCTGGTGAGGATGATCTCCCCAAGCATCAGCGGTTTTGTATCCTAGCTGAATTCCTCTCCTCAAATACCAGAAGAGAGCCAAGCCATTTCTTCCACAGTGTCCTGATCTTTCTGGATAACATTTGCTCTGACCTCCTCTTCCATGAGAAGTCAGTTGTGATTGTCTCCTGCATTGCTGGCCCTTACATCCAATGCATTGTCTTTTCAGAATGTGCTCATTTCCTAGTGTAATATGAATGAAGAATTTGTTGATAGCGTTTGCCACTTTTTTTTTAGGTTTGGTCTGGTTTTTGGCTAATGAAAAGCTCTTTGAAGAAAACCCAGCTAAATTAAGGAGGAGTTTAATTTCTTGGATTAAATCCCATTTATTCCATTTTAGCCTGTTCATTTTATTTTGCTTCCTACTTATGGCTTCTTAAATAAATTGAGATCTATATGTTCTAGTTTACTAAGTTGAAATGACAGAGAAAAGGGGGGTATGTACAGTTTGAGATAATAAAAAGCCAAGCTGTATTTCACCTTTCTTGCTTTCTCTGAATGTTATAATTATTAAAATTATTAAATGTTCTGGATTTTCATGGTAAGAAGCTGTTGTAGTAAACTGTGGCCTTCACTTAAGTTTCGTAAAACATGCAGGAAATGTAATTGAACTATTCAGATGATTCTTCCTAGTCAACTAATCCAGAAATAACATGGACTAAAGCTATAGTACTAATCCTAAACAGAGGGAGTACAGACTCCTTTACTGACTTTAGCACAGAAGAATGATGCAGACATGCCAAAATCACCTCTCTGTCTCAATTTCACCCTCTGGAAGACAGATTTTTCTACCTTTTTCTCTGAAAAGAGTAGATCAAAATGCTTCTTATTGTTATTGTATTGGCACCGACAGAGACGGTGTTCCTAGTCTGTTAGTGCTAAATCTGAGACTCACCAGATAAAAGAGATGTTAGAATGAGATACCTTTCTTATATTAACTTGACATTCTCTGCAGGAGAAATACAAATGTTGCAAAAACCAACTCCAGCCTGGTCTTCAATTTTAATAACGGCAGTAAAAGATATTTCTAAAATGTAATGAAGCAACATTTTTGTTCCCACTCTGAATATAGAAATAGTAGATTTTTTATTGTTTTTTTCCTATTTGAAACTGAGCACTACTTCTAGTGAGAGCAACAAACACAGGTAACTCCCAGAGTTACAACAGTTTCCTGCAGTTTCCAGATCAACCTCATGCCTATTTAGTGTCCCCCAAACATGGATATCCTGAATGGATGTCTCACAGATTTGGGCTGAAATCATCTCAACCATATTATACACATTTTAAAAAATTACTGTTTCAGTATGTCCAATATTCATTGTCTTTAATGTCTATAATTTCTGAAGACAGCACCCTCACTGGAAGCTCTCAAACTTCTGCCAGCTCTGAGTGATTCAGCCCTCATGTGCTGACCTGAGATGGAGGATGATGCTGAAAGCTGATCCTGAAAGACCCCTCTGCAGGTGGGATGGAACTGGGCAGTGGGGTTGTCCCTCCTGCCTTTTCACTACAGTCCAAATTGATAAAGGAAAGAAAGAGGGAATGTGAGAAGGATTCTTCAGGCATGAGGAAGGGGGTTTGAGATAAAATAAACAAGAGTTGAGGACAGGAATGGGAGAGAAAGGATGATTATGGTTGAGAAAAAAGATAAGGCAGGTGAGACTGTGTCTCACAAGGCACCAGTAACCGTAACACTGCTGCTGAGGACAAATTTAAGAAGTTAGAAGTAGCGATGAGGTGAGAAAAAAAGACAAAAATATCCATAGAAAGACTTATATCAAACAGTCTGGTGGGGAATGTTGTCTGGATTGTGGATATAAGCACGCTAAGAACAAGATAAGGAGATGGGGTAGGCCAAAGCAGAGACATGACAGGGATGAGCTGGGTAAGAGCTGAGAGAGGCTAAGAAGAGAAGGCTGAGATTGAGTAGAAGAGGACTGGAACACATTGAAAGTGCTGGGAGGAAGTCAGACAGCTCAGAGAGAAAATAACAAATGCTAAATATGTGAAATGTTCTGCTATGTTAAATCATGCCTCTTAAGCCAAGTTTAACCCTACAGCATGCTTTTCTCCCCATGGATCCCAGGTCCAAAGCCCACAGTAACCAGTTACAACACCCACATGGGAGAAAAGGGAGCTTGTTTCTAGCAACTGCTCCAAAAGTACTGTCTCATTTAATAAAACCACTCTCATCTTAAACGGTTTCTGTAGTCAATGACATAGATTTTTGTGGAATCTGTGTCTCAAAAGGACAATTTCTTCTGGCTGTGCTGGACATTGTGATGAGTGTCCCTGCTCATTGTATTCCAAAGGCTCTGAAGCCCACATAAATTTCTGTCTCTAAAGTTAGTCTAGACTGAAATAATTCCATAATTCAGTTTGGCATTTTCACCTGATGATCATATATTTTACCTATCTGCAAATGTCATCTGTCCATTAACTTGAGAAGAACACAGCATATTTCTACTTTCTAGTTAAAGATGGCATTTGAACACCATATCATAGGATAATTTAGTTTGTGACCTAAATTATTTATGTAGAGTAGATAAGTAGCAAAGTACGTGGTTGTGTTCCCTGAGAAATTCTTGCACCTCTTTTAATTGCTTCTCCTCATTTTTTATTACATTTCTTCTCAGGATTTTCATGGCAATTTTATATTAATATTTTCCCTTTCCACCTAAGTATCTCTTAGTATAATAAAAGTGTTTTTCTTTGAAGAAGTTGTTTAGTGAGGCTGAAGCTCCCTGCTTGTCACATGTCCAGCAGATGTTGCTGAAGATAGACAATCCATTTGCTGGAAATTTTATTTTTATACATGGCAACATCACATCCATTGAGTGCCAATACTGATTTTTCACTTTCTTGGAGTTGTTATCGCATAATTTTGTGGGTTTAGGTCTGATTTTTCCTGTTTCATACGATCCAGTCTCTACTTAAATTTTACTAAGTCATTGGAGATTTACAGCTTATATTCATAGGACTCCTTTCTTGTCTTAGATGTTTTCATTTCATATTATCAATAAAATTTTATACCTTCTTCATGAATCGCAATCCCTAACAAAAAAAAACCAAACATGGTAAGACCACTACAACTCTTCTGTTTGATATTTAGTGTTTTTTACAGTTTCTTTTAAACAATTTGTTTGGTTAATTTTATCAGTGATTTTACTCATTTACTAATTGTTATTTCCATTGTAACAATCTGTCAAACCTGTTACCGAAATATTTTCTTATCTTACTGTGTAAATATTTGTGTGACACTACAAAAAGACAAAAATACAAGGAAAGGTGAGAATAATGAGGAAGATAAGAACAAAGAAAACAACCTGATGCAATGAGAAAGCCAAAGAAATAATTCATAGAAAGTGTTTCTTTCTTCGTCCCCTTCCCTAAAGCGTTTTATATTGAGTTAGTGGATGCACTGAGAAGTACCATGAAGACAAGCCATAAAGTATTTCCCCTGGTTTTGACTGCAATTCTACAAAAGTGCTATCAACACTCTTTTCCCGCACACTTGTGGAGTAGACAACTCTCCAAATATCAAGTCATCTTATCTGTCTTTGATATAAATCCATTACAACACAGATGAGTTCGCAAAACTTTTTGTGTTTTGTATCCTGCCTGGCTTTTTGAAAGACTGACATAGAGGGAATTGTGTTAGAAACCAAGTAGCTATTAGCTGCTGCTGCTAACTGAAAAATACTTCCTCGATATATGGGAGGAGGTTGGGTGTATATTTTTTAGATTTGACCAGGTTGTGATGGCTCTTTGCTGGTTTAGTACTGGTGTTAGAGGCTGGTCCACAGAGGCTCTTTCTTCTCACAGTGGAATATGTGAAGACTGAAGTATGCAAAGCTAATCCATTTTAGAAAGACAAGAATCTGGAAACATCATCAATGTTTAGCAGTTGATATAAAGGAAAAAAACAATAATGAATAGAGAGGGATGATGTGAAGACTAAAAGCAAAAGAATAATTGGTGGAAAATCAAGAATTAGAAGAATATATATAGGTAAAAAGAAAATCAAAATATAGAATGGAGCAGAGGTAAGCTTTCATTGAAAATAGACATAGCTACTGTTTGGGACCCTCTTCTCAGCATAGCATCAAAATGATTTTTACTCTAATAATCAGTGTAAGTAGGGATACTTCATGAAATTTTGGCATTTGGTGTAACCCATCAAAGAGGCTTGTGAATCTCTAGTAGTTTAGTAGGATCAAGGAGAAATTAATTGGTGACTTTTTGTATTGTATCACTGTCATGAAAATCTATGCAAGAAATATCTTCCACAACAACAGAAGCCCTACAACGGGGAAAAAGTTAAGATGAAACACAAATTTGCATATTATTATATTTGCAGTGAAAATAGAGAAAGCCATGCAATGTTACTGACTGTATTTCACCCAAATACAGTCTGTCCATGATATCTTATATCTTAGGTGAGAAAAGCCCATGGAAAGGACATTGCTGACTATAAGAGCAATAGTCCTACGAGGACAGAACCATGAATGATTTTACATTCTGAATCTTAGACATCAGTCTTCAGCTTTTTAGTTTAATTCAGGTTTTCATAGCATACTTTTTTTTTTTACTCCAGTGCTGGTTTATTTAATAATAGTATTAACATATATCAGCAAATAAGATAATGACAAGCTAATGATTTGAATTACAAAGGCTTTCCACTTTTTATGAAATGCAGTGGAGAAAAGTGATTCTCAGACCCTCATACAGTGTATTCTCCAGTACAGTCAATACTGTCAAATTGGACTTTGTGAGGATCAGACTAACAGCTCACAATCAGGTAAGGGAAAAGTAGGAAACAGTTTTGTTTAAAAATAATAGAAGTCCTCTAAAAATGCAGCTGTGGAGAAAGGTTTCAGAAGTGCACCCAAACCAAATCAATGCTGAATTTTGACAGGGAAAAGCAGACAATTATCTTGTTATTAGATCTCATTTCTAACTAAAGGTGGTTTCGAAACCTTGGATCTAAACAATTTTGAATGTCTCTGGTTCTAGAAATCAAAATCCACCATCTAGGATTCTGGCAAACCAAATGATGAATGTGAATAGTTACGTTAATCTTCACTTCTCTCTAATAGCAATGAAGCCTAAGGGGGGGGGGGGGGGGGGGGGGGAATAGTTCATATGTATGTAGGAGGAAGGAGGAAATAATTTATGTATACCAAAGAGCATTCCCTGAATCTTAAAAGCGAACATACTTTTAATGATTTACCTTCCAAAATTAATTTTTACCTCCAGATAATATGCTAACGTTTTCTGATTTTCAATATGATACTCTTGATTATTAGAATTCAGAATTTCCTGTCCACAAATTCAATATGCTATTAAATACAGACTACTAAGTGTTCAATGTACACAAATTGACCATTAAAGACCTTACAGACTCACAAGGATTCATTGTCTTGCAATATGTTATATTTTGGAACACAATAGTACAACAGCAAACCAACATAACGAAGCATGCACATTGCCGATAAAATATGGAGTTTTTTCCTCCTTAATCCTTGTCTGGATATGATGCCAGGATATGCAAGATATGTGTTTAAGCTCCCTAGATAGAGAAAAACCTACAATTCTGATGACTTATTTTCAGGAGGAGTACTGACTATCCAGCTACCCTTCCCCATCCTCTCCTATTCAGTCTGACTTGAGAAGGAAAAGCACATGAGAGACAGAACTGCTAAGTTCTTTTAAAGGTGCCTAGGTCTCTAGCGAGGATTGGGATGCTACACAGATGAAGGTGTTTACGTACAGCTGTGATTTAGAAGCATAGTCTCTGGAAAAGGCTGAGTTGCTGATATTTTTTCCATCACCGTTTTCTTTCCCTTTTTGCTAGCAGTATGTTTTCTCCATGCTCGGTATGCTGCTTGTTTGGCTTGTCCTTATCAGGTGTTGGCTTGGACACTGAGATTTTCCTTCTCAGTGAAGAACCGAGTGCTGAAAACCTGCATACTGCAGCTCCAGCAGAAATTATCTTAAAGATCAATATGAAATGATCCTTCCCTAACACATCCCTCCTGCCCAGAGGTGGGGTCACAGAGCGAAGTATGGACATCTGCCCTGGTAGCAAGGTGCCCGAGTCTTCTTATGAGGTCTGGCTTCAACAGTATTTTACAGGTTAGAACTTCCATTCTTGGATAAAAGTCTATTGTTACTGTCTCCACAGCAACTAGGATATAAAATACTCCTTTGAGACATGGCTCCTATTAAATAGGCCTGAGATGCAAAGTCACAATAGCAGGGACTAGCACAGCTGAGTATTAAATGTCACTGTGAATGTTGATTTGAATTTTCATCCACATTATCCTGAATTCCAAGGTAAATTAAGTTTCTTGGCTGGCATTATCTCTGTCCTGGTATCTGCCAGTCCATCATTCTCTATCTCCTTGAACAATGATTCAACCTGCCAGCCACTTTCAACCAAACTTCTGGAGAGAGGTGTAGAGGTCTCAGCAATATCAAATTCCTCCAACCTGCAGGAAAATAGGAGCAGGAGGAAGAGTCAAATTCGCATCCCACTGCTGAGGACCCCACAGAGTGAGATCAATTATGTTATTAGAAACCAAAAATTCTCCAGGAGAGAGGCACAATGAACACTCCAGTCACAGGAAAAGTTAGAGCAGAACTTACACTTTAGCAGACATAAAATAACACTAAGAAATATCGCGTTAACCCAGACTTAATAATTCCGACTCATAAAATTATTTTTTGCAATATTGAACTGTGACTGTAATAAGAAATCACTGAGAGTTGTTTATCCCATGGTACATTTCCCTTCTATTCTTCATATACAGTGGAAGGGAAGTGTTAGTAATTGTTTATGTGTATGTGGTTGAATTGGCTTCAGTCCTCACTTTTAACTTTTTCTTTTGTATAGGCAAACTGATTCACTATAAAAAATAGGAGATACACACCAATCCACGGAAAGGTTTTTCAAGCAGAACTTACCAGCAAATGTCTTAAAAATATTTGTAAGCAGAGAAGTAATGGAGTCCATGTGATAAATAAGGACAAAGCATAGTATAAAAAGTCTACCTCCCAAAATGACATTTGAAATAAAATTCTAATAATAAAAAAAATTTAAAATAGCACTATTTCTTAAACATTGCAACCAAAACAAAAATAACAGTATTTATTAAATAGCATTTCAGTGACAAATTTCAAGCCTATCTTTTCCAGATGGATGAAGAATTTTGAGATAAGCCTGACAGTCTAACACTCCATTAAGCAAATTGTTCAGAGAAACCTTTCCTAATGTAAATAAACATTTCTGACTCATTTATTCCGAGAACTTAATGTATCACCTCCATCTACATTATAGTAGAATGTGATGTAAAGAAATGACAATAAATCTACATACAGTAAGCAAGATTTTTCCTTCATTATATAAACTCATAATGAACTAAGACCAGAGTATTAATACAGTCTTAGCTTCAAAAGAAATACATTTCAATTATCTATATTCTTTTTATACCTCAAAAGAAAGAATCACTCATTAAAGAAATTTTTCATGTGCTTCAGTGTATTGCTCAATTCTTTCAACACGCTATGCATATCAAAAATTTGCTGAAACTAATAGAAGATAACATATCTGTTGGCCAGGAAGTCATAAAATGTAAGTGTTCCCAGTAGTAGCATTGAGGAAAGTACAGAGCTGTGAAATGTCTCACACAGGTCTAAAGGCGCAGCAGAATAAGGTCTACAAAACTGAAGGGTTTGATTCATATTTCACATTTTTCAAACTCTGGTTTTGCCTCCCAAACAGAATTGCATTTAACTGCCCAACATATTGTGTTTACTGTTGAGTGCTGTTTGCTCCCGTTATAGAGCAGAATGGAGACTGACTGAATTGCAGCATTACGTTATGAAGAGACGTGGGGCTTACAAGCCAACCATTTGAAAGGCAGCTCACAGAAATCTGTAAAGGTCTCCAAAAAGATGGACTGATAGATATAAGAGTAGAGACCTGTGAGAGCTGAAGATAGGTTTAAGTTTCTTTTCCAGGTTGTTTTCCCTCATCAGCCATACACTCTATTCCTCTGATAAGGAAGTGAAGGCTAACAGTGGCTGCAATATGGTATTTAGGGGAAACCCAGAAGTTTTTATATTCTGACTATACTTCATTGAATTATGTCTCTACTGAAATATTCAGCTTCTTACAGCCCAGACTGTAGCAGTATTTCAGTTCCTTTAGTTGTTTTTGTTCTGCATTCTTTATGTCATGATACCTGTTAACCAGGACATTTTCTAGTCACCTTTTTATTACTGTTCCTTTTGTTACAGAGAATATCCTCTATTTAAAAAAATCAGTAGGGGCTAGCAGAGCAGGGAGATGGAGGGCAGTTTTATGTGATGTCTGTCTTCTGAACAACACTCTGTGATGAATATGTCTGTACTCAGTCACCTGGGTCCAAGAGAAATTATTTCATAATTTCTTTCAGGCTTTCAATACCTTTTTACACTCTGTGCCTTATTTTTCCTTTTGCTTTATTTTAATCACTATTTTATCTATTTAAAATGCCACATTCTAAAATTAGCTTTTCTAACTAACATGGCTTCACGTAAACAAATTTATCTGGAATTCCACATCAAGTGTAAAGAGAGGTCAGCAAATTTTCTCTTAGTAACAAGGCACCTGTTTTCATCTGTACAGAAGGAAATTTAACTTGTGAATGTGGATTCTCTTTGTTCAAAATGAGAAATATATCCACTTTATCAAATTTGAAAAATAGTCTCTGCAGACCAACATATGATACTAAACATAAATGAATCTAACAAAAACCCAGAAGGGTTCTGGTACTTCTAAATCACACTATCCTTTCTTTTTTTTTCACATTTATCTCAATCTATTATTACAGCAAATAAAGTGGATTATTACATTCATCATCCTTTATAACTTTATATCCATGTAGTTAGAATCATAGCATACTGGTTTGGAAGGGACCTCAAGTATCATTTGGTCCAGCCTTTCTTGGCAAAAGCATGGGCTGCACAAGATGACCTAGCACCCTGTCCAGCTGAATTTTACAAGTGTCCAATGCTGGGGAATCCAACACATCCCTGGAGAGATTATTCCAATGGCTTCCAATTGTTCTCATTGTGAAAACTTTCCTCTTGTGTCTAATTAGAATCTCCTAGTAGTTTGTGCCCATTAACCCTCATCTTTTCCATTTGACTACTTGTAAAAAGGGAATTTCCATTTTTTTCGTAGCCACTCTTTAAACACTGGAATATGGATGTAAGGTCTCCCTTGAGCCACTTTTTCTTGAGGCTGAATAGAATGTGACTCCTGTAACAACACTTTAGAGTTTGCCTTTTCTAACACATTTTCATAACAATCAAGAATAACCTGACAATTTTCCCAAAGGTTGATAGAAGTTAGAAGATTTACAGCTTATTTTACACAAGTCTTTAATCTTCCTGCCTAATGAAAAATATTCAATTTACTTATCAAATTTTAAAGTTAACACAAAGAAAATATACGATGTTCAAATTGATCTGCTTGCCAATCTTTCTCTCTGATCAATATAACCTACTAGTGAAAATGGTAATTTTATGATGCATTACACTAATATCTTCATAAGAATATATTCATCTGGATTACTGGTCATCATCCAAGCAAATAAGAACAACTCTGCAGTGAGAAATTATGTATTCAGCAAAAGCAAGGCTCACCTGAGATGCATTAGGAACTGAGACAAGGTGCTCGTTATCAAAGTATATGTTCTCATTCATGTGAGAGAGGATCCCATGTGACTTCTGAGAAGAAAACCAGAATGTCATCTTATTATAAACATCTTTTTCTCTTTCTGCAATCTTGTGTCAATGTTTATTCCCTGTGGTGTAATACTAATGGACTTGCTTAATTTTCCTTGCTCCACATTTTGCCTCTTATATTTTGTCCTGGCTACATGTTAGCATATATTTAATTAGGGTGGTCTTTGCTCTATCCCGGAAATACAAAGCAGAAAATTGTTTCAGAACGCGGGTTTAAACAGTGATTTATCTTGAATGAAAAGCACATGAGAAGTCTTTCTCTATTTAAGTCTGAAATGTCTGCCCAGCAATCCTGACAGGACCTGGATGAAGAGTCCAGCTGTGCTGTTCCTACATTTATACTGCAGTTAGTCCTGTTTTACTTCAACTAGAAAAGTCTTATCCTTACTATTTATTCTATGACAAATAATTGAGTATATACCTATTACTAACCTTGAACTGTTTAACTCCAGTATTTGTATTAGCACAGACATGATGGGATATAGGTAAGTATAAGCTGAAAAGGTGTGCCTGAGAACTGGGACAGATTAGTTTGCATTGAGCTACCACTATTCTCTGAATAAACTAGCTTAATGGTAGCTGCAGTCATGACTTTGCCCTAAACCCTCAGTAGCAAGCACATGGAATGAATATTAGGAACTTGAATCTTTTCCTAAGGTACACAAAATAGGATCTGCTGCAGTATAGACATACTTCAAATCACGTTTAAATTGTCCACCTGTGTTTTATTTCAGTAATACTACATCTTTGTCAACTTCGGAGTTAATAAAAAATTAAATTGGGTCAGGATTTGTGGACTGTTAAAACAAAAGTGATTTTTTTCTCACTTGTTTGTGCAGCCAACTGGTTTGTCAATGCAGTTCTGGTAACCTTGTGGGAAAATTTTAGCTAGACATGTTGTCATTTGGGAACTAATTAAAGATCAACACTTATGTAAGTTCATGATTTAATGGACAATGGACTGATGGAAATACACAGATATGTGTTCTGAATATTGTTGTGTTGTGCTAAAAATATAGAGAAAGCAGAGCAACATGAAAATAGCCTACAATCCTAAAGGAATATTGGATGCAGTTATGCACAGTGTGTTAAATCATTGTCTTATAAGTTCATCTGTTCTTCAAGGAAAAGAAATGTTAAAGGAAATTACGTAGTAGATGATCATCAAGCTTGTAAAGACTTTGCAGGGATTTTTGAGTCTTTTTGTTATTTTCTGTGGAAAACACATTTCATTTTATATATTGTTAAAAATTACAATAACTAGAGTATCATTCTACTGCCTGAAAGGAGTTGCACTTTAGATCAAGTTTCTGGTTTCATGTTTGCTTTGTGGGTGCCTTGGGCTGATTATCAAAAGTCCACATGTGAAGCTTCCACTGACTTCTGTTTAAGAAACTGAGGTGCCACCTATTCAATGGAGCCTTTGTGGAAACATGCTTTGCGCAGAGGGTGTAAGAATGGCTGGGAGGGATCTCTGTGCTGCTGAGGGTGAGATTCTGTGGGGCTTAGCAAGGACAGAGGAAGGTTTTTTAGGCACCTCCTGCCTTGCAGACTCCTCAGAGGTGTTTTGTGGAACTCAGCCTCAGCTGTACTACTTTAAAAGGCTTACTTTAGGCTCAGCCTTCTCTCATTTCCATAGTGATGGCATCCTGAGGAAGATAAGGGTGTTGTGCTTTGATACAGCGCTAAAGAATATGCCATAAAGATGTTTTAATATGAAATTCAGTGGCCCAGTCCAAAATACCTAACCTGCCCTGAGCTTAATATCATCAATCAACCTCTAAATCTCACCATTTTCAAGTCTCTCGTATTTTAGATATGAGCTTTATCTCCAGGAAATAGCACTAGAGACCATTCTTCTCCTATTTCCTCCAGCCCAAACTTGTACATTTTGAACTCAGGAAAACAAAAAGGGGAGGAGAATTAATAACCCCTGTACTATGAATTGAATCAGGAAAACAAGAACCTTATTTTTCTGTTCCAGCCTGGGTCTATTTCAGTGCTGCCTGGATATGCTGAGAAAGCTGAGGTCAGAAAATAAGGTACTGAGTAGCCAAGTAGTACAAAAATTTTTATCAATCCTTACCCATCATTTCTCTTTTGGTGGTAGTTTCCAAACTTTTCACCCCATGGCTTCCCAGGATACTCTCTTCATTGGTAGAAGCCCTTGTAAGGCAGATAATGTTATCCATAAACTTTCTATTACAGTCTTCATGCAAGAGTTTACACCAGTGAGTTGTTTGTGTGCTACATTGTTATGACCAATGTTGCCTTATTCTTCCCTGGGCTCCTTGCCCCATAAATACACCTGTCAGCTTTGTTTCATTTCAGACTAGGAGGTTCTTGGGGCAAAGGTCACATTTTTGTTCCAAATTTGTAGTATCAGAAAATTCGTGGTTCTGCAAATAAATAAGGGAGGATCGAGTGCACTATTTAGGCTGAGAATCTGATTGGATTTGAACAGTACAAATGATTCTAACATTAAACTTCTGTAACAAGTGGTTCTAGATGAAAAGTAAAGACATAAATTTTTCATGTTAAGTGCTTATCTTTAGAGGAGAAGAGATGATACTGAAGAAAGAACACCAAAGACCTGACACACATGCATTCTATAATAAAGACTGTTTTGTTCCTACTAACCATACTGTAATAGCAATTGTAAGGCCATCCTATCGCCCAGGATTGCTTTCTGCAAAGCCTTCAGTTCTACAAGAGAAGCAGGAGAGACCAATAAGTACACAGTGGTGAGGTTTGGGTTTTTTCCCCCATAAAAATTTTCCCTGTGTTATCAACTTTTTGAAAACTATGATTCTTATAAACTTTTTTGGGGGTAAGGGAAAGTAGAGATTGTGTTGTAGTGAAGTTGTTGTATGTAAAGATCAAATTCTGCTTTCTAAAAGCCGTTTGACCTGCATATTTTCAGAGAAGAAGCTTGAAAATATGACTTAGATATGTGAAAACATCAGTACTTTTGCAGTTGTTCTTACTTGCTTTCTGGGTTAGCTGAAAACATGAAGCTCTGTGAAACCTCAGTCCCCTGTTTTGATGCTCTTGGATTCAGCAAGCTTTAATATCTGTCAAGCAGGAATGAAGGCAGCCTGCAGCACTCCTCATTGAGCACCATTAACAATGGGAATCCATGACAGACTGCAAAATAGTTAGGCAGACACATCTTAACCATATTTTTATCTCCTGCCTTTCCGGTTGTCTTTTTATATAATACTTCCCAGAGAATATTTCTGGAAACTAGCCCTCTGGAAATTAGCCCTCTGAAAAATTAGTCTTTTAGGTTTCAGTGCTCCTGAGACTTTGTCTGTTTGGTAAAACTGTTGCAACATTGTTTCTAGCTGTTATGACCTTAATGTCATTGCATTTTCCCTTCTTATTTCCAAAGAAATAATGCAGTTTCACCTTGGAGAAGGAGAGCCCTCCTCCACCTCTTTCCCCATTCTACTCCTCTTATACTGGAATTGAACAGTAAAGATGACATTTGTCATACACAGGAAGAACTCTTTACGCTGCAGATTTGAAGTTTCATTTAGTTCAATTAATCTCACACTAATTATTCTAGTAGCAATTTTTTTTCTTATTTCCCCTCTGAAATGGGGGTTAGACGTGTTTTTTTAATTAACATACCTACGATGTTTATCCCTTTTTAAAAAATATTGATATAAAATAAATTGTTTGAAAAATGTTACCTTCATGGAAATTAACAAAGAGCATATCACAGCTGAATCATCATTTCCATGTTGGTAGGCTGAAGGTAGTAAATTCTAGTCCTCATTTGTTAAAAGGGCCTCTATGGCCCAGATTATCCTAGTAAACTCTGTGTATTTACACAGAGTACCTGTCCTTGTGGCTTATGGATATATCAAACTTCTCAGAGCACTAGAGATATTTTTTACATAGACATATGGATTAAAGTTATCCTATTGCATGATATAAGAATTCACATAATCAAAGACTGAGAAATTTCTTCTTCAATGATATATCTTGCTTAGTTGCTTTGACACTCTGCTAAAACATTTTTCCTTCAAATGTAAACTATTAAAATAAGATTAAAAACCATAAACAATATTCCAGGTTCTTAAATTTTTTAAATAGTGGTGCTATTATTTTTGGTCCCTTCAAGAAAAAAATCCTGCTCAGATACTATTGAAACTCAGAAACCCAGTGTAAAAAATCTTGTGTTATCAAAATAGGGCTTATAATAGTTGATGTCTGAAACTACAGACTGTTCAGGACATGGTGACACATGTTGTCCATACATTGTGCTATGTGTAACATGAGATGGTGGAAGGTTATTTATCAATCATAACTAAGCATCAAGGGATGTTAGGATCCAATGAATTATTTTTGGCAATGGAACCCAATAGTCTCTCTGATAAACTCTTCCATAAACTCTACCACAAGCTTTCAAGAAAACAGCTAACCTTTTTTACCATACTTGGAAAGCACATGCTGGATGGCTATCTTCAGTGGAGAGTTTTAGAATGTATCAGATAGGTTCAGTAAGGTGCCCAGTATCATAATGTTTGAGCACCAGAATCTCAGTATTACTGGATTTAGATTTCTTGTCCTCCTTTCTTTTTCTTGTAAGACATTCTGTTTTACAGATACTATTAACTCTTATTCACCTGTCTAAATAGTACCTTTCCTTGTCCCAGAGGTGCGGGCAAATGTCCAAAAATAATTGGACTGTGTACAGTCTGTAAAAATAAACGCTGTTCTACAGTGGGAAAAGAAGTAGAATTGGCAAGTTTGCATTGTCCTTATGGAAAGGTTAGGCATTTTTTCCATTTGGGTGTTGTGGTTATTACCTCACTAAATATAGTTCATATATATTTCCTCTGTTTATCTGGGACCTTTGCATTACATTCTAGTTTTGACTATCATATATTTCATGTGTCTTTTCTTTTTTTGCTCTGTCAGTAACACAAACAATCTCTATAACCAGCTATCTCTCCATGTCAGGATAGGAGGATATCATTTTTGGAGACAATTTATCTCATAACAGCCTCTACATTTTAACAATTTTAACAAATCTTGCAATTGCTTACAACAGGATATACTCCTGTACATTCTAGTTTTGACTATCATATATTTCATGTGTCTTTTCTTTTTTTGCTCTGTCAGTAACACAAACAATCTCTATAACCAGCTATCTCTCCATGTCAGGATAGGAGGATATCATTTTTGGAGACAATTTATCTCATAACAGCCTCTACATTTTAACACTTTTAACAAATCTTGCAATTGCTTACAACAGGATATACACAGGCTGTGTTTTTTTCCTTCCCCTTGGCTAAAACTGCTTCAGTCAAATAAGTAGCATCCTAGTTCTCAGGAGGAGCAAGCCAACTGTAGAAGAAGCTGCAAGGGCCTTGAGGTCTTCCTTTGAGAATGTGATGGAGAAACAAACATTGTTGACATAGAGGATAGTTAGCATAGATAGCTGGGAAGAAAATGCAAGCTGAAAAAAGAAAATTCTTTCAACCTTTGTTTTTTTTCGTATTCTGAGTAAAGCACACAGACTTAAAGATCAGAAGAAAACAGTAACAAAAAAACCCATCTGCAAATACATACACAAAGTCATCTGTGCACCCCGGAAAGGAGTATTCAGGGAATCTGATTTTAGAAATGGAAATTAGGATGGATAATTACCTGACTCTTCGAAGGAACCTTTGCTCTTAGCTCAGACTCAGCGTGAGTGCTTTATTTGGCTTACAGAAAATGTCAGGCAATTTGAGTTAGTTTGGTTTTCGGCTACAAAGAACTTAGCTAATTTGAAGTACTATACATTTGCTGAGGGGATGCAGATGGATAGTCATTACAGACTGGCTAACATAGGGCAACTTTTTACTTTTTGTTAGTTTGTGTGTCTACGGTTTTTGAGTCAGAGTTGACTGATTTTCTCTGGTTTTCACAATATAAATTTGTTATTTTTAAAGGGAGTTAAGACGGATTTGTAATATAACATTTTAGAATTTCAGTGTATTTTTTTATGCTTTTAATACCATTTTACATAAATACCTCCATAATCTGCTTATATAAACAGGGCATTTATGAAGTGAATGTATACAAACAGCGATAAAATGTCTTGGCTTACAAACAGATACAATCATTTAGCTTGTAATAAAAGGGAAATATTTTCACATTACAGCTGCTGTTTTCTGTGCGATAGAAAACTATATCTTTCATTTAGATTTTAAATCAGCAGTGTATGTTAAAACTGTCTCTGATAATTATCTGTTTATATCCTAAATTTACCTACTAGAAATACCATAACAAAGTGACACTGAGTTTAGTGTATAAATCTTTAATACCATCTACTAAAGGAAAGTCTGTTTTACCAGGTATCATAACAAAGGACTGCAAAATGGGAGACAGTTAATGTAGTTAAAACCTTTGCCTCCCAGCTGTTTATATATTTCCTATCACATTAGGACAATGTTAACCAGCAAATGGATGCTACTGCAAAACAAATCATTACTGCTCCAGTTATCCATACTTAGCCATCACCTTATCTGTTGGGTAGTTACAGTTACATTCATTGGTTTTGGGGTTTTGTTTTTTAATATGCAAACAACACATTAAATCCTCAATTAAATAAAATGTGGGTGTTTTTAGAATTTAAATCTCTAAACCAAAGTAAAATTGTGATTTTCAGGAAAGTAAAAGCAAACATCTTAAAGTTAGAATAATTCCATATATTGAGAGCAGTTCAGGCAAAACCTGAAACCAAAATAACTTTGCTAGAAGGATGTTAATCTGGCGTTTTTTCCTCTTCAAAAGGAGCCTCAATTAGGACTCAGCAAACTTGTTCTTTTCTGCCATCATATGTTTTCTCTTCTGTGGAAGATGAGCTCTTCATTGGTCCAGTAGCAGGTGATAGTGAGGAATCAGCAGCCACCCCCTCCTCACTGCGTTCCATCTCTGCAAGGAATGAGCCCAGTGGCTGCTGCTCAGCCTGCCTGCTTGCCGGCTGCTGCCCCGCGCTGCTTCCCAGCAGGAGGCAGGCGGATGCACAGCTATCATGGAGTCAGAAACAGAAGAAAGCCTGGTGATATGGTTTGTAAGGCTGTTTGCAAGTGAGCCTGTTCCTAGCAATCCACTTCCCCCCAGTCATTGTCCAAACTGTGTACAGAAGTACACTGCTTGTGCTGAGGTTTGGTGGACTGTGGTCAGTAAACAACAGGATCCAGGGAAGTGGGGAGGAATCTTTCCATGGACTTACTAGGGAGGCAGCACAGAGACCCAGAATAGTTTCTCTGGAGAAAAAAAGAATGAGTCCTGTTGAATTTGGTGGTACTGGATCCAGACTCTGATTCATGACTCTGTATTTAGTATCTGCTAAAGGGATGACAGAAGGCTGGGGGAGGCAGAGGGGTTAATAGCTGCATCTGCTATTCCAAGTTAATATGTCTATAACAAGGACCATCACTCCTGCATACAACAGTATAGAATAAAATGCTGCTAACACTCCCAAACTAGCCAAAATCCAAAATCTCATATGCTTTGCTTTTTATGAGAAACTGGTAATTGCTGGTTATAAAGCAGTGGTAGTTACATTATCTTGAAACAAACTTCCAGAAATGTTTTCTCTGATCCAACTACCAACCCTGTTTTAGCATCAACCTGTGCAACGACTCATTTGTATTTCTGTCAGTTACACAGCAGTGTGGCTCAGGCAGTGCTAAAATGCCCTTCTCTCTCTGAACTTGGAAGCAACCTCTTGCTTTTCTACCTGAGCTGTCACTCATCCACCCACAAGTTACATTCCCTTCCAAAAGGTCAGTAGGTTTCCTCTGTTTAGGTTGTACAAGAAAATTTTGTGTAGAACTACAGGTTCAGATATATCTATCTTTTATCACTACCATATATAAAGTGCAATGGTTAGACCCATTAATATAAGCTAGTGTGAATCACATTTTTATTCGTTGAGGAAAATACAGTCTCACTTGGTATTTTTTGTAATGTCTAGCTAATATACCTGCTCTCGTATTAGCCAGTGATATGTTTTTAATGTTGGCAGCAGACTGTACAAAGAAAAAACATAGCAAACATATAGAAAACCCGCATCAGGTTCTGCCAAAATTACTCCTGTAAGCTGTACCATATGGTCAAAGATAAAATATAATATTGGAATAACCAGTTGTTTTACTGCTATCTATCTTGTTTACACTGGGGAAAATAAAATATTTACTGTGAAGGACTGATAATTTGACTTCATTTCTTCTGGTTTTATTGTTATGAATGCCAATGCTACCTTTTCTGATTCAGTAGCTCCTTGGCAGATGTAAAGCTCCCGTTCTCTTGTTAAATTTTCACAGTCAGATTTTTTTCATATCTGTCACAGCCCTCAAGCAATTAATGCTATCAGAAAGAAAAGTAATTTGTCAGATAACTAAATCAGCCTTACAGCTGAGCATTCTAAATAATTTCTATGAGAAAAATGTTTTTATAAAGATTCCTTCATCCCTTATGATCTACACAAAGATTTTATGTTCCCAAATCTACTTTACTAAACAAATTTACTTGAAAGTTTAGGCAAGTCTATTTCAGAAAACAAAGAAACTGCATATTAGTCGATGCCTTTTATCCCCAACATAAAACAAATCAATGAAAGGAACAATTAATTGATATCATATTTAATGATGAAATTGTGGCTTATATATATGTAAACGGCATTTCACAAAACACATCTTGGCTACTTAAGAGTTCCTGTATGACTAAGGCACTCTGAAAAATTCTATGTGAATTTCAGTTGCAAAACCTGACAACCTCTTGTAGATCTGTGTGAATCGATGTATCAGTTTATAGATGGGCTTGCACAGCCTTATGACAAAATAAAGGAGAAATATTCCCCCACATAAATAGATACCACTTGTAAATAATTGGATCTGGTCCAGTCGAAGAGCTGATTAAATATACTTACGCAAATTGTAGGATTTGGTTTTCTACAACTTCTTTTTTCATTTTAATTTCTAAGGTAACCAAGATGATAATCAACCACTGACATAATCCTCTGTGAATTAAGAATGAGATGAAAATAGTCCATAACCAGTTCGTGACTACTGAGGAGCTTTATTTGAAATGCTATTTACTGCTGATTAAAAAGAAATAGCAGGTAGTTATTTGGAAAGATAATCTGATTTCAGTTAATTCCAGGGATGTATAGTACTAATTTTATTCAAGTAACCTTTTCAAAGCCTGGGATCCAAGTGTTTCCCTGGAGCTGCATGGAAGAGATGTGAATTGGAAAAAGCAATATTTTAAGCTACATTTTAGAAACATTGCCAATCTATCGGTGTCAGAACAGCTCCATGCTGAAGCTAATAAGCAGGAGATGTGAACAGCTGCATGCCTCTGAGATGGCAGTATATGAGATAAAAATGACTTGAAAAATGCTTATGTAAAAAAAATCAGAATTCCTGATGTCCTTCGATGGTGTTATGCAGTCAGAACCACCAGCAGCATATTATCAGATGCAATTACTCAATGATTTGAATTAGTCTTGGTGGGGGAAGGGGAGATGGTTTGTACGCTTACATACATAGATACGCACACAGAGGTACTACCATAGGCCCATGTACTTTATTCCACTAAAACCTGAGATGTTTACTTGACAATTTACAAAATTTGTAATTTTTTTATCAAAAAGTTACTAAAATATTTCACTCATAAGTAAAAAATGCTTTATTTTACTTATATTGAAGTATTGGTTTTTAGTCAAGTCATAGTCCTTTGTTCAATGTTTATTTGACTTGTAAGAAGATTCAGTGCAACATTTAACAAAGCATCAATTTTTTTTTCCTAGAAGCAGATTAGGGAAGTTTTTATTATTTTTTAACTCTAGTTTTTGATGAATGGCCACCTAACAGTGTTAATTTACCCATAGAAATCCCAAATCCTACCTATTTCCATTTTTTTCTGCTTCAATCATGATATCTATCTCCAAGGTCAGCACTTGCCATCAGCAATTTGGGGAACCAGGAGGATTGGGAGGTCAGGTATCTTGAGGATTGGTCCTGAGCTGGCCAGTGGTTTGCCCCATTAACTGGAGATGTGAGACAATCCTATCTGTTGCTCCCAGTTGTTCCTTTTGGCTGCTGCTGTGTACCAGACACTCTCTCCTGTCTCTGCATCTCTTATCTGCACCCCTGTTTGCATCTTGTTCTCTACAGCCTTGATTCCGGATATTGTTTAAGGTTCCTCTTCTCCCTCCATCTGCTGTCTTAATTTTTGGTTGCTGTCCTCTATCTCTTCACACCTGATTCCTTACTACTCCTCTTAGAGCTCCAATTGCTATGGTGACCACATTGTCCAACACCATTCAGCCCTCTCTCTCCCATCTCCCTGGCCCTGTCTTATGCAGAGTCTTCAGCTTTCTGGCCTTCACACAGTCTCTTTTAGGGAGGCTGTTTAGCTCTTCAGCTTGGTGCATCGCAGTTTGACCAGCTTCCTGAACCTTGGTTCTCTCCTGAGCATCTTTCATACGTATCTGTACTCGGCATCTTGGCTCAATGCTCGGTTTCTTTAGCAGATCCCACTCAGTTGACACCCAGATTCATTCCCTTCCCATTCCAGCCTGGCTCTAAACTATGGGGTTTGGGTTAGAGCCAGGGGATCTTCCAAAAAGTTTAATTCATTCCTTCAGTGGAGTTGGTCATTCTTATAAGCAGAATTTTTCTCAGATTTAGGAACTATGAAGATTTTTTAGTAGATGTCTTTCTAGACTTCTTAAAATAACTGCTAGACATGAATCAACTGATGGATCTTCAGGTGTGTACGTTCTATGGGTTAGCGAAATATCCTACGGAAAGAATCTCCATCAGGAATCTTCCCATCTAGCTATATATCCTTGACATTTACTTGACAAAAACTTTTTCCTCTTAGAAGAGAAATGCTACTTGTTCAAAAATAATTTGTCTCAGAATACAATGCTATATATTAGATCATGAAACTGAAGAAAAAAATCAAACAATTTAAAAACCTGGTTAGATTCCTAAAAATAGCAAAACTTGCACTGTTTGCATACTTTAAATAGCAAACTATACTTATCTTTTATAGATACTATGTGTAATGCATTTGCAGACTTTTTCATTCAGTTCCTTTTGTTTCAATCCTATAAATTAGTGACCCACTATCAGAACTGGCCTCTCAGCTTTGGATTAAGTCTAAAGACAGTTGGTGAGTGACATTCCTTTTCTTTAGTTGGAGCTTTGCCTGTGGAAAGATTTTAATTGAATAAAATCACAAAAGTTCCTCCCTTGAAGTAGCAGCCAGATCTATTCCAAAAACAATTAACCATTTTATACATCCCAGGTAAAGCTCAACTCTTAAAGAAATAAAGTAACTGTCTTATACTACAGAATAGTTGGAGCAGTGCCTGTGAAAAAGATTTTAATTGAGCATAAACCATGTCACACCGACAACTTCCCATTTCAGGGAGAAGAACATCGTATAGCTCTTGTTCTGTTCTACTGTACTCGTTTTAATTCTTATCAGGTTTTCCTTCAAGACCTTGACTGTAACAAACTGGCTATAAGGGTGGATCTGCAGAATGACCAAAATCATGTTGTATTGGTCTTCATGCTCTGTTCAGGTGAGAGAAGCACAAAACTTGAAGATCTCATCTCAAGCACACCTCACACCTTGGAATTACAAATATTAGGATCCTGTCTGGTAAAATTGTTTCAAATGACTGGACAAATTTTACTAGTATAGTTGGAGAAGAACATACTATAATATATGCATCTTTCCTCTTAGAGGCTTTATTTTAAGTTCAATTATAAACCTAAGGACTTTAAGATAATAATTTCAGGTAGTTAATACATTGTGAAATATTACTTTCCTGAGGTGTTCACTCTATAGATTTTACCCAACTATATTTAAGGAGAATTTTCTATTTTGACTAAAAGTTTTAATTCAAAAGAAGAGTTCTGTTTTATTTACAAAGCAAGGACTGCTTTTGCAGACCATAGGATCTCTAAACAGCTTTAAACTGAAACAATAGAAAGCTAAACATAGAAATACATAAAAAGAGGCAGAATGCCATTTGCTGCTAGCACCACAATCTGTGGAGCTATCCAGAAGGTGGAATGTTTCCAGGCTACTCTGCCTGCTTTTTCCTCACGTAATGCACTTCCCATGTCTCTGAATATACCATGTTATTCAGCTCATTGTTTACCTTCATGGAATGTGTGTGGGCAAACCCTATTCGGTTATACACCCCGATAGACTCACTAGAGCAAACAATTGCAATCACAGCAAAACAGTTTCAAGTGGAGGAAGTCTTTTGCAGCCCAGGCCTATAAATACTTTTAAAATACAAGCCTGGAAGATATAAAAATCATGGAGTTAATCAAGATGTTGATTTTGTCACATAGTATAATTTTCCCACAATCAATATTTCAGTGCTCTAGAGGTGATAAATACCTGTTTCTATTTCCTCTAACCACAGGGGCTAGCTACCTTCTCACCTCTTGTTTTGGAAATGTCCCCTTTTGCTTCACAGTTACCAAGCACCTTTTTCCTCCCTGTGGAGCTTGCTACTTCAGTTTTAGAGCATAAAATTTGCTTGCATGCCAGAAAACTTATTTTTTCATTCAACTATATCTATCACTCCAGTAAGAGTTAAAATGTTTTCCTACACAGACATTCTTAAAGAATCATGATTATAATGTCATCTATAGGTGTCTGTTTCCTGACATACAGTAAATGGACCACTTGGCATTAGAGGAAAACAGAGTGTATTGGAATTTGCATAAGAATTCATCCCTTCGCTTTCCTTCAGTAGATTTTACTCAAGATATATGGGATTTTGGTACTGAAGGAACTATTGTGTGGTGAGAGTAGCTACAGATCTGAATAACCTCCTTTACATAGGAAAGAGCTACAATATTCTTGTGTCGATAGCAAGTGAAGAGAATATAAGATTCCTTGCACTAAACTTAGAAAGAATTCATATAGCATTATTTGTGTTATACGTGCTTTTGCATAAGCTTGTCTCTGGAATACTTGGGTTTGTGTCTAATTAAAATGTTTGTAAACTGGCAGTGCTTTTGTGTAATGTGCCATGCAATATGTGCTTGGGGAATATTTTTTTATCCAGACTAGGCTCCAGGATTTTGTATGGGACAGCAAGGAGATGGAGTCCTTCCAAAGTAAAGTAATTAGTGAAAACTTTGCTGTAAGGGAGACTGGTAATGGCTTATCTTGCCTGTTACACTGGAACAGCAATTTCTCACTAAGAAGCTGGACTGGCCCAGAGCCAGACTGAAAGGGAACACTGTTAAAATAATGTAAGAGGAGACACTTTTGGTGTATGGAGCCACTTACAGACAGGCAGCTTCAGAATTGAGTAAGTACAAGAAGGTAACAAAGTTGAAGCTACTATAAAAGGAATAGGGTTTAAGGAAGATGTTTATGACAGGAGATGATCCAGATTTTTTCTTTTTCTTTCTTGAAACACGGTGTTTTATAAAAACAGAAACTTTCTTTGGAAAAGTACCAACCTTGAAAAAAACACCCAAGCCACAACACTTTCTGACAGCAATTGG
Organism: Tapera naevia; assembly: GCA_033556795.1. Classification (NCBI taxonomy): domain Eukaryota; kingdom Metazoa; phylum Chordata; class Aves; order Cuculiformes; family Neomorphidae; genus Tapera; species Tapera naevia. The sequence continues at coordinate 14,229,306 of JAUMJJ010000023.1, read as the reverse complement.
AAGAGGGGCCTAACAATTAATGAGTAACTGATAGATTTGTGGATAGGATGCTGGGACTCTGAAAGACTTTGGGGTAACGATTGACAACTGTACCCACAATCTCTCGTTTCATATTGTGCAGGACTTCTTTAACTGTCAAATGAGTATTGGGAGACTTGTATCCATGAACTATTCATTATTTACAAAGAGCAAAACAACTCCAAAGAGTTAGGGGAGCACAGAGGACAGGGAAGGAGCCATACACTGTGCCTGACAGGTTTTTAGCTTAAGTCATTACTGACAGTTAGTTAACACTGTCATATGTGTGGGTATAGGAATCGAAACGATGGTTAGGTGAGAACAGTTTGGCCTGAGATGTCAATTGACAACTATTCTTAGGGCAGACTACAAGAAACTGTAAATCAGATTAATATTGACTCAAGTTGCAGCTTCCAACGGGTATGGTAATTTAGAAATAGTATATACTTGAAAATTCATAACAGAGGATCTTGGTAAAAAGTTACCTAAGGGGACAATGGGGAAGACAGAATAGACTTAAACCTCATAAGGTATTTTGATACAAAGAAAAATGTTTAATAGTATAAGCCATACTGATATATTGATTGCACGATGCAGGCAGAGGGGTTGACTGTCTGAAATAATTTTTATTTTTGTATATTGTTAAAATTATTGATTTGAGTGCAAGTTAATTTTGGTCCTAAGTGCAAGTAAATTTCAGTGAAAAAGGAATTGATGCTTGAAAACAGAATGCCAAAGAGAAGAATAACTACATAATCCAGGCTTATGTACAACACTGTCACAAGGAAGAATTTTTCAGCAACTGGAATGCATCCCTTTGCAATACTTAGGGGAATAAAAAATCATCCTGTTCATACCTAACACTCAGTTAAACCCAAAAATTATGGAGAACCTTGTAAAATTCTAATGCATTATTTATGTAAAGTGAATCAATTACTATGCAAGAAAACCCTCCTATTAAATTTGTGTACTAGTTGTACACAGGGGCTGTTCAGTGTATGAAATGCTGGCAGTCATTTTTGTTCTTACAACTGCATTATCAAAGCCTTCAGTCCTCATGCCTTTTAACTCCCTTGTGGCACCAACTGAACATTCAGCGTGCCTCTCCTTCTTTTTCCTGTACTAACTGAAGGCCAATACATTATTAGTTCAAGCCTTTTTTTTTAACTATGTAACTTGATACACTGTAAACAGAGAAGACAAGTGTAGAGAGCAACAGAGACATTTGAATTCATTAATATTTGGCAGAACTCACTCAGATAAGCTTTTAGCTAGCAATGACTTCAGCAAATACAAAATATTTGGTTTTATTTAATTATTGCTTTTCATAAGTTCCTAGATGAGATATTGGAAGTTATTTGACCACATCACATAGAATGTAATGATTTGTGGTTTAATTTACCTTAATTTTGGCTTGCTTTGTTATTAATTGTCTTGAGTACTTGAATATATACAGACTCCATGAGGTGAAAGGGGTATTTAAATTTTGTTTGGGTTTTGCTTTTCCCTGGAAATAAGCAATAAGAGAAGGACCTTCCTCACCTACCTTTGTTATTTTTCCTTAGCCTTATCTGAATCTGAAGAGGGATAGAGCAGCTGTTAATGTTGCACTGAAGCCATGATGCTACCTTCCTCTCACTGTTTCTAAAGCACTAGTACGCTTCAAATTATGCATTAATTTAAGAAGAATTATGGCATCTATTCTTTTTACATTTCCTCTTGAACATAAACCAATTTCAAAAATGATTGGTGCACCTGTTTAACTTCAGATTCAGTTTAGGAAACTCAAACCTTCCCACTGTAGCCTTCCTTACTGGGAGGGAAAGGGTTCTAGAGTCTCTAACTCAGATCTCAGCTCTGCTTTTTCACAAATAATCAATTACATTTCAGAAAAAGAAGCTCCAAAATGCTTCCAGACCAATAGACAGGAGGTAGGAAGGCAAGTAGGATTACAAATCTTCTCCAGCATCAGTCACTGAATGCTTTCTCGTCCCCTTCCCAGTACGTCCACGTATTCGGAAAGGAAATGAAGGGAGGGTCTTCCAACTGGTGGAGCAGAGTACATCTTTTTGAGGGAAAAATAAATACATCTTGTTCTCATTTAACTAGCTACTGCTTGATACAACACTCTACTGAAATGTGACTAACTGTGTGAATATTCTTGCAATGTTCCCTAGATAACTGTGCAGTAACATGATTTAGATACAATGAAACACATACAAATAATAAACCTTGCTATGCCATCATCTTCTTGGAAGGATATTTTTCCTCAGATGGGGAAAAGACTCTGTACAAACAGAAGACAACTTCTTGAATTATCAAACAAAACAGCTAATAGAAACAATTCTGTTTAAGAGCACTGAGTCAGATAAAGTCTCTTCATTCAATCTCAGTGAGCACTGGTCCCTGGGAGATCTGTTAGCTCCCGTAATGCTAGTTTTATGAATAAGTGCTCAGCCACACGAGCAGAGATTACACAGCATGTGTAAGAGCTCACCATAACTTTGTCAGGAGTGCTTAACATTTACCAGAATGACTAATTTCTTTCCTACCACATTGCAGAATACCACCTGGGACATATTATTTCAGTGGTCTAGAAGACCCAAATGGTTTTGCCCATCTAGTGCAATGTATTCCATTTTTTTTTTTTGTCAGTTTGTGTTCTTAGACAGAGAAGTTATATGCATCGTTTCTATATGAAATGAAATGAAATTAAATGAAAAAAAAGGCTTTTAAAGGCCCATTAGAGACCAAGATTGCTACTAATGGACTGAATGTTGCATGAATCATTTGCATCTCTGAACTTGCATGCTTTCTCTATAGTAAACAGCTACTTTTCAAAGTGAAGCAGAATATGTAACCCAAGAAATACTTTCAATACAATACAGTTTCATCAAGGCTGATTTGCTCCTGAGAGCTTGTTTTCACTATTTTAGTCCAATGTAGTTTTCTCTGGGTTGTCAATTTACTTTCAGCTGGGAATTACTAAGTGGATTTAAAAAAAAAAAATGCCCAAGTAGCTTTGTGCTATTTTATAGAAGGTTCTGTTACAGAACATCATAAGCATGATATTGGCTGCTTGTTAATTGGTTTATAAATCTGCAAATGGGGCAAAAGAATGTTAGCATCCTTCTTAAACTTCTCTTTTCCACTTGCTTATACAGATTAGAAAGTCAGTTCAGCTCATTTTCGGAAAAAAAAGTGTATTACAGAACACTCAGTGGAGCAGCCTCACCACTAGAGCAGACAGTAAGAGGGTGCAGAAAGTTACCATGGCTGTCGACATGGCTGTTTCTGAATTATGAATAAGATATGAGACGGTCTGAAGCTTGACTAGAAATGCAGGAATAAGAATGATTTTCTTCCTGTCTGGAGCAGGCAGGTAGCTCTAACAACAGACATACCAGAGTTTCACAGCCTACACTGTTTCAGTGTACATGTGAGCGTACTATTTTTGCAGAGGAAGAGATGGATTTACTTGTATTTTTTAGGCATATAGCTGTACTCTCTGCATGAAAGAAAGCACCACTAGAGGGGAAGGAAATGGAGGGGAAATAGGAGTTCCTGCTACTTTTCTCTATTACTGGCTAATGCAGCAAGAGAACAGTAATGAAATGCGTCTGGGGTTGGTTGATAGTGAACTGATACTATCAGAAGAAAGCGGACAGGCCTTCAGAAGTGTGTTTGAGCTGTAACAGTCTTCCGCTCAAATCCCAAAACCATCCAGTTTAAATGCCATACCTTGCTCAGAGGCATGTATTAAATTCTAAGAGATATTTTTTAAAGTGGTATTTGCCTCAAATCTTCCTAGTTCTTTAGGACTATATTCTGAAGCATGTGAACATTTTGTCTTCAGGCTCACAAAATCCAATAACCCACACATGGAGGTATTGTTTAACATGAGACAGGCCTCTATGTAAGCTGTGTGACAGAGTCCTTAATGTCAACAGGTACTGAGAGAATTTTGTTCTTTCTGGCACTATAACAGGAGGTAAGAGTTCTATCACTTAGTTAATTTTAATTTTGCATGAATAAAAGACCAGATGTGCCCTTGAATTCTCTGAATATCAGTAAGTAATGCCAAACTGTTTCCTGATATATTTCAAAGCATTGCTTTGTGTCAACAAGTATTTTTGAGGTGAACTGGCAAAACCTGGTTTATGGTTTTCCCAAAACTTCTATGCCAATTAATTCATCTATCCATATTTAGGTACACAAGGAGGACACTATGCTTGAAAAAAAACATGATGTTTAATAGATAACAGATGCTGTGACTGCAGTTAGCATTCTGGCAGACTGGCATTTGGATACTTCTGTTTACATTACCTCCTTTGGCAACCATGCCAAACTATGAAAACTGTGGGTGTTTTCAGACTTCTTATGTTAATGGCTCATTTTCAGGATCTGCAGCTGGAGTATCAAGACAATACACAGGTTTATGAGTCAAGGATGGTTCTGGGTTTGCATATAGCCCAAAATAAAATGCAGATGGGTGAAGATTTTATTTATTTATTTTTTTTAATATAGAGAGCGCTCTTTGCAAATAACAATAAAGACTTGCCCATCTTCTACAAGCAACTGGGAGAAGTCTTGCGATTGCCAGCCCTTGTTCTTGTGGGGGATTTCAACCTTCCAGATATCAGTTGGAAGTATAATACAGCAGAAAGGAAACAGTCTAGGAGGTATACTGAGTGTATGGAAGATAACTTCCTGACACAACTGGTGAGTGACCTGACTAGAGAAGGCGCCCGGTTGAATCTGCTGTTTGTGGTCAGAGAAGGTCTTGTGGGAGAGGTGACTGTTGGAGGATGCCGGGGGCTCAGTGATCACGAGATGATAGAATTCTCAGTTCTTGGAGCAGTAAGGTCAGCAGAACTGTCAGCTTGGACTTCCGGAGGGCAGACTTTAAACTGTTTAGAAGGCTGCTTGTTAAAGTTCCTTGGGAGGCAGTTCTGAATGACAAAGGCGCACAAGAGGGCTGGATGCTCCTCAAGAAGGAAATCCTGCCGGTGCAAGAACAGGCTATCCCTCTGTGCCATAAAATGACTTGGTGGGGAAGAAAACAAGCTTGGATGAGTAGAGAGCTTTGTATTGATCTCAGGAAGAAGAGGAAAGTTTATGACCTTTGGAAGAGGGGGCAGGCAACCCAGGAGGATTACAAGGGTGAGGTGAGATCATGTAGAAGGGCTAAAGACTAATTAGAACTTCAACTGGCCCGTTCAGTGAAAGATAATAGAAAATGTTCCTTCAAATATATTAAGAACAATAGGAGGACCAAAGAGAATCTCCATCTTTTACTGGATGCAGGAGATACAGTAGTGACGAGCATAAGAGAGAGGTGCTTAATGTCTTCTTTGCCTTGGTTTTTAATAGTAATGTGAGACGTTCTCTGGATACTCAGCCTCCTGAGCCAGCAGACAGTGAGAATGAAGCTCCAACTATCCAAGAGGATTTGGTTAGAGACCTGCTTGGCCAATTAGACATACACAAGTCTATGCGGCTGGATGGGATCCACCCAGGGGTATTAAGGGAGCTGGCAGAGGTCATTTATCAGCAGTCCTGGCTGACTGGGAAGTGCCACTTGCCTGGAAACTGGCAAATGATACACCCATTTACAAGAAGGGGCGGAGGAAGGATCCAGGAAACTACAGGCCTGTCAGTCTGACCATGGTACCAGGGAAGGTCATGGAGCAAATCATCTTGAGAGCTATCATACAGCATATGCAGGACAATCGGGTGATCAGGCCCAGTCAACATGGGTTTATGAAATGTAGGTCCTGCCAGACAAATCTGATCTCCTTCTATGATAAGGTCACCCATTTATTGGACGAGGGAAAGTCTGTGGATGTGGTGTACCTGGACTTCAGTAAAGCCTTTGACACCAATTCTCACGACATTCTGCTTGAGAAACTGGCTGCCATTGGCCTGGACAGGCACACCCTCTACTGGATGGAAAACAGCCTGGATGGCTGGGCACAAAAAGTTGTGGTCAATGGGGTTTAATCCAGTTGGAAACCAGTCACGAGTGGTGTACCCCAGGGCTCAGTGCTGGGTCCAGTCCTGTTCAATATCTTTATCAATGATCTGCACGAGGAGACGGAGTGCACCCTTAGCAAGTTTGCGAATGACACCAAGCTGTGTGGAATTGCTGATCTGGTTGGAGGAAGGGAGGCTCTGCAGAGGGATCTGGACAGGCTGGATCAATGGGCTGAGACCAACGGGATGAGGTTCAACAAGACCTTGGACACAACAACCTCATGCAGCGTTACAGGCTTGGGGAAGAATGGCTGGAGAGCTGCCTGAAGGAGAAGGACCTGGGGTGTTGGTTGCCAGCGGCTGAACATGAGCCAGCAGCAGCCCAGGTGGCCAAGAAGGCCAGTGGCATCTTGGCCTGTTTCAGAAACAGTGTGGCCAGCAGGACCAGGGAAGTGATTGTGTCCCTGTACTCAGCACTGGTGAGGCCACACCTCAAGTGCTGTGTTCAGTTCTGGGGCTCTCACTGCTGGAAGGACATTGAGGTGCTGGAACGCGTCCAGAGAAGAGCAACGAGGCTGGTGAAGGGGCTGGAGAACAAGTCCTGTGAGGAGTGGCTGAGGGAACTGGGGTTTTTTAGCTTGGAGAAGAGGAAGCCGAGGGGAGACCCCATCACTGTCTACAATTGCCTGAAAGGAGGTGGGTGCTGGTCTCTTCTCCCAAGTGACAGGTGACATGAAAAGAGGAAATGGCCGCAAGTTGCACCAGGACAGGTTCAGACTATAGAGTAGGAAAAATTTCTTCACTGAAAGGGTGGTCAGACATTGGAATGGCTGCCTAGGGAGGTGGTTGAGGCACCATCCCTGGAGGTGTTTAAAAGATGGGATATGGTTTAAGAAATGGGCAGGTACAGTTGGACTCCATGATTTCAGACATCTTTTCCAACCAGATGATTCCATGACTCTATGATTCTGTAAGTGTTATTAGTATCTTATTTAGCTGATAAATTTGTTCTATATTAATCCCTAGTGTAGAAGGATGTCCAAGGTTAATTAGGTAATTATGGCAAGACTCATGGACTCATATCAAGGTAGAATTCATTCCATGGCTTTCTGATTGTGCTGCTTGCTATTCATGTCACTGGATATTGGGAAAAAAGCATGTAATAGTAAAGCCATAAGATGCATATTACTGTAGAAGAAGCAAAGATTAGAGTGGCTAATGCATCTGATCTCAAGAGGAGAAAGTGAAATTACTTTGTGAATACCCTGTACTTACAGTCTTGGCATAAGCATCTAGAGGAATGCTGAAAAAGTCCTTTGTAAGTGTGAGTCATTCTACAGGCAAGTAGGAAAGGGCAGCAAAGTGGTGCCAACAATCATATATTTAAGACAGAAGGTAGAAAAGATATAAACGTGTGCACAAAGGATATCAAGCCACTGTAGCCAGTAAAACTGAGGAGAATCACTATGACTAGAGGTGCATCAAGAGTCTAAGTGTAATCTCATCCCAGCACCATGAGTTGCTGGGATGGCAAAGGAAGAAAAAAAGTTTTAGGGCATTTGATTTCTGCAGATAAAACTTAATATTCATACTGCCAATGTTTAAATGTATTTTAAAGCAGTTCAGTGTTGAAGATCAGTCTTTCAACTGAAAATTAATTTCATAGACCAATAACAGAGCATGTGAGATGTGACGTCCTTACCTATTACAAGTAATTCTATGAAAAGCTGAATGTCTTATTTGCATTGAAATCAATTGAAGCTGTGAATGTTCTGCTTCTTATAGAATGGGTTTTTATCTGAAAAAGGGGATGATATGACATTCATCTTCACTATTGTAAATGTTTGTGAAAGAAATCTATAGAAAACTCTGCATTGAACACTGTGTCTCTGTTATGACCCAGGAGGATAATTTATAATAATTAAAATGGTTTATTATCCTAAGGGATGAAACATATAATTATTGGCGTGCAGTCATACCAGGTTATATGCTGCTTTTATAAATGTTATTACAGCAGAATAGCTCACCTTGAGGCTTCAGGAATCATCTCAGTACCACCTGTTTCTTGCAGGAAAGCACTAGCAAGAGAAGGGGAATTTTACCTGGGTTTTGTAACCCACAGCAACAGCTCGTATTATTCTACACAGCTAACAGTTCTGGGTGAAAAACTTGCCATACAGAGAACAGTCAAAAAACTTATGGTTTAAGAAAGATGGATATTCTTAAGCAACCAACCAACCAACCATGTCAAAATGCTGGCACATCAGTAGCAGATCAGCCTTCATAAACCTGTATTGTATTGATCTGTTTTTCTAAGAAGGTTTTGTGCAGATGAACCACTGTTTTCCACAGTTAGGCTTCTCAGAAGAAGAACCAGTCTAAAGAAGATGCCATGTTAGATGGGCTCCATGTGAATTTTGTCCCTGAGAGATGGCATGATAGATTAGAATGTTTAAGGTTTTTCCATGGCTACCAAGTTTTGGTTTAGTGTACATTTTTCTTTGCATTTTTAATGTTTTAATGTTTTGTTTATTTTATTTATAAAATCCAGGATATCTCAAACCTGTGACAGTAGGCAATAGACTCCTACGACAAAGTTTTTGTATATTTATTTCCAACTTGTGTAACAGCCTTGCCACAATAATTGTTAGTCTGAGTTTTGTAGAGGTAGTTCAGGACAGCTAAAATCCACTGAGAAATGTTGAAAGAATTGTAGTCATACATTAATATGAGAATTACTGTGAGTATAATTAGTAAATAAAATGCATCTAGTAAATTATTTAGTCCATTACCTAATTTCATCCATTAACTAATTAACTAAGCATGTTTGTGCAGTAGCCAGTGCATGGTTTTACTCCTGCTTTTGTTGCAAAGTTTCTTTCAGAGAAGTGTGTTAAAGAATGGTTACAACATGATTCCTCAATATCTAACTCACATTCTGGTAAAATTTGGGCAGCCCTATATCATCACGACAGTCTTCTGTCCTTAGAAATATTGTATATCGTGCTAAAGGCTCAGTATCTCTTCCTAAATCTACCCAGTAGCCATCCAGCTATGCCATCATTTTTCATGTCCATTTCACTTGCTGGTCTGGTCCTCAATATGAATGTTTTCATATTTTTTTAGGTAATTCAGAGCTCTTCTGTCCCCAAACATAACAGTCTTGATTGGACTAGGTTAATTCAAAGTGCAAAACAAATCTAAGAAGCTTCTTTAAAGACATGTGCTCAGTTATCATAAGCTATTCCACTGTAACCTGCTAGTCATTAGCAAAAGACATGCAAGTGACTAGCAGCTAACACAGCAGACTTTCAGCTGAAAATGCCTTTAAAAGCCAAATATCCTGGAAATTATATTTTAGGAGGTGCTTTTAAATGTTAACCAGTAATGGTACCCATGATCCAACAAAGCACACTATTATGCTATTATGGTAATTTATAAGCAACTGAACCTATGAATATAAAATACATCCAGGTGTTAGGTAAGTATCTTTTTTTTTTGAGACAGATGCACTCAAATCTTTAATTTAGTGATAACACTTGATTTTCTCCCCTCCCCAAACCTTCAGCTGGATTTGGGGATAGTCAGAAATGTTCTTGCGTGTAAGATGAACTGTATAAAAATCTCCCTGAGCATCAGTGGGCCAAGTTCATATTTTTGATTCATGAAACGAAACTCTTCTCTTACTCATATGGCTTTCGCAATGTTAGGGAATTAACTAGATTTTCTCTTGGCTCCTGCACAGGCAACAAACAGCAATCAGCACAGTTCTAATTACAGACTGCTGTAAAATAGAAAGCAAATGCAGATTCAGATTGATTTACATATTGAATGATGCTCATTTTGCATTTTGATAGTTCTTTCTCCTAGATCTCTCTCAGCTTGTTTTGTTTTTCCTTTACCACACAGTGCTTTACAATTTCTGTGCTTACATGATTTTATTATTGATTCTTTGCTCTGACGCACTTCAGTTAGCAGGAGCAATATCAGCCTATGAAACTTGGACGGTTCTTGAGGGGTTTGACTTGCAGGCTCAGACTGCCTCCCACCTCCACCTCAGGACAAGGCACAGCTATACATATCTACTCCTCCACCCTGCTTTCCATGGGAGGAAAGACCAGGTGCACAGCTGAAACAAGAACTGCAGCATGATCCAGCAGGTACTTATCTTAGCATGTAGGAAACCACCTCCCCCAAGGTGCTATATCATGTCTCATCATGAGGAGTGTGGAAAAGTGCACTTTTCATATTTCTGTACTTGTCAATGTCAACCAGAAATAGAAACCATGAAATACCCTGGGAGTAGTTGTTGCTCTGTTCTTTGCAGCCCAAATTCTGCTCAGGGAAATATGTGCAAGATGCTTCTATGTCCTTGTTCTAAAAAGTCTGAAAAGCAAAAATAGCCATTCCCATTGTTAATTATCTATTAAACTGCAGAGCACTTCTGAATGGTACAAATGGCTAGTTGTTTCTTTCGTGGGAAATACACTTTGAATAAAGCACCAGGGCACAATCGAACTTATATTGTTTTGTTGCAAAGTGGGAGGGAAGACATAACTTCTCTGCTATACACAAGCACAGATGCAGGTTTCCTGCGGTTCTGACAGGCAAAAGTCATGGAGGGTTGTTGGATCACTCACAAATTCCTAATAAAGGTACCTTAACCAATAGTTATATCTTGCAGTGATCCTAGGGAACAGTTCCCAAAATAAGTATTGAAAGATGTGTGGATAGTTTTGAGTTATTAATGGGGATGTGGTTTCTTCACAGATGATAGAGCATATTACAGTTCCTTCCCCCTTCAGGGGATTCTCTTTCCCCTTCCTGGAACTCAGCTTCAACTGCTGAGCAAGTTGCCCAGACAGCTGGGATGCAGCTTCCCTGCTGAGGTGCAGCTAGTAGAGTTAGGCAAAAGTAGGAACACTTTGGTGCTCTGACAAGTTTCAGTTAATTCAGTGTCTTATGGGTCCTGCAACCCTTTCTTCTTAAAGAGTACAATGGCTTCTGGATCACAAACTAAATCATCCATGGCTTTATTATTTCTTAATGTTACATGTGTTAGCTATTCATACTTTTCTTTATTGCAGTGTCTTTTGAAGCATTCTTTGTGACTCTGAGTATCTTTTATGCCTTTGTATATTTCATATGCAATGAAAACTCATTAAAGAACAAATTCAGACACAACCTGTCATTTTTATATGTTTTTCAGGTTCATTGCAATTGCATTCTCTATTAGACTGTTACTATTATTGCCTACTTCTTATAAAAATACATTGCTATTATTACAATTTAGCGTAGCAGAATTACTATGGAGTGCTTTGGACTTTTGTGTCCACATTTCACAAAACATCTGATGTAAGAACCAGTTTGGGGAATTCTGATATATGGAAACTTGATTCACCAAGTGATTTCTCATAGCTCCTGCCTTTCTATAATCATTTTCCTCATTTCATTTACAGGTCTAGGCAGTAGGGCTAAGGGAATATTTTTTCATTTCGATTTCCAGTGACAGTACTTGAAAAATATCACATAAAACCCTCCATTACAGCTTCCTTCCAGAACAATTGATATATGGATGTAATAGCTCAAATAAACACTACTTCCTGGACAGCAGTATCTATGAAACTTCATGGGAGACTATGGTTTGAGTATCATTCAGATTATATGAAGACACTGCTTAATGAAAAATTAGCGTGAACTAACTTTCTGAAATGCTTTTACAAAACAGCCACTTTGGCCAGAACATCGAATCTGAGCTCACATTGCTCAGTCAAACCAGGTCCATATCTGTCTGTTGTCACAGAAGTCTTCCTCATAGATGCAATCTAATGCCCCAAATGTGTAAGCATTTAGATAGGTCAGGAGGTCTAATTTGGAGCTAACTCTAAGACTTAGCTAAGTGTCTATTGTATTAGTTCAAATACTGGAATTTTATTATTTGTAATTCCATTCAGTAATGCATTGGGATTCACCCAAGAACATCAGCTTAGACATTTTTAAGCAAAAAAACACAACATTTTGGACCCTTTCAGCTGTAGTTTGCATTGTTAATTTTCTGTTATACAGTTAGAATCTAACTTACTTTTTGTTCATCTGTGTTTTCCTGGATATGAAAAATTTTCAAGAGGTAGATAGTTGATATAACACAGCTAAATCATTTTAATTCATTCTGATCTGGAATAACAGTGTGGAATACTATAAGTAGGAGTTAAGTGACAAGTGTATAATTAGGCGCAAATTGCTTGCACATTCATATGAAGCAAAACAGTCAAATATCAAATAATTAAATAAAAGAGCTTTTAAGAAAGACTATCAATATTTAAATGCCATGACTGCTGAATTATCATTAGCTATTTCCTGTCAGCTAAAGCATAGGAGTGAATTTTTGACTGTGCCTCTTGTATTAATTTAGATTTAGCCAGGATGTGAAAGTAATATTTCATGAAGACTAGAAGCAGATTTTTCACTAAGTTGCACCCATGAGTACAATAAAATGGAGTCTAGCAAGAGTAAAACCTGTCTTCCAGAAGTTTTGTGCTTTGGGATGGAGCCAGAAGGAACTTAGAGCCTTATGAAATACTATGACTAGGCACATAACTCAGCACTGTAAATGACACTATGAGGGCTAGACATGTATATTAGGTTCAGTAGTACTGAGCTTCTCTGTGCCTAAATCGCAGGTCTCGATCTATCAGCTTAATAAAGTTGACTTTAAATGGCTCAAAATAGCTTTGAAAATGGAAGGAATCATTAGAACATCACCTGCATAGGAATGAATATATCTCTGGAATGGCTTATTGAACAGATGTCAACTTCTGCTAGCGAACAAAAAAATTATCCTAATCCACCATGAAATCAAAACCACACAAGTAAAATGCTATGGCATAATAACTCAGAAAAATAAATCAATCATTGCAGCTGTCTGTATTTGTGTTCTTCTGTAATGAAATAAACAATCTAGAAGACATTAAAAATACACTAGTTAAGTGTCCAGTGAAGATGGTTTCTAAAATTCGTAGGGTGCATAAGATTAAAGACTGCAGCAAAGACTTCATGTGATACAAAGATGACAGAAACCTTTGCTTACTGAGTCATCCCTAAAGTTCAGGGATGTTTCTTTCAAGTCTTTCTATGGTACACCTCTGTCAGAGGCAAACATATTTACACAGCCTCTGCTATGCCTGGGCTGCTGCGACCCAGCAAAATGAATACTAAGAAGTTCAACATTGAGTTATGAATCCTGACAACACAAAACTTAAACATTTAAATCAGGCCTTTCAGTGAGAGATTTGGTTTTGAACTTCGAATTCTGAGTATTTGTAGTTACTTCCCTCCCTATAAACACCAATAACCAAGGCTTTAAAAAAAAGGGAGGAACAATGACAAGACAAAGCATGTGAGAACCAGCAAGCAGTCACCAGAGTTGCAATAGAAACATCATGGTATTTGTGAGGAAGGCTGTGGGACAATGGACTTGCAAAGGCCAATATTGCAGGAGGGAGCAAACACTGAAGTCACTGTGACTTTGCAAATGGGAGCTATTTGTCTTGAACAACTTTATCTTGTAAAACAGAGGGATTAGGTTGTGTTCTAATGCTCAATCAGCTGTGTGACACCTGGGGTGAGGTGGAGGCCTCACAGCCTCATATTGCTTCAGTTAAGAACAGAAAGACCTCCCCCAAAGTATTCAGCTGACAAACTGCCAAGTCCTGTCTCTAATGACACAACAGGCTTTGCCAAGACACATAAAAATTTAGATCCATCTTGCTAAGAGGCATCACAAAAGTATAAAATTGGCACCTGAAAACCCTTTTGTTAGGGAGGAGGAATCAAACAACAACCTTACCTGATGGATGGGTCAATGGACTCAGATCTCTTCTCCTTCCCTCCCCACCTCCTCCCCAAGGAAGGTAAGCCTTTTTGGTAAGAGTAGTGCCTCTGATTTTGTCAGATGTTCCCTGAGAAAGTAACTACTATCTCAAGTTTCAATTGTTACGTCTTTTATATATATATATATATATATATACTCAAGTTTCAATTGTTACGTCTTTTATATATATATATATATATATAATATGTGAACATTGTTAACCAGTTGTAATCTCCTAGCACTAACACAGCAAGAGAATTTATCAACAGCAATTCCAAACTTGGTTATCTATCACTTTAAATAAATGACCTATTGTATCAACAGTGTGAAATTGCCTCAATAAGAGTCCTTGGGATGATTCTGACAGGCATTTCAAAACTGTTTAACTGTGCTAGTGACAGCTCATTTGGTTCTCTGGTAGCAAGTATTAATCTGTCAGCCAAAAAAGCCTGTGAGGGTCTCTGACAGCAGACCTGTAGGTGACAGTCCACGAGGGGACCCTCGCATGTAACACTAACTCTGAATAGTAGCTAACTCCCAAAGTCCTTTACACACAAATCGCTGACCAAGTCTGAGACTAGGGATGGATCCAGCCGCATCTAGGCTTTCCATCTGAGGAGGAGCTTAGGAAGCAAGGGGGTCCATCCTGAACCTCATGACACAGCAGGAGAGCCTCCTTTAGCCAAGTGTCAGAGCCATATATATTTAACACGACAGAAGGCAAAGTGAAAGGTCTTGCCCCCAAAGCTGAAGGTATTATCCTCTCACAGTGCTCCACTTTAATGGATTTGTCAGACTAAGAATAAGTTAATTTAATTATGTGGCAAAATCATATTGGCAGTGAGCAAATATGAAAATGGTACGCTGTGTTGTTAGTAAAGAGTTGGATTTATCAAGAAGGAGAAATTAAGGACACACTTTTGCTAATCACAATTCATGTCCATAAATATTTGCTACTGGTTTTCAGTAGATCTAAATATATCTTCCTAAGGAAATATGTTCTATTAGCTGGAATTTTATTCCCCAGAAAACGTTAACTTCATATGCTTATCTGACTTGGAAAATAAAATCTTTAAGCTTTACCTATTCTATAAATGCCTTTGCTTCTCCTTAGCATTTTCTGCCACAATGGTAGAGGCAGCTCTGTCACAGCACTCCTCACTGCTGACACCACACGTTGAGCTTTCATGGGCACAAGAGGATGGTGTGGTTATATGTCTAGTTAAAAAAACTTTCTTGTTCTTAAGTTTGCTTCAACCGAGTGTCAAAAAAACTGTTATGCAGAGAAGAAAGCAAAAATGAATACAGCAATTTGTTCCCACTGAGGCCTGTTCTCACTGTCAGTGGCTGGCATAAAGGCTTCTCAGGTGATATCATCCCTGAAGCACAAAGTAACACTGAGCTCAAGGATGCGGCAAGTGCACCAAGCCATTTGAGAAAACCCCCGCTCAAGGGTGCAGCAGGTGAGCACGCTCATGAACAGGGCTTTTCTGAGCAGAAGACACAGCCAGATGGCAAATCTTTGATGGACAAGGTCTGGCACATTCGGTCCCAGGGGTGAGAAGAGACTGAAACAGTGCTCCAGATACATGAGAGGGAGCTTCAACTGTGTGACAGAAGACAGGGGTTAGATGTGTGAGAACTCTTGCTAGACTCAGTGTAATAGGGATCACAAAGACATTCTCATATATAGTGACATGCACGGCAGACTAGAAAGATTGTTACATTACCTTCCCTTCCCCAGCCATTACCACATTTTCATCCTCTTCTTTCACAATGCCTACTCAGCACCATTATAAGTTATGTTTATTAATCAGTCTGTCAGAATTTAAGTAGATTAAAGAAGATTTAAACTACACACCGTAATAGCATTGAAGGAAACCAGAGGGCAAATAAATGCTTTCAAAAGTTAAATCTAGGTGTTGATTAGTTATCTGCATGGTCAAGAGGCTGGGAAAAAATTAACTTTGTAAAAGTGGAGAATATTAAATTATTTTCTGAAATTTCATATCTAAGTTACTATAAAATACTCCGATTAATTTGAAAGTTACAGTGCAATCCCACCAATATGGGAATGTTTGGGAGTCATCCTGCTCTGCACAAACAAAACCAGAGTCCTCAGAAAATGTTGCCTTTGATGCCAGTAAGATGCTTTTATGTATCAGTTACATATGCCAATAGCCATGGCATCAGTAGATTGAAATGCGGACCTTGGTTTCTGGGTTTTTGCTTCATTTTGTTTTTGTGGCTGAGTCACCATCCCTGGAAGTGTTTAAAAGACATGTAGATGAAGTGCTCAGGATATGGTTTAGTAGTGAATAGGTATGGTTGGACCAGATGATCTCAAAGGTCTTTTCCAGCCAAGGGATTCTGTGATTCTGTGATAAATTGAAATCCAGGTGGGTCTATCTGGGCATTTATTTTTAATATCAAGAGAGTTCTGCCCAGAAATTTTCAATGGTTAGGCAGCATGTGATGAAAGGTAAGTGGTTTCAGTGTGAAAAAATCAGACATACCCCAACCTGATGATCTTCAGAATTACAGGTTTAAACAATTTGCTTTCTAAAATCGACCTATAGAGACTTAGCCTAAAAACCAATATGATGCAAGTGTTCTTCTTGTCCTTAGGGCAGTCTAGACATCAGCACGCACGTTTTATTTTTCAGCATTCACAAAAAAAAATCACCTTGCTTATCAACACTGCATATGGCACAGAATCACATGTGTTCAGGGAAAGGTGTCTAGTTTTGTGCTAACCAGCTCATCCTTTTGAAAGTGCAGGATTGTTTCCAGTACTGTATCGAAGGTATTAAGCAAATAACATTAAAAATCTTAATAGAAACACAAAGAACCTGAAACAAAAAGAAGTCTGATAAGCTTCTAAGGCTTTGAAACTATAAAGTGTTTTATACGTGTACCATTTTGCTATTTAAGTTTTTACAGAAAGTAAAACCTCAAGTTTAAACAAACATTTTAAGTTCCAATATAAACTACATTTCTGTTGATTTGGTCAACAAAAACCATACCTTCAGAGAAACTTTGTAATTGTTATGAAATAAATTCTACATATTTCTGCAGTCATGCAGCACTTGTGGCAACGGTATAGAAAACACTTTCATCTTAGGTTGACATTAGCAAAGAGCAGAAGTGCTGTAGTCCTCTTCTAGTTACCCATTTATGTCACAGTATAAAAGGTGACTATTATAGATCAGATCTTTTCAAACTCAGAGGGAAACAGATTGGTTTGCCTGCTAACATCCGTGTAACAGTTAGTCCAAGGTCCTCAATAGCAATACACTTTTGAAATCAGATTTCAAAGTACTAGTTGAAAGTAATCAACTCTAATGTTGTCTAACAGATGCAGAAACCGAGACAGCAGGAGGAAACAGTATTTGCTATAGTCATTATGTAGATCTGCAGCAGAAATGGAAAAAAAGACTCCAGTTCCCCAAAGTCTCAGTCTGAATCTCCATCTTGTAGGTCATATTGCTATGTTTATAGTAAATTATTTTATGTAAAGTCATATTTAACAATGTAATCGGAGTCACCAATAGTGTCATTTTCTACACAGTCCCTTTAGCAGCCCACATGCACATCACTGCCAGTAACTTATGAACCCACCACCTAACTCCCCTCTCATTTGGCAGTCATGCTGAGGTAATGAAATTCCTATTGGCATTACAGACATGGGTGAATGAATGGATGAGAGGTACCTCGAAAATGCTCTGAACGAGGAAAATTCTCACTTCACACCTTGAGACCAGAGACCTCTTCAATGTGCTCCTGCTGGCATAGACAAGTTTTTTTGGGACTTGTCCTTCCATGAAAAAAGTGGGAATGGTGAACACAAGGAAACAAGGCAGGGAACATTACCTCTCCTTTGAAACACTCAGGAACTTTCTGCCACACAGAAACAAGAAATTTGAAGAGGAGCCAGTCTACAGCCAGGGGACTGCAAAGATCTACTGGAGCAACCAGCTGTATGAGTTTAATTGTAAAGTGACTCCTTCAGCCAGACAAAAATTGTCAACTAGATACCAATTGTTCAGATTAAGCTTCTTTTGAAAGCTGGATGAGGATCTAAATATGTGAGAAACAGTATAAATTCTTTGCTTTTGAATATTTCTCCAGTCTTTTTTTGAACAATAGTTTTGTTTTGACAACTTCACAAGTGATAGTGGAAGTGGTCAATGAAGAGACAAAGGCAGAATGTAATTGAGAAAATATATAAATTGTCTCTTAACCTTTTAAAAGCAAAAGGAAAGGTTAATAGAGTAAAAAAATGCTTTCAGCAACAGAATATTTGTTCAAGTTTTCATTAAGCAAAGATCCAAACCTGTCATTACAGTTTCAGTGAAGTGTTTTCAGTTTGACAGGTATTTCTAAAAATGATCTTTCCAGGCTGACCTGAAAGTTTGAAAAGCAACTTACTTATACAGGCATCTGAAATGAATTATGGAGGGTTTCTGTTGAATTTAGGGTGGTTTTGGTGTATTTGGGGATTTTTTTGGAACTTCAAGCAATGCAGATACTGTCCCAGTAATCCTGACAGGCTGGATGAAACCGTATCCTTATCTCAGAGTTTAAATACAGCATTAGGACTCTTTAGGAAGGATATTGATGAACTGAGTTTCTGTGGCAAGTTTTTGTTATTGGGGGGCAAGGGAGGCTGCAGGGCCAATCTCTGTAAGAAGGGATCAGGAGCTGCCCTGTGTGGGCAGAACTGGTTCAACAGACTCCAAAAGAGACCCACGGCTGCGCAAATCTCAGCCTATCATTCAGGCTGGTGGCACCTGCGTGAAAACATTTAAGAAAGGGTAAAAAACTCTGCATAGCATCTGTGTGAGAGGAGCAATAAAAATGTGAAACAGCCCCATAAACATAAATGTCATTTGTGCTCCCATGTTGGAGCAGATCAGGAAGAACTACACCCCCTATGCTAAAGCCAGGGAAGATTGTGAGAAAGAAGGAGTGATGGAGACAAAGCACTGTGAGCTGACTGCAGCGTGCATTCCCTAAAGCCCTGCAGTACTTCAAAGGAGGAGAAAGAGGAACAAGTGTCAGGAGCAAAGGAGTCAACTTGAGTCTGGGAAAAAGGGGAAGTTAAGAATGGTGGTTTGACTTTTGTCTTTGTGTCTTAGTATCCTACTCTATTTTTAAATGGCAATAAATTAAATTAATAGTCCCTAAGGTGAGTCTGTTTTGCCCATGATAGTAACTGTTGAATAATCTTCCTGA
Organism: Tapera naevia; assembly: GCA_033556795.1. Taxonomy (NCBI): domain Eukaryota; kingdom Metazoa; phylum Chordata; class Aves; order Cuculiformes; family Neomorphidae; genus Tapera; species Tapera naevia. Next base: position 14,210,204 of record JAUMJJ010000023.1, on the reverse strand, counting down.
CTTTATTTTAACTCATAGTCTTTCCACCTCATTCTCACCCTGTCCGGCTGAGGAGAGAGAGTGAGAGAGTAGCTGGACGGGGATCTGGCAGCCAGCCACCATCAGTCCACCACAGCTGGTACGGTAGGACAACAGAGGATCAAGTACAGGGGACGTAAAACTACAGTAACAAAAAGTCTTCCCATGTTACACACATATTTCAGTGTCTTGGAGCCATAAATGTAACATTTGAAAAGAAATGTTAGAAGCAATAAGGAGATCCAGGAGCTGATAGTTGCTGCGCACCCATGTCATTTTATTATCCAAAAATATGTGCTTTTGGCTGATACCAGCTCCATCCTAGTCCATCATTTTCTGCCTGCAGTTTTATGTGAAGTCTAAGCATCTCAGCCAGATGCCTGGCAGTAAAGTGCCTTTTCAAAAGAGCATAGATATTTCCTAGCTCCTGTGAAATATCTGCATGTTCATGTGGATGTTTCAGATACCCCAGGGATGTCTTGAATGGCACTTCCATTTAGGCAACAGAAGTAGACCTCACACAGCCTGAGGAAGGAAGACTAAGGGAGCAGCCCTAGTCTCCCTCTCCTATGTGACTGCCATCTAATCCAAATCAATTGAATTGGAAAGGGGAAGCTACTAAGGAAAAAATTTTCATTATTATATGCTTCATCAAGACTCACATCTTATCACTGTTAAGCTATAACCATCCACAGGATACTACAATTAAATTAATTTCATAATTGTTCATCAGTTTAGCAAAATAATATCCATTTCTTTTCCCTTCAACCATGAATAAACAACATTTGAATTTTTTCCTCCTGTTCATTACTGCATTCTTGACAAGTCTTTTTTTTCTTCTTTTTTCTCTTTGTTGGTAAGTTCTCAAGGGCAGTCAAAAACAATGCTGAGAAAAATCATGACTGATCCACTCATGACTGCTATAGCAAGAAGTGATGCATTGTAATTGTATAAGGAGACAAAGGCTGACAGCCTTTTTGTGTTTCAGCAGCTGTTCAAAGCTACTAATCTGGAAGGCAATGGCAGCTGCTGACCCTAGAAGACTAAATCTGGTTAGTGCTGAGCAAGAGAGTGAAGGGCTGAGTGGGTCCAGCAGCCAGCCAGGTCAGCAGCAGCAGAAGGGCTCAGCACCCCAAGGATGTGGCCCCTGACTGCTGATTGTTTTAAAACTGCCTGGGCTGAAATGCTGATTCTAGCAAGGTTACTTGGTTTTGCAACTTGTTTTAGGCAGCAAAGTAAAGCACCCCATGACTCTACAGCTAATAACTCAATTTAGGATTTGTTCTTGAAGGGCACAAAGTATGTCAATGCCACAGGACTTCCCTGGGAGCTGATGACATTTGGCAATCTGTAGGGTCAGGTTCTGAGAACAAATACAAATGAAAGGCTCCTCAGTTGATTTCTCACAAGCTTTGAAGATTAGGTAGCACTATAACAGATTGAGTCTGGATTGACAGATTAAAATGATAAAGCTAGTTAGAAGTTTTGATGTAATACCGAGTATTTATTTACCTGCAGTGTGTTGTAGCTGCAATTACAAGGCATTTGGCAAAATTTTGTGGTGAGAAGAGGCTAATCTGTAAGGGTGACTAATTTCACTGGTAATTTGGCTGAAGTAGGGCCCACAAAGCCAAATTAATTCTATTGCAAAGTTGTGAAAATATTACATTTTTAAGACGAAAAGGTTTAAGGTACATTCTTCTGTCCTTAAAATAAACCTACTGGAAAAAAACATTAGTGTTGCAATTATTGACGCCCTTATAATTTGTTCCGAATCTTCATTATAGACTGCCCTTGGAGTTTTCTTTAACTGATTTTAATTAAGAATACATATAAGCTTGGGAAAGTATCACCTGAAACTGGAAAGATGTTTGTAATAACAACAGTACCAGAAATATTCATTTGTATTCAGAACATGGAACTCATGCGTATTATTTCTGGCTGGTGCCCTTGATACCATTGCCATTTTGTTCAGCCCTGTACAATCCTAATAGCTGAGCTCAAGTACTGTTGTTGTTATTATTATGTTTTGTATTTCTAGACAAGTGCATTTCTGGGTTTTAAATCAGCTATGTGTTCGAAGGCTTTACTGTTTTGCTCTTTGCCTTACTCCTCTTTCCCTTGCTACTAGTGTGATTCCAGTCATCTCAAGGGGAAAAATATTCCTGAGAGGATAAACACTGGCCTCTCTGAACTGGAATTCTACCCTGCTAGTCCTTTTCTAGTAAGTCAAAGAGGACTTTTATCAGCTGCTAACCACAACAGCGCAATTCAGAAGTCCATTTTCTGTTCTTAATCCTGCAATAGTCCCCTTTACCCAACACTGTACCCCAAAACCGTTTTGCGCACCCCTGGGCTGGGATCTGGTTGGTCTGCCCAAGATTTCAAAGACGTTTTGTGGGAAAGGGGGAAAAAGGGGTGGATGACTTTGTTCCTCATCTGTTTTCAAGACAGTTTTTTTCCTAAAACTCGAAGAAAAAAAGGATGTGCTGAGTCTTGCACTATGGCAAGTTCTGAGCATCGTACTTCTCCCTCATTAATTTTACCTAAGACTTATATGTAGTCTAATCACTGACTAAGTGAGCAGCCATTAAAATCACCTAGTTCTCCTTAAATTAAAAGTGTTATAAATGATGATTGCTTTTCTAAATGTTCCTGTGTTTTTTAGTATAGAAAAGGAATTTGAAATAGTTGCTTTAAACCAATATTAGTGTATTACATTTACTGAGAAAAAAATAGGATTTTTTAAATTGTTTATGCTATAACATGAATGTTTGACACAACATAAACTCTAACATTTTTTAGCACAAAAAAGAGTGGCAGTGTTCTCATATCCACTTGCTCAGAAAAATCTGTTAAGTGAACAAGTGTTAACAAGCAGTTTGAAAACAGTCAATGCCTTCACTCACATGTTTTATTAATCACCATAAACAGAATTAAGATCAGACACTCTGCATGAAGTATAGCAACACTATTTGAAGATATAAACCTGAAAAAACACATATCAGGTTCTGACCTCACTCCATTTTTAATCCAAATTATATTATGAAGAGCTTCACTGCAGTGTGTTAAAATACCATAGAGCCTATTTTGCTTATATCACTTGAAGTATTTGGTCTGGGAGACATGCTTCAAAACACATGCTGATTCTGCTTCTACCACAAATGGTGCCACAGGAGTCCTTCTGTGCTCAAGTCACTGTGTCAGCTAAGGAATAGGAAATGGGGGCTCAGTTCCCTCTCAGGAGGGCACTCACCATCACATCTCTCCTGGCAGAGAAGCACAGCCTAACCATCTGGCTGCCAATTAAGCAAAATGCAAGAAAGTGCTTTTGCTGCTTTCAGTTGAAGGTGATTTACCCTCCTGAGTACTCAAAGAACTAAAAAGGAAGATGATGTCCAAGAGCTAGGCACAAGACAACAGGCTGGAAGTTCAGGTGTTTATTAGAGAAGGAACAGCATTGGGAAGTGGCTTCTAAATCTGTTTGAACATTACAGTGAACAGTCATTTGGTAAAATATTGAAATAGAAATTTCTGGGAAGAACTGGAAAAGAAACCTCCTCTCTCCCAGGGGCCTAATTTCAGGAAAAGGTTAAGGGCAGTGATCTGCACCAGGGAAACGAAAGTCTCCTGCCAGGGCTATGTGAGCTACTGCTGCAGCTTCACAAAGCATTTAAGACTGCAGCATGTCCAGTACTGCCTAGTGAGTAACGTGGAGCTATGTGATAATCTCTGATCCTGCAGTGTACAGGCAATTTCAGCATTTGTTGGAGTCGTGGTTTATTGAGAATTGAGAACGTTTCTCATCTTGGTGAGATTAGGGTCCTAGACAACAACATTTTCTGGTTTGACAAGAAGCTCATCCACAGCTAAGAAATTAAAGAGGCAGAGAGAATTATTCAGCAGCACCAGAAACAACAAAAGAAAAACTCTCTGTAAGCCTTGGCAATGCATCTCTGAGCAGCACAATGAGCTTGTAGCACAGCCCAGCTGTATTTCAGAAGCGAAGATATTTGTGGTCAGCTAAAGGGGAACGATGTTGCAGTAGGCTGAGACTGGGACCCAGAAACTACTGGAAATTCTCAATTCTGATATATGCATAAACCTATTTGGATCTGCTGTACCTGGAGGGGAAAGGAGGCTGAAATGTAAGCAACAACTGAGATATCGCATTTGAAAGAGAAAGGACTAATGAAGCCTGCAATGAGCGTACTTTTCCTTCTGTTTTCACAACCCTATCGCATGGCTTTAGGGAAGCAATAACAAAAACAGTCAAAAATTACAAACTGTGAGGTCTAGTAGGTCACCTTTCTTTTGCCTGCTTGCACAGGACTCCAAAGGGAGTTAGCTAAAGATATTCAACCTGGCACAGGCAGGCTGTGCTGGCACAATGGGAGGTGCAGGAGGAAGGCAAAACCACCTGCAAAGCTGAGCACAGGCTGCACAGCTCCCTGGGAAGATAGATGGGCCACAGAGCAGAGCCTGGGGTCTACCTGGCCACACCACACCATATTACATGACCTCCAGAGCAGCTCTTGTTCCAGTATATTTGGGTTGCTGCAAAACAATTTTGATAAAATACTTGTAATAACATCATAATTAGATTCTGGTAATGTGCCTCATAAAGTATTGCACATTTATTTGCTTATAAGCACCACTGTTGTGTAGAATGTACTATGTCAATGGCTCAGGATAAGAATGTATATAAGAACAAACTGTAACAGGATTCCTGAGGCTATAAGTCGAAAGTGCAAACACAGAGTGAATCTGTGGGTTACGGACAAATGTCAAATGGACAATTTCTTACACAGGATAATGTAACTTTCAAGCTGCTGTGTTTCCTTAATCTGACCGGACAATCACAAACCTTACTGTGATTTTAGGTTGCACAAACTGATTTTTAAGCTTCCTTTAGGGCATCAAGTCTGAAACTTCAGCTGATTTTTCTTTATGTCTCTCAAACTCTGCTTTTCATGTCTGATAATTCAAAGTGAATGAATTGATACTTCTGAAATTCTGCATTAATATGTGTTTCTAAGCTTGTCAAACATGAGAAGACAGACAGACTTATCAGTGGAGTGAAGCAGAGCTTTATCCCCCAGCTGTATCACTAGAGTATTGGTGTTTAACAAAATTCCTTAATGCTACAGGCAATGACACAATTAAATCTTAGTTTTGTTTTTTCTTTTTACTGTACAAGTAAGAAACTTCGAAATAGCTGTAAATGTTATGTTATAAAAAATCCCCAGTGAAGTAAGACTATATATAAAATTTTATATATTTAATTATTCTAGGACAGTGTAAAAGTCTAAGAAGAAAAGTAAACTATCTTGTTTTGAAGGAAAACATGGCTGAAGATGTTAACTTTCCTTATATTCATAGACTCATGGAATGGTTTGGATTGGAAGGGGCCTTGAAAATGATCTAGTCCAACCTCACATCATCCAGTACAACTAGACTATGCAAAAATCTCTTCAGTAAATTCACTAGTCTTTAATTCAAGGTTTTGGATTTTTTGAACCTTTAAAGCCTTTGATTGCAATTGGAAATAGGATATTGAACTAGATGATCCACTTGGCTGAGCCATTATGCAGTTTCTATGTTGCCTTTTTTGAGTGGGGAGGGGAGCATTGAGGAGGTTAGGTGTGACTTGTATTCAGGTAAGTGTGAGATATCTCTCCCTACAATAAACTGCTTTTATTACTTCTGAAGGTGCAAATTGCATATCATTTCTAAAATTAAAACCACCACTAAAGTCAAATGAAAATAACATTAACTCAACACAGAGAAAAATAAAATTGCTCAGATCGAGTGATAAACTTAATTACTATGTTAGCTAAAAGTATGCAATAAACAACAATTCCTGCAAAATCCGAAGGCAGAACTCTTCATTTATTAATCAGCTACAAAACCCAAGGCATTAGCAAATCTAGTGCTAAGGGAACTGGCATTCTTTAGCCTGGAGAAAAGGAGGCCAAGGGCAGACCTTATCACTGCCTACAGCTACCTAAAAGGAGGTTGTAGCAAGGTGGGTGTTGGTCTCTTCTCCCAGGTAACTAGTGATAGGCCTCAAGTTGTGCCAGGGCAGGTTCAGATTAGACACGAGGAACAATTTCCTCACTGAAAGGGCTGTCAGGCACTGGAATGGCTGCCCGGGGGGCTGGTTGAATCCCCATCCCTGGAGGGGTTTAAAAGACGGGTAGATGATGTGCTCAGGGATGTGGTTTACTAGTGGACAAGTACAGTTGAACTCAATGATCTTGAAGGTTTTTTCCAACCAAACAATTCTATTATTCTATGGTAAAAGTTGTGGTTTCATATTCAGTCTACTAACGTGAGAAGGATCCCTGCAAGTGTAGAAAGCAAACCAAGTTAAAGTTTAGTTAAGTTAAAGTTAAGTTTAGCAATAACTGCACACATTGCTGTAATCATATAGACATTAATAGCTGGTAGTTGAGAAAGTCACACGAAATTACAACAGTGGGTTGTTTGGCTCAGTTGTGTTCAGTTTTATAAGGATTCCTGCTAATTAGGGACAGTATTTGGATAAACAGTTTAAATTAAAGTGACGATATTTCAGAACTGAAATCTTGTCTTTGACCACTAATGAGCTCTGACAGACAGAAAACCTGCCTTAACTGTTGGAGACACCATCACCTACAGATTATTTTCTGTGTTGATGTTTCAGCCACAGGTCTACATATACTCATCTCCTTCTCGAATACCTAAAACCATGAATGGTAACCAATCCCTTTCAGACACTCAAGGATGAAATTTTTGAAGATACTTAACTGATTTCAAGAAAACCCCCAAAGTTCCATTTTTTAAAGAAAATATTAACGAATTCATGACATTCAGTTTTATCCTGTTTCAATGTAGAGTAAAAACCTTTCTCTCGCCATCCTCCACCTCTCTGTTAATCCTCACAGCTTAAGTCTTCTCCAAGGTAAAGTCACTTCATACAAGTTTGCTTTAAAAGACAGGAAAATAATCCTGGAAATAATTTCTAGATTCTTGAATGTTCATTAATTTGGTTTACATTATTGTAGACTGTCTCCTATTAATATGGAAAAATCTGAACTAATAATGCTTTGACAGAATTTTAAGTTGTCTGCTTTACATGTAGCGACAACAGTTCACCGGATACTGAATCTGTAACACATTTATAATGTCAACAAGAACCTGTGATTTTTGTCAAGATGCAGGGGAAGAGGAAATTTCTAGAGAAATTCTTTAACATACTGACTGCTTTAATCTTCTATCTGTCTTCTTTCCCTCCCACCACATCACTGTTCTGTCACCTGCTATGATGTTAATCAGAATGACTAGGTCATCTTCTTTTATAAGCTTGCTGGATTAATTTTTTTCAAGGTCATCTGTGAATTGACTTTAGTAACCAATTATAAATTGGATGGTATTTTAATATTCTACCTTCGCCCGGAGTTTTACTCTTGAGGTGAGGAGAGACAAAAAGGAACCCAAAGGAGTTTGCATTTTAGTAAGCAAGCTGACAAATGCCATTATCCAATATCTTGATAATTTCTCCTGCCCTGGACACCCGTATTCTTCCCACTGAGTTCAAAGGGAGTTGAAAGAAACTCAGCATCTTCCAGAAACAGTACTTTAGTCTTTTAGCTAATATAATATATTAGCATATGATCTCTGGAGAAATCTGTCAATATTGGCACTTGGACACTTAAGCCTGACATCCAGAGTTCTGTACTATTACAAACGTATTTCTATTAAGGCAACAGAACTCTCTCTTTGATGTTGCTTTTGAAATCCAACAGTAAAAAGCAATGTTTTCCTTCATTGCACTTTCAAAAGACTTTGCAAAGTTTAAGAAACTTTTTTTGTCCATCAACTGGCAATAAACTATTTGTGCAATCAAAGAATATTTCAATGATTGTCTTTAAACTCTGTTAGATACCTGCATAACCTTGGGTTCAAAAGGCACAATTTGCAAAGCCCAGTTGAGAAGCATTTCAGATCTACTGGTTTAAGACCTCACAAGCATTTTCTAGAACAATGCTTACCAGGTGGCTGTGCTTAGGCCCAACCACAATGTGCGCTCTTAAGCATCTTATGACTTGACCATACTAATGCAATGATTTTTTTCCCCAACTTCATCCTTGGCATGCTTTCTAATTCTAGCGAGTGAACTATGGCTTTGTCTCTGACCCCTCACTGACCTCCAGTACAGTTGTATCTGTTCCCCCAGGCCAATGCTTCCAAAGACCCCCAAGATATCGCCCCCATCTTCCTTCTCCTACTCTGTAATAATCAGATCAGCTCAAATATTTCCCCAAAAGTTTAACTATATGCATACCCTCACTTAAATATATTCCTCTTCAACAGAAACAAGCAGTTGAAGCAAACAGACATAGAGACTTTGAAATGCACCAACAATCACACTTTCTTCAGTTATTACAAGAACTAGACATGAGTTAAAATTAAATGTGTTCTTGTTCTTTGTGTACCACCCTGGCATAGGTCCTTCCTTAGCTAGGCAGAGATTTTATTCCACAATAACAATGAGTTTTGTGAGTTATTGTCAGTCTTTTACAAGACCATGAGGAAAGGTAGACAGCGATTCTGCAGTTTTAAATTAAAAATGGAATGACAATCAGAATGAGAAATGGAGAACATGTTTGTGACAGAATTTGGTCCTCAAGGAGAATACGAATAATTACCCATGGGTATTCAGCTAGGGATTTCACACTGTGCTTCAGAAAGAGGAGATAACTCCAAACTTACGTGGTGCTATCAGTACCTCTGACCTACAAAGCCAACAGAAAACCTGGAAGTAAAATTTGCCCCGTTTGCCTAAGTATTTTAGGGAAAGAATGAGTTTTGTTCACATCAGGACGGGCTTAAATTATGGTTTTGATGTGGAACTATATAAGATTAGGGGTTTTCTGGGCTTTTGTTCTAAGCCACAAACAGGACATGACAGCTGCTTAGTGTTTTAATCTTGTATTCACAAAAACTGCAAACAAAGACCAAAACAAACAGCCTATATTATGAACCTTTGTTCGTGCTCTGTTTATGAGTGTTGATTTCACCGCCATTCAGTCCTGTCAAGGGCTGATCCATATAAAAATTAAGATAATAAATTCAGCTCTTGCCTAGCTCATCTCCTTTCTTTATACTTTCATTTTGAAGGTATGCACCAAGTTGATGGTGATGGAAAAATGTTTGCTTTTCCTGTAGAATTTACATGTCATACGTAACTACAGTGCATACTGCCTCACAATTGTCAAGGCTTTAGCCATTATGAAGCAGATGACTGCAGGAATGAGAATTAGAGCTTTGGAAGAGGGGGCAGTCATCCCAAGAGGATTACAAGGGTGAGGTGAGATCATGTAGAAGGGCTGAGGCCCAACTAGAACTCCAACTGGCCTCTTTGGTGAAAGACAATAAAAAAATGTTTCTTCAAGTATATTAACAATGACAGGAGGACCAAGGAGAATCTCCCTCCTTTTACTGGATGCAGGAGGTACAGTAGTGATGAGAGATGAGGACAAGGCAGAGGTACTTAATGCCTTCTTTGCCTCAGTCTTTAGTAATAAGGTGAGATATTCTCAGGATATTCGGCCTCCTGAGCCAGAAGACAGTGAGAATAAAGGCCCAACGATCCAGGAGGATTTGGTTAGAGACCTGCTTGGCCAATTAGACATACACAGTCTATGGGGCTGAATGAGATCCGCTCAGGGGTATTAAGGAAGCTGGCAGAGGTCCTTGCCAAACCCCTTTCCCTCATCTCCCACCAGTGCTGGCTGACTGGGGAAGTGCCACTTGACTGGAAACTGGTGAATGTCACATCCATTTACAAAAAGGGTCAGAGGGAGCATCCAGGAAACTACAGGCCTGTCAGTCTGACCACGGTACCAGGGAAGGTCATGGAGCAGATCATCTTGAGTGCTATCATACAGCACATGCAGGACAATCGGGTGATCAGGCCCAGTCAACATGGGTTTATGAAAGGCACGTCCTGCCAGACCAAACTGATCTTCTATGACAAGGTTGCCCATTTAGTGGATGAAGGAAAGGCTGTGGATGTGGTGTACCTGGACTTCAGTAAAGCCTTTGACACCAATTCTCACAACATTCTGCTTGAGAAACTGGCTGCCATTGGCCTAGACAGGCACACCCTCTACTGGATGGAAAACAGCCTGGATGGCTGGGCACAAAAAGTTGTGGTCAATGGAAACCAGTCACGAGTGGTGTACCCCAGGGCTCAGTGCTGGGTCCAGTCCTGTTCAATATCTTTATCAATGATCTGGACGAGAAGACGGAGTGCACCCTTAGCAAGTTTGCAAATGACACTAAGCTGTGTGGAACTGTTGATCTGCTTGAAGGAAAGGAGGCTCTGCAGAGGGATCTGGACAGGCTGGATCGATGGGCTGAGACCGACGGGATGAGGTTCAACAAGTCCAAGTGCCAGGTACCGCGCTTGGGACACAACAACCTCATGCAGCGTTACAGGCTTGGGGAAGAATGGCTGGAGAACTGCCTGGAGGAGAAGGACCTGGGGCTGTTGGTTGCCAGCAGCTGAACATGAGCCAGCAGTGGCCCAGGTGACCGAGAAGGGCAATGATATGTTGCCAGCAGGACCAGGGAGGTGATTGTGCCCCTGTACTCAGCACTGGTGAGGCCTCACCTTGAATCCTGTGTTCAGTTTTGGGCTCCTCACTACAAGAAGGACATTGAGGTGCTGAAGCATGTCCAGAGAAGGGCAACAAGGCTGGTGAAGGGGCTGGAGAACAAGTCCTATGAGGAGTGGCTGAGGGAACTGGGGCTGTTTAGCCTGGAGAAGAGGAGGGTGAGGGGAAACCTCATCACTGTCTACAACTGCTTCAAAGGAGGTTGTTGCGAGGTGGGTGCTGGTCTCTTCTCACCAGTGGCAGGTGATGGGATGAGATGAAATCACTGCAAGCTGCACCCGGGCAGGTTCAGATTAGACATCAGGAAAAATTTCTTTACTGAAAGGGTGGTCAGGCACTGGAATTGCTGCCCAGGGAGGTGCCTGAGTCACCATCCCTGGAAGGGGTTAAAAGGCATGCAGATGAGTTTCTCAGGGACATGGTTTTGTAAGGGGACAGGTACGGCTGGACTCAATGATATCAGAGGCCTTTTCCAACCAGATGATTCTATGATTCCTTGCCTAGACATGGGTGGGACGTCCTTAGGGTATTCAATTCCAGAATGCAGCATTAGGGCAATGAAGCAAAGAAGAGTCTTAGGCTGTTATCAACACTCTATGCCAGTCTCTTGCAGACTGTGTACAGATTTTTTAAAAATGCTTATAATCTGCATATCTCATAGAGGGCAGATAATAAGAAAGTTCCCTATTACTCTGTAGAACCATATCAAATCTTTTTATCTTACAGACAGGACTGAGGATTAGTGTCAGGCATGCTGGAATTCAGTAACCTATTTCTCTGTCACTGGGTAATAGCTACTTTTCACTTCTGCCATGGGTAGTAACAAGACAGTGTCAAACTGAAAGATATCCTTTCTAAAATGCATCCTTCTAAAATAGAAATTCTGTTTTCTCTTTTTTTTGAAGAAAAATATTTTTGGCATTTCCATTTCATTGTCTTTCCCAGAAATCATTCATTTTTATGTTCTGATGTGCTTAGCATGGCATTCTAGCCTTTCTGAATCCAATGGCAAAATTTCAACTGCTTTGAATGGGAGTAAGGATTTTCTTTTTCATGTATGCATAGTTATACAGTTGTTCGTATGTGCACACACTTGGGTAGATCACTTTAGCGCAGCTTTCAAGCATTATTTACCAGGATCCGTACTCACTCAGCCCCTTACCCTGCTTTTTAGACACTGAGGGTTGTTTTAAGTGCACAATTTACACGCAGGGAGACCTTGTGCATTCAGGCAGAGGACAAATTTTTTATGTGTTCTAGGGATAATCTATAAACCACACTGTCAAATAGGTCACCTCAGAAAACAGGGCGCTACAGAGAGAATGAGAATGGTACACAGGTCCAAAATATTTGTCTTTTGCCATTCAGGCTTCAAAATAAAGCCATTATACCTGTGCTTGCTCACTCTTCGAATTCACTTTCTGTCAGCCCAGGAGTTTTACTCCTGCAAATATTAGTTTTGTTCTCGTGAGCCTGACTATTTGAAGATGTAGTACATACTGCACGCAGCAGCTTGCCACGACCATGAGACAGCACTTCCACCCCCTGAGCAGGCAGCTTTGCCTAACAGCGGAGCCACAGAAGTGAGCAGACTGCATCAGGTGCAGCTGTACCCACAACCAGTTTTACTAGTGACCATTGCAACGGCCAAGAAAGGCAGGAGTTTGAATACCTGGATGTGGTAGAGGGATCACCAGCACCCCTTGATTAGTCCTGATCCACCATTTGAGGTTATTTTCCCCAAGCAGTGCACAAAGGGGAATATGTGCATGAAGGGTGGTAACTTCTCAGGCGAACACAGGTTCAGGTTTCCAATAAATCCACCTGCAGATGCCTTAACTTGCAAACCTATGGACCAGGACAGGTCCATAGGTGATCTTCCTATGGACCTAGTGCTCTTCCAGCCTTGCAGCCCACTTCCTCTGTATGTCTGGACAGGACTTTAGAGCACAGGAATATATCCAGACTGGCAAGCTTGTTCTCTTGGGGTTTTTCCTCTTGAGCATAAAGGACAACTTCCAGCACTCTCCACACCTCTCTTTTTCCTTTCTTTCTTTTCCTATTACTGGAATGACAAAATTAAAAATTAAGACTTAACTGGGAAGGGGTGTCTTCTGTCTGCTCAAGGTTTAATAATAACCTTCTGTACAAGAAGTCTCTATCAGTAATTCAGCCATGCTTCTCTGGACTCAGAGTAATTTGGGGGCCTGTCAGAAACATATTTGCACTGCAAAACAACTTTTTCTTACTTTCTAACATGGTAGAGAAGCCATGTAGCTGTAGAAACCTGCACCATGAACTGAGTGAGCCCCAGAATACCAAAAGCACAGAGAGGACTGACAAACATTTATTTTCCTGTCCTATTGCCAGCTTTATGTGAATTAGAGCTGCAAGTTTCATGTTGTTATTCAGATGGTCATTTGTCACACAGAGCCAAACAAATTTGGGGATACAGTAATGGTGACAAGTATACAAGATTACTAAACAGTAGAAGCATTTCAGTCCCTTTGGGATGAGGACAGAATTGTTTCACAGTTTCACTCTGCTCCAGTTCCCCTAAATTCAGCATATCAGCAATGACTGTATTCAAGCACACCTTTGAATTAGCATTACATATATACATGCAATTAGTATGTGTGACTAAACAAGTTTAAACTTGAAATTTTAAGTTAAAGATCTGTATAAAACCTACTTTTCAAAGGGTGTTTCATGTAACATTTGCTTGACCAAGAAAGTAATTTAAATTATTATATGATTCCTTAATGCTGTTTCATTTATTTTCCTATGAAAACTGAAAATCAAGTGGCTCTAACAGACTTTTTTGTTATTACGGACACGACCTTCACACAACAACAACAACAAAAAAGAATTCTAAATGACCAATTATAATTAAGCTGGTAAACCAATCTTTACACTGTCAGAAGGACAGGATAAATTTTTGTAATGAATAACACAGCCAGTCTGGTGGGGTGATTCAGAGTCAAAAGCTTTTTCTCATCTGTCTCTCTCCTTTGCCTGCTGCCCACTAAAGGAGTCTGGCTAAATCAAAAACACGGACCAAGGCATCTTTCTGTTTCCCCTGGAAATGTTATCCATTGTGAGCAGTGGCTTCAAGTCAAAATTATTTCAGCATGTTTATTAAAACATTATGTTGAGATTATAGCTAAGATTAAGTATATCTATTCTTCTAAGTTTTATTACACTGAAATAGAAAGATTTTTTGAATTACTGAAGGAAGTATTTCCTTTTTTTTAATATTTAAATGCTAAAGAATAAAAATCCCTTTTTGATACACTGGAACAAAGCATAGGTAAGACTAAAACTAATACATATAAAAGAGGATGATTCTCACTGGCTTTACAGTAGCCAACATTGCCATCCTGACCCTGATACAGCAGGAAACTATCAGAGAACATTCAGCAAAAACACTGTTTCTCTAGATATTTCTGCAAGAGCTCTTTCCTTTGTAATGCAATCTGAATATTGCAGACAGGTCTCAATTTATTTTCGAGTTCAAAGGAACAGTATCTGCCAAAAGCACCATACTCCTTGCTCATTTGAAGATGGAGACACAGTGAAGCCTTTTCTGGAAGGAAGGAAGGAAGGAAGGAAGGAAGGAAGGAAGGAAGGAAGGAAGGAAGGAAGGAAGGAAGGAAGGAAGGAAGGAAGGAAGGAAGGAAGGAAGGAAGGAAGGAAGGAAGGAAGGAAGGAAGGAAGGAAGGAAGGAAGGAAGGAAGGAAGGAAGGAAGGAAGGAAGGAAGGAAGGAAGGAAGGAAGGAAGGAAGGAAGGAAGGAAGGAAGGAAGGAAGGAAGGAAGGAAGGAAGGAAGGAAGGAAGGAAGGAAGGAAGGAAGGAAGGAAGGAAGGAAGGAAGGAAGGAAGGAAGGAAGGAAGGAAAAGAGGATTGTTTAGTCCAAATTCCCAATGGTTGACTTCCAACGCATCAGAAAACTGGTATTAGCCAGTCAATCTGTAAGAAAAAAAGGAGAAAAAAAAGACAGCTCAATGTTTAATATGCTTGCTTGAATGTCAGAGCTGTATATTCAAATCCTTCATCTGTCAGATTGTGGAGCAGGGATATGAAGCAAAACTCCACGCTTCAGGAGAAGATCAGGAAATCTTACATGAGTTTCCATATTAGTCTCATCTGAATTTTTTTTTTCAGTGGATATAAAATACAGAAATGATCACGGCAGCAGAAGAAATCAGCTTCATCATGAAAAATGCCTTAAACTTCAGAATACAGGGTTTCCCTTATCTATCCTTTTACTATCTGGCTGCATTTTGTGCACAAGTGTCTTCCATAGGCATGTTTAGCTGATTTGATTCATCTGAGGCCAAGGCATAAGAACAGTACAGAATGGACAATTATTAACTTGTCAAGTATAAAGTCAGGCTGCATACATGTCTAATGGGAAAATTGTAAAGGACTTTACAGAGAGGAAAAAGGGTAGCTGCCTTTGGAGCTTAAATCATAGCATAGCTTTGAAGATCCGTTCTTGAGTTATATATGGTAGTATCATGGTTACAGTCTTTCATGGATCCTGTTGAGTGTTTTCAAAGTAAAATATGAAGTCTGAACACTTCCCATTTGCACTTCTGTGCAAATCCATTGCCTTCAAACCTTCCTTCCACCTCTCCATCTGAGGGCACAGCTGCAGGCTCATGAACCTGCTACCTTATCCTTACACAGTCTCCTTGCACATGACCTCTCCTCCCAGGGCAATTGTCTTTGACATGCTCCGACTACACTGAAGGAATAGGCATAAGGAGGACGTGCTCCGCCAAACAGACGTATCTCATTTGTAGCTGGCACACAGTAACTATTGTTCTTGGGTTGTTTATGCTTTATTCCCTATGGCCTCAGCTAATATATTCTTGGGCTGATTCTTTATCTTTTACTGGCACACATCAGAAATACTTCTAGTCCTCTGGGTGGGGAAGGGTTTGACATTCTCTTCTAGTTCAGATCAATATCACATCAGCAGGGAGGGATCGAACACTTGCAACTCTCATTCTTTTATTATTTATTCACATTCGATTATCTCTCAGCTCTTATTGACATTTTCTATTCAAATAATATGAAACCAAGACTCTTTGACCCTAAGTGACAAGTGGTGCAGCTGGATTGCAAGCTATGATCCTGAGTAACAGGCAGCTAAAGCAAGAGTATGCAACATGTGGTGCTGGTGCGAGCCTTACCTGGGAAAGTGCTACTGAATATGAACACTCCTTCCAGGGAACATGGCTGGCCTGTAGAGTTCATCAGTACCTAAAATAAACGCCTGCAGACCCTGGTCCTCTCCCTCACCTTATGTTGGAGCTGATGAGCCACTGAGGAACAAACTACTGCAACTGTGCTTCTGTACCACATAAAAGTGGACAAAGTATATGGTGGTTGAAATCTGAAACCAGCGGAACAGTAATGACAGTCCCTCCCTTCAAGGACAATCCCTGCACACTGACAGGGTCTGGCTGGTATCATTCTAAATGATGCCAGGAAGTGAGGCCACTTTTTGTTCTCACATCCTACTCCTTATGGATAATTTAAAATACGATTATATGCATATTAATTGTTTTCAACTTCAGCTAAACAATAGTTACGGCTTTATTTTATCATATGCATAGATTGCATATCTTTCTGAAGCATTCCTAGAATATTAGAAGAAGAATAATCACAAATGTTAAGATATGAGCACAACGGACATATGCATACATGTTGCATATCAGTATGCAACTTGCATAGGTGCAGTTTTCCTTTTACATGCACTCCTCCCCCTCCCGGAACAGATTAGATAGATACATTCAGATGGGAGTCAGTCAGTCTACACAGCTCTACAGCAGACACATGATGTTTGCAGATTCTCTGCAGTCCTGAGGTGTTAATATTGGCAGCACAAGGACTGTATCTTTGCTGATATTATATGACATAGTTTAATGGAGATAGAATACATGGAAACTGGGATCTGACACAAAACTATAATAAAAAAATGACATTACAATAATCATAATAAAACCTGCTTGTGGATGAAAACATAGATCAATTCTGCCTTGTGGATGCATAATTGCCAATGCATGAATTATGGGACTGCATCTTCTGAAATGAATCTGCTAAAGCAGAAGCTTGTTTTATTCTCCATGGAAACAGTTGGTCTTTGATGCCTTTAGTATTAACAAACCTTAACCTATTAACAAGTCTTAATTTTTAAGACTTGAGAAACAACATTCTCATATGCCATAATAGAGGTTTATTTAATTTAACTTGTGAAAAACTGTCAGAGCTGATGGAATTTTAACATTAGCATGAAAGAAATGTAGCTAAGACACATCCACTACTAAGATCATGAGTAATTTTTTGAAAATAGGCCTTTATTGAGTTAAAATATTAATTTGTTTTTCCTGTTTTAATTAGACATTAATCCTCAAGTTCTGAATATCCCACATCCTGGAATGTGGGAAGTCCACAGGCAGACTTTAATTTTGTTTCTCGAGCCTATCTGCTTTCAAAATGGACTCCCTCCAGACCAAAAAGATAAATTCCTTGAAGAGTTTATGACATGCAAAATTCCAGAATCCTGGATACCATTTCATGAGTATAGAGCCATTTAGGATAGCAAGAGTAAGTACGGCTAAACACACATTTAAAATACAAGTTCAAAAAACAGAACTGTTGGCCTTTTTACCATGACAAACAGGAGAGGAAAAAAGCCATGTGCCATACAGCAAAATCCTCTAGAATTTTCTCCTCCTTCTGTAGTAAGCAAATAATCTAAAGTCTCTGCTTCTACCTCTTGCAAGCAAACAAGGAACATTTAAAACATCAGACTTTCTTGATAAGGAAATGCATAAAAAAAAGGTCATTACTTTAAAAGGGAAAGGGAGAAAATGAATCAGCAAAGGGAACTAAAAACTATTTAGTCTGGTCGGTCTCACAAAAAAGAATGACAATAAATATTTCTATAAAAAGCATGTTTAACTCCTATAATCTCCATGATAACAATTACTTTATTAGGTTCAGAATATTCTTCCTTCCTTTTATTTTTTTAATTTTGAATTAACTGCTTGTGTAGACAAGCATCTGCTGCCTCTCCATCTCACAGCTGCTCTCTCTTGAATTTATTCTTACTAGTCTGTATCCCTTGCCCTTTGTCAAGCAAATACTTGAAGACTGTCTGAAATGGTCAGTCTGGGCAAAAGGCCAGGAAGTGAAATCACCTCTTTACCACTCAATTTCCTTCTATTTTACTTTGTTTCCCTAGGAAACTTTGCCTCGCCCCTAAAAGTCTGCCAGTCCCAGAAGTCTGTTATATAATTACAATTCTATGTGAAGTTACTAAAAAGATGGGGTTCTCTAACCATAAAAGAAAATTCACTAATTTCCAAAAATATTTTTATTTAGGTCAAAACCCAATTAAATATTAGAAACCTATAATAGGATACAGGAAAATGGGAATTAATGTCTTATTCTTTTGATTTGGGTGTTTTTTCTAGGATGAGAGGACATCAGGACTGCATTCAACATTTTCCTAGACCTTTGAACCTATGATTTACACAGGCTGCTGATAATGCCCCTTTGGACCAGAAAGGAAATGACACACAGAAAGTGTCAAACTATTCTGACAATAACGCTTTTCAAGGATAACCTTTGAGCCACAAAGTAACTTCAAGGCTGCGAACATCCCTCAGTATACAGTGGGCCTCTCACAACTGCCTAAAGGAATATGATTGAAGAATCATACGCCATCTCTATGTAGTAACTGCCCTTCCTTTGAGCTGTCACTATCCTTCACTCCATGCTGACAGCCCTGCACTGCCTGACATCAGGCTACTGTGGGGGCTGCCCAGCTGTGCAAACATACCTGTGGTCACCACCTTCTCTCACACCAGCATGTGTGCTACACTGGGCAGCAGCAGCAGGGACATGGCCTCTCCACTCCCTCTGACACCCTGATACTTCTGCACTGGTGAATGATCTTCCTTCCTTATGCTCTTGTTTTTGTGTCTACTCCCTCTTTTCCTGCCTACTTATTTTATTCTGTGCTGCAGTTCTCCATTCCCTCAACTTAATCCTGCTCTCAGACTTTTTCTTTTCTTTTCTTTTCTTTTCTTTTCTTTTCTTTTCTTTTCTTTTCTTTTCTTTTCTTTTCTTTTCTTTTCTTTTCTTTTCTTTTCTTTTCTTTTCTTTTCTTTTCTTTTCTTTTCTTTTCTTTTCTTTTCTTTTCTTTTCTTTTCTTTTCTTTTCTTTTCTTTTTTCTTTTCATACAAACATCTAAATACAGGTGCACAAAAACACAATTGAAAGCTCAGATTCTGCAGCATGTGGACATTTCATAAGGACCAGTAAAACATATCAAACCAGTCAAAGCTCTGACCATTGCTGGGTGTTGTCCATTCAAGGTACAGAAAATGAAAAGATGATGCAGGGAAGGCTGATCATATCACAACACATTTCAGTGCTTTTCCTTTTTTTTGACATAGTTAACTGCAAATTGTAATACATTGTCATACCCCACCCCCAGCTCCTGTGGATACTCTCATGCCAACGTATACTCAACACAAAGCTCAAATGAGGCAAATAGACAGCTCTATGTAATACAGGAGATATGAAGAATTTGGAACCTGGGGTGGAATGAGCATGGATTATCCAGTCAACAAAAGGAAGGAGACTGGGCTAAAGTGAAAATAAAGAAATATTTATAGACTACAGTATTTTTTGAAAATATTTAAGATGTGTAATTTGAGAGTTCTGGAGTTCATTTCCCCTAGCTAATTACAGAATTGGAATCTTTCTTAATAACTCATTAAAGATGAGTGGATGTGTTAACAGAATACATTACTGCATAACTAGTAATGGAAACATGATCATCTAAACTGAATAGGCTTTGAGGGGAACATATGCATATAGGTAATGTTACAGCCACATCTTTTTATTTATTTGGTTTTGCCGAGGCAGTCCACATATTAAGCGTCCCTTCAGCAGGTCAGCACTAGTTACATTTTATGTTCTTGTCATAAATGTAACAGATACACTACTGTGTTCATGACAGCAGTTAAACATTGTTCCTTATTTTTCAAAAAAGTCCCATAGCCATACGATAATGTCATTGGAAACTTATTACAGTAGACAGGAACTTGCATGACCCCTGCTGGGTTATCTTTTCCAAATTGTGTAAGTGAACCTTGTTATCTATGCAGTCCTTTTGCAAGATGAATAATTAATTTTTTACGATCGTGCAAATGGTTACAATAAGACAGAAATTTTCATTTCTTGTCCTGTTCCCTGGAAAAGTAACAAAAGCATGCCAGATTCCATCTGGCATTTTTACTCTCTGTTACAAATTGTTTCATTGAATGTAAGGAAATTAATCAGAAGTCTTGGCACACTGTTTAAATGAGGCTGACCTAATTCACTTCAAGAGGATATGATTTTTAACTTCGGTATTTTCTTAAAGAAGAATATAACCCTTTTGGAAGAAAATATATTGTGTTACTTAAATACAACTAACATGTGAAGTGTAGGGCTGCCTTATTATGTGACAAACTACTTGTTAAACACAGACATCAATTTCATGAAGCACTGATTGAGGAAAGGAGGAATTAACCTGTAATTTTTGAGGCATGCAATCAAAAGCCAGTGATTCTTACTTTTTCCAAATACCCGTTTCTATTGGGTTGTTTATTTTCTGTCTCTTAACAGAGCACTGAAAGATGGGGAATATGTTTTGACTCTACTCATGATAGATTCAGCAGAAGGATGTGTGGATCCAGCAGAGATATTGGTTGAGATAAGGGGAAGGGAGTGAGCTCACAGGGATAATGCAGCTTCTCCACTGTCAACCACTGCAAACTCCGCAGGGCTGCAGCAAGCTAAAAGGCTGGAGCTATGCAAACAGGTGACCCTACCAGACTATTGAGCTCTTCCTGCCTTTCTCACTCCCTCTCCAAAGTTTCCAACCCCAAATAAAACTGTATCATGCAACAGACCACAAGAGGTTTCTTCACCTGTACAGGACACATGATAAAGACAGCTGCACTTTAAGTAGCCTTCCTTTACATTAGCAGCTGTAGCTGCTTCTGCTGTTAGACAGTTTCCAGGTTTGTGGCAGAATGGGTAGAAGAATCTATTTCCAGACATTTTCCTTTGGAGATGAGTCATGTCACGAGTTGGTCTGTATTCAGTCATGTCCTACACATCACAGTGGTAACCAATCATTTCACTTGTCCCTGTCACAGATCTCTTATTGCACCATCCATCTATCTCTGCAAAGCAAAATACAGCTCTTCATAAGAACACGATGCTACACCTGTCTGTGAGACTAATTCTAATGCAAGTATACCTCCTTAAGCCCTAACAGTTGAACGCACGAAAGAATCCATTCTAAGAGAGAAAAGCAGCTCTATAAATTCACCCCTTCACTCATTACTCTTTAGTCAAAATGTACATATAAGACAGACACACTGACACAATGAAAAAAACCTAAATGCTCTCAGTAAAACTGCAAATATAGCACTCAGTAAAACTGCAAGTATAGCAAACCATTGTTTTTACAAAGGCTCAGCTTTTATCAGCAGAAGACCAAGGAATAACTACAGCTAAACAAAGCCTTTACTACTGAACAAAATAGTTACATTAGGACAATAGTTACATCAAGCCTTATAACATGCATATTCATATAATTAATTCTTCTTTATACGTAAAATTTAGTTGTCTCACATATTGACTGCTATAAGCATTTCCGTGTGAGGAGCTGGTCCTCTCTTTCAAGACAGGATGTCTTCAGGAAAAGCCCCATGAAGACTTCTAATTGAAATGTTTTCTGATTTACTCAAAATGGAAGCAGGTGAACATTCAAAACCAGAGGAAGAAGTGTTTTCTGGAGATCAAGTAAACCTGTTATTTTTTAAATATTCAGCAGGACTCTTGGGGGTAGTTGTAGGAGAGATGAGCAGATAATACAGGCAGATCGAGCAGACATACAGCTACCATCTCTGTTTCCTGCTGGTGAAAGCCTTCAGCTTTGACATGCAGTGTTTTCGTCTTTCTGTGCACTGCGAGTTCCTCCAATGACACTGGACTGCCTGGGGCACTGGTGACTAACCTGTTGTTTCCAAATTGCTGGTTCAAATATATCCCAGAAACTAAAGTAATGGCCTGTGTGAAATGAGCTAGTAGTACCCATCAATTGCCTGGCAGAGAAGCCATCCCAGATGACCCAAACGATGCCCTTGCTGACAGTCGAGAAGCAAGGGAGCAAATGTTTTCAGGGACTGATCTGCATTCTCCCCTGTAGGGACAGAGCCTTAGGTTTGAAGCACGAAATGGAACTTTTTTGGTGCTTCTATATTATTCCTTCTATTTATAAAGGTTAGTTTCTAATTATCTGTAATAAATTAACTCCATTTTGAAAGAGAAAACAAACCAAAGCTGTAGGATTGCAGAGTCATGTTAGGCAAAGCCTTGACATCATTCCCCAGTGAGATGGCACTAGTAAAGCTGTAGCAACTCGCCTTCTTTCCCAAAGCTACCAACCACATTTGGCAAAACCAGCTCCTGATAGGTATAACAGGTATTTGTAGAAGGATTGCTATTGTACATCATCGAGAAACAGCAAAGGACTAAAGGAATGACATTTAGTCTAAGTACATTTAAGGCCAGATCTGGTGTAAAACTAGATGTTTGTATGCTAGATGATAAAACCTCCTGATGAAAAGGAAATGCATCTTTCGAGTTCAGAGTGCAGGCATATAATTGAGTTCTCTCTAAACAATGTAATAAGAAAAGCCAGGAACAGAACATCGATGCTGGACTTTCAGCGGGCAGATTTTGGATTATTTAAGGAACTGGTCAGGGAAATAGCCTGGGAAATAGCTCTTAGTGGCAAGGGGTTCCATGAAGGCTGGATGCACTTCAAGAATGAAATCTTGAAGGCGCAGGAGCGGGCTGTCCCCGTGTGTTGCAAGAAAAGTGGTAGGGGCAGACGGCCGGCCTGGATGAGTAGGGAGCTTCTGAAGGAGCTAAGTAAGAAAAAGAGGATGTATCGTCAATGGAAAGAAGGGACGTAAGCCACGTCGTGTTCAAAGATGTTGTTAAGTCGTGTAGGAGGAAAATCAGGGGAGCAAAAGCCCAGCTGGATCTCAAATTGGCCACTTCCATTAAGGATAATAAGAAGAGTTTTTATAAATATATCAATGGTAGAAAGAAGGGCAGCAGCGACCTCCACTCCTTGTTGGATGTGGAGGGAAATATAGTAACCAAAGATGCAGAAAAGGCTGAGGTACTTAATGCCTTCTTTGCCTCAGTTTTAAACAGTAAGGATGTCAGCTCGCTTGACAGTTGGCCCTCTGAAGTGGTTGATGGGGGCAGGGTGAAATATGGCCCTCCTGCAATCCTTGAGGAGAAGTTAGAGACCTGCTGAGCCGCTTGGACCCTCATAAGTCTATGGGGCCGGATGGGATCCATCCTAGGGTGCTGAGAGAGCTGGCAGATGAACTTGCTAAGCCGCTCTCCATCATCTTTCAGCAGTCCTGGCTCACTGGAGAGGTCCCGGAAGATTGGAAGTTGGCCAATGTGACGCCCATCCACAAGAAGGGCTGTAAGGATGATCCAGGTAATTACAGACCTGTCAGCCTGACCTTGGTCCCAGGTAAAATCATGGAACAGATAATCCTGGGTGACATGTGGCACTTGCAGAACAGTCAAGAGATCAGTCCCAGCCAGCATGGGTTTAGGAGGGGTAGGTCCTGCCTGACCAACCTGATCTCCTTTTATGACCATGTGACTCGCCTGGTGGATGAGAGGAAGGCTGTGGATGTGGTATACCTGGACTTTTGCAAGGCCTTTGACACTGTCTCCCACAGTAGACTCCTAGAGAAGCTGGCAGCCCGTGGCTTAGATGGGAGAACTCTGTGCTGGGTTAGGAATTGGCTGGATGGCAGAGCCCAAAGAGTGGTGGTGAATGGTGTTTCATCCGGTTGGCGGCCGGTCACCAGTGGTGTTCCCCAGGGATCGGTGTTGGGTCCCGTCTTGTTTAATATCTTTATTGATGATCTGGATGAGAGAATTGAGTCCATCATCAGCAAGTTTGCAGACGATACCAAGGTGGGAGGAAGGGTTGATCTGTTAGAGGGTAGGATGGCCCTACAGAGGGACCTGGACAGATTGGAGAGATGGGCCAATTCTAATGGGATGATGTTCAATAAGTCCAAATGTCGGGTACTTCATTTTGGACACAACAATCCCATGCAGAGCTATAGACTGGGGACAGAGTGGCTGGAGAGTAGTCAGGCAGAAAAGGACCTGGGAGTGCTGGTGGACAGGAAGCTCAACATGAGCCAGCAGTGTGCCCAGGTGGCCAAGAAGGCCAATGGCATTCTGGCCTGCATCAGGAATAGTGTAGCGAGCAGGACCAGAGACGTTATTGTCCCCCTGTACTCAGCACTGGTCAGGCCTCATCTTGAATATTGTGTCCAGTTCTGGGCCCCCCAGTTTGGGAAAGATCTTAGGATACTGGAATGTGTTCAGAGGAGGGCAACGAAGATGGTGAAGAGGCTGGAGCACAAGCCCTACGAGGAGCAACTGAGGGAGTTGGGGCTGTTTAGTCTAGAGAAGAGGAGGCTCAGGGGAGACCTCATTGCTCTCTACAACTACCTAAAAGGAGGTTGTAGTCGGGCAGGGATTGGTCTCTTCTCTCAGGTGATCAGTGAGAGAACTAGAGGACATGGACTTAAGCTTCGTCAGGGAAAGTTTAGGCTTGATGTGAGGAAAAAGTTCTTCACTGAAAGGGTGATTGGCCATTGGAATGGGCTGCCCAGGGAGGTGGTGGAGTCGCCGACCCTGGAGGTGTTTAAGGGGAGACTGGATGAGGCATTGAGTGCCATGGTTTAGATGATGGGTTGATGTTAGTGTAGGGTTATGGGTTGGACTTGATGATCTCAGAGGTCCTTTCCAACCTTGTAATACTGTGATATCTCCCCTGTGCTCACCCACAAAGTCATGTGGTTCCACGTCTTTGTCCTGACACACCATGAAGAGGGGTGAATGCAGGATTGACAATTCCACTAGGCAGCAGAGCTTTGAAAACAGAGCTGTGACGACACTGTAGATTTTAATTTCTTAATTCTTTGTCTAGAATTAAAACAACAGGGTTTTGTTTTGTTACCAAAAAAACTGTTTTCCATAAAATGAAATCTACCGGTATCAAAATTAATTATACTTCCAAATGCATGCAGCAAATTTAATGTAATCATTTTTACTGAAGCATTTTAATAGCTTTTAAAATATAGAACTTGTTAGAATATAGGCAATATTTGAACTAGTTTCACTTTTGCTGAATACCAAGAGAAACAAAATACAAACTGAATATAATGGTCTCCTTAAAAACAGTTATGAGTCAATTCAGTTCACCCCTAATTCCCTTCTTCTATTTCTTGTATTTCAAAATGTTAACTCTTACGATTGTGATAAACAGAATTTCCGTATATGTGGCTACCTATTGGTACCATACAAACAAGATGTCTTCTCCAAGCAAAAATTAAGTAACTAGTAGATGCATATTTTGGGGAAAGGTAGATATTTAATTCTTAGATTTTTACATAGATCTGAAATAAGCATTTAAATCATGCTACTTATCATAAACTTGTGGGATCGTGGTTGCGAGGGGCCTCAAAAGATCATGAGGTCCACTCTTTCATAGGAAAAGGAGCCTAGATAAGATTATCTAGCAGTGGGATGCTCAATTGCATTTTGAAAACCTCTAGTGACTGGAGACTCTTCCACGTCCCTGAGGAGATTGTTCTAACAAATGACTCTTCTTAGTGTAAAAAATTTCTTGCTTATGTCCAGATAAAACCTCTTGCAGTGCAACCTGCACCCGTTGCCCCTTGTCGTCTCCATGTCACTCCTGAAGAGAGAGCCTCTCTCCTCTTTGCAACTGCCTTTTACATACTGGAATACCTGAAAAGACATAAACAACGCTTGAAAGTCTGTTTTATTTGGGAAAAAAAAGAAGTTCATTGAGAATGTACTGATGTCGACTTATTCTTTTTTAGTATCTTACTTTTTGCTTTATTGCAGCCTCTGAGCTCAGTTGGGCAATAAGAATGCAAAGACCATCCAAAATGGCAGAAAATGAATGCTAAAAGCAACTTCCATCAAGCTGGTTTCTTGTCATTAAGTATTCAGGGGGAAGGCAGTCAAACCCAGGCATGGCTTACACATTAACTGTAAGGCATACTGTAAGTCGACGATACATCAGGTACCAGGGATGTTATTGTATAGAATTTATGCAGATTGTGGTTTTCCCTTTTACCCCTCATCCTTTGCCTGTTAATAAGAAAGAGAAATTTTGTGAATAGAGATTACTGCGTGCTTCCTGCATTCTCTGCTGTCCAGGTCACAGAGTCTGGGGCAAGTGGAGAAGTGTAATTCTAAGCTTTTGACTTTTCTTGCATTTCTGGCAATTCACTAGCAACATCAGATGCTTCCCTAGGAAGCAGTCACTAAAAGGCTTTGCACAGCAAGACAGTTTCCTGCTCCAAAACTTATAAAAATTACTATTGAGAATCCCATTGCAAAAACAGCCTGTACTTCAGAGCTTCATCACACAGTATGCCTGTACACCTGCCTTTCTAAATCTTCTTTGAGATGTTCAGAGAAAATGAGCTATATCTCAGTGTAGGCCTAGAGTCACTGAGATCTGTGCAGGATGGTCACAAGCTGGCTGAATGAGACTTGCCATACAAATTTATTCCTTCCAAAGACACATTAAATTCTTCAGAAAGTGCTGAACAGATGCAGAGCCTACTAGTATACTGAAGCAGTGAGGGTTCTTTGTGTAAGACTGAATCCACCTGGAGCCTCGATCCAAGACTGTAGAACTCCCACCTCCATAGAATGCAACTACTGATGAATGTTACTTTTTTTTTAATATTAAAAATAGATATTTTCTGGTTTTTTTCCCAACTTTTTATTGGCAGGCACACAAAACACTTGGGGAAAAGAGCTAACAGCAGATAGACATCAGAGTATGAAAATAGGGCAACCCATAGACTGCCTATGGAGTAACAGCTGCAGTGGATCAGTTAAATCCATTCAGAAAGGCAGTGCGGGCATCTAATGTACCATGCCTTTAGGCCAACTTTCTTGGAAGCCGTAAGCTGAAACAGCTTTAGAGTGTTAAACTGGCTCAGGTGTTGGGAGCTAAAGGATTTGGGTGAACAGCTTCACCTAACCAGTTCACCTTTCACCGAAGAGGTCAGCTCTTCTCCTGGAAGTACCACACAACAGTGTGCCAAGACGCCAAGACATTTAGTGGGAGGTGTCCCTGCCCAAGGCCAGGGGACTTGGAACTGGATGATCTTTAAGGCCCCTTCCACCTCAGCCATCCTATGCTTCTGTGATCTCCTGGACAGGGGCCTGAGATGGGCCCTGCTACTGTGGCTCTGGGCTTCGTCACCCTCCTGCCCCTCTGACAGCGGACTGGGCACTAGGATTTTCCAATCTCGTCTTCTCCTGAGGTTGGACACCCGCCCGACAGGCTGGACAAACACTTCCTGGCTGAGCAGGGCGCTGCTTGTCACCCGCCTGCCAGCAAACGGAGGATGCCGAGGTCACCCCCATCTCCCGACACGTTTCCTCCGGCGGGCCCGGGGGAGGGCCGTGGGCGCGGGCCCGGCGCTGGGGTGGGACGGGGCGGCCAGGGCCAGCCTGAGCCGCAGGCCACAGCCACCGGGGCAGCCCGTGCCCCCGGGCCCGCCGCGGCGTCGGGATGAGGCGGGCCGGCCGCTGGTGCCTGCTCCTGGCTGCGGCCTGCGCCCTGGCACGGGCCCCGCCGCCGCGGCACGCCGTGCGCTGCCAGCCCGACGGTGCCTGCTTCAGCGCCCACCTCGCCAACAGCTCCTACGCCGAGGCGCGCAGCGCCTGCGGCCGCCGGCGGGGCAGCCTGGCCTGGGTCAGCGGGGAGCCGGAGCTGCGCCTGCTGCTGGCGCTGCTGGCCGAGGCGGCGGCGGGGCCCGCGCCCTCGCTCTTCTGGGTCGGGCTGAGGAGGAACGCCTCCGCCTGCACTGACCAGGGGCGGCCGCTCCGCGGCTTCTCCTGGGAGGGCTCCGGCGCCTGGGCGGCCCCGCGCGAGGTGCCGGCGGCGCTCGGCCGCTGGGCGAAGGAACCCGTGCGGTCCTGCCTCACGGCTCGCTGCGCGGGGCTGCAGCTGGCGGCGGCCCCCGGCGGCGGCCCTGGCTGGGGCTGGAAGGAGCGGCCCTGCCAACGGGAGAGCCAGGGCTACGTCTGCAAGTACCAGGACGAGGGAGCCTGCCCCGACCTCAGCCCCGCGGGCGCCCTCGACCTCGACTACCGCCTGCCCTTCGACGAGCGCAGCGCCGGCCCCGGCTTCAGCCCGCCGGGCACCGTGCTGGCCGTGGCGTGCGCCCGCGGAGAGCTGCTGCTCACCTGCCGGCCCGAGCGGGGCGGCTTCGCCTGGAGGAGCGCGGAGGGGCCCCTCTGCCCCTGCGGCCAGGGACCCGGCAGCGGGCGGTGCGACGGGGCTGTCGGGTGCCGCGATGCCGCCGGCGGCTTCGCCTGTGCCTGCACCCCGGGCGGGCGGGACGGGGCGCCCTGCGCGCCCACGGGAGCTGCCCCCACGGCCGCGGGCGATCTCGCGGAGCCCACGGGGGCCGTGGTGGAGGAGCGGCACATCTCTATCCCGGCACCCCGCGCCTCCACGCGTCCCCCCGGCGGCTCCGCGGGGCCCCCTGCCGCCACCGCCGTCGCCGGCGGGGAGAAGACGGGTGCCCCGCCGCCCTCCTCCTCCAACTACGTTTTCATCCTGGTGACGGTCGCGGTGGTGGTGCTGGTCATCCTGGTCATGACCGTCCTGGGGGTCTTCAAGATCTGCTTCAACAAGGAAACCGAGGGCGGCGGGCACAAGGAGCCGCCGGCGGCCGGCAGCAAGGCGGAGGCGGGCTCCGCCGAGCAGTGCCGAGCAGCGAGCGCCGAGTAGCCCGGGGGGACCTCGCCCCTCGGGGCTGCGGCGAGGGCAGCGCCCACCCCGGCGCGGCGCTCGGCTCCCTCCCTCTCTCTTGCCTCCAGCCCGGCTGCCGCGGGAAGCCGAGGAAGAGGCGCCGCGGGGCTTGGCTGAGCGGGACTTGCAGATTGTCAGACCTGGGGGCACGCAGTGCGGCGCTTCTGCGAGCGAGCCTCCTCAGGGGTTTGAAGCCTTTGGACAACCTGTTTTTGTCGGTCTGAACACAGTTATTTAGGTGCTGACAGAAGTAAAATGTAACTGCCTGGTCGATGGGACGATTGCTTACCTACAGCAGCAACAGTTGTGGACATTTATTCTCACAGAAACTGTTCTTCGGGTGCCTTACTTGGTGCAAGTGTAAAGTGGACCACTTTGCGTGCTTGTGTCTTGTAATTTAGAAATCACTCCTTGCCTCAGTGGTACTTGGAGACTCTCATTTTTTTGTCTTAATTGCTGAAGCGTTTGGAGAGGTGAACTGCCATAATTTTGGAGGAAACTGTGACCCATACTCTTTCAGGCTGGCTTTCTTATAAATGAAGAGCGTTTCTTTACTTCAGAGGTCGTTAAAGTGCTGAGGAAGTGGGAGGTTTAATGGGGAGAGAATTTTATACTTAAGTTGTTGAAAAGAATAAAGGGTGATTTAAAACCTTAATCACTGCTCTGTTTGTTACAATTTTTCTCCTGAGGTGTATTGGTACAAAAGTTGGTTTCTGCAGGCAACAGGTGGCTCCCTTAGAATGAAATCAGGCAGGCTGCTGACAAATTTCACACTGTGAGAAGAGGTAAGGTGGGTGCAAATCATGCAAATCCCATTCTTCTTCTCAGATATATTTTTTTCCAACAATACTGTGTCCCTTGAGAGTAAGGAAAGAAGGATTTGCTCTTTGTGTCCCTTTCTAAATGAGGTAAGCATTTCCTCTGTGATTTCCCTTGGGAATTCCTGTAGAGCTGCTTTCATCCTGGCCATAGAACTTGCTTTCTTTGCAGTTCAGAGTGCTGATGCTCACTTACTATTATTATGGTGTTGTTTTTCAATTGAAGTGGTAATGCTAAATATTGATTCAATATTTTCCAAATGCAGTAAAACACAACGAACTGGTTCTCATCCAGTCTTTTTGGAGTGTGAGAAGGGTAGAGAAATATTGAGCTCTAAAATGTCTTTTTAAATATGCTTTTTGTTTGTTTTTCTCTTTTTAGAGCTGACTTTCTGACAAGTGTTTTCATTTTGTCACTTACCTGTTGAGTTTGGAGACCTTTGTTTCAAACAATGATGTGTATTATTACTCTTCTTGCAAGCAAAGACTTGAAGATTAATCTGGTGTAAACATTTGCTAAGGATAAAGTATGACATAGCGTGTTTTTTGGTCCTTTTCCCTCTCTGTCCACTTAATGATGATCAGCTGTTGCTATCTAGGAAACAGTCTTTCACTTTTGTTGAGGGGATCCCAGACATTTGTGAGCCATCAGGCTGTCTATAGACATAAATTCCATTGTATAATGACAGGAATGCAATCCAGATAGGTGAGAATGCTTTATTACAAAGCTGTTTCATAATCTACATACATTTCTAATCTATTTATCACTTTAATTTCAGAAGTCATACATTTTTTACCTTTGGTAGGAAGCTTGATGCTACATTCAGATGTGCAAACATTTGGGAAATGACTTAGTCATTAAGGCCTTTTGTCTTAATACCACTCCTCTCACACTAAATAGTTTGTTTTAGGAGGCAGTGTATGTAGAGCTCAATTCTTCTACAAATGACTGTAACTAAAAAGCAACTAAGATGAATGTGAGTCTCTCTAAGGTGTTATTATGTTTTCCTTTCCCACACATCAGATTGCTGAACTTTCAATTGGACTGTACAACTGTCCAGGTATGTTTTTCTGTGCTCTAGAAATACTCTTATTCTCTGTTTCAGTACTCTTACTAAGCACATAGCTAAGTGCTGAGTCAGGCACCTGTAACAGACTACTTCTTTTGGAGTTTCTCAGGATTTGACTCTTGACTGTTCAGTGAAAATATGTAAGTTCATGCCCTTGTAAGCTATTCATCTCTCTCATCTAATTATTCGCATTTCACTCTTTGTATTGGATTCCTGTGAAATCACATTTTGATTGCAGATTTCTTTTTCTCACACACAAGATTCAGGATTAAACATTAGACATTTGTCTAAGGAAGTACACAAGGATTCTGTTATGTTTTACCTGGTTTATAATTTGACTCTGCTGAAGTCTGACTATTTTGTACCTAAGGATGGGATCCATCTCACTAGATGCAGACATGTCTAACAGTTCATCTAGACTCATCTACTCACCTAGACTGCCTTACAGCCCAAGGAGAGAAATACATACTTGCTGGTAGCAATTTCTCTCATTTTAGACTAGGTGATGAAAACGGGGCCAATGAATTGCATCCTAAAAGTGCCATTTCTCTACATCAGCTGTAAAGAGAGCCTAGGGAGGCTACTGATATTTAAATGCCCATAAAACATGCATTTGAAATTAAATCAGAAAAATCAGCTCCAGTCTCCAGCTGTAGCAGTTGCTTTTCTAAAAGCAAGCTCACAGGGCCTGTGTCTTTTCAAGGCATGGCTAAATGGCCATAATTTTACCATAGTTTCTATGTTTTTTTTACATGTTAGACATTCTTGTTTTATCTATTTAGGCTTCTTTACTTTCTTTTTGCAGTCAATAGATAATAAGGTAAATAGCATCTGGATTTGATTGGAACCTCAGCAGGTTGAAATGCATCAATTTCTCTTTCTCAGACCAAGAAGTGGATGATTTGCAAGAAAGGATAAATCATTTTGGCTTTTCATTCTCAATTTAAATTGTAGCTTTCTTAGATTGGAAACCAATAGAAAACAGACTTGCAATGTGGACTATAGGCTCATATCATAGCCAAATCAGATTCAGTGGAGGGTTTGCTATTTACATCCATAGGAGCCGACTAAGGTCATAATAAGTGAAACTAATCATAACAAGGTTTAATGTCATAAAAATATCTGGTTATGAAATTGGATACAACTTTCTTTTGATTCTTATGTAATACCATATGTAAAACACACAATCAAATGTAATTTTTTCTCCAAAATAACAGAGATGGAGACAAATATTGAAATTTCCTCTCAGGTTACATACATGTCCTTTGACTAAACTTATTGCACTGCATCTGTTCTCCAGTACAGAAAACCGTTTCATCCTATCTTAAAACCATATAAATCACATATAAACATTGTATCTATGATTTTTACAGTGTCTACATGTGTAAGGAGGTTTTTAAATAATTTAGTGTTTTCAATTCTAGTAGTTTAATTCCCTGGGGTAATGGGTAATATTATAGACCCTGGTTCTTGTCTGATTGTGGTAATGAAGTGGTAATGAAGTGATAGTGAAATGGTGGACACAGGAATCTCTGAGGCCACATTTAAAAACTGATTTCTATGAAGAGTAGCAATGTCCAAACCACCCATCTATCACAGCAGTCCAAAATGTGTCCCTTGTTGCCAATTATTAAATATAAATTTTAGATTTTCTTAATTCCTATAAAAATAGTTCAGTTGTATATTTTATTCATCTGTCAGCTGTGTATTTTATTAATGAATGTTTGATGAATTTTTAATGGCTTGCATTCATCAAGTAATCACAAATAGAATGTTAATTTTCCCCAATTTTTTAGTAATGATTTATACTGCTGAGGGCTTGATTAACTATGTTATGGGATTGAAGTGAAATCTAGAAGAGGACATGGGCAAAATTCAAATGCTTCAAAGAACTTTTCTCCTTTTTTAAGTGTGGTGTATACCTTAAAGAAGATAAAAAATTAATGGATTCGGTGCTTCCCTCAGGAAGCATAGTTTCCTATCTCTTAATCAATTTTTTTAATCTTTTCAGACCTCATTATCTTTCCTCATTTTTTACACAGAGTTTAATCACTGGTACAGGCAACTTAGTTCCTTCTGGAAATAATATTTTCTGTTTCTTCAGGATGCAGACGTTTATCAAGCTTGTAGAGTGGTGATTCATACGTTTCGCTAATGGTATCTAACTGACTTCAAAGGCAAACACAGCAAGGACAGCAGCAGTAACCACAGTTGCAGGGCTTCAAAATAGGTTAAACTTCATGCCTTTCCTTCCTCCACTAATGTGCAGCCTTGCCTTTCTCCTCTGGACTTCTAAAGCTCTGGCATTGGCAGACTGGAAAGTGAATATGATTGGGTAATCACCTGTTTGCAAGCAAGTCTTCTTTTCCCTTTTCCGCATTGGAGACTTGAAGAACTACTTGGCTGGAAGTGAGGTACCTGAAGAGAGCAATGGAGGAGGGTAAAGGGGCATTGTGGTGATCTCACATTTATTGTGTCAAGTCCTTTCACATTGCAAGTGTGAGGCAGAAGGATGGGGGAATGACTGCTGTTATGAATTTCATGGGTAATGCAAAGAGCGAGAATCCTGCAGATCCAGGGAGAGGATGAGCTGAGGAGGAAGAGATAAGAAAGACAGGCAAGTATCCACCTTTACCAGGATGTATCAATCCTTACCATCCTCTCACTGCATATTTTTCAGGTGTTTGTTACTGAAAATGTAGTGGTTTCCAAAGAAATACACAATTTCAGTCATTAATCCAAGAACAGCACAGGGGCTGTAATATGTCAGAAGAGCATGGTTTTGGTTTTGGTTTTGGTTTTGGTTTTGGAACATAACCAATAGGTCTTGTGTTTGGGGCTGATAAGAATGGTTTACATTGTTCCCTGGAACATAACATAGCAGCATAAGAACAGATAGTTTGAGATTATGGGTTTTCTAAGTCAGTAATCTGTCTGTGACAATAGCAAATGCTTTAACAAGTAGAGAAGGAAATCAGACATTTCAGACACTTCTCCTGCGTACTCTGAGTTACTTAGAGTTTGAGATTGAGTTCATGTCACACTTGGTAGATATCCATTAATTTGTCTAACGGAGTTTGGATTCAATTTATTACTTTTAGTGTCCAACTGTCCTCTATAAAGTAGTTCCACATGTAGGTTATTTACGTGTGACGTGAAAAAGGAGATCAGCTCATCTTCTTGATTTTATATACCTTTGCCATACACACCTTCACTCATCTCTATCGCAAGGTGAGTATAAGTAATCTATTTAATTTCTTCTTTTTTTAGAAACTTTTCTATAGATCTGATTGTTTTGTTGTTCTTTTTTTTGTGCCTTTTGTTATACTGTTATATTTCTTGTAAAATCCAAATTTAGAAACTGTTGGAGATGCAAGTACAGTATGATCTTCTAGAATGGCTTAACAGTACTTTCTGATTTTTATAAGTTATTATTATAACAATTTGTTTGTTTTGATCACTGCAAAGAACTGTGCTGATGTTTTAAAATAAAATATCCCTCTGTTTTTTTCCAGATCATTTATGAGACATTTAAGGAGGTCCAGTCCTAGGACAGAGCTCTGTGAGTTTCCAGTAGTTTCACCACAGTTAACAGTACAGTTCTTTAATTAGGAAATTCCTTCTGAATTCTTAGGGGAGCACAAGCCTCTGACAATAGTTTTGCACTGTCCACTGTCTTATTTACTCCAGAACTCTTACAGACTCTTCATTCTGATGAGCTTCCACAGACTTATACATTGCTCCTGCTGCAGTTCCAAAAAAAACCCAACCAAACAACCAAAAAAGAGTAGTCCATCAAGAACAAAGGCAGTAAGATTTCGTGGCTTTTTCCCTATGGCTCTTTCTTCCAGAAGCACTCTTAAATACAATCATCATTCATCAGCAGTAAGTGATTGCTTTCCCTCTCTACTGGATTTTGGATTGGTACTTGCTGTGTCTTCATGCAGATATCTTCAATTTTTTATTTTTTTGGCCCACTTTAAAACTTTAATATTTATTAGTATTTGCTAACATTCATCCTTTCTTCTGTTGTCTTTATTTGCACTTGATTTCAACTTTAAATATACGTTTTTCTGTTGTGTACTGTTTGACCTTTTAGATTTTTTGAGGTAAAAGTGGCCTTCTAATGTAGTGTGTGTTTAATCTGATCCCCTAATATCATTAAATAGTTCCAGTGCTACCTGCAAGCCTTACCCTTTTAGCTGTTCCTTTTAATTGCTTTTTAGCATCCTTCTTAATTTGTATGGAGCTCTCTGCTTTGGAATGAAATATTAACATAGTCAATGTTTTTAGCTTTTTTACTCAAAGTTGTTCATTTTAGGTATGTTGTAGCCAGCGTTCAGCCAAATATTGTCAATCTCTTAAGACATTTTTTGATTTGACATTGTGACTTTTCAGGATCTATTTCTCCTGTTGTGCCAAGGATAAATTATTGAAGATATCTGGAAATTTTGCTGCTAGTCAGTCTGTCACGATAGCAGTCCACAAAAAAAAATAGTTTTGTTGTTTGTTGTATTGGGTTTGCGTGGCGAGGTTTTGGTAGTGGGGGGCTATGGGATTGGCTTCTGTGTAAAGCTTCTAGAAGGTTCCCTCGTGTCCAACAGAGGCAATGCCAGCTACGATAACATATTTAAGAAGGGAAAAAAGTCCACAGAAAAAACCCAAAACAAACCCTGGGCAACAGCAATACAAACTGAAAAGAGAAGTGAAAATATGTGATATAAACAACTCTGCAGACACCAAGGTCAGTGAAGAAGGAGGGCAAGGAGGTGTTTCAGGCACCGGAGCAGAGATTCCCATACAGCCCATCATGAAGACCGTGGTGAGACAGACTGTGCCCCTGCAGCCCATGGAGGTTAACAGTGGAGCGGTTATCCACCTGTAGCCCATGGAGGACCCCACATCGGAGCAGGTGGATACACTCGAAGGAGGCTGTCACCTCATCAGAAGCCTGTACTGGAGCAGGCCCCTGACAGGACCTGTGGATTGATGGAGAGAGGAGCCCACGCTGGAGCAGCTTTGCTCGCCAGACTTGTGACCCCATGGGAGACCCACACCGGAGCAGTCTGGTTCCTGAAGGATGTCACTGAATGGAGGGGACCCATGCTGGAGCAGTTTGTGAATTGCAACCTGATACATTTGTGTTCAAATTCTTTGCTTTCCAAGCAAGTAATGAATTGTGTGTTTGTAGTGCATGCAGCTTTTTCTCAGAATAAAAGCCTCCTAGATTTCATGGCAATAACCCTTCCAAATCTGCAGTGTTAGTGGCGGCACTTAAAGTAAATTGATTGTCTCTCCATTATACCTAACCACCGAGATGATGAAGTGGATATTCTGGTCCATTTGGAGCAAGTCCCATATCCTAAGAGAATAAGTAATAATAAGAACATGTACATTAGTCTTCCTAAGTAAAAAAAAGTTGGTTTGCATTCTTTTCTACATTGTGAAGCTTAAATGGATTTGAAGATAATATACAACTTGCGTATCAACTTATTAATGTACAATGTGCATTATAGTCTATTTTCCCCTATACTTAGTGACATTATATCATTAGATATCGAAAACCTTTACATAACAAATCCTCTTTTACTTAGCTATACATCAGACAGATACTAATGACGAAGTTTTCATTACTTTCAGATAAATTGACCATACTAATGCTGTTAATATCCATTGCAGTTCCATAAATCCAGTTTAGATCTCTCAAAAGAATGTCTCTCTGGCGTGTCATATAAAGTCAGTTTTGCTGCAGTAAAAGACAAGAACTTAGGTTTAAATGCATGTTCTTCTTTTGTGTTAAAAATTAAAGTGTATATATATTTGTATACATTTACAGAGAATATGCTTTCTGAGAAAAATTGAGATTGTGAGAAGTCTCTGAGTAAAATTCTGTCTGATCAGGATTAGTTCTTCTGTGGCCTCTAGAATTTACTTCAGTGCAAATTTGACTGACAGATGTTTTTTCCACAAATATGAATATATGAGGACGTTTTCTTCCATGCTTAGGGAGTTTATTATCTTGCTTATTATCAATTAAATCTTAGTTCTAATAAAAGTTTCTTGAATGATTATACTGAAAGTTGCATTGCTCTGTAGAACAGATAAACCATCTTGTGAATGTAGTTCTATGCCTTTATGCTAAACTAACTTTGGAGTTTCAAGGTCTCTGGAGAGGTATAAGCAAACATTATCTTTTGTTCATAAGAGTACATAATTCTCTTTTGGGAAATAATTTTCCAAGTCATACCACTGAAGATGCTTTTAAAGTAAGAATTTCTGTAAATCTTACTGTGTGACAGTGAAAGAGCAAAGAACATACTGCTGTACTCCTTTCTGTCTTGGTGATACAGAGTTCTTTGTGATGAGAAAAAAAATCTGACTTTTTTTCTATTTTAATCATAAAAGGAAGGAAAATAATCCATGAAAATCAAAGCATCTGAAAAAATTCCAAATAAATTAACATTTTAAAAAAATTATGT
The DNA here is from genome assembly GCA_033556795.1 of Tapera naevia. NCBI lineage: Eukaryota > Metazoa > Chordata > Aves > Cuculiformes > Neomorphidae > Tapera > Tapera naevia. The sequence goes on along the minus strand of JAUMJJ010000023.1, from coordinate 14,173,139 downwards.
GTCTGTTTTCTGCATTGTTTTCCTGAATTTCTAGTAATTCCATATGCTTAAATTATCACTTGGTTCCTAGAAAAAATGTCTAGATGCTTTCTGACTTTCAAAAAAAAAACAGCCTGCTTTGAAAATAACATAAAAAGTAGCATTTCATCTTTTTTGCCTAGGTATTTGCTGTACTCTAAACAATCTAAATAAATTACATGAAGGAGCCAAGTCCTGCTTTCTAATGTCTGTTCTGGACTTTATTTTTTTTCTTAAAAAATGGCCTCTCTTGGACCCTTGATTTGCCTCCATTTCAGATTCCTCTTTCTAAGGCTGCACAGCATCAGATATCCACCACTTTTGCCTTCTTTCATATCCATTCCTCCAAATGTCCACTCTTTTCACCTGATGTATTATCTTTGAATTTTGCCTTCTGCAGCACCCCTTAGAGCCCTGCAACCCTTCCATCTTCTTTCCACCATAAATAACCAGGAACGACAGTGACAAAACTCCACCTGTCCTCCACACCTGTAATAACTTCAGAGACAAGCATCTAAGAGAGCCATTCCTGTAACTTTTCTTCCCAGTTAACTCATGAGGACTTTGTACAATCTTGTGTTAATACCAGTAGCAAATGAGATTCAATTTCTTCTGGACTCATTATGAGATCAGGTAACACCTACTGACATAAAAATCAAAACAAAGTATATATTGAACCATCAAGAATTACATTCTCTGTGTTCCTTGTCTTTCATTTAATTGAATTTTCTTTCATTTATTCATTCAGTCTGATAATTGATTTATATAATTTTTCTAAGTCTAAGACATGAACCATAGACTAGATCTGTAGGTGATGCAACTGTTCAAAACATCACTGAGAACAGTTACTGAGAGTAGCCAAAAGTCTTCAGTGGGTAAATAAGCAACTTTTCTTATGAAGACACTCAAGTTCATTGAAAGAATACAAAATAGTGCAGAAAATAAAAGACATATGATAATAAGCATGTTTCAATATCAAAGTTGTTCTAGTTTTCATGAAGACATATGAAATTCCCTTAAAATACTTCCTTACAATATTGTACAGTCAGGTTAGCTTCCAAAAGTGTCTGTTCTCGTTCTGTGACCAAATAATATACAAAATAATTCTGCTGCAATGTTAAGAATATAAACTCACTAGTTCTGGTATTGATTTTGTGCTGAATGATCTAGTGCTCTTCAAATTTTTCTTTTATCCATGAATTGTCTGTCATTGACTGGATAAGGGGTCAAGATCCATCCGTCTTTTTTTAACAGAAATCAGAGAACAACAGGATCCCCAGCCTTTAGCTGGTATGCTGATAGATAGATAGATAGATAGATAGATAGATAGATAGATAGATAGATAGATAGATAGATAGATAGATAGAAAGATAGATCACTTTTTGTATATACTTAGATTGTATTATAACCTATTTAACCTAATTAAACAGGGAAAAGACCATAACCATGACCTACATTAGTTTCCTGGTTTAGACCTCATATTGAGCCGTTTAACTTATCCTTACTGGGGAATGGTGTGGTTGGTCTGTGTACTAGGCACAAGGAGTGAGCACTTCTATCAGTCAGTCAGCACCAGCACCGACGTTACTTGGTGTTGTTCAGCATTGTGAAGTGCAGAGCATTACAGCACTATTCCAGAAGCTCACAGCTTCTCTCTGGGTTGTCTCACAGTGTTTTATGATTGGTTGGGCCCATGTTGAAAGCAACACTCTCACCAACAAGATAAGTGGAGCCAATACAATCCAATTCCAGTGCTCATCACGGTGATCAGCACGTCCCAAAGTCATAAATCTGGTGATTCTTATCTGTCCTACAACCCCCATTAAAAAGTGACCATTTGGTTACTTTTATCTGACCCTTTGCAATCAGGAAGCTCAAAAACCCACAGAGTGACCCTAAGTCTTATTACAACGTAAGAACCTATATAGAAAAGATTTTTTTTTTGAGAAAAAGGAGAGTAGAATTGGTTGTCTGTACACTTATATTGCTTTCAAGGTGACTCTACCTATCATAGTCATAATAAGTATAATGACAACTGTGTTCCATCCAGACTGTAAAAAAAGCCCCTGTGTATCTCAGGTAGGACACACTACCTTGCTGTCTCTGCTTCATGACTGCTTACTACTCTGTCAAACCCAGATTTTAGGCTTTTGAGGAGACAAGGTTGGAAGAGGGTGGGCATAGTTAGCTTTTCTTGAAAAGCATCTGTCCTTAGTTTGTAGCTCTCTGGTGACTTACTTTGAAATACTCCATTTCTTCTTGGCTATTTCTCTCTAAAATATAACATCTAAAAGCATTATTCTCAGGCATTTCTGATTAGTAAAATATCCTTATTTGTTGTGGCTTAACCTGCCGTTATGGGCCCAAAAATGTCTGTGTTGAAGAAGATGGAAGTGCTGAATACACAATTCAGTAGAAATATTTTATTCTCCTCTAGAGATTCATAATCCACATCCTTTTCTGTAGAGTCCTGGAGTCAGGTAAGGTTTCTAAGGCTGAAATCGTGGCATCTGGTACAGTGGATTGATTTTTCTTCCTTGGATAATTTCCTCTGTTTCTTTTGAAATTATTTTTCTTGATCTTTTTTTTTTGGCAGGATATTAAGACACTGGAAACATGGCAGAGAAAAGTCAAATCTTGCATAACATCAACGGGTAATTTGATTTTTGTAAGATTTAGTTTAAAATTGGTGTGCTGATTTATGGAAACTAGTTAAAATACAGTATATAGTCAAAATTTCAATAGAGTGTGCCATATACATTTGAAATGCAGACTTTAAGTTTTTCAGAAACAACCAGAAAACTTTTTATTTTATTCCAATTCACCAGAGACCTGGCATTTCAGAAATGCTTATGTCATGTTCAGAAATCTGATTCTCCTTCTCTGTGAAGAAATCAGATGGATTCTTCAAGTGTTGAGTGCAAAGAAACCGTGCACTGTGTAATGTTCTCTGCTGTAGGGACCATCTCAAGAGATCAAGGATCTGCATGTGGCCATCACAGCTGAGATATGAAGTAAGTCTGCAACCAGTCTGATTCAAGCCCACTAACTAACTGCACATAGCAGTCAGTCCCAGGATTACAAGATGTCCTCTTTGCTGCTGCATTGGGAAGCCTAATGAGAAAAAAGAGTCATTTTATGTGTACCCTCCTCTGTGTGGGAAAATTCTGCAGATGTACCTATGTATGTGTTGTGTGAAGACCATTGTCTCTTTGTGTGCACCATGGGAAATAGTCCACTCCATTGACTAGATCCTATTCAGAGCTGTCACACTGTTGCATATAGGTCTTAGGCTAAACAAAGAACAATGGAAGTCACAGTGGCACAGGGACAATTTCCATTACAAAGTGTATGCAGTATTTTTAAAATATTAAACTCATGGGTAAAACGTAGCAACATACTACTGGTTGTAAACTCTAGTCTATCCATTTGTAGATGGATTATGTTATAGCTGTATAAAGAGGTATAATGTCACCAGGAAATAAGTCACTGTACTCTTTTTTTCACTGAATTAAGAGTTAGTTCAAATAATTTCCATATGAAATCTGACAACTCTGATTTGCAATTTTGAAAGCATTAAAAGACTGCTTTTTGTTTTCTGGTACACATTATTTGATGTGGACAATTTTTTTTTCTTCCTGGTAGTTATGTTGTACTATTTAGGATAATAACACAGCAGGAACAAACATTTTCTTCCAAAGCAAATCACTCTGTAAGAGATTTGCAGCTGTTGATCACCTCTCCCACTACCAAAGTCAAACTAAACTCAGGGTGAAAAGTAGCAGGAAAAGCTGGTGGTTTAGGATAGACAGATTTTGTTTCCAGCTGCAACTACAGAGGGTGTTTTAGCCAGTAAAACCGTCACTGCTGGAAGAGTATTGGTGTATCCATCTGAAGGAAAGCCTGCCATCTACTGAGGCACCCACAGCCTCTGCTGCAGCACCCAGCTACTCTGACAAGTATGAATATCAACCCTCTGAGTGCTGCCTGGGAGAACTGAAATTAAAGTGCCTATGCTGGTAGGAGTGCAGGCATCAGGCATCCATCAAAGCTTTGTTCACAAGCAAAATGAGAAAAAAAAAAAAAAAGAAATAAAACCAGGCTCAACTTTTCATCAAAAATCAAAAATCGATTTGAATCACTGGTTCTTAACTTTTGCTTCATTGTGTCTGATGTTAAATAAATTCACCAGCAAAAAGTAGACTGACTAGTTAATCTGACCATACATGGCGAAATGCCTGTGTGAAAAAGGCCACATAAGATTACAAGATACCATTTTGAAGAGACTGTGAATGAGATTTTCATTGAAGATCTGCAAATCACATCTCGTGGTATCGTGGGGTGTTTTACTGTTTTCACAGATGTGTGGTTTCTGTGAAAAGTTAAATAAGCTTATAATAAAGAGATTTTGTCTCCTTTTTTCCCACATGTGCATGTAAAACATCACCAAAATGAATATTCACATTTTCTTTAAATTAGGTCCCCTGAGCAGTAAAAGGAAAGAAACTGTACAATTGTTAAAGCTTTTCACAAAATATTTTAATAAGTATGTAACAGCTTCCACATTAGCAATTTTTAAACTAAAAGGAGCTGACTCACAGTCCATTGAAGCAAGTAGGACTTTTTCTCTCATTTTGATAGGCTTTGAATCAGACAACTTTGAAATACTAAATTTATACATTCATTTAACAGTACCTAATTTTTGGTGAAAGAAACATACAAAGTGATATCCTGCTTTTTGCTGCTGAAAAAAGTTAAAGGGTATAATTTAACAAAAACCTGTAGTAATTCCATCATCTCAAATGCTAGATGCCTTAATCATCAATCTTACACTTAACACTGTACTTAAGCACTGTAGCTGCCAGTACAATGTTATGGGTTTGCTGCTACTAGAGATTTTTTCCCAATCTCTTGCTTCAGATCACCAGTAGTTACAATTAATACAACCACAGTATTGTGCTAGAAAAGTGATTTGTCACAGCAACTGGGACACCTGCCACTGTGTGACACTGTTAACAAAAACGGTAGAACGCAAAAAAAATAGCTGCTTATTTCAACGCGGTTCATACCAATTCTTACATCTAGGGTAAAAAGGAGCAGGGATAGAAGATTTTGTTTATTCAGCTGTCATTTATCAAATAAGAAAGCTTCATTCAAATTGTTTTGTCGTAAGAGGGAAGAGAGAAAATTCAAGAGAGAATTTCTGTGGTGGAGACAAAGAGTTAGAAAAAGTGACAACCTTTTTATCTGAAAAAGATCCTTCTTGAGTGTCATCCATTTTAAATGTAACCTTGCAAGTAGCCACTACAGACAGAAGTACACAGTATAAATTTCTTCAGAGAAACACACTGACAGCACAGTAACAAGAATCAAATAAAAAATCAAACAAAAAGACATATGGCACACACTAAAAACAAGGATTCTCAGAAAGGGGACAATAAGAAACTCTGGGCCAGTATATTACATTGGCAATATATGAAACACATTTTAATTTTTTTTAGTGCAACAGAAGAAACTGGAACTAGGGTTATAGCTATTATCAAACAGCTACTTTTTTTTTGTCCAGTATTTATTCCAGAGCCTGATGGAGATTTTGAAACTAATCTTTCTTTTTCCATGTAGGTTAAAATGACTTTGTAGCCACCCAGGTCATTTGAAACTGTCTCAACTCCTTCCATCACTGTTTCATAGCTGATGGAACAGGCACAAGACAATAGCTTCACAGTCTAGTGCTCCCTTTAAACTTTATTATTAGCACATTTTATTGTACCTATGGACACAGTCAAACATTTCCCAGCTCAGTGCTCCCCTCAACTCCTGGATCACTCGGTGCCCTGCTCCCTGTGAGTCACGGGACTATTTATCTCCTGTTATCAGCAACCTGCTGTGTAGTTCGAAGCACAGCAATAATCAGGTTTCCTGAAGACCTTTCTGCTCTGCTTTCCCCAAGCATAGCATTGAGAGCCAGAGCTCCAGTGATGTGAAAGCTGTCTGCAAAATATGGCTCCATTACTATGCTCCCCACTTGCTGACAGGGGAGCAGAAAGAGGTTATTTGCTCCTTCCTGAAGGAGGGAAAAATATATGTTGGGGGATGGTTCCTACTGTTTCCACTCTCTGAAGGGAAGGTCCATACTAACAGATGCTGAGCAGGGTCACTTTGAGTCAAGGGGAGTCTGAATTTTGGGGCTTGACTGAGGCAGCCTCAACTCAGTGGCCTGGGGGGTCCCACCAACTGAGAGGGAGGACAACCTGTACAAAAGGTGAGGGGAAAGTCACTGCAGAATCCATCCAGTTAGACAAAGAGAGGGGTAGCAAATCTTAACTCAACCTATGAGTGTGGCAATTTGCTAAGGAGGTGTCAAAGCATGAGCAAATGCATCCACTGTCAAGGGAGGTAAATGGGGGAGGGGGAGAGGGGGGAGAGGGGCAGTAGACTGAGGACGTGGGGGTTTCTTCACTCCTTCTTGTGCCAGACACCACTGTTGGTGAACAGGACCAAAACACCCTCCCTCCCAGCTTCCCCCAGCCCTGGCCTCGCTCACCCTCCTGCTGGAGGGCAGTAGGGGCAGGAATGTGTCCTCAGAGGGTGGTAATCCTGGAGGTGCAAGTGCCATTCCTGTACATGCTCCCTGACTCCAAGTTGTCTGGGGGAAAGTCCTCCACGCTGTATGCCCTGCTCTTCAGTGCAGTGGCGTAGTAGTCAATGGGTTCCTCTGCAGCACTGTCCATCCAGCTGAGGCAGAGCAGCCGCTGGAAGGACCGCTTGAAGTTGTCTGAGAGAAAGCCATAGAGGATGGGGTTGGCGCAGCTGTTGGCGTAGCCCAAGATGACAGAGAGCTGGCTGATAGTGGCATCATCCTGCTCTACGAAGACATTGACCAGCTGCACAATGTAGAAGGGCATCCAGCAGACAACAAAGACCATCACCACCATCATGACCATAAGGGTGATCTTGCGCTCCGAGCGTTTGCGTTGCTGCCAGCCAGCCTTCAGGGCTACCATGCGCATCTTGGCAATGATGAGGATGTAGCAGAGGCAGATGGCCACCACAGGCAGCAAGAAGCCCATTAGAAAGGTGTAGACCACAAAGACCACCAGCCACCTCTGGGTGGGCTCTGGCATAAGCATGTTGCAAGCGACTGTTCCATCACTGTTGGCTGCTGTGTTGGAGAAGATGATGATGGGCAGGATGATGAGGATGGAAAGGACCCAGACACCCAGATTGACCATCTTAGCCACAGTGGGTCGACGGTACCTAGCTGCCTTGATAGGGTGCACCACAGCAATGTAGCGGTCCACACTGAGCACAGTCAGGCAGTAGATACTGGTGAACATGTTGATGGCATCCACGCTGAGCACCAGGCGGCAGAGCAGTGAGCCAAAGGGCCAGTGGTGTAGCAGGGTCGAGGTGACCAGAAAGGGGACGCTGAGCATCAGCAGCTCGTCTGCAATGGCCAGGTTGAGGATGTAGATGTTGGTGGCTGTCTTCATCTTCGCGTACCGTAGGATCACATAGATGACCATGGAGTTGCCACATAGCCCCACCAGGCACACCACGGAGTAGATGAACGAGATGAGAATGGCGCTGCCCTGAGACTCACTCAGGGTGCTGTTCGGGGCACCAGAGGAGTTCCTGCCGCCCGAGTCCATGCCCCCTGCCGCCGCCTCCTCCAAGGCGCTGCTGACTCCGCCGCCACCGCTGTCGCTGCCGCCGCTCTCGCTGCCTGCACCGCCCGGAAGCCTGGTGCAGGTGCCATTGGGGAGCATCCTCTGCCCGGATACCCTCGTTCTCGTCTCAGAGCAGCCGGCTCCCGCCGCTGGCCGAGCTCGGCATCCCGGCAGGGCTCCCGGCACGGCTGCTCCGGGGCGCTGCCATGGGAAAGGAGGCGGCTGCCCGCGCCGAGTGGCAGTAATTGCTGCTTCCCGGCTGGTGAATGATTAATAGGCAGCGGCGCGTCACCAGCTACGAAAAGGAGGAGGGAAAGATAAAGAAAAAAAAAAAAAAAGAGCCAGGAGGAGACGTAAGTGGGTGTCTCTCCAAACCACCACCCCCCGCCCGCCTCCTATCCCTCCCTCCGGCTGTTCGCAGCTCTGGCAGCTCCGGGGCTGTCGAAGTGCAGCGTCCCCTGACCCCACACTGCTCCTGCCATCCAGTGCTGTTCTCCCGACCCTTCACCGCTCTTCCACGCCGCACTGGTCCATCGCAGCCAGCATCCTGTCCTCCCCCTCCACTCTGCACTGCTCTCCCTCCACGGCATCTGCGTCCGGGCCAGGGGCACCCCAGGTAAAGGGATCATTTTTTCCACTTTAGGTAAAAAGCCTGTGTCACGGTAGGAGGCCAGCCTTCCCCAGGCATGCATGCCTCATGCCTACGCAGCTGCTATAACCCTCTCCTGTCACTGCACCGTGTGCATTGCCCCATCCTATGAGGCTGACACCAGATATGTCACTGACTACAAAGTACCACACAACTTTTAGCCCTAACTGCACAGCACTGCCTGAAAACAGCAATGCCCATGCCTCCTACCACCCCACAGCTCTGTGCCCCTGACCTTGTCCTGTCCCACCACCAGGTATTATGCGTTCAACACTTTACAGGCCTGCCCCACTTGCCCCACTTTGTCCTGAAACATGCCCCTCCTCCCTCCCCCAGTCCCTTTCTGACACCTAGCACACGTTCTGCCACCCAGCACACATTCTGCCTGTCCAGCACACATCCAAAAGTACAGGCACCAGTTTGCACACTACAGCTCACCATGACTATTTACACAATGGTGCCAAGACCATCCTATCTAGCTGCCGTACAAACACACTGTCTGTCCCCTCTTCTGTGCCCTCACATATTGTTTCCACTCAAAGGATTGCTTCAAGATCAACCATCACTTGTTGCATCACCAGTGCTATACCCCTCTCCCTTAATGTTGTACTTAAAACACACACATACCCCTGATAGGTTTGTATCCACATAGAAAGGAGACTATAAACCCTCATGACAATATGGTGGTACAAACTGTTGACACCGTCTCCATTCATACACTATTTCTACATATATATAGCCATCATCATCTGGTTTCACCCATACACCTTTCTACACACTAACCCATGCCATGATATTTCATATACACACACTGATCCTTGACAAACCAAGTCATATATGCTCATAGCTACTGCTGCTGTAATCTCTAGACAGATACTGCTGTGGTACACACCTCCTCCACATCACCAGTTCTAAACACAGATGAACAACAGGAGATACTCCTAATACCACATTGCATTTCTACATATCCTGGCAAGCATTATTTTTTGTATGGTTTTGGTGTTTTTTTTATTTTCTTCTTTAATATATGATTTTCACATCCACCTCTTCTTCTAGGCAATGTATCTCTTATCTCCCTATATGTTACATCTCCCCACAAACAGTCTGTTCTTACGTACTTATACATAACCACTTAATCAATTTCCATACACCACTTGGCTATTTTGCATTAGCCAGACACAGTTGCTCACTAATACACACACCCTTATACTTGTTCACTGCATCAACACTCCATCAGCACATACATATATGCAAAACAAATACTCAGTAACTGATTATTCTGTTGACTGTAACCTCTCATATATGTGAGCACACCACACGTGTATGGATGCCAACTTGCCTCTTCAGATAAACTGTCACCTATGAGCACCATCCACTTTTGTGAAGAACAGCAGGTCCACACTGTGTAAATATCACCACAATGCGTATACTGCTATATGCTCCCCACAGCACCACTATAAGTAGAATCACACATGCATCCTTACACACTACTTATTTTACTGTGCATACCCATCACCTCCTACAGTTCACACATCTTGTTATCACTGTCTACCCACCCTCACAGTTATACATATTATCACCACCCACCACTTTAATATGCAGATTCATGTGGCATTAACATCAGCTCATTATAACCCATCATCAGGAATTTATTCTATTTATCACTGTATATAGCCTCAAAATCCTTATCACCACCAGTAACTATTCCAACACATACATGTAACCTCTCTGATGGTATGACTTTCCTTGTGTTAGTCATGGTTTCCGATTGATACACACCTGAATATTCCAATGTTACCAGCGTGTGCTCTTTGACATCTTGTTGATGGTTTACATTTAGCAGATGCACATTTTTGCATGACCCTTGTTTAAGCTGTTACCTTTTCTGCTGTAACTAAAAATTAGTTTATGAATACATATATGTACATACAAACCTACACATGAATTTAATTATATATAAAAATAACCCTATTCAGTTTTTAGTGATTGCACTTAAGTTCTATTTGGATGATACTCTGTGACTTCTGAGGGCTTTTTGTATATATGTTCTGGTATAGAAATGCGTTTCTTGAACAGTCTTTGCAAATGATCTTACCATTCTAAGGGCTATTGCTATATATGAATGTTTTAGCTAGATGTTGGAGCACCTGGGAACGTCACACAAAATTTTCTTAGAAAATTCATAATTACATTTGGGGTTTTAGAGTTTGTATATCGTGATGTGTGATATATCATATCACACATTTGTATATCGTGATATATCAGAGCTTCCACTATACTGTGAATGAAATGAATATATTTAAGTATAACATGCAAAATCATTTTTCCCCATGTGCTGACACTGCTCAAATCTTTGCAGCTATGTAAATTCAGATGGATATTTATTTTCTTTAAAAGCTGTATTCTGGGAGATAATAAATCAGCATTCAGTCACTGATATGAGAAGGAACATAAGTCAATAGCTGCAAACATTTCAACATGAACATCTGATTGATTGCAACACTTTAACCTGTTTGAAAACTTATAACCCATATATAATCCATTTTTTGTTTATGTGGGCATTTGTTTTCAGGGGCATTTACTTACGGAACACTGATGGAGGGATTTCTTTCTCTCATATAGTTATAAATTAGCATTTAATGATAGTGTTACTAGAATTGTGAATGCTTTTAGATTGTTATTCATAAACTTGAGAGCAAAAAAGATTGCTTTTGAAACTATTGATAGTAACATGTTTACCACAAAATTTATGTTCTTGTCTGCATTACCCTCCATTGTATTTCCATACATATAAACCCACAGTCACTCATGGAGGCATTTTAGACATTTTATTCATGTTTTGGCCGATTTTAGTAAATTGCTTTACAACGATAATATTTGGGCATGCCTTGCACCCAAGAGGGTCAGTAAAAGCTCTTCTGTAGAAATAGATTGGGGTATAGTGTTCTTTCTTATTCCAATAATTCAAAATAAATTACCTGTAAATTGTAACTCCTGCTAAGGTACTCATCTCATTAGACATCACACACATACCTACTTGACTTGTATGCCTAGAAAAGACAAAATAGGCATAATTATAATGACATGCAATGTGCTATATAGCCTACTTAGAAGGCCTGAGAATTTCTGTATCTGAAATTTTCTGAAATTCACTGAAATTTCCCTTGGGTATGGAAGATTATGCTCATACTAGTAAATGTTACTATTTTCTGAAAAGGAATTGTTTGAATGCCTGCATAACCACTTACGTATATGTATTAATTACATGTCTTGATTCACTGAGAAATTCTAGCTAGTGATCTTTACCAATGCTGAATTGCGTGTTGCTCATGATTCAAAAGCATATATTTCCAACCTCAAGTACTTGATAAAGTAATAATTCTTTATTAGAAGTAATGCATTTTATTACCTCAATAATAATACTATTATAAATACCAACATTGGCTCATTTCAACCTCATGAAACAAAAGGCATAGTTTTGACAGTCAAAATATCCTTTAAAGCACAAATTCTGATATAACCAGCTCTAGTTTAGGAACATGCTTTGACATTTTATTTTTTTTGTTCCAGTTTGTTCTTTTACATAAGGACTTTGCCTGAGAAGAGTAGGCTAGAGGTCTTATGTTTATAATGCACCTGTTACAAAACAGGGAAGGACAGCTTGACCTTCTCAACACAGTCTGCAGGCTGGCCTAAGACACACGTATGTATTCTCAAATAGCCGACTTCTGTACCAGCACTTGTCTTCCCCAGAAAAGTGGAAAAACAATTATCTCCCCAAAATTCATACTTCTGGGCCTTGGTGGGAAGTCTAGGACTAAAGTTTGACCCCTTCTTAAGGGTTAGAGTTAGGGTTAGGAGAGACATGAAGGCCACAGAACCAGGTGTAGTGGGGATGCAAGAGGGAGGATCAGGGATAGCAGAGGCTGTGAAAAGACATCATACCTGAACACTTGTTCATTCCTCTGGGACACTGCTAGACACCTCAGGGTTCATTCTGTGCCTAGACTTATGTTTAAAGTGAGGAGTGAGACAAAGCATACAGCTGCAGATGAAGGGACTAAAAAAATATTTAAAAGCTGCATAAGTTTGAGAAAGACTCCACAAATGCTATCCCCTAAAAAATTTCTTCTCTGCACTGTAAGTTAGGGTCTCAGGATAGGGTGCAATCTACAACTACTCTTATCTAACCCTTGGATTAGGGTTAGAAGACAGATGAAGCCAAGAGATCCAAGGGAGCTGGATCTTAAGAGGGGTTGCCAAAGGGTGGGGAGACTACTTGGAAACTTTTTCTTCCCTATCCACATTGTCCTCTAGGACGACTGGAGTATCAGGGTAAGGTCCATCTCAAGCACATCTTAGGGTTATACATACATGAGGCAAAGTCCAGAGCTCCAGCTGATGAAGCACTTCCCATTCTGATATTAGGAGCGTGATCCTTATTTTTTTTTCCACAGCTGTTAACCCAGTCAACTCCATCTGAAGTACTCGAGGCAAGAAAACCAGTTGCAATTAGAATCAGCCTTCTGACAAATGCTTCTCCTGATTGCATGGTGAGGCTCACTCTCAAAATCTCTCACCTAAAAAGTTCCTACAAATAGCTCACAAGGCAGATGATACATTTTCTATCACCTCATGTCACTGTTTCTCAAGTATTGTGGCATGAAAAAGGAAACAGTCGACATTGAAAAGTAAGCCCATGATAATTTATTAAATATTCAAATATTTAAACCCCAGGAAAATCCATTAATAGTTTTCACCAGTACCTTTCAAATTTTCAGCACAGCAGCGATGTAGTAGCTTGTGAAACTGCTCTAATTTATGTACATGATGAATCTTCAGGAAAGTCTAAAGAATTTTGGTAGGTTGAGTCATTTCAATGGGGTCTCACTGATTAATTCAGTAAAGTGCCTCCTGTTCCAACTGTAGACACCTTGTGCACCATTCAAACCAAATGTTTTATAAATCTTGCTGATAAATTAACAAGTAAATGCTGTTTTACAACCATTTATTTCTACAACATAGTAAAACATTCTATAGTTCGGATAATCAATTGAATTGTAATCTGTCATAGTTTTGTTAAAAATCAACCAGTGCTAATTTCAATTGCATGTTTTTGGAAGTCACATATTTTTCATGACCTTTTGATTAAGATAGAAAATTTCAGACCACAGAAATCACTCAGATGTAAATTCTGTTCTTACTTTATGATTGATATCACTCGATCTGCTGTGAGTCAACAGAGATATTAACTTTTAATTAGAATGTCAACATATTTTAAAATGTTACCCTTTTAATACAGCAAGTGTATCTATCTTAGATGCCATGATTCTGGTTATCATTTTACTTTTAGCAGAGTGCCTAAACTTTACATCAATTTTAGATATGATTGAAAATACTGTGCAAATAGACATATGGAAATGATTCATTATAATGGTATGTTAGAAAGCGTTTTATCCTAAAAGGAAAATTTTATCATTTGAACTTGAAAATTAATTGAGAAATTAACATCTATTCTGTAAAAACATCTGTTTTAAACCGCATTCATGAGAGAAAGAGTCAAGCTGTTTCTTAGTGAACACATAAATGATTCTTTGTCTCTTTAGCCAGATGTATTTATTTCAGACTTAGCTGCTGAAAACATTAAAATCATGTGGTTGACAAACGCTGCATTACATTGCAATTCTTCTCACTTCATCATGTTTTCTACTGTAGTAGTTCATAGCTAACACAGACTACCATTACTGAAATCAATTATCTGACAGTTGTACAGAATTTCTCTATGCCATTAATTTTTTCAGTAAAGCTGAGGACTGAACACATGTGCTGACAGCACACTCCCTAAGATCTCAAAAGCAAGGTTGCTGCCCCAGCGAACAAAGTAAAGCACAATGCCAGATTCCGATCTCAGAAACACTTTTCCAAATCTGAGTAACTCTATTGACTTGTGATTAACTGGGTTTTTATTGATTTATCAGTGGTTGGAACCTCAGTTTTCAATACTTGTCTCCCTTTTAAAAGTTACTTGCTGACAAGTGTCATCAGCAGTAGGTGTAGAAGAAATGCTGCTGAGTATGTTTTGGCTGTCAACATAGCCAAGGACAAACTGTTTTTCGCAGATTATTATCACACCTGCTTAAAACTTGCCTGGAGCAGGGCAGATAGTTGAACAGAAAATCTTGTTACTGGTTGATTAAATTGAATATTTGAAAAGAATGAGGAAGCTCTATATGTTGTTTTAGCTGGATACATAATATTTGAAAGTCATGATATGATGGAGGTACCCACAAAACCGACAACCAGTAAACCATGATGAAAATTAATTTCAAACAAAATTGCTTAGTGCTCTGACAACCAACATAATCCACAAGTTCAGATGTCAGTCAGGAATATCACTACACAACCTCCATAAGAATTCATAAGTTTCATGATCTTTAGAAGGATGATCCAAAGTGCCCACAATCACTCACTCACAAAAGGAACTCTTTCTTTCAAAGGTACCCAAAAGACGGAATTTATCACCGAAGGGGTTGAGGGCTCATTCAGGGATATATCCAGAAAAAATAATCACTCGCTGAAAGGACAGTGAGGGCCCTCAGTCCAAGGGAAGTTATTTTTGTTGGTGTCCCAATCCCAAGGGCAGAGTCCTCACTTCAGGCCTGCAGCTATGAGGAAAAATCAGCTCATATTGCCTCTCTGGTGGGACCCCGTTTTATAGCTAGTCGAGTCTGATCTGTGGTCTTTCTAATCGACTGGCAACCCACATCTTCTGGGACTGTGTGCCTGGCACAAGCTCTCTACCTCCATCCCCTAGTGGTGCAGGGGGAGAAGGGGGAACAGGAATTTCATTCAATTCATTGCTGACCTTAGTGTTCTCTGCAGTGAAAGAACATCTAGCTCCCAATCCTCCTTGAAACCTGTAAAAAAAAAATTCAGGTTTCAACAGACAGAATACCCTGATCTTTGTGTCTTTTGGTCAGCCCCGTATTTGTCAGGTCCTTGGCAGGTCATGATCTTCTTCAGTTCCTTGGTAGGCCCTAAGCATTTATCAAAACCCTGTCAGGGTGGTCACACCTGCCACACTTGCTCCCTAAATAATACTGCCTTGTTCGATGCTGTAATACATATTCCAACAGGAAAATGTGGTGTGGTAACCAAGTAAGAGAACTTGTTCGCTATTGAAGGGCATAAACAAAACAAATACTCTTAGGCAGAAAATTGTATACTGTATTTCTTGCTTGGAAATAGGGCTATCTTCCAAGGGGGAATGTCTTAATCTATTGAAAACTGCTGTATTTCTATTGAATTCACTGAACATGGATGATTATGTTAACTGAGCCTCGCCTCTGAGATTTCACAGTGGTCCATACTCCATCCCAGGGCAGAATATTCCTCAAAGAGAACAAAGCATGAAGTTGTGATTGGATACCTATGGACATCATTGGCAGCTGAAAACATCCAGAGTTCAGGTTACACCACCGGTGTCAGGAATGATTTCACCTGTAATTATGTCTCCTTGGCCAGACTTGTATAATTTTAGATGCATGTCTTGAAGGGAAAGTTAGGATCCAGTTATATTTTTGGGGGTAATATATATAGAAGCCTACCTAGTCCAAAGCACTTTATAAAACATCAAAATGGATGCTGGTTTGTCATTTGTACCTATCAGGCATCTTGATCTAAGTTAAAACTGTTCTATGCAGCTTTGAGCATGGATATTTGCTTTATAGGGAAGCAGTAAATGCTTCAGGGAAATGGTCATGAAGCTCCCACACGGTTTTTGAGTGTTTCTTTATTATCTTTGCATTTAGCTCCAAATAAATTTCAGCACTTCAAGATGATTGATAAGCATCACTGTATTTAAACAAAAAAAAATAAGGCATTTTGGAAAAAAAATCCAGTTAGGCTTGACACAAATTTAATCTCAAAAAACATTTCACATGGTGAAAATTTGTGGTGGTGTTTACAGCAGTTTCCTTTATTTTGTGTAGCTGTGCAGAATGTCTCAAATGTCTTTGGCTAAATGAACAAAAATATTGAAATTAAAAGGAGCTTCATCTATTTCCCCTGAAGAAAATTTTGACCACCTCATCTGAAATGAACTGGAAGAGCAACGTCTCTTATTTCGTGTGTAAATAGAATTGCTTCTACCTGTGAGAGATAATAATGAACAAAAATAAACAATATCTTGTTAAAATTGTCATTGTTGAATGGAAATGTCAGAAACCCCTTTTGAAGGGACAAAATTGCAATTTATTCACAAATTCATGTTATAATCCCTATTCTAAGTGCATCATATAACCACCGTTTTAATTCTGTGGACAACACTGTACAATTTTTAAGACTCTGCTTGTTCTTGTTTCTTTCTAGGTGTTGCTATAATTTTCCTAATTCCCTGCTGTGTGATTTTGAAGTCTTGGAATTGTTTCATGTGGTATAGGTGATTCACTATAAACTGCTTAATCTTTAAATAGCTGTATTCACAAAAGTTGCAAGAAGAATGGGAAATTTTCATCATTGAAGTAGAGATGGAAATGTGCATTCAAAGAACTTCCAGACCTATTGAAAAATTTTGAGCTTGAAAAATGTCTGTAAAAGTGAATTTTCCCAAGAATTTGATTAATGTAGCTTCTCGAACTATTTCACAAGTGATTTAAACAAAAGCATCTGTGACATTCATGACTTTCATTGTGTTGAATCATTTCCATCAGTAAGTACAAGTAATTGCAAACAATTATCATGAAAGTTAGTTCAGGAAGGAGATGTTAGATCATCTTCTCCTTGTCTTGTAGAGAAGTACTTCCCTGCAGCTGTTACTGTTTTCCAATCTTCCTCCAGCCTAGTTTTGAAATGGCTCAGACAGCCTCTTCACTGCAATTGTTGCATTTAAATGTATGCTGGTTGGGTACTATTTGCCAGTGCAAAGAGTTTGTTTTGGCAGGCCTGGATACAGTCAGAGAATAAATATTACACTAAATGTATGAGCAAAATGAGGCAATGATCAATTATTAACAGGGTGGGCTGGGGAGACGGGTGCTGTTTGCAAGTAAATAACTTTAAACAAATCAGGAAATATTGCTATGATTGCAGAGAACAAAGTAAATTTATAGAATAATCATAGCTATTGTATGATATCCAGTTAATTTTTATTACTTATTTCATCTACATTGTGGAAAGAGTTCTGAGTTTTCCTTTAAAGGTCATATGAATAAATGATACAGTTCTTCCTGATTCATAAATTCTCAGCCTTCTGAAACATATTTATACATCAAACATTCAATTCACACTAAACCCTGTTAAAAATTGATGTCTCATCTTAATCTGGCATGTAATTGTTCCTTTTTACTTTGGAGAAATAGGAAGATATTTCTATTATGGAAATGAAAGCACACAATTGAAGGGAAATATGGCCACTAACGACTAAAGTATCTGTACATGTCAGTGACAGTAAAAGTCTAGTTGGTGTTGTTTGATGTTCAAGTCTACTTGCGCAAAACTGACTGAAGAAAAGCATAATAATTGTATATCTCTGAAGACAGCTCAGCATTTGAGTCATGGTATTCTGTGTATTTAACAGTCACTGAAAATACTTCAGATTTTTTTTTTTTTTATCCATTATTTTTGGTATTCTGATGCCCAGTACTTGAGTAGCTACCAATGCAGCTGCCAAAGGGATGTACAAAGAATACTCTTATGATCTTCACTATAACACACAACTACTCATGGTGTGAAATAATGGAAAATCAATCATGAATACGTAATTGTCAGCATATCCAAGTATGTTTCATAAAATAGTATGTGCTGTCATGTTTTCATAGGGAAAACACTGAGCAAAAGTTACCTCACAGGCTCTAAAATTCTACAAAATGGATTTTCTATTCACTGAGGATGACCTACTGATACGGGATTTATAAATACGGCTTCTGACTTCAGACTGAAGGGTAAACCTAAAATTCCCACTCCAGCAAAACTCATAAAGTGATATCTCACTTTGTACAGGCACCTAAATTTCCTTATGATTTCTATTCTTTGAAACTTAAAGATAAGTTTACATTTACTTTTTTTTAAAGTAAGGAACTTCAGTTTCTGCTCCTTTAGAATGCACGTGCTTAATGAATATTTTTCTAAATATCCACATTTTTTGAAAGTAACCTAAGATATTGAAGTTTAGTAAAACATCAAAGACTATCAGTTTCTGTATATGATTAAAGTTGTTTGCTGAAAAAAGTTTATTTTTTTTATTACAGGAACTTTTCACTAGGCTCTTACACTGGAACGCTTTGCTGACTGTGGTGCTGAATTTTATATTTAATAATTTGTATTCCTTCAGTACTCAATCTCATTTGAAAAAAGTCTCTTCTTTTGTAGTTTTTCTGTTTAGTTATACAAATGGCTCTCATTAAGGAATTCTAAAGCTATGCTGCTTACAAAAATGAAGAAATTCTGTCAACGTATATCGAGTGTGTATATTTTGTATCGAGTGAAGTAAGTGCTAGAGAGCATATTTAAGAAAATGCCATGATTCAGCAGAAAATCTCCACTTCCAAATCCTACCCCAAATATTTGATGTAGTCCCTGATGGTGTATCATGCAGTAAACCAGAAGGCAACCCCTTCCAGTCTGCAAATTTTATCTCGCATATTTCATTAAGTGGAATGGCTTTTTTTTTAAGTTTTCTAAATTACCATAAAAAAGCCAAAGGCCAGCATTTGTTTTGTTTTATTTTGTAAAATAGAGCTTAATAGCTTAAAATGTAGGTGCAGAGTAAAAAGTTACAGCTAAGGAAATACAGTTCTAAAATAGATTTATTGCAATGATCCCCATGTTCAGTATTTTAGGAAAAAATCCACCTTCTAACAAACAGAAAATTCCAAATAACAGCAGCAATAATAATATATAATGATGCCTCTCTTCTGAGTTGAAACTTATCCCCATGCAGATGCCCTAGAGCTGAACTCTGCTGTAATTCAACTCCTTCATTGATTCTTCCTGTGTTAAAAGAAGATCTGGGATCTGTGGAGTGCGAAACCAACCATTTGTATCATATAACACATACATTCACATCACTACCTCATAATGTGAACAGGGTTTAAAGGGAACCTTCATACAGGCTTCATGTGTGTCTCTTGAGAGAAGATACTCTTAGCCATTTCCACAGGCATTTTGCCCAAAGTAAGTGTTCATAACCATCCATAATTTTATTTTCATTTCTATTTAAAACCCAAATTACTTGGGTTTAGTCTCTGATTTATGCATATCATCTTCTTTTGACACAAGAAACAAATTTTCTCGCTTCTCTCGTGCTATCTGCTATTTACCATATTACTTAAACAGCTGCTGTAATTTTCAGACAAGAAAGGCAAGTTTTCAAAAGTATTTGAAAGAGAAGATGTCTAGGTGAAGGTCATGAAGCAAGCAGAGATGTCAAATGCTTGTTTCAGCTCTATGTAATGGCCCATAGTGTACCTCACGCCATCCCATCATCTCAGAATACAAGCTGAGTATGATAATACACAAATGGTTAGAAGATGTACAGACTTGAGCTCTTGGATTAGCATGAGTGCTTTCAAAGAAAATAACTATATTAGGCAACATCCATGTTTGCCTTCCTATGTTAATGACAACTCACTTCTTGACTCCTTTCATATTTTATCCTTTGGTGGTAGGAGTAAGCCTGCATCTTTCCACAATTTATTCTCCAACTTTTGTGAGAGCTTCAGAGCATCACCCTGCCTATCTCTTTGTGAGCCATCCTAGTAGGACTCCTTCTGCCTCTACCCCTGTCTCTCCTTCTCTCTATTTTCTCGTTTTTGCATCTGCCCTTGTTGGCTGAAGCCAGGACCCCTTTAGTACCCTCTTACACTTTACCAGCATTCTCTAACATGGGAAAAAAAGTGGTATCTGAGGTCAAGTTTACATTAGCAAGTAGTGCAAACCAATAGCAGTAGACATGTAGAGTGAAAGAGTTAGTGCAGGGCTCTGGATGTGACATTGCAGGTTATTTTAAATTTTGGTCTAGCACAAATCTGATCCATGCATTTAGCGCTTATTTGTGGCGGCAGCACACTAGGTGTACTCCTAGAGCACGTATTGAGTTTCTGCACTCAGACGCCATTTCCTAGTGTGAATCAAAAAAGACTAATAGTAATATTAGGAAATATACTTAAAAAGTAATCCAAATTGAACCACTGATTTAGACACACCCTGAGTGCTTTGTTATGGTATTTCATACCCTGGTTCCCTCACCATGATGAATGGATATTAAAGGGTAATGCCTGTTTTTTATATACACAGAACACTAGTTTGAGCAAAAGTTTGTTAGCATCTATTCAAGGGATAGGAGACCCTCTTTGTTTCCCTTAATCTTTCTAATAATATGTGCTGAGAAATGAAATTTTTACACCATCATCCAGATTTAGCTTCTTTCATTTTAGTCTGTTTTCTTGTTTTGCTATCTCCCTGTGCATATCTTCCCTGGTATTTTGCATCAGTTCCTTTTTCATGCCAAGTAGTATCTGTTTCTTAATCTGTGAAACCTTCTTGTCCATAGAACGCTATGCCCTCATTTCCCCAAAATGCCTTTTTTACTGCTACTTCTGAGATCAAACATATGAATAACTGAGAAAATTAAGAATTGTGCAATGTGTCAGTAACCTTGGGAAATGGAAACAATTACTGCAATGTCTGAGAGCTGAGCCCTGGGGACTGATTAGGCATCTAATACTCAGTGAATTAGGTGCCTAAGCTACTAGCCTGCCTGCTGTGTCAATCTGCATTTTAGTGGCCAGCAGTTCCTGCTCACACTTGCAAGCTAATCTTGCTGCCAGTCTTTAAGCTCTAGGGTAAATCTGGCTGTGAGAGCAGAGATCTTTATGTGTTCTGTAGACATGGCCAAGATGCTTAAATTTTCCATTATTGCTCAGACATCAGCAGAACTACATTGAAGATGAGGACTGGGAGACAGCTCTGCTTTTTAAAATGCAAACAGACACACCAGTCATACACAGATCATACTTACTGGTTTTTTTCAGGACTTTTCCATGATTCCCACAAGGACTCCCAGGCCAGAGGAAGGTAATAAATCTAGATATGTTTACTTATTTTATCGTATGAAACCTAGAATGACTAAACCGTGTTAATTATTTTAAAGTATTCAAGTTAGGATGTATGATATTCTGGTCCATCTATGGTAAAAATTCCACTAAGTTAAGTGAAGGCAGTAACGTTTTTAGAGGAGACTGTGGAGGATGAACAACGAACTCAACATTCCCTGTACTGATGGAAAAAAACACATCACATTGTGCTAGTATGTGATTATCAGATAATAAAACCATGGCTACAAAGATGAGGATTTATGATTAGATTAAAAAGAATATAGACATTGCATGGGACATTGCAACTCTTCTATCTTCCATAAATTGAATAACTATCTGTAAATATAGGAAAAATGCGCAAATATAACTCTTAACTAGACTATATCATTAATGGCGATGAAAAAACCAGCTGTGAGTACTGTTCCCATCTGTACCTCGACATTCATTTCAGGAAAAAAATCAGAAAACAACGGGCAGGATCCTGGTGGCCTGATGGACAGAAAAATTCTGAGATTTTTTCCTTTGGTAGTCATGGTGTATTAAAGATGCAAAATTCATCTCTTGACCAGTATCATGCTGTGATGCAGAGTTCTTGTCAAACTTATGAATTTGAGTTAATCAACTGGCAAGCATTTTGTTTGATACTAACTACAGAAGAACAGGGAGAGGAGGAATTTCTGTAGTCATTGTTTGGCACTCTTTTCCTTTTGAATGCTTTTTATCTGTTTCTTTCTGTCATTGACGCTTCTTGCTCATATCAGCTCTGATGCTGCCATTTTCATGCACCTCAGATACCACATAATGCCACAGAAGCTGGTCTGCAACAGATTTTGGATGTTTAGTTTGAGTACTCATTGCAGAGTTGGCCCTTTCGAAATAGGTATTTAACATTGAATTTTCCCGTGATTCTGAAATTAGGCCTTGTGACAGATACACTCGACCCCTTGACCAAAATGGTGATAGTTTGGGGCAGGCCTCCAGAGCAGGTAAAGGCCTGAGCCATAGGCAGGCCAAGTATAACTCTAGTTTCAATGTGTTCTCTGAAAACCCACAAAGGAGTAAAGTGATACAGTGAGCATTGAGGCATATGAGCTTGGAACACCAATCATGTGATTAGCACATGAATAGCAGGTGGATTTTCCGGGAATAATTTACGAAGAAATAAAGTAATGGGTACAGGGAGTCTCACGCATACTTTTCCTGCTGCATGTAATTTGACCACAAGCCAACTACTTTATTCCATAAATATGACAGCCTAAGTGAGCCTATTTTGAGTTTTCCCTGCTAGGAAGTGTGACTACATGGTGATGAATTCCCCTTGAGCTGCACCTTCCAAGGTTGCTCCTTGCTGCAGACACATCTTTTACCAATGGATGATCTTTGGTAAACAACAGGTAGCATGCTGAATTAATACTTATGAAACATTACTAATCCATGCAATTACTCAGTATTAATTATCATAAAATTTGTATAGATAATTCCCTTAGACGTAAAACGTTGTCCAAGTTTGAGACTAAGATTGGACCTATCTGCACCTAGACCCCTTAAGGAGTTTAGAAAGCAAAGGGGTCTTGTGACTCAACAAAAGGGTCTTCTACTTGCAGCTTCGGTCTCCGTGTGAATCACTCTAATTCAATTCTAACTCAATTTTCCTTTGTATGTTTCTTCCATGCAGTAATTAATAGAGTGAACCTTTACATCAAACTTTGTTAAGTCATAGTTTTACAATGTCATATTGAAGTCACTTTTGCTAATACCATTGTTAGTGGTTCTTGGAGCAATCTAAATCACCTCAATAAAGCATATTGCTGTTTCTCTCTTTCGAGTCGGATGCAATCCACTCATTCATGACAAACTGGCATAGTTGGCAGGATCCTGAATCAGGCTAGGCAACAAATTGCTGTAGTCAGCAGGATGTCAAGTGGTATCACTAATTCCTAGTCTAAAAATTCTCAGAAGAATGGACTCGCAACTTCTGGCATGATTGGGGTACTAGCGAAGAACAATTAATATAAGCAAGAGGAAATATCCAAAATGGTAAAGGAAAAGGAATTATTTGCAAGATGTTAGGAATCTGCCTAGAAGCCTCCTGTCACAATAGGAAAAAAATATTAAAGAGAGACAAGATCTGAGAGAGGAAATAAAAGGCAGAAGGTAGCTGAGTTATTACTGTCCCTACAAATTGAACAGCTACACAAGCAGTTACAGGAAGAAAAGACCAAAGGCATATATAGGCCCTACATCCCCCTAACCCCATGCAAACTAGGAAACTTAGTAGTGTCCCCAGTGGACTGGGATGATGATATTTGGGGTGATTCTTATGACTATGATGAAGGAAATTGTAAGAGAAATGAAGACCCCTTGTTTCCCTCAGATACATCTGAATATGAGGCTAGACCCATAATTAAAGCAGAATACATTCTGTTTCCAGTGGGCCTTCAATGATGACTAGGATATGGGAGCACAATTTTCAGTTCTAGCACAACAGGATACCGAGTAGCTGAGTTTACGACCCGGATAGCAAAGATTTAAAGTCACTGGAGTCAATGGAGCAAGTACTATTTGCCAAACCATGAAAGTTAATTTAAGATTCCAAGGTAAGAAGTGAATCCACTTGTTTTGCGATTAAAAAGTACAGTGCTAATTTTGCCTACTCTGCTAAGATTTACAGTTACTAAAATATGCAGTCCACTTTGTTCCAGGTCTTGTTAATTAAATCTCAATGCTATTTCTTTCTGCAGCTGTGCAGAGATCCAGTGAACACACCTGTGCTCTCTTCTGCCAGAGTCCAAGCTTACTGCTCAGCATGCTTCAGCAGTCATAAATCACACAGGCTTCACAGTAATGTGCAAACTTTCCATCCTTCCTATGCGTTGCCACTCCTCCAAGAAAACAAGGTGAAGATGCAATGCAACAACACTTCTTGTTACCTTGTCTCAGGAATGAAAAGTGAATTGTATCTGCAGGTTCTGTCAAATTTTTAATTAAAACTCCAACATATTCTTTGCAATTGTGTAGTTTTAGTCCTGCATTCTTGCAATTTGTGGACCTCATTTTGAGCTGGATCAGCTTGTAAGCTCTCTAGAAACAGAGGCTGGTGTGATAGGAGGATATGCGCCGTAGTGACAGCTAAGAATATGAAGAGTCCTTCTTCAAAGTTACGAATAAAGTAAAAGGGAAATGGATTTTGCAGCAATAGCTGTTGACTTTTCTCCTTTCTACCTTGCAGTTTAATGAATTTGGGTTTGAATCATCTGAGCACTGTAGTAGTGAGTTCTTAACCATAATTTTTGCTCTATGCGTATTTCTTATCTACTCGGTCCTTAATTTTAGCATGGATTTTACTCCTATGATTTTATAATGTGCGTTAATTTATTTTCTTTCTCATAAGAAAAGCAGTAAATAATCCTCCTAAGTGTCGTTTGCATTCACATGAAGATACAAAACCATGTTAATATTTTCCTGGTTTACTTATGTGAAAGATTTCCTCAAAAGAGTTTCATCTTTACTATGAGCAAGTTAGTCTAAGATTAGTAAACTACAAACACTATGAATGAATGTGTCAGTATCTTCAAAGTATTTAAAGATTGACATAGAAAATAGTGTTTCTAAGTTTTTAACTTTTTAAGTCTTTAAACTTTTTACTTTACTTGACATTTTTATCTCCTGCCTTGGTGAACTTCTCAATTTTCTGGGCATGTACATGGAGGCAGGAATGTTTAATGGTTTTTAGAGACCAAGGAGCATACCCCAAAAGTCTTCCCCTCCTCTGCTTTATAAGCTGTTTCTAAGAAATCAGGGGAAAACAAGTCTGTGAAAAATGTAACATAGGTTGTCCTGGAAGCTGTTCATCACTCATCCTTATAACATATTCAGAAATCTCTACATTACAAGAAAGTCCTCAGCATCCAGTGTTCCTTGGGGAATGTGAAAAAGCATGTAGTCCAAAAGAGAAATCAGTCGTGTATTTTCGCCATTTAGAGCCAGGATACGCACAATGAACATGACCAAGCTGGACAGACAACAGCCATACTTCATTTTTTGTTACTAGTTCCTTGAAGGCAAAAGTAACGTGCATCTTCTCAAGACCAAACTTAACCAAAATATCCCCAGATACTTCAGTGAACAGAAGGCATGAAACTCCTGGCACTAACTACTGATATAGTGATGAAAAATCTTGTTTGGAACAAACAGGAGTTTGAAGATAAGAGTCTGACTGCTGCACTGTTTGATCCTGACATTGGTTTTAATTGAATATTTTGGTTAGACCAGCTGAAAGAGCCATGCTTAGTGTTTCAGTGTGGTATCATTGCAGAAAATCTCCCTTGTTCTTCCATTAGTGAGATGTGAAAAGACCTACTCCCACAGCACTGCAAAGGCAGGGACCCTAATGACATCAAGACTGCTTTGGGCATTCAAGTTGTCAGCTTTGTATGGTAGTATGCATGCCGGTTTGTGTTTTTTTTATTAAGCTTTCCCTTTTTTTCATCTTTATTTGTTCCATGATTTTTTTTTACAGTTTGGGAGAGTTTAAACCTCATCAGTATTATTATTTTTACATTCAACATTAGAAATTTAATTTTACATCAAAATTTGTAGTTGCTAAGATGCAACAAAGAGCCTTCTTTAATCACACGCTACTCTTAGAGACTATTAGCTTTATAGTAGTAATAATCTTGGTGAAAATGATTTATTATAGCAATTATGGTTAGTTTCAGGTTTGGTACCAAGTCAATTGCTGTCAGCATGCCCTTATAATTGTTTAATAATAATAATAATAGTCGTAAAAGAGAGCACGCTTCAATGTTGATAAAGAATGACTGTATCTTGATATTATGTTATCAATGAGAGAGCAGTTAGGGTAGTTAAGCATTGCATGATCACTCATATGACCATTATGACTTGTCAATTAAATAGGAAGTTAAATGTATTTTTTAAATGCCCTGAAAAGCTTAACTCTCACTAAATCTCTCTAGGCAAAGATCAGAATTTTTTTTTCGCCATGGCAGTTTACATGCATACCAAGATTTTTTTCACTGTGTTTCTTTAAGACATGAGGCCATTTGTAGGCAAACATAGAACATGGAGTAGAACAGGACAGCTCTCCCAAGACCTGAGATTACAAGCTTCGTTTATGTGTACTGGCCATACCTGATGAATTGACAAATATTTTCACAGAAGTGGCAGGAAAAAGTAGATGTTCTCATTTTTCTTTGTATTGTATGTTATTGTTCCCTTGCTGTGAACACCTGAATTCCTGCCTGCTACGAAACTATTGTAAACTCAAGTACTGGGGCTGCTTGATGGTCTAATTTCTTTGTCCATACCATGCAACAATTAAATCTTCTGAGAAAGAAAGACCTCAGTATAATTATGTTTTGTGATTTGAACATAGAGAACTTATTCACTTAGAAAGAGGCCTGACTGGATGATCCCTGTGAGGTGTGATTTCTATGAATCTGAAAAATCTTATTGTACCTTCTCCAATAGCATCAGCTGTGCCTTTCTACCACCATAATAGGGATGAAAAGAGAGGGGAGGAAGCGGGTGAGAGAAGTACCTACATTTACCCCTTCCCTTTCTTCAACTGGAACATACGGTCCAAATGGACGAAAGCAAGAAGTCATCCAAGCTTATGTTTGTGGGCTTCCCTCAATTATTCCAGTAATGACTATACTAATATCCAGTGAGCCCAAGAAAAAAGTGTCCTGTTTTCCTGCACAGAGACATAATAAAACAGATTCTCAGCCCAAACACTTTAGAGTTCAAAGATGACAGAAAGCAGAGGGGGAAAAAAGCCTCACAACTTCCTTGAGAAGTTGGAGAAATGAGAGAGTGAAGACTGATTTTTTAAAGGTATTTTTATGTTTATACATTTAAATATTTGTAGGCTAAATATACACAGCAATACAGGACTCAGAGCCATAATTTCTCTAATTACGGTAAAGTAATTGCAATTATACTCAGAAATATTGCTAGCAATATGAAAAAACTTTTAGATTAAAAAGTTTAAAGCAAAGGATTGTATTAACGAAACTTAATGGTTCTCTGCACTAGCTGTTAACTGGGTGACCTTCTACAGGAAGGACTCCATATACTTAGAAGGGAAAGGGTTGTTCCAAGTTCTTGTTAGGGGAGATGAATTCAAGGTAAATGAAATAAAAAGATTACATCTTTCCAAAGCAGATACAATTAAACCTGACTAGCACCAGATGTCACCAGTTAAAAGCTCAGCTTCATAAGATATAGTAGGGAATTTTAATGATAAAACTCACTTACCCACAAATTTTAGCTTACTTTCTAGACACCAACTGAGCAGGATTTTGGTTGTTTGAATATAATGACTTGACAAAGGAAAAGTTCAAATCTAATTGTAGAAGCTGAAAAGATACCACCAAGACCAGACTTGCAAATTGAGTTCCAGTAGTTGCTCTGTGGCTATCTGTAGGTATTTCCCAAATTGGTATTGAAAATCTACAGACCCATGGATTTTTTCATGTAAATGTGTAGACTTCCCCCACCTCTTCAGTGCCCAGGTCAGTGCCGATGTTGGTAGTGTTCCACAGCTCAGCCATTCCTCTGCTAAGACCTCTTGAGATCTCTGGGCAAGGACACAGATGTTACCTCAATATGACGAGAGAAAAATCTAATAATATGGGCCGATAGGAGTGAGTTTCCTCAGAGACAGACCAATCTGCTTTAAAACAGAGCCGTAGACAGAAAATCCTTGCACATGAAGTGGAAATCCTGTATCTTGAGCCTAAACTAATATGAACTACCATCTTCTAACAAGACATCCATGTAGGCATTTGTTATTGTGGACAGGGCAGGTTTAATCTCAGATTGTTCACTTAGTTTTAAAGATGCTTAGAAGAAAATTATTAATATCATCACTGAAATCTCAATTCATTTCAGCACAATCTATAAAAAACAATCAGTGAGAAGTGCAATTGCTTTATTTCTGGCACAAAGTTTTCTCTGTTCTGCATGTTAATGTGTTTCAGCTTGAGGTGGATGTGGGTTCAATGCAAACATGAGCTTGTGTCTGTCTGCATTTCCTTATCATTATATAGGATTTCAGCTTCTTTAGTTGCTTCTGGTTATATTTTTAGAATATCTTTGTTTTTGTGTGAAACAACAGCCATGCTAAATCTAAATAAGGATTTATTCATACAAAGAGTAATTGAAAACACCTGAAGACAAAAATTGGAAGGAATAGATCCAATAACCACTTCTTGATCTTTAAGGTTTGCTGTTGCAACCATTTAAGCACATCACTTATTTTATCAGAGTCCACTGTTTGCACTATGATTACAAATGTGGACAATGTTTATATTTAATCCAGGACTGAGTCTGAAACCTAGAAATGATGCAACTGCATTAGTATCTGGTTTTGCTTACAGAAGAAAGGTATGGTATTTGTGAAACAGTCAATGTATATTGTGTGTGCTGTCCAAATGAATCTTGAGGTACAATTTTCTTTTGGTTGTGTCCATTTGGTACCTTCTTTGATGAAGGAAAAGAGTTGCTGGATGGCATAAATATATCAGATCCCTGTCAACACTGGGCTTTCTTGCCAAAGCACATGAAAATGCTTTCTTTCCATCTCTGCTTCTTTATTTTTAGAGACATTTTAAAAACACTTAACATCACATCTAGCAGACCTCTTTATAAAAAGAGCAGATAACATGTAAACCAGTGACAACGTAGGGCTTTCTTTAACAGGAAAGTAATTTAAAAAATGGTCCTAACTCCATATATAGGAGAATTTTGCTGGCCATGTTCCACAGCAGAGAAACCTGAATTAGTATACCACAGTCTGAAAGAGAAAAAAAGATGAACTTGGGAAATAGGAGGAAGTAACAAACACATTATGACTGTCCCCCTTCATCTTTCAGTCTAGAGCTGCAGCGTCTAAAAATTTCATCAGCTGCAGCCTTCATGCTAGCAGGCAGAAAATACATATTCTCAGAGTCAGCCAAATCTTAAGGCTTTAGAGATAAGGAGCAGTGCATTGAGTTAAAACCAGTCTGCAATGGGTGGCCAATGTACAATTCAGAGATTAGCATAATGTTTTTCATCTCTCTGTTCTGACAGTCCATTGTGTTTTGAATCATCTACAATCTCCAGGCAGCCTTCAAGCTTGATCCTAGCAGGCACCACCACCTCCTGTTACAAAGAGGTCACCATCAATCCTGCTATGTAGTCTCACATCTTAGAAAAAAAGATTGCAGCTTTTTAGCCTGCCCAAATGGTAAAAAGCATTCCTGGCTACAGTTGCTATGGGAATACAGGAGCAAAAATGAATCAAATCACCTTGAAAATTAGACCACTAAAGAAACATAAAATGTCCTGAAGCTTGAAATATCACCCAGTAGTGTTAAATCTTACAACTGTGCTCTTAGTTTAATATCTGAATTACAAATTGTTTCTCAAATACCAGGAAGTAATGTAAAGGGCAACAGCAGCATCTTACTGTGAAGATGGCGTGCACTGTATTGTGTGGAAATTCCAAATAATAGTAATAAGACTTCAATAAAAGGACAGCCAAATGGAATGGGATGAAAAAGATTTGTTTTCTGGGAAAAGGAGTTGTACAGCCTAATTAGCTACGACAGTTCGGTGTTGCCAGTATTAGACTTTGAGACTACTAGAGAGCAAATTTCTGTGGGCTGGCTATACTGTAAGTATACAGTATACGAAGACTAATCACAATCCCCAAGGGAAAATCCTCTTTAGTATTCTAGATGAACTTCTAGATTAATGTGGCTACTAAAATACGGCCCACTCAAGTTCTTTCTTGGGAGGAGAGAATTCCCTTTTCTTAAGAAATTGGGTCCCTCCTCAGAATATCCAATTTCCCAGGGCTTAAAGCATGTCACTGGAAAGCAAGAGATTCTCTTTCAAACCTTCCATACTTCGTTCAAAATTCAGTACCAGTCCCACCTTGTACTCTAACACCAGAGTATCTTCTGATGAAGCTATCCCACTTTGTATAAATAATAAATTACTCAAATTGAGATAAAAGAGAAGGCTGACATTGTATGCGTTGGCTAAGATACTAACTTAGGGACAGTCAGGTTTCAAGTCATCCTCTTAACGAATCTTTGATTGTTTTTCACAAATTGTTTCTTCCCACCAAGAGTTCTAGGAGAGGGAATTTAAAATCTAGAGAGAACATGAATTGGTAAAAAAAAACCCTATGCTGTCCTCCTCATTAACCATAAAGGAAGGGATTTAACAAAGTAGTACAGATTTGGATGGTTAAGTAGGTTCTGGAGAGCACATCTCAGGTGACAACTCTTAAAACCCTTTGCATGGGCAGCTGTGAACACCAACAGTATCATGCCAGCACTGAGGGAAATGCAGTGCCAGCGGAAAGGGGGCAGAGGTCCAGCTCAGTGGTTGTTGGAGGGGTTTTTTAGGAAATGCTGTTTCACAAATCATGTTTACTTCCTTCAATCAGGGCTGAAATTCCAGGGAGTTTTTGAACGTCCCTGTTCGTGAGACACCACAGCAAATCTGAGAGTCCTAGTTCCTCTGTAGAGGATGACAGCCAGGGCTGCTCCCAGGATTGAAGAATATTAGTGGGAATCTAAAGCAGCTTCCTCACCAAGAACATCCAAGAGTCAGTATAGCTCTTTCTGTTCTGTTAGAGAAATACCCAAACTAATCAAAGAAATTATTTGATTTCTCCAAAACAGAGCACTTCCCGAAATTTGCGTCCATGGCAAATTTTGTTAAAAGTAATGCTTTTGGTTTTCTTTTGCTAGTATGAGGATTTCCTGGAAATGGAAATTAGACATTCAAAATGGCTGGGCAGGCTGGAATCCTCTCATCCTTGCACTATCAGGAGTGTGGTTTTCCAGTGGTGTTGAAGTGTCAAGCATACAGTCATGTAGGACAATGTAAAGTTTTTGCATTATGCTAGAAGATCTGAGCTCCTAGAGTCAATCATGCAGTTTTCAGCAACTGTCATTTTCTCTCAAATCAAGCTTTGCCAGTATTTTGATAAAAAAAAAAAGTGTTGAGTAAGAAATAAGAGAGAAAACCTTGAGTTAGTATTGTGAGTAAAATTTGTCCGCTTCAGTCACAGTCATAGCAGTATTGCACTTTGAAGCCTTTAAACATTAACCAAGAATAAAGAACATTTTCTGCTATTTGGGGAATTTGTGCTATACGATCAAGGTCTCTTAGCACTTGAGAGGATTACCCTGATTCTTTCATCTGCCTCTGGTTTGCTAGGGACAGTATTACAATACATAGGCTCCAAGTCTCAGTAGCGGGGGGATTGACTTTCCCTTGAGTATTGGGCAAAAAAAGAGATGTTGCTCTGTAACTTGGTGTTAAAAGACCTCAGAGGGGCTCGTGGATGCACTAGCAGAACTAAGAAGACCCTCATGTGGCTCTTTGTCACTTATCACTACACGTTCCCAGGTACAACCTTAGCAACTCATCCTGTTCCTGCGATCAAGAAAAAAAAAGAGCAGCACTGCCATTTTCGTAATGCCATTCTTTTTTGTTAATTGCTTGTGGAGTGTATTTTCTTCCACAGTTCTGTTTCACCACTGTTAGCAGGCTTCAAGAATCCCATACCCAAGGCTTCTGTTTATTATGGGCAGTCCTGAAAAGAGGGCAAAAGTAGAAAATCCGTATCATATGGCCCAATAGAAGAGTGGTATGCATGCATCCTCAAACTCTTCTTTCTTTTCCATGCTGAGTTTCAGATAGTCAAATGGATTCTGCTGAGTCCACAAATATGAGTTTGAAATATTCTGAGATCTTAAAAAATAAAATCTATTTCTTCACGGTATGCACGACAACTTAAGAGTTGTTCTTCTTTCCGTTTTTACTTCTCTAGATAACTATGAAATACTCTTAGAGATCTCACAGTGTTTAAAGCCAGTAAGGTCTTTCACCAAAATTCTTCAGGCAATTGGTGTAGTTTCCGTCTTCTTTAACAGTATTCACAAAACTATTCATCTCAGAAGAAAAGTAAGGGCATTTAACACAAGTATATCTAAGTTCTAGCGCGTTGGACACTATAATGCAAGCTCCTTTGGGTGTGGCCACTGTGAGATCCCAGATCCTACTTGATTTCCAAATATGTAAGTATTAAGCAACAGGGAAAATTGTCAAGATTTTCACCTGGTATTTTTTACACTATTTCATCAGCAAATTCAAAAGAAGGCTATTTTTACCTTCTTTTGACTAGACAAAATGCTGCTTATTTCAAGTACTGTATTTACTTAGTTCTGTTACCCTCAATCTTATAGCACTGCCATGATGTGTGCATAGTCTTATTATCAACAAATCAGTTAGCATAGGATAGGGTTATCAAATATATCTAGGCTTTTACTGCAGCAAATCTAGTGATTTTGCTGGGCACAGGCAGCCCAAGTTTTCCTGCAGTGCTGCAGCACATGCAGAGAATAATGTGTCAGTGCCTTTCTGAAGAAGAAATATCTCTGAACTTTACCACATTCAGCAGCTTCCCAGTGAAATAAGGACTGAATTTGCAGGGAAAGCAGAAGATAATCGTGGTGGTGGGTGGAAAGGAGTTGTTTTAGAGAAACAGTTTCTCTGCATCAAAATGCTTTGTTACAGTTCACCAGTATTTACTAGAGTTAACCTAACTAGCAAATCAGAGGTTCTGGGCACAGTAAGCAAATTTTCTCCTTCTCCTTTACTCAAGATTCTTTCATTAATAGGATTGTTCTGAATAAGAAATACTACGTCCCATTCTTCAAGTGCTGGTTTTTGGACTTGTTCACATGAAGAGGCAGGTCTTGCATTAAACAGTGGAAAGCCCATGGACCAGCACGTCTTTTGAGTCCTTGACAGAGTCTTGATGGAGTTTTTGATACTTTTACTGGATTAACTGCCTTCAAATGATGCAGTTGGAGCTTACCAAAAGAATTTCCAGCAGTCTTCTATGAAGACAGTGAGATATGAGCTTGAAAAAATCAGCATTCAAAATAAGGGATTTGTTTCTTCTGGACATTTGAGATAGATGGGTATGCAGGCTACTGCTGCTGTCTGAGTTACCAGAACACCAGAGAGGTGGAAGGATTGCACATGAAGTCATTTCAGTTCTTCACATTCCTCCCTTCTAGTCAATACAACTTAAAGTGTCCTTGAAGATATGCCAGATTCATGTACATAATCTGAAAAGAGAATGGAAAATGGATTTGATCTTTTATCATCAGTTACAGGATTATGATGACTTCTTCTCTTTAGCAGGTGAGCAAGTAAAAGCACATAACATACGACGAACAAGTGTGTAATGTAAGTAAGTTACAGATCTAATAATAAAATCCTAACCCTTAGCAACACCTCTATTTTCTGCACAGAAGAGTTAAAATAAACATCTAAACCTGGTCAGAATAAATTTCACCAGAATTTGAGAGTGAAGGTTCCCTGGATGCAAGTGCAAAATATGAGAAATGCCATTCCCAGAAGGACCAATTACCCTAAGATAGAAGCCATTAGCTAATCAAAACTGATAAACATACTTAAATAAGTTTTATATTTCTCACTTACATGGCTTCTAAGTGCATAATCATTCTGGTCCTCTGTGAAGAAAGAAAGAGTCTGGTCTGTTTTTTCTGCAGACTGGTTTTTCTCTCTCTGTTACAGTGGATAGTTCTCAAAATCAGCATTATTATCATTGAAAGAGAAAGAACCTAAAAGTGCAGCTCCCTTACAAGTACTCCCTTGTAAATTTGGAGCATCACAAAATCAAGCAAGCCAGATAAGGGCAATGTGTGTGTACGCACGCACACATGTGTGAGCACACCCTTGTGAGAAAATGCTTTGGTTTTCAAACAGTTTCTTCTTCACCTCTCAGAAAACATTATTAGTGCTGAAAACAACCACTAGCCATTCTGGCCTTTTTTCCCCCTTACTGGCATCAGTTGGTGATTTTCAAAGACTGTGCAAAGTTTATCAGTGATTCAGGGAGATTTCATTCTTTATTACAGTGAACAGGATGAAACATTACAGGTATACTTTTCTGAATATTTACGAACTTAACGTCATCTTCCAGTCTGCATTATATTTTTATTATACATCAGTAGTAAACTGCACAGGACTTTCAGCCCTCAGAATTTGTGCACAACCAAATCAAAACTGGTTCTTTAAATGCAAAGTTTATAAACTAAGCATTTCCTTAGCTTATTGGCTCCATTAATTCATTTACTTCATTTTATGTTAATGATGGTGGTTTCTACTTGACATCATGAATAGCTTTCAGATAGTAACGGTATTTAAAAGGTCCTTGAGACTTGCCAACTTTGTCTTTAAATGAAGATCAATCCATAATATTACAGACAAACTGGAAACATGTTCAGGCCTCAGACAGCCTCTGTGGTTTGGGCATAAACTGGCGACCAGACACACATCTTTTCATGGCTCAGATGGGTACCCATTCACTGCAACCTGGAAAAGATTGAGCTAAATGGTAAGGAACAAAGAAAAGGTGGAAGAGTTAGTTAAGTATGTAGTACAATGAGTTCTTCATTCATAGATGGCCAGGAAGAAACAAGCAAAAGTTGGAGGAGTTAAGTTTTGTAACTTCTTCTTCCAGGTTTCCTCTGCATTACCAGGGAAGACATCTCAGACAAGTTTCAGAAAATGATGCACAGAGATGCAGTTATAATGATTAGTAGAAAATATCCTCCCTACAAGATGATTATGAGCATTCCTACAAAAATAATAACATTAATGGAGAGAGGCCTCCTGGCGAAGGGATGGTTGAAGTCAAAACGCAGCAGAATATTTCTTATTTGGTGATCTTACTTTCACCTGTTGTTTCTATGGTGGTTTTATAGTTTCTGTAGGACAAGACAATCTGCCTGCTTGTGTTTGTCTGTAGATGTTCCTTGCCTTGGAATCCAAGCAGAGTTCTACTGTGCAGCCTTATTGCTGCTTGTTCCTTATAGCATCTGTCTCTCTTAGAACCTAACCTTCAAGCCATCAAAAAGGTAATTAAGGATTTAAAAATTAGGAGTGGGTGTGGGTTGTACATACTCATTCCAATCTTTTCCTCATTTCTTTTGAAATGAATATATTAATATTAATTTTTTCCATTCTCAGTTCATATCAATTCATGAGCTAATTTGCCTCATATGGATTATTGTTCCTAGGATGTACTGATTGGCCACTTTTGATAAATCCAACGCAGTCTCTTGAGGATAGCCATTTCTCATTCTAACCTGTTGCACACAGCCTGTGTTTCTCATACTTGAAATTTAGTCTTTCTGAACTTCATACTAAACCCCTTTGTCCCAACGTATGTGACAAGACCTACAAATTGGTATTGGCTCACTTTGAGTTTGGTAATTACACTACAGTTAATACAGGCAGAATAAATAGCTGTTGGAATATGCTGACATTTATGTAATGTTGTAGCCTGACAATCTCTTTCATCTTGACAAAATAGCTGAATACCTAGTTCCTTTTCTATCTGTCTGTGCTAAGTTACAATGACCACATATCCAGTCAGTTTTGGTAAGTGGAAAAATGAAGGAAATAACTATGTTTCAATTTTTAGAATACATTTCTTTGACAAAGTTTATATCTTAAAATGAATCAATACATCATTAAATCATTCTTACATGCCTACTTGCCAAAGGCTATCAACACAAGTATTGTATGTTTTGTATGTTATCCTGTTTCCTTCCCAAATCTTGTTAATTTTAGGGAGGAGCTGATTTTCTTTGATTTGTTGGGAAGTCATAGCCACACTTTCATCCTGACTTCAACTCCCAGCATATTCTTAGACTGTGCACTAAGAACAGGTTAATATTCTTAAGGGATGGCATCTTAAAAATGCCTTTCTTCTGAGTTGTAATTATCACTCACCATCTCTCAGTCTTATAATTTTAAAATTATAGAAACATAATCTAATTTATATTAGGGCCTATTTCAAAAGTGGACTAATGAATGGAGTTCCTCAGTCTCAAGAGTTGCAATTTTAATACAACACAGGGATATTTTCTTCAGACGTTTCAGATATTTGAAGTCCAGAAGTAACTGTCCCAGTAATTGGTGTTGTGTTTCTATCAAATACGCAGTAGAACTTCCTTTTTCTTCTCTTAGTTTCCTGTATTTCATCGCTAAGAACATAGGTACCATTAGATGGATTAAAGCACGTCTTTTAAAGTAACAAAAAATATCTAGGGGAAGAGAGCATATGCTTAGAAACACTTCTTACAGAATACTCTTGTTTCTCACACCTGGCAATTTCAGGACAGCCTGTGATGGAAGTCACTTATGGACCACTACAATTAATGGCCTTGGTGAATCCATCCTTCATGCTATATGTATTCCCATCTTTTTTGACAGAAACAGATGCGTCTTCCAGAGAAACTAAACATGATTTTAAAGTAGTCCAGCAATGGAGACACTACCACATAACATTGGTAAGGTGATCCAATGACTAATTATCTCTGTTTTTAAAAAGTGCACCTTATTTTTACCTCAAATTTGCACGATTTCAGCTTCCAACCATAGACTCTTCCTATGCTAGGTTGGGGATCCTTTTGCTATCTGTAAGCTTTTTCCCAGATACATGTCCAGATATTATATAGTCAATATGTATTTCTATATTTGCTCAGACAGGAGCCAGGTGCTTAGCTATGCAGATCAGGAAACTGTTGGTTTCGGTTTTAGGTGTGGATTTTGATTTTGTTTTTTCTTCCAGGGGACTGAACTTACAGCAGGTAATATACCTTCAGGTAAAAGCTAAGTAAAGCAGAACAAAACAGAAAAAGAAAATAAAATCCTTGGGAGCTGCAGATTATAGTTTTACACTGGAACTTCAGTAGTCTTCCTTTCATTTAAGATACTTAATTATTTGGGACCTCTTCCCAGTTTCCTTAGGAGCCCTTTACTCCACCTTTTCTGCTACTGTGGGAAAATATCTGGATGGTCTAAGACATTTGATGGCCTTTCTCAGTTTCTGACTTGGTGTTTGCTAGGGGTCAGTCTTTTTCAAAAATCAATATGATCTAGCAGGATTTCCCTTTTAGATCATAAGTACCATGTATATATTTATGTATGAGTGCCCACTAATGAGTGAATAAGAGTGAAGGGAAGAAAGAAATGGGGAGCAAAAAAAGTTTCTTGTTTAAAAGATTGCTGTAATGTAATGTTGCTTTTATACAAAAATATAGACAAATGAATCATCATATGATTCAGATTGAGCTATAGTGTGGGATACTATCACATACCACTGAAAAGAGGAAGTGATTAAGAGATAGTACAGCTACACTATACATCTGAAAGCTTAAATGATGGATTCAGACAAATGATGTTCAGAACGTAAAGCCAAAGTTGTTAAGTAGTTGACTTCAGTAAAAATAATGCATGAGCTGCAGCAAAAATTTAGCCAGTATGATAAAACCCAGCAATTTAACATCTGATGAAGATCTGATGTTGGTGAAAACCAGCATATTTATTGCTCTGATACAGCCATTCCAATTTGCTGTAGGTGATGATGTGACTCTAAGTGCATTGGCAGATTTTGGGTTGAAGCTTTAAGCAGCAGTAGTGAGAGGTGATTAACAATATTAGAAATAACCTCCAAAATCAAAGTGTAACACTCTTGAAAACTGGTGATAAGTTAGCTGATTGTTTGTTTCTGTCTGTTGCAGAGACCTGGGACCCTGACGGACAGATATAGTTTCGACCTCAAAAATTTGATCTGAAGTGCTTCCAGCTGTGAGAGGAGACACTATGAGAGACTCCAGTTCCACTCCCCTCAGCTAAATATGAGTGTTACTGTGTTACAAAGGGATGGTGAGGTTAAATCTGTAGACAACGTAAGTGACTTTAGTGATCAGTAATTAAGATTAGTCAAGTAATCTGCAAGAGGAGAAGCTGTTCCTGTCTTAGTCATGAACACTGCAGCAACGCAGTTCAAATATCATTACCCAAAAACCTCCAAATTTTCTGCAGGAAAAAAGGTGCCAAAAAGCCTAATAAAGTAATGCTTAACTTCAAAAAGGGACCTACATAAACTGAGGACTGTTGTTAATAGAAAAATAAATAGATGAAATGACAAAATTTCAGTTATCATATGGGAAGTGTGAAGTCATCATATTAGCAGTTCAGAGGAAGTATGTCAAAACAGTTACATGAAAACTGCTGGTATTGTTAACCAGAGGGCAAAAGGAAATAATTAGCATAAAGGCATCACTCAAAATCATGGATAAACAGTGAAAACAGAAAATAATAGAATTTCCAGTATAAAACAAAACAAAACAAAACTTTTTGAAATGATTTGGTGATAACTTGATAAAGATATTAACAACAAATCTTTTTTTGAAACAGATCCAGGGAAGAAAACTAGGGAGAGTGTAGTAAGACTAATAAGTAATCATCTTGTAGAAGAAACATTGATATCAAAGAAGGCCATAGGATAAACACGAAATAAATACTGCACATTTGTGCATACTGGAGGTTCCCGTGAGTGATTTTTTTTTTCCTTCACAGAAGATACTCTGCAGAATGCCTCTCAGATTCAACTGTCAAACATTTTAAAATAATTGAAGATGAAGAGTATGGTGACCAAGCAATAAAACTGAAAGTCATCTGAGTTGTAAATAATTTCACAATACAAAATTGAGAGCAAAGGACCATGCTGCTAATCCTTGCTTTTAAAAAAAACAAAATAGGACCGTGTCAAAAGCCAGTGGGAACATTTTATGAGGTAGAAAACAATCTTCAAATTGCTAGAGTCAGCTGAAATTTAAGGGAGCTGTCTGCAGGTACTCAAGGATTTACAGTCAGGTGGAGGAACTGAGGACCTAAAACATGTTGACCTTGATAAGAACACTCAAGATCAAAAAGAAACTGAGATAAGGAATCAAGACCCATATTTTTTTTTTTGCTTGAAATCTATGCTTTGGGTCTTTGACTACTAAGATATTTTTTCATTGGAATTTCAAATTCAGGATTTTGTCTTATTTAGTTCCTTATGTATGTCCGAGAAGGGAAAAAAATGTGAGCACCCATGGGCTTGATGCATTAGAGTTGATCTTTTGAGGCACTGGGAAATGTAAGAATTTGCACTGCTTTTGAGGCTAGGGCAACTTTTCTGCAGGGTTCCGATCATAAAATCAAGTGCAGGATTAACACTGCTGATTTAGCAAACCCAAATGTCAAAGAAGAAAATGTTTTGGGAGCTCTCCATCTGTCTGAACACAGAGATTAGATATTTTATAGGATATGAAGGAAGACTTCGTCCCTTACATTTTTCTCAATTCAACAGTTGATTTTTTTTCTTAAGAACAATAATATGTTGTATTTATCTCAATGCTTAGCCTTCTGAAAAAGCAAGACTTCACACTGTCAAGGAAATAGCAGAATAATTAAGAACTGAACAAAAGTAAGTTAATTAGAGAACAAGACTAAGTCTGTTTAGCTGAACATGTGTGAATTGAAAAAACATAATACATGCAAAATAATTAATTTACTTCTTGTTATAGTATCCAGCATTCATCTTTAAAGATAAAACATACACATATTTAATTGCAAGACAAAATGAGTCAACCCAATATAAAATTAGTCATGACTGAAAGACTGTCTGAGAATCATTATCTTCATGATAAAAAATTAAAACCATATAAATTGTCATAATATAAATTTGAATGTAACATTTGTTTATAACATCTCTGGAGGGAGAAGGTAAATGGTGCAAGAGAGCTGTGTTCTTTTGTTTTGCAAAATGAAGAAAAGTGTCTTTCATCTTGATTCTTCTTCTGAAGAATATGAAGACCTGAAATAGCAGGCTGAAAGAGAAAAAATGTTTAATTCCATCCTACATAAGCACCCTTCTATTTTTTCTGATGAATATCAGCTTACACTGTATGTCAATAACAAGGTGGAACATACATTCCTGAAACTCTTGATAGAGAATATTTTATTAAAGAATTCACTCCTGATCACAACTTGCATCACAAAATAATACCGCTGAGATGATCCAAAATTTTAAAAATGTACAGGAATAATTAAGACCTGACTTCTTGCTCTCCAGAGTGTGCAAAAATGCTCAACAGTTACTAAGGCCTTGCCCATTAACTCAGAAGTCTATGTGTTGTCTAACTATCCTTTTTTGGGGGAAAATCCAGTTTTCAAGGTTTATCAGAAGAGAATGTCCTGATTTGTTCTCTTAATCTTCAGGCAATCCATGACTTCTTGTTTTTAAAGGCACTTCTACGCAGCAGGTACAGAGAGCTATACTGTGTCTTCCTGTGCTAATTCCAAACCCACATCTGAACTGGATTATGATGCAACAAATTCTGAGACAGGATGGGGCCAGAAGCAATAGACAATTTCCTGAATGAAAAGAATATTTGATGAAAGACTGCACAATCAACAACTCCTTTTACAATAGTACTGCAAATTGAGATAGGAGCACCCTAGGGGAGCACCCTAGAGCACACTTTCTGGGGGATAAACTTATCTTTACAGCTCTGTGTTAGGACCCACATATTTACTTGAAGCAAAGTCAGCAATCTGATCAAGATCATCTAAATAAAACTGGCTGATATCTCAAAGGAGATGACTATGCCATTTGTTCCCACACAAAAAACCGCAACAAAACAGGCACAGAAAATCAAGAGAAAAAAAAAGTATAAATATCTATTTATGTGTTAATAGACATTTTTATATAGCCACTGTACTTCTTTTTCATCCAGTGTCGAGATAACATATCAAAGTATTTTAGAGTGAAAGTCAATATCACGCTTTAGACCTGCTTGGTGATGAAGGTCCACAGTCAATATGATAGACAAAGAGCAAAATTCAAGGACACATTTGCAAACAGTAATACTGGAAAACTGGCCGTGAAATAGTTCTCTTTGAATCAGTACTTCTAAGAACAGTCTGATCTATAGGGATAGTAACACACATCTTGCTGGCAATAATAGGTAACGCTTCAATTAACATACCTGTTTAATACCAGAAAGAATGCCTTCTCCTTGCCTAAGGAACTTCCTGTAACAGAAAATGGTGTGAGAACATAAGCTTATTTGTCTTGTCAGTACTTCCTATTAGCTGTCACCGCTTCATGATGATGGCTTTTCTTGATCCTCTTTCTTGAGGTAGTTTGATGCATTGTATAGGGAGTCTCATTGCCCATAAGGCTACAGATTGTACTAGGCAAGTAGGCACATAAAAGGTGATGTACTTTCACTAATAAGATCTTGTGTGGACATAGCTATATATAGCGTGTTTTTGCAAGCAAGTGGAAATGGAAAAGAAGCTTACCATTTTGGAACATTGTAATGAACTGGAGATGAAAATGTAAAGATGTAAAATTCCTGCACAAAAAAAATAGTAAGATGAGCTTGCAGAGTTTTGTAACAGGAAGAATGGTATACGTGAACTGTGAATGCAGATGTGCATGTGAGAGTACCATAAGAAATAGGAGAACAAGGGTTAAGAGAATCATCTATACTGATAACGAAGGACACCATTCCCAGGACACTGCTCCCAGGAAACCTTTCCCAGAAGTAAAATTGCAGCATGTATTGTGTCTGCCAGTATCTGAAGGTCTGTGCTCTGGTAAGACCACAGCACACATGACTTGTCAACTGGAGGACTGCAGCCAGGTTGCAGCAAATCACGTACACTGGTCTCTTTAGTCCACCAGCAAAATAGACACAGATTTCAAACAGACAAAGAAGAATAGATAATGAGATGTGGCTTTGCTTGCAATTTATAGAGACTGAAGTAAGCAAGACTGTAAAGTAAAGGACTATTCCATAAGAACTCCTAATGAGGCTAAAAGATCTGTCCCCAAAGTATTTTACCACTGCCAATCAAAAGAACACCTGAGATAATAACAAGGACTCAGTAACTCATGTCCTCTCTTCAGATCTTCCTGGACAGGCCACTTGGGCATGTCATTATATTTGTGGGTATGTACATATGAGGCTGTAAGTGAATGAGACCTGACACCACATACGTGCAAGTTGGTAAAATCAGCTTACCCCATAAATAAATATTGCCTTCCCCTGCACAAGATTTCACGTTTATCTTGTTACACTGCTTTCTTACACATGGCATGGACTTACTGCTTCTTACAGCTTCAGAATATTTTCTATTTTACCATTCCTATCTGAAGGACAAAACCAAATTTTTTTCTACATTCTCCTGCTAGAGAAAACACATCACCACTCCCTTGGTGTTCGAAGACTGCACATAGAACAAGCAAGAACAACTCCACAGCCTCTCACAATGGCTCTGTGAAAACCCTCAAAATTTTGAACTATTTTCCTGAACTGAAATGTTAACTTCAGCATCACTATCACATTGACTTTTCGGTTTCTTGGGTTTTGTTGGTTTGGTTTTTTTTAGTTGTCTTTTTGTACAGGTTGAGAAGACTCCCCTTCAGGGGAAGTAAACAAATACATGATAACCATCGAAATGTTTAACTGAACTTCATGCCAAGTCTTTTAAAACAGAAGCCTGTCTGATCCCCTTGTATGCTGTGTGATCAGATATAGCCTGATGTCATGACAATTCACTTGGCCTTGTATGAGTTTCCAGAGCAGCTGGAGCATAAGCCCATCAGAAACGACCACAGATTTATGAAAATAGAAATTATGAAGTCGCCCATGAACAGCTTCTGCATGCTGAAGAGCTATAGACTGAGTTGAAGTAGCCACAACTCCCAATAACTAGGTGTTATGTCCAGCTGTATATATTTTGGTAATAATGTTGGTTCTGAGATAGAGGAATAGGTACAGTTTGAGCTGAAAATAACTGCTTTTGCATTCACCAGACAACGGCTAATGGTCCCAAATATGCTTCCATGTCCAGCTGTGCAGCTTGGTAAGCTTTAGCGGGAATAAATGAACTACACTTGCTCGACTGCTTCTAACATCAGAAATCTATGTCGAAAGCAAGGTTCTCTACTATTAAACTTCATGGATTCAGCTCAACTCGCACCAATCTGAACTGTTTAGTGAAGTGAGGTTAGATGTGACCTGCAGTTGGAAGTGAGGAGATCTTCACTGGTTTATGCTCTCAAAGACCTCACTGCTTATATGAAATAGGAGTGCAAGTATTGGGATGGTGTATGCACATTCTCTCACTTGACCAGAGGCTTCAGCATCTTACATCCAAATACGGATGTCTTCCAACTGTGGAAAACATCTCATATGACAAGATTGTCCTTTGTTCCTTAGTCACATGGTCTGTCATTGACATATCTGTATCATAGGGAAGGACAACTGCATGAGGTGCATGTCACCTGGTGGGCATCTGTCCATGTGATGTGACATCTACAAGGATCCGGTTAGCTGGCAGAGACGGATATCATGAAGCTTGCAGGAGAGGTGATCATCTGACAACACATAATTTCAGCATGTGTTTTTGAGCCCTTCCATAAGCTGTTTGCTATCCATCTTGCACTTACTTAAACTGAAGTTTTATCTATAATTTTCACAAGGTGAAACAACAAAACACTTATTTTGAATTGCGTTACACTTAGTGTTGCAAAACAGACTACATACTTGATAGACTGGCTTAATTGCAGTGGTTATGTGGGCAAATAAAGTGGCATCAGATTATTTTTTTTTTCTTGAATTAGTCTTTCTAGTAGAATATTTAATTTTATTATTACACTACTTAACAGGTAAAAGCTGAAAATTACCTCAGCTACTTTGCTGATAAATGATCATCAAGGATCAGTTCAAGGCTTAGTAGCATAAGTTGCAATACTCCCTCAGAGAGAAGCTTGTGTCTGGTCATACCTAGGGGGTGAACATGAAAGAAAACTGCAGAGAATGTTCTCTGGAACAGATGAATAATTCTGCAGTGCTGTACCCATAGTTGCAATTTGCTCACAGGTGCAATTGTTAATTACCAGTTTTGTTCCATCAGTTTTAGCCTTTTTAATTTTTAGTCAGATCTGAGTATTTATTTATATTCTGAGTTTCCGTAAGTTTTGCTCTCTCTTTGCATCTTCCCCTTCATTTTATCTTTTTGTCTTTGATTATTTTAAACATTTATTTACATCATGTAATTTCATTTGGTGGTAGTATGTTTCATCTTCTATATTTTGATTTTTAATTACTTCTCTGTGGCAAGAACTGTACAGCATTCTTGGATAGGAACTTATTTTTTAACTAAGCAGCACACAAACATTCAGAGATCCCTTTTTCTCTTTCAGTTCAGTTTTCATGATATTATCCAATGACAGATTCTATTTTCATTTCCATTAATTGGATATAAACAGATCTGTCCAAGTCTGTATCATCAGGTTTTATTTCTTAGGTTTTGACTCTTGGGTCTGCCTTGTCCACAGTGTACAGGCTTTCTTTTTCATTGTTTTAGGATTGGTGTTGGTCACCTGGAGTGAACAATCAGCCATAAAATGCTGGAGGAAGTTTGTCACTTTGGCAGCACTCCTTTCCAAACACAAAACAGGCTGATCTTGCTGAGTGAAGGCACAATGAAATTCC
Organism: Tapera naevia; assembly: GCA_033556795.1. Classification (NCBI taxonomy): domain Eukaryota; kingdom Metazoa; phylum Chordata; class Aves; order Cuculiformes; family Neomorphidae; genus Tapera; species Tapera naevia. The sequence continues at coordinate 14,128,228 of JAUMJJ010000023.1, read as the reverse complement.
CTGTCTTTGCTTTTAGCTTGTAAAAGGCAGCATATACTGAAATTATAAGCCAGCACACACATTGCCTATTCTTTCCCAAAGTTAAAGGATAGTCTCTTGCCTTGTAGCATGTTAACTATCCCAAAATCTACCCCAAATAATCTCTACCTCAACACAGCTGTTTCTGGAGTGTGATTGATAGAGTGTTTCAGAGTACTCTCTGTATCACAGCCTTCTTTCCACTCATCAGTCATCACTGGATTGCATCTAATAAAGGAGATTTCCTCCCACAGATGCAACATTTGACACCATCAGGCCTTGAATTGGTTCTTTCAGCTCCATGGAAAATATACATCCCATCTCTTTACGGCCCTGGTACGTATTTTGGGTAATCACTCCTCCCAGAGGCATTACTCACAGTCTGCTTCTCTCAAAGCAACGCAGCCATCTCCAACCTGACCCAGAGGCAGTGCCTGTTAGAAGACAGAGCCTAGTTGTAAGAATGTATCTAATTTATGACCATAGAAGGGTACCTTTCAACTACAATATTGGCAACTAAGTTACACAACGTTAAAAGACCATTAACTCTGGCTTTAGTGGCTACCCAAAAATTTTACATCCACTTTCACTTTTCCCTTATCTTGTTTTTCCCAGGCATCCATAGGCCATGATGAGATTAAGTAAATACTCTCCCTAACAGCCAAATCACTCTGGTGATGGATGGAATTGAAGGAGTAGTTAACGGTGCCAATTAACTTGTCAGTTCACTCTCCTTTGTATAGTAATATCAACTAAAACATGAATATAGCTTTATCTGTGACATTTGCAAATACAGAGTCTGTCACCTTTGATTTGTTTCTATTTAGAAGAAAGGCAACTTCATTCTGTACAAACACTGGAGGGACTCCCAGGGGCTGGATCTCATAATTTTTCCTGTTCATGCTACTGCTCTTTTAAGACAAACTATTTTTTTCACCCTATTATACATCCTTTTACATGCCACCCATCTCAGGGCACAGTAGCTGTTTGTCTTAGCATAATTATGTACCATTTTTAATTCCAGAACAAGCTGATTTTTTTGCTGTGACACTGAGTGATGAAACTTGAAATAGGAGATCTTTTCTGAATAGCAACTGTGCCAGTCAATTGTAAATGTTAGAGAGTCTTATCACAGATATTGAGAGCTTCTCTGTCTTTGTTTGTTGTTCTCATCAAGCAACAAATACCAAATGTCCTAACTGAGATATTTTGTTTTCTGATTTTCTTGTCTGTGTTAGGTCCTTAAACATTTCAGAGAAAAGTACCAGCTGAACAACTGACCCATTCTTTTCCAATGATTACTGAGTTGAAAAGCTATTCATTTAAAGATGCTATACTTAGAAAATTCACAAACCATAATCACACTCTGGAAACATTTGTAGAGGCATAATGTAAGTCTTAAGAGGTATTTTATGTCTCCATTTGCCACCCTTGGAGAATGTAAATATCTTACTTAGAATATTTTAAAGCATACAGTGAGCTCATTGTGAGATGAAAATTTATTGCTTTAGCTTTGCTTCCAATTAATCATCAGTTAAAAGGTCATTTCAAACTGATCTTTTCAAATGTCAATGTCCAAAGCAAAATGTAAGGGAGTCGTAAGGATGATCCAGGTAATTACAGACCTGTCAGCCTGACCTCGGTCCCAGGTAAAATCATGGAGAAGATAATCCTGGGTGAAATCATGCACCACCTGCAGAACGGTCAAGAGATCAGGCCCAGCCAGCATGGATTTAGGAGGGGTAGGTCCTGCCTGACCAACCTGATCTCCATTTACGATCATGTAACTCGCCTGGTGGATGAGAGGAAGGCTGTGGATGTGGTATACTTGGATTTCAGTAAGGCCTTTGACACGGTCCCCCACAGTAGACTCCTAGGGAAGCTGGCAGCTCGTGGACTAGATGGGAGCACTTTGTGCTGGGTTAGGAATTGGCTGGATGGCCGAGCCCAAAGAGTGATGGTAAATGGTGTTTCATCCAGTTGGCGGCCGGTCACCAGTGGTGTCCCCCAGGGATCGGTATTGGGTCCCGTCCTGTTTAATATCTTTATTGACGATTTGGATGAGGGGATTGAGTCCATCATCAGCAAATTTGCAGATGATACCAAGCTGGGAGGAAGAGTTGATCTGCTAGAGGGTAGGATGGCCCTACAGAGGGACCTGGACAGATTGGAGAGCTGGGCCGATTCTAATGGGATGATGTTTAATAAGTCCAAATGTCGGGTACTTCATTTTGGACACAACAATCCCATGCAGAGCTACAGACTGGGGACAGAGTGGCTAGAGAGTAGTCAGGTAGAAAAGGACCTAGGAGTGCTGGTGGACAGGAAGCTCAACATGAGCCAGCAGTGTGCCCAGGTGGCCAAGAAGGCTAATGGAATCCTGGCCTGCATCAGGAATAGTGTAGTAAGCAGGACCAGAGAAGTTATTGTCCCCCTGTACTCGGCACTGGTCAGGCCTCACCTTGAATACTGTGTCCAGTTCTGGGCCCCCCAATTTGGGAAAGATGTTAGGATACTGGAATGTGTTCAGAGGAGGGCAACGAAGATGGTGAGGGGGCTGGAGCACAAGCCCTATGAGGAGCGACTGAGGGAATTGGGGCTGTTTAGCCTGGAGAAGAGGAGGCTCAGGGGAGACCTCATTGCTCTCTACAACTACCTAAAAGGAGGTTGTAGTCAGGCAGGGGTTGGTCTCTTCTCTCAGGTGACCAGTGGTAGAACCAGAGGGCATGGACTTAAGCTTCGTCAGGGAAAGTTTAGACTTGATGTGAGGAAAAAATTCTTCACTGAAAGGGTGATTGGCCATTGGAATGGGCTGCCCAGGAAGGTGGTGGAGTCGCCTACCCTGGTGGTGTTTAAAGGGAGACTGGATGAGGCACTGAGTGCCATGGTCTAGATGATGGTTGGTGTTAGTGTTAGGTTATAGGTTGGACTTGATGATCTCAGAGGTCCTTTCCAACCTTATGATACTGTGATACTGTGATACTGAGTCTTAGTCAGACATAATATGCACAAAAATCCTGACCCAAAGTTCTTTGAAACCGATTAGAAGGCTCCCATTGACTCAATATCTTTAGTTCAGGTCAATAATTACTAGAGCTGAGACTAAATCAGGATCTTACATCTAAACGTAAACCGTCTTTTAAGAAAATCCACTCCAGAGGTGATGTTAAGCTAGGAGCTTAATCTCCTCTTGAATGTTTCCATTCTGTAAGGGAATAATGATTCATTGTTTACAATTTTTTTTTATATAGAAAAGACATGTGTGGCTCTAGAGAAAGGGTTGAGGTGAAGGTCCTAATCAGGATCTGAGATTGCACAGAGTGGCAAAAGGGATTCAAAAAAAGAACATACAGGAAAGAACAGCACTCAGACTTCTGGTGTTATTTCCTTTTTTTCCCATATCTTGCAGACAAAGGGCTTTCTGGGTCTTCCTAGTCTTAAGTGAGTCTCTCACTTAAAAGCAAAGCAAAATGCTGCATTTGCACAGACTAAAGCTAACCTTATTTCTAATCATTCTCAGAAAGAAAAATTACCTTCATTTTCTTATGAAGAATTGAGAAAAGAAAATGGGATAATTGAATCTTTCCCTTATTATACTATTTTTGAGACAAAAGACAGTGAAAATAAAGTGCTTATCACCCAAAATTCTGTCTGCTTTTGTCTCTGAAGAGCTCTGCTGATCCTGGGTGTTCAAGCAGAAATGTGCAATTTGGCAGGGCGTTGCTTTCATATCAGATATGTGGTTTCTGTCTCCCTCGTGAAAAGCTGACTGTCTCTTAGACCTACTGAATAGCTCAAGATGATGGTAATTCAAGAAATAAGGCCCTTCAGATAACTGATATGTACAATTTCAAGTACAGTAAGTGAACTACAAGTTTGTGCTGCATCCAAATTTGCAAGTACGATCAGATTATGGAATTGAACACTATTGAGTGATGGGGCTTCAGAGGCTGCATGGGTGACTGAGATCTGAGCAAAAGAGCACAGCACTGTCCTATTTCTATACCAGAAGGCAGAGCAGAAAGTGAATATAGCACTGGAAATAAAATTCTCGTGGCCACCTTGTCACAAACCTTAAAAAATTTCTGACAGCACATTGTTATAAGCAAAGATGGCAATGAAAGGCAAATGAAATAAAGATCACATTCAGTCATGCAAGTGATCATTAGAGCTCTGTAGGGGGTCATTCTACTAAGTATTACTCTGTTTCACAGAGCTTTTCACATAATTCATTCATCTGACACAGGAAAACTTCTGGAAAATCAGAAGGCAAATTATTGTTCCTAAAGAGTAATTTTTGTCTGCTTTGGGAAGCCTTGTTTGCTTCATTAATCCGGTCACTGGGGTTTTTTGTGTGTGTGAAAAACTAACTCTAGCCCAGATTTCTTTAACAAGTTGAGTATGCTCAAAATAAAAGACAGTTTTCCCAAATGGTTTACATACTTCAGCAAACAGTAAGGCCAATCTGTCCTCATCACAAGATCTGAATGCAATATCTCTTTCATCTGGCTTGCATTACAGAAGTGTTGTATTGTAGTGTTTATTTTCCCCACAATTCTATTTCTAGCCCATTTTAAGTGTCAACACAATAGAACTTTTTTCAAAAAATTTATTTTGGTTAGACGTAAAACAGCACTTGCTCTGTAGTTGTTCACATTTTTCAAAATGCTTTGACATGGAAAATTATTGTTACTATTCTTTCATCTACTGAACTGATCCCAAAATACTAGCTACAATAGATACAGTGCAGAAAATGTGGTTATTAAAAGGGTTGGCTGGTATATTATTAGAAGTAAACGTGCATTTCAGAGAAATTTATTTTAGTGTGAAAAGGCTTAGGCATTATATTTTCTTTACTTGTCTCTGGTGAAATGTCACTGATTTTTTCCTTTTGAGATACTAATCTCATTGCAATTACTAAATAAATAGAGCACCAGAAAAACGCTTTTATAAATTGTGCCTAGAAGTAATAAACATTAACTATATAAAGATAATAGGTTATAATCTCAAAACTAAAATTAAAAAAAATGTTTTTAAAGAAAGCCATACTCTCCAAGAAGAGGTCTTCAATAAGCAGAGAGGAGTCTACTCCTAACAGCTCTGCGTAGCTCAGGTGCCTGAACTTTGACATCCAGAAGCAAGTCAGTGTCATCAGCACAGGATCGCAGTTGGCTAAACTGGTATGGAAATCTGGCTACACTGCATAGTGTGACAGATGTGAGCTAAAATACTGCCAAATTATTCAAATCAGTTTTTTGTTTAGAGCCCAGCTTGACCACAACCAGGATCCAGGAAGAAAGGTGCACTTACGACACAGTAACACGAAATATTATTTTTACCTCAACAAGAATTTGTTTGCTGAACAGCAATGGGCTGAAGTGGGGCCTCTTTAAAAACAGAGTGGATGACTGTCATGTGGGGAGACAGGAGCTCACACAGACTGAGTTAAGTGGACAAACATTGCAGAGCATCTTGGGGTCATGGGTTCATGCCCCGCACTGGGCATCAAAACCTGTCACATTTTAGCCCCAGCCTGGCCAATTTTGGCAGCTAAAACTGAGCAGTTGGGCTCCCAGTTCCCTTACCTTTTACCAGGGAAAGGGAAATCAGAGGAAAATATTTGTGAATTGGAAGCTAAAACTATAGCTTTAATGTAATAACAGTAACAATAAATAAAATATATACAAATCTATTAAATCGTGCCCCCACCCCTCAATGACCACACGTCACCACAAATGCTGCAGAGCAGATTTAAGTAGGCTCTAGTTAAAACCACTTTTTTTTAAGTGACTATTCTTTTGTTAGCATGGTACAGTTATACCCTCTTTCTTCTCTTTTGCTTGTCCGTATTTGTCTCTACCATATGCTCAGCCTAAATCATAATCACATTAAATTAAAGCAGAAAAGGGACATGGAGGGTCTCAGTTCTGTATGGGGAGAGGAAGTGCACTCACGAATATACTGCTGGATGAATATCCCATGGTGATCCTTCAGATACCTGTGTGACTTCTAACTCCAGCTGTTTGAGTCTCCCTTTTCCCATTCCTTTCTCTCTGGAGTCTGTTAGCAATTTACCAAGCTACTTCCAGAGTCATAGATTTCCCCAGTGTCTCCCAGCTCACCCAGAGCTCTTCAGACTTACCAAAAGCACTTCAACTCTCTCAAATCTGACTTCTGGGTCTCCCAAGAGCAGTCTGAGTAGTCCCAACTTCTCAGAAACATCTCTTTCGTTGATACCCAAAGGTCCTTCCCTATTTCACACTCCTTCAGGAAAACCTACCCTATATAACTCCACCAGCTTTGATACTCTCCACAAGTCAAAAGCCCTAGGCCCATTTCTATGTCTCAGCTCACCTTCCAGTTTGGTCTGAATCATGTCTGCTGTACTGCTCTCTTACAGCTTCCCTTTCTCCACCTGCTGCTTTGCCCACACGTAGTGGATGGATTTGTAACCTCCCAAATGTACTGCTCGTATCTTTTAGCTGCCAATGCCAGCTACTCTGCTCCTGGCTTCCCAGAGCAGCAAAGCTTCCCACAGGTAGCCAACATTTACAACAGGGTTGATTAGGATTTTGAGGGTTAAAATGAAGAGTCTACACACAGCAAATATATTTGTGAAGGGATATGGTATGTAGAAGGAGAAAGATTTTCACCCCTTACTGCTCCACTTAAAGTACCATGGACCTTGGCAGCTGCAGCCAGAGCAAGATGACTATCCCAGCTTTCATATCAATGTTCTTGACCCAAGGACATTCAGTGTGTTATGAGAGCACAGTGAGAGATGTGTATCACAGCACAGTGTGGTGCAGTGCTTATTTGAACACTTGGGACTTCCTTTCATAATCACCACTAACTGAGAATTAATCAGCCACCAGATCCAATTCCAGCTTGTCCCAGCAAGTAGCCTCAGAGGTGTCTCAATTAAACACAATGTAAAGACTATAAAATATGTGCATAAGTTTGTCTCCTAGTGAGACCTCTTGATTAAAAAGACATCGTTATTTCACACCTCTACTAATCAGCACTGACAGCAGCTCTAATTTCAGAAGAATTTGACTGCTTCCAGCATATTACCACACTGACAACTGATGCAGTCCTGTACACAATTCCAAGTGTTGATCTTGAGAACAATAATGTAAAATGACCTCACATCACCTCCTATAGTTTTGCTAGGAAAGACTTTGGTACATGAATATTCAACATAGTCAGAAGTTCTCATATCAAAGGAACATAACTATATAACTGCAGGTAGCAGAAATTTTGATTCTGAAACATGCATAATTTTCATTTCTTTAGTGCCCTGTTTCTGGATATCTTGTTCCATGTATTATTGCAATTTAATCACAAAGTGGCTATTAATGCATAATGAAAAAGAAAACGACCAGTATAACATTAAAACCAGAACTACAGTTAGAAATTTACCATGTTCTTTTAATTAAAATATGCAAGCTACTCAATAATTACATGAAATTAAGAGAAACCAGTAAAATCTATTGCTTGTGGTAGCCATACTTAGGCTCTACTAAACTCAAAAATAATCAAATAGCACAGATTACATCTGTCTGTAGGTTTTCTTATCATAAGATGAGCAGAAAAACTAATCACTGATAAGTGTTCCTGAATTGCAGGCCTATTACTTAATTTTTTTTATTCATTAAAAAAAAAACAACCTTTCACTTCAGGTGTAACAGAAAGAAAGAGTACCACTCTCATATAGAGAGCATTAGTCACACAGAATCCAGGAAGTAGGGCACAGCAAATTATTTGCATTTCTTTCTTATTCACAGTTCAGGCCTCACTGAAATTAGCACAGAGCATGCAGTGATGCCAAATACTATGTATTAAAATATATATCCCACTGGGAATATTTAAAATCTCTTTTGAAGGATCATTACAAATGTAAAATACATGATGGAGCCATCTAACTACATGATTTTTCATCTTGTGTAGTTTTCTGGATACAGAATGTGCACATAATTTCTATCTTAAAGTGAAAAATACACGCATAGCATGGTTTGACTTTTTTCGCTCACCTTTGGCTACAGGTGTACAATCTAGGTGAACAGTAACTGTACTTAGTGCAATAATTCAGCATTCTTGGACTATAATCCTCCAGTTGCTACCATTGTCTTTAAAAGGCTGAATGGCACGTCAGGTTTTTTAAGCACCTTTGGCAACACCTTCTTACCTAGACTAGATGCTGGCACCCAGAAGCACCAGTCTCCTATATTATACATCAGCAAATCCATTCACAGCAAGAAACTCTGCTGTTACACCAGAATTTGACCCACTATGTGTGAAAAACTGATTGATAAGTCACACTATACTGTTCCAGCATGCCGTACTAAATATACACAATTACTCTGAGCCATTTAACACATCCAAATAATTGAGAGAGTTCTTTATGAGAATCAATATACCATTCTCTTATCCTTGTCGTGACTAAAAGGATGTGATTGTCTGGCAGCTTTCTACTTTTACAGATCTGTACTTTGAAACACTCATATGAAATTGCACCGGTTCTTGTAACTGCATCTTGCCTGAGAATGAACTTTAAAGACTGAATCTTACTTCCAGGATGTTCCTCCCATTTGCTTTTATTCTGTAAGTTCCTGAGATCATTTTCCATATAACTGGTAAGCTTTTTGGAGGGAAAAGGATAAGACTATACTTAAGTTTTTCAATTGTTGGGGTTTTTTTTCAACAATAGTGAGCTCTCAGAATAGCAAGTATGAGTACATAGATTTTACAGATTTATGTGGCTTTTACTTGAAGTTTAGGTTGAATCAATTAATCATACAATACCAGTAAGGTATTCATTCAAGCCAAGCAAAATGTTTCAATCTTCAGCTTCCAATCATTCTCTTAAAAATCTGGCAGCCACGCAATCTACTCTGCAATAATTTTGTAAACAGTGTGCTCTTTTTATGGCAAAACATCTTTATCACACATTTCCTAAACTTCAGATAATGTGGTTTTCCTCACACTCTGACCTGGGAATAATGGAACATTTCGAATTTTGTGCAAGTCCAGAAGGGATGCAAATCCATTTGACTCTGATTCAGAGTTAATGTGATACTAAAAGAAAACTGCAGCAGCTAAACAGCTCTCTATTTCCTTCCAGTGACTGTAAAAGAAGTTGAGAGAATGAGCCCAAAAGTACATGTCTTCCCTGCAGATGTCTATAGTTAGATAATATAAATTCTATTTGACCAAAAATGGAACAAAGACAGCTAACTAATTCTAGGGAAGCACAGATGTGGCTGATAGCTGAATTAGTTATTCGCACATAGTAAAAGAGAAACTTAAAGGTGGTAAAGGATGCAGGGAGGAATAGTATGAGGACTCAAGAAAGTGTTTTGCAGTGGAATGTATTACAATGCATTATATCAATTCAGACTGTATGTTCCTATAGTCCATTCTGGGCTTCAGGTGTACATCTGTCTCAAAGAGTAGCATCAGGAGTGTTGAGAAATAACTTTCTCTAACAGTTGCCCCAGGCTCTCTCTCCATGCAGGTTTCTGTGTATCAGCAGTCTTACCAGATGTGTTCAGTGGCCCTTTAATCTGCCTAAAGATAAAAAAAAATTGTCATAGCTAATGAAAAATACATAGGCTTCAAATGGTCTTTCAGACTATGCTGTGTGGCTTGACTGCAGTTTCATTAGCATCAAAGAGCATACCAAATGATTTTACACCACTGAAGATTGTACTGAGCTAACTGCCTATCTCTTCAAACTGCAGCCAAGTTCTGGAAGAAAAGAATTGTGTCAGAGAGGTAAAAATAATGATGAACTGCATGAATTGGCTTTTATTTAGATTGTAACACTTACATCAGAGAGTATTTTTACCCCAGGCTTAAATCACAGCCAAGGTGCTAAACAAATACGCTCTAAGAGAAATAATTAATACAATCATCGAGAGTACTGTATCTTTCTTTCAGTACTCATAGTGGACTGCAACATTAACATTTCATATGCTTCACAACACCTTGCCAAGGTCAAATCTACTCAGAAGTTATGACTTTGTGCTAGTTTTTGGGTCGTTATCTACACCAAATGCAATGTATACAAAGAGTACAAAACTCTACCTCAACAGAACAATCTTTTTTAGCAGGTGACCTGCTCACATAATAATTATTGCTACGGTGGCACAGCCTTGATGAATGCTCCAAAAACATAATTGGCATAAATTAACTCTGCCCTAATCGAAGAGCAGGAAGAAAACCTGTTTCCTAGCTCAGTGGCTTAGCTGCTTATATTTTGATCAGGATTTCCCTTTATAAATGGTGAAGTGTTTTGATTTATAGCTTATTTGTGTAGTAATACTAGAGGTATTTTCTCAAAGCATGCCACTGAAATGGATTAAACTAAAGCTAGGATGTATATATTCCAAAGCTGAATGATGAAATAAAAGGTTAATACTGGAGGTTCTAGAATGTTCGAACATACTACAAATGCCCATTTGAGTATAATTAGTATCAAAAAGTAGGAATCCTGTAAATATGATGAATTGTAATTAAAATAAAAGCATTTGTTTGCCTAGGTTGCAGCAACATCCGGCTTCATCCAATTATTTCAAAAGGCTCTGGTGTACTTGCTGAGGTTTGCTGCTCTTAGTATTTAGAGAAGCTTATGCTCCTTGGCCTGAAAATTCATGATTAAAAAAAAGCTGTTTTGTGATTTTTGGCATTATTTCTTTACAGGCTTGCCTGATAACCTTTATCTTTGTATTGGCTTTGTGAAATGACACAATAGATACTTCCCTATTAAATTCAGAACTGATTAATTAATGATTTCCACCTCACCCCCTTATCATCTACCTCTTTAAAATGATTGTTATCACTCATTCTTTTTTAGAGACATTGATGTGTTACCTATCAGTCACTGACAAAGATTAAAGAAGATTAAAAAGAAAAATACAACAAAAAAAGGGGGGTTTGGTTAACTGAGGACTAGTTCTTACTGTCTTTAATCAGTCTTGGAATGATTAAAGCAGATTCATGAAACAGTTACATGGAAAGAGGAAGAAAACTTCAGTAAGACCTAAAACTAATGTTATCAGCCTTTGGGACAAATTGTCACAGGCTTTACCCAGCACGAAGAAAGCAAGACTTTTCCCATTTCTTGCTCAGACCACAATGAGTTTTATCTTTTCCATCTTGGATTATCTCCCTGACCTAGTTTACAGTTGTATTGATGCAAATAATGCAATAGTGAAGAGCAGCGTGTACAAAGAGAACAAAATAAGTTCCAACTGATGGGAAGGGAGAAAAGAGGAAGGAACATTGTGAACTGGATTACAGCTGAAGAAGATGGGTGGTAGAATCGCACCCAGTGAGCTATATCTGTACATATGGATGGACTTTAGTCTCTGAATATCCTCCCCAGCACTTAAGAAACCTAAAACCATGGGAGACAGTGGGTAGATCGTGTACAAGGAAGACGAGTGTCACAATTCTTACATGTGTGTCTGCCAACCAGCTACTCATGCTACTCTAAGCTTGGCAGATTAGTCTTGTCAATGTATCCTCACATCAGATCTGGCAGTCACCCTCTCTGTCACCTTTTAGACCTCTGTTACGTCCCTCTTCCTTTTCATTCCCATCTCCAAGACCTAAGTGGCAGAGGAAGGTAGAGAGGAGAGGTCCATGAGAGCAACAGCTACCTCCCAGCCCTGTGTGCATATGAAAAGAGAAAAGAAGCCCAAAAGAGAGGGAAGGCAAGGATTTATTGAGCAGGAGAAGGCAGCAAATCTGCTGCACCCTTTTCTGCTTTGTGCTTTCCTGAGAATAGTGTTCGTGTAGGAGCCAAAGAAAAAGCTCTACCCACGCCTTATAGGATCCTTGACTAGTGCAGGAAGAAGCATGAATGAGAAAAGAACCAGAGAACCTGGATCAGATTTTAAGGAACTTCCTTCCTCATTAGTGGTAAAACATTTTTCTTGAACTGTTTTTTGACTCCTGCATGCCAACACGGATTCACTGGATTCCAAGGCCTTCAAAAAAGACACTTCAGTGTGAAACATTTCAAAAACCTGCTTACTGCTCTTTTGGTAGCCAAAGAGGATTTTCCATGCCCTGACTGAAAGTAAAATAGGGGAATCGTCTGCTTACCTTTTGAAAACTGTACTGTCTCTACTTGTAGTACGATGTGTCATTAGCCAAATTAATTACAAACAGAAAACTTCAGGTTTAAAAACACGTGTGTAGGAACTCAGCTAGTGAAAGTCTTATTGCAGTCTGTGTATTTTCCTGCTTTTAGGTCCCCAAAAATAGCCTCTAAAGAATCAAAGAATTAGAAAGACTAGTTTTATGCCAGGCTGTCCCGCCCTTATTAGCAATGAATAGTGATTTATTCTCCTGAATTAAGACCAGATTCATTAACGCTTTTGGCTGTTTTTAAATCTGTTCTGTTGAGTTCACACTTGGTTTTCAAAGCGAGGAGCATTGTGCTTCTGAAACTATTTATCTTTTTTTTTCTGACATCGCTTTTACACTATGAAATTGCATTTGGTAAAATCCTGAACCTCTGATGATCTTGTGGAACAGTTACACAGTTTTTTTCTTGGTTAAATAAATGAAAAGTCTAGGATGTTGCAAGATAATAATTTAATGATAGAAAAGAAATATTCTAACTATTCGGTGCCAACCCACTGATTAATTTCAAGGACTCAGACACAACCCAGAAATAGCAATGTTCAACTGACAATACCTTTACTCCAGGGTGGCCTTATATCCTCCATTTCTCTGAGGAAGCCACAGAACTGGTAAAACATTGGCTTCACTGTTGTTTTCACTCTGCTTTTCCACGCCCCTCTTCCACCTGGCCTTTAGACATGGCAGTAGGAGAATCAAACAGAACTGAAGAACTCATCAATTGCTCCTGATGGTTGCAGATCTTAAGGACCAGGTAGAGAGGTTGAGGAGTATTCGTGAAAGTGAAAGCGAGATAGACTGGTGGAGTAGAACCCTCTCTCCTCCCAGTAATCCTCCCCAGGAGGCTGAGGAATGCCATATTCCTCATCAACAGGATAGGGGGAGTGACCTGGTTGGTGAGGAGGACTGGGAGCAGGTCTGCTCTCGTGGAGGTTATAGACCTCCCTTTCAGATGCCACCTTTCCAGCTGCCCCTACAAAACAGGTTTGGGGTACTAGAATTTGATGCTCACACAGAACTCACCTGAGGAGGTTATTAACCTCACATTGCCCGTCAGACAGGTCAGGACTTCAAGTAAGAAAAAGAAAAGGAGGGTCGTTGCAGTGGGTGACTCCCTTCTGAAAGGGATGGAGGGAACTATATGTAGGACTGATCCAACTCATAGGGAAGTCTGCTGCCTTCCCCAAGCCCGGGTAGGTGACATCACCAAGAGACTTCCAGACCTAATTAAACCCTCAGATTATTACCCACTTCTGGTGGTACAGGCTGGTGGTGATGAGCTAGCGAAAAAAGGGTCAAGGGCAGTTAAAAAAGAATTCCAGGAGCTGGGAGGGTCAATAGATAGGGCAGGAGCACAGGTGGTGTTCTGCTCGGTTCCTCTGGTGGCAGGGATGTATACAGATAGGAACAAGAGAACATATGCACTTAATAAACGGCTTAGGGGCTGGTGCCAGCAGAGGAAATTTGGGTTGTTTGATCATGAGGAAACCTTTACAGCACCTGGCCTGCTTGACCCAGATGGGTCTCGTCTAACTCCAAAGGGTAAGAGGATTCTAGCTCAGGAGCTGGCAGGGCTTGTTGAGAGGGCTTTGAATTAGGCATGAAGGGGGAGGGGGGAGTTACTAGGCTCACCAAAGATATTGCTGTGGAGGATGAGCCATCTCAAAGGGTGTCATCAGTAATCCAACTGAAGTACATGTACACAAACGCACGCAGTATGGGGAACAAACAGGAGGAGCTAGAAGTCCTGGTCCAGCGGGAGAGCTATGATATAGTTGCTATCACAGAAATATGGTGGAATGACTCTCATAACTGGAGCACTGCCATGGAAGGCTACAGGCTCTTCAGGAGAGACAGGCGTGAGAGGAGGGGTGGAGGGGTGGCCCTCTACACTAGGGAAACCCTGGATGCTGTAGAAGTCGAGATCGTTGATGACCAGGTTGAGTGCCTATGGGTAAGGGTCAGAGGGGCAGTCAAGTCTGACCTCCTGGATGGAGTATGTTACAGACCGCCTGACCAGGAGGAGGAGATGGATCTTCTATTGTTTAAACAGCTGGAGGCTGCCTCTAGATCGGCTGCCCTTGTTCTTTTAGGAGACTTTAATCTTCCGGATATCTGCTGGGAGCTTAACACTGCTGAGAGGAGGCAGTCCAGGAGGTTCTTAGAGTGTATTGAGGACTGCTTTCTGTCGCAGCTGGTGAGTGAGCCTACCAGGGGTGAGGCTCTCCTTGACCTGCTCTTTACAAACAAAGAAGGGTTGGTGGGTGATGTTGTTGTCGGAGGCTGTCTGGGGTGTAGTGATCACAAGATAATTGAGTTTTCTGTAAACAATATAACAAGAATAGGCAGGAACAGAACATTTATGCCGGACTTTCAGCAGGCAGATTTCAGGGTATTTAAGGAACTGGTCAGAAAAGTACCGTGGGAAATAGACCTTAGTGGCAAGGGGGTCCAGGAAGACTGTGGATGCACTTCAAGAATGAAATCTTGAAGGCGCAGGAGCGGGCTGTCCCCGTGTGTTGTAAGAAGAGGCGTAGGGGCAGACGGTCAGCCTGGATGAGTAAGGAGCTTCTGAAGGAGCTAAGTAAGAAAAAGAGGATGTATCATCATTGGAAAGAAGGGGATGTAAGCCAGGCCATGTTCAAAGATGCTGTTAAGTCGTGTAGGAAAAAAATCAGGGAAGGAAAAGCCCAGCTGGAGCTCAAATTGGCCACTTCTGTTAAGGATAATAAGAAGAGCTTTTATAAATATATTAATGGCAGAAAGAAGGGTGGCAGCGACCTCCACTCCTTGTTGGTTGTAGGGGGAAATATAGTAACCAAAGATGCAGAGAAGGCTGAGGTACTTAATGCATTCTTTGCCTCAGTTTTAAACAGTAAGGATGTCAGCTCGCTTGACAGTTGGCCCTCTGAAGTGGTTGATGGGAGCAGGGTGAAATATGGCCCTCCTGCAATCCATGAGGAAGAAGTTAGAGACCTGCTGAGCCGCTTGGACCCTCATAAGTCTATGGGGCCAGATGCGATCCATCCTAGGGTGATGAGAGAGCTGGTGGATGAGCTTGCTAAGCCGCTCTCCATCATCTTTCAGCAGTCCTGGCTCACTGGAGAGGTCCTGAAAGACTGGAAGTTGGCCAATGTGACACCCATCCACAAGAAGGGCCGTAAGGATGATCCAGGTAATTACAGACCTGTCAGCCTGCCCTCGGTCCCAGGTAAAATCATGGAGCAGATAATCCTGGGTGAAATCATGCAGCACCTGCAGAACGGTCAAGAGATCAGGCCCAGCCAGCATGGGTTTAGGAGGGGTAGGTCCTGCCTGACCAACCTGATCTCCTTTTATGACCATGTGACTCGCCTGGTGGATGAGAGGAAGGCTGTGGATGTGGTAGACCTGGACTTTTGCAAGGCCTTTGACACTGTCTCCCACAGTAGACTCCTAGAGAAACTGGCAGCCCGTGGCTTCAATGGGAGAACTCTGTGCTGGGTTAGGAATTGGCTGGATGGCAGAGCCCAAAGAGTGGTGGTGAATGGTGTCTCATCCAGTTGGCGACTGGTCACCAGTGGTGTTCCCCAGGGATCGGTATTGGGTCCAGTCCTGTTTAGTATCTTTATTGATTATCTGGATGAGGGGATTGAGTCCATCATCAGCAAGTTTGCAGACGATACCAAGCTGGGAGGAAGGGTTGATCTGTTACAGGGTAGGATGGACCTACAGAGGGACCTGGACAGATTGGAGAGCTGGGCTGATTCTAATGGGATGATGTTTAATAAGTCCAAATGTCGGGTACTTCATTTTGGACACAACAACCCCATGCAGAGCTATAGACTGGGGACAGAGTGGCTGGAGAGTAGTCAGGCAGAAAAGGCAACCTGGGAGTGCTGGTGGACAGGAAGCTCAACATGAGCCAGCAGTGTGCCCAGGTGGCCAAGAAGGCCAATGGCCATATGGCCTGCATCAGGAATAGTATGGAGAGCAGGACCACAGAGGTTATCGTTCCCCTGTACTCGGCACTGGTCAGGCCTCATCTTGAATACTGTGTACAGTTCTGGGCTCCTCAGTTTGGGAAAGATGTCAGGATGTTGAAGTGTGTCCAGAGGAGGGCAACGAAGATGGTGAAGGGGCTGGTGCAGAAACCCTACGAGGAGCGACTGAGGGAGTTGGGGGTGTTTAGTCTGAAGAAGAGGAGGCTCAGGGGAGACCTCATTGCTCTCTACAACTACCTAAAAGGAGGTTGTAGTCGGGCAGGGGTTGGTCTCTTCTCTCAGGTGACCAGTGACAGAACTAGAGGGCATGGACTCAAGCTTCGTCAGGGAAAGTTTAGGCTTGATGTTAGGAAAAAGTTCTTCACTGAAAGGGTGATGGGTCATTGGAATGCGCTGCCCAGGGAGGTGGTGGAGTCACCAACCCTGGAGGTGTTTAAGGGGAGACTGGATGAGGCACTGAGTGCCATGGTTTAGATGATGGGTTGGTGTTGGTGTTAGTGTTGGGTTATAGGTTGGACTTGATGATCTCAGAGGTCCTTTCCAACCTTATGATACTGTGATACTGTGATACTGTGATGAGAGTGGGTTACTGTTATGGAAGCCTCGTCAAAGTCACGGGGATGATAAAAGGGCTTGGATTTGTTCCTAAGGAATCCGTAGGTTTGTCTTCAACCTACTGTGTTATGTAGATCTGGAAATTCAAATATATTTTGGGAAAGAAATGTACTTAAAGTGCCGAAGGACATGAGAAAATGTTCTGCTAGCCCCATTGTCAACGGTGTTAGCATCAGCACTGTAAAGAATGGCACAAAACCATACGTTACACCATGTTTATAACTGGATTTCCTATTCAGCAAATGATCTAAAAACAAATCAATTAAAATATTCCTTCCCAGCCACATTTTGATTTTTTTAAGGAAGAACAACTCAAAGTATTTTGCTTTTCATTATTTGCATTTCAGGTGTGTTTGGGGAAAGATAAGCAAATGATATTGTGCATACCATTCAAGGAATTGCTGTCTTTTGCAGCTAGGAATCACTTTAGGCCGAGCAAGCTTAACTATGGAGGAAGAATTTAGCGTTTGTTGCAGGCTGAGGACATCTAAACATGGCTCTTACTGTCTAAACGTATGCCCTAACCACTATGCAAGTGGGCAAAAAGACATGGCACCCAGTCAGTCTCACCTGCTACATTTTTTCTGATTTGTAAAAATTACTGACTTTGTCTCTGATACAGATCAAAAGAATGGTCGTTGTCTGGAAGATCAGCCACTCAACAAGGAGATAAAACATACAGGTACTCTAGGGAATGTTGAATTGTATTTACAAAAATAAAACCAGCTCAAAAATGAGACCGTAAGAAACCATCTATTTCCTCTGTTATTAACCCCAGAACACTTGTGGCTTAACTGTTGTTCCCTGGAGAGCAAGTGTAGGCAGGATTTAGATTTAGCACTGAATCCTAAATTCCATTTTCTGCTGGATGAAAGGAAGACAAGAATTTCTCCATTATTTTTGTTTTTCTGGACCAGAAATAATATTCCAACTTGGATAGCAAATGTCACTTTGGATGACAGTTTTAGGGTAACTAAACATCAAAGCATAAAATTTGCAATGAATTTAGTTTTCAGTGAAAAGTAAAAAAGTTCAGCTTTAGTGATAGGAATGATAAAATAGCCTGTGGTTAAAATACCATTAAAAGAAGGACTTATAAAATAACAGTGATTAACTTACTGAGCTGGAAAGGTGTGGGAGTTTTCTATTATTATTAACTGTAGCTTTTTGAGGTTGTTTTGAGAACCTGTCGTGTTTGAAAAATGTTTATCTATTTTCATGAAGCTATATAAGTCATATATTAAATTCAGCAATAAGAATTTGAATGTGCACCTACTATCAAGCCAATTTGGATCTCCTACATCATTTGGCACAGAAACGAAAAATGCAGTTTAATGAAAACAAATGTGTAATATTAAGTCTGAGGTCAATAAAGCTAATGCACAGTATATACTTAATGACATAACCACAGAGATCATTGATCAGTAAACGGATTAAGATTTATGGTGTAAAGAATCTTTATGCCACCATCTCAGCTCACCAATCATGCAAAAGCAATTCATAGGGGTACTAGAAAAACAGAATACCTTGAGCTTCTTTCTTTGATAATATCAATGATCTTCTGGATTGGGGAAATGTAGTAACATAAAATGAAGTCAGTTATTCATTTACTATAGGGTCACAAAATAATTAGCAAAACTTGGAAGGGGAGATTAATGAAAAGACTGTACAGCAATTCAAGACCTAACTGGGAAGTGATGAGAGTCATCACAAACAGAGCACACCAGTTAAAAAGGTGTTCCTTTTGGTGTTCCTTAAGGGTAGATGGAAGTACTATGTCTTTTTAACTTTTCCTGTAAACACATTGGCACAAAGCACTGAGTTGACAAATTTTCCTGAATATTGAATGATGGATATAAAATCATCACAGGGGCCAGAAGGATTATATGACAAGAAGTATAACTAATCTTGAAGATTAAAATAATAGAAAAAAAGGCTTAAGTTAGCCACAGGAAGTATAAAATCATGTTTACTAGGAGTTCAGGTGTCCAAGTCAGGGACTTTTCTGCTTTTATTTTTTTTCCAAGCAGTAGGCATGCTTTGGTGGGCACAATCAGAGCAAGCCTACGGACTTCAGCAGCAAAGAGCACGGCAGCCCAAGTAGCAGCCTGTGCTCAGAAAATTTTGATTGCGTAGAACTAAAATATGCTAATGATAAGGTTGAGTGCTTGTGGGTTAAAATCAGTGGAACCCACAGTAAGTCAGACATAGTGGTGGGAGTCTGTTATCAGCCTCCCAGCCAGGATGAGGAAACTGATCTCTTCTATGAGCAACTGGGAGAAGTCCCGCGATCACTGGCCCTTGTTCTTGCGGGAGACTTCAACCTTCCAGATGTCTACTGGAACTATAACACAGCAGAAAGGAAACAGTCTAGGAGATATACTGAGTGTATGGAAGATAACTTCCTGACACAGCTGGTGAGTGAACCGACTAGGTGCGCCACTGGATCCATTGTTTGCAAATAGAGAGGACCTTGTGAGGGAGGTGACTGTTGGAGGACGCCTGGGGCTCAGTGATCATGAGATGATAGAATTCTCAGTTCTTGGAGAAGTAAGGAGGGGGTTCAGCAGAGCTGCCACCTTGGACTTCTGGAGGGCAGACTTCAAACTGTTTAGAAGGCTGCTTGATAAAGTCCAGTGGGAGACAGTTCGAAATGACAAAGGAGCCCATGAGGGCTGGATGCTCCTCAAGAAGGAAATACTGGAGACGCAAGAGCAGCACATCCCAGTGTGCCGTAAAATGAGTCAACGGGGAAGAAGACCAGCTTAGCTTAACAGAGAGGTCTGTGTTGGTCGAAGGAAAAAGAGGAAAACATATGAGCCTTGGAAGAGGGGGAAGGTATCTCGGGAGGATTACAAGGAGCAGCTGAGGTCATGTAGGCAAAAAATTAGAAGGGCTAAAGGCCAACTAGAACTCCATCTGGCCAGTTCAGTGAAAGACAACAAAAAAAGCTTCTTCAAGTATATTAACAACAGGAGGATTAAGGAAATCTCCCTCCTCTACTGGATGCAAGCGGAATGGTAGTAACAAAGGATGAGGACAAGGCAGAGGTACTTAATGCCTTCTTTGCTTCAGTCTTTAATAGGAAGGTAAGATGTTCTCTGGGCTTCAAGCCTCCTGAGTCAGAAGACTGTGAAGACAAACCCTCAAGTTCCAAGAAGACTTGGTTAAAGACCTGCCAATTAGATGTCCACAAGTCTATGGGGCCAGATGGGATACACCCAAGGATATTATGGGATCTGGCGGAGGTCCTTGCCAAACCCCTTTCCCTCATCCATCAACAGTCCTGACTGACTGGGGAAGTGCCGCTCGACTGGAGACTGGCAAATGTAACTCCCATTTACAAGAAGGGGCGGAAAGAGGATCCAGGGAATTACAGGCCTGTCAGCTTGACCTTGGTACTGGGGAAGGTCATGGAGCAGACCGTAGTGAATGCTATCACACAGCACATGCAGGACAGCCAGGTTATCAGACCCAGTCCACATGGGTTTATGAAAGGCAGGTCCTGCCAGGCCAACCTGATCTCCTTCTATGACAAGGTTACCCTGTCAATAGATGAGGGGAAGACTGTGGAAGCAGTGTACTTGGAGTTTTGAAAAGCATTTTACACTGTTTCTCACAGTATTCTGCTCGAGAAACCGGCTGCCATTGGCCTGGGCAGGCACATCGTCTGCTGGGTGAAAAACTGGCTGGATGGCTGGGCCCAGAGGATGGTGGTAAATGGAGTTAAATGCAGCTGGAGGCCGGTCACAAGTGGTGCTCCCCAGGGTTCAGTGCTGGGTCCAGTCTTGTTCAACATCTTTATCAATGATCTGGACAAAGGGATCGAGTACACCCTTAGCAAGTTTCCAGATGACACCAAGCTGGGTGGTGGTGTTGATCTGTTTGAAGGAAGAGAGGCTCTGCAGAGGGATCTGGAAAGGCTGGATTGATGGGCTGAGACCAATGGGATGAGGTTTAACAAGACCAAGTGCCAGGTTCTGCACCTAGGGCACAACAACCCCATGCAGCATTACAGGCTTGAGGAAGAATGGCTGGATAGCTGCCTGGCAGAGAAGGACTTGGGGGTGTTGATTGCCAGCAGCTGAACATGAGCCAGCAGTGTGCCCAGGTGGCATCTTGTCCTGTGTCAGAAACAGTGTGGCCAGCAGGACCAGGGAGGTGATTTTACCCCTGTACTCAGCACTGGTGAGGCCACACCTCGAGTGCTGTGTTCAGTTCTGGGCCCCTCAGTACAAGAAGGACATTGAGGTGTTGGAGCGCGTCCGGGGAAGGGCAACAAGACTGGTAAAGGGGTTGGAGAACAAGTTCTACAAGGAACGGCTGAGCAAACTAGGGTTGTTTAGTTTGGAGAAGAGGAGGCTGAGGGGAGACCTCATCACTGTCTATGTCTGCCTGAAAGGGGCTGTGAGAGAGCGACTGTTGATCTCTTCTCCCAATTGACAGGTGATAGAACAAGGGGAAATGGCCATAAGTTGCGTCAGGGAAGGTTCAGACTGGATATCAGGAAGAATTTCTTTACTAAAAGGAGCGGTCAGACACTGGAACAACTGCCCAGGGAAGTGGTTGAGTCATCATCCCTGGAGGTGTTTAAAAAAACAGATACATGAGGTTTTGATGGACATGGTTTAGCGGATGATGGGTACAATTGGACTCGGTGATCTCAAAGGTCTTTTCCAACTGGCTGATTCTATGATTCTATGAAACATGAGCTGTCATAGTGAACACTCAGAGTCAGGCCTCACTTGCTGATTAACAAGATTGACACCCAAAACTGTTTGTAACCTGACTATTGGGATATCTTGTTGGAGGTGTTCTATCTGCTGTGCAATAGTTTTATGCTAACTGGAAGAAGAACAGGAACTCACATCCTCTCTTACCTGACAGATACACCCTTGTTAATTTGCAAGGTCACATCCATTCTTTCTGCAGCCCAGTGAATACTGAATGGCCAAATAATTTATGTGATATTCGATGACAATTCAACATCTTGGCTGAGAATAACCTGCTACATATTTGTCATGGAATGCTCAGTGATGGCTGACAGGAGATTAAGCCTATGATTAATAGAGAGGAAAGCATTGAATCTGTCTTCTACATCCAACACTAATGCTATCAGCACTGAGGTCTGATGAATGCAATGCTGCTGACCTTACTCAGTTTCTGGGAAAGAGCTGAGCTCCAAGTGAAGCAGGTGTTTCCATCTACAGACTTCTGATTACTTCAGTACTCATCTCTGCAGCACTTCTTATTGGGTAGGCTGGGCAACATCCTGCTCAGTTTGGTAGCTCCTGTGCACTCCTTTCTTTACTGAATGTAAACCACAGCATGTGGATTGTCAAACTCCCAAAGGCATGCTGTATCGCAAACTCCCATTATACCAAAGGATGTACAGATCATATATGTCTTTTTTGCTCCTCTGTTTTCTCTGGAAATAGTTTCCAGTGCACCGTTACAGCAGTACTCCTCAACATACCACCCAGTGAGCAGAACAGCTATGAGTCTTTCAGTACAACTATTTGAGGGCCTCTTTTCTACCTTGCTAATGCAAAATTTGATTCAATTGTATTTCTTCTTTATCCTATTTCCTCTTTTCCAACTAACAAATCTAACAATGCCTGTCTTCCCTTCTGCCTCCTTCTCTTCCCTCAGTTCTGTATCAAAAAAAAAGAAGAAAAAAAGTAGTTCTGCTTTGAAGTGTCAGATCACTAGAAAAGACATCTGCAGAGCAAATTAGCCCTGTTATTTCTCCACCTGGCCTTTGGTCCTTACATCCCATTTCTCTGCTGCTTTCCATCAGTACCTATTTTTCTTTACAGAAGAACAGAAGCCTCAGTTCACAAAGATATGAGTGACCAAATCCCTGAAACTGCACAGTGCCTTTACAGTTCACTACTGATTCATACTTGTGCCCAAAGGAGTGTCTGCACTGCAGTCTTTGCAGATCTTAGGTATGTTGAGTCTGAACATTGTGATTCAGACTCTGACAAGTGGTTTCTGTCTTGTGACATCACTGAAGCTAGTTCCATGCCTCAGCCATCTACAGTATGACATCGTGGTCTCAGTCCTATGGCAGTTGCACTTGTGTGGTCTAATTTGCAACCTACTATAAAGTGTGGAGGAATGATCTTAGTTCACCTCCATGTTCAAAGAAGTCAACTCCTGGCTGCAGTCTCCGCCTGTCATAGGACTGTCACACATTCTCCTGTTTCAGAAAGAAATATCTGAGATTTCCGATTTAGAAAGTCTGGGCATCACAGCTCTTATTCTTGTCTTTGTCCTGGAATGCACTATGCATATACTAATTGCAGCCTGAGAATAAGAAATAAATCACTATTAATGACACATTCTGCCCAGCATCTATTTTGAAAGTCCTCCAAATGGAAATATACAAATGGCACCTAATACCATTTCTACTGTCTTGAACAAAAAAAAATAACATCATATTCCAGACAGCTATCCAGAAGTGGCTGTAGGCACTGTAGCTGGATATGCTATTGATCTGCATCACAAATACTTAGCGTAGTTGGGAGGAAGGAGAACAAACAGTGTGAGTCAGAAACAGACTCAACACAGCTACAATTTAATTGATTATTCTCCCCTTGGATTTAGGGTTGTCTTTGAGTAGT
Organism: Tapera naevia; assembly: GCA_033556795.1. Taxonomy (NCBI): domain Eukaryota; kingdom Metazoa; phylum Chordata; class Aves; order Cuculiformes; family Neomorphidae; genus Tapera; species Tapera naevia. Next base: position 14,104,827 of record JAUMJJ010000023.1, on the reverse strand, counting down.
TTGTACAAGCAAAAATTTCCTTTTGCTTCAGGAGGAGTTTTCCCTAGAGAAGAAGAGGCAGAGCAGGATGCACTAGTTTAGGAGTATTCTGAAGGGAAAGCATGTCTTCCTTTCTGTTAGCTGACTTGATCCCTTTCACTTTTGCGTATGTTGGTGATCACATGGCATTTTGGCAGACTTCTCTGGGAAAAAAGTTTGGAAAGGGCTTATCTGGAGCAGTCAAACATATGGATAAAAAAAAAGTATGATTTTCTGCATATGATAATAAAGATCACTCAACTTGCTCAATAAAATACTGTGTGCATTGACTGGCCTCAAGCCTTTCCCACCATTAAAGAGCAATGAGTTCTACCTTTTAATGCTTCTCAGTCCACATTGCTACTCTGCAAAAACGCCACAAGAAAACCCTGAAGACAAATCAAGCTGAACATCAAGATCTTTTCACTTAAGTCTTATCTATTAATTTTAATAAGCTTGAGATTCATGCTGATTGCTTTTACCTTGTTCATGAATATAATTTTATTTTATTCCATTATTGCTAATAAAGATAGATTTATTTCCATTAGTTTTTGGACTGGCCACACTAAAATCATGGAAGTTAAATAACTGCAAATGAAATCTCAGCTTACATCCTCCACTCATGCTAGCAATTTGAGCACTATCTTAAAGATAGAACTTTTGTAATATCTTTTCTGTACACTTATTGATGAGGGCTGCTGTTAAAAAGTTCCATTTTTTTTTTACTGTCTTCAGTAGATCAGTAATATTTGCCTAAATGTTACAAGTAGAAGACTCAGTTGTAAAGACAAAACTGTTCAAATTTGTGTTTGGAAATAATGTGTTGAAGAATACAGGATATTACAGGAAAGGTATAGCTTCTGGTAATCAGTCAGGACAACAAAACCTTTTTTACGTTCAGATTAATTAAAAATTCATCATAATAATATGTGCAATGTGTTACACTGAGATAGGAAGAATTCCACAGAAAAATAAAAATTAGTCCTGTAATTGAGGAACGGTTTTCATACTCAGTGTGGATTAGTGTCTTTCCTCTGTAATAGCTGTGCTATGCGATTGGGCACGTGAGCATGGTGATATTTCTATTCACCTTCCATCACATCTCCTTAGATTTGGAATTCTTACATACAGAAGATCTCTTACTATACAGAAGTGCCACCTCTGTCATTATAAAATCCTTTCAGTTCGGTGGATAATTCACCTTGTTATATTTGTGCCTGTTAAAGTAAAATATATACGGTAACTCAGAATCACCTGTGTTAATAAAAGCTGTTTTAGAAAGACCTTGCAATCAGTTTCACAACAGAAAAATACAAATCTTTCCTCCTTTACTATGAAAACACCTTACAAATTTGCTTCTCAGCATCATAGATAAAGTCTAAATGTCTAACTTGCAATGAATAAAAACAACAGAAAGAATGTTATCCTGGATGTAACTCCAGAAGAGCCAATGAGTAGGCATTGGGGATGATCTGAAGTGGCAATGTACAATTTTCTATGCTCACCTGCATGTCAATGACCTATTTCTGATCAAATAGAGATATAGTACATATGCCCATTCTGTTTTCATTTGTGATTTACCATCATCAAAAGTCCTGCTACAGTCAGTAAGTAAAAGTTATAGTTACTATTAATATTGAAATAATGAAGGAAAAAATTAATGTTATTTATGCGAGTTTAGTGAACCAAACAAGTCTAACTCTTATCCTGGCAGATGTGGAGGCTGAAATGCCAGCATTGTGTTTTCACTTCCAGTCTTTCTAACATTACATTTACAGTGCTGTCAGAGAAGAGCACATCTAAGAAGGAAAGTGATGTGTTTATAAAAGGAAAACAATATATTCTCACTGTTTTCTGTAAAGATCATCTTTTAACTGAGCACAAATTGATTGACTCCAGATGATGTCATTGTTTTATGTAGTACCTAAAGGACTATTGAGAGGTAAAAGTTCTAGCACTCAGCAGCATTTTGCGTGGGATAGACATAATTAAAGAGTCATATTTTGTAAAAGGGAATAGGAAATTTCTCAAACCCTGTTTTGCTCTCAGCATCCTGGGGTGAAAGCCTCCCTGGCTCTGAAATGGTCCGTGTGCGTCCCTGGGGACACAGAGTTGCCTGATAGCATCCTTGTGTCTCCAAGAACATATAAGCATCACCAAAATCAGGTGGTGGAGCATTTGGATTCCACTCAGACAGCGTTTTCTAATGGAAAACCATTCAGATGGAAATACTTTAACCAGCTCCACTAGATATAAGCAGTTTTGATGTAACAGCCCTTTAATGGTAGTTTTCTTTCCAAGCTTGGAATCAAAGTGCCAGCAGCAGTGAAACTGAAGTTTTGTCAGTATGTGCAGAAAGCAAAGAGATTGCATAAAGAAATATTGGTTCATTAATTTGCTTAACCTGACTGCATTGGGTGACAATATGCAAAAATCCAACCAGTCAAATCGCTGACATTAATCTATTCCTGTCACTTCGATCATTCTGTGATTAAAAAGTAGAAAGCCATTTGTTCAGGTCAGAGTGAAGGAGTTCATGCTCTTGCAGAAAAACTGATATGATTCATACAGGGCTTGGTGTTGGAAGAGGTTAAATGCCCTGAATTGCTACTGACCTCCAATGGAAGCCAGGAAATTTACATCTTCATTATTCCACAGTCTTTCCCTTGCTTATACATTAAAATGTACTCCCTTTTAACTCTGGCCATGATACCCTAGTAAAGAGAAGAAAGATGGGAGAATTGTTTAAACTGGTGTGTCATATCTTGCTAGCAATAAAAAGATTTTCTCTTTTAAAAACTCTCAAATTATTATCCCCTTCCCCTCTGCTAACATATGTCTGGAGCTTTCTCTTTTAGCCTGGCAGTGTTTTAACATGCTAACAACAGCAAGAAAAAAGTTGGAGGGGGACGGGGGGAAGGAAAAGGAAAAAAAAAAAAGAAAAAAGAAAAGAAAAGAAAAGGTAGAACATAAACACTTTCAAAAATGTGCTTTTGATCAGTGAAACAAGTTGTTTGGTGAATCCATCAGACACAGGGTCACTGTGTCAAAGGGATTTTGTGTTTGTTTGATTTATTTTTTACACATTAGCTACAGAAAACGGACTAGATCCTGGCTTTAGCAGTGCTGTATTGCCCTAAACACTGCCCTACAGGAGATGGAGTTCATCTGCAACTACATCTAATAACGCAGTGTCTGCCCCATGATAGAGGCTTGAGAGATCTAGTGATGAGCATCTTTGAGAGAGGGAAAAGAAAAAAAAGGCTTTTTCCCTTTTATGAAATCTGCTTTTGTTTAATTCTCAGGAGAATACATCTTGTGCCTTTGGGAAATTTGTTAATCTCACAGAATAAGGCTCATATGGCTTATCAAAATGCTGAAGCCTCTACATTACACAAGCTAATAAAATTGCTTTTCTAAGCAAGTTTAGTCTCATAAACTTGAGTAACTCCTGCTGAGTGGGGCCCAGAGCAATAAAATCATAAGAAGAGGAAGAAAAGGCTTTGCTAGCCTCTGCAAAATATCTGCTTCTTAAATGTCCAATGCACAGCTATAGGCATGCCTAGGAAATCCTTCAAAACTGGGCACTGCTGAAAGAGTAGGCTCTCCACTGCCCACCTCATGAAGGCTCCACTGAGCAGGAAGCCAGGGTCCAAGTAGATCACTCCTACATAGTGAATGCCAAGCTCAATCACTTTGCTTTGGCTAATAGAAAGCCAAAAGACAAGTCCCTCTGCTGGGACCCATTTGAGTGCTGAGTTCAGTTTCTGTCGATTTCTGATGCACCTTCTGGACTACTGTCTTAGAAACTGACAGAAAACAGACACCTGGTCATACAGAGTTTCTCGGTTCTGTCTATAATAGAGTTAATTTGGCTTCTGAGAAGGTAAAGATATGTGCTTCTGTGCAGGCAAAACTCTGGTGGATACATCTAACTTGAACTATCTGCCTACTTAGTATGAAAGAGAAATACAAGGACAAAATTATGGTTAGGAAAAAATATTTAACATTTGTAAAATGGTATCTTTGAATCATGACAATTTGAAGTATAAGGTGAGCTGCTGCATTCAAAGTGCTGCTGTTACCTGACTTGTCAGACTATATTAAACTACTGTTTGTCACATTATTGATGGAAAATTTGGTGTTAATTCTCTCAAAAATGAGAACCAGTTGGGACAAAAACAGAGAAAAGGGGGTGATACACTCTACGATTATGCTAAATAAGCATCATCAAAGAAATGAGTAGAAAGTATTTTTCTCTCAAATTTGTATAAACTGATTCTATGATTCTCTGAACCAGTTATCTGATGATAGAGTAATGGTGACCTGGACATACATGTAGAGGATTTATAATCACATATAGTTTCTATCCTATGCATAAAGATGCACGTATTGCTGAAATGCAGTGCTATACCTGTCTGGGCTGCATTGCCTTCTGACGTAACCTTTTTACATGTTTATAAAGTACACAACACAGCCAGACTTTGATTCATTACCAAGGGTCCCAGACAACATGAGGATGACTATTCTGGACATCACTGCAGAATTGCTTCTTTAACAGGAATTCATAGGTAATTATTTGATCATCAATGTCATTATTAAAATATGAAGAAACTTATGATTTAGAAGATCCTCATACTGAATGGTCATCATTCACAGCTCTAATCCTTCTGCCTGTATCACAGTTTATGGTCTGGGCTTAGCACCCCAAACTAAAAACCTGAGACAACCTGCTTAAATGCACAGTTGCACCTTGTGCCCATGGTGTCAAACAGTGAAAGTGTCACCTCCAGAGATCCCATCTCAGATTTTAATCACTCTCTGAAGCAACCTATCTATCCATCAACTTAGAGGAGTTAGTTTCCCAACAGAGACACCTCAGTTAAGCTACCAAACATAAACACAATTATTTCTGGTCTTTGCTATGTTTCTGCAATATCATGCAATCATAGAATCATAGAATCGTTCCATTGGAAAAGACTTTTGAGATTATCAAGCCCAGCCAAAGCTGTTCACCACTAAAACACGTCTCTGAGCTATTTATGGCATCTCACAGCTGATGCATAAACACCTCCAGCATGGTGTGTCATATAGGGCCCTATAATGAGGACACACATTGGCAAATCAGCTTGATGAGCTATAGGTTGTTTGTCCAGACTTTTACAAATGCAGGTACTGGGATGCAAATATTTCTCAGGTGTTAATATTTCTGAATATTAGTGTAGGGCATAGAGTACTAGGGCATGAATTATCACAACTGTCATTAACAAACACTGCCATCTTTTGTCTCTGCATTGGCAGAATCATCCTGTCCTTTCCACCTCTCCTCTATCTTTCACTCATGGTAACAGAAAGTCACTGTGCCTGACTTTCTCCCTCCAAGCATTGGACAAGCACTGCCCTAGACCAAAACATGCTGATTGCTGCTGAGGCTACACCAGCCATAGCTGTAATACCTTTGCCTGTGCCCTCAAGCTAAGTGCTAAAGATTTAAGCAAATGATTCTCCAACAGAAGACTTGCACAAATCAAGCCAGAATGCCTTCTTGGCCAACTGGGTGTATTACTGCCTCACGTTCAGCTGCCTGCCAACCACCATCCCCAGGTCCTTTCCTGCCATGCAGCTTTCCAGACACTCTTCTCCATTGCATACTTTTAAAACACATTTTTAGATAAGAAAGCCCACCTCACAAAAATAACATGCATTACGTCTTCATGGTTACCGTCATCTACCCAGTTTGCAATCTCCTTGAAGAATCTCATACAAGATCAGATGAGATCTATTCACTATACTACTCTTCTGGTAGACATCAATTATATTTGTATCCCTATCCCTCCTATGTCCTTGAGAAAGAAGAACATGTCCTTGGTTTTCTCAGAAGTGTTTACTGATCATTCTGTTCTTTCTGAATAGCTCTTAACAGTTTCACCATCGCGACCTACTGAAAAAACCAGAACCTCTACTAGACTTTGTTTTGTTTTAAAATCATCTTATACTGATTGTCCTAACCTGTGACATATAAGGAGGTTTGTATTGTCTTGAGTTTCCTTGTCAGTTTTTATCCATTGTAAATTCTTAGGTTTATTTTAGACCCACTTATTTGCAATATATCAATTGCTTATTCTTGGTGATTTTGTTTCTCACTGATCTAGAACCAAGATTATATTTCTAAACATTCCTTTTCTTGATTGTCAAGTTAGAACTTTTTGCTGATATAATAATCTGTTCTTAAATCACACTGGTTTTTCCCTACAATTTTTTTTATTTCTTCTTGGAAAATTATACTGAGTTTCATTCATTGTTTTCCTTGAATTTGACCATTTTGAGCACCATATAATCCTGCATGGCTCTGTCCTCCTTTTGCCCATACTGAATGCTATTAAGTCTACCACAAAGCATGAACTTCCCAGTCCAATTACAAATTCATTTTTTGTTTGCTGTAATGAAGCTTGAAGCAAAGTAAAGTACTGGAGGGTGGACATTTTTTTTCAGAAAATTTTCTTTTTTTTCCCAATTTTAGAAATCTAATGATGTTTTGTAGTAGTGCCTGCCACCATCTGTCTTCACCTTCAAGACCGGTGCCCTTTGGGGCACAATTTTTCCTTCCATACCTTACTAAAGCAAGTGCACATATAACCACTCACCCAATCCTCTTGTGCAGATCTACACTCTATTACAGAGCTCACCTAATACTTCTTCCTCAGGATTTGAAATAGTACATTGATTCATATGCATTGAGTTGTAGTTCTGAGGTATCAATTGTATCTTTAAATATTTAATTTATATCTCTCACTCTCTATTTACTAACTAGGTTATCTAGAGAGATTTTAACATTCTAGTCAGATCCTCTCATCAGGTTTCAGCAATGCCAGTTAAATCAAATTTCATCTCATCAATGAGAATTACCAGTTCCCCTAACTCATTAGTCAGCCTTGTAGCAAGGGCAAATAATTTAGTGAAAAATGTCTTGCCTTCACATTCCTTGCCACATTAGACCAATTTGTTTATGACATACTGAGTTTAAACAGGTACTGCCTTTGCTATCTTAATAACCTTAGTTCGTGTTGCTATGTTCATGTTACTTATTAAAACTGGTCTCCAACTGAGAAAATTAGCTCTCTATGTATAAGGTACAGCCTGTTCTGGACAATGGCACCAGTTCCCAGTAAACTGTGACAAAGTTCAGTGCTCCAGAAATCCAAAACCTTCTGTTTCCATCAGTCAGCTGTTCAACTACTCATATCCAAGATGCTCTCTCTTCTGTTGTTCATAAAACCAGAAATGTCCTCTGAACTTCTATCTTCTTTGCTTTTCTTCTGTACCTCCCACACCTTTATTACTTGTGTTGTTCCATGTAATGTTTTTTGTTCCAATGTATATTTTCTGCAGAGCAAGATTTCTCTAATTATTCTGTCTAACGTTACTGTTATATTTCCATATTTTTGCACTTGAAAAACAGGACATTTGTTTTCCTGCCTTATTTTTTTCATTTTCTGTGTATTTATTTTTATTTAGAATATGGACAGCACCACTTTCCATTTAAGACATCTTAAGAAGAATTCTGTTCCTGTTTATTTGCTATAGTAAGGATGTTTGTTGGAGACATACCTCTAAATTTGTCCTCTGTTCCTTGGCAAGTGACTCAAAACATATCTGATATTGAGGCAACACCATTAGTTAGATAAAGCATCTGCTAGTTATAGGTCACTAGTCAATTTACTCAATTTACAACCTAATCAGTTCCCTTGCCACTAATCCTTTTCTTGTGGCATCTGTGGCAATGAATTCCAAATCCATCTGCCAGAAAAGCAGTTTTTTAATTCTGCACTATGCTGAACTTGGCCATTCTAGATCCTCCAGAATACCCATCGATTTGGACTTTGTGCCTCATAAATTGTTCCAGCCTTTCAACAGAAAAATATAACACTATAAAGACAAATCACCATAAATGTGTCTTTATCACTCATAGTAAGTGCACAGCTCCCCAACACCCTATCCCTTCCAGCATGGACCCTGCATAATAAAAATATTAATAATGAATATTTGTGAGAAATCATATATGTGTGGATCCAGACACTCATTGAAGCAGAATGGGAAACTCATAGCCTTATCAGACAGGGCTGCAATCACGATGATGTTTTAAAGAACTTTTCTGAAGCATTTGGACCTTGTCAGTCTTTGACATTTCCTGCACTGTGAAAGTAAACTCTAAATTAACACAGTAATACAGTAGGTATGAGTAGAATAGTTTAGGTTGCAAGGGGCCTCCAGCGGCCACTCAACCTCCATTCAGAGAAAAGCCTTTACATCTATTTTTGCTTTGTGTGATTCCTGCAGAAAACTGACCATGTCTTGCAGACCAGAGGCACTACAGAAACCAGCTTAAAGAGCTACAGCTTTTCCTATTAGCACTCCTGAGACACTGGGTCCTGAGGAAATTAATAGATATTATCTCTCAACTATTGAGTTTGGAAAGCTCTGCTCTACTTGAAAAGGAGGTTTTATTAAACACTTTTGTCAGAAAAAATCCTTTACACAGCAATACGTTAGTGCATAACCACAATAAAATTAAACTCTGAAAAAGGTGGAATGAGCTAAATCACTGAAAGCTTAATGTAGTAGTCGTGCACATTACAGCTCTAACATGACTTTCCTAGTTTAAATTCCTTGTTTATATAAGGGTGTAAATGACCAAAACAATTCAAGTTAGCAATGGCCCTGTAGTCAAGCAGGAATCAGCTTGGATATAGAAATCACATCCCACCAATTGCAATCGAAACTTCATCTTTATTCCAGTTTCATTGAAAACTTACCTCAAAATCACCTGGTTGTATTGCCAAGTTTCACTAAATGGGTTGATGAACCACATTCATAGAGAAAGCTGTATAACAAAGTAAAGATATGGCTAGAAGTTTGTAGTTATAGCCCTGAGTGTTCGAACTACTTCTAGGTGTAACAAGAAGCCCCAATATTAATTCTTCAAGATTATTCTGCCTTTTGGAAGCAGTAACAAAATGTACTCCACTTGTATTCCATCTAGTCATCATGAATATTACAGCAAGCCTTTCAATTAGTAGATTTTTAAACTCCACTCTTCACCTCACCTCTGGACATATATTTTTTTATTACCTAATTCATTCACCCATTACTTCTTCAAACTAAAATCAATGGTGCCATTTCAAAGCTATTTGTTACAACAGGTGCCTTTGTGTCAGGCTTCTGAAGGAAACAGCCTTAATTTAGTGACAAAACCATGGAAAACTAACTTGTGTAAGCTCATACTCTAGCTGGTCTTTGCAGGTGAAAGAATTTCTTGGTGATAAATGCAGGATTTCGGCTGTATGGATATCTGTCTATGCTACAAAAAGCTACAAAAATATCACGTACTAAATAACAAAAGACAGTACATGCAGAAACACGCTCTGAATGTCAGAAATGGGACTCTATTGGAGTGCTACCTACCTCTCCAAACCATTTCCTTTAGATTTCTGGAATTTCTGAAGTTCTTCTCTCAAATCAAAATGAGTAGTGAAAGCATTTTCAGGAATAAGGAAGGCCAACAGGAAGCTGGGCAAGACCTGATGCAAGTTTTTTAAAAGTGCTGGAGGCTTCCAGAAAGGAATGAAAGCAATATGTCATGTTTTCCTAGAAAAACCTGGCTGATGATAGCCTGCAGTCAAAAATAACGTCTTTGCTGTTGAGGCATCATTAAAAAGTGTCCTAACAGATTAGCAAGCTCAGCCACAGCACCAATCTGGGAGAGAAGAAGGAGCCAAGACTAAGAACTGTCTCTTCAAGCACAAAAATTATCAGGAGCACTGCGAAGTTGTGCTTGGAGGATTTCAAAAGTGCCCAAATTAAATTCAAGGTCTTGAATCTTTTCTTTGAAATGGCTTTTGATCTGGGCCCAGGATATCAAAAATACCTACCAAGATTTGGAAAGGTCCAATAATACTTTCTACAAGTGTAGGGTTTACTCTCTCAGCAAAATATTGCTTTATCAGGAGCTGGTCCAGTCTGTGGGGTAAACACCCTAAACGAGAGCTGATTTAATCAGCTCCAAAGCCAGATTCGGCGTGACCGGCGGCAGGAACGGTAAGTACTGCAGCCGGGTGCTCAATCTGGGCGGGTGGAGAGTTCCTGGTGAAAGGCAAAAGCTCAGGAGAGGACCCCGGCAGGGCGACTCTCTCTGAACCCCAAAAGCGGCAACGGCCACGTGGGCCGACCGCGTGTAGTGGGGCGGTCCCGGAAGAAGCCGCGGGGCATTTAAACATCTCCCTGGGAATGCCAGCGACCGGAGCGCGGCGAACAGGGTCACGGTGTACAGGGTCACGGTATAGGCAGTTCGCGCAGGCAGGGCAAGCAGACACTCTCTGGCAGGTGACTGGCTTCCCACTCCTCTACAGCAATGGTGACCAGGCGTGGTAAAACCTCTGCCAAGAGGAGTGTAGGCATCCAAACTGAGCCACTATTACGGGACGCTGCTGCCCAGACTCGGAACTGCAGGGAGTGTCTCAGCTTGCTTGTGGTTTCTGAGGACCATACAAAAAATGCCTTTCTGAGGTGCAAACAGATTCAAGATCTGCTCCTGATGGTTGCAGATTTAAGGACCAGGTAGAGCGGTTGAGGAGTATTCGTGAAAGTGAAAGGGAGATAGACTGGTGGAGTAGAACCCTCTCTCCTCCCAGTAATCCTCCCCAGGAGGCTGAGGAATGCCATATTCCTCATCAACAGGATAAGGGGAGTGACCTGGTTGGTGAGGAGGTCTAGGAGCAGGTCTGCTCTCGTGGGGGTTATAGACCTCCCTTTCAAATGCCACCTTTCCAGCTGCCCCTACAAAACAGGTTTGGAGTACTGGAATTTGATGCTCAGGTGGAGGATGCTCAGGGGGAGGATAGCATTACAGAGAACTCACCTGAGGAGGCTGTTAACCTCACATTGCCCGTCAGACAGGTCAGGACTTCAAGTAAGAAAAAGAAAAGGAGGGTCATTGTAGTGGGAGACTCCCTTATGAAAGGGACAGAGGGCTCTATTTGTAGGATGGACCCAACTCATAGGGAAGTCTGCTGCCTTCCCCAAGCCCGGGTAGGTGACATCACCAAGAGACTTCCAGACCTAATTAAACCCTCAGATTATTACCCGCTCCTGGTGGTCTAGACTGGTGGTGATGAGCTAGTGAAAAAGAGGGTCAAGGGTAGTTTAAAAGGAATTCCAGGAGCTGGGACGGTCAATGGATAGGGCAGGAGCACAGGTGGTGTTCTGCTCAGTTCCCCCGGTGGCAGGGATGTATACAGATAGGAACAAGAGAATATATGCACTTAATAAACGGCTTAGGGGCTGGTGCCAGCAGAGGAAATTTGGGTTCTTTGATCATGGGGAAACCTTTACAGCACCTGGCCTGCTTGACCCAGATGGGTCTCGTCTAACTCCAAAGGTTAAGAGAATTCTAGCTCAGGAGCTGGCAGGGTTTGTTGAGAGGGCTTTAAACTAGGCATGAAGGGGGAGGGGGGAGTTACTAGGCTCACCAAAGATGTTGCTGTGGAGGATGAGCCATCTCAAAGGGTGTCATCAGTAACGCAACTGAAGTGCATGTACACAAACGCACGCAGTATGGGGAACAAACAGGAGGAGCTGGAAGTCCTGGTCCAGCGGGAGAGCTATAATATAGTTGCTATCACAGAAATATGGTGCAACGACTGTCATAACTGGAGTGCTGCTATGGAAGGCTACAGGCTCTTCAGGAGAGACAGGCGTGAGAGGAGGGGTGGAGGGGTGGCCCTCTACACTAGGGAAACCCTGGATGCTGTAGAAGTCGAGATCGTTGATGACCAGGTTGAGTATCTATGGTAAGATTCAGAGGGGCAGTCAGGTCTGACCTCCTGGTTGGAGTGTGTTACAGACCACCCGACCAGGAGGAGGATTTGGATCTTCTGTTGTTTAAACAGCTGGAGGCTGCCTTTAGATCGGCTGCCCTTGTTCTTTTAGGAGACTTTAATCTTCCGGATATCTGCTGGGAGCTTAACACTGCTGAGAGGAGGCAGTCCAGGAGGTTCTTAGAGTGTATTGAGGACTGCTTTCTGTCACAGCTGGTGAGTGAGCCTACCAGGGGTGAGGCTCTCCTTGACCTACTGTTTACAAACAAAGAAGGGCTAATGGGTGAAGTTGTGGTCGGAGGCCATCTGGGGTGTAGTGATCACAAGATAATTGAGTTCTCTCTAAACAATGTAACAAGAAAAGCCAGGAACAGAACACTGATGCTGGACTTTCGGCGGGCAGATTTTGGATTATTGAAGGAACTGGTCAGGAAAGTACCGTGGGAAATAGTTCTTAGTGGCAAGGGGGTCCAGGAAGGCTGGATGCACTTCAAGAAGGCGCATCTTGAAGGCGCAGGAGCGGGCTGTCCCCATATGTTGTAAGAAGAGTCGTAGGAGCAGACAGCCGGCCTGGATGAGTAGGGAGCTTCTGAAGGAGCTAAGTAAGAAAAAGAGGATGTATCGCCGTTGGAAAGAAGGGGACGTAAGCCACGTCATGTTCAAAGATGTTGTTAAGTTGTGTAGAAAAAAATCAGGGAAGCAAAAGCCCAGCTGGAGCTTAAATTGGCCACTTCTGTTAAGGATAATAAGAAGAGCTTTTATAAATATATCAGTGGTAGAAAGAAGGGCGGCAGCGACCTGCACTCCTTGTTGGATATGGACGACAATATGCATACCAAAGATGCATAGAAGGCTGAGGTACTTTAATGCATTCTTTGCCTCAGTTTTCAATAGTAAGGAAGTCTGTTCGCTTGACAGTTGGTCCTCCAAAGTGATGGGGGCAGGTTGCAATATGACCCTCCTGCAATCCATGAGGAAGAAGTTAGAGACCTGCTGAGCCGCTTGGACCCTCATAAGTCTATGGGGCCAGATGCGATCCATCCTAGGGTGATGAGAGAGCTGGTGGATGAGCTTGCTAAGCCGCTCTCCATCATCTTTCAGCAGTCCTGGCTCACTGGAGAGGTCCTGGAAGACTGGAAGTTGGCCGATGTGACGCCCATCCACAAGAAGGGCCGTAAGGATGATCCAGGTAATTACAGACCTGTCAACCTGCCCTCGGTCCCAGGTAAAATCATGGAGCAGATAATCCTGGGTGAAATCATGCGGCACTTGCAGAACGACCAAGAGATCAGGCCCAGCCAGCATGGGTTTAGGAGGGGTAGGTCCTGCCTGACCAACCTGATCTCCTTTTATGACCATGTGACTTTCCTGGTGGATGAGAGGAAGGCTGTGGATGTGGTAGACCTGGACTTTTGCAAGGCCTTTGACCCTGTCTCCCACAGTAGACTCCTAGAGAAGCTGGCAGCCCGTGGCTTCAATGGGAGAACTCTGTGCTGGGTTAGGAATTGGCTGGATGGCAGAGCCCAAAGAGTGGTGGTGAATGGTGTCTCATCCAGTTGGCGGCCGGTCACCAGTGGTGTCTCCTAGGGATCGGTATTGGGTCCAGTCCTGTTTAATATCTTTATTGATGATCTGGATGAGGGGATTGAGTCCATCATCAGCAAGTTTGCAGATGATACCAAGCTGGGAGGAAGGGTTGATCTGTTAGAGGGTAGGATGGACCTACAGAGGGACCTGGACAGACTGGAGAGCTGGGCTGATTCTAATGGGATGATGTTTAATAAGTCCAAATGTCGGGTACTTCATTTTGGACACAACAATCCCATGCAGAGCTATAGACTGGGGACAGAGTGGCTGGATAGTAGTCAGGCAAAAAGGGACCTGGGAGTCCTGGTTGACAGGAAGCTCAACATGAGCCAGCAGTGTGCCCAGGTGGCCAAGAAGGCCAATGGCCATATGGCCTGCATCAGGAATAGTATGGAGAGCAGGACCACAGAGGTTATCGTTCCCCTGTACTCGGCACCGGTCAGGCCTCATCTTGAATACTGTGTACAGTTCTGGGCCCCCCAGTTTGGGAAAGATGTCAGGATGCTGAAGTGTGTCCAGAGGAGGGCAACGAAGATGGTGAAGGGGCTGGTGCAGAAACCCTACGAGGAGCGACTGAGGGAGTTGGGGCTGTTTAGTCTGAAGAAGAGGAGGCTCAGGGGAGACCTCATTGCTCTCTACAACTACCTAAAAGGAGGTTGTAGTCGGGCAGGGGTTGGTCTCTTCTCTCAGGTGACCAGTGACAGAACTAGAGGGCATGGACTCAAGCTTCGTCAGGGAAAGTTTAGGCTTGATGTTAGGAAAAAGTTCTTCACTGAAAGGGTGATGGGTCATTGGAATGCGCTGCCCAGGGAGGTGGTGGAGTCGCCGACCCTGGAGGTGTTTAAGGGGAGACTGGATGAGGCACTGAGTGTCATGGTTTAGATGATGGTTGGTGTTAATGTTGGTGTTGGTGTTAGTGTTGGGTTATGGGTTGGACTTGATGATCTCAGAGGTCCTTTCCAACCTTATGATACTGTGATACTGTGAACTCTCCCATGGACTAGGAACCTAGAATGTTGCTGATGTTTTCACTTTCTGCTCTAAGATCAAGGCAGATTTCCATCTATTTTTACATACTTGTAAAAATCTATCCCAACAAAAATCCTATCAAAACAAGAGACTTTACTGAGCACATTACACTCCCTACACAGAGGACAAACATATGGCAGATGGCAGTTACGATGCTTAATGCACTGGTGAATGATACTCAAATACTGTGGCGATAAAGGTTGTAGGAGAGAGGATATGGAGGAAAACAGGTTGAATGGAGGATGCTGGGGTTGTAAAATAAGGCACTGACAAGACGAACCGTCGCTGAGATGTGAGTTCAGTATGGAGAAGTACATGCAGAGTATCCAGTTACCTCCACCACTAAATCATACACCATTTTTAGAAAGGTTTCAGTCTTCTCAATCTTAATACATATGTGTTTAACAGGTTTTAACTGAAAGGGTGACATACTAGTTTAAAAGCTTGCAAAGAGGAATCTGCCCCTCAGAGAAGTCTTTTTTTTCCTCTATTCAGTTCAATATGTCTGAGATGTTGTCCATCTCGTAGGTATATGTTATTAAAATGTAGTTGGTAACCTGGTAAAACAGATGAAAGTACACCATGAGGTACGTGCATGCTCTGCTGCTAAGTACTCTGATATAGACAATTTTGCTTAGATAAATATATTTAAAACATTTGGGCAGTTTAAAAAGTGGGGTAAGAAAAGGAAAAGGTAAAGACAAATAGCTTTATGTTAATCTGAACTTCATCTTACTGAGCCCACTGTCAGCAAGCACCCCCGCTTTCTGCAAGGCTGATCTCCAGCCACTCCTCTCCCAAATCATACTTGTGCCTGGCATTATTCCATTCAAGGTGCAGAATCCAGTATTTTGACCTGTTCAATTTCATCCCACTAATCATAGCCCAGTGACGCAACCTATGTACATCCCTCTGCAATGTCTCCTGTCCCTGAAGGGAGTGAACAGTATGTTCCAGTTTGGTATCAACAAACTTGATAATGGTGCATTCAACTCTTGCGTTGATAAATATATTGAATACAATTTGCTCTAGAATTGGACCCTGAAGAACACCACTGATGACTGGTCTCTAGCTAGACTTTGCCACATTAACTACAACACTTTGAGCTTTGCCATCCAGCAAGTTCTTCATCCAGTGCACCATGAACTTGCTCATCCCACAACTGGACCTTTGGCTCAGAGAACCGTGCAGCCCAAAATCTGCCACTCTTCCTAAAGACTGGGGCAAAAAACATATCAAACGCCTGTGCTTTATGTCATCCTTGTTAGTCAGATTACCACCGTCAACAACACTGGTGCAAACTATTCTTTAGACCTCCTCTTGCTATTAACATACTTAAACCTTTCTTGTTATCTGAAGCAATAGTGGCCAGTTTCCATTCTGATTGAGCTTGGGCCTTTCGTGTTTTCTCACTGCTCTGTAACCTTCCTGCAAAGTCTAACCTTGTTTCCAGGCATCATATAATCTCTTTCTCCTCTAAATCTCCTCAAAGATTTCCATCTTCAGCCAACCTAATCTTCTGTCCCACTTGCTTGACTTACAACCCAGAGGAATTTCCTGTTCCTGTGTTTCTGAAAGGTGGTTCTGAGTAGTGCTCATGGACCCCTAAGCCCTCAAAGGTAGATTCTCAGGGTACTCTGCTAAATTGCTCCCGGAATAGTTTAGAGTTTGCTCTCCTGGAGTTCAGGATAGCAATTCTCCTGGCTTTTTTTCTTATTACGTGGAAAATTTTAACCTCAACCATTTCACGATCACTGTAACCAAGAAAGCTACACAAGTCCTTCTCCATTCACAAATGACAAGCCTAAGAGGGCATCTTTCCTAGTTGGCTCACTGAGTACCTGTAACAAGAAGTTATCTCCTACAAACTTGAAGAATTTTCAAGACCCACTCATCACAGCAGTATGGTATTTCCAGTTGAAGTCTGGGAAGTTGAAATATCCCATAAGGACAAGGACTACTGATCCAGAAATTTCTCCTAATTGCCTACAGAATAACCCACCAGTGCTTACATCCTGCTTGGGTGATTAGTAGTTACACACACTACAATATCTATGTTGTTTTCTATAACCCTAATCCTCACCCAGAGGCTCTCAACCACTCCATCACTAACTGTAAGAGTTGTACAATCAAACCTCTCCCTTAGGTGTAGTGCAACACCTCCACATTGATTGCCATGCCTGTCCATCTCAAAAACCTGTAGTCCTCCATCCCAGCTCTCCGGTTGTGGGACTCATTTCACAAAGTCTCACTATACAATACCAATGTTATCATAGGTCTGGGAGCTGATCGACTCTTCTAGATCATCTTGTTTGGTTTTCATACTGCACGCATTTGGGTACAAGTATTTTAGATAAACACCTGAACCCTCCTTGCTCCAAGGAGTAGTGTGTTCCCCACTAGCATTTCCACCCTCCTGCAATGTCATACCAATCCTTGTCTTACCTACTACAGTCCTGTTGTCATCCCCTGTCCCCATCAATTCTAGTTTAAAGCTCTCTCAGTCAGTCAGTATTAGCTACCTCAGCCTCTTTCTCAGAAGAAAAACACCTTCCCTCACTCCCGAGTGTTACTCTTCTTGTAATAAATCACTGGATATTTCTAAACTCTCATTGTACCCAGAGAGTAAGCATGTATAGATCAAGTTCACATTAATCCTCAGAACACTGTACTCTCTCCCTATAAAAATGATGATCCTTTTCCAAATTTAGTAACTCCAGTTGCACTTTCTGTAGTCAAGGGATAAAGTCCATAAAGCAGCTATGTCATTTAAGACTATGGAAATATGCTGAGTATTAACAAAACTCTGCATTGAACTGAATCTGTACGCTGCTATAATCCTGACTCCTCAGCTCCATACTGACCAACTGTCTATTGGTACAGCTTTCAGTTCAGATGGCAGCATTTGTTTTTCACAAAATCTCCCCAACTTGCAGCCTCACACCACTGAAGTCTTATGTAAATTCTCCATCGAGCAACCACTCATTTGATATACGTGTCCAAGATCAGCTGTGCAGCTCAGCAGCTGAACCCAAACCCAGTACTGCCAAATAGTCCCTGAATCCATGCTGCACACAGGCAGTAGGAGCCACAGAATTGCCTTCTCCATCTGTGTTGGCTTAGGGACAGAAGAACGGAAGAAGCAGGCAGGGTAAAACTTGGAGATATTTTTGTGACTACATTAAAATATCATGAGTTAAGTTGCAAGGAGATGGCAAAAGGAATGTATTTCTTTGAGTCTGATCCAAAGCTCACTGATGTCAGTAGCTCACTAATGTCAACCTCATTGACTTTAGCAGTCTTCAGATTAGGCCATTGGTATTATTCGGTCCATTATCCTGTGTCCTCCCTGTGAGTTTATGTGATATTGCTATTATTTCCTGTACATATTTCTTTGAACTTCTTGCCCTGCTTTTATACAACAGTAAATTTGGAATAGAAACTTGAAAGCAATTTCAATTCTTCTTGTCCATTTTTTTCTGACTGATCCAGCTTTATTGGAAAAAATTTTAAAGTTCCTGATTCTTTTGTTAATATTACATGCTTTCTAACAAAGACAAGGAAACATAATTGTAACAAAAAACCTAGATGATTTAGAGGAAAAATCTATTAAGAAATACTAAAAGAAAACCACTTTGACAGCCCACAGCAAAAACAGCTTGGTAATTGCTTCCTCCGACGTCATTGTTTTTTATTTTGCTCTGACTTCAGCACTGCAGGTAAATTAATATAATGACACTCAGGAGACTGGTACAATTCCTGTATGACAATATTGCACATGAAACTTTATGGCAAATCAGTCAGAATGCTGACCTATGTCAATATGGACACATAGTTTTTAAGTCTTACATTCTTCTGTTAAATAACAACCTAAAAAGGTTCATATTGGTAAAAAAACATAGTTCCACTAGAGTTGTTTTGTAAAATTATGACCTTTTTTTTTTTGGTTAAAGTGCTTTCCTGAAACAAATATACTAACCTTATCATTTAAAATAAGACACATCAAGATATGATGACAGCTTCAAAATATTTACAGACATGTTTAGAACACAAAGACACATTGACTAAAAAGAAGAAACTGGGCAGAAAAGAGAAAGGATAAGAAAAATGAGATCAGCAATAAATGATTTCCAAGGAGGAGAAATCTGCACTAACAGAACAAACAAATAAACAAAAATATGTCTAGACACTTTATAAAACACTGTCTGTAAAGAGGAAAACTTCTTTTGAAAGAAAAATCAGAGGAACTTCCAATTTAATAAAATTCGAGGGAAATTGTTTATGTGATCAAAGCAACCTATATTGACATTCTCAGAATGAAGATTGTGTTTCTCATTTAAGATAAAGTCTGGTTTGGGATTTTATTTTTCCTATGTAAAACAATACGGAAGAGGAGATCATGTGAGACCAGAAGTACAGCAGAGATTTCAAACCCTCAGGGTCAGTTCCCACTGGCAATTAGGCAATTAGGGTTTCATAATTCCTTTCTTTTGGTGAAAGGGTGGAAAATATTGTAACTTCACACTCTTCTGAAATGCTAAAAACTGGTTTTCCCCTGTCTTACATCCAAGCAGGGAGATCCAAGGAAAGACGTGTGAACTGCTTGAGTTTCTTCCTCCAGCGGGAAGTTATTTGTTGTCATCATTGCTCAGAAGACCTGTTCCTTTTACTCCTTTAGCTCTCAAACCTGAGTGTTTAGGACACCTCATATTACTTCTGGAGCAAGAACTTCTGTACTGACACTCACGCAGTTATAGTCTCTTAACCTTCCTTTCCTCCAAAGACTTGCTTGTACATTACAGTTACACCTGCCCTGGTGATAGGCTAGGAAGCAAAAGAGGCTTAGCTACAAACCTGAGTCTGAGCTCAGTTCATAACGAATCCCAATTTCAATAAAGAGATGGGGAAAGCATGAGTGGGAAGGGGCAGTAATGAGGCCTTACAGCAGCAGCATCTTCCGGTAACACTTCAGGGCTTCTTGAAACGTAATACAGCCACACTGTTAAACATAACCTTCAATGTTCAGTAGATGAGGACATTCCAGGAAAGACACAGCATTCTGAAAAAACACTCTGAAGGAGAGGGAAGAGATTAGCTGCAGGCAGGCAAAGGCATGAACATGAGCAATCACGGATGACTCACTTCAATGCAATGAACCCATGTTCATTTCAAAAGGATATGTAACACTGCTCTAGAATATTGCAAAGTATTGCCTTAAACAAGCAATTAAAATGGAAAATAAAGACTTCTTAAATGATAGGTGACTATTTTTCCAGAAAGCACATAACTTGTTATTAAAACTATGTTAAAGCTATAAAGTTATAATTCTTAAAATGTGTCATAACTTGTTTTTGAAAAGGTTAGAATTTTTTTTTGATGAATAAATATAATGACAAAGTCTTTAACAAATATAATCATGCTGCTAGACAGAGAGAACTGAGAAATACTCTACCATTCTGTTGTAAAGTTTATTTACTTTCAACAATTAATTAATGATTTTAAAGTATTTACTAGTTGGCAAAACAGAAAGGTGCATGAATTTTTCCCAAGTCTCTGTTGTCTTAACTGATGAAAACCATGACTTCTTATGAACAAAGCATCATCTTCAGGTGCAAAATATTATGTTATATTTGGTAAATTTAATGAACCCACAGATTGTCCTGAACATTTTTGTTATAAAATTTATATGTCACTGTCACAGATCATGAGAGTAATGGAACACAAGATACAATTTGACCAACCCGCCAGGCCCACACTGGCAGCATCACTGGAACAAATCCCTTTTATCCCTTATATAAATTAAATTTCTGGAAAATCGTATATGTTTAAACAAATTTTATTATGTAAATTAATGAAAGTAAAAGGGTTCAAGGGTAGATGGTAATAAAATACCAACTGTGAAAACAGGTCTAGAGTGTTATTGAATCAAGACCTTAAGCGTAGATAAACACTAGCAACTAGCATGACGTTAGTAGACAAGTGTACAATAACACAGAGTTCCTACCCAATAGATGTCCCTGAGGGAGAGAAAAGATAGGGCCCAACCTATCAGCTGATCCCAGAAAGTTTCAATGAAATCTTCCCCAAAACTTCCCCTCTGTATTTCATTTTTATAGAGTTTCTATAGATTTAGATGGAGCTTGGCTTTAGTGACTTTAGTCATACATTCTTTTATTTCTGATTGGTGTAAGAGTCTCTCACTTTGTTAAGTCAATAAAAATTTAGAGTACATGGCCAACTGGGCAATGCTGTCACTTGAAAGCTCATAGGCTTTGGGATGGAGCTATGTTTTCATATTATAATGACATTACAATGAGCAAAGTTCAGCTAAAGGACAATTTTGTATCATGATTGCTAACACAGCAGTTGTCATCCATCTTCCTTGATAGGAGCTATAGGTTTATCTTCACAGTTCCATGCCCATAATGGTAATGGAGCCTAGCTTCCTACTTTGAGCAATGCACCGTTCTCCATTCCAGCAATGCAGATATTCCAAGCAGGCAGAACAGATCTCTTCCATGGCAACTGCCTTGCTTTCCTGGGAGCAGCAACAGCACCTTTGTTTAATATCACAGTAAAATTGCTGCAATATAGCTAACCTTGGGGGAGGCTTAGAAGAAACATGGGGTTCTCATTTCTCCCCCAACATTTCCCACAGTCACAATGCTGACAATCAAGCACAGATTCAGAAGGGAAATGTTGGATGCTTGCTTTATTATAGAATCATTTTTTGGAAAAGACCTTTGAGACAGACCCACCATAACTGTCCACTACTAAACCGTATTCTTGAGCAATATATTTTCCACAAAGTGGAAAAATAAATAATCAGAATGGGCTGTTTTGCAAAATTTTTCAAAATATTAGTCTTCTGCATTATCTGGGGATTTGTTTGTTTCACGATATTTCATGTCTTCCCACTTTTTTCAGGCCAAATGTTATTCTCAGGCATGGAAGTGTCAAAATAAATTAGGAAAAAACATGTAACTATTTGTCTGCATCTTTGTTGACCTGGTAATCAGAAAGCAGAAAAGAAATGTTGCATACTTAACAGCACACTCTTAAAGCATGACACTAAATTATACACACTATGAACCAGAAAACAGCTCTTCTATTACTAACTGCCAGTGGTTAAGAAGACAATAGTCATGAATCACAACTTTAGTATATAAGTGGTAGCTCTGAAAACATAAATCTTCAAATATTTTAGTCACACATTTTTGTATGCAGGTTTGGAAAAACCCAAGTGAGCAAAATAACATGCTTGGGCAAAAAAAGATAAAGAGATGTGGCCAGGATTATAAGATAAAACTCAAGCCTCCCAAAACAGAATTCAAAGCTACAGTGTTCACTTCTAACTATTTCTAAACAGAGCAGCATGAATCATATCAGGCTAAATTAGAAACAGAAGAGTTTCTCTGTTTTTTAACAGCACCCACACAACTGGAGCCATCCTCTTACCTTTAGAAAACTTCCAAGCAGTTTCTGATTATTAAAAGGAAGAGAAGAGACAGAAGAGTAGGTGGAGGGAAAGAGGAAGGCAAATCAGGGCAGAGGCCATGACAACTGTAATAATCTTGAAGGGCTGTGTGGGAGACACAGTGATATTCATGACAACTGAAATCTTTCTTAAATAAAAACGTCTCCTGTGGCAGTTTGCAGGCTTAGTCTTGCCTTAGCCATCACAAAATAATCTCATTAGCAATTAAAATCACACTGTCCCCCTGTCTGGATTGTCCGGTATGGTCTGCAGAGTTGAAGCTCGTATTAGTTTCGATAGCAGAACACAAATTTTTTTCCTTATAGGTATGAAGTAGCATGTTTTTGTAGTAATTAAAATTAAATCGTGATTAGGTAACAAAAGCAAGATTCTCAGACCTTATCATGTTTTTTATGTGAAACTTGCAACTAAATGGAAACACAGTAGGTAATGTAATTTCAAACTAGGAGACCAGGAGGGTGATTTTTTGTTCAGAAATAGGATGGTTTAATGACTTAGGTGAAAAGAAATATTCCAAGTTTTCAGATTGGTTCTGAAAAGAGTTGATTCCTATGGCTGCCAACCAGCTGGATATAATACACAGGCTAAACGCCAGCACTCTGGCATTTTAACTAGAAATGCCTATTTCCTAGGTCTGTAGCAGCATTATTCATTCTTCCCCCTCTTGTATAATCTCCTGCCTTACAGACATGTTTCAACAAGATCCGGTATCATTACTTCTGTCTGTCTAGAAAGCAGTAAGACTTTTCACTAGAAAGAACATGTCACCTTGGTCGACATATTGCCTTATCGGAGCTCTAATAAGAATGGAAGGGGTCGCTGCTGTAGGACTATTGCATGATGAACTGTGAAAGCATTTGTATTAAAGCACACCAAACCATGCATGATACTGATCTCCTCCTTGAGAAATTTTTCCTTAAGATTAATTTCTTAGATTTTTAAACTTCCTAAGCTAAATTTTAAATAAAGTTTAAAAAACCTTTAAGTTTCACTAATAAACTTAAATTTGTAAGCAAAAATGTGAAAAGCTATAGTTATCCATGGAGAATACACCTTTTGAAAAGATAATGGGAAAGAAAGAACAAATAGAGGAGTGTTGGTGGGAATGCTGACATACTGTAGGTAAATTTATGCCCTCATAAACCTTCAGAACAATTTCCTGTAATCAGAAAGCCTCCAAAAAAGTTCCTCACATAGCTTTAGTCTTCTGCACACTTACCCTCTGAGAAATTTTACATTTTTCCACCATGATGCCTGGTATACTATTGGCTTCATGCACTGCAAATACTGCAGCCCACAAGATTGCATAAAACTAAAAGATGTTTCTAGCTGGGATGCCATTGACAGATAAATTTCTGGAAAATGGACATGGTAACATTTTCCTTGTTATAGCAACTCTTCCCACTGAATCACTGGGAACTTCCCTTAGTTCTCATTTGGAGGCATTCGGTTCTGTTGTGCCAGCTCTTATACTTAACATTATTAAATTAATTTTGAATGTTAGTCAAACATAGCTGAGGATGTTTCTTTCCTGCAGAAATTTGAACTGTCTTTATAATCTGATAGCTTTCTTCCCAGGTGCTATAGAGCAACCCACCTCTACTGAGAGTACAGGGAAATTACTGAAAAAAACAGCTATGGCAAATTCTCTTTTGGGATAGGAGTGCCCTCACCCAACCTGAGGGCTCCACAGTCTAGACTGCAATCAGGATAGGAACTCTATGGAATGGGCCACTACATCAGCATGGACGTTCATGGTAGACTCAGAGGAGCCTCTACTTGGCAATATCTCTTCACTGAACAGAAAGAGATTTTGGACAACCAGCTTAGATTATCCATGAAATTTTGACAAGACCAAAGCTAGATGTAGCGAACCCTACCCCATGTGAGAATCAGTATGAACTCACAGAGAAACCTGCTTCTAAACTGAGAGCATTTAGAGATTGCCTTATTCTATCAAAACCCTGAAATGGAGCTACAATGTATATTCTTGAAAAGAGCATTTAAATTTAGGACAGGTTAAAATAGAAGATACATATAAAAGGATCTGAGTTGCACTTTCAGCTCTTCCACTTGGATGTTATCCCTAGCATGCCACGAACTTCAGTTCCTGTTGTTAAACTGTTTTCTACTAGTTAGGCATCATTCATGATTTTTGAAAGCTGTTCTGAGCTCTTTAGGGCATGTAAGGTACTACAAAGAGAAAAAGAGAAATACGAACTAATAATAATTGCTAGCAACTGGAAAGAAATTTATGTTATTTCTTGACAGCTCCAACTGACTTTGACTAACAAAGCATTTATAAAGCAAGCAACTACACTGTGCTCTTTGATATTTTATGTGTAAAACCAGATAAAATGTGTCTTTATAATAATTCCTCCTCAGCCAGAGCCAGAGCAACTTCCATGACATTATGGCATAGCTTGGAGCACCTCTAATGAGATTTGCAAGTGCAGACCGTCTGCTTTGTTCATTCTTTTTAAATATGTTTATTTCCAGGTACCCTCTAAAACATCAATTTCTCATGCAAATGAAACACTATGCTGGAAAATCGCAGAGTGGTTAGTAGGGGTGGAAATGAAGACAATCTGGGAAGAAAATCCGTCCCTGAACTACTTGCATTGCTTATTGTGCAGAGTTGAGAAAGAAGCAGTAATTTAACAAAAGCACATAGGAATCAAAGTACTTCTTGAT
The DNA here is from genome assembly GCA_033556795.1 of Tapera naevia. Taxonomy (NCBI): domain Eukaryota; kingdom Metazoa; phylum Chordata; class Aves; order Cuculiformes; family Neomorphidae; genus Tapera; species Tapera naevia. The sequence goes on along the minus strand of JAUMJJ010000023.1, from coordinate 14,080,128 downwards.
GTAGCACATATTTCTCAACATAGCGCATACATTTAGATCATTACTGATAAGTGGCAAATACAGAAAACAGCAATCACAGTATCACAGTATCATAAGGTTGGAAAGGACCTCTGAGATCATCAAGTCCAACCTATAACCTAACACTAACACCAACCATCATCTAGACCATGACACTCAGTGCCTCATCCAGTCTCCCTTTAAACACCTCCAGGGTAGGTGACTCCACCACCTCCCTGGGCAGCCCATTCCAATGGCCAATCACCCTTTCAGTGAAGAATTTTTTCCTCACATCAAGTCTAAACTTTCCCTGACGAAGCTTAAGTCCATGCCCTCTGGTTCTACCACTGGTCACCTGAGAGAAGAGACCAACCCCTGCCTGACTACAACCTCCTTTTAGGTAGTTGTAGAGAGCAATGAGGTCTCCCCTGAGCCTCCTCTTCTCCAGGCTAAACAGCCCCAATTCCCTCAGTCGCTCCTCATAGGGCTTGTGCTCCAGCCCCCTCACCATCTTCGTTGCCCTCCTCTGAACACATTCCAGTATCCTAACATCTTTCCCATACTGAGGGGCCCAGAACTGGACACAATATTCAAGGTGAGGCCTGACCAGTGCCGAGTACAGGGGGACAATAACTTCTCTGGTCCTGCTTACTACACTATTCCTGATGCAGGCCAGGATTCCATTAGCCTTCTTGGCCACCTGGGCACACTGCTGGCTCATGTTGAGCTTCCTGTCCACCAGCACTCCCAGGTCCTTTTCTACCTGACTCCTCTCCAGCCACTCTGTCCCCAGTCTGTAGCTCTGCATGGGATTGTTGTGTCCAAAATGAAGTACCCGACATTTGGACTTATTAAACATCATCCCATTAGAATCGGCCCAGCTCTCCAATCTGTCCAGGTCCCTCTGTAGGGCCATCCTACCCTCTAGCAGATCAACTCTTCCTCCCAGCTTGGTATCATCTGCAAATTTGCTGATGATGGACTCAATCCCCTCATCCAAATCGTCAATAAAGATATTAAACAGGACGGGACCCAATACCGATCCCTGGGGGACACCACTGGTGACCGGCCGCCAACTGGATGAAACACCATTTACCATCACTCTTTGGGCTCGGCCATCCAGCCAATTCCTAACCCAGCACAAAGTGCTCCCATCTAGTCCACGAGCTGCCAGCTTCCCTAGGAGTCTACTGTGGGGGACCGTGTCAAAGGCCTTACTGAAATCCAAGTATACCACATCCACAGCCTTCCTCTCATCCACCAGGCGAGTCACATGATCGTAAAAGGAGTTGGTTTTTTTTGTTTTTTTTTTTTTTTACTAGTAAAAACAGTAGGGAAATTTGTTGGATAGGCAATGTACATATGTGTTTGTGTATGTCTGTATCATTTCTTCCTCTCCATGTGACTTTCAGAGACAGTAGTCAAGATCATGAAAAAAGATGCTAAATGTGGTTTTTACGAAAATGATTTTTTTTTCCTAATCTTGGCAGGAGTTGGTATTCCTTTCCTTTAAAGCCAAAAATAGATCACTCTGTCCTAAGAATCTGTAAACTACAGGAAACTAAAAGTTAATATATGTTCAGTTTGCACTCTTGTTTTTTAAAAAGTTTGCTTTTCCACTGCTTTATACAGAATCCACTTCATGAAAGTAAAAGTACTTTGAAAAGTTACTACCTTTTCAAAGATAATTCAGTTTTAAAAGCCCAAAGAACAGATATGAAGGGCACTTAGGTATCTTTTTTATTTAATGAGAACCAATGCATAGAAATCTTTGCAGATGCAGCTTCTGATTTTGGCTTCCCAATAGACAACAATTTTATTGGACTCACTATAACAATACTGGTTTACATTTACACTGAGACTCTCATCTCCTTCCTATAACATTAAATCAAAAAGTGCAGATTCATTTTATGAACCTCTCTTGCCCTTTGAAATATTTCAGTTTGTTGCCACCAGGTATAATACGGCACAATAATCAGAAAAAACTTCTAAACACAGTTTTTTGGTGCTCTGTCTTGTCACTGCATGAGACTGACCAAGACTATCATTGCACAGTGTACCTTTCAAAACTGAAATGAGACGGGCATGCTTGTGAGCTCTTATGCTTGAAGTAGCTGGAGAAGAGGCAGGAGAATAGACTTCATCTATTCCAAATGCATTTTTTTCCTTAGGATGTGTAGTTTCGCAGTTTCATTGCTGAAATAGGAACTTGTATCCAGAATAACATCAATATTGCTTGCTAGAGCCAGGCAATAACAGCAAGTAACACTGACAGTTCTTGCTTTTTACTTTTGGCAGCACTAAGAATTCAGCATGGAGAAAGTGTTAATGCATTTTATACCTCTTTCATATGTACTAATCTAATGCAGTTATTGTGCGGGGTTTTTTTGTGTAGCAAAACCAACTGTGTATTTTTCAGATACAGTAGGATCACAGGACTGGTGAGAACATAATGAAACATTGAAAACACAAATCTAGATAAGGACTTAAAGCATTGCCTGTTTCCTTCTATCTCACTTGAAACTTTGTATGTAAAATATTTCGGTATCCAGCACATAGACAGACAGAGAAATTAAAGTAGAGCTGACTAAGCAAGTTGCCAGAGATACATCAGTCAGCTTTCAGTCCAACATATGCACAAAACCTTCAAAACAGAACTTCTGGGTCCAAAAGCCCTGCTTGCTTTTGTGTAGAGTAACAGGGAGATCCCTTTGCTGAGTTAAAAGTGTTAAGCAACTTAAGACCAGTGCATACCAGGTGAAAGTTTCATTGCAGCCTCCAGGCATTAAATTACTTCCTACCGGCCATCCCTGGAAAGACCAGCACTGGCTTAGGTGTCTTCTGGGTCATGATGCTGAAGTTCTCTTCCCAGAGTACTCTTTTCTTCTTCATATCTTTCACATCTTCCTTTCTCAGGTTCTACAACATTCATTTCCTCCTTTCTCACCTCTTCTTTCTCTTCCTTCTTACTCTCTAAGAATGTTTGTGTTCTATAGGACTTAATTCATGATAAATAAAGGCAAATGCAAGTAAAGTGATTCCCAACTTACTTGTTATGCATCTGCATTATCTGTAGGTTTGTTAAATGCATTGTCATTCCCTCCTCTGTTACTTATCACAGATCTTGCTAAGAATTAGACAAGAAAATGCATACACTTACATTCTAAATAGATTTTGTAGCTTTATAATCAGGTGCAGAGTGTTAAAGAGAGACTAAGAAAGTATGAAGGTGTGCATCAGTGTCATCAGAAAGCAGTGTTCACATTCACTGTTTCTTTAAGCAAGATGTTAGCAGCAATTGTCAAAGACAGGTATTTGTTAACTTTCCATCACAAGTACACTCTGCTTAAAAGCAGAGGCAGGTATCTCATAGATTTTCAAAACGTAAAAATATCTTCCCAAAAGGATGATTCACTCTGGAGTTAGATATTCCGTATTACATATATCTGAAATCTACCTACACTGCCAGATTTCTAGGTATGTGAGAGCCTGGTATTACTTTCCAACACATACTTATCTCCAGCAGGTACCACATCGTAAGCCTAACACAGATTCTGGGAAAGAACTTACTAGAACTCCTAACTAATATGCTGGGAAGTGTTTAAATCCTATATCCGTTCTGTTGAGCAGAGCACAATTGTTCTGGATGATGTCAGCTGCATTTATTTTCTCAGTGCATTCTTATGATGAATTTAGGTTGTCACTCAATTGTCCCTTCTCCAGAACAGCAACAACAACAAAGTTAATGGATATGTATTTATCACCACTACATTTCCTCTTATCAGCAGGGTGATTTATTCCATTTTAATAGGTCCCAAGGACATAAGTGGTGATCGAGATAGAAAGAGGAAGCACTTTTGTTTTGTGTATATAAAGGAAATGTGTGGCTCCAGATTCAAAATTACCAGCACAAAAGTAAACTATCTTGTGTCTACACCTGCACGGCTGAAAAAGCCGCCGCTTTACCAGATGTTAAGAACTGTACTGCTTAAAGAAGTTTGTCTCTAGCAGACACACTCTATTTTAGGGACTGCAAATTGCTTTTACACATATTTCCATTCAAAATTTAGACTTTACTTGATGGGATCATAATTCCATCATTAGAATACATTTCAGGAGTATCTCTACAGAGGATAGAGGGATGGATATAAAATATTTGGGTTTGTCTTAAATACTGGGGATTTTTAATTTTATCCAAGCTGAGATCTCATAGAGACAACAAAAATAAGTTATGCAGACTTCTAAATAATGAACAATATTTAATCTAGTTAAGTTATTTTTTAATAACTTGCTAGCATATCATAAGATTTATTCTAAAAATTTTTGGAAATAGAGCCTCAATTCCCATAACAATTTGCATCCAAAGATTAAGCACAGAGCTCTACTCATACCACTCAAAGCTCTTAGCAAAAGGGCAAGCAAGGTGAAACTAATTAATTTGTATTGAAGATGGAATGTAGAAAAAAAGGCAGAATAAGGAGACAGACACTATTCTTTTACTATAATTTTAATTCAAAATCTTAACAGCAGATGCTTCCTGTGATGAAAGAAGCGTGTAGGATATTTGAAGCATGTATTATTTAGCATTCAAACAACCTTCAGCCTTCCATAGCTAAATTTACTAGAACTTAGAAACATCTGCACCAGAGACTGAGATTCATCTGGCGTACAGTCGCAATTTTTCCTCTAAACTGTCATTTTAAAAAGACTGTAAGAAATGTATTTCAAATTTGACAAGGACATACAAAGAATCTATTCCTAATATCATAAGGTTACCTTTCTTGCTGCGGCTGACTGGAAGATTCACTCAAATTTCAATGGCATTTATAGAAAATTTCTGCTTTTGTTTTTTACACTTAAACTCAAGTTTTTAAAAAGAGAAATAATAGCTTGCTGAAAGAAGTTCTACACCTAACATGAATTTTTACCTTGTTCACTCTTTTTTGCTGTGGTATCACATATGCAAACTTCAAGGCATGTTCCTCCTCCACATCAGGCTTTCAGGAGTCAGTTTGGATGGGTGTTAGTTTTCTACCGATTGCCATTGAGAGCACTCTAGGAAGTGAATTCTAAAGCTTTCCAATCAAAGAGATTAACCCTTAGTGTTTAAAAGTAATAGGTTAGACAAGTACTAGCAGCTTGTCACTTCAATTGAATCCTTCTTTCAAGCACATTAACCAGTGTCACCACCTCAAGAGAATTAAGAAAGCATTCATTTTTTCATGGCTTTGTTCCTACCAGTGTTTAGGGTTTTGCATAGAAGTACTGTTCACCCATCCGGATGGCAATCTCAATCTTCAGAGAACTAGTACATTCTAAAAAGTCACAGACCCATCCAGGAAACCAAGGCAGCACATAACTGCCGCAGGGCCACAACTGCTCCGAGGCAGGAGCATAAGTACGCCGTGAGCACTGGAAAGGCAGAAGTGCTTCTGCTTGGGTCTTCTGGAAACTGCAGGCTCTCACATTTGCACCTACTTCATGACAATTCAGTTTCCAGATCTCCCCATTTTAGTTCAGCACATCTTGTCCTGCTGAAAGACCTCATTAAAGTTTTTCAAGATTATAGTATCTTGCTTAACTCTAACATAGGTTTTCTTTCTTTTCTAAATACAATACTTTCTGTAAACTGTACAAAAGTCCATTACACTTCTACATAGAAATTATATGCCTTTCCAGATAGATGGCATGTTACAGGTACAGACACATCGCTCTGCAGCTTTGACTGTATATCTGGGTCTGGTTCCAGTCCTCACACTATCCGTAAGACCAAAAACTCTTCAGTGATAAATATAGCCACTTGGGTCATAATTTAAACTGGAAATACGAAATCTCTGAATATTTTACAAACAGAGCAAACTATTTTTTTTATTAAAAGCTTCCCAACACTGTAATTTAGCATCTGATTTGCACATACAGAATTACCCAGAGGTTAAAATGCTAGTCGTTGATCATTGTTCTTGAACATAAAAAATAAGTATTTATTTAGCATAACAAATTCCTATTCACTTACCAGTGTGTTTTACTTCATTTGCTAGCAAAAATATTGTGCTATTTTCCAGGAAAGGAAGACACCTTCTGGCTGGGGGGTATGGAGATAAGGATATTATTCACTGGAACAACTAACCTAGTGCTGCAGCTTAAGGTTTTCTGGCTCTTGCTTGCCACCATTGCAGTCCTTCTCTGGCCAGGTGCCTCTACCTAGGAAAACATGTCTCAATTAAGTATAAACATGCATCATGTAGTGTTTTGTTAAGTTTGATAGCAAATAGTAGAAAAGTTCTTAACTAAAATAACACCGTAGTCCATGTGGTTCCTATTAACAACAGGAATTAGACCCTTTTACTCCAAAAAAAAATCAGATTTAAATAAGTGCATATTGGAGAGCAGACTGCAAAATCCAACAGGTGCATACACAGAATTCCAGAGCTCTATCTGTCAGAAGCAACAGAGACTGATGTGGTAGAAAAACTCGGTGCGCCATATTAACAGGGAAGTTTGTGATGAAACCATAGATCAGTTCAAGCTGTGGAACACTATGGAACTGTCTTCATAGCCCACCTTCCTCAAAACAAATTCCAAACCCTACTTTTGACAGAAATAGACACAACTATAAAGGGAAAATAAGGAATGGTATAAGTGAGGATAAAAGAAAATGACAACATCTCAGATTTTCTTCTTCATTATTTTTTTCTGTTCACAGACTCTGGTAATGAGGATTCCAGAAACATGAACTGGATCTATATAGGATTCCAAACCTGTAAAATACAAAATACTAACCATAGAAACAGAGCTTGTGGCATTTGCATCCAAAAGTCCCCGGTTTCGTATTTAAAGAAAAGCCCTCACTTAATCTGCAAAATATGCTGGAAGATTTTTAACAAATTTTTGTGTTAAAAATAAATCAGTTTTGTATAAATTTCACACTCAAAACCTGCTTTAAAAATGGTTCCTGCTTTTAGTCTGGGGTGCAATCACAGCATATGGAGCATATTCACTTTCCAGCATCGCTTTTGGCTTAATAGTGAAGACTGCATTAGTGCTTGTTGTCATGACATTTCCCTCTGCAAGATTAAAGTAATTCTATTCTAGCATCCACAGCTATTATTGAAATAACATAATTAGTGAGTTATATGAACTTGCCACTTGCCTAGGATAATGAGTTGATGAGGCATTTGTATGGGAAACAATGTTTTGTTATTAGCAGTGAAAATATGAAGGTCTTCACAATGGGTTTTATGGCAACTTGTGCATGACTCTCTGCTTTATTTTCATGTTCTGATTTTGATGAGAATAAACAGCAGTTGTGCTGTGACAGTGTAGCACTAAGCAAATTTCACTCTAATAACAGCTTCTGCAGTGCTTGGCCGTCAGAGAGTAGTACAAAACGCCAGCAGTGCAATCTGAAACACTCATCCAGTGACTCTTCTCTGCTTGGCAACTGCTGCTGTTCTTAGTGCCTGCTGTCTGTACCCCTTGCAGAGTTTCTGTAGGACACCAGCTGATTCTAAGGCAAATTTATTTTTTTAATAAAAGTGAAATTCACAGCCAGTGTTATAGTGAAGACATTAGTTGGCTCTGAAGCAAAACATGCAGCCCAATGTACTTGTAGCAGAGTAGTTGGTTCAGCAGCTGGGAAGGCTCCTGTCTTTCTCTGTTAGCTACAGGAAGTGTCTATGATGATTATGTTCTTCTATTTTCTGCCTCAAATAAATGCCCAAAGTCCTCATAACATCCTTCCCATAGGTGCCTGTGCCATGCTGGTCTACTCCAGTCATGGATGTCAGAGGCACACCCCATCTCAGTCATTTAAGACCTTGAAAACACTTTTACAGAAAAAAAAATAGATGAAAATAAGGCAGGTTTTCTGGGAAAGGTATTCAAGGAAAACAATTACATTCTAAACTATTGCGTGGCTACTATAAGCCCTTCCCAGGTGATCAAAGATGTTTGCTAGTTCATCCTTTGGAAAAAGAGCCTGAAGTTTAAGTAAGTGAAAATATGCATGGTATATACCACAAGATGCAGCTGCAGTTTGCTGATGCATAGATTGCCATGTGCATCAAATCATACTTCTGAACATCCTTTTTTCACCAGAAGCTAGGCATGCAATGTTGTCTGTGTTTACTTTTGTTGATTCTGACTGTGTCCTGGCTGATTGCTCTTATCCCCATATTCAAGATCTAACTAAAAGGCAAAAGATATTCACAGTTTAAAATTCAGTGTCAAATAAATTCAAATCGACAAAGAAAGAGCATTGAAGCTCAGATACTGGGTGTTACTCAACCCTGAAACTTACTTTTGCGTGGAAATAATATTTCACAAAAATATTTCTAGGACTATTGATCCAAATAAAAAATCAAACATCTTATGAAGGCATTTCTGAATCATATTGTTCACTCTTAAAGAGAACAGTCATATGAATAAAATAATTTTTTTAAGAACATCTTTAAGAAAAAATGCTAAATGCACGTAAGTATGCATTTGCATTCACTTATACAGGCTGTTCGGCTGGCTCAGGAGGTGAGAATTCAGAGGGAAAACCAGTGCAATACACTTTAGATGATGACCAAACATAAAATGCAACTAGTAATTTAGAATTGAGTTTTTGAAGTAAGAGTGGGTTTTACTGAGAAATATACTCACTTGCAATATTCCAGTACTTTAAATCTAATCATGGATTGTTTTGAAGCAATGAAAGAATGTGATGCCTAAGACTTTTTTTATTACAAATGTGTCATGTTTGTCTGCTTGCAGATTTCAGGTAAATTACTTTGAACTTGTACAATATGCCATTCTGTTCATTGAAAGGCAATATGAACATCCTACTTCATTTTGCTTCAGAAAAATTGCTCAGTCTTTCAAATTTGTACTATCTTTGCCTATCTCCTCTTTTTTAATTATCAAACTAAAGCAACCTAGGTGTCCTATAAAGATATATGAACAACAACAATGGAGTTAAAGTCACTGTATATTTATCTTGGGCTTGATGCCTATCAGCCAGTGGGACTTGCTTAGATAAAGGCTGTCCAAAGAGTGACATTGCATCAGGCAGATTGTGGGAAAGGTTTGGTGGGAAACTGGCCATTTGGTTTGGACACGTCAACTCATTTCCATTGGAATTTTCTGTTACTTTAACTACAGCAGAACAGAATGAGGTGGTAGTTCAATATGATACTGACAATTTCTGGTGGTCTTCACTGGAAAAAGGAGTCAGCAAGTCTGAATCAGGTGGGTTTTTTTATCCCTGCCTTTTATCACTGGCTCTTCAGGTGCAAAGCAGGCAAATTTTATGCAGAATGGGGTACCTTGGAAATCTTTATAGCTGGGGCTGGGGCTGGGCTTCTGGACTTTCCGCCATGTAGTTCTGGAAACCCATTTGTACTGGGAGAAAGATGGTTTCCAGCCAAAACTAATCCACCAAACTTATCATATTTGTTTCAAAAAAATCATCCTGGTTATCTTTCAAAAAGAACCAGGTGTCGGTGCTACAGCTTGTTTGAAGGTGAAAAATAATGGCAATTTTTTTCCATTGTTGTCAAATCAAGTCAAAGACATTCAACATTTGGTAGTTTTCAAGGGAAAAATTATTACATATTTTGTTAAAGGTCATGGAAAATCAAAATATCCAGATCATGAAATATGCATCTTATACCACAGAACATGAAATTTTATTTGGCTTACAACAAATGAAGAAAATTTGTATGCCATGGATACCCTGGATGCACTTGCAGGGAACAGAATTGGAAAGTCATCAGAATTATTAATAAAAGATGCAATAGCCCACAGGGCTGAAGAAAAACGCATGAGGAGTGATAAACAGTGCTTGCTTAGTGCAGTGAGCGAGATTTAGAAAAAAATCTATTTTCCAGCCAAGGGCTGTAGAGAAACCTTTTCAGTCCTCTAATAGTTCAAGTTAAAGTTTTTAACAGTTGAAGAAAGATAATTTTAAATACAGAATCTGCCCGTTACTAATTGAGTTATTTGACTTAGCAGGGATGTATAAGTAAGACTGTCAACATATGCCATAAACCTAAAAATAATTAATGCAATAGCAGAATTGAAAAAAACAGTGACAACATTTAGAGATGGAGAAGTACAGGAGATTCAGGCATGTGTTTGAGATTCAAAGCCATTTGCTCCTGTCTCAGTGAAGCCAATTACCTCATCTCCAGAAACTTATCACAGTTCATATCATTTAATAAAATGTATTAGATTCAGACATAAATCTCCAGCCTCTGGCAAGTCTAAAACCTTCGATGGTCTCAAATCAAGTGCACACACTTGTCATAGGAATAGCGTCCTTTGTTTATCTAGGGAGGACATACACATGTCAGATTACAGATTTAGCTTCTTAGCCACATGTATGGATAGGTCATAATTGTTAAAAAGTTGTTTTGACCTATAAATTTCATGAGAAATGCCAAACTTTTCCTGCTAAGATATACCACTCTTTGTATGTAGCGGCAGATGTTTTAGACTCCAATTTTCAGATATGGTTCAGTCAGCAGAAGAAAACAAAAATTCTCTCTTAGCTGTCATTACACGTCATTACATTACATCAACATTTTTTGTCCCCAAATCATGATAAATTTATATGTGATGGATTCATATGCAATGGATTTGAGTTTAAAAACATTGGGAGATGTCAACATGATTTTATCTGTACCCAAAATGTTTCATTCCGAGCGATTTCATTGACCCAAATGATCTGTGATTAAATCCAACATTCAGCTGAGTTTTTCTCCTTGTTGACTTTGTACGTAAGGTACAAATAGCCTCATTTTCTCCTCCTTTTCCTTACTTTTAGTGCATCGTGTTCAGAGAGGGGTTTTTTCCACAATACATGCTGAATTATGTGTCTCTAGCGGTAAACTACAATTTGGTTTGAAGAGATCTTCAATTAATTATGGGAATACTTATTTTCTGGGAACACTACTTAGAGAAGAGCCTGGAAAATTGGAAAAAAAACCCTTCCATAGGGAAATGAGGTGCAACTAGATGCTTTAAACTGAGTTAATATTACATGTTTAATTCTGAAGTTCTAAAAAGAAAATCTCCTAAATCGTGTAAAATCAGTTTGATTTAAAATATTCCAATCTGAGTGATCAGAGAATGTAAAACCAGCACATTACAGCTAGAATAGACCAAGAGATATTGTTATTAAATAATGTAAATATCTCAAGGTTTAAACAACAGGGGGAGAGAACAGCTACTGACCTAGCAAAAACAAACCAGGATTGAAACTAGAGCAAATCAATACATACATGTGACTTTCAACAGGTGCAGCAGGTGTAGGAAACCCAGTTCTTTAAAGATGGAGTGATATACATATTTATGAGGAAGGTTTATTATTTGTCATAGAACAAACCAGGTTGGAAGGACCTCGAAAGATCGTCAGGTCCAACATTTAATGGTAAGGGGAGTATAGATGAGATTATCTATCAACCTGTCCAATTGCAGCTCCTGTGATGGAAACTCTATCAAGTCCCTGGTGGGTTGCTCCAGTGGATGACAGTTCCCACTATAAAAAAATTCTTCCTTTTAACAAGATGAAATGGCCCCAAATAAATCGTAAATGAAGATCCTAGTGTATTGACTGCCAAATCTGTATCGCTCTCTTTCTTTCCTAAACAAAAAAAAAATGAGGTGTAAAATCAGTTTCCCAAGAAAACCGTATTTTTGTGGAAGCTGAATTTCCTCTTGGGAAAGCCATTCTGATATGTCATCATCCATACACCAAACATCTCAGTCTCCGAGATAGCTTCAAAACAGGCAACACAATCTTGAACTCTCTCTAATCCTTATCAGTAAAATGCAGCTAGTGAATCTTTCTTTCTACTCCCCTAAGCTTTTCACACGGCTTGTCAAGGTGGATGAAGATATATTTTAGGCCTCTATTTCCTGGTGTTTTCAATCTGAGTTAAGTGTCAAAATACATCTGAAATCTTGCCCTATGTTCTTATAGCTGTCATTTACTCTGTATTCTTATAGAAACTAATGAAATTAACTTTGATGAGTTTTCTGTTTTATAATGACTAAATAGTGGGAGGGAGAGGGAGGATGAGGAGAAAAAAGATGGTGTTTGCCAATCAAAATCACAAATTTCAGAGGCTTCCTAGAGGTAACACTGCTGAGCAGAATCCCAGAGTAATCAAGTTGTCAGAGATCCTTTATAACACATAGTTCTTGGGCAGAAATTGTGGTTAGTTTTAAAGAAAAAATGTCATTCATGATCACTTTTGCATCAACTCTTACAGTTGCTTTCTGAATCTTGTAGCTTTGCATTACTCCATTGCAGCTTCTTTCCCTCAAAAATTCTGCACAAACTCGCAGGACTGAGGAAGACTGAATTCTGGCAATATCTAACAAGCTGCTACAGATTTTTCTAAGCAAGTCACCTCCTCCCTTAGTGTTTATTCCCATTGGAGGCAGATATACTTGTGAGTCTCAGATGTTTCTTTTAGAACAAGCTGCTCAGATAATGTCACTGCTACTAAAAAATGTCAAGGACATACTTAAGTCTGAATTGAAATTCTCTTCATTAAAATGAATGATTGGCTCATCTCGAACAAACTGCATAATTGGCTGTCCCTGTGTAAAGCCTTCAATGTTCTCTTTTAAGAAAGAAGCATATTCCTTTTAGTGCCCAAAACACAGACCCAAACCACTGTGAAGGTGACTCAGACAAACTAATATTGTCTAACCCTGGCTTCAAGCTGGCGGATTTCCATCTCCATAATAAAGTTCACTAGTCAAGGACTTGCGAGCATTTAATTTTGAACTGTGTGTAGAGGGCTGACTTTGTTCCGCTGCTAAAAAGAGAAACAAAGAACAGCCCTACAGGGTAAGGCAATACAATATAACTATACTTTTAACCTCAGGTGAAGAAAAGTTTTCTTCTCAGCTGCAGAGGCAAAATGCTACAAAAATTTGATTTTGGATTTCCTGACACCAGAATAAGTGAAAGCATTTTTGATGTCCTGAAGAGATAGGGCATGAAAGTGATATGAGAAGCTACACAAAATAGGCATATATTATGTGTCTCTTGCACTTAAACATAACACTTTTTGGAGACACAGACAACAGCAGTAATTCCTAGATGCCACACTGGCCAGTCTAGGACACTAATCAAGGGGTGTCCCTGGTATCCTGGAAACAGTCCTTAAACACTATCCTGCAGGCAGGTCTGAGGCTGAACACTCTTTTTAATGTGACGTAATCCAGAGGCCTCAGACACACCTGTGCAATGTGGCAACAACTGACATGCAAATGTGTTCAAATGTTCACTGTGTTCCCTGAAGGACTGTGCTTAGTAAAAATATGCTACAGTTTTTGGCTTATAGCAATCACATGGAAAGGTCCCGTCATCCTCATAAAGGCTGTGGATGATCCCTTCCAGAGGGCAGCTGAATGCCTCAGTCCACCAACAAGTGCGAGTGCCCATCCCTCCACATGCAGCACATTTCAAAAGCAGTTCAGCAATAGAAACAAACTTCAGAAATTACAAACTAATTAACATTCCCATGACTCATTAAGAAATTACTTTGGTTGAGTTTAAAAAGACTGCAAGAAAAAAGGAATATATTTTTCAGGATGTTCACCTATACTTATTTTATAAATTTCCTGCTGAAATCTGGCGCTTTCCAACAGAGCCCATTAATGTGAAGCCCTTAATGCGAAGTGACGCACTGCCACTCTGGAAACAGACACTTCTTAAGAAGTGCAAATAGTTATTCAGCTATTAGCCATTACTTCTAGACGAATAACATCCATTGACATGTGGACTGTCCAAGTATTTCCTAAGCGTATTGATTTTTTTGACATTGAGGTGAATTTAGCCGATTTATTAGAAAGGAACTTAGTTTCACAGCTGACTTTTTTCAGTCCTTGCTTAACTGCTTGCTCACCTGCGGGACATGGAGATGGACAACTGTAGAGCCTGGTCTTTCTTTGCCCTGTGTCCAGTAAAACAAAACATTTCCCTGAAATTGTGAGCAACGAACACCTGCAAAAAAAGTCTCAGGTTTTGTTGCTGAGTAACTACATTTACAGCTACATAAAAATCAGAGTGCATCCACACAGAATCCCTTTCAGTGGCTGAGAATCACACAAAAGCTCTCTGTTATCCCCTTTACAAAGCCAATTGATTTTCAGACTTGAGCATTTCAAAAAGCGCAAGCATCTTGAGGAAACAGACACAAAGATTCCTGAAACAACTTGAATTCTCTGAGTAGCAATATTGATAGCTTAGAAAAAAAGGAGAAATGACAGAATATTTAAATTAGGAAGGGGTCAGTGAGGTATGTAATTGGGAGAAAATCTCTGTTGAGCATCTACTGTACCACAGGCAGGAAAGGGCATTGTTTCAACGATTTACTTGAATGAGAAAAGACACCTTCATAATTGCCATAAGCACACTGGGGTAAAAAGCTAAAAGGCAAAAAAATTGTTAGGAAAGCACAGGAGTCAACTCAGAAATTTAAAATGGCAAACTGAGGAAGCCCATTTCTATCTGATCTATGGGAATATATAAAGGGAAGTGAGAGACAATTTATAGGAAAATTTAAGTTATTCACATTTGTTTTTTAAAAGCGAAGTCTAGGCATGCAGTCACAGTTTATGCTAGGATATGGGAATGTGGAAAGCTCTAACTTGTGGCATAGATTCCCAGATAGTGCCAGAGCACATCAGCAATTTCAGTCAGGACAACTTGAGCCATTGCCGAAAATCTAGTACATGGCTAATTCCTCATCTAAAACAGTGGTAACTCCAGAGAGTATAGGAGATGTCCTGCCTGTAAATGTACATTCTCAGACTAATGACCTCTGCACTGAGGTCTCACAGATGCAACTGGCAAGATATTTAGTAAGATCTTCATGTTCCACAAACATGCACACAGAGGCGCTTTAAAATGCAATGCTATTGAGCATACAGAATTTCATACAGTTGGTTTTTGATACTTCTTTCAAACCAATTACCAAAGTATAAGCCATCACAGCCAAGCTTTTTAAAAGACGCCTATTTGTTCATAAATGGCAAACTTTTAAATGTCTGCTAAAAAATAGCAATAAATAATTCTACTCAGTTTTCTGATTTCTGTCCTATTTCCAAGATATAAGATAAGAAAGAAGTGCTTTTACCTACTGTGGGATTTTGCCTAGATTTCTGTGACCATCACAATGAGAGAGTACTTACACTAAAGCCAGGTTCCCATACTGCAAAGAAATGGGGTACTGGGGGAAAGCATTCAGTTTTTGCACTGGTCTGCCTAGACTCCAAACTGCTCATTTTTTTGCCTTAGTTAAGAACTCATAACATGGCATGTGGCTGAAGTAGACCTAATTGCTTACTAACATTTAGATGCTCCGTTCCTTTATGGCAAAAGAATCAGTGACTACGCATAGGAATGAAAGTGGTAGGATAGAGTAATCTTACTCACAGAGTTCTGTGACCAGGAATTGCTTCTTCCACCTCCATGCTCAGAGCGACTTGAACTAAATATGTCAGCAAGGCTTAGCATATTTCCTAGTGCATTCAGGTTTCCTGTTCATCCTCAGCCCTACAAGGGGAAGTAATTTCATGAGAATGCCTGAATAAGGAGTAATCATAAAATATTAAATCCTCTGCAAAAAGCTTCCTACATCCACAGTTTTCTGATATGGAACTAACAGCATATTTAGTATGGTCTGAGTACTTTCTGGACTGACCTACTGTCTCTGACTGCTTTCCAAATGAGGATGAGGAGAAGTACCAGCACTAACCAAAACAGATCCATTCAGATAACACACCCAGCTCTGATCAGTCATAAGTACACTGCTACCTAGCAGACCCCATCCTGCAGAGTTCACTCATTATAGGCTGCAGTCACTTCCTCATCTCTCTGTGTGGTTTAAAATCAAGTGCTTTCTGTACCAGTACAGCAAACACACAGGTAAAATGCCAAAATACCAGGATTTTTTAACCTAGTGTTTGGAGACAGAGGAGATGCCAAATACCTTATCAACAAGACTATTTTTCAAAGTCTGGATATAGTAAGGGAACTCTCTTACACTTTTTATAAGACTAAATGCCAGCTGCCACATACATCTCAGAGGGAGGGTGTCACGCTTGTGACATTCTCCGCTGAATCTAATGGCAGAGCTGAGTGTTCAAGGAGGCAAAGGCACTCCAAGCTGTCCACTACAGAGTAGGAGGCACATTTTCTGAACTTATGAACGTCTGGCACATTTTTTCCCTCAAGGTCCTCTGAAAATCTGAGTGGGGAAAGGAGGCAGAAAAAGGAAATTAGTCACTTCTCTGGAAATGCTGACTTGTTTTTAGAGGCAAGTGAGCAACAATGAAGTCTGCAGTTCTCCGTAATATTTCAGGAGAAATACAGCCCCAAGCTGCACTCGTTCACAAAGTGCACTTAATATTTGGGTGGATTTTGGTAAGAAGAGACAGTTCTGAAACACGACAGCTCAGTCCTGCAGGCATCTCTCAGGCTATTCAAACACTGCTGCTCCCATCACAGCAAACCCAGGTATCTCCTGGGACCCTTGAAAGGAAAGTGGAGAGCTTGAAGGCAGAGTTCTTCATTGATAAAGTGACCAGGAAATACCCATTCTTTTGCAAGGATGATTCTAAAGAACCTTGCGGAACCTGTGTGAAGTAGTTTTCAGCAAACAATTCTGCCTTAATGTTCCTGTAGTACAGTGCAAACCATTATCTATGACCTTTCCTAACATCAAATCACAAGGATAGAATTCAAGCCACTATTATTGCACAAATACCGCATGTATTAATCATTGATTGCGTCTGATGATCACTTTCAGCACTGTGGAAAGCCATAGCATACAACAGCTGCAAGTTAAAGCATCTGGAAAATGTGTTAAGCATTTTAACTAGTTCAGGAATCTTGGTTTTTGTAAACCTGCAAAAGGTATCTGAAACCTTCAGGGTGAGCTATGAAAGTGACACCAAAAGAGGTCATGGAAGTTACAGAACACTGCTGTTGCTATGTATACTAGCAGGACCTTGTCCCTTGAATTTGTACCTTGAAGCTATGTTATACATAGTCTCATTGACTATCTATAACATTCATCTGTATGACAGCTGCTCACCTGTACTGTCCCTATGTACTCTCCCTAGTTACAAAGAATTCCTCTGACATGCAGTAATAACCCACATATTGCTGCTGCAAACAGCTACACCCAGATTAACATCAGATCCTACTTTTATATTACACAACCTGTGTTCCCATTTCCTGGTGGGGGCTATTTATGGTTGGTAAAAGCACTTTTTAATGGGACCATACAGAACTGAACATTACAGTCTTGTTTTACAGCATGAGTTCAGGACTTAACAACAAGTAGTTCTGGGGCTTGGTGATTTGAAACGTCAAAAAAGAAAGCTTGTGTGCTTCGCTTGGTTATAGGATTTAATAAGCCACCAATAAGATATTACAGTGAAAAAGGGGGAAATGTAATTTTGGAATACATCAGATTAAGTATTTCCATGACATAAGTGACTTCTGTTCAAGGTAGAAGAATCTAGAGAAGAACAGTTGCAGAAATGGATTTGCAGGATAATCAAGAGAGTGTAGATGCTTTTTAACAGGAGGAAACCCAAAAAGATATGGCTATTGAATTTAAGGAATATCATCTCAAGCAGCCATAGGTATAAATTGTTTGTGCATAAACACAGGCTCAAAATAGAGGTTGATGAGCATTTGTTGTAAAAGAATATGTTGGTAGGAGCTGTAAGGACAAATATGACATTAGATTTAGATATTATCAAATATACATGTAAATAATAATTTGATCTGTTTAGGAAGCAATTTTACAGTTTACCTACAATAACAGAGGATTTCATTCATTAATGAAAGACATCCTTTTCAATCCTAAAGTTATTACATGGTGGCAGAGCAGTTGGTTTAGTCATATATCCTGTACTTGATAATGGAATTCAGCATGCAATGACTTTTAAAAACACCTCAGGGGAACTTCTACATCTATATTGCTTTTTTCATGTAAGCCAAAGCTTATAACTTTGCATAAATCTAACGTTCGCACATATATCCCAGAGCTGCCAAAGAGGACATCACAAACAAAGAGAAACTCGGACACTGCTGTTGTCAGCATGGTCAGTGGTCCTTCTCAGTGAAATCTGCAGTTATAACCAGACAAACCCTGGAAAAGTAGCACTCCTCCTGAGAAGGGCAAGCCCTTGTCATACACATTCTGCATCTGTCAAAGATAGAACAAAGGGCTCCATGAATTACTGGTCTAAGACTGCAGGGGTCTTAGGCCTGTAAACAAGATATTTGCAGCCTTTTTAAGCAGAACTGCTGTGCAGATTCTACAGTTTCAGTGTTTTTCAGTGGAAAGATTTCCTTGCAAAATCAGCAAGAGTTACTATGCTTGATGAAGTATAGACAATTCTATAAATTCTTCAGTAAAACCACATTCTACAATTTTCAAATTCATGATACCACAGTGCTGCAATATGTGAGAGGTGGGATCCTTTATTGTTACTCCATCTTTCAAGCTCTTCTAAGGCTGAAAGATTAAAACCATAAAAGTAATACACACCACCAAAGAACTGTTCACCTGCAGTGAATATAAGTGTTTCCAAGACGCCTTTCACCAGCAGAAAAAGAATTATTTGCCACAAGGGTGGTAACTGGCTGACTGCCATGCAATCAACCATGCACCATTTCAGGAATGAGATTCTAAATTCTAAATTCTGAGAAAGACTCATCGTCTGTATCCACTTGTATCAAAATATCCCCTTATAAGCCTATGATGCAGTTATGAAAAAACACCAAGAGCAATGAAAAACAGGCACTCAAACTGTAGTGCTCCATACAGGAAGCAAACACACTGAAAAACCTTTCACAATCCATAAGCTCTGCACAAGTGCAGGTTCTTGGCTTATACAGGATTTTTTTCTGTTTGGAAACAAATCCACTTCCCTGCCTAATAAAACTGAAAAGAAATTGAAGAGTTAAGTGAATACTGAAGCACTTTTCTGAAGTTCGTAGCTAAAAAACAACATTCACAGTTGAAATGTTTCATGAATAGAACTTTTGCCTGGATGTAGCATTTCTCATAGCTAATGCATCTGTCCTACTTCTTACACTTCTTGCCATGTATGTATGTGGAGCAATAGGTCTACACTTGTTTCTGAGAAGTTTGGGTTTTGAGACATGAACAAAATTTGCTTTAAAGGAAGATGAGAAAAACTAAAAATATGGAAAGAATTTCTTTACTGTTTCCTTTCCTTCCTCTCCCATCATTTGCTTGCAGTCGATCGTACTCGTAGAAAACGGAGAAAGTCCACATGGAAATGAGTTTGTGTTGTTTACAACACTTAGATATTCTTATGCTGACTTGTTACCATACCATTGCAAGCATGTAAGCCCTAAGCAACATAAGAGCCAGCACTGAGCCCTGCAGAGACAATAAAATTCTTCCCAGGTATCCTTGAAGATCTGAAAGAGATTGCTCACATTATGAACAAGTTTGACAGCAGAGACAAAACAGACACAGTTAGTAGCTGGGAACCTGAGGTCTATGATAATGATACGTCAAAAAGTGGTGTAATGTTTTCCCTGCAGGTTCTCAGGTAAATGAAACATAAATTAGCAAAAAATATCTCTTGTTTTAGTCTTCTCCTCTTTCCTGTCTTAATATCTCATGTGGAATTAATTTTCCATAAGGAGAACTGTGCAGTAACAAAGTCAGAATGGCACGCCTGAAAGCCTTTTCGATGCTTCACTATGCATCTGCACTTTATGCAAGAAATATTCCCTATTACAAACCTGAATAACCTCTTTATGTCACTAATATTCTGATATTTTATCTGATTCCTTAATTAACTGACTTCTAAATCCAACTTTTAAAGCAAACAAATCAAGTATGAAGAAATTAAAAGGGCATTTTTTTTCAATACTGACCCTTTTTAATCGTTATACCTTCTTGCAATCCCTGGCCAAGTACACATTTTTAGTGTTAGTCTCTGTGCACCTCATGAGTTATTTAAAGATTTTACTTTATATTAAGCTTAAAATAGGTGACTCTCTTAAAAATAATTTAAAAAGGAACTGCATGCTTTGAACAAGTATGACAATCTTCTTCTCACTTGAGTTTTACAGCTACTGAGATGAAGTTACTAATTGATCACTTTCTCTGGCTTTTAATAAAACTGGAAGAATAGTTCTTGGAATAATTTCCAGTTGTTTTTTACTCTAAAAGATATTCTGATTAATTACCTGTTATTTACATCATTTATTAGACTGTATTTTTGGCTCACAACAATTAACTTTGCTTTAAACAGATGAATGCTAATGCATTATACTGCTTTGAAAACTTCTGTTACAGTGGCTCTACCTAAATGAAATTCAGCTTCTTTTCAGTTACAATTGTCAGGTAGTGCAATGCTTTGATTATATTGTATTGGGGTTATAAACTTCTTTACATGCTTAGAACTGTTCTGTGAAATTTCTAAGTAATGTTCAGTTTATGGCTGGGAAGACTGAGCTTAGGAGTAAGCCTCTTATGCATTAACATATAATATCTTTTAAAAAATGTAATTACTACTTATGTAAAAAACAAGATGGTTGTTTAATTTTTTAACTTGTAAATATTATTTACCAAATTAGCTATTTCAGTGTGTCTTTCTAAAGCATGCTAGCTACAGTCACCTCAGACTTCCAAATTAAAAAGGAAATATACATTATTAGACTGACCAAATAAATTTAGATCAAAGCAGTTGCTATTTTGCTCTAATGCAGTCAGCATTAAAAATGTCAAATATTACAAAGTTACCATTACAGCAAAAGAGAGAAGTCAGTGATGAGAAATTCTAACTATGGTTTGGGAAATGGCTGGACAATCCAGGAGAGAAAGATACCAGGCTTTCTGCACTGAGGTAGCCAAGGAAGCTACCTGTGATTCCATCTGACTTTAACGAGCTCTGAGTCATCTGAGCCCACATGGCTTCCCATGCTGTGCCTGCAAGGGCTTATTCAAGAGCAACCGCAGACCTGAGTTTATTCTGTGGACTTGCGTGGTTTCTAGATCTTCCTAGGTCTAGGTCTTTCTAAATGTTCCCAGTCCTGGGAAACAGGGGCAGAGATAACCCCCATGTTAATCAAGGGGAAAGGGCCACACAGGAGTGTCTTCTTCACCTTTCTGAGCATGAAGACAGAGGTTTGTAACCATGGCATGACATGTTGAAGGAGCTGAAGAGAAAGAGTGGTGTTGTGCTGCAGCAAGAAAGCATGTGAATTGCCACTGATTCAGGGCAAAAATCAAGAAACAAGTTAATGTGCTCTTTATCTCCATAATATTCGTTCCACACGCCATCAGTGTCTGACATAATTCTAGGATTGGTGCCAATACCTATTAAAGTAAGTGCTAAAAAATAGGAACAAATATTACCCCTCAGCATCATAAATCAGAGCAAAACCAGTGGAAGGAAAATAACACCAAGAACAGAAATGCCCAGCTAAAATCACTTATTCACAGAAGTAATCACTCTCAGTGCCCTCAGAGACTACAGGAGAGAGGTACCAGTACATCCAGATCCATCATTTCCCCTCATCTTCTGTATTTTGCAGACTGGAAGCTTTGTGTGCAAATGAAGAGAGCAAGAAAAGCTGGAGTGCTACCACATCCCTGCAGACAGCTGATATTTTCACCTCTACGTACAGAGCCAGCAGCACTTGTTGTGACACAGAGCACTGCTACAAGACAAAGTTCCTGTAGGGCAGAATAGACACAATATTTGTTATTACTAACCATCCATAACTGAATTGGAAAAACGTTCTCTTTTGCTGTTATAAAACTAATTCTGTGCTGGCGGAGGCACTGAGAAGCTTACACAAGATAATTTCTCACAGCACCAGGAAAGAGGAAACTGAATGATCAGCATCTCACCTCACCTTATGGAAAATTCTGAGTCTAAATATAAAAAAATGCAGTATTTTTCTAAAATTTTCACAAAAGGATAGTGAGACTTCTCACATGCCTATAAGGGTCACCTCAATACCTTAAGGTCAGCTGTATTAGAGGACATCTCAAACGACAAAATGACATCTGTAATTGTTAAAACTGGAGGTGAGTCACTGTGAATTCCCCAGACATTTCTGCATGGCTAAATTGGTCACAGACACTGGTCTACCCCACGCTCCAATGAGTCAGAGTAGTTTATTGTAAAACTGGATATGTTAGTGGATGGCACTCTAACAATTTTTTTATCCAACTCTAAGCCTTGGCAGCTTATGTCCTTTGCTTCTTTGCTCTGTATTTCTATTCCAGACCCACATGAACACCAGGATAAGTTGGTATTGAAGCTACAGGTGACTGGATGTCATCTAAGTATCTGAGAACTCCCATAGCAACAAGAATATTAGACATCCAAGAAGTGCAAAATTAGTGCACTTGTCTTGTTGATGGTGATGCGTTGTGTCTCTGGGACGCCCGTGCAATCTCCAGGTAAAATTTTATGCTTGTGGCATCCTTGCTGCTTATGACTAATGTACCTGCAACAGAGGTATAATGAAGGTTTATCTACTCATTGTAGCTACACATGCCATTTTCACAGTATACAAATTTGTTGCTACTCAACCACTATAGAGGTGGATCTTCCAGGCAATTCTGCTTGCAGAAATCTGATACGACAAGAAAACGACATCAACAGGTTTATGATAGAAACGAACAGGCATGCTGGCTATCCCCAGTAGCTCTCTTTCTTCCCATGTACACAAATCATCCTCACAGAGAAAAGGAAAACCAGCTGAGTATGAGGACAAAAACACCCCTGCACGTAAATACTGTGATGACTTGAGCTTTGACAAATGCCCTGAGACTTTTCATACCTGACCCCCAAGTGCATCTCTTTACTTTCAAGGATGCAGATATAATAAAGGCTAAATATGTCTTGTTTCACTGTCTTAGGTACTTTAGTGTCTCAGCCTTAGTAATGCTAAGAGCTTACTATTTATGACTCTCTACCCTTTTACCTATGCCACAGAGGCAGCATTTCCAAAGTCTCTGTGTCAATATTTTTCCATTTTTTGTTTCCATCCCACTGTACTCTTACTGTGTGTCTCATGGCCTTGCACTTGCAAACCCCAATGGTGGTGTTACAGCAGGTTCTCATGTTCAATTACCATGGGCACCACTGGCATGAGAATAACCCCTCTCCTTGCTCCCTCTTTTCATTCCCTTATTTTGTGATTTTTTTCAGTATCAGACAAATGCAAAACATTGTGCAAAAGGAAGCATTTAATAGTCCCTTAAGTACTCTAACAAATGCTATCCAATAATTTGCATGCCCAGAAGCACAGCAACCAAACTGTGTGCAACATTGGCACCTAATCAGCATAGTCCTATCAGCACTAATAACATAATTGGGACCAACCCAGAGGGAGTTTGTGGGGGTCCTAATGAAAAATACATGTAGTCTTAGGGAAAAGACATTAAAAAATCAGCATCAGCATCACAATCTGCTGAAGTGGCGAGAGTTCCCAGAGGAGGACACTTGTCTAGGACCGTGCCCCTGTTGTTCCCAGTTGGACACTGGGGAGACATTTCCCTTTCTTTTTATTTTATTTACTCTCTTTCTCTTCTTTTTGGTTTATTTGTCCCCAAGAGCAACTTTAACCAGAAGATCTGTCAGCTGCAGATTCACCTCGTTCATAAACTTATTCGTAAATGAACCTGTCTCAACACCCTTCATGTAAAAATCTCCTGGGCTACTCTCAGGTACCAATGCTGTGAGCCACATTAACAACATATTTCTTGCTCTCCAGCAGCAGTGGTATCTCTCTACCTATGTATATGTAGAGAGATATATACCTCTCTACCAGGTATGTATAATTTCATAGATAGTACAGTATCATATCGTATTGTAATGCTTTCAGGCACTATATGTGAAGTGGCAAAAGAAAATCAGGAGCTGGGTTGGTCAATGGATAGGGCAGGAGCACAGGTGGGGTTCTGCTCGGTTCCTCTGGTGGCAGGGATGTATACAGATAGGAACAAGAGAATATATGCACTTAATAAATGGCTTAGGGGCTGGTGCCAGCAGAGGAAATTTGGGTTCTTTGATCATGGGGAAACCCTTACGGCACCTGGTCTGCTTGACCCAGATGGGTCTCGTCTAACTCCAAAGGGTAAGAGAATTCTAGCTCAGGAGCTGACAGGGCTTGTTGAGAGGGATTTAAACTAGGTATGAAGGGGGAGGAGGGAGTAACTAGGCTCACCAGAGATGTTGCTGTGGAGGATGAGCCATCTCAAAGGGTGTCATCAGTAACCCAGCTGAAGTGCATGTACACAAACGTGTGCAGTATGGGGAACAAACAGGAGGAGTTTGAAGTCCTGGTTCAGCGGGAGAGCTATGATATAGTTGCTATCACGAAAATGTGGTGGAATGACTCTCATAACTGGATGCTGCCATGGAAGGCTACAGGCTCTTCAGGAGAGACAGGCGTGAAAGGAGGGGTGGAGGGGTAGCCGTCTATACTAAGGAAACCCTGGATGCCATTGAAGTTCAGATCGGTGATGACCAGGTTGAGTGCCTATGGGTAAGGGTCAGAGGGGCAGTCAGGTCTGACCTCCTGGATGGAGTATGTTACAGACCACCCGACCAGGAGGAGGAGATGGATCTTCTATTGTTTAAACAGCTGGAGGCTGCCTCTAGATCGGCTGCCCTTGTTCTTTTAGGAGACTTTAATCTTCCGGATATCTGCTGGGAGCTTAACACTGCTGAGAGGAGGCAGTCCAGGAGGTTCTTAGAGTGTATTGAGAACTGCTTTCTGTCACAGCTGGTGAGTGAGCCTACCAGGGGTGAGGCTCTCCTTGACCTGCTGTTTACAAACAAAGAAGGGCTGGTGGGTGATGTTGTGGTTAGAGGCTGTCTGGGGTGTAGTGATCATGAGATAATTGAATTTTCTCTAAACAATGTAACAAGAAAAGGCAGGAAGAGGACATGATGCTGGACTTTTGGTGGGCAGATTTCCGGTTATTTAAGGAACTAGTCAGGAAAGTACCGTGGGAAATAGTTCTTAGTGGCAAGGGGGTCCAGGAAGGCTGGATGCACTTCAAGAATGAAATCTTGAAGGCGCAGGAGCGGGCTGTCCCCATGTGTTGTAAGAAGAGTCATAGGGGCAGACAGCCGGCCTGGATGAGTAGGGATCTTCTGAAGGAGCTAAGTAAGAAAAAGAGGATGTATCGCCGTTGGAAAGAAGGGGATGTAAGCCACGTCATGTTCAAAGATGTTAAGTTGTGTAGAAAAAAAATCAAGGAAGCAAAAGCCCAGCTGGAGCTTAAATTGGCCACTTCTGTTAAGGATAATAAGAAGAGCTTTTATAAATATAACAATGCTAGAAAGAAGGGCGGCAGCGACCTCCACTCCTTGTTGGATATGGACAACAATATAGTAACCAAAGATGCATAGAAGGCTGAGGTACTTTAATGCCTTCTTTGCCTCAGTTTTCAATAGTAAGGAAGTCTGTTCGCTTGACAGTTGGTCCTTCAAAGTGATTGATGGGGGCAGGGTGCAATACGGCCCTCCTGCAATCCATGAGAAGGAAGTTAGAGACCTGCTGAGCCGCTTGGACCCTCATAAGTCTATGGGGCCAGATGCGATCCATCCTAGGGTGATGAGAGAGCTGGCGGATGAGCTTGCTAAGCCGCTCTCCATCATCTTTCAGCAGTCCTGGCTCACTGGAGAGGTCCTGAAGACTGGAAGTTGGCCAATGTGACGCCCATCCACAAGAAGGGTCATAAGGATGATCCAGGTAATTACAGACCTGTCAGCCTGACCTCAGTCCCAGGTAAAATCATGGAGCAGATAATCCTGGGTGAAATCATGCGGCACTTGCAGAACGGTCAAGAGATCAGGCCCAGCCAGCATGGGTTTAGGAGGGGTAGGCCCTGCCTGACCAACCTGATCTCCTTTTATGACCATGTGACTCACCTAGTGGATGAGAGGAAGGCTGTGGATGTGGTGTACCTGGACTTCAGCAAGGCCTTTGACCCTGTCTCCCACAGTAGACTCCTAGATAAGTTGGCAGCCTGTGGCTTAGATGGAAGCACTCTGTGCTGGGTTAGGAATTGGCTGGATGGCCGAGCCCAAAAGAGTGGTGCTAAATGGTGTCTCATCCAGTTGGCGGCCGGTCACCAGTGGTGTCCCCCAGGGATCGGTATTGGGTCCAGTCCTGTTTAATGTCTTTATTGATGATCTGGATGAGGGGATTGAGTCCATCATCAGCAAGTTTGCAGACGATACCAAGCTGGGAGGAAGGGTTGATCTGTTAGAGGGTAGGATGGACCTACAGAGGGACCTGGACAGACTGGAGAGCTGGGCTGATTCTAATGGGATGATGTTTAATAAGTCCAAATGTCGGGTACTTCATTTTGGACACAACAATCCCATGCAGAGCTATAGACTGGGGACAGAGTGGCTGGAGAGTAGTCAGGCAAAAAGGGACCTGGGAGTCCTGGTTGACAGGAAGCTCAACATGAGCCAGCAGTGTGCCCAGGTGGCCAAGAAGGCCAATGGCATTCTGGCCTGCATCAGGAATAGTGTGGCAAGCAGGACCAGAGAAGTTACCATCCCCCTGTACTCGGCACTGGTCAGGCCTCATCTTGAATATTGTGTACAGTTCTGGGCCCTTCAGTTTGGGAAAGATGTCAGGATGCTGGAGTGTGTCCAGAGGAGGGCAATGAAGATGGTGAAGGGACTGGAGCAGAAACCCTACGAGGAGCGACTGAGGGAGTTGAGGCTGTTTAGTCTGAAGAAGAGGAGGCTCAGGGGAGACCTCATTGCTCTCTACAACTACCTAAAAGGAGGTTGTAGTCGGGCAGGGGTTGGTCTCTTCTCTCAGGTGACCAGTGGCAGAACTAGAGGGCATGGACTCAAGCTTTGTCAGGGAAAGTTTATACTTGATGTTAGGAAAAAGTTCTTCACTGAAAGGGCGATTCGCCATTGGAATGCGCTGCCCAGGGAAGTGGTGGAGTCGCCGACCTTGGAAGAGTTTAAGGGGAGACTGGATGAGGCACTGAGTGCCATGGTTTAGATGATGGGTTGGTGTTAGTGTTGGTGTTATTGGTTGGGCTTGATGATCTCAGAGGTCCTTTCCAACCTTGAGATACTGTGAAACTGTGAAACTCTCTAGGGGCACCCATCTGTTTCAGTGTGTCAGTGTTGATGTTTCTTTGACCTATTTTGACTTCTATAGTGTCCTTTTTTATCCCTTTTAACTTCATCTCATACTTGATAAGTGGTTGACACCAGATAATTATGAAAAACCTTTTCAATTTGCTCTGATAAACTTCTGAAAGCAAGTACAGTATGCCTTCCTAACGTTCCCCACAGCCATATATCCTCCTCTCTGCACTAAAAAAAGTACCCGTCTTCACCCAGTCTGCTTTCTGTCTTTTAAGTTGTGGTTTCGCTGTGTCACACAATGAAGTATTGAACAAGTATCTCAAGATCAGCTGCTTCCTCTTGCTTAAAGATAACTGAAAACAGCACATTCAAGCCTGGCAAGTCAAATGCCTGCCCTGGATGGTGGGATGACCGCGGGAGTCAGTGGTAATCATTTGTTCAAATTGTTGCTCCTAATCATAGAGCCTTGTCCTGCTGGAAATCCTCAAGGCTCCTACACAGTGGGCTTTGTGCTACATAATAGGTCACCTCTACTATGGGTTTAAGACAGAGGCAGGTTATAGCAGAAGCCCCAACTGAGTGGCTCCTAGCCCTTTATCTCTGCCAGTTATCCATGTTCAGTTGACACCAGAGCCCAGAAACAAGGAGGTAAGAAGACTCACATCATGCAAGTGTTTCACCAGAGTACATGCTGCACTGTCTCCAGTATGACAACAACTAAGTGAGTCAACAAACTTGAGACCAAAATCTAAGGCTCAAAATTGGGATGAAACCACCTTGAGAAGTTTTCTAACATGGAGATAGTACCAGGAATAATGAGAAGTTCTTAATAGCAATATTTCTGGCAATCATAGGAGCATTTATTATGTGCACCTGGAAAAAAACACTACAGCATCCTGTCCACAAAACCTTTTTCCCTCAAATACTCTTTTAAAATAATTTAGATGTAAATTAAGTTGGCCTACAAGTCTGCTAATATCTTTTTGCTTTCATGGTTTTGCAGTTCAGCTTTCCAAGTGAGAAAGAGCACTGCTTCCTCACTGCTTCTGGAAAAGCTGATGCAATGGTCACATAAAACTACCTATTACGTTAAACAGGTGCAGAAAAATCCACTATCTGCAAGGTCTTTAAGAAAAAGACCAACTGAAAAATAGAAAATAAGATTTCCACTTAAAAGTCCTGGATTCATTCAGTAGATTCCAAAGTAGCCAGTTGTATAACAAGCATATAGTATTCATTCAGGTTTTCTCTAGTTTCTCTGGAGAAAAGCGGAGTCCAGACACTTGCTGGGGGTAAATGAGGTGTGCTTCATTTCAGCAGCCTATAAAGGAGAGGTAATTTAGGTTACATTTCTATAAGATTGCTCTCCTTGGGAAAGGCCATATTGTAATGTATCCTTCCCTGCCCCCTGTAGAATTTCATAAATCCTTCTCTGCAGGAAACTGTATGATTCAGTTGTCGTGTTTCAAAATCTCTCAATTGCTAAAAATTTTAACTCAATCATGATGTACTAAGTCTTAACTATTCCTTTCAATTAAGCATGTTTTCTTACTCTCGTATCTAAAAATAAGATTTCCAGATGTCACATTTCAGTGAGAGAAATAACGTTGCAATTACAATTGTGTTAAGAAAATAATTTCATAGTTTTGTTTCATGGAAAACCAAACCAAATAACATTGCACAGAAGCCAATTTCACAGAACAACACTCCCCAAAATGTTCATAGCTTTTCCTATTGTTTGCTAATGTATTAAATATTGCTAGTAAAAGTATTGCTATGCAATATCAAAAAATCAGGTATATGTTTACTATAGATTATATTTTAAAATGTATGTCCATTAATTCAGATAAGTCACCCTTTAGCAAAACAGCTGATATACATAAAATTATCTTTTCAGGACCTTGGAGTGTCTGAAACCTATTGCCTAAAACAGAGTTCACATTGAAGACTTCATTCTGTTGCAAGAATACCAAATATATCAGAAAGGAAACATAAACTGCTGTATTTCTGGACCTAAAAACCTTCTCCCCTTCTTAGCCTTGGATATAACCTGGTCCTGTAAGTCAGCTATATTTGAGGAATATTCCAATATTATATTAACTTAGGTCATGGACACACAGAGGAATTGAGAAAAGTTCCTTGCTACTCAAAATACAGACGAATGATGCACAAAAGATGGTGCCTCTCCCTTCAAGCTGTTACCTCTGCCCTAATCTGGCTCATTTTGCCTCCATTGCAGTGCTCAGATTTTCCTGAGCATGTTGCTCTCTTCCAGGGCTATCCAATCATTTGTACTTGACAGGTCTCAGGAGCATTGACCTGCGTACTTCAGCCCACAAGCTCCTTGTCTTTGAGCTGCTTCATTCATTTCAATCACAGCCTTAGTCAAAATGTGACCACAACCAAAATGCAAACCTCCTGTCTGCCTGCAGCAGAGGAAGCTGTACTGCAAGTCCCCACTGTTTCCTGGCACGCAATCACTGACACTGTTGGCAAAAAAAGCCTTGTGAAGGCTGCTGCATCGAGGGACTTCTATTGCTTTAGTCTTTTATGTGTTTTCCCCTCCCCAGGAAAATAAAAAAAAAAAAAAAAAAAAAAAAAAAGAAAAGAAAAGAAAAGAAAAAAGAAAACAGCCAAACCAGAAAAACTTTCGGAAAATAGTGAGCTGAGTTAATGTTTCTGTAAAGGTGGCATTGACTACTAATGGACAGAAAAGACGCTGTCAGCTCAGCTTCACTCCTGCCCCTTAGTCTGAAATCCTGTTCATCAGCTTCTTACTATTTTACCTTCATCACATAAATCAAATGTGGGGACATAAAAAATATTCACTAGTAGTGCTCTGAATCAGGTTATGATCCTTGCCTAAGCAAAAGTGATGGATTATTGCACTTTTGATTAAACGATTTTTCTAGAGAGACAGCAGTATATGACATGTTACGCTTCCTTCTGATGGACTACACTGAAAGTGCAGGATGTCACCACAGGTTTATGTCAGGCTATTCTGAGGGTTGTGAACCTCATTTGAAAGCAAACTCATCAATAAAAACAAAAATAGAAAAAAAAAAGTATATAGCATCCCCTCAGATATATCAACACGTCTTTTGTAACCATGTTTCTCTCACACAAAAGTGCATGGTGGGTAGCTGAGAAAATGCTCTGCAAGAACTCGGCTGTCAAAAACCATTCATGAATTCATATCCTCTTGGTCTCTTTTCTTCTTTTTACTTCTATTTCTTTATCTTTTCCCAATCTGTACAATTCCCGTTTAAAAGAAATACCTTCTACGCGAGTACAGTCTGCATAGAAGTCCAGAGGGTAACCTGTGGTGAATTGTCACCTACATTTTCAGGTCCTCCTTTGTAAATTTTTCCCAAATTCACTAAATTCAGAGGACATCTTTACAAGGGACTACTATACTTAAAATTTACCTCAGTACATCAGTTTGGGGTTTTTTTTCATGTATGGATAGCAGTTGATTACCCATCTTCATTCTGAGTGCATTTGCTGAGGCAAACCAGCCAAGTGTAAAATCAAATTATTTAAGGAAGATTATACGATAATAAGGTAGTCCTCATTAGTAAAATAATCATTGTAATGTGCGGAACATTTCATATCCTGTGTTTTATTGCAGGAAATATAACAATATGTTAGAGAGTAAACTCACTAGAATTTTCTAGTGGTAGAAATATATGGTCATACATTTCTTAGGTAATTTTCCCTTTTAAACCTTATTCAGAGATGGAAAGTTCTAACACTTGATTACATCCAAAGGCGTCGATTTACAGAAAAAAGTTTAAGTGACTATCTCAAGTGATTCAGTCTAAATCTAGTAAAAATCAGCACAAGTCAATAGAAAGGATTTCCACTGCATTTTTTATGTTCTATATCATCACCTATATCCCAATAGTTAGAGAATCTGATCTTGGAGTAATCCTCCAAGGCATCAGTGAGTCATCATTATCACAATGAAGTGAAATGCTAATTTTTGAAACTTTACTCTAGTGAAGGACACAAACTGAAGACATTTATAGTATAAAACTATTTTCTTAACCTATCTGCCTGCTAAATGACAGTATCTCACTAAGGAATGGGCAAGGACAACATAATAGAAACAAGATTAGCTGTGTAAATCAGGGAGATGCATTGTATCTCTCTGTGGGACTGTCATGTCAAAAAACAGATTTAAAGTGTTCATATAAAAATAATTAATGAAATTAAATACATAAGAGAGTTTAAAACACAACTCTCACTTAGGATGACCTCATAAGATTGAACACATGTAAAACAATCTTGAATGTGAGTTATAAATTCAGTTCTCACATAGATGTGATATTTTTATTCAATTGATGAATGATGTGCCACTTTCAATTTTTCTGTTTTAAAAGGAAGGGGAAAAAAAAGCACACAAAAAGAAGCAAGAATACCGGTAAGTATATCAAGACAAAATTCCCAGTGCAGCGTTTCATTGTCCTAGAGATATCAAGAGGTGTCTCTTCCAATGGTTTGCAGGAATGCTTCAGGATGTATACATTCATAGTCACACAGATCCAGTTTGGACTTTTTAACGTAGATGAATTTTCAGTTAGACTTGAAATCCATGTGAAATTTACTCAATCCTTCTGGAAACTTATATGCAGAGTTACAGCAAAAGGGTCAGTTTTCAGTCATGGATGATTTTGTTGATGGAACTTTCCAGACCAAACCATTTACCTCCCAAACTTTTCTGTTTGTAGTACTGAACAGAAAAATTGTACATGCACATTATATCCTTCCATTTTTACTTGATTCCTCTGTTCACGAAGTTACTGTTGTCCTCTCTAACTTTTGGCATCTTATCACTGGGTTGATTTTCTCGATTTTGAACACGAAACTGAAACAAATATTAGAAATTTTTACACGGCGTGCATTAAGGCTTCAGGAAATGTTACTGAATAACTGTGTTTTAGTTAATCACCGGTTCAACGAGTAGTGTTAATCAGTGTTTCTGATACTTCTTCAAACATATTTAAATTTGGAAGCCCCCTCTCCGCAGAACAATGCTGAATTCCACTGTGTTTATTCTGTGCTGTGATTGTCGGAAACTGCATCATCACTATTGGATAGATCTCACAGACTTCACTGGGACTTAGGCACAGGATTAAAACTTTCCTGAGAGGAACAGAATTACTTTTGTGAAAATACTTCACCTTTTGTGCTCATAGCTTAATTTCCTGATCCCACAGATGAAAAGATATCTATGTCACTATCTAAATCTAATGTCTTGATCACCACAGTTTCCTCCCTTTGGAAAATTTTCAGAACTTGAGAAATATTTGACCTGATAATATTTTATAGAAATGTAAAGTATGTAAGTTAATCCATTTCCCCTTATTGAATATACTATATAAATAAAAACATTTTATTAAATCAACACATAAAAATCTGTTTTACAACCACATGTATTTTATATATGTATTTTACGTGTATGTGTATATATTATACGTATATATACCTAGAGAGAGAGAGAAATATAGCTGTTGACAATGCCTTTCTTAAATTTGGCTTATCTGTATATCTGGAATTTTCGTTTACATACTTCACATGCCCTAACTACTGCATTTCCTTCTTTTTCCTCTCAATACTGAAACAAAAGTCTGTGCAGCGTTCATCATTGTGTTCCTCTCCTCCTTTCCCCTGCCTGAGCTGTGTGCGAAACACACAGGCACACCATGCTCTCCATTTCCTTAGCTTCTGTAGAAAAATACATCAAAAAACAAGGGTGGATGCAGTATAGCAGCAACATACAAACTACTTAAACCTCTCAGAAGAGTCATACCTACCACATAGCACAAAGCAATTAGGAGATGAGGGATGGTAAGAGCCAACACTGATTTTTAATAACATGCTGTGATTCATTGGTCTACAGAGATGTAAAGTACATTGTCCAGACAGTCAATAAGTAGAGCTAGACAAAATACAGCACAAAGTTAATTTCTAAATAGAATTTTAAGCAATCATTGTTTATCATTTTTCCAGCTAGAGACTCTAATGTCTTTGGGCCTGTCTGGAACAACTCGAGGGATTAATCAACAGCTGTCCATTAAAAATTAGTTGCCTTCTATTTATAAATAAAATTTACATAGATAATGCACAAGTCACAGGAAAAAACAGTAAATATCATAAATTAGGTCCTGTCTTTATTTCATGCCAGATTTTCCCAAATAACAGACTTGTCTTGTCCTGACCTACTTCCTGGTTTTTTATATTTTTAAAGCTAAATCCTCACTGTTTGACCTCCAAACAAACATAAACTAAGCAATCGGGAAACCCTGGTGATAGGAAACTTGAATCCATCAAAATATGAGTCAGTTTCATCTCTAAGTAAACAAATAGCTTACCCTCAATTACATAAAAAATGAAATTAGTACAAGAAGCAGCTATTACCATCCTGGCACTTCCCCTGCATACTCATGGTTAAACTCTACCTTTCCTCACCAGTTGTCCCTGCACACTCCAAATCTGGATACCTATTACTGAAATAATGTGGTGATTCATTTCATAGTCAGCAGCAAACATGAAACCAAACCAGATTAAATAACACACAAATTAAATTATTGACTGTAGGATAGAAAGGACAGGCCTAACTGAAAATTGTGGACAAAAAAACAACAACTCTAATAATACACACGGAAACACCTTTTCCATAACAAACAATTTAAAAAAACTTTACTGGGTTCCCAACTACATAATACATTGAACTGGAAAAACATAAGACTATGAATGTTACCCAGAAGCGTACTGCAGATGTACACAGATGTTTCCACTAAAACATCTCCTTAGTCCAGTGACAGGAATTATACTGGTATAGAGAAATTAAAGTCATATATGTGGATGAGGCATCACTCTTGAAATTAGAGTGTCATCCCAATACAAGATATATTGGGAAATAACAACATAATACACCAATTAAAATTAAGTCCTTTGGTTCTTTTCAAGTCACCTAAACTCTCAGATTATTTTACATTTCATGTTTAAGCTAAATTGTTGTGCTCAGAAATGAAATATTCACTTAAAATTACTAATGGCATCACCAGTGGACGGAGGATTTGGATCATGTCTCTTGCTTAAAACTAAAATTATTCTGGGCAAAAATTAGTTATTTTCCTTTAAAGAAATATAGCTGAACTGCTGTGATCAAAGTTTCTCCATATACTACACAACTGGTCCTTCTACACTGTAGGTTAAAGCACCAAATTACTGACACTGAATTTTAGATAAAAGTATGGATGCTGGCATGGCAATCTGTATCAAAAAATATCACAGAGCTTCAAAAAGCCTTGCAGAATATATGAGGACAGGTGTATTTTACAGTTTTTCCATAAGAGGGCACACAAAAAGACTACTACTTCTAGAAAAGAAAAAAAAAAAAAGAAAAGAAAAAATACACTTCCTTCTTCCTCCCATATAATCAATTAAAAAAAAATTAGTTAGCATCACAACATTCAGCTGTGTCTCAGCCCACCCAAAAAAACAAGTCCCTTCATCTCATAATGAAACCAGGACACATTCAAAGAGGTCCAGTGAAATATGGCAAAATACACAGCCCTACAGCAAAGCATAAAGGGCCACTTCAGAGGAATGCCAGAGAGGTTTTTCTAGGATAGGTTAGTGTGCAGTCAGGCTGAGGAATAAGAGGTACCATTTCATGAAACTCTGAAAGGCTAAGAGGAAATAAAAGTACTCAGATACAGTAGTAGATCAAGAGTTAGAACAATAGCGAAAAACCAGTTCATCCTACCCTAGCACAGTGACAATTATATTGATAATTCACTGAGTTTATTCCAGATTTCAGTATTGCATTTTGCATCATTGCTGCTTCCAAAACTACATTGTTGAAGTATATGAACAGATATATTGCAGCAGATGTAGAAAATTATTTTATCTTTCCATTTGCCTACACAGCTCATGGACTGTTCTCCAAAATTGTCTACAAAATTATTCACTAGTTCAGAATTTGACCTTGTCAGGTAACACTTCCAAACAGTAGTGTCAACAGTTATTTGGAAACCCCAAGATGCTGAATATTTGGAATTGACAATCTCTCTTCCAATGTCATGAAACAACATTATTATGTCCTATATTTTTCCAGAAAAGTGATGGCGCACCTTGCCACTCTTTGCCACCGTAAAAGATTTCAGTGCAATTTTTGCAAGAGTTGATACAGCATACACCAACGCTCTGTCCAGTTTTCCTCTCTGCAAATTATTTCTCTTTACTCTTTTTAGAGGTTTCTGCCTTTGCTCTAAAATGTTTTTTACACCAACAGTTGTACCTCAGAAGATGAAGAAACAGTAGTTAATGGGTCTAATGCTCTGCCTTCCTTCTACACTCAGGATAAATAAATCCTTATTTACGAGCATTTAGGAGCCCTCAGTGATCTTTACTGTATTTTAGTACCTCATTCCAGACATTTTCCATTGGAAACCCTAATCTGGTTTCCCCACTTACATGAAGTTGGATGATTCAGCATTAAGCTCATATTAAAATCTTTATTAGCAGTTTTGAAGATGTGATAAATTTAATCCACAGAACTGGAAAGTATTTCATATACTGGGGAAAATAAACAAATAATACAAATGCATCCTTTCAAATCTTGAACACCAGCACTGCTACCCTCTTGCTTCTCTCCATCTCCCCAGTTTCCCTTCATCCGTGTAGTGTGCAAATAACAAAGCCTATTCCCAGTGTGTGGCCCAAAGTGTATCACATATATCAGGACTGCAGTGATGTGACAGACTCATTCAGACTTGTCTGTGAAAGACAATCACAGAGAAAAAATGGTATCTAATTAGCAAAATGCAGGACAGGGTGCAATGATGTGAATCTGAAATCAGTAGCAACTACTTAGAAAATGTCAATGCAGGAAGGGGCAGAGGTAGTAAATGAACTGCAAGAAGGGGAGGTGAGAGATTCAAGTTCACTCTTCAGCTTGGCTATAGACATCTTGAATAGCTTTGGACAGCTGGAACTAATATTTTCAAATTTGGGTGCCTTCTGTGTGTCTAATTGTCACTGCATTTCGACATCTCAACTACATATTTAAAAGTGTAAAGTTTAAGCGTCTACACTTGAAAAGTGACATTTTAGTCTTAGTGTCTCAGCTTTCATGCCGAACATCATGTCATAGATGCTAAAAGACCTGTTGTGTTGGTTGAGAAACTGATGGATTAATGGTGTTAATGATAACAATGACAACAAAAAGATGAAAACTCTAAAATTAAATAATGTACCAAAACATCAGTGTTATTGCAAGTTTCACACTGAGACCCTGAGGAAAGATCATTCCCTTTGACACAGCATTAATATGGCCATTAGAGTGGTAATTTCAATAATTTGTAATACCATATCTTCTGCTAAGTTTATTTCAAAATGGAAAAAATACCCCAACAGATATAATATTTGTCAGGAAATATTTCTTATTTGGAAAGATATTAAAAAATATGTTGTCTGTAGGACCCACACTGTGTACTGATGCCCTCACACCACATCCCAATTCTAGCATAGCAGTGCACGCCCATCAGAAAAATGGCATAGTTGAGGTAACACATAAAAAACCTCATTTTCTCACAGAGCCATTGCCTTTGGTGCTCTTTGCGGCCTCACCTAGGTTGTCGAGGAAGTCTTTTAGTGTCTCTTAAAATGTAATTAAAAAGTAAGACTTCTACCTTACTGACAGGCTCATATGCACCAGTTTCTCCTATTTCAGTGTTATTTGCTATAATTACATTCATTGTGCCTGTTTCTCCATGCTGACAATTTGCCTGCTTACACAGTGCTGAACACTGTTCTGACAGAATTACAGGCAGACACAGTCCTGGTCTAAACAGGGGAGAGAGAGGGAATAGGGGTGGGGGGGGAAGAACAGTAAGATGAAAACAGACATCATGCTTGATGAAATCAGTGTTTTACCTAAGGCAGGTGGCACTGAATAAGAACAGACAAAGGGATATCCCAGATATGCTCCAATGCTGAGACGAAGAGACTGCAGAGGAAAGAGGGATGAAATAAACTGCCAGTCCACACAAAGTAGGGAAATTCCAGCCCAAACTGTCATTTTTTCATCGTCCTATCATAGATGGGTTCATTGGATCTGCTTCTGCACACTGAAGTCTCTAGCAGTTCTCTATCTGCAGAATTTTTTGTCCAGGAAGTTTATTTTGAGAAACTTCAAGATATTACAAATGCCAAATCATGAGTCACAATAAAGAAACAGATTTTTACTAACTGGACTAAGAGCATGACTCCTTACACATTTTCTGGGTTTTGACCCAAATTTTCATAGTATCCTCAACGCCCTAACTCAGGAACACTGCATTGGTAAGGAAAACATAGCTATTAAAAATTCTAATTCAATTAGCTATCAAGACAGATTTGGAATGCTTACTAGAAAAGAAAGAAGATTGCTAAAAGAAAGCTTTAAATATAATGCTTTGTATTCATAGTGCACAAACTGGGTACTTTGCTCCTTCTGTCTATGTCTACGGAGTTTTCTTACGTAGGAGGTATTAGAAATCACACAGATGTTCTGTTCTGGCAATTTTCATTTGTAAAATGACACTACAATAGGGGTGCTGCCATCTATGATTTAAAGAAACTCTGGAAGCATCCCCAAATTATGGTGAAAACTGAACCAATACAGAGCAGAAGCTAGAAAAGGTACCTCATATGGATGCACTGGTTTTTGAACAAGAGCCTGAATGTTATGCAAAATTCTGCTTCTACTGCAGTGAAGGTACCAGTAGATTTTAAAGCCCCTGAGAACACTGACATGAATAGAGCAGCAAAGATGTGCACCAGCAGGATTACAGAGTCCTCGAGTTATGCAAAACTTCAGACAGAATTTATCTTTATTTCTACCTTTACTGTAGAACGCTGCTAATGAACACTCAGAGTTGTTCCAGCAACTACTCAACTACTTTCACCTGTATTTACTAGATTAACAATATACACACATTTTGAAAACTTTTATTCTTCTCTCTTTAAATCTGTTAGTTTATGTTTAGCCTTCAAAACACCACTTCTTCAGCCTGCATCTACTTGAAGTGTCCTTTCTGAGCCTTTTCCAGCTTCTCTACTGTGAACTCTAATTTCTTTTTCAGATCACTACAACTCCCATGTTTATTTCTCAGTCACATTGGGGCGAGTGCTGCAGTGTCCCTACAGCTTCCTTTTGCTTCCATTTCTGCTTTGAAAACACTGCAGTTCTAGCAGGGCATTCAGATATTGTGTCAGCACTTATCTAGATCAGGATTCTGCTGCCCCTATTCCCTGAATAATTTAGAGATCACACACACTGACTTAACACTTCTCCATAGATAACAGTTTCTCCTCTTTCTAACCTCAAGTAAGACTTGAGTAATTGACTCCAGTAATTGAAATGTGTGCCACATTCTTTCCTTCTAGAAAAATTCTTAAGATTCTTTTCCAAGTTTTGTAAAGCATTGATTGGGATATAAGCAGTCTTATGAGAGGATAATTTGAGTCTCTGCCAATGCTCTTTTTTTTGGAAAACTTGCTTTCTTTTATCATTTATATATTAAACACTTACTGCATGGCACTAAAAATGCTTGAATTATGGAGGAGTGTTAGAAAAGACCCAACAACATTATACCAGATGGATCTATTCTCTTGTCGGTGCTGGACATCTCCATCAGCCATAAGACTCATCCAAGAGGCAAGGGAAATTAAACTTTGTACTAATTGGGAAACTTGCATCAAATTGGGAAACTGAGAGCCATACTGTGCAGAAGTGTTCAATGGACACAATGCAAAGATTATTGAGAAACTTCTGAGCTGTTCATTAAAAAGCTCCAGACGAAGAACGATGTAGCAGTAAGCATGCAGCTGCAATGAGGATAATGTCTTATCACTTCTTCACCAGGTTGTTTCAGGGAAGATCAGCAAGTCAATGTGAGAACACAGAGCAATTCAAATACTTGCTGTTCATTGCTGGTTATGCACAAGCAATTATCTCAAAGTAGATCACGTGCCAAGGTTATCTGATAGTTTATCTCCCAGTAAGATATTAGTTTTTCATAACTCTGAGCTGGATTTGTTTACTGAGTTTCAAAATACCTGTTTATTTGCACTTTTCTTCAACTTCTGTCTCTCTTTCCCAGCCCAAACCATCTTTGATCTAGTTATATCTATTGAAGGCCCAGTTGATTTGGTGCTCCACTGTGTCAAGCTTCTGTTCCATTAAAAGATGTTTGTGTGTTATGTTTTGCTAATAACACTTCCAGGGAGTAACTGTCAAAACAACTTGATCAGTTTGAATAATTAAGAACATGAGTAAAAGCAATTCTACTGCATTACTGCTAACTCTGTTTTGAGCAACGTGGGTAGAAGATCACCAATAAAATTGGTTGCTCAAAGCACAGTTCAGGTCCCTGTTTTAAAAATAAAAATAAAACAGAAGAAATATGTTAATTTGTACAGTACTCAGGCTGCCTAGCAGCTCCATAGCAACACATTTCCAAGGTCCTGTGCAGAGAAAAAAAGACCCATTTAGCATGAATCTGTACAAAAGACCTATCAGTCTTCAGCTGACTGCAACATGCTGGAGGCAAAAATCTACCTGAGGTGCATTCCACGCTTTCCAGAGTCAGCAGCTCTAGAAGTGCTGCTATAGCTTCTCAATACTGTTTATATTTGTTTATTGAACATTTATGGCCTATTTTATAGAGGAGTTTAAATTAACTTATGGTATGGTTGGCTTTGGTGTTATAATTGAAGAATCTATGTTAAAAACAGAGAAAAGACAGTTACTAGCCTCCCAAGAAGGAGAACTAATGACATAAAATCAAGTAAAAGACAGACTGTTTTATAGTGGGACTTGTTTTAGTTATACTGATGGCAAATAATCAATACCCAGAAGACACAAGTATATAGAAACAATTATCCATTTAATATCAAGCAAATCTGTTGAATTTACCTCTGAGAAACATAAATCATTTCCCCGGAGAAATGACAAGTTCAGTTTGAGATTACCATCATTCTCCTATTCCACATGATTACCTGAAGTACGTTTGTGGAACAGTAAGGCTTTCAGATTCTTGATTAAGCCCCCTTGATTGTATATTGCTAACTAATCTACACTTATTTCTCTCCTGTCAAAAGTTCATTATGTTAGCTTTCACTTCTATATTAAATTATTATTTATATTAGTTCAATACCCTGTGTGGATTCTGTACAAAGCTGGGAAAAAACGGAACAGTTTTGAATCTGAAGTGTAGAAATGGATATAAAGTCAGCCATCTCCACCTGTCCATCTCAATCTCCCAGCAGAGTTGCAGACAGATATGCATCATTAGTTTCCCTTTATAGCTCATAATCATTCAGGACTGGGCAAATATTTCCAAAGCTTCCAAATACCATTAGAATAATTAGAATAATTATTCAGTGAGTTCTGATCCTGTGAGGACACCTAGCGAGCAATTCCATATAGAAAAAAAAAAAAGTAGCTTCTCCCACAACATACACTACGAAAAAACATTTTTATAAATCTTTTTTTGCAGACATAATATCATTACTCTTTATATCACAGCAGCTTCTAAAGCCAGGCCGTAGTTGCAATAGGCTCCCTATATGTTTTTCCATAAGCCTACAGAAAAGTGAAATTTATGTCCAAAAAGCTTACACTTTAAGGGAAAATGAACTCACATATTTTCACAAGCACATGCAGATTCTCCACTACACTGACTTTCATAGCCTGTTTTAAATATTTATCCTAATATTACTCCTATGGCTACCATGGGGACGTGACTGAAGCTGAAGGGGCTCTCTAGAGAGAGGGTGTAAGGAACCAGCTGCCAAACAACTGCATCTGGCGCTGGGAGCACCGCACAGAGTGCCCGCACTCTGGGCCAGCAGGAAAAAACATGCAAGATGTAGCGGAAGGGATAAGGAGAAGTTCATGTGCTTTTCACACAGGTTGCGCAAGACTTGAGAAATGCGTATTTATAGAGGAAAACAAAACAACACTGAGACCCAGAGCTTAATCCAGCAAAGCTCTGGATTCATTTAAGAACAAGGCATAGTATAAAGACGGGTATTTTCTCCCTTGTTTTGACATTTTTTCCCAGGCAATGATTCTCCAGGTCACTGCCGTATGTTAATTTGCACATAGTATTTGAATGTGATTGTGATCACTGCATTGTTTACTGGACTGAAAAAGAGGGGCGGGGAAAAACTGTCAAAGTTTGTAGAGTTCTGATAAATCATTCTGATTTTTAACCCTCTCTAGCTACAACATTTGCAATCTTTATATCAGAAGAGCAACTACAATCAAAAAATGATCAGCTACAAAAAATGCCATGGCATCTTAATGAAATTGTAAAGGAGGGAAACAACATTTCAAAGCAAATCTGTTACATTGTGTCTACTTGTAACATCTTAAAACTCGGAAGATTTTGAAGAGTATGGTATTCAGCCTCCCAAGACAAAATTTCATTGCGTACAATACACAAATAATGTAGTTATTGGGTTATGTGTACAACTGCAATTCCCTAAGGTTCTTTTTATCCTCTGCAAAGCAGTTACTCTCATTGAAAGAGTGTATATAAGAGACTCTGCGACCCTTCTAAATTACTAAAACCCCAAACACCGTTTATGGCAGAAATGTTAATTGATAAGGCCTCCGATTTCCACCTAATCAATACACTAGCCAATTTTTCAAATCCTCAGTAACATTTAAGGAGCTGCCAGGTAATACAAGAAGCTTAGTGAAAAAAATAAATCAGCTAAAGAAGGAATTTTTGCTACATCTCATGGCATGAGTATAGGGAATTCAAAATACATGAAAATCCTATGAAAGGAAGAGCACAAGTAGATAAATGCTTTGGTGAATTCATTAGTTCTGACCTATGCTAAAGTTTTGCATGCCTGCTCTTTTTGAATCATCCAGACACATCCACACTTTCAAGAAACTTCCTCTTTAGAAGTGGTAGCTCTGTTATTATGCTGAAAATCACCCCTTATGTTAGTGGAACTAGCAGAGAACAAAGGAGTTCATTTTACATTTTTTAAAAAGTCAGTTAGGTATTTTCAGATAAATATCTTTCCTGATCTTTTTAAAAAAACTATTCACAGAATAAAAATAACGTGTATGTGTAGATAAACCAGATTTACAAATGCTTATGAAAATTCTGGAATTGTACTTTTTTCCTAGCATATAAGCATGGAATATTAACTACTGAAATAATTGTCTGAAAATATTTCAACAAACTTCAGAAAAAGAGACTTGAAGCTGATTTAATTTATGTAATTATGTTAAACATCTGAAGGACAATTGCCATGTTGTGTTATTTGGTGAGTTATTTTGTGAAAAGCAACCTCAAATAAGCTTATTATGTGGTATTGTTTCTGGCCTAAGATGTTTTAAATTTATCCACAGATTTTCATAGCTACTTGAAAAAAATAAACTTGGGAAATCAAAACATTTATAAAAATTGCTGCAGAGGTACTTTTGGCATGAATTTTATGCCACTAGTCATGAACAGCTGGACCACTCAGAAATTGTAATATCATAGACCTATAAAGAAGTGAAAAACAAACATTAGAAAGAATTCTGATATCAACTCCAACATCCAGTGACTGCACTTGATTTACTAAAGGAAGAAGAATCCTTTTTGATCACCAAAATATCATTGATTCTACCCCTCACAAAGTTAATAACATACAAAAGGACCATGACAGACTTGAACAGCGATTAGGGCAAGAGCTACTCACTCATCAAAATTAATGCCTCCTAAATGGCTTTGAAAACCTCTCCCTTAACAATCTTTATACAAAATATTTAATACAGATAGAGCTGCACATAAAAATGATAATGCCTTATTTTATTCTAAGGGAAAGGTTAAAACATGACCTCTCATTTTCCATAACATCATATACAAAACTCTTATTTGATTAAAAGGCTACTTAAACATCATCTAGGTCAAATTCAGTGTTCTTAAAATTTCCAGGAACAATAAATATGACGATCAAACAAGCTGAATAAGCAAGGAGTGCTTTCTGGCACAACAGCCAAACTGATATAGCTCAGGCTCTCATTTTTCTTATTGTTTCTGATTTCATAGCATGTTCAGACATCATCATCCAGTCCCGGTCAAACTGGTTTAAACCAGTCCTGCCCTCACTAACATACGTTCTCAACTCTGAAAGCATCCACGGTGTGCCACCCTTAAGCTAAGTCAGAATGGTACAGCTGAAATGATTATGTTTACCTGAAGTGGTGGAGGAAATGCTTCCACCATCTGCTTCTACCAGCAAACTTATGACTGCTTCCAATGCACCTAAAGGGGTGAGGTGGGATGATACTATTTTTAAGCAGCACACCACCTTGGAACTGAAGCAGTTTAGGTGAGTGGAGCTTAATTTGAGCACTCTGCTTTGCTACTTCCACAGTAAGCTTAGAACCCTTTGCATGAGGAAGAACAGCAGGGATCCCAGAGACTTTATGCAGACTTCTGCACCCAATTCTTACATTCAAAATGCTGGAAAACACAGCGCAGGGAGGCTCTGCATGGCATGACTGAGTCAGCTGGGAATTCTAAAATAGCCATGATTTTAGAATCCACACCCAGTTTTATGAGAACTTCTATATTCATGCTCTTTTGCTGCATCAGTTTATTGAACTACTGACTTCAGTACAGACATTTTTATATATCTGACATCCTTCTTCCATTTTGTTTGCCTCATTTTCACCACAGTTGAAACACCTGAGTATTCACCATTACAGTACTGCAGACAAATTCTTTTACAGTAACCATACACAATCTAATGTGTTCATTGTCAATGAACTTTATACTAACTGCAGCTGAAAAAATCCATATGAAACTCGTTTAGCAGGGAAAATATCCACACTATGTTCTGAAGGAGTTTTATTTGCTAATGTCCATAATAAAAATATTTTCTTCAGCATAAATATCCAATGTGTTTATCACAACTAACTTGTTTTCATACCCCCATAGATACTTCCCCTTGTGAAGTAAGGTTAATTTTCTTTGTCATCTTAGATTTTGAGCTCATGCTTTAATCTGAAGAGAACCATTGGATCACATCCCTGAAGAACTGAATTGTGAGGATGAGAATGGAAAAATGAAGGAACTTTCTCAAACTTCAGATAGCATATTGTTTTAATTTGTCTTTTACCACAGCTATGTTCTGTTGCAGTAAAACAAAGTACTCACATGAAAACAGAGATAGTAAAATCATGTACTTCTAAAAGTTACTAACAAGTTCCAGATATAAGTCCAAGCACAAGAAAAAACGCATTAGAATACTGAGCCAGGACAACTAAAACATTCATCACTTACTGGCAATATAACAAAAGGAAAATCACAAGTTTT
Organism: Tapera naevia; assembly: GCA_033556795.1. Classification (NCBI taxonomy): domain Eukaryota; kingdom Metazoa; phylum Chordata; class Aves; order Cuculiformes; family Neomorphidae; genus Tapera; species Tapera naevia. Next base: position 14,035,576 of record JAUMJJ010000023.1, on the reverse strand, counting down.
AGAAGAATTTTCAAGAGAGAGTAGTCCCACGTTTGAGAGAAGTGGTCTTTTTGTTTTTAGAAAGAATAAAATTAACCTGAAATCTTTCCACAGTTCCAAGAGTAAACAGGAAAACTGAACACCATTGAGAAGTGATATTCCAAATTAAATTTCGTTTGTAATGGACTGAGATTTTATTTTAAAGTAATTAGATGTTATTATCTCACTTAAACTTCTTTCAGCTTCCCCAGTAAAGTAAAACACAACTTCTCAAAACCAAAAAAACCCTGTTTCAAAGCAAAGTCAACATATCCGGTTTTGCAAACATCAAAATAGAATGTAAATTATTTTTTTATTTTGCTGGGTTTTTGGCTAAAAAAGAATTCACTGACATGTTCATGCTTCCACTAAATGATAGGATTTAACATAAACAAGGTCTCAATATTTCTGATTAATGTCAATCATACTTTTTTGAAAATAAAGTTAAATTAGCATTAAGCTACATCACAGATTTTCAGATTTATGTAGACACTTAAATACACAGATAGTCTCCAGCTGGAATATTTTAAAGTACATAAATGCATACACTGCTTTTGAAAATGAGAATTAGCCTTCAATCTTTTCCCATACTTATGAGAAATTAATTTAAATCTAGTTTTACTATCAGATTTTGAACTATCCTTGTTTTCTTCTTTCTCAGAGAATATGCAGAAAAATCTCATTTTAAGCTCAACAGTTTAATTGTTTAATTTTATTTTGTTTAAAGAAAAATTGTTTGGGGAAATCCTGGCAACAGTTTCCCAGAACAGAAGCTAGGAAAGCTTCATCATTCATGTTGGACTGTGTTTTGTTATTCCTAGTTGACAACACAGAGTCACATCAGTAGTTGGACTAATGGATCATTAGGGAAGAACTGGGATATCAGGACAGTTGGCTCTGCGCTAGTCTTGGCTGCCTTGTTTGTTCCAAACAAGTAATCCATCTGCTGTTATTTTCCATATCTTAGAGGAGGAACTAATAACTGGAGCTAGGGAGCTGCAGTCGCCATGAACTCCCTGGCTGGACTAAGCTGGCCATCCTATGCGTCACACCAGTTTCTGGTAAGTGACAGAGAATACTGCCAGCATTTCTAAAATAGCCAGCTCACTTCATCTATCTAGGTCTAGCTTTCATTTCTGCAATATTTCAGACCACCTCAACACTTTTGAATGCAGCAGGAGTGTGTTATTCTATACTTTTCCATAGTATAAGAAATACCAGAGAAACTGAAGAAGAACAAAACACCAGAAAGAGAAAGAGTGTGTGTATGTAACATTTATAGCCGAGTTTCTGCAAGAAATATTCACCTGCATCTGACAGGCCTGATTTACCTCAGTGACCTGTAAATCTTAGTATATAAATCAGCCATGTCGTTCATATTTCATTTTCATTCTGCTGGTCTGTGCAGCTCTACCACTCAGAGTCTGCTGCAATCTCATTTTGGACAGTCAGATCAGTACACCTACTAACATCTGCACTGGCCAGCGTAACCCAGCACTTCGGTGTGCAGCCTGCATGGTATCACCAGAGGAGTGTTATCACTCCTGCAAGACAACAAGCTACTTGTTTTCTTTCATTTGTATTCACTTGCCTTGCTCAAAATAAGAGTTGTATGGTCACCAGCAACTCAAACAAGTATTGCGTCACCTCTCTGCCTCCCTTCTGTCTGGGGGAGAATGTTTGAGCTGTCACGCAGATGATGCCATGCCGGAAGTGTTTTAATTTATGAAGCTAATGTGTTAAGAGCACCTTTGCACATGTGCCAGGAATGGACAGATACTCACTTAAATGGTTCACAGAGTAGGGCTGGTAACAGAAGTACTGAGGATTCAGGATTTTAAGAGTCGACATAACAGCAGTTCCTTCATGAATGCAGTTATGTGGGTATGGCACAACATTGCAGATACTCATGCTCCCAAATTCCAAATAGTAGCAAAGACAGAAAAACAGTTTGCAGTTTATCAGACAAAGATTGTAACGTATAACTCAGGTATTGAAAGCCATCAGTACCACATTAACCACAAGTCACAAGCAAGTGGCACGGTATCGCCTGGATTCTCAGCAGTGCTCCACACCAGAGCCTCATCTATGACTTACTGCAATCACTCCCAGCCTTATCTTAGCAGAGCAACTACACCAAGAGCTGCAGTCCTTGAAAGCTTCAAGAAGATAGTTACCTGCTCTCCTTTACATCACCTGCTGCAAAGGATGGCTTATCCTGATCAGAAATAGGGTAGAAAAAGGTTGACTGTATAAATACAGCATAGTCACAACAACATTGCTTGGATTATCCTATTTACTACATTTTTAATACGTGCATCAGAGTTTTTGCATTTATATTTTAAAATCTGACAGAATATATGCAATGTCCCCTGATACAGAAATAAACACTGTAATACCTGATCAGATTAAGTAAATCAGCAAGTTTATAGTATTGGTGGAAAAAAATATACTTTTTTCTGTAAGCTCATGAAAACAACTAGGAGAGAAGGATGAAATATTATATAATGCTATTATTAGAAAACAAGGCTGATGGTTCTTGTATTAATTAGTTCCCTATGGAGACTACCATAGCACATTTGTTCTGCTGAATACAGAGTTTAGTTATTAAAGAGCCTCCATCAAGGATGTGAGAATTGCTCCTTTGGAGACTTACTCTCCCCTTCCCATTGCTCCTCACCTCCCTGTTGCAGCCACTTGCTGGCATCATAGCAAAGGTATGTTTGCTGCAGTGCCTCTTCCTCCTCCCAAGCCAGCTTCTGCAAGAGAAGGAAGAAGACATGAGCCTCCCCTCGCCCTGCCTTGGCTCAGCAAGTGCCCCTACTGGAGAAGGGACAAGTTTTGTGGTATCTCTGCAAGTGAGCCTGCCTCCCGCACTCCTCCAGGCAGCCCTTTTCCTTGGGAACAGCCAGGCTGCAGGGGCTGTGAGCCCTTGGGCCAGGCCCCTCTCTTTTAGGTGATGTGGGAGAGAAAAAAAGAACCTATATGTCAGGAACAAGTATTCCCGCGTGCATCATCTGAGCAAGAAATATCTCCTGGTCTTAGCAGTGGGACAAGCAAAAAGGCTCATCCCCACCCAGAGAACTTAGATTATACCTGACATTTCTAGGCGTCTGACACTTTTGGCAAAGAGTCAACTCAGAGGAGCAGAACCCTGCTCTGCTATGCCTTTGAGACTTTTTTTTTCCTCCCTTTATACCAGACATTTGTGATTAAATATGCTAGAAGAAATATCCAGCTAAAACAGATGAACTTCTGTAGATGGAGAGCTCCTCTGCAACACACAGGGCTATTTGAGGAAGAAACTCTCAAGTAGAACAGCTTATTAGTTTCCAGTGCATTTTGAGGTTTCATACCATCTCTACATGACAACAGTCTTAGTAAACAGTACACTTATGAGACCACTATATGAAGCTGCACATGCTGCTTGACAAAAGAACTTCACTGCAAAGTTGTTTGCATATTAAAAATTTACATTTTAGGAATTGTGAATAAGCTCTTTGCAACACTGCATCGCTATCAAACAGATCAGGAAAAGCTGATAAATAGCACTGTCTTTTCCAATAACAAGCTGATCACACCATTCTAGTTTTCATAAACAAGAGGAAAAGTAATGGCAAGGGAGTATTTGTCATTCTTCTGTAGCTTGTAGATTTAACTCAAAACTTAGTCAAGCTCCTTTCACTGAATTCAACGAATTCTGAACCAGAATTTTAATGACCATTATATGCACATGTGCATCTAGTCACAAAAAAATAGGAAGCTGTAATTCAGAGTGTCACTCAGCAGAGAAACCAGACTTGCAGCTCTGAAAATGCCTGATGCTTCTTTTCCTTTTATTAGAGTTGACAAAGACTTGCTGTGGAAGGTCACAACCTCTGCTTGCTGTTCTAGGGCAGGGCAGCCTTTTCTCTTTTTCCTCAGAGAGAAAGCACTTTACCTTTTCCACTTTCCACAAACAAAGCTTTGTGTCCATTTCAAGCATGGGGCAAAAAAGAGCAGAGAGAAGGAATGCCTCATGAAGCGAGGTGTGGCCACTTTTTAGCTTTTCTGATTGAATTCCAACAGAGAGTGATGATAAGCTTTTTCCCTTTGCAAAGAAAAGAATTTACTGACTCGGTTGACTGAATAAAAAGAAACATGATGTAAAATGTAACTGCTGGAAGCAGTTAAAAGGGGCCACACAATTTGCCTTTCTCTTCTGAATGCCTCATTTTCTTAAACAGCACCTCAAAACCAGATGAGAAAAAAATAAGGACAAGAAAGAAAAAGGGTTGTTATTCAGGATTTCTGCTGCTTATTACCTATATTATCATCTGTATGTATACACATATACGGGGGGTGTTTGTGCACATGTCCATATCCAAATATGTTTGCATTATAATATTGCAGGTTTATGTTACGTAAGGGCTTGTGACATATAACCTCCATTATCACTCCATTGTAAGAGAATTGTACATAGCGTATTAAAAAGGAAGTGAAAGAGCAATACTGGCAATTAAACAGGAGGTATTGCAAAACACCAAAATATCATAATTCAGCCTCACAATGGTTATTGGAGACAGCGCCTGCTGGTCTAGCTGTTTTGTTACCGGGGAGTACAGCTGTTCCACTCAAGATTGCAGACTGCCATCTTCTGGTGATCTTACTTTAAGTCACGCTTTATGAGAGAGTAGTAACGCAGAGCATTACACCGGTCCTGCACTCTGCTTCTCACAGGATTGTCATACAACGTTCAAGTAGCTTTAAGGCCAGGCAGGAACCTGGTTTTGGCTCAGGCCTATAAAATTCAGTACAGGTGTAGCATACAAATGAGTAATGTGAAAGAAATTGCATATTTCTCAGTAAAATTCAAAGCACATTACCCACAAATTTCATATTCACTTCCACTGAGATGTATTGCATTTGTATTGATCTCCTGCAAATGACATATCTGCTATCATTTGAACCATTAGGGAAAAAGTGTTGCGATAAAAATATTACAAAATAATAAGACTAAGATTTTATTCATCTCCCTAACCACCCAAAAATGAAATTCACTTTTATATGCACACTGGAAAGGCAAAAATAAAACCTGCTTGCTGTGCTCTAAAACTACTGTTTAATGAGAATCCCACAGTAGCAGCCATAAGATTACCCTTCTCTTTCTACCCAAGAAAAGTAAACTGGAAGAAATTCAAGCTCAGATTTTATGATAGAAGATTTGCATTCATTTTGACAAAGAGGCTTCCCAAATTACTTTTAAAACTCATGAGCTTTCTTCTAAAGAGTAGCAGCTTTCTTGCAAGGGTTGTTTTCTAACATAGCAGTGTAGTTTGGTTCATATTCACTCGTTTTTTGCATTCATTGTTACGGCAATCCTGTACAGCAATCTTAGATTGCTATCATGGCCAAGCAGTCTTCAGCACCAGCAATGAATTTATTTTCTGAATTGACTACATTTCTGGTATATGTGGCTGGTTGGGAAGAACTTCTATTTTTTCTTAGATATCCTGTCCCGAAGTTCTGCTTCTCAATAAAAAACAACCCCACCAATAACACCCAAATTATCTGAAACTGAGAAGAACAGCTGACACTGGAATTCTGCTGAGAACACAACTTGTTTATGTCCTTTTGTTCTTATTTATTTACTGTCATGGAATTTTTGTTTTGTCACTTTAATGTCATTTTTCTTTATTATTGTCCTCTGTAAGCTACAAGCAGCTATATACACCTTGTTCATACTAACTCCAAGGTGAACCTAAATACTTTTCAACAATGATTCCATAAGATTATTTTAAAATAAATTCTATCCACTTATTTTAAAGGTGGAGATCTTGAAGACATGGGGAAAACAGTGGCAGTGAGATGAGCAGTCTGTGAGAGAAAAGTAAGGGACTCGAACTACACCATTTATTATTTCACAAGGCGCAAATGACAAATGTCACTGACTGTCACCTTCTCTCTCAGACTAGATTATTAAACTGGAGATATACTACTGCTATGCAGATATCTTTCTGACTTGATTTGTACGTAAATTAGTTTTAATCTGATAAAAACTAAGGCCTGATCAATAACTTTAGGCAAAGGGCTGTTGCAAATCAACCGTAAAAAACCAAAACAACTTCCTCAAACTTATAAATAAACTAGTTTCCCATTTTATTTTAAAAAATACCACCTTCCTTGTTTTTTTCAAAGGAAACGACATGTGCTTCATCATAATTTTGGTGGTGCTTTTCATCCAAAAAGTCTAAATTACACAATATTGAAAGAAAATTCTTTAATAATCAATTAATATATGTATCTGGAATTTATAATTCTCTGAAAGATTACTCATAACTTTCTATTCCTTTATTGGGCTTCAAATGGCAATAGTTGCTTTGATCCTTCTTTTATGACTTCATCCTAATTCATCTACTGCATTCTCTGTTAATCAAACAATATTACTTCTTTCCAAGCCATGCATGAATTATCAGTATTTTAAAGAGGGAGGGAAAACCTGAATGCAACCGAGGTTCCTTAGTAACTCTGGGGTTTTTTTAACTACAGTCTAAAAAGAATTTTCTAGAAAAATAGAATGAACGGAAATAAATGCAGAAAAAAATGAAGCTTGGATTATCAGATTTTAAAAACAGAAATAAATAACACCGTTACATAGCATGAGACAAGAACTTCTCTTAAACTGCATTTGTGAAACAAAATTGATAACCCCCAGTATGAACATTTACAGGATCTATGACTAGGAATGGAAGTAACTTCAGAGCTTACGACCTGTCCCATACTGAATAGGGCAAAATTCAGAATGCCACAAATCTATCATTGTCTCTACCAGCAGGGAAGTTCAAGTGGTACTGTTCAGCCAGCAAAATACAATTGCAGTTTACTAGTGCAATAGTGATTCTTAGAGTCACTAATGACCCTATTAATCTATTTTTTTTTTAAAGACATTAAAGAAGTGCTATTATATGAAATATTTCTATCTACTTTTAAAAACCTTCAGAAAATATAAGATTTCTTTTTGGTCAGAAAGGAAATTTAAAAGAAAATTTGAAGAAAAAAATAGTCTACTTATTTTTCAAAGAAAGCAATAAGTTTTTATCATGTAACTTCAATTTTTCATGATCTATTGTGCAAAAAAATTCTCCATCCACTTCACACTTTCTTTAAGAAGCATCTAGCATGGTACCTAAGTAAGAGTGATGCTAAACAATGAAATTGGAAATACAGTGGGACAGCTCCTATTTACTAAACACTGTGTAAAAGCTGAAAAGCTCTAATAACGCCCTGCAGCCAATTGAATATTAAACATTCAGTGATTATGGATTAAAAAAATAGATGTACTGTAAGCAGAAGTGAGATTACAATAGTTCATATTATTTAAGTCAAGTCACTCTGTCAATACTGAGTCATAACTGATTGTATTTGGTTTCAGAAAATCTTTTATGCGTCCTTTTCTGTTCAATGTTCAGGAGAGGTTAAACTACAGAAAATCTACAGTGACTATCACGAGAAAAGAATCCAAGGGAAAGGTTTGACCTCTCCTCGTTCTGATTTAAGTTTGATGATGCACTATACATGATGAGGGTACCACTATCTCACAACCCATCAGCAGGTAATTCATAAGGAGGTCAAAGAAAGGAAAAGGCCATAGAATCATGCATAATTTAGCAATTTCATCAATAAACAACTACTCAGATAATAAAAAAGGGCACTGAAAGAGGCATGTGGAGAAGGAGAAAAGGAACAAAAATGCCACCAATATCATCTTGCAAGCAAAATTTGAATTTGTGTGTATGTAGGAAGCTATGTAAATAATTCATCAGTTTGCATCAACAACCACGATAATCATTCATGGAAATACAGACACATGTGTATTTATATTTTGTACATTACACTTGGTACAGTTGGATGGGTGATGATGTCACAACAATAAATATAGTAAATAAATACGAAAAAAGAAAAAGTTGAAAAAAAGCGATAAATGATTATTCAGTCACCTCGGAATTCACAAACAATAAGATGAGAAAAAATGGCTCAGGGAGGGTTTAGATCAAATATTAGGAAAAATTTCTTTGCTGCAAGAATGGTCTAGCATCAGAACAATCTGCCCAGGGAAGTAGTGGAATCACCAGTCCTAGAGGTGTTCAAAAAGCGTGTAGACATGGCACTTTGGGACATGGTTTACTAGGCATGGTGGTGTTGGGCTGACAGTTGTATTTGATGATCTTAGAAGTCTTTTCCAAGCCTAATGATTCTGTGATTCTATGATTCTATTTTTAAATAATTTTGGCTATTTTTTCACAATTATTTCAGAAATAATTATATTATTTAGGAGAAAAATGTGTGTGTAGAATATTAAAAAATGTAGGCAAGAGATCAACCTTTCTTGCATGTTGGACTTTTTTTTTTAATTAGAGGTCTGAGAATCTGTAGAGAGAACCCAAGCTGTATGAAAACTGTTATCTTTTCGTATGGAATCAATCTGTTCTTGAATGCTGATTACATGTTTGTAGTTTTCTACATCCTCTTATTGAAACTCAGTTTACTACAAGTATCAGCTCTAAATTTATACATCAAGAGTCATCATTCAGCTTGATTGGCAATGCAGCAGAAATAAGACATTATCACATGATTATAAAGAGAAACACGGCCCATAAACTTTTGTCAATGCTCAAATTCTTCTCCAGACATGCTTTCACAAGAGAAAGTCTATTACATACATTAACTTTACATCAAAAAGCAGTAAACTTTATTATGTTTCATACACCTCAGATTTTTCTTCTTTTTCTGATGCCATTTTGACTCCCACTTTAATTTTGCCCCAACAGCAGAAACTATGCCTTCCTCTGAAAAACAAGTAAAATCTAAGAGATACAACTTCTGGAACGTGGCAATATCTTACTCAGCTCCTTATTCAGATAAAAAGGATTTAGGTACTTCTTGGAAATGTTAATCTGCTGATTAAAATTCTGGTTTAGAGCAGAAATTCTGCTCCCTGGTATAGTCAATTTTCACCATCAAACAGTATGAAAACATTAGTCAGAAAAGACAGAAAGTAAAAAGAATACTTTGACAAATTCCACTGTAAAATTAACTAATTTCTAAAAAAAAATACACCAACAAAAAAAAAGTAAAAACCTTTAAAATCTTCAAAATCATCAAGTCCAACCCTTAACCTAGCACTGCCAACTCCACAATTAAACCTTGTCCCTAAGTACCATATCTGTCTTTTAAATACTTCCAGGTATAATGACTCAGCCACTTCCCTGGGCAGTCTCTGTTCCACTGCTTAGTAACCCTTTCAGCAAAGAAACATTTCTTAATATCCAGTCTAAACCTCCTCTAGCATATTTCTTCGTGTCATGTTGCTTGTTACGTGGGAGAAGAGACCAACATTCACCTTGCTACTACCTCCTTCCAGGTCCTTGTAGAGAGCTATAAGGTCTCCCCTCAGCCTCTTTTCCTCCAGACTAAACAACTCCAGTCCCCTCAGCCACTTCTCATAAGGCTTGTGCTCCAGACCCTTCACCAGGTTTGTTACCTTTCTTTGGACACATTCCAGCACCTCAATGTCTTTTTGTATCGAGGGTCTCAAAGCTGCACACAGTATTTCAGGTGCAGTCTCACCAGTGCTGAATACAGGGGCAAAATAACTTCCCTGGTCCTGCTGGCCACACTATTTCTGACACAAGCCAGGATTCTGTTGGCCTTCTTGGCCCCTGGGCACACTGTTAGCTCATATTTAGCCAGCTGTTGACCACCATACCCAGGCCCTTTTTTGCAAGGCACCTTTCAGATCACTTCTCCCCATGCCTGTAGCATCCCATGGTGTTGTTGTAAACCAAGTGCAGGACCCAGCATTTGGCCTTGTTAAACATCATACAGCTGTCCTCAGTCCATCAATCCAGCCTGTCCAGATCCCACTGTAGTCTTTATACCCTCTAGCAGATCAACACTACTGCCTATATCGGTGTGATCTGCAGACTTACTGAGGGAGTAATAGAGATCAGATATTTTGAAACTGAATAGAAGCTTGTTTTTTAACTAAGATCAGGATGAAAGTTTGATTCGGCTCTACAAACCATGTCTATCTCCAACAGAAGAGCTTATGAAGGGCAAATATAGTTTTTAAATTTATTCTACAAAGAGCAAATTCATTAAATTTCTTGGTTTTATATAAAATAAGCTACCTGAATGCTGCTTTCTTAGCACCTACACATACACACACAAAAAAACTCCAAAATTTTTCAGACTCGATTAGTACAGTGTTTTCACAAAATTTCTTTCCACAATTTCAGCTGCTAATGTCACACTGCTGCAGAGAAGGAGCACAGGCAAATTGCCTTCTCAACATCTTCTTTCACTTCTTCATATTACTTAGTAATGTGCTTGTAATATCACGATTTATAAGAGTAGATTAATTTTTTGGGTTAATTTGTAATGCCTTGGAATAACAGCAATGGGTTTACAAAACACACAAACTGAAGATAAAGTACACTTAAAATTTGAGGAAATTTTTCATGTACAACTTGTAAAGTCCACTTTGTTTCTTTAAGTTGTTAGTGTTCTTAATTTTACACTCGTTCTGTTTAACGTTCTTTTTGTGTAGAAAGAAACACAGCACCAGCACATTTATCCTCAAACAGACAAACCTGCAAAAAGAACAGCTGTTTACACTGGATCGTAATTATAACACGGAAGGAAGTAGCTACATACTAAGGTCAATTTGAATTAACATAGAAAATAGTTCATAATGTAATGCCTGTTCTTGAACCTCTTTCTTCACAATCAGACAACCTCTGTGAGACAGATTAAGGAGCCAGAGAAACACAGTTAAGATGAAGAACAGTCTATGCAAGACCAGTCATGGAAGAATGATACCAGATACATAAGAAAAGACATTACATGATCAGAGGAGAAGCCATATTCAGGGCACTGACCTTGTACCCCTAAGTAATTTCTGATTCAAGTCTAACAAATGTTCAAGAGAAACAAGGAATCTGACTGAGAGAAATGTGGACTTTCTTGAGAGCAGAGAGGCCTCACAGGGACATCTGGATAGACTAGAGAACTGAGCAATCACCAACTGTATGAAATTTAAGAAGAATAAGTGCTCAATTCTTCATCTGGGATGGGGTAATCCTGGTTATATGTACAAACTGGGGGACAACAGCCTGGAGAGCAGCCCCATGGGAAGGGATCTGGAGGTTTGAGTTGATGGCAAGTTGAATATGAGTGAGTCAACAGTGCACCCTGGCAGCCAAAAGGGCCAACTGCGTCCTGGGGTGTATCAAGCACAGCATAGCTAGTTAGTCTGGGGAGGTGATTGTCCCACTCTACAATACGCTGGTGTGGCCCCACCTCAAGCACTATGTACAGTTTTGGGCACCTCAATATGAAGACATCAAACTATTAGAGTGGGTCCAGAAGAAGGCAACCAAGATGGTGAAGCTGAAGTCACTTGGTTTGTTCAACTTTGAGAAGCTAGGCAGTGACCTCTTTGCAATCTACAACTTCAGGGAGGTGCTGATCTCCTCTCTCTGGTGACCAGCTGTTACAAACCGGCCCTGACTGACCTGCTTGGCAGGATGCAGGGAGGTAGGCTACTTCTGAATGTTTGCGTGGCAGTCTAGAGTGATGACACATCACTCCAAAGGTATACTCGAGATTCCAATATTTACTTTGAACACAGTCAAAGTTACAGCTCTTTGCTTTGAACTTAGTCAAAGTTTCAACTCAGATTCCAATCTATACTTTGAACACTGTCAAAGTAACAGTTTGCAACAAGAACCTGGATACAACCAAATTCACCCAATAGTGCCAAGAAAAAAAGTGAGGTAGAATAAGGAGAGACTAAGGAGACAATAATGCAGAGACAGAAAGAAGTAGCAGGAAAAAGAGAAACATAACATAATCACCATCTCAGTGAAATCCAATGCAGGTTTTCTCAGGAAATGTGGTCCTCGGGGCAGAGGGCCTGCACATGTGCTTCTCGGCATATGGATTGTTTATAAAGGTGCTCCGTCCCCTATTGGCATACGAGGAGTGGTCTCTCTGCACCTGTGCCATTTCTTTGTGTGAAAAGTTCTCAAACTGCATGCGCAGAAGTTCCCTCAGAGAAGTCCTTGAACTGGGGCTGTGGGCTTCAGAAGTCATTGGAAGTTCAATAGACCCTTGCTAGAAATATGCATCAACTCAATGACATCCACCTGAATTCTTTAAGCACACATGTGCAGACAGGGGCTCTCCCTGCCTCCTTGGCAAGTGCAACATCCTCTGCCACAGCAGCCCAGGACAGCTCATTGTACGGTAGGAGCTCACCCACAGGCCTGGGGAAGAGGGGAGCCTGCTCCTACACCTCCCCTTCTCTCCTCTGGTGCTACCAAACTGCACAAAGACCCAAGTACACACAGCCTTGTATCCAGACAATGTCTCAGACATACAAACAAAAGCTGAACTTTACACCAGCTGTAGGACATGAGGAAATGGAATGAAGCTACCTCAGGGTAAGTTCAGACTGGACATTAAGAAACGGTTCTTCACTGAGAGGGTGGTCAGTCACTGGAACAGGCTTCCCAGGGAACTGCTCATGGCACCAAGCCCGTCAGAGTTCAAGGAGTTTCTGGACAATACTCTTAGTCATATAGTTTATTTCTAGCTAGTCCTGCAAGGAGCAGGGATTTGGACTTGATGATCTTTATGAGTTTTTTCCAACTTGAGATATTCTACTATTCTATGATTCTGTACAAGAAATAGTTTTCCCACATGAATGAAGCACAAATTGCCTAGGTTTAAAATCTTATGCCAAGCCTGTACTACACATGATACATTCCTCAATAAATGAAATGCAAACTTATGTTTTTACAGATGCAATTCTAAGAGAGAATTAATTCAAGTAGATTAAATGTGCTTAGCATCCATGCTGGTTCTGGGTTTCTACAACTGCTGGACCACAAAGCTCCAATCAAATAAAAGCCTGAGCCTAAGCCCAGGAAGTGTGACTGGAAAACCAGAGGAAAAACCATTGCAGGGGCCTCCTCAAACAGAGAAAAATCAATGGCCATCACATTCAAGCAGATTTCAAATTATATTATCCAACTCTTCTGTATTTGAAGATATCCACTGTATTTAAGCAGAATAAGGTGATTTAAAACTCTGAGGTTACTATGGTAACAGGAGGAAAATCTGACTTCTTGATTAAAGTTCAGCATGAGATTCTTTTCACTCTCTTTGTCACGGTGCTGTAATAAATCTGGGTAAGTTATTTAACACATGGACGACAGGTTGGGCAGGAGTTACTGAGCATCAGTGGGGTTTAGGAACCTCATTTCTTTATAAATTTCTGGGATGTGTATCCTAGTTATCATGAATCTCAGTTCTTTAATATCAATGATAAAATACGTAGTAGTAGGATAATTATTTATTATTAATTAATTACAGATTAATTCACCTCCTCGTAGAGGACTGTTAAATTCACTGTAAGAAAGCTTCATGTTAAGTACAAAGACAGCTCTACACAAACAGTATTTATTGAAGGAAAAGAGTTCTGAAGACACTATGAAGATAGACTGTAGATTTATATGTAAAAACTATTGATTATGGAAGTACGTATTCGCTGCATTGAAATAGGCTAATGCAGTAACTGATTGTCAATAGACCCTCATGGACCACGGCAGATATCCTGTTATCTGACTGATGACACCTCACTTTGTCAGCAGTCAAGAAGTAGTAGTGAGCTAAAAAGAAACAGATGATGTGTTTTTACTCAGGTTAGTTCACACTTCTGCAGTAATCTATTCTGTTCCTCAAAGATATATTTACTTTTTTAAAAAAAATGATTTGCACCTTCTAATCCAAATTGGCAACTAGATGTACCTCAAGGAACAGAATCCTACATACGAAAAAAAGTTCTTCCTTCCAAGGCAGTGATTAGCATAGTTGGGTGACACTATGCAGATGAAGTTCTTCAGGCTTGACAATGCTAAGAAAATATTTTTTTTTAAACCCATTCAGAGCAGGTTTCTAAGAATACAACAGTTACCAACCAACAGCTTTACAAATGGTGGGGGTTTTATAGGGTAATATCTGTGAACTGTTCACTTTCCTACCGTAATATGAAAAGTTGTGATTTATTTGGATAAAGATGAATGGTTCTGCTTATATCCTTCACAGCACTTGGTAGATGATGAATCTGTGATCTATAAAGAAAAAAGAGCAAATTAATTTGTAATATGAACACAATCTGGAGACACAATTGCTATTTCTGTAAGCGTGATTCTGCACGATGTAATGAGGACATGGTACCAACTCACAAGGCACATACACCCTCAGCAAAGCAGCTCAATATGTTCTGAATATAGGTATGAAACATATACCCTACGTATTTCTATATTCTCCCACAGAGAGCAAGCAAATTCCAAATAGTTTCTTTATTTTTCCAGAATCTGAAGAAGAGTCTGGACTATTGGGAAGGAGATTAGGCTACAAGATCCACAAGCACGTATGTCCTGATGATCTTCATTGCAGTAAGGCATTTGCATTTATTTTCCAAGCATCTGTGCATGTGGCCCCATCCATTGTGCTTCAGATGCTGAGGAGAAAGGAGATCATCACAATGAAGAACCCAAGGACTGACTAACCCAGCTGGGAAGGCTGCTAACTGGAACTCTCATTAAACAACAGCATTGATGGAATGCATGTACAATGCTTGTACTGAGTTTTAATTCTATGTCCCATGAATACAGTAAATTAATACCTTCATAATGTGGCATTAAATATCTGCCTTTCTTTTTATTTTACATCTGTTTTCATAAATTCAGTACAGAGTGTAAAAATAATGTAAGTTTTGCAGAAAAGATGTCAAAAATAAGTCATGTTTTCTAGTGGGAAACCACACATTTTTTTCAGTCTTTGTAATTAACAAAAAATAATTGTGTTAATTCAAATATAAAGATGCTTCTCATTCATAATTCAAAATTTCATGCAAAACATTAATGCTAAAACTAGAACTGTCAAAACAACCCATGAAAATCAGGTATAGAACAGTTCTTTTGGGTTACACTGAAAACACCATAATGAAAAAATAAAGAAGTACATTATGTTACTACTCATTATTTGTAATGATAAAAAGTCTTAATCAAGCAGTTAAAAATACATTCTTTTATTCTCAGATTTTATGTTTTATTCCTTTGTCCTTCAATGCCTATTGTCATTTCCATTAACCGTGAAGCGAAATAAAAAAGTAGTGATGCAAACTTACTAGTGACTAGTAATTTGTAGGCATTCAGTAATTTATTGAATCAGACAGCAGTAGTAACAGAAATTACTTATTTCCATAGCACTGATTTTTTAAAACATAATTTATTTTAAAGGATATCTGTACTACAAGCTACTTATCAGATATATCCTTATACAGTTTATTTTAATAAAAGTTACACAAAGTTACTTCATTATTGCAACAACGCAAAAAAACTGAGCTTTGGCTTAATCATCTGTGGTCAACAACAATTGATTTTCCTCAAAATGCAACTCAGCTCTCCTAAAATAAACGTCATAATCTAAGAGCCTGCATCGTATTGCTTTCTCCAGCTTGTCTTTCTTATACCAGGGATTCCTAAACTGGACACGATATTGAAGGTGCAGCATCACAACTAGGTAGAGTGAATTAGTTTCCCTGACCTGCAGGGCCAGGTAGCACATTTCCCTTTTAAGCTCCTCATTTCCAGTTTCAAGGGTGTGGCAGAACAGGGAGGGCTGACTCCATGCAATATAGCACACTGGCTCTATCACATGACTGTCAACAGCTTTCCCCATTAAATTAATGGATACAATTTCCATCTGTTCTCCTTTTTTTCCCTTGTTTACCGTTTTTTTAAAACACACTGAAATAACATATTTTTTACATAGCAACCCAGTTTCTATCCCAAGCTTTTGAAGATTCATGTCAGCTTTATAATCTTTTTTACAATATGGATAGAAGGTTAAAAAAGGTTAAATATATGCAAAAACATTTGAAGAACTAGGGTTAAAGGCAACTAGGGAAAAAAGCAGTATAAAAAATTAACTGTTAGATTACATTTCAATACATAATTACCTGTTTTATTTTTGCTCAATTTACTTATAAAAACCAGGTTCTCTAAAGCAGCAGAAATTCTGTCTTGAAAGAAGTAAATTAAATGTTTTGCCAGTAAGCATTAAGCAGTACTGTTTCTAAGATTATAGACTATAAGCAAAATAAGTAAACATTTATATTGCAGAAGGAACTTCTTAAACGTGCTGACAATAGTATGCAGGAAATGAGACAAGTTTTGCACTGAAATTATTGTTGTCATTGTTATTGTTCTTGCTGCTGCTGTTGTTGTTGCTGCTGTTGTTGTTAAGAAAACTCCTAGACTGATAAACTTTTATTTAACCTAAAAATCTGAAAAATTTGAGTAATGTCACTTGTTTATTAAAAGAATCGTGTACTTACACATATGCAGAATCCGAGTCCAAGCCACCAGAATATTCAGCACAAAACATTAATCAGCGAGGATATTTCTATTTTTATTATTTCTTTAAAATAGTTATCTGAACTATTTCTAGAAGTTGGAATAGTTTCTGGGAGAATTCCAAGGAATAGATGCTTAGAAATAATCTTATTCAATGCTATTTTACTTGAAATAACTTTACTTAACCTGTCCCTACAAAAAAAAGATCAACTTTTCAAACCATTATGTTATGATTCCTACCAAAAGCACTTAACATTTTCTAACAAAAAAACACTTGGGAGATATTACCAATCAAATAAGGTATTTCATTTGTATTTATTATGCATATAACACACACTTAACAGCTATATGGAAATAAATAAAGAGATTGTTACAAATCTGAGACTATTCTGCAACAACAGTAATTCTCAAATTTTAGCCTTTAAACTGTTTCTAGGATCCATAAACTATGTAGGGATTGTGTTCATATATCTTAGAGAAAACTCAATAATGTTTTCACCAAAATACATAATAGCAATGGTGTGCAATTTTGACAGCTGATATTGGCCCATGGGTCACTGAACCACTTTGCCAGGGTGCGGCATTTTTAGCCTTTCAGATCATTGATAATCTGTTTCTAAAGTTTGGGGTGAATAAAAAGATACAAGATAATCACTGAGTTTCTCTGAAAACGGTCAGTTTTCTGGTCAGATAATTTATGAAGTTTGGAAGGTAATATGAAACTGCATGTACATAAAATAGGCACATATGTCTCACTAAAAATAAAAAAATATCGATTTATCCTCAAGAGAAGCATTGGCAGAAATGGGCCTACAAAAGGAAATTTCACCCTAAGATATTATGCATTTTAGGAAAGACAGACTCTAGAAATAGAGTAAAATCTGAAGGGTGAATATCACTGCAGGACACACTGTGAGCGTCCTTAAAATTTACTGTGCCTGGAGACTATTAGCTGAAAGGAATTCAGAAACCAGCATGAAGACAATCTGTTTTGTACTTTACTGTTTTGTTCCTCAGCACATTTCCAAATATTCCAGTCAACCAAGCTTTGGATTTTAAAAATCCAGTATAAGGATCATGCAGCTGCTGAGGGTTGTTTCTCCAAAGACCAAATGCTGCGTTCAGAGCCAAGATGTCAGTTAAGGAAAGAAAGATATCTTTTACTGTATGATGCTATATGAAAGATGAAGTACTTTGGGACCACAACCTGGTTATGAATGTATGTGTGAAGTATTAGTCGTTAAATGACAATGAAAACACCATATCCAAAGTACAACACATGACTTCTCCACCCAGGTTTCACAAACATACAGAACTGTATCATTGCTCAAAGAATCTCTTTGAAAGCTTTTGCAGCTTCCACATTTAAATTACAGACTTCAAAAATATTCCTTCTCCTTTAGTCACAGCTCACTGTACCAGTGTATCACATCATTCAAGTATCTTCAATTTTCTTAAGAATAACCTATTGAAAGGTGTCTAAAAGAAGAAAAAAATGAAAAGCTGAATGGAAAACTGGCCTGAAGGACTAGGCTTGAGCATCAATATAAGCACAATGTGGACATGTAACATATGACTGCACGAAAAACAGACAACATTTGCTGTCTTTCTGCAGGTTGGAAATCAAGAGTAAATATTTAAGAAATATCAAACAACAAAAACACCATTTCCATTTAAAGTGCAGTATATACTAAATGTCCTAAAGATACCTAAGCAGTGTGTATTTCCTCTTTGCATTAAAAAAAATCATGTTATTCCTAAAGAACCAAACTGTTATTACTTAATTTTAGAGCAATACATAATATTAAAAAAAAAAAAAAGATGAGACCTGTAATTAGATAATAGAGATACAAATAAAAATACATTCTTTAAAAAAGTAAAACACATTGATTAAAGAAAACCTTTTAGGAATCTTTAGGAGTTGACTTAGTTTCTTAACCACAACTTCTAATTTTCTAGGGTTTATTCTTTTCTTTGGATTCTTTGTTTTCTTTCTTCTTGGGAAAACAGTGTATTTAATCCCAGCCTTTTGAGGTCGCTCCATAAGAACAATGTCATTCTCATCTCCTCTTGTCCAGTCAAAGCAGGCATTTTTTCTACTGTCTGCACTGACTGAGGATCATCAGAGATGTGATTCAACAGATGCTTAGTAGGGGAGCTTTTCCCAATCTCTGTCTCAACCTCTGGCTCAGAACCATTGCTTCATAACCTTCACCTCTTTCATGCTGGTTTTGAAATTAGCTGACATATTTAACTTAGTTTCATCTTTGGAAGCAGTCACCTCCAGAGCTGAGACTGATCTTTTAATCAAAATTGGCTGTTAAAAAAAGGAAACGTAATTTATTTAGATGTTCATTTGAAATAAGATTCATATATGACATTTCCTTAGTTTTAATGGACTGGATTTTATTTTATATAGAATTGTAAAGATAAAAAAGAGCGACATGGGGACTACACTGTTGAAAAAAATTATAGTATTTAATGGGAAAAAAGATCTGCATACCTCAGGATATGTGTCAAAGCAAAGAGATCTGAAACATTAATTCAAAGTTATTTGAAACTCATAAAGGCTAAAACCAATCTTCTTAAAAAGGTATCCCAAGAAATTTGAATTAAATACCCACAGTCCTTGTAGGAAAGTTAAATTTAAAAATCAAAAAAATTATGCCACTGGTGGTGACATTTACAAAGAGATGAACTGAGATATATTGATAAATTTGGAAGACAGGACTCTTTATAATGTTTGGAAGAACAATTGTATTATATGGAAACACAATGAATATCTGAATGGAATTATGCACCCTCATACTTTGTGCCCCCATCACGGAATCACCTGGTGAAATCAAAACCAAACGAATAACTGTTGTGTTCTGGTGTTTAATTGTTAGTAATTATTAAGCAAGTACTATTTGCAACAAAAAATATATTGTTTCTCAGTCTTTTTGCTAATTCCAGTTCATTAACTTTCACTGTACTATGAGGCATAACATATCTTTGCCAAAGAAATTTAAATGTAATTTCATGTACACTGCCTGAACTTTAAAGAAGGAAACACTTGTTATCTATAAATAAAATTAACGAAAAAATAAATGAAACGATGAATAATTTTGAACGATTTTTAACTAGATTCAAAAAAGCACTTGTTCAATGCCTGATTACAGACATCTGCTAAGAATTATTTAAATTATATATTTATTAGAAAGATACTGCATCAGCCTTTAGTTTATTTTAATAATAATTTAAAGGACTCCATTTAAGTAACTAAATAGCTTGCATTCTTTATCTGTGGTAATGCATTAGACTGAAGTTTTTAAAAGATACAAAAAGTCTCAATGTCAAAAATGAGGCAATTTCCTTTATGATTTATTTTTTTTAAATCTAAGCTCCATACTGATTTATTAAGAAATTGAAACTCAATGTAGAGCTATTATTTATCACTATGTGTATCTATCATTTATCACCAAAACAAATAGTTTGTCTGCAAATTGCATAAATATTGAATGATTATTGATAAATTCTTTTTGTGAACTATGTGTAGTTTTGCTAAAGGATTTCTAGCTGAATTCAACAAGACTACATCTATTTGAACATGAAACTATTCTTCTAAAATCAAGCATCAATGCTTATTTCAAATTGTAAATCTGGTGTTTAAATTATTTTGTTTATTATTGCATAAAAATTTCTTCCATGCTTCATGTCCTTCTGTAAAATAATATGGTCATAAGACTTTAAGTAGATCTTTATGGGGAATATAGGCAATTTAAATAAATATATATGCCTCAAATTCTTATTCAAAATCAAATTTGTTAAAAAAATATTACTTGTATAATACTATCAAGGTCATCTTTGCGCAAGTGCAAAATTTGTAGTTTGTTGTTGCTTTATGTATTTGGTGAGACAGCAAATACAACCTCAACAGCCATAAAAGTACCTAGCACTTTACAGATTGCAAACTTAACATTGATGCCCTGATATGTCTGAAATCCAAGGACCCGATATCGTACATCTTTCTACTCACATATGTTGCTCCACTCATTTCAAGTTAGCTAGAGTACAGGCTACTCACATTTATCTCTGTCCAAGCACTTGTAAATTTAACAAGGGTTCTTATTGTAGAGCTATGTTTTCCTATTTAAAGTAATCAATCCACTTGAAACAGACCTTTGGGACTCCCACTTTTACATCTAATAGGAAAATATTAAGTTGAATTCAGTTCAGTAGAAGAAGTTCTTCAAAATTTGTTCAGGACCAAATACAAGAAAATATAAAATAATACCTCTGAGTGAGTTCTCACTATCAGAAAAATCAGGCAAGAATTGACATCCTCTTAGTAAACTTTTTTCCTATTGTTAAAGCAAGCAAAATAACTCTGTCTGAATTAGTCTGAGCCTAACACAAATAAGCTTTCAGATATGTTCTGCTTTTAAAAGCAGAGACTGATAAACATCAAGCTAATGTCCAAAGAAATCTGTATTTTGTCCAAAAACATAACAGGCCCACCTTTGTCAGAATGAGGTAAGGACTGCGTTTGTCTGGATTTCTGGATGCCTTAAGCCAATTCCACTATCAGATGTCCAGAAATCTGGGATACAATCAACGTATTCATACAGATAAGTTCTAAGAAGAAAGCACAGTCAGGGGGCATACTCTATATATGCGCTCCAGCCTCAGAACACACTGTGAATATGCCATATGGTTGATCATCTAGTGTTTTTACTGCTTGTATGGACACATCTTTCCAATGAACATGTTTTAAACCATAAATATTGTATTCACTCCACTTGGAATGACATTAGTCACACACATTCCTATCTTGGGAATCCTAGACAAAAAAATGAGCACATAACATCACCACAGCCATAATGAGAATGCTACTTTTTCCTGAGAATCTGTGTGTGCTTCATCTGGTTTTAATTGCTGTTGTTAATAGACCTACTTGTACCATAGTAACAGTTTTATTTTTCAGTAAAGGAGATGTTCCCAATAGGCCCATGAGTAAACTAGGAGAAATATATACTGTTTCAGTACTTCAGACATTATTACTTCCCATTGTTTTATCTAATGGCTCATTCAACCTGTAGACAAAGGAATACTAGTGGGCCTCATCTCTGCTGGACAATTACAAACAAGTTTATATTCACACAGCCATAATCTCTTTGCGCCTGAAATCAAACATGATACAAAATTCCAAATAGTTTTTAGCCAAACACAAAATAAATATTTTAAGCTGCTTCTGTCAGAAGATGCAGGCTATGCGCAAAGCAGATCACAGAATTCTTTCTTTTTGACATATTAAATAAGATTGTTATTACTTCTAGCTAGCTCCTGCAAGAAATGTTCTAAACAGCAAGCGTTCCTTTATCATAACTGAATTTATCTTTTTGTTCCGCTTCCATGTCACCTACAAGTCACATTATATTGAATGACATCTGCTCAGACAGCCATAGTCACTATTTAAAAAACTTCTTTCGAGAACAAAAGCAAGCATGTCTTGCTCAGGATGTTTCACCTTCAAATAGGAAACACATCAACCATCATATCGTAACTGCTCTAACAGTCCAAGCCTGCATGTGGACTCTAAATTTTAAAACAGTGCCTCCAAACACTAAATTGTACCTGGGAGCTCAGCTGAAATAATAATATGCTAGCCCCAGTTTTCTCATTTCTGATTGCATGTGAGTGATACATCCACTCACATTAGTTTTCCTCAGTTCCAGCTGCCTCAGCAGCAGTATCAGCCAGTTTCAAGGTTTCAGCTGTTTTAGCTACCAGAACACCCAGTTGTACCTCAAAGTCTCTAGTAAAGAAATATTTTCAGTTTACTTCCCATGGGATTTGGGTAAGCTTTTACCTAATTCCACCTCTCAATCTATTTACTTGAAATAGCTAACCATACATGAACATGTATGACTGAATACCATTACTAAGGCACTTCAGTTTTTCAGTGGAGTCTGTGGCTCTCATTTCCTACATTGCCTCCATGAATGAGTTGAACAGTGTTTGAGATACATAATCTGGACTCTTTTTCTTCACAATCAGTGAAAAAGTCTTCAAAAACATCTTCAAAAACATTGCTCTGAAACATTAATATATTTGCATATTTCAATATGTGGAATACTATGGTTTGCTCTTTTACTCTTTTTGTTCGTAATTAATTAGCACATTAGCATATTCTATTACTTCAGAGAAGGAATTAAGAACTGTGTCATGAGGTTTTAGAACAACACTCCCCTTTGATGAAAAACTCCACACACATTTTTATATTGCATAGTATCAAATCTTGAAAAATCAGCAGAACTTTATTTCCAAGGTGTTCAGTTGTTTTGTTACATGAATTTTCTCCCCAGATTTTGTATCTCCATTCGTAGGACTGTACTTATACAGCATACATTTATTAAAATTATTTCTTACTTTCTCTCCTAAGTTGTTGCAGTTGTGGATTTTTAAGACAATATTCAACTACTTTTTGGCATTCATTTAGACTTTTTCATGTGTGAGGGAGAAGCAAATGAATACCATCTGTCTGATTATACTGGCACTTCTCTGAAATGGGAACTCCATAACAAATTCTGCAGTAACATAAAAAATGAAGTTACTCTGATTTTGTCTAGTATTAATAACACAAAAAAATAGCTTGTTTGTTAAAGACAAAGAAAATTAGGTAAAATTTACATAAAATTGGAAATAAATTATGAATAAAACTTCTTTCCTAAACTAAAGATTGAAATTACTTATACAATGAAAAATTGGTGCCAAACTTAGAATTTTTGTAATCACACCATATAATTTTAAGACTTTCGTGATCAGGTCTATGGTGTATATAATAGAAACCACAAGAAAAATACAACACTAAGCTCTAAATTAGTATGATATGCATTACATGCATAACTTGATGCATGGCAAATACACTACTACAGTGTTGTGCTTACACTCAGACAAATGCTAGAGAGAACTGATTTTAGCAGTAATGTCTGGCTGGTTTTGAACAGCACCTTTTATGATTACTTGGAGATTGGATTTGGATTATTTTTTGTTTGCCTTTTTTTAAATAAATTTACCTAGAGCAAACATCTTGCAAAAGGCACATCTCACTTTAGAAAGCTGCATTTTGAAGAAATTATACATGCTCATTTTCTATCTATTAATACCTACCGTTTCAAGTTCCAAAAGCAGTGAACGCTTCTACACAACACAGTGACTCCTAAGTATGTCTATATATGAATTTACATATATATGTATATATAAATTTAAATCCTGTAATAACGGTTCTACCTCTGACTCATTTATTCCTGGCATCTCTAAGGGAAATTCAGATTTGAAGAATCCATTACTACTAACAAACTGGTGAAATTATTTTAGAGATTAGTAGCAACTATTATCATTATAATTTAAACAGATAGTTTACAGGATTTATATATAAAATTATAATGAATATTTTTATTTAAGAGACCGTAGAAATTATATTATATAGGTTACTATTCTTCTTGTTCCTTTTTTTATAATACAATAATTAGTTCTCACATAGTTCTATTGTACCAGCAATTAAAAGCACAGAATGCAATAAATGGTGAAATATGTAATACATATGCAAAAGAACAAGAAAAGACCCTCAGTTTCTTATATTCAGGTATCTATATATGTAGGTAAATTGAAATGCACACTACATGGCACACTTTTCTCAACCCAGTGACACATTGGCCTAAGACAATACTGACATCTACTGGTGTAAATCAGGTTTGGGGTAGTTTTTCTGCAAACGCTCAATTAATAACGAAGCTTCTTCATGCATTCATGGAACTCAAATTTGTGATTTCTGTTACTTGCAATTTCACTGTCAGAGGTATATGTGCTATAGTAGACTACATTCTCATTTATGTTAATTGCAATGTATTTTAAGACCTATTTAAAGCATCCAAATACCATATAAATGCGAGGGTATCAGCATAACTGAGAACCAGCCATTTGATTTAGCAAACAAAATGCCATTTGAATTTTAAAAACAGAATCCTCAAAATGTAGCACTAGCACAGAAGCTGTAGTTCTTACACAAAGAGAAAGATTATAGATCTGGGAATAGTTCTTGAACTCTCTCTGGAATGTTCCTTTCTTCAAGTAGAAGCTTTAACAAAATACCTATTTCTTAAAGAGAAGAAAAACAAGAACTGAAAATCTAACTTTTGGCAAGTGTTTTACCTTTCCAGTTTTCCGTTACAGATAAGTGTTTGGTGATTCTGGCTTTTCAAGGTGGTTGTCTGCATAAAAAGAATGTCAAGTGAAGTTACACAAGACACAAAAGGGTATAAATCAAAATATTTCCTAGCATTTAGTGGCTACAAGTGTTCTAAGTGAACAACATAAAAAGAGCTGTTCCTCTTTTAGGGCACTTTTGTCATAAATAGTTTTCAATTCAGGGAGTTCATGCTAAGTAATGAACTGTGAGTTAACGCAAAACAACATTCAGACTTTCTATTTCTGAAAGAAAGAAGTAACATGGAGGAAAGTTGCAAGTAATAATAATACTGATCTAATAATATTCTGTTTCCATCTGCTGTTAAAAACCTGTAAAATCAGAATCTCAGGGAGACGCAGGCATTCCTGCATGAAGGAATCTCAACAAACATAACAGGAAGCTACAAAACCCATTCAATTTTTGTAGGATATCTGCCAGAAACAGGTTTGGCTATCCCTACATAACTTTCATAAAAATATATTTAGGTTAATACTTGTCTTCATGGCTAAAGAAAACACCTGTTAAAGTCTCAGATGCCTGCACAATATGCCAAGATTAAACAAGAGAGTAAAAGCAAGGAATCTTTGCTATCCGATGAAATGAACTTAATATAGTCAGTCCCAGGAGAGAGTAGTCGTCGACCTTGGGAAGTTTACATCTTGATAAATTGATATAACCTGCTCCACAAGATGTTTTTTGCAGATGTGAATGGAAAGTTATATATATTTTTAAGCCTGTAGATATTTTTCATAGTGAAGACAAGATTTTAGAGCAAGAAAATTATTACTTTCTTGATCTGATCTACTATAAAATCCTACCACTGCAGGCTTTTTTGGACTTTTTTATAGCGAGACAAGATTCTTTCACAGCAGAACTCAGAACTAGTACAAGAAATTAAAGATACATCTATTGGTATTTAAAGAGTTGGCAAAGTCATTTAAATTTTACTACCCAGTACACAGAAAGCATGCTTATCCCCACACAGATCATTTACACTTGCAAAATTAGCTAAATGCGGCAAACTGATCAGTAATGAGACGTGAACATCTTAAATGGACCTAAATTAGTGTCAGGTAGATGATACCTGTGACCTACAAGGCTCACGTAAGGAAATTAATTTTAAAAAAAAATCAAAAAGTGGCGATGATGATAGATGGTTCCACTAGATGGCAGTGCTCCAAAGAATTTAGTTTTCTAAATTTCAAGGAATAAATTATTTCAACAAGAAAATCTGGTCTGAGCTTCTTTTTAAACTTTAATTCTCTTAATCTCCAGGGAATATAGTTCTCAATGTAAAAATTTTCTTCCTAAAAATTCCTACTGATTCATAAGCTTAGACTCACTCTCAGACCTTTGCCTACTTCAAAACCAAATGATTCTCTTCTTCAAATCCCA
The DNA here is from genome assembly GCA_033556795.1 of Tapera naevia. Taxonomy (NCBI): domain Eukaryota; kingdom Metazoa; phylum Chordata; class Aves; order Cuculiformes; family Neomorphidae; genus Tapera; species Tapera naevia. The sequence continues at coordinate 14,009,464 of JAUMJJ010000023.1, read as the reverse complement.
CCCTCTCATAGCTTCCCATCAAACTCCTTCAACTTCCTTGGTATTTCAAGGTGTTCTGTCCACCACTTTTTTCTCCGCTTCCTCTACTCTGTTTCTAGGAATGTCCTAGTCAGCGACCAGATACAGGTTCCCTTTCCATGGTAATGAATCAGAGCATGATTCATCACTTCGTTCTGCACCAACAAAAATATCAGATGATCTTTCTCTTAGGGATGCGAAGCCACTCGTGCTAGTTCAGCATGGCTGAAAGTTAAGGATCTCATAAGAGCCTTTCCCTTTTCAGCCTTCATTGCCCCCCTACTACTTTCTTCCTTCATCACTGTGGCTGGTACTAAACCATTCACACAGACTCAAAACACAGGTTATAATTCACAGTATTCTAAAATTAAAGCCTTTTTCTAATCTTTCTACAAAGTTAAAGTCTGGTATCTAATTTCTTATCTTGCTTGCTGCAGCATCCATTTCTTTAGCATAGACAAGCATAACCTTGTTTAGTTCGCATCCATTAAAAGTGCTACTGCAAAGATTATGGTTGTTTGCTTTGAACGTTAACCTGTTCTTTGAGGTAATAGAAAAACAGAAGCTCATTCAAATAAACAATGCTCCTCTGCTTTTAAAGCCTTCACAGCCTTTCCTTTTTCATCCTCTCTATATCTGCGAAGTCTATTTTTGTGACTTCTGACTCCATCACTGGCTTCCTAAGGCTGGGTTTTTTTCCTTTTTGCATATATTTTTGCCCACTCTCATACTGTCTCTCACACCCAAGAAAAACACACTGTAACCATCAATTTATTTTCTCAGATATCCTTAAATCCTCTTCCATCATGACCTGCAAAACAGTTAATGGCTGGATACACTGAAACCCCTGTCTTACAATGCTGATCAGTGTCCTCATTGAGTCCTTATATTATCTTTCAGTATCTGTCTACCAGACAGCAAATGTTGCTGAATCACAAGCAAACACTCCAGTTATAGCTGTGAATGGTGTTCATACGCCACCCAAGTTCCAGACAGAAACAAAAACTCTAAAAACCAAGACGAAGCATTAGGGCCTACTCCTGCACCCTGAAATAATGCTATCCTTGATGCTTAGTGTAATCTTGACTAGATCAAAATAATTCAGTGACTAAAAGTTTTCACAAAGCAATTTATGGATTCACATTTTAAGGTCGGAGAGACTCATCACAATTAGGCAACCTGACCTTCTAAATAACACAGATAATATAATAAAATTTCATCAATATTGTTGCATCAAGCTCACAATTTGTTGGATTAAACTCAGGATGTACCTCAGAAAGAAACTGAGTTTTGATTTAAAGGTTGTACATAATGGATAGTGCTACTTTCATCGCTAAACATGAAAATTTTACAACTACTCTCAATTTGTCGAGACGGAAACTTCAGCTGCTGGGTCTGTTATGTTTTTATTTAGCAAATCTTCTTACATCAGAAACTATACCGTGCAGGTAAGGGACTCAAACCAGGTCTGTATCTCTTGTGTAAAACCAACATAATGATTTTTTTTAATGTCTCAATACAGAACTGGTTTTCAAGAAAAAGAGAGATTGCATAGAGGAGTCAACACTTTTGCTTGTTCCCCTAGAATGGTATGTGGAACGCTGTTAAGTGTATTAAGTTCACAACATTCCTACAAACATTCATATGGAGGAAGAATCACTGATTTAGCCAATAGGAAATCTGTTGCTTTTCTCTGGAACTTAGATTTTTCAGGAGCTCCATTACAAATCCTAAACATGGAGCCCTCTTCTAAAGGTGGATGCATCCATTCTTTCAAGGATGATTTTCTGTTTTTTCTAATACAGGAAAAAAAAAGCAGAGTGGCGATTTCCATCTCTTTATGATAATCCATTATTGAAGCTCAGAGCCAGGAAATGAGAATTTGTTGCTTATCTGAGGATTCAAACCTCACTCACCATTAGATTATTTGACCATTTTGGGTACAGGAAGTTGTGCTATAGAGCAGAAAAGAATGCAAAAGTCATGCAGCCAAGAGAGAAAGCAAGTGGTGACATGACTGTCTCAGTTGTTAGAGCATTTACATGGAACAGAAAACTCTGTATAGTATTTCTAACCCCAAAAACTTCTTTCTATATTACTGCAAATGTCTCACCTCCTTTATTTTAGGGTAAACATGTTTAACTTAAAGTTCAGAGAGTATTACAGAGCCATTTTCAGGTGCTTTTCTTTCAAAACTGTAAAGCTCCTTTCAGAGTTACTGCTTTTCAGGATACAATCTCCCCTTCTACAAAGGATGACCCTAATTCCCTATTCTTATCCTTACGACCTTGCATTTGGCTGTTTGGCAGCACTAAAATGGATGTGTTTCAAGCGAGCCCAGGTTAACAGGCTACACAAATTGCCCTGTAAAACTGGCCTACCCTTATCCTTATTTACCACTCTACCATTCTTTAGAACACTACAGACTTTATGAGCAATAATTTTATATTTCTGGAACTGACAATATATAGAAATTATAAGTAGCAAACTGCCAGTCTGAAAAATGATCAGGAGCATTAAGGCTCCAATTCTGAATTCTCTTACATAACTATAGAAACTAGAAAGGCACAAAAAAAAAGACAAACACGTAACCAAAGTAGTATGCATGTTATTGTAGTGCAAAATAAATTAAAAAATAAAAATAAAAACCCCACAAACATTTATGAATTCACTACAATCAAATATAAAAAGTGGTAGTATATTAGCACATTAAAACTGAGTAGGCTTACCCCAAAATCCATTTTAATTTCCTCACTACTTCTTATAGAATACATTTTTGACAGATCTCTTTTTACATGCTGCATCCACCTCAGAAAAATTAACTATTATGCATTTTACTCTACTTCAACTCCTCATTCATTAAAGAAGCAGGATCTGGCAGTTATCACATGAATACCTTTCACATATGCAATGAATACTTTTGACTACAAGTCTATCCTATGTCCCAGTTGCGTGTGTGCCTAACTTTGTGCATGTGTTGAGTTCATCAGAACTATATTCAGTTACTTAAAGTTATGCTTGTTCCTAAGTGCTTGTAGAATCAGGATTGAGGTAAGATTGTCTCTGTGATAAAGGGCTAGTGGGTGTGCACTTTAAACCTTTTACTATTGCAGAATTTTACAGTCACAGAAAGGCTACGTTATTTGCTCCGTATTTCTTATTTCAATGGGACTTCCCATGTGAGTAGAATATATTTATGACCTAAATTGTAACATAAAGCTTAAAATACATCTACAAAATGCTATTTATTTCTAAAAATAAACAATACATTTTACATGCTAAGCAAGATACAAACCTTTTAGTACCCTTACTCTAATTATTTTAAAATACATCTACCAGATATGGCAATTTTTTCAATTTTTTTCCTTGCTGCCTATTTGAAATGACAAAATATTGAAACACCATGAAAGTTATTTATAGACATTCTTTAGCTTACAAAATTAATTAAATCATAGTAACCCTGAGAATAAGTAAGTTCATATCTTTTCCGTTCAACTTGCTCTTTCAAATGTAAAAGTATTTTGTTTAGCTTCTTCTACATCGTGATATTCATTAGACCACAGGATATAAATTGTGTATATAAATACTTGGCATAAAGTGCCTGGTAATTTATGCTAAAAATAAAAATCACATAATTTAGAGAAGAAAACCAGAAAAACTGTGAAGTAAAAAATAGGTGTGGTAGTTACAATTTTACTTTTTCAACTTAAGTACAGCTTTCATCTGCTGCCCTGAAAAACTAAACTAATGCATGTTTACAGCTTAAATTGGGTATGTGAATAAATTATATGTTAAAATGCTACATAGATAACCTCTGTAAATTCTCTCCCATGACAGAGTACCCTGTAAATGCCCTAAAACTTTGAATTAGTTTTATGATCTGTTATCACTTGAATTTCGTCCTAGCTTTTCAGTTCAGCTGTTGGTTTTAGAGAAAACATCAGGTCTTTGACTATCTTCAAAAATTTCATAACTAAAAAATTCTACCATTTAACCCTCCAATCTATGTAGTGCTGAAGATGATGAAAGTCTATTGACTGCCACAGGCCATAGATCAAATTCTAAAAACAGTCTCCAGCTACAGTATGAACTCTGCAAAGTTAATAAATGTCTACCATGTAGACAGTTGCAATGTGAAGAGCAGTATATGGAAAACGTCTTGGATGCAAAAAACTCCAAAATGACTCCCCAAATATATGGTACTTTTAATTAAATTTCATAAGTGTCTTCATAATTTAAGAGAATATCCCATGTGAAACTGGTTAAAATTGGACTGGGAAATTACACTGTGTGGTTTTCAGGTTTAACTATTTTTACAAGATTCTCCTGAGACTGACACTTTCAACAATTTGGGGTTTTATTTTAGTGAGAACTGTATCTATACTATAAATAGTATTTTATAGTATCTATACTATAAATAGATACTACAAAGGAGAAATCAGCAAGAACTACAAAATAAAGTAAGGAAAAACTGATTTATCATGCAATACATATTCAAGTTAGAAAAACAAATACTTCATATTTGCTTATGCTTTCTGAAAAATGACAGTAAAAAAGTAAGAAATATGAAAATCATATGTGTAAAAAAAATTAAAATCAGTGTAATATAATAGAAATTTAGCTCACGGTCAAGCAATTATCACCTCAACCATATACCAGATATATCACCACAATATTAACATAGTTTGAATCCCTAAGTTTATAAGCACGACAACCCAACAGGAAAGAGTGTAAATAAGTCTTTTTATTTAAATTAAAACTGCACAAAATAATTGCTGTCTAACCATATAACTTTAAAATATAGAACTCCACTTAACAGAAAGGATGCTTTTTTTTAACTAATTGAATACATTTACAGCATAAATGGAAATAAGTAACTGTTTTGAAGCGTGAAATCAGAGAACAGTGTTTTAATAATTAAATCGCATTAATTTAAAATTAGAAAAAAATATGTACAGTGTATTTTTCACTTGATAGAGAATATATAATATTTATAAAAGTTTACAACAGTTTACCTCAGGGTGCTCTAACGCAGCTCACTTTCTCTGCAATGCAAGTACCACACAATTTAAAAAAAAAATAGATGGCAAGCAATTTAACATTGAACTTAACAACATTTGGAGGTATTTCTGATAAGGAAGGCAGGCAAAATAATTTCAAAGCTCTCTAGGAACTTTTTCTCTAAGTTTTGTGATTTAATTTAAATAAATAAAACCAATCTGAATGTTATTTCAATTGCATTATCATTACTGCTCTTACATAGAAGTTTATAATTTCATTGACTGAACACTTTATCAATGTAAACTGAAATATTTGGGGCATGTTGCAGGTAAAGGTGAATGTTTTTACAGTCCACACTCTCCAATAACAGACTATTTATCATTCTTTGAAAAAGGGGACATGAAAAAACAATACTATGTGTGTGGCCCCCTTACCTTCACTTAATGCACTAAATACCGGTTTTTTAGAAAATCATGCAGTTTCTGCACCATTGATAATCTGACAGTAAGTATTTATTGAAGGTAAAACACTCATTGTCTGTTGACACTATTTGTTTTAATATATAATCTTGCTAACCAAATGATCTTTAAGCAATGCAGATAAGCAATGGCATGCAAAGGGTCACTTAAATGCCAATTTGACTGTTTCATAAACTTAAGCATTCTTTTCCCATGACTATTCTCAGCTACTTAATTGAAAGTATTATCCATTTACAAACTTTAAGCTCGTCATAAAAAGGCTCTCTCCTGTACCCAATAGACCTTTCAGGACCCTAAGAACAACAAAAGCTAATAATTAAAAGCTTCCCCCCTCCCTCCTTTTTTTTAAACCTCATTAGACAAGCGAAGCAGCAACTTATACTACATCTAAACAAAGACTTATATAAGATCTGTAAAGATCTTATTAGCAGTGAAGACCATAAAACTGAAGAGTCTCACTTGACATGGGACGGACAGGATCAGTTAAATTAGGACATGGTCTGTGGTACTTTCGTAATCTGCACTCCTACTACCGAATGACAGATATAACCCATAACAAGAGCAAAGTAATAAGCAGTTGTCCTTAAATTACAGCCCTCCATGTAAAATCTCCTGATTTTCAGACAAGCACTGACTGTAATACAAATTCAAGTTAATGAATTTTTAATACATCTTCTCTATTTAAAGATGATGGCTTACAGCTAGCATTGCTTATATTAAATTTGTGGTATTCCCCATTGTTTGTTTTTAATTATTTTGATTAGATTATGCTTGGAATTGTATGGACAAATTCAACTTCCACATAAGCAACTTCAGTTTCTGCTGAAGTCAAGAGAAGTTTCATCTGCATACAGCAGGACTGAATAGGCACTCTGGATTTAAAAAAAAAACATAAATCAGAACTATTTCAAGGAGAAAAACAGCAAATTAAAACTATAGACAACCAACTTAATTTGACAATTTAAATTAGAAATTGCAAGTGTTCAGATGCAAATTTGGGGAGATGGAATTATTTCTTCTCCAAACCCATCTATCATGCTATGCACTAATACCAATATATTTTGCAGTATTTTCTCTATAATGATGAAATAAGATTTAAAAACTGCTTGACATTTGAAGCCTGAGAAGGCAATAATAGTTGCAAGTCATTTTCCTCTTGTAGCTCTTTCTGAACTTCATCTGGTTTAATTTTTTATATTACTTTTCCCTCCACCTCTAGCATATCCAAGGATGAAGCCTAAAATATTCATCAACAGAAGATAAACATGGCTTTACAAACTGGTAAGTGATATAGATGCTTTCACACTCAGTCTGGAGTAGGACATGGAGCAATGGCTCACAAGCAACTGACCATCAGTTTAGAACTGCTGTAACTACACTGATCACAGCAGCGCTCATGGCTGTGTAGTTATCCATCATTCAGGATATAGAATAAGCAGAAAAGTGTGATAAAACGAACGTCCCGATGTGCCCTATGTAAACTGCACTTCTGAATAGTGTACAAGATGAGTGCATATTAATACGTTACAAAAAGAATAATCAAGAGAGCATCAGAACATGAAACCTAGAATATGAACATCTAAAATTTGTTTTATATTTTTAAGTAAATCCAAACAAACACACATAGTTTAAAGAATGACATTTTTTAAAAGTTTCTTCAAGGTTATGTTTATTAAATGCATGTATTTGAGCAGAAATATAGATGTAAGGAATTCCTACTGTTTCCACCCACAGCTGCTCATTCCTATTTATTAGAGGACCACTGGCTTATTTGTGCCAAAAAATGTGGTTTTTTTACACTGTGAAATAGATCAGGTAACATCCATGATAAAAAAAAACAGTAAAAGAAAAAAGTGTGAAGGGAAGACAGAAATCAGTTTAGATCTTCTGTAGAGTGTGCCCACATAGAAATTTTGTTAGAGGCAGCTCACTCTCACAAACAGCAAGAGCAAACAGCAAAGAAAATGATGACTGAAGTCATCATGACTGACAAAGTGTCTGCATTCGTTTCATTAAACTCAGCTTCAGAAACTATACCTTTGTCGTGCTCTTTCCATATTGTGACAACCTCCAGAGGTCCTTTCCAACCTCAATGATTCCACAATTCTACATCCAGCAAACTGTTATGCTAATACAGACTAGCAGTGCCATCAATAAAAAGAATTCTTCTGAACTCCACTTAAAATCTTGCATATTTAACACAGCAAAGCAGGTTCAAGAAAATAAATAAGTATAATCATAGCATAAAAAAGACAGACAGAAACAGAATAACACAGTGAGGAAAACTAATTTTGAAGTGCTTTGGCTTGAAAAAATTTTCTCTCTCAATATGAAAAGTAAGACAAATATTTTTGCACAGCTCTTCCCGATACACCATCATAATTACTTCTGGAAGGCTGGCTAGCTTAGTTTACAAGAACAAAAATAACAATTGTCCTGACCAAATGACTTTCTAATTAAGATTTTCAGTCACTTATCTGGTTAAATGAATCACAAAAGCACAGGATTTTATTGCTCTTTGTCCAGTCACATGCTTTATTTATCCCAGAATATAACTGGGCACAATATCTATGTCTACCAATAACTTCAACAATATTTAAAGTCTTAGAAGAAATCACTGCATAAAAAAATTTTGGAAGTTTATAGTTCATAAATAAGTATATTAATCACCAAGTAAAAGATACTGAGAACTCTAGAACATACCTAAATGAGTCACCACCTTCTGAAAAAGCTTATTCAAAATTCCATATATTATTAGTTTATTTTTCAAATGATTACCACTATTCATAACAGCACATACATGAAAATATATGAAGTATCAAAGTCAGATATTTGATGTTTACCAGAGAAACTGGAATTCCATCAAAATTTTACTTAGAGAAAACAGGCTAACAAAAATAAGGAATATAGACAAGTTTGAATGTAATATGTCTACCTGAAAAAGTACCATTATAATGTGCCAAATATAGGACTATGACTTTCGCTTTTGAATGTTAGGTAAATGTTTCTGTCATGATCTCTTGTCCAATTTAAAGAAAAAAAAGTATCCTGATTGAATGCATTGCCATGACCAGCGTTTGAAATGCCCAGATAGTCAAATAATTTGGGGGAAAAAAACAATGTAAGTGATATCTAAAGCAACAGAAGATACCCAATAACATTTGTCGATGTCATATATACCAATATGGCTAATGAAAACCTCCAAAACTGAAATTATAGCAGCTACTACTTGAAAATCATAAGCCAAAGTTCAGTGATTTTGTCTTTTCTGTGACACAGATCATGAAAAGGGACTTCAACACACCGTTGCTAATGAATTATGGACACTGTACTAAGTAGAAGGGCGTTCCTTCAAGATTAAAATCAGAGAACATGAGCCAACACACACACTATTTTTACTGTATATACTCTAATACTTTATTTCATTTTCTTTGTAGAAATACCAGTGAAATAACACACAACTTTTTAATCAAAATATTTGTGTGATTCAGTCACAGATGTAACATATAATTACAATAATTAAAGCAAATATCTCCATTTTTTTCATCTGACTGTTTTGTGCACACCAAATTTGCAAGTTAATCTGCCAAATCAATCAATTTACTTTCAAATTACATGGGTCTTGCCACCCACTGAGTGAAGTAAAATAATTTAAGCAATAAGATGTCATAAAAACACGCCAATGAATTGTATTCTATAGAAATACTAATACACAGTACATTGCAAATCCTTTGTATAGAAATTCTTCTGCTAAGGATATGATAAAGCATTTATCTAATACATATGGGTTCTTAAAACTATTTTTCTTTTTCTAAAATTTTGTCTCTGATGGCACTGGTCTCTTGGCGCTGATCTCTTCTCTCTGGTGACCAATGACAAGACTCAAGGGAATGGCAGGGAGAGGGAATGGCAGGGAGATAGAATTGTAGAATCATAGAATGACCTGAGTTGGAAAAGACCCACAAGGACCATCGAGTCCAACTCCTGTCCCTGCATGGGACACTCCAACATTCACACCATGTGTCCGAGGGCGTTGGCCAAATGCTTCTGGAATATAGCCAGCCTTGGCGCCATGAATGCTTCCCTGGGGAGCTGTTCCAGTGCTCCATCACCTGTTGGGGGAAGAACCTCTTCCTAATACCCAACCAAGACCACTCTATCCACTCCCTCAGATCCTATCACTGGTCACTAGTGAGAAGAGATCAGCGCCTGATCCTCCTCCCCTTGTGAGGAAACAGTAGACGGCTATGAGGTCCCCCCTCAGTCTCCTCCTCTCCAGGGGAGGTTTCAGTTGGATGTTAGGAAAAGGTTCTTCACCCAGAGGGTGATGAAGCACTGGAACAGCTCCCCAGGGAAGAAACCACAGCACCAAGCCTGACAATATTGAAGAAGCATTTGGACAACACCCTCAGACACATGGTGTGAATGGTCGGATTGTCCTGTGTAGGGGTAGAAGTTGAACTCTATGATCCTTGTGGGTCCCTTCCAATTCAGGTCACTCTGTGATTCTGCGATATTTAAATGACGTAGCATTTGTGTTAAATAGGACCAAACATATGTTACCTTTTCAGGTGCCAACGTTGCAAACTACTTTTTTTACAGGATCACTGAACACACATTGGTGGGTGTTGTTGCACACTGCCCAAAATAATACTGTCTAAAGCCCACCGTCATAGTACTCCAGTACTGTTTAAACAACTTGGAAACTGCTCTGTTGGCAAATTGCATATAATTTAGAAGTAATAAACAACCTAACTCTATTCTTGAATATTATAAAAATGACCATCAGTGACATTGTACTATGAATTGTTTACACATCAGTCAGCACATTTAGTTTAGTAACCAATCGATGAATTGATGTTACTACCTGAAAGCATAATTATTAAATAAATTATATAAAACATTATAGCTAAGTATGTATGGCACATGAGAGTTCACTTACTGAAGGATTAGAAACATTTCTGACCTGTAGAGACAAATATTATAAAGAAAATTTAAAAACACAGTATTTCTCTAATTAGCAGATTTTTTTTAAAGCAATAGAATTCAATTTTCATTAATTTTCTTCAACAAAAGACCTCTAACCCACCTAACAAAAATAATTTTTCTACAACAAAATTTCCTAATAAATATGAATCCTCAGCTGTAGAAGAATGCCAGTCAACTGGAACCGCTTGGGCCAGCATCACCAGGTCACTTAGGGCACTACTTCAGGTCCACTGTAGCCCCATTGAAGAACGCAGTGCCAAGACCGATGAGGTGTTTCTGTCATCTCCCTACAAGTCACTCAGAGAGAGAGCTCCTCTGTCCCTTAAATCTTCAGGGTAAGCTGAGTGAATCTTCAGTTCTTGGCTATCCTAAAATTGATCAGGAAAATTGGATGCTGATGTTCTGGAATTCTAGGTGCCTATGTTTCTCTATCCCTTTCTCCGTGTAACTTGAAGAGACAAAAAAAAGGTCGAAGTCCAATAAGTGATAGGAGTTGAATCAGCAGCTGTAGCAAGGCTCTTAGACATTCAGAAGGTTTCTCATTTTGACTAAACCTCTGCCTTATAATGACTAGAGCTTCAAACAACATACTCTCAAACAGTGGGCCATCAATAAGCACCCCATATGTGCATTTCATCCTCTTTTCGTTTTGATGTGTTTATTTCCTCCTTCTCAACACCCGTATCCATCTTCCCTCATAGCTTGTCCAACTTTGTGTTCATCTTATTTATTTAGGTTTAGGCCAAAATTATCTGGTATCTCTGCACGTAACACTGCCTAGTGGAAACATACCCCATTCTTGGTTGTCTTTATTATACCCCTGTAAACATAATAGCGTTTTCCTTCCTTACAATAAGCATATATAATAACTTTAAGACGGATTAATCGCTTACATGGCAGCTGCAGAAGGAATCAGGTGAGGGTTTTTAGTACCTAATTATACGCTTGAAATACCAGAACAATAGAAACTTATAATATATGGGAAAAAAATATTATTTGGTCTTAACAAGAAATTTGTCATTGGTGATATTGTCTCTATAAACTACATCCGTGTTCTCTACTAAAAATCTAAGCTTTATAGAGTTGATATCATAAGGACAGGTTTTCGTCACGTGTGAAATATCACAAAACCAAGAGGATATTAAGCATTATGCCATTTTTTCAGGAAGGCATCCACTTGTTAAATGTAGATTAGGATTCTATTTATGCATTGTTTCATTTGTAATCTACTTTCCAATCTCATAAAGAAAAGCCTAACCCAACATCTGACCGAATGAACCTTAATTTGATTTTCCTCTAACCTTAAGCTGCAAGACCAGTATGAAGACCTGTTTTATACAAAATCTTCTTTTAAAGGGCAGGTGGTAAGGAAACAGCTTGAAGATCTCTATATGGTCTAAAGCATCAAAACCTTAAGCATGGGAAAATTAATATTATCTCACAATAGTACTAACCCTGCTTACCTGCTTCACCTGCTTAACAGCTCATCTTTAGGTCAAGACTCATTTTCTGCTGCTTGAGGTCGTTTCTAAACTACTGGTGTCTTCCGAGGGAAAGGGAAAAAACAATCAATGTTAAGAGGTGAATATATAATGTCGTTTTTTAAAACACTTTTGCACTCCTTGCAGGTGATTCAGTACAATATTTATTATATGTAATTATTCTTTCATCCTCCGTGCATTTTATAATGCACCTAGAACACTGTATCAGTTTTATCTTAAGCCAACTATTTCCTCAACAGCTAACCAGATTTCTTAAAATAAATATAGTAATAGGCAAAGGACCTACAATGATTAACACTCAGTATTTATAGAGGTTTCTCATCAAAGATCTGTTCTGTTTCTTCTACAAATTGCCCTAAGAAGAAATTGCAAAATGTAAGAAGAAACATGTATCAGAAATTTATACCAAGAGTTCTACGATCCTTTAAATCAAATTAATCATTAATGCCTCTAAACATTAAACAATCTCCCAAACACATCTAAATTTAAATATTTAAATTTTTAAAACAGTTTGAATGAAAGGCATAGAAGGATGGGAACTAATATACACTAATATAGATGAATATCTTACGAGAAAAACAGAAGTATATTTATGATTTATGAAGTACCAAAATCTCCTCAAGGACTACTTCATTTCCTTCCCAATTTTATCAGTTTAAATTACGAACTACCTATCTCAACTCTGCAAGCAAATAGGAGCACTATTAACTTATTATATTTTAGCATTCGTAGATAGTGCAGAATGTTACCAGGCTTGCTTGGTGAAAACTTGGCAGGACTTGAGATTCTGGTTTTATTTCCTCTTGTTCAATAGGTACCTATATAAGGAAGAGAAGAAAACTAGTGTCAAACAAGAACGCTGATATTATATATATATTATCCATACTACCTCATAGAACTAAAGAACATCAAAACAATATAGATGCATAAACTAAAATTTGGGTCTTCATTACACAAACTAGTTTGAAAGCAACAGGGACATTCAGAGACAAATTATCTCAGGTTCATCTTTGCAAACATTTACACACATGCCTAATTTTTTACTATCAGTAACTTCATCATGGAACTGTTTATAGTAGAGACATTTAAAAGCTGAGTGTAATTTTCATTTAATCATTTTCTCCACATAGAAAATTATATTCCACCAGCAGAAAAGCTAAGACAAAATTTGAAGTTGCTCTCAGCTCCCAGATATACTATTATTTCTCGTCAAAGAAACAGTTAAACAAGTCCTCTTCTGGTTAAGACTTACCCATACCAAAAAAAAAAAAAAAAAAAAAGAAATAAAATGCAGCAACAACTCTGAAAACAGATGGTAGACTTAAGGATAGCCTACTTTCTAAGCACCTGGTTAGCACATACGTATGTAACTCAGCACACACGTACATTACCTGTTGTGTCACATACTGGCTTGAGAAACCAAGATTTTAAGATAACAGTAACAAACAGAAACATCACAAGCAAACTACACTTCATTTTAGAATACAGTTCTTTAAATCTGCTACAGAAATGTTAAATATTTCTGGGGAAAATATTTCAGAGCCACAAGTTCATACAAGAATGCACTAAAGCTATCAGCTGAGTATATGTTAGAAACAGGCTGTCAAATCATGAAAAAAATCTTTTGCTGGCACTGTAAATGTCCATTTGCTCTTTTAATGTAAGAATCTTCAACACGGTCAAATTTTTATTCCACTGAGTGTATTGACTACCTGGTAATCTAAAAATATTAATTTTTTTAATGCCTAGGATTTTTTGCATGTAACTTTAATACCACATAAGAAGCATATTCTGAGCTGTAACATTTTTTTCTTGCATATTAGAAAATTGAAAGGAAAAAGGAGGAGTCTCCAGGCCAACACAAAGTGATGCATATACTATCCCACAAATGTGAACTATAAAGCAACAAAAACATATAGCCTTTTAGAAGATTTCTACATATTAGTGTTTTGTTTTTAACCAAAGCCTTGGTAATTTATCTATCTTTGACAGAAAAGACAGCTTAAAAAAACCCCAACTGATATTACAAATTTTTTCATCACCACGAAAGCAAGGAACTAAAATGGAGGAATGGAGTAACAACTCAGACTAAAAGGAACAGATTCAACATTATCTTCTCAAGCTGTACCAAATAATCTTCTTTTTGCAACACATACATATTTTCAAACATGGACTATTAATTATTACTGTCCATCTTAGCCAACGGCAATTCTTTATCTATTCAATTTATTATCCCATTCATGGTACCAAAGAGAAATTTTCACAAAGCTTTCCATTCAACCAGACTAGATCAACTTACATTTCTAAACTATTGCATAATATGTAAATTACAATTTTACATATTAATTTTCCTATTCTGCCAAAACCAATAGAATTATATGAGCAAATATTATTTTAATTTCAGTTTAGACACCTGTACATGTGGTGTGATTGCGTTCCTTTGTTGGGTACAGTGTTTTCTCTTTTGTCCACTCACCATGGGAGAATCACAGGCACAATGCTATTGCGTTATTTTAATAAAATGATGTGTACTGTGTATATATGTACTATGGGCTGTGTGTTTGCATTAGCAAAAACAAGGCCAAAAAGGTATGATATAACTTTGGGAAATAAAAGTACTGAGAACTGTGGCAACTCTTATTTCCTATGGGAATCTGTTCTTGAGTGTTCTGCCCATTCTTGAGGAAGCTGTTTCCTGCAATGATATTTCAACCTCGTGATGGAAACATCTACTGTGCCTTTAAAAACAGGTTTATGAGCCATAGCCTTCCTCCTGCAGGTGTAGAAAACAATGTAGGTAGCCAAACACCTTGATAATTCATAGAAAGCATTTTAATATTTTCAGTGATTTTTGTACGTCTGTTGTATCTTTTGTAGATGAAAAGACTCATTGTGAGTCCTGATGTACAGAAAAATAAAAATTTTTTTGTTGTTCGAGATTTTTTTAATAATTACCTCTAAATTTATCTTACTTAAACATTATCAGCCAGTTTTTCTTTGATTCCTCATTAGAAATTACATACTAGTAAAATAAATTATCATCCTCTGTGTTGTGACAAGAAAATTCTCTATCACCACTGCAGAGAATATCCTGATCAATGACAAAACAAAGCCAACTTAGACTTAGAAAAGGCCTTATAGCATCTAAAAGGAAAAATATAAAATATTTTAATAAGCCTCCTAAAAATATAGCTTTATCATAAAGCAATATATAATCTGTAGTATAACTTTCATTAAAGAACATATACAGCAATAATAATAAGTGAAATAATGTGAAGTTATGAGCAAATATTTGTTTATATTTGCTTATAGATATAAAGCAACCACAGGTCTGTCTCTTCTTGAATTTGAATCTTCATCAAATCACTTTTGAGAGACCATAAGTGCTTTTTAGAGAAAGTTTTCCCAAAGTCTCGCTATTGAGATTAACTGACAGGAGCTAGATATAGTTCTTAAAAATAAAGTATATTTTATGTTGGATTCTTGATAATATGGTGCCCTGTATAGTCCTTGCTTAACAGAAGCATTCAAATGTGATGCTATCTTTCAAGAACAAAAATGTTGTTCATTTAGTCACCATCCTCAAAAGCTCATCTAAGGTACCAAATAACTGATCTGCTGAAACCAATAACTAAAGACAATGAGCTGCAGGTTCATCACCAAGAAAGCTGAACATCAAGCTGAATACCAAGAAAATGCATTTCTGAAATGAATATAAACACTCTCCTATGGATACTGAATCCAGCATATGACTTAATAAATCAATACATTTCAGGGGTAGCAACAAGCCTCAAGGCAACAAAACTACTCCAGGCATTGGAAATTATATTATTCTTATAATAAAAATTCTCTTTAACGGAAAACGTGTTAGGAATCATTATTCATAACTGATTCCCCTCAGAGGAAACTGGGCTAAGCACTAATGTCCCACCGAGCTGGCATTCCTTTCTCCACACAATACTTTTTTCAATGCTGGGGGAAAAACAGCTCTCAGCCCCCACAGCAATATCATTAGCTATCAATTCTAACCAGTCATTAATGCAAGAACAAGATAAAGAGAAAAAGAGAACAGATTTTTTTTTTAAGAAATGAAAAACACATTTAATTCTGAGAGTTTATTTTCATGTTGGTAGTTCTGTTCTTTTCCTAGGTATTTCTGCTTCATTTAAAAGACTATACTTCTTACTTCATTAGAGGAGGCAAGCCTTGAAGCTCAGTGTAAAGTAAACAAACCATGCATAATAATAATAAAGAATTGCCAGTCTTCATCCTATTTATAAGGTCACTTAAGTTCAAAAGACACCGGCCTTTGATTAAAAAAAATGTAATCAGCAAGGGTGTTATTCATGTCCATATGTCCATACCTAAAAAAACATGAAACAACAAACAACTGGACCAGAAAGTCACTAAGTTCAAATTTTCATTTCACTTTGAACCTGACTGATGCAAGTCTTCGAAATAAAGAATTAAACATCACAATACTTCAGAGGTCAGATTTTCAAAGCTCAGAGCCCAGCTACTCCCACTACAAACAAGATAAAATCAGTTCTTTTCACTTCCAATTAAGTACATTAGAACTTGCTAGCTGCCAGACTTTTAAAATCTAACCTAGAACATAAGCCATATTCATAAAAGAGTAAGAAAAAAACAAATGATGCACGCGTTATTTATCACTAATAATTATTCTGGGTAAGTTGAATAAGAAATGGTTTTCCAGATCCAGGATCTTCTTTAGCCCTCTTTCCATGTGTCCTCTAATATTTTTGTATCCAGCTGGCAAATTGCAACCAAAGGGAACAGTCTCAAATTATTACATTCCTAAACTACAAGTCAAGCAATGAAGATGGATCATTTCAATGCTGCCACATTGAGGAAAGTCATCTCTGATTTCAAACCCAATTGAAATACACCAGAAAACATACAGAGAGTGGGAAACATCACAAATGTCTCAAATGCAAAACCCGCCCTCTGAAGAACAGAACAGAAGAAAATAAAATCAGAGGATGTAAAACTATTGGAAACTACAGACTACTGCTGCTCATAGACTTGCACATTAAAATTAACTCAGCTCAGGATTCTTTTTACTCTTAGCTTTTGTATTTAATCAAAAGACAGTCATTTTCACATTAAGGGAACACAAGGTTCTACATTTACATACTACGAGAGTTACTCTGATCATAAAAGCTAGCATTTTGCCAGCTGGGGGAAACAATGTTCGTTATCATCTCCTAAAACACAGGTTCTTACGCTTTTTATCAGACTTCCATACTTCCTTAGTTCAGCCTCCATGTGTCTATTCATTCCAAGGCATCCCTAACAAGTGTTAGCATGAATACCATGTGTGATAGTGGGTTTTGTGACCCAAGTTTCAGCCCTCTTGGAACTAGAGGGAAACAATCAGTCTGGCTAAGAGAGGACAACAAGCTATCTGATGAGAAGTTACTAGCCAAGAAATCAGCAACCTGCTGGTGAAAATCTAGAAAAAAATTCTGTAGCATCTACCTGATGCCTAGTATCACTGATCTCACTGTAATTAATTGAAAGGACTCTCTTACAGCTTCTTACACAATCTACCTAACTGTGACAATAAAGAATCTGTCTTACAAAGACTTCACAAGCTAAACAATAACTAAAAGAAGAAATACTTCCAACAATATCCAAATGCATTTAATGCACTTTTTCATCTGTCACATGAATATGTCATCTTAAAAAAAGGAAAAGGAGATTAAAGAAAAGACGTATTAAACCATAAGCAGTCTAATAAAAACAAAACCCCCAAAGTGCTTATGCTCTAATATATTTTGGTATTGGCTAATTTTTCATTTCTAAGAGACATCAAAAACTGGCAGAAGAAGCAGTGGAGAATACTCTAATACATTAGAGTCTTTATCCATTTGTTTTGTCTGGCTTCTGTGTTGTAACACATTGTAGGAGCTGAAAACAAAATATACAACTCTTATAAAAGTAATATTTACCCAAGAGAAAAATATTGCTCTTGTTCTGGTTCACCTACTTCCATTTTTATGTCGTAGTTCTGGCCAAGAACACTCTCCAGGCGTGCTTTGATCATTCAGTCTGAGGGAGATGGAGAAGTAAACTCCAGGGAAGCAATTATTTCATCAACAGACCTTCCAGCCACTTTCACGGGCAATGTTGGTGTGGAAGAAGGCTCTTCAGGTTTGCTCTGCTGGAAGTTCTTCTCGTATATTTTTCAAGTGTCTGGTCTAGTCACATCTCTTGCCTCGTCCAACTGTTCTCGAGCAGACCTCACACTTGGCTGCTTGCTTCCTTTTCTCAGTACTATTCCCAACTCAATATCTAAATCTTGTTGCTTTGTTTTTAAAATCTCTCTGCTTCTCTTCTTACAACTTTCTCTGATTATTCTTCTCTTTCTTAAAATGTTTTTACTCGTATCAGAATCTGTATGGCTAAATTCCCAACTACCTATTTCTCCAGCTTTACCTCTTTTTTAATTCCGAGGATCCATGTGTAGTATACTCATTCTATTCTTTACTAGCAGCTTTTGTCTTTTCTAATGACACAGGGGAGTTATTAACTTGAAAATTAGACCTGTGGTTACTTGGCTTCTGAGGTGGTGCAAATGATGCTATTACTGGCAATTTTATAACTGTACTTTCAGGACTACAAGTGGCATTTTCTTTGTTAACTCTTTCAGAGCAACTTCTCTGATTTTTATCAGCACCGTCTTCTTCTACAGATTTAGTTTTTTGAGTCATCACCCTGAGATCAGGAGTTTGTTTTTTCATGGCTCTTACTTCAGAAGATATCCTTACTTTCTGTGAACACCAGAAGGTCCAATGAATTAATTAGGAATATTTTTATTTATATTCATGACGGGCTTATGTGGACTCTTTGACCTCTGGAGAGGACAATGTTCTTACCTGATGCAATTGATCCGGTGCTAAATCTTCCAATAAGATTTCCAAAATGCTCATGCCTCTAGCAGCAGTAACTATTGCTTGTTTGATCTTTATATCCCACTGAGATTCCCTGCACATAGTCTCATGTTCCTTAATCATATTCAGCTCTTCCACAGAATTTAGTGCAAAGTCCTCATACTTTCTAGCAATTCTCTCCTACTGTACGCAGGTTGAAAATTCAAACAGAAATGAGTTTTTGTATTTTATATACCGATAGACAACCCAGTCTTGCAAAGATCAGTTCATTTTGCTAAGGGCCCCACAGATTATAACAAGACTGTTCTGAGCACGTACGATTAAGCACCAGCAAGATCTGTTGTCATTTCACCTGAGGGAACAACTGAACCATTTCTATCTTCGGGAACATAAACTGGGAGTTGGACAGGAACTCCCAAGAGAGAAAAAAATGAAAAACCAACGTTGAAGGTCGACACTTTCTTAACGTAACCACAAGAAACTGTCCCCTACAAAACCCAGTGACCCGCCCGCGCCTCACTTCTCCCCTTCGAGCAGACAAAGGGCCTCGCTCCCACGAGAACAGCAGCTCCCGGCCCCCACCGCCCACAGCCGGGCGCCGCCGGGACAGGCAGGGGCAGGACCCCCGCCACGCACCGACACAGGAGGGCTGCCAGGCTCCCTCCACCCGGCGCGGGCCACCTCAGGGACAACGAGCCGGCCCGACGGGGAGCCGCCGCCGCTCCCTCCGGAGCCCACGGCCAAGGGAAGGACGCGCTCCTCTCCCAAGCAAGGCGGCTCTCGCTGGGGCGAGGGCGGGCAGCGCCCGCTGCCACCCCTAGCGAGCGCCCCCTGGCGGCGGGGAGGGCCCAGGGTCCCGCTGCCAGCACCGCTTCTTCCCCCTCTCGCTCCCCGTGGGAGACGCAGGCGTCTCGGGCTTTGCTGGGAATTCTCTCTCCTGAATGAGTATCACAGTATCACAAGGTTGGAAAGGAACTCTGAGATCATCAAGTCCAACTATAACCCAACACTAACACCAACACCCACACTAACACCAACCATCATCTAAACCATGGCACTCAGTGCCTCATCCAGTCTCCCCTTAAACACCTCCAGGGTCGGCGGCGACTCCACCACCTCCCTGGGCAACGCATTCCAATGGCCAATCACACTTTCAGTGAAGAACTTTTTCCTAACATCAAGTATAAACTTTCCCTGACGAAGCTTGAGTCCATGCCCTCTAGTTCTGTCACTGGTCACCCGAGAGAAGAGACCAACCCCTGCCTGATTACAACCTCCTTTTAGGTAGTTATAGAGAGCAATGAGGTCTCCCCTGAGCCTCCTCTTCTTCAGACTAAACAGCCCCAACTCCCTCAGTCGCTCCTCATCGAGCTTGTGCTCCAGCCCCTTCACCATCTTCATTGCCCTCCTCTGGACACACTCCAGCATCCTGACATCTTTCCCAAACTGAAGGGCTCAGAACTGTACACAGTATTCAAGATGAGGCCTGACCAGTGGGACGTACAGGGGGACGATAACTTCTCTGGTCCTGCTCACTACACTATTCCTGATGCAGGCCAGAATGCCATTTGCCTTCTTGGCCACCTGGGCACACTGCTGGCTCATGTTGAGCTTCCTGTCCACCAGCACTCCCAGGTCTCTTTCTGCCTGACTACTCTCCAGCCACTCTGTCCCCAGTCTGTAGCTTTGCATGGGATTGTTGTGTCCAAAATGAAGTACCCAACATTTGGACTTATTAAACATCATCCCATTAGAATCAGCCCATCTCTCCAGTCTGTCCAGGTCCCTCTGTAGGTCCATCCTACCCTCTAACAGATCAACCCTTCCTCCCAGCTCGGTATCATCTGCAAACTTGCTGATGATGGACTCAAACCCCTCATCCAGATCATCAATAAAGAGCTTGGATTTGAAGGTCTGCAAGTTTCAGCGTCATCCAGAGACATTGTTAGAAATGTTCAAGCTGAACCACGGGTTTCTGAAGGGCACAGCATGGCCATATTTTGTATTATTTGTACTTTTTTATTATTTGTAGCATTGTAGTCTCGCTTCTCCTCTCTGTAGGGCAAACCCTATCCTGCTGTGAGTCACGGGCTCTTTAGAGTTGTGCCCTGAAAACCAAACTTATGAATGGCATTGCTGGGGATCTGTGGGCCATGCAATGTGACCACTTCCTAGATGCAATTACAGGTGCATTTTCCTGTCAAACTGATTTTCCCAGTTGCCAAAGAGTCATCTTGGAGAAGGCCCAACTCAGCTGCCTTTCACCAATCAATAAAGTTTCTGTCATCAGGATTTTATTTACAATGCTAGGAACATGAGCCAACAGTGGCCCAATGGCATCTTGGTCTGTATCAGAAACAGTGTGACCAGCAGGACATTGTGTTTGTGCCTCTCTACTCAGCACTGGTGAGGCCACACCTCAAATCCTGTGTTCAGTTTTGGGCCCCTCACTACAAGAAAGGCATTGAGGTGCTGGAGCGTGTCCAGAGAAGGACAATGAAGCTGGTGAAGGGGCTGGAGAACAAGTCCTGTGAGGAGTGGCTGAGGAAACTGGGCTTTAGTCTGGAGAACAGAAGGCTGAGGGGAGACATCATCACTGTCTACAAATGCCTGAAAGGAGTCTGTAGCGAGGTGAGTATTGGTCTCTTCTCCCAAGTGACATGTGATATGACGAGAGGAAATGCCCTCAAGTTGTGTCAGGGGAGGTTCAGACTAGACATTAGGAAAAATTTCTTCACTGAAAGGATGGTCAGGCACTGGAACGGCTGCCCAGGGACTTGGTTGAGTCTCCATCCCTGCAGGTGTTTTAAAGATGGGTGGACAAGTTTCTCAGAAATGTGGTTTAGTAGGCGACAGGTATGGCTGGACTCAGTAATCTCAAAGGTCTTTTCCAACCAGGCAATTTTATGATTCTATGAATTGCCTGCAACAGGATAGACTATGCCTCAGACTCTATGAACCAACCAGCTTTGCAGAATTAGCGTGAGCAAATGGTCTGCAACCAATTCTCTGGGAGGAACCGTGGCTCTGTGTCTTGGAGTTTAACTAGCCTGTCTTTCAAAGGACAGAGTATCAAGTATATTTGACAGCTGTCTCGTGAAAGTTAAATGTTAACACTAGTTCTTTCTACACCTAAAGTATGAAGTAAGAGTGGAGCAAGAAATTATATGACCATTTCAGTGTCCAACAAATGCAGGAATGATAACATGTGCTGAAAATCATCAAAATTCAGGGGAGAAAAATTTAAATGAACATATAAATTAAAAGAAAATATAAGAAGTCAAAGTGAATTAATAAAGATGGATATAACCATGGCACAAACCTACAAGGTCACATTGACCAGGTTCCCAAGAAGGCTCATTGTCTAGAACATAGGCAAAGTGAAGCAGCTTATAGCAGTAAGGGGGGCAGGGGAAAGTTTCCCGCATGTAATCTGAACTCAAAGCAATGGAATTTCGAAGAATCTCTGGGCTGCAACAGTTTGCAAAATTATGTTGGAATCCACTAGTGTCTCTTACGGGGGTTAAAAATAAGTTCATATTTTTCCTACAGTTTAGGTCCCCAAACACCCATGTGATAACAAGGAACTGTAAGGACTAACTCCATGTATTGGATTCAAATATGTCACTCCACTGATTGAAAGACTTCACTGATCTAATAGACGAATGTCTTCTGTTATCCTCTGCTTTCATTGTAGCTTTCAGCTATGACTTTGTACCTTTTTTCCCTACCTAGCTGTATTCCGGAAGTTCAAGAGAGTAGCCAGTGTACTTCTTGAACAAAATGCTTGTTACAGTGGGCTAGATGGCCCAATTTTAGCTTGCTACTGCAACTTAAAACTTGTTGAAGGTGAAAAACTCATTAGCCAATCATATTACATCCCAATTAATAGCAGATTTTCTTCCTCTGATTGCAAGATAACTGATTAAAGCCCTGTAATACATGCCAGAAACCTTATCTATTTGGTGTCTAATTTGCTTCTCCCTCTCTAGCAGGAATCTCAGAGTAGTCTGAGGAGCAGAAGGCGGAATGTGAAGTCGTTGATCTGTGTTGAAAGATTCCTGTCCAGCAACGAAGTGTTTGATTGCCTCATTGAAGATGAATTCTATTAGCAGTTTAATGCAGTTGTAAGCCTAGAGAACAGATCCATTTCAAATTAGTTAACAGTAAGTAAATTAGTAAACAGTTAAACAATATAATTTACCTAGAACAGTTCCTCTGCAGGAGTCACAGTGGGATGTGGAAGAAAAGACCCTTCATGTGAAGAGATATTTGCAGCAGGAAGCCCCCGTAAGAAGCTGATGAATGGCAAGTATTTACATTAAAAAAAAAAAATAGGAAGAAGGAAAAATCCTTAAGATATTGGTTTCCTCTTTAGGTTAATAGTTGTGGTAAAATGGAAAATGAGTATGCTGTGTTATCTTTCTGTATCTGTTTTCTGTCAGTTCTGCTTGCAGCAGACCAGAGGCTGGCTCCTAGAGAGTGTTGTAAGGAAGGTTCCTGCCTTGGTTCATAAATGTTTACTGTTTTATAGCATTTAGACTAGGTCTTGCAAGCAAAGACACTAAGCACCCAAGGGGAGCTGATTTCAAGTTAAATCCCAAATGCTATATTTTTACCCTACTCAGCCACACACATTGCTTAGCAGCCATTCCAGGAGTAAGAGTTGCCAATAGATCCTCAGCCTGAGCTCCAAAGACGACAGCTGCAAAGATTCTTGTCTCTAGTAAATGGGAAAATAGTGAAAGCTTTCCCCCAGGTGTTCTTACTATATGCTTCTCTCTTAATGATGCTTGAAGTCTTAAGGGTTTTTTTGTTGATATTATTTAGCTAAGCAGGTTAAGCCCTGTCTCTACAGCTTGCAAAATCCAAAATTTAATCAGTAGATGAATCCTTACGCTTAGCAAGTGGTTCTAGATTTGGAAAACCTTGTGCAAGTTCAGTGTCTGGGTACACATTATTATTTTTCTTAATTAGGCCTCACAAGATGACTAAGCATTCTAATATCACATAAATTGTATCATCTAAGTTATTAGTCTATTCAAGTTGCAAGGAAGAGGGCTTTTTTAGAAGAAAAGCTATCAAAAAAATGTTCAGTTGGTTAGAAAAAGTCAAAAATTCAAATTCTTTTCTCCTCAGCTGGCTGAGTCCATGCCATGTAGGGAGTCCCACCCCAGTGTACATCATTGCCATGATCCAAGTTCATGCTGGAATGGGACAGAGATGCACATAGTGCCCCACAGAGGGAGGAAACTGGAGCACAGTGGCATTTCCAATAGTCACCTTCCTCTAGGCAATCAGGACAGCATGGTGTATATGAAATATGAACAGCCTGGTACATATGGGGCTCTGTAAATGCTAGAAAGAGTCCTTGGAAAGCTGAATAGCAATTACTTAAAGGCAAAAGGAAAGTAGGAACATAACTACTTTGCTAGTTCTTCTGTGGCTTACATCTAGATGTAAGCCTCACCTTGGTATCTTTTTTCCAGCTGGATCTGAAACTCTTCACATGAAATAGTTGAAAGGTCCCCCAGCCCTGCTGAGGGATGCTGCTCTCTCCCTTTCAGTGTGCTACAGCCAAAGCACTTGTCTGGTCTGACTTGCACTTGCACAGAACTATTCACTAATGCAATAGTTCTAGCAAGGAAGACAGCATATTTACAAACACAGTCTCACCATGATGCCCATCTAGCATTATCCCGTTTCAGAGACCAAGAGCTAGAACAAAGGGCATTTGAATGACTCTTCAAACTCCCCTAATAGAACCAGTGGCAGATTCATAACTGAGTTTGTGCTTCTGACTGCTAGCAAATAGAAAACCAGAGGTTTGTATCCTCAAGCTACAGGCTGCTGTTTGCTCTTCATGTCAACATATTTGTTTTAATGTTTCTGCCACATATATGTATAAAATGGCCATAAATACTCAGAGAAAATCAATTAATTATAAGCTAAAACACTGAACTGTTAAGTATGGTCATTGGGAATGTAGCACACAAACTTCTCTGACAGTTACACTGTGGGGACAGTAATCTGTAGCAGAAAAGTGATGTAAACAGGTGGGGAGGGAATAATCTCTTAAATCAGAAAGTGTCAATACTGAAAAGCTTTTTGGTTTATTGCAAGGGTTTGATCCAGCTGGGCTGAAGGAACTGCTTGGAACTGCTTTTTTTTTTGGATGATCAATCTGTATTGAATCCCTTGTGCAGTAAGCAGCCATAAAAAGGTTTTGTGGAATTAGTATTATAAATTACACATTCAATCCCTTTGTGAGTGTTGAAAGCATTGTCATTCTTCTAATCACTATATCCTATCTTTGATCTATAACAAATATGCACACCCAGCTCTACTAATCTCCAATATGATTGTGAGATATCTGTATTTGCCAGTTCTATGCCAGCAGAAATAGTTAAAATTTTCCTTCCTCCTGTGATTTCAGGCTTTGCTTTTTTTCTCTCCTGATTGAAATACATTATTTAAATAATGGCAATTCCTTTATAATTTAAAACAGTAATAAATAAAAAAAGTTGGAAACAAGATAGAGCCCTTTTATTTAAAACCATATCCATAACAAGAAAATTATTATGAGAAAATCATTTGGTAATTTTGAGTGATCATGAATCCCAGATTTACTTTTTAGTTTGATGTGACTGTAATATTTTCAGATATGTGCCATTTTATTATATAGCCCAAGAGAAATTACATGAGTTACTTCTAGAAACCCATCACACATAGCCTTTATTATAGGCACAAGGTCAGAGGCACTCCTGGCTTTGAAGAAGGCTGTAAGCAATAAACGGAGAAATTACAGCTAAACACCTGCCAAAGTCTTTGCTGGGCTCAGCCCTTTACTTGCTTTAGTTTTAAAATTTGATCATATTATCTCTGCTCTCGATTGACTTTCAGTTAATACAGCAGATTTTCCAGTCAGTTATTCCAGTCCACCTCTTCTGTTCTCTTAGGACAACAGCTTGACTGGGGATATATAGATGTAGATATATATGTGTGTGTTTGTGGGTCTCATAGGTTTCACAGCTGAAGACTCAGTGTTGGGGGACAGAGAAAGCCCATTTAATCACAAGAAAAATCTTCACATCTGATCACTTTCTTCAGCGAAAGGAAATGCCCTGCAAAGGGTGAGGAGAGGTATCTGTGGAGGCTGAATTTGCAGCTACTTCTAAGGGTAATGTTAAAAAAGACTTAAAGGATTGCTGGCACAGGATGGATGGTGATCTTTCATATTGATCCTGAAAAGAGGGAAATAATTGTTTGTTCAGTGGGTAATAAAAAAGCCACCTGATCCATCTATGAAATTGTTGGGATGGAAGAGAGGATCTCTCTCTTTTGGAGGAATTGAAGGAAAGGTCAGGTGTTGGATTCCTTCCCAATCAACCTACCCTAAGTCACTACCTAAAAAGGAGTAAACCTGAAACCTTATGCACTGCAGAAATACTTTGACAGCTGCCTTGTTGGCTGAGGAGGTGTAGAGAAGGGAAAATTAAATCTGATTCTTCCTTGTCTCACCAGTAGTTACACAGAGAACTGAGCAAACGTGACAACAGAAGGGAAGGCACATGGTGAGCTAAGTGACCTTCCTGACGCCATTCCCTTAAATCTGCTCAGCAAGGAGATTCAGCCTTGAAATGCTTGAAGCAGCAGCAGCAGATTAGGCCAACTGCTGGGAGGACCTACCACTCTTGAAAACACTGAACAGCTGCTGCCCCAGAGGAGTCCTAAATTGTTACTGAATCCAGAACTTCCTCTACTTTCCCATAGATGCTAGTTGACTATCCTATTTTATGGGTCTTGTTTATGATTTTAGGGTGTTACCAGTTGACATTCACATTCTCATATTTCAATGTAAAAGTATAGGATCTGT
Source organism: Tapera naevia (assembly GCA_033556795.1). Taxonomy (NCBI): domain Eukaryota; kingdom Metazoa; phylum Chordata; class Aves; order Cuculiformes; family Neomorphidae; genus Tapera; species Tapera naevia. The sequence goes on along the minus strand of JAUMJJ010000023.1, from coordinate 13,982,682 downwards.
TACAGAGGGCATCAGGTCATCCTTTTCCAGAGCAAACATTGTTTTTACTATACACAGGTTAGTGTATGTTCCCTGATAGAGTAAGTGGCCAAAGTGTTTCCTTATATGTGCGATCATACTGCCACACATCCCACAATTGCTGGGTGTCCATGTTAATACTGCTCAAGGAAAATGTGCAGTTAATTCAGCCTGAATTAATTTATGCTCTAGGAACTGCAAGCGGGGTAAAGCTGTGGAACTGCTCCCTGGGGAGAAGTTTAAATAAGTCGGCCTTGATTTTGTACATTTGATTCTTCAGCGCTGAAGTCAGAAAAGAAAGCCATTTATGATGGATACTGGTCTCTCCCAATGCTTTTCTGTAAAATTGCTGTAAAGACAGAACCAGGAAAATTAATAATTCTTTACAGGTAAGGGAGAATAGGGCAAACAGTTGGAAAATATGATGCTATGCAGTGATGCAGTAATGCTCCTCATCACTCAGAATTCAAGTCCATCTCTGCATGGAAAGGTTGTTTTGCAGAAGGACTGGAGTATTATATTGGCATGAATATTGTAAAACAAACAGTTGATCAGGTTTGCATCTCTTGTCCAATACAGCGATATTTGGGTTACATCAGTAAAACAGATGTTCTCACAGAGAACTCACAGTGGATTTTGGAGAAGCAAGTCTTGTGGAGAGTGGCAATATCTTTCGTTCAACCAGCAGATATTGTTGAGGGGGGGAAAGGCGGACTTTGGTCCATAGAATCACTTGGGCAACATTATCAAAGAAATAATTATAGGAATCATGCAAAAGTATCTCTTCTACCAAGGTGTTTTTCTCATAGTGGTTTATATAGATTAACGTCACTCATTGTCTCAGTTTTCTAAGAGTCTCAGTTTCCTTATATGTGTATTGCAAATGATCTGTGTATGTCCTGAAATACCAATTGTGCAAGTTGGGTGAGATTCTACAAAGTAGGTGCCATTGGTGTATATGTGTTTATGTCCCTGCATAATCAAATTTCTGTTTCCTCTGGTAACATTTCTTCCATGCCATATTACTGCAGTTACTTTAAAACAAAACAAACCACACAAAACTTTCAAACAGGTACTAATTGCATAAGAACTGGCACACTGATCAAAATAAACAACAGAAGCATTTCCATTTATGTTTCAGTAAATCATAACACAAACACTCAATAATTGAAATAAATACCTACATAGATTCTTTTGAGTCAAATGAGAAATATCAAGTGCGTTTATTTTTCCATAAAGAAAGTAAAACACACTTGGCCAATCACACACTGCACTGTGGGCATTCTGACAACTGCAGTTCAGCAAACAGCATACACACATCCAGCCCTACTAGCAAAAATAAAATGATTGTATGCAATGGATGGTGATTTACCTAGTTAAGAATGGTTTTGTTACAGTAAGGAAAGGGTAAACAAGAAAACGGAAGCTTCTTTACTCTCACTTCTTGAACTACTGGATATTAAATTATCTGTACTTTTTGGTTTTGCTATTTGGGCTTCTTTCTCCTTTAACTGATCTGATACACGAGTATTTTGGGGAGGGTATTATATTTTATGCCAAGAGTGTCACTCAACTCACTACATGCTAACTGAGGCCTAGAAAAACGAAAGACAATAAACTGCAATGACATTTAAGATGAAAAATAAAATAAAATAAAATAAAATAAAATAAAATAAAATAAAATAAAATAAAATAAAATAAAATAAAATAAAATAAAATAAAATAAAATAAAATAAAATAAAATAAAATAAAATAAAATAAAATAAAATAAAATAAAATAAAATAAAATAAAATAAAATAAAATAAATCCAGCAACAGAAAGTCGGTGCTGCACGGAGCCACGGAAATTCAGTGCCGCATGGAGCCACACAATGCATTCGGAGCCTCGTATAGAGACCACAAAAGGCGAACCCTGAGTGTGAACCGTGAGAACCCGGCAGGCCCGGGACTCCCGGGAGCGCTCCCCGTTCCCCGAGGGCGCGGCTCCGGCTGGACTGGGCCTCCGGCGCGACGGGTCCCGGCCGCTTTCCATCCTGTGCCTGGAGCGGGGGGCGTAAAACCCGCGGCCGAGCAGCAGACAACGGGGAGGCAGGGCCAGGCGTTAAGGGGAGCGGACCCCCGCCCTCGCCATCGGGGACAGGGCAGCGGGAGGACACATCTAGTACGCCCAGGGGGATCCATCCAAACCGTGAATGCCGGGAGAAGGAGGTGCAGAAAGGAAAGGAGGTGCTCCTCTCCTACTTCGGGTTGATCGGGGGGAAAAGGTCGCTTGGCTGTGTTGCTCACAGATAAAAGAAGTTCACACAAAAAAAGGTTCCAAAGCAAGTATTGACTCCACGGGGTGCCCTCACTTGCCCGAGAGCTGCTCTCGAGGGAGAGGAAGGTAAGCGCCACCTTATCTCATCTCACCAGCTCGTGACTTCGGGGGCGCGGGAGTCACCGCGCCGCCGGGGGCTGCTCCGAAGAGCGTGTGGATCCCCGTCGGCTCTTCGCATTGAGGATTGGGCGGTAGGACCACAAAGCCGGGGTGGCTCTGGCAGTGTGAGGGAGGGAAACAAGCTCCCCAACTCCGCTGCCGTCTCGATGGGCTACCTGCGCAGCGAGGGGAACTCCCAGCAGTCACTGACCCCTGCTCCGGTACCATTCCACCACTGCCCGGCTTCCCACCCCGTCCAAAGGACCCGACTCTGGGCAGCGACGCCTTCCCACTCGATTACTGTTTGCCTGCTTGGGGAGGGGGGGAATTCTGTGTTGGAAAAGATGAGAAGAGAGATTTCCCACTGGCAGGAGGGATGAGTGAGTAAGGACAAGGGTGGGAAAGGCTGCGGGTGTTTGAGGAAATGCTCTGCGGAGGGCTGGTCCCGCCTGGAAAGCAGGTGGCAGATCCGGGTAAAGGCAAGAAGGCTGTACAGTGAGGAACAGGGAAGGCATCCTGATGTGGGGATAACCTCGCAGTTCCTTCCCGAGCTAGACAGCTGCCTCACACAGCCCTGCTGAGAGATTCCCGGCCAGAAAACAATGCTGTTTGGCAAAATTAATTAAGACCCTGCACACTAAACCGAAGGGGTGGCCTTCAGGCGCGGTCTCTGGCCGAAGAAAACTCGCTCTTAAGCTGGTGCGAAATAAAATAGCGCTCCAAAGGTAAAATTAAAGCAGCTGTCGATTGCTACCTATGGCCGCCCGTCCCACGCGTGGGGCAGCACCTGCGGGCGGCGCTCCCGAGCAGTGCTGGGCAAGGGGCGTCGAAGAGATCTCGAGCCGTGGAGGCTCCCCGCGTGGGCAGCGCCGCGCCGGTGCCCCCGTCCCCCGTCCCCTCTTCCCACGGACGAGACCTCTCGGCCCGGCCTGACAGCCGAGACCCCACAGCGATGCGTTTCCCCAAAAGCGGTCTCTCGCTCAGTAACACGGGCTTCTGTGTATGTCTCACCGCTACTCCACACGCACCCAAGCCGCACACGCATACTTTTAGGTCAGTTGTCACGTTTCCCTCCTTGGCAACCCGCACCGGTGGAGCCAGGACCTGGGACCTGCTCTCGTTTTAGACGGGTAAAATACAGTTCGCCTCAGCCTGCGCTTTTCTTCAGGCTACACAAACAGGTCGCCCTGAAAACAAACAAACAAACAAAGAAACAAGGCAGTGTAGAGCTTGATCAGAAATTGGTTCTACTCTAACCAGTGCTGGGGAAAGACTCTGCAAATCGGGTCGGGGTTACCGTCCTGTAGTCTAGAAAACGCGTAAGCATCTACGCACAGCTAGAGAGATCCTTCCTGCTCTTACGCGTCCTCCATCCTAGGAGAGTCCTTTCTTTCCTGCTGAGCCCGCTGCAAAGGGTACAGACAAATCGTGTTGGACTCTTAGAGTGTTCCACATTTGGTTTCATAGATGCTTAGGTGTGAGGTAAGGGCAACTACCGAAATACCCTCTTTTTTTCCTGTGACCGTAAGCAAAGCCGTCAGGAGCATCTTCTTCACTCAAGGAAGTCTTTTCTCCACCGGAGCCGCAACCCAGCAGCCCAGGCTGAGGGCAATTTACAGCAGCGGCTGATTCTGCCTCGGGGCTGCTGATTTGTACACCGAGACGAAATGCTCTCTAAGAAGATTACAGACAGGAGCCCGTCTGTGCTCGCACCTCTGGGAGCAGCCTTAGAAAAGGGGGAGCTGAGCCCGAGACGCAGCCGGACAACAGGAGGCGCTGCGACTTTGCACAACCCTCGGCTTCCCCGCCCGGTCCGGCCCGGCCGGCAGGCATCCCGGCTGGGGCACCCTGGGGGAACGGCCATCCCGGAGAGCAGCTTCGCCGGATGCCAAGTCTGTTCCGCCTGGCCAAGAGCCTCCGCACTTTGTAGCAGCATCCGGGGAGCATGGTCGGCTTCAAGCCTGCTCTTTTTTTTTTTTTTTCCAGGTACAGAGTAAGCCCTCCGCCCCGGCGGGTGTTGCTCTCGTGAGGCTGGGCTCTGGGAAGGGTGGCAGAACCGCCCCTAGGTCACCCGGCGGGCAGGTGCCCCCAGCGGGGTCGCTTGGACTCCTGCACCTCTCCCTGCCTGGCCGCATGCGGCTATACGGCGGGAGGGTTTCAAAACAGACCTCAAGTACTGAAATGAACAGGCCACCACCGAAGGGTCTCTATTTTCAGACGTATAGATCGTTTCCATTAGCGAAAAAGGGAGGGTGCGTATACAAATACCGCAATTTTCATATATCTTAGATTTTCCACTGGGTTTTGTTCCAATTTCCAAGCCTGTAGTTTGGCCATTTGAGAACGCAGAGCTTTAATCCAGTACTTTTATCTATTTTATTTCATTCAAGACACATTTTGATCCCTTGTTCTCGCCTGCAGATTCCAGAGTTTTGTTTGTTTCGAGGATTTGACTTAATTCTGTTGCCAGATTTAAAGACAGAAGGACTAGGAGGGAAAGAACAAAGAAAGAAGTAATAGAAAACGCATTTAGAGGACAAGTTAAAACGTATTTGTAGAGGCGGTGATATGCTATATCTCGTCATAGGAATCCTGGGTCTCTCTGTATAAGAAACTTTAAAATAGTGTTTGTGAGGGTGACGTTTTCACAGATAACTCGAGGACAAATCACTGTGGAAGCAACTGTGATCCTTCTGGATGATTAACATGCCCACCGCAAATTCAGACCTTGATGTGTATTTTAGTTTACGCAAGCTTTTTTTTCAAAATCCCAAGAAACTTTTTTTCCCTTCAAATATCCATTGCCTGGAAAGTTACTTGCGTTTGGGATTTTTTTTGTTTGGTTTATTATTATTATTGTCAAGTGACAAAAGTTCTAGTAGCTAGGCAGGGACAAACTCATAAAAGATAGGGTAGAGAAACCCAGGAAAGGTCTGTGGTCTTGAATTAAGCTCGAAGCGCTAGACGGGACAGGAGCGGAAAGAGAAAATGTTCGATTCATATGCAAAGAATGCGAGATTCCCTCCACAATAATAAAAAGCGTTGTTTGATGTCAATTTGTTTTATCAGTGTTGCGCCTTATTACCTTTTCCCAGTATGTGTAGATTCCTCCTGCCGCGTTCTTTCTGAGAAATCATGTTGATGAGCAAGAAGTTCATGATGAGATACCCGCTACTTGTTATTGTTGCTCCTGGGAGCCTGGGACCATAGAAGACTTCCAAACGAGCCTTCTGGGCTGAAGGCTTTCCACAGTAAAGACATAAAATGGTTCCAGTGACTCACCTGATGTTTGCCAAAGGGAAGTTAATATCGGTGGATCCGCATACAAGCCTCTGTCCGCATTTATTGGGTGCCTGTAGTGTTATGTCTCAGCGCGGTGACTCACACGATTTCTAAATGCAAGGCACCAGAAAAGAAATATCACCATCTACACAGGACAGCAGTCCCGTTTGAAGGGCTAGGTATAGCGCACGGGGGGCGTGGGCTTTGGGGAACGTGGAGCCGATCCCCGCTCCTCGCAGCCCGGAGCTCCGAGCCCGGTCCCCGGCCCCGAGGGCGCTGGGGGCGCAGAGGCAGGGGCGGGCGGGGGGAGGCGCGGAGGTACCTGCGCGGTAACCAGCTTTGAAGTGAGGGACAGGAGCTGGGGGGAGCCTGTGGTCTGCAAGACTTGGGTCTTTGGAGCACGTCCCAGCCATCAAGTTAAAGGAGCATCTACTGGACTTCAGTAAATATTACCCCTAATCTCAGGGGTTTAAGGCTGAATGGCCTTTTGCATTCTCTTCAAACAGAGGGGGCTGCCTTTCTCTTATCTACCTCATTCAATTTCCACCGATCCCTCCTAGCATTTGTCCTGTCCGTCTGAAAGGTTGGGTTCCTCCCTCCTCTTTTCCTATTCTCTCCCCCTCTCCCACCTCTGTCTCTCCTTCTTTCCCCACAAGCTTAAACCAATTACGCCGCTTTGCAAATAAAGTGCCGCCCCGGGGGGGAGTTGCAGGCGATGGGAACTGCCTTGTTTGCAGGTGCATCTCCGGCTTTGTAGGTGCGAACGCCTTTGTGCGGCGGACAAATGGGGAGAGGAGGAGGAGGAGGTGGGTACTTCTGCGACGTAAGATCCACATCAGCTCAACTCCACTCACATCCCAGCCGGCACTTCCTCACTTTCTCAACTGTCTCGCCCCACACCGCTCCCTGCCTCCTTTTTGGCTGGTTATAGAGGAGAATTCAGCACCCTCCCCTTCTGAGAGCTGGCTTCCTGCTAGGTCGGGCTTTCGGGCTCTTTTCCAGCTGCCCGTCGCTCACTTGCAAGAGGGCTGGATGGTTACACCGGGCAGGTTGGCTCCATAATGTTAGGGACTGTGAAAATGGAAGGGCATGAAACCAACGACTGGAACAGCTACTACGCCGACACTCAGGAGGTGAGTAAATCCCAGGGTCTGGCTCTGATGTTGCCCCTCTGCAAGGGGAGGGGGGGGGGGGGGGGAGGTTGTGGATTTGGGGGCGGGGGGGGGGGGGGAGCAGCGATCGGAGGAATCGGTTTGCACTCCAGATCCTGCTAGCGCAAACGTACCTCCCCCCTCCCTCCGGCGCTGAAGCTGGTCAGGCTTCCCCGAAGAAAACACGGCTTCCCAGAGCCCAGGGAGGCGTTTGAGGGAGATTCGGGGCGGCTGCGGGCACTCCCGGAGGGACGAGGGGCTGGGGGCAGCCCTTGGTCTCCTGTAACAGGCGCGATGGCCGCTCGCGGCGCGCACAAAAGCGCCCCGCAAACTCTTGGCTCGGGGCAGAGCACTCGCCGCGCTACCCGCCACGGTTGCTTCTCGGCAGAGGGCAGGGGGCGAGAGAGCCGGTGGCTGGCGATTCCCACGGCGGAGGCAGAGCCTTCCCCGGGCTGCCCAGCGGAGCCGCCGGCCTCTCCGCTCGCTGTCGCCGGGGTCTCACCTGTTAAAGCCAGGCGAAAAGAGCGAGGCGGGGGCGGGTGGAATCGCCGTTTGTTCGCTCTTGCCAGACGGGCTGGCTGCGGCGTGCGCTGCTGCCGCGGGCCGGCGGGCGGCGCTGCCGAGGGCGGCCCCGCCAGCCAGGCAGGGAGGGGTCCCGGATCCGAACCCACCGGCCCGACTCGACCCGCGGCACCTCGGGAGGCGCTCTCGCCCCCCGCGCCTGACTGAAAACACGATACAAAGCAAGGGGGAGAATGGCCCAGGCGCCAATAGCTGCGGCAGAGGAGAGGGCCACGGGAGCGTCCGGGAGCCCGGGGGTCGCGCTGTGCCGCGGCGGCTCTGCCGTGCTGGTCTGCAGGAGAAGCCAGCGCCTGGCAGCAGTGCCAGCGGCCCCTAGGATTCCCGCCCGGGAAGCAGACGTTTTAAGGAAGTGTGGTAGCGAGGCGGGCACCTAGGTGTGCGCACCCGGGCATTGCATCAGCACAACCCGGACACACGGCTCCACAGTCCCCACGCCTCGTCCCCGCACCCCAGAGATGGCACACAGCGTCAATGGGGCTACGCGGTCTTAGACAGATACGTGTCACCCTGCTGGCATCCTATGTAATAGAAGAAAGTCGGCTAAGGGCAAATAAGGGTCATCCTAAGTATGTGCCGTTTCCAGAATCTTTTATTCTCGCCATATTCATTATCCACAAGCATAAAGTTAAGCGACCTTCGCTTTTGCTGGTTTTTAGCCTCAATCTTTTCTCCTCCCCTGCTATTTAGTTTGAATCACTGCATGGATTCAAGGTGGGAAACCCAACCACGTTCTACCATCTCAAATAATTAATATGATCCTCTAAATCAAAAGCGCACTCATAAACTCGTGGAATTTGTAGTGAACAGTAATGAATTTTATACATTTAACCATCGCCTAAAGATCCTTTCCTTAGCCGTACTGTCTTTGTTCGAGGTAAACTAGGAATGTCTCTCTCAGAAAGCACAATTTCAGGCTCTCCGGTTCTGCCTTAGAGTTGTGTTATGTAGTAGAGTGATACGATTTTTTTCACGCCGGGCAGTTGTAGAAAATCTCAGGCAGGGAAATATCGTACTTTGGGAAAGTTTGTTTGTTTTTAGATTTTAACTTAAATACTGACTTGATAGAACGCGCAGACAAGGAGAAGCGAACGTCAGCTGTTGTTTCTTGATGTGTTGGATTTTTGGGAGGGAGGGGTTGGTTTTGGGCATTATCGCATCTTCTGTAAGAACAGAAATTTAAATCAGTGCAGGGTGGAAGAGATGCGTGATATTGTTTAAAGAAAGTGGAGTCAGTTGAATTTCTCCTCGGCACACATAGTGTACGCTCTTCAATTTCAATAATCACAGGAGTTTAAATATTTAGGTAGCCAGACGAGACACAAAATCGGCACATACGCGGGAACACTCCAGGAGGAAACCTCCTCCAGGGGCAGCTAAGGCCCACAGCCCAGCTCTGCGGACGTGCTGAGCTGCCCCGGGAGGGCCCCCCATCCGTGCACCCCGATGCTGCCGGCGCATCCCGCGTGAGCCGCTGCACGCCGACAAAGCGGGACCGAGAGGCTCCTCTCTGTATCTAATTTATACACACGTATAAATATGAATTAGACCTTTTCATCGCGGCAGCGGCCTTTCCATGTGGCTTTTGGAACCCCAGTGTCGGGGGATCGGGCGGTGTCCCGCGGCAGGACGTTTGCACGGCTCGCCTGGCACAGCGGGCAGGACGGGTGGATCCAGCACCGCTGGGGTCCTGCCCGCCCCTCTCTCCTCCCTAACACCCTCTCTCCATCTCGCTGCCCTAGGCCTATTCCTCGGTGCCCGTCAGCAACATGAATTCGGGGCTGGGCTCCATGAACACCATGAACACCTACATGACCATGAACACCATGACGACGAGTGGCAACATGACCTCCAGTTCCTTCAACATGTCCTACGCGAACACGGGGCTGGGGGCTGGGCTCAGTCCCGGTGCCGTGGCTGGTATGCCGACGGGCTCAGCAGGGCCGGTGAACGGCATGCCAGCTGGTGTGGCCGCCATGGGCACGGCACTGAGCCCCGGTGGCATCAACGCCATGTCTGCCCAGCCGGCCCCCATGAACGGGCTGAGCCCCTACGGAAGTATGAACCCCTGCATGAGCCCCATGGCCTACACCCAGTCCAACCTCGGCAGGACGCGGGACGCCAAGACCTTCAAGCGGAGCTACCCCCACGCTAAGCCACCCTACTCCTACATCTCTCTCATCACCATGGCCATCCAGCAAGCACCCAGCAAGATGCTGACACTGAGCGAGATCTACCAGTGGATCATGGACCTTTTCCCTTACTACCGGCAGAACCAGCAGCGCTGGCAGAACAGCATCCGCCACTCACTCTCCTTCAACGACTGCTTTGTCAAGGTGGCCCGCTCCCCTGACAAGCCCGGCAAGGGCTCCTACTGGACCTTGCACCCCGACTCTGGCAACATGTTTGAAAACGGCTGCTACCTCCGACGGCAAAAACGTTTCAAGTGCGAGAAGCCGGCGAACAGCAAAACCCCTCAGGAGGGCAGGAAAGATCAGGCTGGGGCCTCTAGTTCCAGCTCCAGTTCACCTCTGCATAGAGGCCACAATAAACCTGTACAGCTGGACACGGCCACCTCCCTCTCCAGCTCCAATCCATCCACCAGCCCCCAGTCTATGGACCACAGTGGATCGAGCACGGAGCTAAAGACCTCGGCCTCGGCCGCCTCCTCTACCATCAGCTCCGTTCCCACCTTGGCCTCTGTTCCGCACCCCCCTCACTCCTTAGCCCATGAACCCCAGCTCCACCTTAAGGGCGATCCCCACTACTCCTTTAACCATCCCTTTTCCATCAACAACCTCATGTCCTCCTCGGAGCAGCAGCACAAGCTGGACTTCAAAGCCTACGAGCAGGCACTGCAATATTCCTCCTACGGGGCCAGCATCCCCGGCGGGCTGCCCCTGGGCAGCGCCTCCATGGCGGGTCGGAGCGGCATCGAGCCCTCGGCCCTAGAGCCCTCCTACTACCAAGGTGTGTATTCCAGACCCGTGCTAAACACCTCCTAGCTCTGCATGCACCGAGGGTGAACATCTCTTCCCTCTGCTCCTTCCCTTTTCCTGGTTTCTCTCAAACCTTTCCCTCTCCCTGTGACAAACCGAGGTGTTGCCGCACGCTGTGTGCAAAGGACTGTTACTTTTTAATTGTCTCGCAATGCGCTGTGTGTTGTTATGATCCACCACGATCTCCTGCGAAGCCTGACGCGTCCCGCTTGTAGATACCCCTTCCTGCCACCCAGTCCCTCTCCCCGGAGATTCCCTCTAGCCTTTTCAGGGTGTTATTAAAAAGAAGAAAAAAATGTTGAGCTTGTAAACTACCTGTTTGTGCTTTCCGCTCCCTTGTCTCCCCCCTTCTGTGCTCTATAATCTCATGTAAGTTTACAGGTATGTGGCAATACTTTAACAATACGGAGATGAAGAAGCGAGTAGACATTTAAGACTTTTTTTTAATTAAAAAGGCTTTGAAGGACAATACTGCTGTGAAGTAGCAAAACACTAAGAGAATCTCTAAGCAACAAAAGGACTATTTACTTTCTCTGATCATCCTTTTGATACTTGCAAAATAAACCTTCGGCTAGTACAACCCGCGTACACCCAGATGCTGCGGGCCGGATCCTGCACTCCCGAGGGGACCAACTGGAGCTTTGGAGTGCAGGATGTGACCCTGATTTTTTTTCCAAGTGTTATCTGTCTTGGGATGTAATATAAAGTTACAAGAGGTCACAGCCAGTTGGATATTTTTTTTCCTTCCCATCTGTTACTGAAGATTCTTGTTCATCAGGAACTCTCATCAACATGTGGATGACATGCTTATTTAATTTAAGTGTCTTCATTGTGTATCTGCTAGAACTGTGTATCTATAACACGGTTATTTATCCCTCCTCCATGAAAGGCTGACTATTACACCGACGCAAGGAAAAGGGGAGAGCTCTGTCTCTCTTCCCTTTTCCAACCTGTTTAATAAATTCCACATACAATTATTTTGTGGCCGTTTAATTATCGCCATCGTTAGCTTGTTTCATCCAGTGTTAATGCACTTTCCACAGTTTTACACGGTGTTAGCATAGCCAGACGGGTTTTATTATTATTCCTGTTCGCTGTCTCAATGTTCTTAATTTATTGCATGGTTTATATTTTTTCTTTCTTTACAGCTGGAAATTGCTTTAAATGACAGTTTAAAAAAAAAAAAGAATTACACGTGAATTTAAGAAATGTTGTTAATTTTATAAATGTGATTGTAATTAAAAATATTTTGATTTAAACGATAACTGAGAATTTAATGCGTGAAGTATGGTTTTGATCATTTGCAGTTAAGGACTTTAAATAAATCAAATGTTAACAATGAAAGACTTCTGCTATTTTTTTTTTTTTCCAAAATTTCTGGGGCGGGTTGCGGAGGACTGAGCCATGTGCCAGGAAAACAAATGTACCGCTAAAACGTGGATGTGAAGAAGAGCGATTTGCACGGCCAAACTTGTGCGGAAGGCTCGGGGGGGGCAAGCGTTTTCGCGTGAAGGAAGGAGACGCGCCCGCGGGTGTATATGGTGGTGTCCTTTTTTTTTTTTTTTTTCTAATTCACAGTGCCGGCGTAGGTTGAGAAGGGGAAGAAGAAAGCCATCCGAGGCGGTGTAAGCTCCGGGTGCATTGTGGTCGGGGCTGCTGGGTCGACGCCCGAGGGGAGCATCTCTAGAGTTGCTCCACTTCGCCCGGGGCCTCTCGAAAAGCCGGGCCGAGCTCCCACCTCCAGCTTTATAGCCCTGGCTTGAATAGACCCCGGTAATGACAGCAGCCGCGCTGGAGAGCGCTGGTCCCCAGCAAGCGACATCGTTGCGGGGGGCGGGAGTGGGTTTAAACGTGAACAGATTTCGCCGTGCTCAGCCCTCTTCCTGCTCTGCCTCCAGATAAAAAAAACGTGTAATTCTCATAATTATCTCATAATTGTCCCCTGACGGGTTAGGGTCAAGGGCGGCAAACTAAATTTAAGGGTCCAAAAATCCAGCGCCCCAAATATCTCACCGAACATCTCCAGCATTACTATTCAACGAAAACATGTGAGAAAAAAAAAATACTGGAGAGCGTCTCTGCCGTGGGCTTTGCAGGTGCGGCCGGATCGGCCGCTGGCTGCCTGGTGGCGCGGACCGAGATGCGGACACGGCTCTCCCGCTGACAATGGAGCCGGCACTACGCTGCGCGGATGCGGGCGGGCGGGCGGGCAGGGGTTCACCGCGAGTCTCTCCCGAGCTGCGGGTCCTGCAGCGGGAGGGAGGCGGGGGTTTGTGTCCGGGAAGCCGGATTCGGCCGAGAACCCCATGACCCCTCTGTGCGGCCCCTTCGCTAGCTGTATTTTCTGAACAGACAAACACCAACAGATCCTCTGCAGCCAGGGACAGCTCGGGATTGCTCGGCATCAAGTCCATGCAGGTGGGTCCCATTTAAAGTTCTGCTCTTTCTGCCAAGAGGAGTTCCCTGCGAATCGAGGCAGAATGAAGTTTGTTTTCAGTGGGACACACTAGCCTGCAGAGAATATGCCACTGAGGAGTGTAGACATTGATTTAATGCCCAGGGCTTTTACACACAAATTATCAACCGGGCTACGGCGATAAGGCAACAGATTTCACATATCAGCTGAGGAGCACAGACCATGTGTAATGGAAATATTCGGGGTGTGGGTAATAAAAAGGTTTAAGCGGACCGACTCGGCTCCAAACCTCTTACAGATAAGGAGCGGAGCCTGTCACGGATACAGCATGTGCCCCTTCTCCTCTTGCCATTAAAATTATGATCATTTTCTTTCCTCTCCTAGGCAAATTGTGTATGCGGTGGGCAATGATCCATTGACGTAACAAGGATGCGGCTCATGTTGAGAATCCGGGTCCCCGCCGCAGCTAGTACAGCTTTCCGTGCTCTGGAAGGTCAACAGAGGGGAGAAGAGTCCCCTGTTTTCTGCCCAATTCATAGCTGCCCTGCTGCTGTCACTATCCTTAGCTCAAGGAGCCCCGAGCCACAGTGCAAAAATAAACTAAAAGTATGCTCCTTAGGCAAGAAGGTGCATCCGTCCCGCAATGTGTAGAGAGGGGTTTATGAGCATCTCCTTCCAGCGGGACCGCTCTCTCTGTGCCAGGAGGGAAGGAGCTTGCGGGCGCGAGGGTTTTGACCGTGTCGGAAATGGTGTCTCAGCCCATGCCCGGGGCAGAGGCAAAGCGGGGCCCGCTAGGCTGCGTGCTCCGGTCGTCATCGCCTTTTACGGGGGAACTTCGCCTTTTTCTACACGGCAATTATCTCTGACCAGCCACGTGCGAGGGAGAGAAAACGGTTCATTTAACGTCATTAAATACAAACAGGGAGTAATTGAGGGCGGCGGGGGATCTCTGTAAAGATTTACGCGGAGTTCGGGCGGTGAGGACGCCCCCGGCCCGCGACGGGGGGGGGGTGTCGGGTGCGTTTTCTTGGCCTGGCAGGACCCGTCGAGAAGGCGCGGGGCTGGGCAGAGGCAGTCCCCGCAGCAGCTGGCGAGGAGCCGCGGCGGGTCCTGCCCTGACACAGCGGGGCCCTGCTCTTCCGCGGGGTCCGGCGGCCCAGCGTCCCCCGGTAAGGGGGGCAGGATGGGGCCCGCGGCCACGGCTCCTCCTTGGAGCACCTGCGAACGGCACTTTCCCTCCGCAGAGCCGATGGAATAAAATCAACTTCAGCCGCCCAGATCAGGGGGAGAAATAAAATCACAGGTACCTCCTGGGTTGTTTTCCAACTGTGAACGGACGACACTGACACCTACATCGGCAAACATTTGGAGGGTGTGCATTTATTAGAAGAAATAATTTTAAATGTTGCACACGGAAAGATGAGAAAAAAAATATTGCCGGTGCAATTTTTCCCTCTGAAACGGTCACGGCAATAAAATATAAGTAAGTTGTAAAAGAACGGCGCGAGAAAACACTTCACCTTTTGGCATAGCTTCAAAAATTGTTTTGAAACGTTGAGTAGATATTGAGTACTTGAATGGCTACTGGTCCATCAACACAAACCCTAAATAAATGAATTTCCATGCTGTAACACCAACCAGCCTTTAAAAGAGAAATTGACGCGGTTTTAATTTTACAACAATATTGTTCTTGACTGGGATAACTATACATCTTCTGTTATTTCTTTTCGGTTATGATAAAACGGGATCTAGGCATCCCTGTGTGATTATATGTGATTAATCACTCTAAAAAATGTTAAGAACAGAGACTTAATAAATACATACTTTTCATGTGCATTCTGGATAATCATTTTAATTTATGAAGCAGCAAATTTTCCTCATATAAACACGGGATAGAAAGTTCTTTCTGCAGGCATATAGATGCATATATTGTATATATTGACATATGTGTAATTAATATGTATTTGTTTCCAGGAGAGACAAGTGGATATATACACAATGACCAGGCAAAAATCAGACCACAATAGGGCACAGAGAGTGACCGGGGTATGCAATGTACACGTAAGTCCTCGCAAAACTCCCACGTTGCAATATCGTCTTAGGAAATATGAGAGAATGGTTAATAGCTAAAATAAAAATGCAACGTTTGATTTTTAAATAACAAAGGCGGTTCTGTAAAATGGGTCATTTTTTTTCCTGGTAATGCAGACACAGGCTTTTCACCTACTACAGCTACTAGCAAAAGCAGAGTAAGAATTTAAAAAAAAAAAAAGAGATTGTACATTTTCTGCTATTTGCAATGTCGAAAGGTCTTTTTCAGGGGGAGAAAATAATTGAGGGAAGACAAGACTGGATAACGATAAGAGGAAAACCTGCCTTTGTTCTCTCTGGTTATTTTCTACTAATTATTCTGCCCATTGTGTCAAAGTAGCAGTTAAGGATAGATTAGTGTAAATAACCTCTTATTTCCCTCCCAAACCGTGCAACTTTCTGGCCTAAGCCATGCTGTAGTGTTTGTGTTTCTCTCCTTCACCTCAAACAGAAACTCACTGAGATTTCAGATCTTTGAACTTTGGACAGATCAAACTGCCAGCGCTCACCTTTGTCTCCAGCCATTAGGATTTAAAACATACGTAGTAGCCTCATGGCAGAATCCATTTTTCTCTGCAAGCAGAAAAATTTGCAATCTTCTCTGTTCTCCCCACCCCAAAAGTCCTATGTTTAGTTGAATTAATTGAAACGATCGCTTCCTGGAATGGAGTCGCTGCTGCAGGAGCATTGCTTGAAAGAGTTTGGCCCAGGCGTGTTATTCTGGGGGATGTTCGTCGCTATTTGGCTACTACTGTTGGTAACCTCTGTTTCCCATGCAATGTTCATGCACCTGCTCATTATTCCACGGGGGAGCTACGCCCCGAATGGGATTATTATTACTATTATTATTATTTTTATTAGTAGTAGTAGTATTATTATTATGGCTAGGAAGGGAGACACGCTCAGAAGCTGGGCATCGCCGTGACCCCGCAGCCCCTGGGAGCTCCTCCGAGATCCGCCAGCGGCGGAGGCGACGCGGGAGGGGGCGAGAGCGGGCCCCAGAGCCCGCGGGGTCCGAGATGCGGGTGCTGCTGCCGTCCCCGACCGCCCCGATTTCCGTGACCCGAGCCTTCCACCTATGGTCCAGACCAGCTTTGGATTTTCCATCCCCGTCCTACGCCAGCACTGGGAATGGTGGGGGAGGGACCTGTGGACATGTTTCCATTGACCGCAATTCTGCTTTGAAATTGGGTCCGTTCACACACCGAGTCGTCCGAGGGAAAAAAACAGCCCCATCGACTAGGGTGGGAGTATGCCCTTCATGGACGGGGCACACATTGGCCATGAGCAGTCACAGGGAGATGTTGTGTGGCCCCAGGACTGGCAACCCTCCTCGAGAGAGCTGCAGGAGCTGCCCCACAGCACTGGGAGTGGGATGGCGAGGTTTCACCACGGGACAGCGGGGTGCAGAGGCACTCTCGACCCTGACTCTCCTCTCGCTCCCAGCCCCGGGCATCAAGGCGCACAGTCGCCTGCCCCGGGAGCAAGGTCTGGCCCTCTCGCGGCAACCATTTCTATAGCAAACACTGCCTTTGTGCCCGATACCTCTACGTGCTCCCTAATGAATCATCTACATTTGCAACCTACTGCGCAGTAGCTGAAATATATTTTCCCCTTCAACCCTTCTCTTCTCCGAGCCTGCCCGGCGGGTTGCTAACACACATTTCCTCCGGTTATGACCGGCGGAAAATGTAAACATGTTGGTAACTAGGAGGTGGGCCTCATTCTGCAAACCAGGATCTCTCCATAGTGACTCTCAGTAATGACCTTTTTAGCATAATAAAGACCCAAGGGCGGGGAATCTTTGAACTGCGAGGCAGTAGATTGGAATAAGAGCAGGTCTGAACTTATTCAAATGTATGCAACAAGTTTTCTAGTTCTAAGGTTATCTGACGTGACCAACAGACGTTTTCCCTTTTCTTTTTTTTTTTTTTTTCTTGCCCGGTTGCTTTATCTAAGAAAGTACTTTACAGACTTCAGGTATGTCATTATGTTATGTGAAATAGAAAAGGCGGAGGGGGCGGGTAAGGAAAAAAAGCCAAGCCCGTACCCCACATTTAGTGGATAATAACAGTAACAGAGAATGATTCCTGTTTAGAAAGGAGGGTGCCCTCCCCTCCAAAGGCATGGTAGCAGACCTAGCATCACTCCTCTGCCACGAGGAACCCTGGCAGAACCATCAGAAACTGCGAGCAGAGGGGGACCCAGCACATCTTCTCCCCCGCCGCGGGGTACCGACTCAGCACTCCCTCCCGGCTGCCTGGTGCTTGGCCCCGTGGACACCCCAGCAACCCAAGAGCCACGCTGCATCTTCTTGGGTCTGCCTTAAAAACAACCCCACCAGGGCATCGGTGTCCAGAGGACGGGGGAACAAAACAGTCACTGGCCGGTGCGAAGCAGAGCTCTCCCCCACCCCACCCTCCGGGCAATTGTTCCCTTGAGCCTCTATTAATGCGGGACATATGTTATCCACAGGCAGTAGGCAGCGGTAAGACCTCGCCATCTAACTTGTTGCTCAACTTACGAGGCGGTTCTCATCTTCTCATCAAAAGCCGCCGGTCTTTCTTCAGCCGTATGGACAAAAATGTGAACAACAATGCCCGCCTCCCTTCACTTCAAAAGCTACTATCGCGGAGGCTACCCAGAGAATTTTCTTTCTGCCTTTCATTCCCAGTTTGAAAAAAGGCACTACAGGGCCAAGGCGCTCCTAATACTCTTTGATGGGGATTGAATTCATTATCTCCAATAACACAATTGTGCTTGGCCAACGAAAAGAGCAAAGTAATACTCATCCAGAATTAGAGAGCAGGGCTCAGAAGAAAGAGAGCAGGAGGGTGAGGGGGGTGGGGGCATTTCAAAGGAAAAGTGGGGGGAATGAGAAAACACCTATATCGAAAATCGGCTTGGAAGGAGGGGGTCCCCAGCAGTTTAAATTACAGAAGTGTATTAAGTGGTGCATTGTAGGGCTCAAGGCGCGTTGGTGGTCTGACAGCGCATTCCTCCCTCCACCGGCCGAGTCGGCACCGCCTGGGTTGGATGGAGGTTCTTGACATTTCCCTCCTTGATACGGTCCCGGGGCCGGCGAACCCCGCTGCTCTGCTACCTGCCCCTTAGCACCCTAGTCCTCGTCCCCTGTCAGCTGGGTTGCAGGCGGGAGGATCTCCCTGACTGGGCACACCGGCCCTTGTCCGGGTGTAGCTGTAGCACCTGCGATCCCCTCCCGGTCACGTTGACTTCGCGAGCCTTTATCAGGGATTGGCAACAGCCGGAAAGCACAGAGCAGGCAAACAGCCTCCCCACCACCACCCCTGGCCCCATCCCCCGCCACGTCCAGGGATGGCAAGGACACCCCGAAACCCGTCCTAGCAAGGATCAGGGTGGGGGGTCTCAGTACCATCACACGCCGGGGCCGTGCAGGGCAACGGGCGCGCACACAAACCCCACCAAAGTTTACCGGTGGCAGCAGGAACAATCCGGGTTACCGTGGATTCTGTTTCCTCGGTGGAGGGCAAGAGATGGAACAATGAATGACGGAGCGAATGAATGAATGAATGAATGAACGAAGCGAATGAATGAGTAACACACACATAAATAAATAAATAATCGAGCACAAAAATCAACCGATTGGAAAACCACTGTGTTAATACGAGAGATTATAATATTTGCCTGTTTGGCTTCCATCATAAGTGTTTTCTATCGGGTCTTATCCAAACAGGCTAATTTTCAAAGCCAAGCAAAATATAGTGATGAGAGGTTAAAGGCATCGCACGTGTAGCGGGCGGTTACGGGGCCCTGTGTGGATGGTGTGCGGGTGCGTGTGCGTGTTACACGCGTGTCGACAGGCACGCGGAGCGGCGACGAGATGGGCTACAGATGCAGATCTCTGTGTCTCACGTGTCTCTGAGCACCGGCACACTCGCATCCATTCAACTGCAGAACCCGCTTGTGCTTCCAAACTTCCCAGCGCTCAGTGCAGGGTCCCCGCAAGAGCTTATGAAGGCGCGTAAGAGCAAGGGGGAGCGGCCGAAACCGCCAGAGATGTGCCCGAAGAGCCCAAACCTCATATCCTGCGTGTTTGCCACACCTTGCAAATAATGTCTTCGAAACAGTTTTCCCCAGGCAGTGCCCTTTTGGCGTTGTCAGTTACAACGGAAGGGACGCAGCAAAGCATATCGGTCACCCACGGACCTCCTGGTTGCTCCGGGGAGGAAGAGGAGGAACCGCACTTCCCAAGAGTCAAACCACATTCCAGGGATCAGGAGTCCTCCCATCCCACCCAAAACTGGGAGCCCGGAACCCTAAACTGGCCAGATGAGGAATTCAGTTTGGGAATAAGAAATCCCATTGCATTTGGTGGAAGGTTTGCCCCACCGAACGACACATTGGCTAAAGGGGGAGGCAGGAGGAGCGAGAGACCATCTCTTCCAGCCAGCCCCGTGGGGGTTTCCTTATGACCCTGTCGCCTTTCCTCTTGCAGACAAAGCTGACCTTGACAGAACTGGTTTCTGTGGGTCCACGCTCCTCGTTTTAAACAATCCGTGAGCACAGGGTAGATTTTTTTTTTTCTTTTCCTGATGAGCGTGGACTGAGATTGCATTCAGCAGAGTCCGAGGTTCAAGGATTTCAGGATATTTGCCACTTTGTGAAGTGCCTTAGGGGTTGATTTTTATTTGAGGGGAGTGGGCTGCTTCTTCGTATAAGAAACAAATCTAGAATAGAGTAATTGTTTCTAGGGAATGCAGTATCAAAATACTCTTGTCCTCTGCAGAAGTAGGAGCAAACCTCGCGTTGTTTCTTTCGGTATCTGTTTAGACCAAGCATGCATGTTAACTGGCTAACTAAGCATTTTACTGTTTGTAGTTTACCTCCCCTTGCGCAATGACTTCTCCAAAATATACATTAAATGACCACAAACTTCATGTCCGGGAATTACTTTTTACAAGTCAGCTTACCTTAGCGATCAATGTGCCATTTATACTTTTACACAATAGACTTTAATTGTTACAAGGGAGCCCTTTGGTCTATGAGAAATAATTTGTTTTGTGCCATAGCACAAACAGAGGATTAGGACTTCAGGTAAGGAATAAGCAGCAGCAACAACTTAATTCCTAGGCAACAAAGATCCTGCTTTCACGCTAGATTTCTTTCTAGTAAAAGCAGGACACGGCACCATCTCCAGCTCGCTGGACCAGTCGGACGTTAGTTTGCATTTCTGTCTGGTTTAAATCTGTCCAGAGTTTCCCGACCTTCATCCATTCTAGGGCCAAAAGTTGCATGTAATGCTATGCAGTACTAAGTAAAAATAAACAGCAGAGAATCGCCAAATTAAGCAGAATTGAATTTTTAAAAAATTATCACTATTCAAAAGGCAGAGGTCGAAGACAGCTCTTTGGATTTAATTTTTAGTATTTTGTATTTCCAGTGAAACCAGTGCAAATGCAATTGGATTTAAAAGTACCACTGATGTCTTTTTTTTTTTTCCTTTCTTTCTTTTTCCCTACAAACACCTGCATATCCCAAATTCAGGTTGAAATTGTGAAAAACGACCAGGTTAAGACAGAAACCTCCTTTCCCTTCCAACGGCTGGGCACTAGCAGACCATCACTGGCCCACCTCTGCAGCCCGGGCAGGGGAAGCCACCCCTTCTTTCTGAGTTTCTGTGAGTGTTTCAGCAGAGGGGACATCCTGCTTACACACGGTGGTTGAAGCTATTCAGAACATTCCCATCTTTGGAAACAAACCTAGAGACAAACAGACCCTGAGCTCTGACCCAGCAGCTTTAGCCTGTCCCAAAACCAATCTGGCCATCGCCTGTGACAGGCAGCCTCAAGCTGGAGATGGACGTGGGGGAGGGGTCCCATGGGCTTCCGCTGCCACCGTCGAGGGGGAGGGCACGTCATGGAGGGAGCCGTGGGCAGTCTCAGTCCGGTTCCTTCACTTCAGACGCCCCAGATTTTACTCTCGCCTTTCTTGGCTATTGGTGCTGTTTGACAACAGTGAAGGCGGGAATGGCTCACTCAGCCCACCATGTCCTCAAAAATTAAATAAATTAAATGATAGACATACAAGTCGATTCAGTAAAATCTTTTGTGTTTGTGTGCCTGTATGAGTGCAATCCACGAGGTCAAACCCACTTGAGAATCAAGATAGATAGCAGAGACAGCCAAGAGATACATAGCAATGCCCTGCTGAATGAAAGCCATTTCCAAATGGCTTCCCTCCACATCTTTTCTGCACTGCTATTTTAAAAATGAAGGCAGCAGAGATCACAGTGGTAACACCACTAAGCAAGGCTAAGAAGTGTTTAAGGATGCCAAAGGATGTCTGAAGGACTCTAGGCTGCAGATAGTTTCTGCTCTTCCATTATCAGCAGCATAGGTTAGCTGGCAGGTTTCCTTCTGCCGCTTTTAGGAACCTTGGAGAGACCGACCTATAGGTGAACTTCTTCCTCACTGGGACTCAGTCTCCTGCCCACAAGCACACACATACGTATATAAGCAGGATCACACACTCAACTGGACTCGAAGCACCCAAAGGAAAAGACTGCACTCAGAGGTCGGCTGCTCAATGAAGACCCACCGGGAGACAGCTGCATGGGCCTTTGCTGTGCTCGAGCCAAATGAAGGCTGGAAATACCTTAGTGGGAGATGCAGAGGGCCTTTGGCGATACATCCAACATTTGATTATCAGCTTTTTAAAACAGGGACCGTTGTTTCACTCTGTTACAGAACATGTGTTACTGGAATGTGATAAGTAAACAAGGCCTAAATAAATAATAGCAGTTCTAAGCGTCTTTAAGAGATGCACAGCATTTTGCAGGGTGGAACTACAGAAGCCACTCAGTATTTTTAGGCAGTAGTTTGGATTTTTTAAAGCTTGGAAAAACTGTATCCATTTCCAGTCTCATCTTACTGCTATGAAAATACATTGCTTTCACTACAAATAAAGAAGCCTTACAGTATTTTTCATATATTGTCTCAAAACAGGTGTTCTTTGCACAGTAGTTCTGAAATTTTTGGCAAATATATATTGATGTAATAAATCAGAACATTTTGGGCTACTGCACTGACAGACTTGAAAGCACCTTTAAGTCGCAGGTAATGTGTAAAATTTTAATATGAATTAGTTTGTTTTCTGAGGTATAAACATGTTCCCAAATACTTTTATTTTTGTATAATTGTATGCATTTTCTCCATTCTAGAAACGCTGAAATAGAATAAAACCTACTTTATATATTAATCAGAAAAGACATTCATAGAAAGGGGTAATTCCCCTTCAAATTTGTAATTCCAAAAGAAGGAAGGTCATTATACTTAACCAGGTGGATTGTCTGTGACAGGACAGTCTAAGAATGAATGATCAATATACATATTATGGATCGAATATTTATTTATAGTCAGATTTGTCTATATGGAGTGCAGAAAATATGCAGCACGTGCTGATAAGGTTGTGAAGCACAAGTCCTGTTCCCATGCCAGTAACCTTAATAAGGGGAAAAAAAATAGAACAGGGAAAACCACAGAGAGAACATTAACAGTCATTATACTTAAAAAAAAAAAAAATCTTTTTTTTCAGTTTTCCTCTGAAATTATCAATAAGGCCTTTCAATATTGAGCTGAAGACCGCGGCTAAACTCCTATGAAAATAATCAATATACGGGCACTAGAAGACATAGGGCTTTTTAATTTACCGAAGGCCCAGGCTGGAGCTCTCCTCATCTGCAAGGACCTGTGCTCTACAGGCTTTGCGGTTTGGCACATGCAACACGCCTGAAGCAGTATGAGCGGAGCAGGAGACTTGGAAAATGAAAAATCTGTGTGAGCGGGGGAAAAAAAGAGTTTTCCCAAAATAACAGTGATTTAATTGCAAAAGTTTTGCTGGGTTTACTAAGCAAGTGGCTTCTCAAGACAGTCTAAGGAGGCATAAAACTCGTGCCGCCGAAAGGCGTTTGCAATGATAGCGTGTACCAGGCTGCGCTGCCCGGCGCTCTCCTCGCCTCTCCGGTTTCGAAGCCGTCGGTGGGGCTTCGCCTCCTTTAGGGGGGCGGAGGGGCTCCCGGGCGGCTGCCGCCGGCGCTGTCTCCCCGACCCAGGCGGTGGCAAACGCGGCCGCGGAGCGCCGGGCGGGGGGAACAGAAACGTAGTTCACGCCCTCAGCAACGCGCGGGGATTTCCCCCGTCCCTCCCCCGCTCCGCAGGCACACCGGTCCCGGGCGAGGGGGCTGCCCCGGTGGCAGGGGGATTATCGGTCCCGGGGCGGTGGGGGAGGGGATGCCGCTGTCGGGGGGGGGCATGGCGCAGGGGCCCGGCGGTGCCTCTGCCCTGCCAGCCCGCCCACCGGGAAGAGCTGGGCAGCGAACGAAGGGTCTGGCGCGTTTGTCAGCCTGTGACCGGTTTGAAACACCCCCGCCAGATCCTGAAGACAGGGACTTAACGATCCCCCGGCCGCCAGCCCCAGCTGCTAAGGCAGCCCCGGCCCATCTTTGTCCGCCCCGAGAGCTCCCGCACGCCGGGGCATTTCCTTCTCCTTCTCTTCCTGCAGCGTCCTGGGGCAGAGGAAGCCGGCGGCGGCTCCCGAGGCTGGGAAATCCACGCACGAGTTCCCTCCGAGGGTCTACAGCCTCTTCCACTCCTCCTTACGCTTCCAGCTACCGCCGAAGCGCCTGCGTTGCAGATCCCCGGCGGGTGTGTATCTGCTAGAAACTGCCTACCCCCTCCATATGGTTTATTTATGTAAGAAGCACGAGTAACTGCTCTTCTGATCAGCAGTTTCCTTTAAAAATTGCAAAAAACCCCCACCAAACCCAAGCCCCCTTATCTAAGGTGGGTTTAAATATTTGCCAGTGGCCCCTATAATAACCATGAAACTAAGCCACCTCCATGCCAACAAGTTTGCAGTGTGTGTGAAAATGCCAGCCTGATCGAGGGTGGATGTGAAATCTGATCTTGCTTCGGGTTCAACCGAAAGACTGAAATGATTCATGCTCAACTGTGTCTCCTTGTATTTCTTATTTTGATTTTTCCTGCTTCCTCTCTCTCATCTCCTGGTGCACACTCATTCCAAAGAGTCCTACAAACACCCGGTGAGTGTGAAAACAATGCTATATGCAGCATTTCCTTGAAGGGTTTTATTACTAGGCTGTCTGGAACAAAAACAAATGGTATTTAGAAAAAAAACCTCTTTAAAAGAAAAGCAACCAGTGGTTGTTAAAAAAGAGCAGGATACACGACACGTTGCTGATGTATTTAATAGTATCTTCTCTTCGCTTCCGACCTGAATGATATTTGGTCTCTATTTCGAGCAGCCGTCATTAATGCCTCATTTACTCCCTAGATGATGGACACATTTTTGCTGGCAGGGGTGGCACTACCCCATTGCCTTCTGCCCGGTGCCGGCCACATCTGCCTGAAGGTGAAGGGAGACAACACTTTCCAAAAATCGCCAGGGGCTTGGGGAAGTCAGGCTCGCACAAGGCCTTAGAGAACCAGGGAGAGGCTGTGGAGTGTGAGAGAAGCAAGGATGGGAATAATGAGAAATGACGGCTTGGAAAAAAAATTGAGGACGTGGAAGGAAAGGATATAAACCAGACAGTAAGCGAGGAGATGTGGACCAAGTGGTCAAAAGTCAGGAGAAGATGAGGAATTCTGGGAAAGGGAGATGACTGCAGGGAACAGATGGTTAATAGGGGATACCGGACAGCATGAAGGTGGACCACACCTGGAACAGCTGTCTGCCTTTTCTAGGAAGTAAAAAGTAATAGGAAAGCAATCTACAGGCTGTTCTCATCCATGCGGGCGATAGGAGACATACAGTGGAAGTCCGCCTCTGAACAGCAAACAAGGAAGCTCTCTTTTTTATGCGTGTGTTTAAGGTTGAATTTTGACCCCAAGCTGACGTCATGCAAATTAAGGGTTGGCTGCTTCCCCCTAAAGGCAAAAGAAATCCAAGGAATAAAATTAAAATGAAAAGTTGCTAATTCAAACTAATGTTTGAATATATACTAGTTTGGGGTGTAGGAAGAGGTTGACTTGGGGGTTTCAGAAGCTGCTGTCACCTTTGCCAGTGGTTAGGAACAACCACAGCTGTTTATTTGCAGTACACACCAGGTCTTTAATAAATCTGAGGAAGGACGGTCCCTGCTGCAAAACTGTGCAGTCTAAAGACTTGCAAGATAGGCTCATTAGGTGTTTCTTGGTATTACAGTGTCACAGTGTCTCCAGGTTGGTTTTAAAGCATGTAAGAGCATGTGGAGCGTACTACTGCAAAAGTTACCAAGCTATAGGCAATAGAGACTCAGGTTAGATAAGGGGCTGGCTGGGTGGAGCTGGTGAACAATGCACGAAAGTGCTTTTCTTTCACTGATCTTGGTTCAAATTAAGGTTAAATTCCAAGGGGAGTGTATTTTTTTTCTCTCTCTCCACTTCTCTCTCTCTCCAGGAAGAGATTTTAAAGGGCATCATTTTCAGTTAAAAAAAAAAAAATCACAAAGAAAGATACATGTTAATACAAATGTAGCATTCCACAGAGGGGAGCTAAGAGCTGCTGGTGTCGCACCCACAGCTTTTATTCAGCCAAAGCAAGTTCAGCAGTTTCAACACCTGGCAGGAGCAGGACTGATACTCCCGTCAAGAAATGGCTGCAGCAAAAGCAAGACCGCATGCAAGCCAGAGTCTATACAGAAAAAAAATGTGGATATACAGGGGTGGGAGATGGGATTATGAGCATAATACAGAGTTCAAGTAATTTTTACTAAAATGGCTCGGTTCTTACTTTGTATGAGTAGGAAATCCATACCTTTACGCTTAGGAAAAAAAAATAAATTAAAATCTCATTTATGCAAGTATATAACAGCAGGAAATAAACTACGAATTTTCCTATTAAATCTACAATATTTGGTGCGGTATCTAAAAAGGCAACAAGGCTTCCAGCTAGGTACTATGAGACCTACTTTTGCAGAGGGGAAAGGAGTGGGGGTGGAAGAAGAAAAAAAAGAGTTGGATCAGGTTCTTCACAAAGCAAACTTTGTAGAATTTGTTTTGCAACCTGTCTATCATTAGTTTTCTGCTTTCCAACCAATGTTTCAGGGCACTGTAAAAAAATGCAGTAGATTCCATGTCCTTCCAAAATCTGAAAGCAGAAAGGCAGTCTCTACTGTGATAAGAGGTCCTCAAAGTGCAGGGGCAAAGGTGGTACATATAGAATGCTGGCTTTTCTTTGGTATAACAAGAGGTCTTGAAAATCAAAGGGGAAATCCGTGGTCTTGATCCCATGAAATAGTATGAGTCTGGTACAGGGGAGTTCTTGTCTTTCAAAGGAGTCCACAGGATCTTTGCCCACATGCTGCTTTGTAACTAGAGGTGTGCACCCAGCTCCACCATGCTCAGGGTCATTTGCCATCATTGTGACTACTTTTGTCTTTCAAAAATACGAGACATCAAAATACACCATGTGCCAGCAACTTCTTCCCTCAGTAATGTCTTTGCCATATACACAGTACATACTGTATCAACACAAAAGCCAGCCTATCTTTTCTTAGTTGTGTCTGTTTTCCCAGCAATACAATATACTTTGCCCCATCAGTAAAATGAGTGTTCTTAACATTGCCCCTCAGTATCTCCTCACTACCATAAGAAGGATGTAGCATGGACTCAAGAAGCAATTGCTTCTTGTGTCTCACATGGATTTTCAGTCCGAGATAGGCATGCTACGTGTATTTCAATCAAAGTGTTAATGTTCCTGGGAATACTTTGGTCAAAAACTATTGCCATTCCACACCAGTCCACCTAAATGACATTTCTTTCAAATGCTGCAGAACACACAGGTCTGACAGCATTGCTCAATCAGACAGTAGCAATTTAGGGTCTATCAGTGTCATAGCTGACGGTTGAGTGCAGCCATTACTTGATGGACCTGAAAGCTAAGTTAGCAACTGGCTACCCCTCTACCTATGAGAGGCAGACACTGCTGCCAGGTAGGGTAAAACTCAAGTGAATTCAAGGTGCAGCCTCATAAGTTTTGTGAAGTGTTTGCCAGAGAGGGCGGATGCTCAGTGCTGGCATTCCGCTCTGCAGTTCTGTTCTTGTGATAGCCTTCCTTAATCTTTCAGTCCTGGTTTTAATCTCCTCCCTCTTAACTAGCATCAGTGTAATGTTTCTCACTCCCTTTTCATGGTCAGTTCAGTATCACTCTTCCTACTTAGTGGCTGTCTTCCCTTGCCACCAGCCGTGTCCGCCTCTTGGCACTGCTCCCTGTTATGCTCATGCCAAGAACAGCCTCACCCCATCCCCAGAAGCAGAGCAATATTCCTGCCCATCAGATCTGCCCCCAAAATCACATCTTCCCATTCACATTCCACTAGTCTTTACCCAGCCACTATTCTTACCATCCTTTAATTCACTTCAAATTACAGTGTAATTGAAATCACCATGGGAAACAACTAAACCAACAAGATTAAATACGCAACCACTTAACTTTTATTTTGGTAGCAGCTGTACTAGACATTTACCTGCCTTCAGCTCTTTTGACTTTCAGATAGTTATGACAGGGATCTATTTCTTTCCATAGCGGGGAAGATTCATGGTCCAACAACAAAAATACAAGACACAGACATCAGCATTAATGAAGTAGAGTTCGCTGAAATGAGCTTCCTAACTCAATTTTACCATCTTTCTTTCAGCTTACCCTTTCATAATTTCTTCCTGCCTCAGATTACTTGCTGTCTGGTCTCTTCTACATTCAGAAAATTTTAAGGAGGAATGGACCAGAAATACACCTATTCTGACTGGCATTGAGCATGAGGTCCTGGGGTGATGCTGAGCAAGCATGGTCCTTGGAATCAGGAAAGTGCTCAGAAAGGGCAGGGAGAGATCAGCTCCGTACAGACCATGTCTGAGAGCAGGAAAGGAGTGTTGAGTCCAGCTTAAGCACCTGCATGCCCAAGAATTAGAAATGCCTTATTGTCTGAGTAATACCTGATAAGTGATATCAGAAACTCACCCTGCTCAGTTTATCCAAGAGAAGATTAATGGTAATCTGTTCATGGTCCCCAGTCATCAGACCTGGGAAGGATTTGGGGTAGTAAATTGCTCTCTAAGTTCTCAGGAAAAAACAATGTGATGAGACCTTCTGGCCTAAAATTGAAAGAAGATGAAGACAGACTATAAAACAAATTTAATAACAGCAGTAGACTCCCTGTGGAGTGCTTAGTCAGGGATCCATAATTCTCCACACATCTTGTAGTTCCACCTGAAGGCCTGGGTTCCTGCTTTAGGTGCAACAGACCAAGTGGTGTTGGAATTAATACAGTTCTGGTTGGCATCCAGTTTTTCTAAGGTGAGTGCGCCAGAAAAGCAACAGTAAATCAAGAAGGAGCCTACCATGCTTGTTAATATGTTGAACCATTCTGCAAGTTTTCTCACCTTTACTGTGTAGAACAGCTTTTAAATACAGGGAAAAGATTTTCTTTGGGTTGAACTATATTATGTGCACATGTTATAATCACCATAAATTGACATGGTTGCTAGCTAGATACAAGTGTTGTATACGAACCACTTTAGTAAAAGAGTAACTGAATAGGACCTAAACAAATAATTTACAGGTTTTGCAAGCAGGGGTGTGGGGTGGAAGGAGGGAACAGGATATGCCTATGGCAGGTGGTGGTATATCTCCTACACATCCTGGGTCATGAGGATACTATGTGGTTCAGCCTGCCAGACCTCGACCTGCTTTACTACTAGAGGAAAGCAATAGTCACAGCACCTAGTTTGACACCTGCAGCAGTTGGTTTTAGGAGAGTCCTAGGAAGTTAAAATGTCAACAGCATTGAAAAAAAAAGAATGTGACTTTTAATGAGATAGTAGGTAGCAGGTGACCTGATAACAAATGGTTGACTCTACAGGAAATGAGACTGTGTGAGGGTGAAGTTCTGGCTGAAACACCTCGTAATATTAACGTTAGTCATTTGCAAACTAGACTTCAGTGACTGGAAAATTACAAGTATAATGCCATTACTGAAAACCAGCGTGGACAGGCAGTTGTGGATTTGGATTTGCTATATAGAACTGTTGAGAACAGTCCTGTGGGATTTCACAAAAGCATACACTGATGAAAGCGTACCTTCTTTAGGCACAGGCATTTCAGATTTAGATGAGCCTTACTCTAGTGGCTGTTAGGGCTCTGGGGAAATAAAGTTATCACGAGCAGACAAGCAAAATATGGAGAAAGCAGGGCATTCAGCTCCTTGAAAAGCAATTGAGTTGAGTTTCTACATCTTTCTGATCAAAGAGGAGCAAAACTGTGAAGCTTTCTGGTGTTTAGTCCAGCACATACCACGGCCACTTTTGCTCTATTCAGATGTTTGATGCTGTCATTGCTCCTATAAGAGCAGTCCCTCTCACCCTCCACAGATATCCCTGTGCACTGGCAGCATAGCCCTTAGTCAAGCCTTTGTTTGACACAGTGCAGAATGAGTTTGCACATCTTTGTTCTTGCTTCTCCTGCACTTTAGGCTCTCAGGAGGTGAGCAAACTCTAGTCAAAAAGTACCACAAATGAGTCCAGTTGGTCTCATATGCAAAGGCTTTAGGTTAGAATCGGGGGAGTTGCAGTCCCGCAGAGTGAGCCCTGCCCTGTGCAAAACACTAGGCAGACAGACGTCTCCAAAGAGTGAATTCCTGAGGCAGATTTCACTCAGGATGCATCTATATTTGTGTTTTGTCCGTGTTAGGGGTTCACTTTTAAAGCTGCTCTCCTAGCTGGCTCCACTTTCTGTGCCTTGGTTGGCATCCTCAAGCAGTCTCAATACACTCAGCATACAACAGAAATTGTACTGAGAGGTGTGCTTCTATTGCCCACTGCCAGGCAGTCCAGCCCAGGGACGAGCATGGAGCCAGCCCCAAATGCATAAAAGTTGGCTGTGGTTGGCCTACTCCATCTTTTTGCTCTAGGGATCTGCTACTCCTGCACTGCCTCACCTGGTAATCTAGATGTGCTGAGGTGCAGCTGTTATTCACACTCTTGTGATGTGTTACTCTAGCAAGAATGTGCAGAAACTCTGAATGCACTCAAACAACTGGATTCTATAAGCAGCTTGAGCTGCGATTTGATTGCCTGAATAAAACAGAGGTGATTTCAGGCATGGACAGACATTAGTTGTTGTCAAGGTTTGGAATGGTATTAAAAACTTGTTTCCAGTACTCTATGGACGTAGAGGCCAGTGGTTCCCTGTCTGCTGGGACCCCACAGCCAAATGGTAAATCAAGACCCTACAAGGATCTGCAAAACATGGTCACCCTCCACCGTCCCTCTCTCCCTTTCTGTCTTGACCTCTTCTTCTTCACTTGGCCCACCAGCACACAGAGCACCATCCCTCTTGGCTACAGCTGGTATGGTCAATATTTATTTTTATGGCTATTATGGCCTTTTGAATTAAGGAAGAACTTAGTTCAGTCTACGAGATGTCTGGGCTCAAGTTGTTGCATGGTCTGAAGGGCCAAGTGAGCATCTCTACATCAGCAGTGCAAGTGTGTGCATCAGGCAAAGGATGCTGTACCCCTAGGGAAGGTGGAACAATTGTCATCTAGTCAGCAGAAGACATGACTGCCTACTTCATGCTGCTACTGAACCCCACTGCACACAACACAGTTGCCCCCCAGGGTAAAAACCTGTGGGGGAACAGCTGGTCCCCAATACCATACTGCCCTTTCTGAGTCCCATTCCCTGTGACAAAACCCCTAGAAACCCACTCGCTCTCACAGTATTATCCCTATATCTTTGGATGCCTTGAAACTCCACAGGTTCCCCTTTTCCTTTGAGGGAGCCCCTGTCTCTTCTGTGAAGCTGAACGCTGTTGCTACTGGCAAGAAAAAAAATGAAATACATAAGGATGGGAAAAATTCAGCTTTGTTTACTCTCCTAGGAAGCTGTAACCAAATCCAGAGGTTCTTCCACGGCCCAATAGCCAAACATTAGCCTACAAAGCAATCCAACAGGGGTATGATTTTTCCTAAAGACTACAAAATTCCTTTTGTACCTGTAAAATTTATTGCTGATATGATTTTATAGGTTGACTTAAAGCAACTACTGAGCAAATAAAGCCACACTAAAATGAATCCACGAAACAACAACTTTGCTATAGACATTGCCCTTTTATTCATACAGTGGCACCTCATTATCTTGGACTAATAACAGAGACAATCCAGAACGAATGCCTAGAATCTGTAAATTAGCAAGGACCAGATCTTCCAGGAGTCCCCACTGGTGACCTGTCTGGCCCACTGAAAAGGCTGCAGCTCCTCTTAGTGCCTTCTGGCTAAGCCAAAATCAGCTGGGTTAACCAAGCCCTGCTCATTCTCTACTCCCTTGGGCAGAAGAAGCCATGACTTTCTAAGACAGAGAATGGAACTGTTAGAAACGTGACAAAGAGCTAAAGGGGGCGTTTCAGGACTGCGTCTCAGATAGAATAGTGCTTTGACATCTGGGAGCACTGCTTGCACAAATGGAGATGATAAGATCTGCCTGGAAAATCATCAGTCTAGTTTAGTCCATTCTATCTGGGCCCAGAGGGAAGCTATATAACATACAGTCAAATGCTCATTTAGGCTTTTCTAATGTGGCAATAAAGCACTATTTTTTATTAATTTTACCTTTAATTATATGCTGAGATTTATTGATGAAAATTGTGAAGCAGATCAGATTCTACATATTATAATTCAACATTTACTATTTTGATATCACAACTTTTTAGTCACACCAAGAAAGCCTTAGCGATAGGATAACTGGCATTTTTATTGCTCAGCTAGTGAGAAGTAGAGAGTACACTGCCAGTTTTCGTATTGATTATACAGTGATAAAACCAGCTAAATGTTAATTAGAAATGTTTTACTTCAAATTTAGAACTAAGGTACGTTGCCCCATCAAACAAGAATTTAGTGAAAAAAATGAACACAACCAAGTGTCGATTTCCTAGCCTTGTACTCACACACAATCTTTGAGCTCAGTGAGACACATGCTTTCAAAGATCACAATAGCTGCATCTTGTTTTGACTTCCATGAAATATTCAAGACATATATGTGTAAGCAAAGCAATGTATTTCTCTCACTTGTTGTAACAATTTTCATCCTTTTCTACATCTGAAGCAGGCAAAACTTCCACATACATGCATTTTTGAATTTCACCCAATTCCTTCCTGCTGTTCTGGTCAAAATTTTATTTCTATCATCCCGCAATTCATCTGTTACACCGCTTTGGCCAAAACAGGTCAGTCCAGATGTCCTGATTTGTGTCTTCCTTGTTTATTGGGAAGAAAAGTTATGATTTACCCACATCTTTTAGGTTTTGCTGACTGGATCACAGGCTGAGAGCTCATAACTCTGTGTTTGAAATGGTGTTTTGGAGCCCCTTATCTCCATATCCAATGATGTGAATATAAGGCACTACATCTTTGTACTCTGGATGAGGGTAGCATCCACACCAGTGAGAACACAGGTGAGCAGTAGAACCAGTCTGCCAGACCACAACCATAGCTTGAAACATTTAATTTCCTGCCCCTGCCATTTTAAAACAACCGATGTAGCAAATGCCATAGTTGATCACATTTCTAATCTTCATCTATTCATGCATCTCCCTCTCTTGCTTAACTCTACCGGTAATGTTTAGTAACCATCATTTGTAACACTGATGTTCTATATGCGTTCGTAGAATGTTAGGGGTGAGAGAGAAAGTTTCCCCTATATAAAGCAAATGAAACAAAGCTGATAATTTTATATAGCAAGTTAAAGGGGTGATATTTGTATTATGAATATGTGTTGATGGAAACTTCCTACTGTTTGTTATTCTATTTCTAGTCAAGTATACTTTCACAGAGGCTGCATCTGAGTTGAGTATGTTCTTTGCATAAGCTAAACATCCAAGTGAAGAAATTAATTAATTTTATTTGAAAAGCTGCTTCTTATTTACAGATATTTGAAATCTTGCTTCTAAGCAGAACTTCAGCTTCTCAGCTGGTATCTGTAAGTTGGTATCTGTATCAACTTAGCCACCAGTAACCTCATTTCTCATAGACTGACTTTTGAAAACAATTTACTTCTTTGACACAAAATGTGTGAAATAGTGTCACTACATCAGTGGAAATTAAATACTAGTGAAAAAAATCCTGAGGCTTCAGACAATGAATTAGAGTAGTGCCCAAATAGATTTTTTACACCTTAATCCTTTGATTCTATTTGGGCACTACTCTAATTCATTTTTAATAGTTCATGAACTATTAAATATACCATTGGTTCCATCCTTTGAATTCTTTGAGAAACCATTGTATTTTTAACTTTTATGTAAAATACAGTGTGTACATTCATGTGTATTAATTATTGAAAATTCATGTGATGTATTCTGCAAGGTTTATCATAACCTTGTTTTAGCACAGACACTGGGAAGCTGTTGGCATCAGTTCTACCAGGCATATTGCTGTTTTACCACATGACAATGGATCTGGTTCTATCATGTTTAGAAGCCTTTCAAATAAGGACGAATTTCTGCGAATGTGACACTGTTTGGACCTTTGACCCAAGGTAATCATTGAGGAAAAGTGCCAAACTCCTCCTGATCACAGCTTCTCAGAAAAGGCTGTGACCGTGTGCAGCTGCTGGCTGGCTGGGCAACACATGAAAGCACGCGCACAATGGTAACAGCGCGCTCCAGACCTTGTTGAATGGGGGTTCTTGCAGGCTTTAAAAAAATGGTGGTTTCAGTTTGTATATTCTCAGCTTCTAAAGTTTCTGTACAAGTTTTGGATTGTAACTTATGAGAAAATAAAAAGTGATTTTTTTAAAAATATAAAATATTAGACTAAACAGTGCCCTTCTCTCCTTCTTCCACTTCTGCCAAAGGAAGGAAAGAAAACAAACTCCAGGTGAAAGACAGTTTTCCTTCAGCTATTCTATTTTATCAGTTCAGTACACCTTTTCAACCCGTTCTATTCATTGCCTGGCCCTGCATTCACCATCAGGGTTAGTGCTTGCTTATCGTAGTACAGAGTATGAGTAAGAGTAAAGCACTGCAGGATTTGGCCACTATTTCCGTATTTGATTAATTTTACAAACAAGTCTTGGCCATCAATATGAGGCCCTAATTCTGAAGGGACTTCTGGCATTGCATTTCTGATATTTAGCTGAATGGAGTTCCCAGGCAAATGCTACCTTAAAATTGATTAAGTTAAAAGTGGCATTTTACGTTTAACAAAAAATTCCCCAAAACCACACAACTCTCAAACCCAACTCCTTTTGAAAAAAATATTTTAATAAAGGGATTATAAAATACAAAAGACAGAGAGACAGGTAACTTGAGATGCAATTTTGGAATGCAAACTTTTAGTTCAAATGTGCAAGCTCAAACTTAACAAATGTTTAAAATATTTGAGTTTTTCAAATGGTGCCAAAATAAACGATGTCTTTTCTAAAGACTACATATTTAGCTAGGCACTGGCAATGTAAATCTTTCAACCATTTCAAGTATTTGTTTAAAAGCCTCCCAGAACACGTGTGCTCCCAAAAAACCCGAAGAATTAAATGTTTAGTCCACTGAAGCTCAACAGTTGACTTGTAATCAACCTAAAACGAGAATGCCACTTTGTTCTTTTTTGACTTGTGAATATATTTTATTTACCAATGCATGAAAGAGCAAACAAAGAAAGTCCAGTTTTTCAGACCTATGTGAAATGGTACAGCGATAAGAGTCAGTACATGTAACACTGTGATCATAGCAAGCATAGAATCAGAGAAACTGCCGGTCAGTGATTTCATGTGCATCATGGTTTATTCTTGCACGGGAGACAAATCTTCTAGGATACAAACCACAAACAAAAACCCCAGCAAACCCAACAGCCTTCATCTGGAATTATTTTAAATGAAGAGAATAAAGGCACAGAGAAATCCTGACATTTAGATAGCAAGTTCGTTTGTGTATGTGGATTAAAGATGTTACAAATCTTGATCACCTGATAAGAATATTTATAAAGCCATTTAATTTGAAAATTAAGTTATCTTGTAAAACGTCGTGTGATTTGGAATGAATAAATAAATGTGCCTGTGACAACATATTGACATCATTAAAATATTTCAGTATGATGGCTTATTTATAAAAGAAGTTTTAATATTCCCCTACATTACTGATTAACTAATGAATTTTACTTGTGATTATATTTAAAAAGGAATCAAACTGACTTCATCTACAGGATTCTACTAACAAGACTGAGCTGGCTCTGAACTTTTCAAATATCAGCAGTTTTCCCAATACTGGTACAGAGAGCCATGCTACCAATTTGGGCTGTGGGCTGAATGAAAAACAGTACTAAATGATTAAAGGTCCACAGTTCTTTTCTGTTAAAGTTGATTTGTCACAATATTGTTAATTAGTGAGGGCTTAGGGAAGGCTTACTATGAATATAATTACAGTGCTGAAAAGCATTAATAACACTCTTATCCCGAGCCAATACGATGCTATTTACATATTTTACCCTGGCATATACAAGAAATAGCTCCCAATGCATAATGTGCTGCAGGATGATCAAGAGAAACACAAAATCTTACAGAGGAAGATCATTCCTGAGTATTTCACTGCTCTTCAAATCAGCATGGACACTATTTTCACCAGTAATTACAACTGTCACCATAAGCATTGCCTGTGTGGTGAGCCACCTTTCATGCCATCCTCTCATAAATTAGGACAGAAGTCACAATTGCATTTTTTGCTACATCGAGCAGGCTTCTTTTCAACTTCAGAGCTCTGCATGGACATCAATCAGGTCTCAATGAATAAACTGGATGATAAAAGCCACTTAACCCTTGTTATCATTATCGCCTATTTCTACACGCCAGACCACAATTCCTGCTCTGTTACACTGAAAGGCAAAACTCAGATGGGGTTCAACAGGGCCAGAAAATCACTCAAGGACACTGAAGGATGGGTCTGCATTACTGGACCTGTGTGACTTTTGCTGTTCACTTCAGGTGAAGAAGTGGAAGTGTTTTGACATCAGCCACATAGATGCTTTTGCAAACTGTCCAGAGGAGCATATGCACCTCTTCAGGGGCTGCATACCTTTTATGACTGTCACTAAGACCACACAACAGGTTGTTAGCAAGAAAGGGTGAGAATCCAACCACTTCCAAATCTTTGCCTCTGATCACAGTAAATTTCCCAATGTCCTTTTCAAAGAAGACACACATTTCTAGTTGAATTGAAAAAATCAAAATCTAATCTAACTATAATTCAGAGTAATTTATCTGCAGAATGATAAAAACCCCTAACCAAAAATCTCACTGAATTTCAGGCCACTTGGTACAGGACATAACACAGAGTCAGGAAATATCCTTTCACTTAGGCACAATGTATCAAAAGGAAAAATATGAAGCAAAATTATCTCTTAATTTTAGTGAATCAAGTATTACCCACAACCAGATGTATCTGACATTATGCCTATTGAAATGCTTTCGCATGGCCAGTTCTACTTAAAGCCAGTTGACAAAAAAGGATGGAGGTCAAACAGTCCTGCTATATGAAGCCTGCACTCACAAGATTATTTGCTCAGAGGCAGAAAGACTTGGGGCAAGGTGTGGATACCCCTAGAGGAAGGAGGAACCAAGCACATTCATGCGTAGCAAACAAGCTCTGATTTAGAAAACTTGCATTTCTAAAGAAGTAAACAAGTTCCTGCATCAAAGCTGCCAAGGAGTAAGAGGGAGGATCATTACATGGAAAAATATGTAGTTAAAAGTTAGATTAAAACAATGCACAATAATAAATGTATCATTTAACAATGAAGGAAAGTTACCTTACTGTCCTACAGGCTTATTTGCCCCAGAGTCCATGTTGTTCAACTTAACTAAGAAATCACCTTGAAAAGGGGGGTAATTTGGAGATGATTATGTTTCGTATCACCATATTCAGCATGAAGATGCTAATGATACTGTGTTACTGTGAGCAGTAAAGATGAGCTGTGAGAAGAGTTGAAATAGGAGATTATGGTCACCAGGGATGCTAAAATAACAGATGACATTCAGTACTGATAAATGCAAAATTATGCATTCAGAAAACAGTTTTGTCTTCATACACCCTATGATGATCTTCGAGCTGAATACTAAAACTGAGGAATGAAATCTAGAGTTGTTTTTATTGTTACAGAAATATTAAATCTAAGAAATCATCTGACACAAAGAAAATCTAATGCTAAAATGATTACAAATAGCACAGAGAATAAAAGAGGCATCATAATTATGACACATTTTAAAGTCACCATTTGTGCATATCTTGAATACCAGGCACAAACCTGATTGTATCTCAGTAAAAATACGGTAGAACTGCAAAATAAATGCATTAGCATGACAAGGCCAATTTAAAACATGAGACAGCTTCTTTACAAGAGACTAGAGGTTCTCTCTGGAAAAGAGACAGTGGGAGAAGGATGCCAAATACATAACAATCACAAGGGACGTGGAAACAATATGAACAGAGAATGGTTGTTCATTTCTTTAATACAAAAAATAGGTGATAGCAATTGACTAGAGCTGGTTCATAACAAAGAAAAGGATGTATTTCTTCACTCAATGCATCATTAACTGCGTAATCCTCATGACAGGAACAAGTAGATACTAAAAGATTAAATGGATTCAAAAGCAGGTCATGAGAAAACTAAATACAAAGACATCACCTCTGGCTCAGAAAGATCCTAAATATCCAATTGCTAGGAGACCATTCAGGATAAAGGTCACTAGTGCTGGCTTGACTTTATAACCTTTCATAGGTACCTTCTACCACTTATGGCCAAAGGCACCCTTTGGTCTAGCTGGACCTTTGGTCTAGCACAGTATGGTAGTCCTTACATTTTTATCTTTATTCCTACCTCATCCCTTCCTTAGAGCAGAGGTTCAACTGCACTGACAGATCGGGAGATCCCGTCTTTCACTTAGTGCACTTCGCTGAATGAGGGCAGGAGGAAACAAGAGTAGTTGAGGGTCACCCAAGTGCTGGACAGCAGCACACGGGAGACGGTGCAGCAACTGCGAGCTAGGGGTGACAGTCCATTGCTCTGGAACTCTGTTCCCACTGAATAAGGGTGGAGGAGAGACTCCAGATTCACTGGCTATCTTAGGATTGAACAACAGTCAAAAAGGAGCACTTCAGAAGTTTCTAGAAGTGACTTAGGTAAATTTGGCCTGGTGGGATCCTACTCATTTCCTTGCAAGACATTAGGTTTGGTTAACTGAAACTAGGAGGAGCTTAGTTGTGCAGATGGTGAAGGTTTAACGTGGAAGTGCTTGAAAAGAAAAACAGGCATTAACATGTCTCCTCCTATCCAAAATTAAAATTTCATTTTCTTCAGCTAGACTGCCCTATCATGACATTTGTACAAGCAAACATTAAGAAGGAAGACAGCATAACAACATGAAACACAAAGCAGAGTAGGCAAGTGGAAGCCTTAGATGCTTCATCCTGAGCTGACTGGTACTGCAAGTAGCTTAAAGGCCACCATGCTCCTGAAATTCCTTACTGAATTTGGGTTGCTTAGAGATTACAACTGCCTTCATGAGCAGGTTTATATGAATGCTGACCCGACCTTTCTGCTCACCTTTGTTCATGTGACAAAGACATACTGAATACAGGGAGATGTTTGGGTCACAAATATAAGTCTAGATCTGAGTCTCCTGTTTCTGTAAGTTCTATAATGTCTGTGTACCCCAAATTTTTCTCCTCAGCCCTCAGTTTCTCCCCTCCCTGATTTGAAATCAGTCACAAATATAAGTCTAGATCTGAGTCTCCTGTTTCTGTAAGTTCTATAATGTCTGTGTACCCCAAATTTTTCTCCTCAGCCCTCAGTTTCTCCCCTCCCTGATTTGAAATCAGTCCCAGGGCACTTCAGGAGTACACAAAGCAAAGGGTTGGCAGCCTGGCCTCAAACCCAAGCCGAACGGTAGCACTGCACTGAAGAGCAACCAGAGGTCTAAAAGAAGCAGGCAAAAAGTCTTGTAGGAAATGGGTGAGGGACCCATCTTACACTGAAAAGGTAAATTTTGACTCTATAAGGTGTTTTCTGAATATTTGAGAGATTTTCCATCACAAGAAAGGACAGAGGATTGACTAAAACCAATATAGGAAACCTTATACACTCTCTGAGAAAATGAACAATGTCACAAGGCTTTCATGTTGCAATTTATGAAGCTGCACCTCCAGTGAAACCTACCTGTATATTTGTTTTCAATGTACACTGAAAATACCATGTACTAGCAGTAGCTATTCAACTGTTGTATAAACCTACACATATGTGCTTGCCTTAGCTATAGCCACAGTCACCAGCTGCAATTCAATGGGCAAAGATGAGTAAAGATGAAAAAAACCCCAGTATTCCAGCCAGAGATATTTCTTGAATGTGAACCTACTTTTTTGATTAATATATTTAACATACAAATAAGGATCTTGCATCTGGAGCCTGCGGTATTCGTAAGTACGATCAAGCTGTGCCTTGCAGCAGACTATAGTCTAGTAACACTGAGAGGACAGACTGTTAAAATAAGCATCTACATCATTTTTCATAGTACACAGTGCCACAATGCATCTGCTTAAAAATAAATACATGTTTGCAGTGAAACATTTCAACAAATCACAGAACTCGGCAGCAAAGTAGTTAAACATTTATGATTTGATTTTATCTCAGCTTGGAATGTCGCTGGAGTGTCCCACTTCTAACAACTGTTTGCTAAGTTAAGGCTTTAGTGTTTACACAGTGCTGAATGAAGCAGCCTGGTCACCAGATGTGAATGCTCCCTTAGACTAGAGCTTTCAATCAGATCACGGTCCTAATGGTCCCTGCTCCAACCTTCTTCCTCAGGACGTCCACCAGCCTTTCCAACCTGAGAGGGGGTAGGGGAGAGAGAGAGGAGAGAAAAAAAAAGGAAGCTAACGTTAGGAATGTTCTGGCTGAAAGAGACAGTGTTTGCACTGAACCACGCTGTCCTGGTGGTGGTCATGCTCAGGAACAAAGCACTACTGTAAGAGACAGACATTAAGGGAAAATGCAGACAACTTACGGAAAACTTTTTAACCTACAACCCAACCCGTTTGCAGTCAGTGATATATATCAACTCACTTTTCTTTTGTAGTATACGTGGTATCTGAGGTCCCAGTAGGCATTAACACAAAGCCCTGTGCAGCAATCCTGTGGCACATATACACTCCGGTGTAAGCAGGACATTCAGTTCCTGCAATTTTTAAAATATGAGCAATCCACAGCTCTTGTTAAATGTAACACTTAGCTGCTGTTTCCCCTTAAAAAATACAGTGCCCATTATCCAACAGATACTTTTATTGTCCAGTTTATAAATTTATGCTTAAAACTCCATGTGTTCTATGTCAAAAACGTTTTCAAAATATTCAACAAGCAAAGTTTCCAGGGATGTGGATGATGATATTTTGAAGGTAGCCTGTATGATTTTTATGTTAGTACAACTACAGAAAAATTAACAGTCTAAATAAATAGGACAGAGAGCTGCCTAATCCTCTCTTAGTTTTAAGGCACAGGCTATAAGCACGTCCAGCATCTCACTGGCTTAATTTGTTCTTTCCTTTTGTTAAAGTATGTAGGCAAATCCAAAGGCCTAAATTTGTTCAGGGTTTTCCATTTGCATACATTTATCTCCAGCACCCCACTAATCATGTATTCAAGCTATTTCTCCAATTTAACTGTATTTTATTGAATCCTTCAATGAAAGCTCTCCCACAAATAAACTATCTACGTAAAGGCACACACTGTAACAGAACACTTTCAGAGCCATGTTTGGAATATTATGCGCACAGCTTCCATAACGGATAAAAAGAGTTGCAGGTTCAAACAGCTGTATTCACTATTGCAAAGTTGACTATCTTTTTCTTGTCTGAAAAGACGATTATTTTTCTTCTTAATATGTTACACAACATCAGAAATGTAGATAGAAATAAAAATAACACAGCTTTATCAAAACCACAAAATTAATTTTATCTCATGGCTGCATTAATAACTCCATTGCAGGAAAACTAGTTAACACATTTTGGATTTATTGCCACAAGTCATGACTAACACACATGGTACGTATTGAAACAGTCTTGTTTTCCAGGAACCACCAAGCACCATGAAGCTACACCTTTCATTGTACTCACCAGGTGACTTAATTCCTGAAACAAGATTATGAATTCACCACCCTAATGCAATTATCAGACATCAGGAAAGGTATGTGGAAAGTTCAGCCATTTGTATCTGTTCCACAGGGATTCTGAAGGAGTGAAAGCACATGTGAAAACCGACTGCTTAACTACTCCTCTCCCTTAAGTTTTCTATGTATCGCTTTTTCTTTTTAATCAAGTCCATTTTTTCTGGTTTTGTAACATACATTTACTGCATTTCTTTGTCTTCATGGAGGCAGACAGTCATAACTCAGTGCAGTCAGTCCATGCAGGTATAAAGTCAGGGCTTTCACAAGTTAGTTGCTCCTGAAAATTTTCTCACAGCAGCTAAATCGACGTTTTCTAGGTTCTGAAGGTTTTTAATTGGTTATTGATAGGTCATAGTTTCCTCAGTCTATTTTACTGAGAAGTTTCCCTGTGAAATCAGTGGTCACTCCATGTGCAATTTTAGAAAGCAATGGTAGATCAGCCCTCACTTTTAGCAGTGTATGTCTATCACTGTAGCTCTCCTTTTGTGTCATACTAGCACCCTCCCTAACGTGCTTCAGAGACATAAAGCACAGGATAAACATTACAAACTGTCTGGACAAACAGAAGGTTTGGGCTGCAAATTGTTTTCTTGGAGACAGCAGAAAAATCGTAAAATCTGAGATCACAGCTTATTTAAATCAGTTAAAAAGAAATAGTGTGTGGCTTATACAAGTGAGGGAAAAACAACTTCAATAACTGAGGTTTCATTTAGGGAGACACAGGTTGGAGGTCACTGCTTACACACTGTCCTGCAATTGGGCTTAGATGTGCACCACTCTGTGACCAAGCAATGACACTGCACAACAGAGCAGACAAGTTAGTGAAGAGCTGCCCATGTTTGAAGAGAAATACTATTGGGATGAAAGTAGCTGTCTTCTGTTTAACCTTGAAACTGTCAGGCTTCATTGAAAATAATGAGGCTTAACAATCATAGCTTCTGCTTTTCAAATGAATGATGACTGAAATCATCAAAATCAGGTATCCTGCACCAAATACAAACCATGCAGGGGTTATTTGCCTTTTGTTTCAGTCACGTGTGGATTTGCAAATGTATTTATTCTTTATTAGAAGAAAGAAAAAAACAAGGCTGCAGGGGATTAAGAAACCATACCTTTGAAAGAGATTTAAACAATAATGCGAGAGAAACTGTAACAGCTATTTATAAGACAAAATAGCAGAGGGCAAAATTCACCCCTACACAGACACAAGACCCAATATACCACTGAAATCCCACTTAAGCCTACAAAATAATGCTATGGGTTGAATCAGTGGTTAATAACTCTTGATACAGGCCTCAGGGGGCTTTTCGGAAAGATAATCCTGGACTCTTTGTTCACTAAGGGCCCGACTCTGCCATCCTGGCTCACACTAAGCAACATTTTTCTTTGTGAGTAATAAAAGGCAGCTAACAAGCCCGTTTTTGTCAATGAGGTACTACCTGCAAGGGGTGAGGGTGGCAGAATTGCCCCTTGTTGGTAATACTCTCTGCCCAGTCCCCTGGGATGCTGTAGGCAGCTCCTTTTAGAGGCTAAGCATTTTAATCTGCAGTAAACTGAAGGAACAGTGTTAAGACCAAGAGAAACAAATATCTAAATAGACAAATGGGAGGTGCTGGGAACTACCCTACAAGTCTCAGTGTTTGCAGAATTTTATTCAAAATACGGAAGATCTGAAGAAAGCAACTTCTATTACTTTGTGCGACCATGATATATCTGCCAGTATAATTTCACTATATCTTAATTGACTGAAAGCAATACTATGTTTGACCCTCTACTAGGACATAGGTATAGCAAATGACATTTGCCTTTTTGCTTGTGAAGTAAACAGTCCTCATAGTATAAACTAAATGCACAATATGACATTGTCTTCTCCTGAGGTGTAGGTGTGCAAGCTCACTGAATTTGCATCTCTTGAAGCAATCAGTCATTCAAGAAGAAAGTATTTCAGTTTGTGTTTTAGGTCAGAGAGAAGAATGATACAGTGGGCAAATCAGCTGTAGTGCTGAAGGTCCAAATGTCCAAACGTGCAAGGACAGGCAGACATGTTTATGAATGTTCAACAAAACCTCTTTAGACCT
The DNA here is from genome assembly GCA_033556795.1 of Tapera naevia. Classification (NCBI taxonomy): domain Eukaryota; kingdom Metazoa; phylum Chordata; class Aves; order Cuculiformes; family Neomorphidae; genus Tapera; species Tapera naevia. Next base: position 13,939,421 of record JAUMJJ010000023.1, on the reverse strand, counting down.
GACTCCTGATTCTCACAGATTTCAATTTCTCACTTGGAGATTTCTGAAAATCTTAGTAGGTGACCTGCTGTTCCTCTGTACTTAAATAAAACTTGTCTTTTAACAAACAGATTCTCTTAGCAAATGGCATTTCAGCATTCTCTACACTATTACTGAATGTGTGAATACAAAATGAGCACAAAATGGCATATGAAATAGAGGAACAAACTATGCATTCAGATGAATAGGTACAACTTTGGTTTTATTTATATTACTTGCACATACCCAACATCAAAAAGCACTGTGCTTTTCAGGATAGATAGAATTAGCTTCCATGAAAAGCACACATATGAGAGCTAGAAATATTATTTATCTACACTACCTACTTCTTTAATACTCATCTCAGTGCTTCCATGAAATGGAAAAACAAAAAAACCCCACAAATTAGGAAAGGGACATCCGGTCCATCATTATTTTTAAGTTAGCAAAAGACACATCATTGTGAAGAGTCTTTAATTGCAGTGGCTTAGTACTTCCTCAGTACAAATTTAGAATGAAATCAGGTGAATCAAGTGTTTTAACAAAAAATTAAAACGATTTCTATGAGGGGCTCGCTGCTACGATATTACCAGTTCAAATATGTACCTTAAAAAGTGTTGCTAACCTTTAAGAAGGTCCTCATCTTCAGAGGAATGTTACCTGAACAAGAACACTGCTAGGTGTGTCTTCCTCAAGACAAATTCTCAACCATTCTCAATTCCCTCTCCAGTTATTTAAAATTTTGTTTTCTTATTACCTGTGCATACATCTGGCAAAATGCCTATATGGAGTGCATGTTGTTATTCAGAGTGTTCCTACATAGCTCCTGAACTGTCTGACAATCTGCTTTGATTTTTAGCAAAGTCTTATAAAGCTTTACTCCCTTGAGTGTAAGTAATTTTGGTTTTAGAATCAATCTCCATAATGCAGACTTAAAATCCTTACTGATAGAGAAGTTTGTTTCAGAAGTCCAGAAGCTGGATGTATAATTGTGAAAAAGTTATGTATTACCCTCTAGTGCTGACTCCTATGTTCAGTTTTGGTTTGCTCTCCTCGTTCAAGTATTCTGAAGAAGTTTACATCTAAACTGTAGCTTTGGATCAGTAAAAACTCTGCAACTATGTAAATGCACATCAGTATAGCCTCCCACATGGCTCCATCTCTGGGCAAGGGAACTCATTCCAAAGCAGCTCAGTAGCCTTTACCCACAAGTTCTGAATATGACAGCTACACAGTCACAGAGCAGTCTTCTAGGGTATCATACACCAGAAATAGCCAACATAGATACCCAATTGAAAGGAAAGGCCACCCTTAAGCAGCCTATGTCCTAATCTACAAAGCAAGATATAGATTAGCTGAAAACAATAGCTTCTACCTGCAGATGGAGGAGTTAAGTGATAAAAACAAAACCCTCCTAGATTTTGAAATGCTATATAAAGGCTTATAAACCTAAACTATAACCCTTGGTTATCTTTCCAGTAGATAAGATTAGGCTCAGGCTATGAAGATGGCCTTACTTGTGCGATTTCTGGCTTCTTGTGGAATGTGTTTTGCTAACACTAATTCCCTTTGGCAACCAAGCATTTAAAAATACGTTAGGTAAATAAAATGCATTGGACAATACAAACAGTTCAGCAGCAGAGCTCAGTGAATATCAGACTGTTGGGTGAGTAGTCATACAAACAAATACACTTAATTTCATCTCAAAACAAAAAAAAAACCCTTTGTTTTTTTCCCCTCTCCTTTCCTTCAGTCTTCCCCTTAGATATATTTAATCAAATCCTAAATGGAGTACTCGTTTTCAGGCATTTTCTGTAAAAGCCAAGGAAATAAGTGACAGTGAAAAGAGGCTGCTGTGATACCAGTCTCACCCAGAAACCAGGCACTTGGATAGAATAATTTACTCAAGAGGCTGGAGGAAATTGGTTCAGCTATATTATCTGCATGGGGGAACTGGACTCCAGCTGCTTCCCTCTCAAGGGAGCAGAACTGCGCTAACGCTGGCTGCTGGGTGGCTTGTTCTCAGTTTCAAACGCTAAGGATGCTCCGATTGAATAAAATACTTAAATATTCACTGGATTAAAGCCTAGAATGTAAGGGTGTGACCTCGCAGTGAGTGGCCTATCTACCACAACACAGAGGCATCGCTTTCTTACCTCTGGGTGATTCAGTGAATTTTCAATTATTCTTATTCTTCAATTCAGGTATTATTTTGCCATCCCAAAATTCTGCCTTTGAGTAATAATAATTTTTGATTGACCCACTAAAAAACATTGCTGGTTGCATTTAACAGTCACACACCGGGCTGTAACAATTCCTTCACAAATCATCATAGCAGTAAAGACAACGTGGTTCACATGCACCAGGCTGCCTCTCTTTGCTTAGCAAAGTTCCCTCTGCATCTTTCCATCGGGGGCTGGGCACCTTTCTAAATGATGCATTGGAGTTCAGCAGTGGTTTTAAATCTGATGCAGGAATTACCAAATAAAATTCAGTGCCCCGTGTTAGACAGGTGGCTGGATTGACCAATATTAATGGTCCTTTCTGATCTTAAAACACAAGTCTTACAGACTGATTTAGCAGCATCAGCGAGCTCTAAACTGTGCGAGACACAGTGTTGAATCTAATCTCTCCAGGCACTGCTGTCAATTCCTGCCTGCCCAACACTGTTTGTAAAGTCACTCCAAAAAGTATGTTCCATTAAACTTACAGGCCTTAAATTTGGCAGGGAAAACCATTCTGCCTCTGAAAAGCACTGTCACAAAACAAGCATTCCTATTAAATCCCTTTCAGTGTCTTCTCAACCCAAAAGAGTAAGTCTGTATATGATTAAACATAGAAGTAAATACAGCCAGTTGGGCTCCTGACAGCAGACATATTTCAAAATAAACCTGGCTTACGCAGGCCTTGGCTAAAATATTAAGCCTTTATCTGTGGTCCACAATAACTAATCTTGTCAAATTGTTTGCTCTCTACCTTCTGTTTGGAAGATTATGAGCCAGCTCACCATTACCATTCACCTTGTACCATCACTAGGCAGCAGGAAAAGTTAGCAATAAACACAGTTGGTCTATTTTGACAGCATTTCACCCTATTTTGCATTGATGTAGATTGTTACACAGTACAGGATAATACAGAATAGGGACTTTGCATCTATGTTGGATCTAATACCACCTTGTGAAAGGTATTGCTCTTTTGCCCTTTGCTTTCAAATGCTTTCTCAGGACAGCATATACTGATGGCCTAGAATAAATGAGTTTATGAGGAAGAAAAATAAACCCTGAAACCACTATGCTATAACCTCATCTGTGTTTCAGTAAATTAAGAACTACAAAAAGCTTTTCATTTAGACCAGGCAGAGACTTTTACTATTGGATGGACCATTCATATCTAAGCATGTGACTGACATGAAAAGTTTAAAAAATTAACAGGAATGGAAGTAGAGGATACATTGTCCAAATGATACTGATCAGATCATTTAACTAGATCACAGAATTTTACCTAATTACTCCAGCTTGTGTCTAACAGCTTATATGCAAATTTTATGCAGTTTACTACTTCTGTTTCGGAAAAAAAACCCTTTTATATACCTCCTTCCATAAGCTTGGAATACCTTTAGCACTGACAGTTACTTTTTTCACTCATTCAGGTCACAGCCGGTCTCTTTTTTAGAAGTCTTGCCATCGAAGCCTGCTCTATACAGTGACAGCATTTCCACAACCTGATGCTAATATGAGTAGGCAAAGGTCTCCTGGATTTTCTTGCCATATACTACTTGGAAGTCTCTGTCATTTGCTTAGGAAAAGACAGTAGTTTTACCTTATGCTAGTATATCTTCCCTAAAGAAAGTATTCTGTCATAGTATTTATCAATTTGAAGAGGGAAAAATAATACTTCCTATTGACTTCATCTAATGAACACTAGTCCTGGCATCACGAACATAGGTAAGCTTATTCTGTCACTGAACTGTTTCCCATCTTCTTCTTGAGAGCAATATAACCTCAGAAAAGCATATTCTTTGCTCTGAATGCTCACAATATGTAAAATGTCCAAAAGGCAGACATCAGGTCTATTTTGCATTATGTATATTTTGCATGTGGAAAAATACTGTGCAGAGAAGTGAAATGACTTATTGAAGCTCAACCAATCAAGAAAACTGAAAAGACCTACAAATGTTTTTTCATGTTTAATTTTATGTGTAACTAATCTTGAGCTAAATGGGGTTCCTCATGTGCACAATAAATAAATAAATATATGTATAAACTCCTGCAGAATTAGAGCCTAAAATTGTTGGATATAGATCCCATCCCTCTCAGCTTCTCAGTCTGTGTTCTGGACCATGTCAACTAGTAACAACTAGCTAGTTCTCTTATTCTATACCCAGCTGAGATGTATTTCAGGGCATGGAAAAAGGACCTACTTTTTAGAGGATTTTGGTTTTGTTCTAAATCTCTTAACAGGAATATTTAAAAATACTGTAAAAAATTGGCATATAAAACAAATATTATTTCAAAAGTGCCCCAAATAGATAGGATTCTTCACAAAATACAGGACTAACAGACTGATATGTATTTAAGGATCTGTAGAGAATGGGGTTCCTAAGAGACTAAACTTCAATAGTATCAGTCTGAAACCATGAAATGACACCTTTCTGCCTATTTTGAACAAGTCTTCCTTGTAAAGCCAGGTCTGAACCTCCCAGCTGCATATTCCAAGCCAGTTCCACCCCTTTTGGCTGTGTACTGGTCAAGTCTTGTTTACAATGAGTTTGTAAAATCAAAGATACCGAGGTACTACTCACGCTCCTTCCTGAATACATCTCACCAAAGCACAACTTTGGCAGACTCCTCTTGATATGATAAACAGTAAAGAAAACTAGAGCTTTTCTCTTGATCTCACAAATATTTTACAAAACTTGATGCAGACTTGCTGGTTGCAGGCACCTCCTATTCTTGTGACCAAGACTAATCTGGATCTTGTGGAAAGAAAATACCTCCACTTTACATTAAAAATAATTGTTTTTACATAGGTTTGATGTATTTCAATAGATTTGCCTTCCTGGCATAACTGATGGGATATGCCCAAGCTGGAATGGCTTCTGTGATATCACTGAGAGATCAAGTAACAATGGAAATGGGTTTGGATGTAAGAGGAAAGCATTTAATTAAGCTCCTATTTGTGGTAAGTCCTTCATAACGGGCTCAGACTGGTAGATGAATTCTCCACCCTTCTGGTGTGATCCAGTGATGCCCATAGATTTCTTTTGATTTCAGGGTGACTTGCACTTAATCATACTTCTGAAAAGTATGTCTAGAAAAAAAAATAACAGCAGTCTTCCCTCAGAAGTGTACTAACAAAAAAATATATCCATGGACGAAGCATTTTTTCCTCCTCTTAATGTTTGCAATATATTACAAGTAGATCTTATCAGCACAAAACTTATTTATCATGGTGATGTTGTAACAGGGTACCCTGTACAGGGATAACACCAGAAAAGATGTCTAAGTGCTCATTAAAATATCAGTTGAGACTTAGCATCACAGACCAAAGTACCCTCTACATATGCATAGTGATCCTTAAAATACTTCATAGGCTTTTTTCTAGGTTATCAGCCATTTAAAGCCATTAAGGTAAAAAGACGTCTCCACACTTCTAAGCGTCAGTAACCTTTCTCCAGTAGCTGGCAGACAGACTGTCTCCTACTGTCTTCTGCACAATTCGAGCAAGACAATTCACTTGAGATTCTTTTTCACTGGCCTTCTGGGCCTGTTTAGCTCCATGTTCTTGCCATCAGACTGGAAATGAGCTTCTGCTCCCGTGTCTGGAGAAGAACAAATTCCCAAGCAACGTTGACACAAGAGAGAAGCCATGGACCTTTAGCTCATTTTGCGGACAGCTTTAATTCCTCTTAATTAGTGAGCGTGCAGACCAAGACCTTGGTGGCAATTTTGCCTGATAGTGGCATGAATGTGATTGATTGTAGGAAGAAAAGCCTTTAATATCTGCTGATGAACACATAAAAATTTGGCTTTACATTGATTCATGAAATTCTTCAAAGAATAGAGTAAAATATTTTATCAGTGTTTAAATTCATAGATCTGTGAAATGTCTTTTGTGTTGAGTTCTATGTAGGATATCTGTTTTATCACATTCAGATGTTCATCTGTTACACTCTTCAAATAATTTACAGGATTATCTTATAAAACAAAAGACTGAGGTGAGAGAGATGGATATATTAGGAGGCACAGAATAAAGTGCTAAATACAGTAATTTTATAACACAGCTCTCCAAAACCTGCAATGTGTTTCAGCTAAAGGCTGAATTCTGATACTTGCTATGAGCAAAAATTCCACAATCTGATAAAATTTGATCCTAAAGATTTACAACTTCCAACAACTCAGTGTTTAGATCTATATTCTTATAGCCACATCACATACAGCAAAAATGTAGAATGGGAAAGCCAAGCCATTTGCCAATAAAAGAGTGCCAAGGATGGCATTAAAGGGGTTGTGAGGTCTCACACCTATAAACACAATTGATGCTGCCTTTCTAAAAAATATTGATAAAAAAAATAAAAGTCTTACAGAAAAATTTGTAGATTAATTAATGACTCAACATTAGATTCGAACCATAAACTGTAAACTTTTCCTTGGAGAACTAGCTTTTGCTTCAGTAAAGGTACACTTAATTTTAAGTAATGGAAAAATTTAAATTATTTAAAGTTTGCTTAAAATTAAACACCTTGCTGGTCTAGCCAGTTATTTCTATTTGTTGCTGTAAAGAACTGTTCCAGCAATTCTCTAAAAGATACGTAATTCAGAAACTTCAGAAAGTCTGGGGTTTCTTGCAGAGCTTCTGCATATACATTTACAGTAGTCAATTTTTTCATATGTTAAGAAACAGCTTCAGTATTAATAGAAAGAACCGCAAATTTATTTTTATTCCTTCAGCCAAGCCACAAATAAATGATTCTTGAAAACAAACCAAATACTATTTAGTAACAGCAATGTAAAGGGCATGGACTTACTTTATTTGGATATAAATTATTAAAGTAAATGATTATTTGCTGTAATATCCATTATATCACCTTGGAAAAAAAAAAAGCAAATCTGAGAAGAAGTTTTCTTGCTGTTCTTCAAGGAGCACTCAATCTTCTTTTTCAAGTTACTTAATAATTTGTCATAGAACAGTTAACTATAAGCTTACAAATGCTGTGTCATCATGCTTCTTCCTATTGGGCAAACAACTTCAAAATCTAATTTGTTTGTGTTATTGGTCTTACCAAATATTAGTCTTTCCAAGTCTGGTTTATACCATTCATGTTAACTATGCCAACACTCTGATTTTGTTCTGAAGTATTCCACAACAAACTGATATTATACAATACAAGCCCAAGAGCTCGCCGATCCAGTTTACTGAGTATACTTAGTGTATTTTGCTACTGATAAATCAATAAAATCATGTTGTAATCTACAAACTTCCATCTCTGTGAAGCAGCTATAAGCAAACTGTAAATGAACACACAGGTCAAAAACTGGGATGCTGTGATTATGTTGACTCTGAAAACATTTGACTTTCATAGAATACATTTTAGTATTTGAGAGAATGAAGTTTCAGCACTGCTTATATTTTCATGAAAGGCTGAGAAGATAAATATTCAAATGATGATAAATATTTGTGTTTATATTCTAACTACACGTACTTTAAGAAAACAATATCTGCACTGTGATCCACAATTTACCGAGGTTAAGTAAACATAAACCATAGCTACACAAAGAAAATAAATACTTGACTTAGATTGTACGCTCAGTTTTGCATTCTTCATCCATGTGAAACTCCCCACAGTCAATGGGTATCTTGGGTGTGCAAAGAATGCAGAAAACCCTTATCCTTCATTCCCTTTGGTTGGGAATTTTGTCTCCATTATGTTAAGTACGCCACAGAACATAATCCTGGCATTGATCATAAACTGTCAGATGCTAAAGGTATCACTATAATTTATGATACACAAAATACCCATGAGAATGATATTCCATAATCTGCCCTGGCAATATCACGCATTGTAACTGTTTGAGACTTTTGGTACTGATACCACAAACTTCTCTCTACTAAGGGTCATCTTCAAATGAAAACAAGATATTATGAATCATTAGTAGTCTCAGCTGCAGTAATTCTGAACATCATCAAATCTGTCTTTCAGGCCTCCAGTATTAGGAATGGGATGTGCAGCTCTGAGTGTGCTCTGCACTAATGCATTCCTCCTCCAGACTGCACAGAGAGCATGACAGCACCTTAGGATACAATTAGCAACAAGCAGTTTAAGGAGAAGAATGCTCCTAAACTAGCCAAATAGATTTTTTGTTCTTCTTTTCTTTTTTTCCCCTGCAAATCTCAAGCCCTCATTTTAAATGTCTTGCTCCAATCTGTCCAGAGGTCCTCAAGCCGCCCTTCTCTAACACTAACCTGAGGCCACTTTGTATCTTTTCAGTTGACAAAGCTACTACTCCTCCTTTAAAAAACAAGTATAAGAAGTTATACTGAGTATCAGCAAGAGTATTTAGCCAAGCTAAGGAAAACTTGATTTTAACCCAAATCTGCCACTTGTCAGGAGAGCTGTACAGACCAGGGATGAAGAGTCTTCTCTACTTCTCTTTCTGAAGCTAAGAATCTCTACAGAAGAAACACCTGAAGTGTTATTAGACACAAAAGATGTGATTTTGTGGATGGTGATCGAGGGCGCTCACCTGGAAAATGGATTTTCTGATACTGGCTCTATATTTATGTCCAATAGGTATTGGATAAAACTAAGAAAAAGCCCTAAAGGAAAGTATGAGAACTAGATCTTGTTCCTCAGAGATGAGTATCCTATTCACTGCTCCCCGATCCGAGAAGCCTGAATTATTTTCTGCTATGTAGTACTAGCTCAAGGAAAGGAATAGAGAGCATCCAGACCTAACCCATGTGGCTAAAACATACCCTCCCGATGTACAGGAGATCTGAACCAGAGTCTTCTCAGATGGAGGAGGAAACTCAGCTCCATTCTGTCATATCCTGGAGGAGTACCCCGGTTCCAAACAACCCCATTGAAAACTGGAGCAGAGTGGCATAGATGACAAGGAAGCTTTTGAAAGAAAACTGTCATGCTGCTCTGAGCGGATGTTGGTGCAATCAGTGTGCATCACTCTCGTTCAGCATTTGTTTCTCCATTTGGGTCTCCAAGAAATCCAGGCAGAACAGATAAAAAGTTAATTATCTTGCATTTTTTCAGTCAGAAGTTTTCTGCTGACGCTAACCCAAGTTCTCTCTTCTTTGGGCTGTAAAGTTGCCAGTATTTGTGGCACTAATGATGGAGGGGGGCACCGTCTCCATCACAGCCTACAAATTCTACTTGGACTGTAATGTGGAGTACACAATTCAAAAACTGCTAAGTCAAGTACCATCCACTAAAGACAATATAATCCAATACAGAAAATACATTTCATTACAGCTTTGCAGAAGTGATATATTTCCTTTTGAACAGAATGAATAATAAGTTAGCCTTACCAGGGGAAACAAGATCTGTCTAGTGTTACAGAAATGCAGTATACCTACAATAGTCCAGAGAATATGCCACCAGTGACTGAACTTGTTCAGCTCACCTTAGATTTGAATACTGGTTCAATGTTTTACTTCCTCCTGACCCAGAAAAATGATTTCACTCTGTATGTTGAATTTCTCTGAGGCGGCATATAACCTCACTACTTTACTCAATTATTTTATTACAACAAACAGGTACCTTTACAAGACTTCTTAATTCATCATTTCACCATGCATATTAGTAAAGTCTGAGTGGAATTTTTCTGAGAGCAGTCACTGGTGTTAGCACAGAGTTCCAAGTATTTAAATAAATTCTGACCTTACCGTGTACTGCTTTTGGTTACATCACATATGATTCTCTTCATACATTTCAATTAGTCTTAACTCCTCACCAAATTCCTAAAGCAGGCTACTTGCAAGCCTATTGCCCCTAGATCAAATACATTCACACTTCCCATTATTATTACTCTAGTTAATGGTAATATTTTCATATATGATATGATGTGATTGTTACTAGATTTTGTGTTTTAGCTCTGCTGCACTCTGCAGAATTCTTCAAGGTATGTGGTAGTTTTGCGTGTCTGGGAATCTTCCATCTGGCTAGTGTAGCTTTCCTAAACACCATAAAACCCCGCCTGTGGAGATTGTGTATCTCTTATGGGCCCCATGGAGTTTATAATCTGCTTTTAATCATTGCACAAGGAAGCCAGCACATCAGTCCTCATCAAGCATTTTTTTTCATATTGAATCTCCTTTAAAAACTTTTGATCCAGTTTTGAAAGTTCAGAACTATTGTTAATTTTCATTGGTATCTTAGACTGCTACAAGAGCTGTCTTCCTCAACTTTCTGTTCCCTTCCATACAAACCTCATAAGCATCAACTTCTGCACTTTGCCCTCACTCTGTTGTCTTTTGAATGTACCCACCAGCATCTGTCTCTCAGTAAACTACAGGTCATATCCTTAACTGGGACAAATGAATGCAACTCAGTGAGACTGAGCTAAGCCAATTTGCTGTAACTCAGAAACTAGCTCTACAGATACATTCTTCAACGAGTCACTAGAACTTACTTTACATTTCAAAATGCCAGCACCAATTAAATTAAAAGATTACCAACATTAAATCTCAGCAGAACTTTGAAGCAGTAAGCAGCACAGCGGTTTTCATTAGAAGCAAAATCACTTTTGACATCTGCTAAATTATTTGCCAACACAAATCAGTGAAAACTATTAATATCTATGAAGCTGCACTCCTAGCCTCCAGCACTTAATATGTTGATCTGACACTCAACAGAATACAGTTTTGCAAGTACAAAAAAGCAGTCTAGCTTTAATAGGAAAGTCTGAGTATCTAAATGAAAAATGTTAATAAAGATAGACATTAAATTGTATTTATTGTTTTGAAATATGAAAACTAAAGAAATACATCTCTAAAATTTTAAATAAAGCCAGCCAAGGCATTTGGTAGTTCCACAAAAACAAATAGCTTTAAGTCCTGGTGAATGTAAAACTTGTTTCTTTTGTGCAGTGCTCTGCCTGCAATTTCTAATTAACAAGCTCCACTCTTATCCACAAGGAGTGACTCAGAGCATATAAGCATTCAATTCCAAATATGTAGGTATGATTTTAAAAGGGAAATAACTAGTTAACAACATTTGCATGTTGCAAAGAGGCTCATTTAGTATAATAATTCAAAAATCCCTGAATAGCTGCCCTGTACTGAATACAATCTACACACTAAAGATATCATGTTTGCAGTTAAAAATCTCCAGACTTTAGACCCTTACATTAAGATACTTATTTCACTCTTTTCTGAGACACTGACCTGTATCCTCATTTAACAATGAACACCACATCTTTATGTTATTAAATCTTTGTTTTGATCTATTAGTATTCACCAAAGTGCCATTTTATACAACCTCGCACTGAATAGGCAAGGCTGGAGGTAACCATCTGCAGCTTTAGAGTCAGCGTTTGAATTGATGAAAAGAGCTTTGTGTTTTCATTGCCAAGTTTGATTCTTCCAGTCATTAGACATTCCCCTCAGATCACATCAATGAAGCGGACTCTCTTACACCCATGTGTTAAATTCCCTTCTCCTCATGGTTTCCTTTACCAGCTATACTCCAGAAAGGCTACTGGGTTTTAGTCACATTCTTCTCACAGCTGTGTTAAAAAAGAGCATCAGAGCGTCTTCCCAAAATCCATATGTGTATCTGGTCAGTCCCCTGTTGGAGGGTCACCTCACATTGTAGTGTGATTATTCAAATACTCATTCTTGTTCTTGAACTGCACTGCTCGGATCATTCTGGGAAAGATTAGACCCTCAGCCAGCACTGGAGAACATCTTGGACATTGATGTGAAACACATACAGCTCCTGTACTCGAAAGGCAGATTAGCTTTAGTTTCAGAAGAGGGGGACTCTAGCCACTTAATAAATGATTTGCTCTTATTTCTTTCCAGTTTTTGTATTCTTTTCAACGGCGTCAAATGCTCTTTATTTTTGTTGTGTTGACTTATTTATCAGCATCAGCTAAGGAACAAAACAGTGAGCAATTATGAAAGCAGAGAAAGCATGTTCAACAATGCTGGAGGGAAATCCAGGACTACTCAAAAAACGGTGTGTTCCTGTAACAATGAAAGTGAGGCAGCAAAAAAATCACATCTTAAGAGGTAAAGAAAATGGTTTTAAGGGTAGTATTTCTTTTATGAGAGATAGCAATTTCCTTTGATAAAACTATCTGCTTATTAAGACTGCTTAGTTTTCTTTTGTATTCAATATACTGAAGTACTTTATCCAAATCTGTAACTCTCCTGACTTCCTCCTCCTCAAAAAAAAAAAAAAAAAGGTGTCTTTAATGAACAGTTAAGGACAAAGGAAGTAAGAATTTCTGTTTTACATCACTTACATATTTGCTTTGTTCATAGTAAGAACCACCTTGACAATGTGCATAAGCAGCATATTTCTCACCATTTATGGTTATTTTCATACCCATATTTTTTAGTATCGCAAAATTACTTTGTGGATATGTGTTTACTTTTAGAGAATTATATAGAAACCCTACATGTGCAGCCTTCACTGCCACTTTACACAGTTATGCAAGTGTGCAAGTGTGACTGCTTGTGTGCAGAGAGCTACGCCTTACTGAGATGGAATCATTAAACTGTGAGAAAAAATAAAAGCCCTCAACAAACAAATTGCATTAAAATTCACCCCAGCTGCAAAGCAGTGGCAGAAAAATAGAACATTTGCTGGAAAAAAGCACATCAAAAGTGGCCTCAGCCTCTACTGATAATTAGCTACTATTGATTTGGTATTACATTATAACCTCCTCTGATTTCACTGACATCAGTAGCCACTCCTTAATCCCAAAGGTTCCAGCAGGAAGGACAGTTTTAAAATGTCTTGCTTCCTCTGTGGCAGAGGCATTAATAAATTTGCAGGCTCTTCCAGCCACCTTCTCCAGGTCAGCCCCTTTTCCCTAATGGGGCTGCACCAGCTGGCTCCTCAGGCAGGACAAACTTGCAAGGGGCTTGTGGCACCAAGCCAGCACTCCTGGTGAATTCTACACCACGGTCCTAATTCTTTGTTTGTAACCATGAATTAGAAGCATTAATCAAATACAGAAAATTATAGTCATAGCCATTCTACAAGTATAGGTTAAAAACTTTAAGTATTGCACAGACCATCATATTCCTATTGAATAAATATGTACTGTGTTATGTATGCACGTACATGTATTTATTTACATACTCGGCACAGTTAAAATATGTATTTCCTATATAAACTAGAAGAGTGCTTTCTTAAAAGTCTAATATATATCTTGTTAATGTTTCAAAGTCAAAATAGATTAAAAAAAAATCTGCTAAATCTGTGTGGTCACTCTCCATCCATCAACATTTTCTGTTACCCACTACCACCCTTGCTAGGAAGGCAAATCATCTTCACAGCCAAGAGCACTCATTCACAATTTATAAATCACTCTGTAGTGAGCCCATATGAGATTTCACTCTACTTCAGTATAAACAGAATTTTACTATATCCAAGTTCTCTATAAGCGGATTCCAATATATCCCCCTTCTGGTTCACAGCTGCTATTTCATGTGAGATAGGATCCAGAATTTTTCAGATGCTTTGTGTCCTGACAGAAAACACAAGACCACTATTCTTACTTGGGTCTCACATTTAGAAAGCAACAATTGCAGGCAGGTACACCAACGGTTGATATGATGGCAATGCTGTGAAGAAATTACACCTCTGTTTCAAGCTCTGTATATGGCCCTGAATGCAAAAGCTGAAGTTTTTAAGAACATTAAAAAGTTCTTTAGTGTTGCCACAGAACAGATCAGCAAAGGCATAGCAAACAGCAGTAAATTATGTGGTATGATGACACTAAGTACATCCTTTTTCAACATTATTTTAATTATTCTAATTATGTTCTTTCTTAATGAAGCTCATAACTATTTTCCTCTCCTGCTTTTTAACGTTGCTAAATTTTTCAGATATTTTAATGAATAATACTGAGAAACTACTTTATATAGCTGCTAAAAACACTTCCCTGGTGTCAGACTTCAATTCCACTTCATCATTTAATAGAAATCAAGGAAACAGATGTTTTAGAACCCTATTTAGGCTATGAACCATAGTGGTACATTTCAAATTACAGTAAGCATCTGCTTAAGACAGTGCTAATAATTAATGCTACTATAATTAATACCAAGAGGCCTTTCCATTGACAGTTTTATAAATTGTCAGTTCCTTTTTGAAATGTAGAACATCCTACATCTCCGAAAGAAAAAGCTAAGCTAACAAATGAGTTCCTGCCTAATTGCCAAACACTGATTTGTATGAAGCGGTTGAGGTTACAAAGAAATGGGGAATTCTCAGCCCTGTTTCCCTGCTGATGAGTACGAACTGTCTGTGTAGCTCTCCCAGAGGTGTCAGAGGAATCTCTATAGTGTCACACAAGGGTTCTTAGCTCAGAGTAAACACACTTTCCACAAACTCAGCTGCTTAATCTGTTTGCAGGTTGAATTATAAGATGGGGGTGGATGACTCTGGGTGCTGGGAAGACGCACAGAGCATTTCCACAGTTTCTTGGTAAAAAGGGCATGCTTTTGTCATCAAAAGACTTCACCCAATTGTTTAATTTTGCTATAGGCTCAGTGGTCTGTTCTTAGCAATAATGAAAACTAACCTGACCAAAATTTTCCCAAGTAGCTGAGCATGTTAAATTGCATAAACTCTTTTTGCTACAGGAGTGCACCACTACTGCTTTAATTCAGGTTGTGGCTGCATTTCTACTCCAGGCACTCTAGTTACAAGGACTGTTTCACTAAAAAAACCCAAACCAAAACAAAAAAACAACCTTCACTTAGATATCTATGGTTATGAGGTGTTTATAAATAAAATGAAATAACTTTAAACAGTGTATAGAAAGGTTTAGTCAATATTCTCTTCTACGTGCTTTAATTATTTTTCATAGGTTTATTTTCATCAAGCATGTACCTGGCTGAAGTTTCAAATATATCTAAGAGTTCAGAATGAAGACTTGAATGATTCCCAAACAATCACTGGAGGCTTTAAAGAGAGGGCTGAAAACATATATCCTATACATGATATCTATCTATCTATAAATTATAGTTTATGTAGTTATAAATTTAAAAATAAAAATATAAATTATATAATTTTTTAAATAGAAGAACTCAGCATGTATTTTTTTAAGCAGGAAGAACTCTTATTAGGTCCTTGCAACATATTACAAATCAATTTCTAGCTACTCTGGAAATATGCTGCAAACATTAAAGTTGAAGACACATACAGACTGACGGAAAAATATGCATCAGTTTAGCATCAACCACCTTGGAAGGGTGTGAGAGGGCTTTTTTCAGCTGAGCGATGTAACTCAGAGATGACAAATGTCATCCTGTGAAGAGACTCTACCTACATGTCTATGTCTCAGCAATCAGAATTCCAAAGGCTTATGTGCTAGCAGTAACAACCATGACAATAAGGGCGTCAACAGAGATGAACTTCAGGTTTTGGAGTTCAGTAACATTTTAACAGGGAATCTTACTACAGGAAAGAGAATAAAGTCCCTATTCGCCAATTCAGAGACTTCCTGTTGCTTTCAGTGAGATTTTTAAGCCAACCCTGAAGATCTTCATCAGTATTTACCATGGCATAGAACCTGCCAGATGTGTAACAGACAAAAATAAGAACCTTAATACGCTACCATGCAATTATAAAGGTGAATAATCCATTGCCATAGGATTGACATGGGGAAGAGCACAGTGAAAACCATTAATGTGATATGGAAACATTCTCTGTGCCTTGCATATACAGAAAGCAGCTTCCATAACAGTAACGACAGGCACACTGACTCGTGTAATACTATAAAACTGTTAAAATTATCAGCTCCACACTGAGTAGGGAACAAGCTGCGTGGTTGATAAAGAAGGAATTCTTTTAAAAGATCTTTTCTGAGTCCTGTCACACTTTCAGACATAAACAAAATACCAGAAGAAACAACATTTTATTTACTTTTCAACTGCAATTTTTCTTGAAAGAAGGCAAGTGACTTACTTCTGAATTTTTTCATTGGCCTCCTGTGAAGCTTCCAGGGCTTTCTGGAGCTTCAGCTCTGTGTCCTTTTGCTCTGACCGAGCTTGCTGCAGCTGAGCTGCCAGATCTTCAATCTGGCGATAGGTAAGGGTCACAACAACCTCCTTGCCCTCCAGTCCACCTTCCGAAGTACCGAAAGTACAGTTAAGCTGGTCCTTCATACTCATTCCTTCAGGCAAAGATTTGTATAAGCTGGGAAAACAAAATCATACCTGTGAAATTTCAATCTAAGGCTGAGCTGCAAGCATACTATGCTCAGTTTAATTACTATTTTTAATACTATCATATATGGATTCACATGCACTAATACCAAAGCACGTTTTATTTCAGAAGTGATAGAAAACAAAAAGAAGATCCTGTTTCCACATAGCTGTTCTAGAAGTATGCAACAACTATTAGAATTTTAAAGTCAAAAATCTATTCAACAAAATGTTAAAAGGTAAAGTTCTTCAGCTGTAGCATCTTCCCAATCACCTTTGAGCTACAGCAAAAACTTGTTAGTGTGATCTACATGAAGTGGAATTAAGCAGTGTAAGTTACTTATGTGTTATTTACTCAGTTTACATAGGACTCTCTTTTAGCAAGCAGACTCATCAGCTACAGGGGATTTATTTGCAAAATCGCAGATTTTTCTATAAAATAAAAGGAAAAAATGCTACAATGCAGAAAATAAAATAAATCAGCAGGCTTACTTAGAAATATGAATGATTTCCACATGCTAAACAATGCTAAATGTCCTTGGTTAATATTTTTGTGAGAGGAGACTTTAAATATTTCTTGATGCTGGTTGAAATAAGCTACTAACACATGTATTAGAATATACGGTGACTTAAATAGCCTCTCTATAGTAGACAGAGATAGGTAACCTGTCAGCATCAGGGTTTTATTACAGGACATTTCAAGATCCACAGCGCCCACCAGAATTTCTCACAAGGTACTTTCTGACTCACTGTTTTGGCTTCACTCAGGCAAAAAGGACAAGTTTATCACCTATTTCACTCTGAAGTGTCATGAATGTATATTCAACCCATTTAGTTTTATACATGATTTTGAGGTATATTCATAGACAGACCCATTGACCCAGCAATAAAATAATATTCTTTCATTGTACAAGCCAGAATACATTACTGATACTTTGGACTTGTGTGTCAAATTTCTGCACAAATCAAAGAGAGATCAGAAATTCAAAAAGGAAATTGAATAGAGTCTTAAGGCAATAGTTTCATGAAGCTAAAATAAATAAATAGTCCAGGAACAGGTAACAACAACTATGGAAAATAAGCAAAAAGAAGGCTATCATACAGGTTAACTATAAATAATGAGAAGAGTTTGAAAAAAGGAGAATAAAAAAGAAGATGTTGCATCAGGTAAAAAATTCTCAGTGAAGCCTGTTGACTGTGATATTATTTCCCAAGGAATCAGTAGGCAGGCAGTTGTTTCAGATACTAAGGTGCAGTGGTAGAAATCACATTAATAGCTGATTACTAGGGGAGGAGCCTGCACCAGCAAGCTCTCCAATGGAACTAGCAGCAATTGCTTCCCATCCCTTCATAGCCATAATTCATTGGTGAATGTTACAGTAGCAGAAACACTGGTACACTGGTAGTAGAAGAAATTCATGGAAAACATTTATAACAGAAGTGATGGGAACAGGAAATTATAATGAGCAGTGTTTTTAGATAAATAATTGAAGCAACTTCAAAACAACTTCATGAACATAAGAAGCTGTTGCTGTATTGATGAATATGACTTGAGACCATTCCTCTGAGTGATGACCATGCAAACATTAAACATTATTTCAGTGTGGATTTCCAGTAGCAGTGCACACAGATTACAATACTCAAGACAGTCTGCAAGACAGCTGCTAGTATGCAATAGCATATTTTCTTCCTTTTCAGTTTATTAAGGTGTTTGTATGGAAAACATCCTTCATTCTGGCAGCCCATAGAGGAAAATCATATACAAACTAAAATATAATATACAAGGACAAGCAAAATGTGGATGAAACTAATAGAAATTCAGAAGCTAAAAGGTCAGAGTGCTGATATATCATTACGCCTACTACCTGCGGTTGTCTGAAAATAATGTGAAGAACCTTTTCAATTAAATGAAGACATATTGAAAATATAAATATTTATAAAGAGACATTAAAATCCCTAGAACAGACTCATTAAAAACAAAATTACTTCAACAGTTGCACATAAAATTTACTGACTGAAGTTCCACTATGGTTGAGCACTTATCACCATGGAAAAATACAAAGGTATGCAAATAATGCTGAAAGCAGGTTACTGGAATACCACTGTGGCCAGCTTCCTAAACACCTGGCACAAGATTAAAATAAAAAAAAAAAAGACAGATGAGAAACTAAACTGTTCAGTGAATATATGAGTCCTTGATTAAAAAAAATAAAAAAGAAGATAGCCTAAATATAACAACTTGTTTACACCAGCTGAGAGGGTTTTTTTTCCAGAATATATGAAAAATATAGCAATTTATTTAGTTTCTAAAATATTGGCCCTATGTGTCTACAACTGGGCTCCTTCTCAAACACTGGTCATGGACAATATAATATGCAATACACTATTATATGTTTTACCTCGTAATGATTGCATCTGAATGATCAATAGATTCTGACATGTATATTTTTTGTAGTCAGTGTGATTCCTCCAGCCAAAGGCACGGTGACTGATAGATCATAGAATTGCAGAATGGTTTGAGTTGGAAGGGATCTTAAAGATCATCTAGTTCCAAACCCCCTGCCATGGGTAGAGACAAGCATGCAGTTGTCAGACTTTCATCTAGCAATATGTGCTTTGCTAAAATACTTTTATTTAGTTCCTTTTGATACTTCTTAATTTGAAATTCCTTCATTAATGTCCCAAAGATTATTTCTTCAAATAGATAAAAAAATAAACATTCTATGCCTGAAGAATGGGTCACATAAGCATGTAAACAGTTCCTTGATTTAAGTAATTCACATGTTCTTTATAGTAAGCCTCTTGCTCTACTATAGAAGCATGGCACCTTTATTGCTCTAGCTTAGGTCTGAAAGCTTCAAGGGCCGACCTTAACTATGTCTGGATAGAAGTAAAAGTGACAAGTGATGATGTCACTTATGCAGCTCCTGCAGATAGCAAGAGGTTTCCTCAGCCCCCAAAGTCCGAGCAGCTTTAACTCTGCTAAAAAATGCCACCAGTTGTAATTACTCCTAGAGGGACTTGACTTTGCCTGGAAATCAACTGTATGAAGCGCTGCTCTTATAACATTTCTCTCCTTGCCAGGTCTACTTTTGCTGCAAGGTGGGAAAAGATTTTCTACCTGAAGCAACAAGTGAACAACACAGAGAAACCTTCCAGAGAAAAGCAACAAAAAACACAAGCAAAACTCAAACATTCCCTATGCATCCTCTTGTCTCCTCCCCCACCCCAGTGATAAAACATATTTAATGTTTCCAAAGACATGTAGGTCTGACCTTGTTTTTCAGCACAAATGTTTCTGACACTCAAATTCTGGAGACCTCTCAGACTTCAGACTGCACTCAGGATGGTTTTGAAGAGGGTCCCTTCATACTGCTGAGTGCACTCAAGGGTCAGGCAGAACTGACACCTTGAAAATACTACCTCTTAGGAAACACTGCAATAAGGAGATATTTAAAAAAGAAAAAAAGACCATAAGACCTAGAATGACTTTGATATTTTACTGCAAAGCAACGGATATAAAATGGTCTAGTTTGCATTACATGTGAGTCAGGAGCCTGACAGCTGGTAGACTGGTAACTAGATGGCATTGCCCTACCATAGACAAATATTTTACTAGCCTTCCTTCCTCTGCAATTACATGAGTTATGAGGACTGTGTTTTCTTTTCAGTACAACCACCTCAACATCTCTCATTAATTTAACTGAAGGCAGTAGCTGTGTTAGACTCTGCAGCATGCAGGCCCCAGACCATGTTATAACAATATAATGTTGTGTATAATGCAGGGTATGTTCTTTGTACTGCGACAGTCCACCTCAAAGTGTTGCTGTTTTGTGTGTGGTGTACCCACACAATCTTAGCCCAGAATGAGGTCAAGCATCCGTTTATTGTATATTCCTTCATCAAACCAAATGACAAGCATTTGTTGAACAGCGTCCACTACTGATTTTCTTCTCTGTGGTGCTATAACCTTAGGACTTTACAGGACGCACATCCATACAATCCAAATTTTGGATGTGAACACAGGTCTACAGTGAGCAGCAGGCTGAGTTTCAGCCTTCTCTCCTGAAACAGCCCAGAAAAACCTGCGATGTGTACAAGGGTCCAAACAATCCAAACACCAGATGATTCAAGCACAGGTTCATTAACTACAGTGAAAGCTTGAATTGACTATCATCCATCTTATAACTTCCAGTTTTCAACAAAAACAAACATGTTTTTCCTCCTTGGGGTTCAGTTTCCTCATCTTTAAAAAAGAGCAATCACAATACTACCTTTGCAAGGTACTCCGATCTTCACTACTAAAAAGAGATCCAACACTGTCGGGAGAGTTGTTAAGTGCAGCACAGTCAGAATTTAGGACAGAACTAAACCCATACAGTCTTCTGATGATGCCAAGTGCAAATGTTTTCTTTTGGACCTCATTTTCACTCTCCAGGACCACTATAGTACTCAGACAATTCCCCTGTGACTAGCTGGGGAGAGGTAATAAGGACGCATGGCAAGAGATTTAATCATCTGAGCCTTTCTTGAAGTTGAAGGACTGCTGAGACAAGCTCTCAACAAAGAAATAATCGGAAACCATACCTCCATTACAAACCCTTCATTTACAGAGTTGCACAGTAATCAAATGTTTCCAGTTCACTTCACGCAGCCACTGGGCAAATCGTTCAGATAGCACAGGCTCACACGACACTGATATGCACAAGACATCCAGCACCACCTATCATTCTTCACATTCACCACACCATCAAATCATCCAAGACCCACACAAAAATATAATAGTTCCTGGATTAATAATATTTGATTGAAACAGATCAAAACACACACGACACTGATGAGTAGAAGGAAGCGTTTTTGAGATTTGTGCAGCTGTGGTACAATCCTCTACAGCCAGATCTGCAGATCTTAGGTCGCAGCTAAGGAATGCACCTGATTTTCTTGAGCATGACGCACCTGCAGCTGGTGTGTCTGTTATCCCTAATCGACTAATTAGAGTCTGGAAGGTAATAACTTAGCATTAGCTTTTTTCACACATACATCAACTCTGAGATATAGTGCAGCTGACTTTACAGAAGAGACTCCTGTAGATTTTATGTTTTAATCCTGAATATTACTTTATACATGTTGATACTAATTACACATCTTCATGGTTCCACCATGTACCTGTGTTAATCGCAGGATGCAGAGTCACAGGCTCTCAAATTTCTTCCATGAATTGTTTTCAGTATAACAGAAAATACTGTGGATACTCTTCATAGTTTTACAAGACTACATGTTATTTCGAGAACCAAACTTGCTGTAAAATGTTCCTGTTGTTGACAGGGAATCGGTTGTATTAGCATACTATAGCTAAGTATTCACAGAGTACAACAATACAGCTTTGAAGGCTTCCTTCTAACTAAGTAAAGTTAATCTGAAATTTTAAAAATAATTTTATTTTGTACAGTGTTTTTTTTATGTTTTGGGCCCCTCTGTACACGAAGGACATTGAGGTGCTGGAGAGCAGAGAAGAGCAAGCAGGCTGGTGAAGGGGCTGGAGAACAGGTCCTGTGTGCAGCGGCTGAGGGCACTGGGGTTGTTTAGCTTAGAGAAAAGGAGGCTGAGGGGAGACCTCATCACTGTCTACAACTACCTGAAGGAGGTTGTGGCAAGGTGGGTGCTGGTCTCTTCTCACAAGTGACAAGCAATAGGATGAGAGGAAATGGCCACAAGTTGTACCAGGGGAGGTTCAGATTAGATACCATGAAAAATTCCTTCACTGAAAGTCAGGCACTGGAACAGCTGCCCAGGGAGGTGGTTGAGTCGCCATCCCTGGAAGTCTTTAAAAGGCAGGTAGATGAGTTTCTTAGGGACATGGTTTAGTAAGGGGACAGGTACGGTTGGACTTGATGAGCTTGGAGGTCTTTTCCAACCAGATGAATCTATGATTCTATCATACTAGAAGTTACAAGAAAGAATTTTGCTATCTTGTATCTGTTCTTTACTGCCAATTCATATACTTTGGCCATTCTTAAATATTTGCCAATGGCTTTAGCTAACAAAATAACTTTAACTCAGTATTTGTAATACTGTAGTTATTCCCTACAGTAACAAATCGTTCAGGTAACACTGCAAATATGGAGGGGACCTTATCTATTAATCGAAAACAGAACTGGCATGAAGTCATCACGAGTGACCTCAGTATTTGCACATAAAGGATGCTTAAGATGGTGTCAGCAACTCCATGTTTTACTATGTATCACAACCACTTGGCCATTTTTCCCAGGAAGCATGAGCATCGCAGCTGGGACAGAGCAGATCCGGGCAGCAGGCAGGGAGGAGGGGCACAGCTGGCTCGAAGACAAGAGGTATTTTCACCTTTACAGTCCCTGGGCCCAACTGGCAGCCCCTTCGCCTCTCTGCTGGCTGCTGGAGGCCAGTCGGTTGACATGGATCACTGAAGGGGTGTGTACGTGGGTGGTGTGGAGTCAGCGACTCTGGCTTAGGGCCATCAGGGAAATTGCCTATGTCAGGAATTTGCAGAAACACAGACTTGGTGGAAAAGAAATGGAGCATCTTGTCCTACAGGTCATAGGGGTTTATTTTTTATACTTTGAGTACGTTTTTGACAACATCGGTTTTAAGACCAGTGCACCTTTTTCCTCAGAGTTAAACTTAATTAAGAAAGCAGTAACTGTTTGTGCACTAAAACAATAGAGCTGCTCGTATATCAATTAAACCAGGTAGAAAACAGATGCAGAATGTATTACATTTTTTCTTTTTTTTTTTTTTTCACATGATCCTTCCCAAAAGCTTAATTCTGAACAGTAGATGGAACCTGGGGTATTATGGCATAGATGAACATCAGGACTTCTAAGCAGCCAATTCAGGATCAGCTCCTACCTCTCCACACAAATACCTATCAACCAGTCTGGACTGCAACTCTTCAGCTACCATGAACCTGACAGTACACAGCAGATCAGTGGCTTGAACCTTTCCTCTCCAAAATGTCAACCATGGAAATCTTACCTGAAGACACAGAACGTGAACACCCAAGGGTCAGGCACTTCTGCTAGGAGGCTTAAATGACATCTCCTGTCACTGTATCTTGAATTTAGATTTGCCTCCATAACTAACAAAATTTAAAAGAGATTTTTATGTTGGAAATTATGGATGAAATTAAGGCTAATTTGGTTTGTGCCTTAGCTTCCTTTGCAGCTTCTCACTGGTAAGGATAATGGTTTCTGACTTCCATTTTCTGTGAGTACTGCAACATTTCAGATGAAACAAATAAGAATCTTGACCCTGAAATCTGAAACAGCCAGTGAAGTGTTCACTCAGTGCAAAGGGGTACTTCATATATACATCCATATTTACATGTATATAAAATAAATCTAATAGTACTGATATATATCATAATGCAGGCATCAGAATCACCTGAACACAAGCTCAATGTAATGACTATCTGCTGTTGACTTTTATTTTTGTCTCCAGGGAATAATGTTTACTTTCCTTTAAAATTTATATGAGTCATTTTGTTATGTGCCTTTTTTTAATTAGTCTGAAGGAAAGAGTCATTTGAGAGAGAGAGCGGAAATCAATTCTGATTCGATACTGATAGCTACTGTGCGATGTAAACTGTGTGTTCTTTCTAATTAAATGTAAACATGTGCAGTTCTAAAGTCCAGAAGTGATGACAACAACTACTAGAAAGGATTGCTTAAGCACTGGTCAACTGATTCTTGTGAACCTTTTGTTCATACCGTAGGTGAGCTTGTGCAATCTGTTGCAGGGTGAATGCCAGTTGTAACTGACTTTATTTTAGGTCATCTTCAGAGAAAAGACTTGACAAGAATGTGGAGCACTCTGTAATACCTCCAGTTACCCATTAACTATGTCCTTCTGATAGCTAATCAATAGCATTGCATGGAGCCAAATACACTGCACTGAACTGCCCCTCTTCCAAAAGCCAAGTCTTGGTAAATATTTAATGGCAGTAAAGGTGTTTTGACTCTTATCAATCTGATACGTTAAAGAACTCTTGAAAGAAACTTTATCTTGCTTCTCTCTGCATAAATAATTTGTTCAGTTACAATTTTAGTCTTATGCAAAACCACTTAATTTAATGATTTAATGCTTTTAAATCAAGGCTTTGGTCGGAGAAAATGTAGTTCCAATCCACATGTCACAAAATAAAGAAAAATCAAAGTTTAATTCCTTGAAAAAATGCCAACTAGAAATATACATCAAGGAGCCCAGCCCTTTATACTGTAGTAGTAAATACTGCATCAGACTCACTCAAAACCTGTTATACAAGTGCACATTTGAGATTTTCTTACAAGGCTTCAGTTTCCGTAGAATTCTTAGCTCTCACTCACATCAAGATGGTGTAGGATTGTAAGTCTCTTTTCAGCACAGAGAAAAACAACTCTAAAACAGCTATACTCAGATGCAGACTCTTTTTGTTCCCATGCAGTGAACATTCCCAATGTCGAGTGGATACATTCTCAGCTAACGAGTTTTATTAAGATTTTTTTTCCATTTTTGGTGCAAAGCAGCTTATCTAGATCACTAATCAGAGAAACACTTTTATCCTGATCCTTTAACATCTAGTGCATGCACCCCTCTCCTGCAGTCAGGTAGGACCCAAATGTCTCCTTAGAGACTTAGATAGGCTTATTCCATGCCTCTGTGCTCATGTCACAGGATGGAGGAGTCTCCTGACCTCCTTCCCCAGGAGAGTATTTCAGCCTTCTCTGCATGATTCAACATCAGTATGAGCCTATGTATTTTGAAGAAACTGATTCAGCAGTGGATCCAAGCTTTTTCTTGGAAAATAATCTGGGAATAAAACATTGATAGCATTTCAGTTTCCAAAATGTGAATCACCATAAATGTTTTCCCAGAGTATAAGCATTATTTTTTTTTCTCTCCAGTGTTTAAATGGCCTCTTTAGTGCTCTTGATGGCATTCAATAGATTTCAAAAATAAAAATCACAGAAATAACTCCTAAACACTGGCATAGATAAAGTGAACAGCCTGGAATTTTCAAACCACTAGTAACTGGCTCTGATGAAAACAGTATTAATTAAAATCATAAAAGCACATAAATGAATCAAGCACTAGAGCGCATGGCATCATTCAGGAATGACTGGCTTAAGAAAGTCTGTTACTAATATCCCCAGAAAATATCTTGTACTTAATACAATGTTATCTTTATAAATCAGACACGATCATGAATTTTATGGCTCTCTTGATTTGCTATTGCGATCACTTGGCTTCCCCACTGAACTAGAAAAGCAAGAGACGAAGTTGTTTTGGACCCAGGGCTGGAAGCCAGCCCTGCTTTCCAGCATGGCCAGGAACATTCAGCTGAGTAGATGGAAGAGAAGAGTCTCTCCAAAAGAAGGCAATTAAAAGAAACACAAAGAATTGAAATGTGTTTCAAAGACAGAATAACTAAATACACATGGAATTTGAGAGAGAGGTGATCTCATGGATGAGCTGAATAGCACTAAATGTAGAAACCATCGGTGTGATTGACCCAGGAAGGGAATTCAAGTGGGGCTCTGCCCTCTTGTCATTCCTTTCTTACTGAATGTTTCAGCTGGTTAAAAATCTTCAGATGATTTAAAAAGATGTTTAATTATACCAATTTTTTTAACTTAAGGATACTTCCTCCCTGCCCCAGGAAAAGAACACAGAGAGTATTTGAACAGTTTTGTCTGATTATTCTCAAAGGTGTTACTGAAAAAACATTAAGCAACTCTTACTAAAGGCAAACAAGGTGTCCTGCGCTCCAGCACATGCCCAGCTGTGGTCACCAGTATGCCAAGGAGTCAGGCACACTGATGAACTCTAGATGAGTATACCTAGCGCATGGTTTCCCTGCATTCTTGGTATTGTGCACTCTGAAATGGCAGGTGAGTCTCTAGGAGGACTGCATGTGCTGCAGTCTGAAAACCTTCCTCCAGACTGGTACAGACACCTCTAATGTCAACTTTATAGCTATCACAGTTTCTCCAAAAATGCAGTTGGATTGGGGATTGCTACGCAGACATACACTTAGCAAGTCACCTATAGAAAGCCATGTAAATGACACAATGGTAACGTATCCCTGTTCAGTAAGCCAAGTCTTACCTAGCTGCTGCTGCCAAACCCTTTTTCATATAAATCATACAGCTCCTTGGACAGTTAAGCGCTATGAAATAAGGCAGTTAAAATGATGGCTTAAACGATAAAGGGAACGCCTGGGAAATTTAATATAGGGGAAGTCTGCTTCTCTATTGTACCAACACTTACTGAAGCAATTGGGCAGACTTGTCTGGGCCTTTCTCCTTAACATGAAACAAGGCCACATGCTGGGGGAATGATTTAGTGGGTTGGGGATCAGAGCTCTGTCTTGAATCCTCTCTTCTATTTCACTTCTTCAGTGTGGCATTTGGCAAGTCACAACATGCAAACCTCAACTTGCCATGCTGAAACTGGGAGTAAAGTGCCTTTCCCTTGATTTTTGTCCTCCTTAAATTCTAAGCTTTGGGGGTCCAGGATTGCTTGTCATTACCTATGTGTGCTGCATCTGGAAACCTGAGGCCCTAATCTTTGTTCAGGTCTCAGTGCATATTATTGTTCCTGAGAAGATACAAAAGCGCTAATTAACAGGCAATGCACATCAGCCTGGTTAGCAGCAGAAAGATCCAGGTTTGGGACCTTTATGGAAAAAGCACAAGTTTCTCACAAGGAGGCAGTTTCTGACCCTCATTGTAGGTTCAGCCACAGTTGCCACCATGAGGTGCAGACAGCCAATAGCAGCCTTCTGTGCTTTGTTGAGCTGTTGTGAGCTGAAGAACCTTGTTACCTGAGATTTTGTTCTTGGCTTCCTCCTAGGCAAAAGGGGCCATCAGCTGGATATGCCCACTGACTGGAAGCTGAATTGCACAACTTGCATACTGCTTGAGAAATGAGAGATCAGACTGGCAATTGCTGGAGAAAAATCAGTGAAGAGAGAGCTCCAAAGTGCAGGGGTTCAGAAGTGGCTGAAAATGGATGCTGAATTAATTTCTGTATCCTACAGCTTTTAAATCAACTTCCCTCACTTCTCTCTTCTCTAGCACTCATGAGTTTTGACCCCTGGGTTACTGAAATAAAATATGTAATAGAATAATACTATCGTGCACTTCAATTAAGCGTGAGTGAAGAGGGAAATAGCAATTGTAACTTCATGAAGCAGAAGTTCACAATAAAACCTGCAGCTTTTGCTTTTTACCAGCATATCATTTCTCTATAATCAGCCTGATCATGTGAAACACTGTATCAGGAAGTGTATTGGCTGCACTGAACCAAAGAATTAATTATTTTCTCAGGACCTGACAAGGAAACTGAATGAATATGAAAGCTCTTGTGAAATGTAGCCAATACCGAATTCATCACTGCTCAATTCCTTATTTATTTTTTGAACAGGACAAGATAATTATTAGTATGAATACTGCTTCTGTGCTTATACACACTTGATTGATATTTTACTCCCCTCTGATATGAACAGTAACATTACTTAATGGGAAGAACTGAGTTACTGTAACACAACAGTCCTCGTTCTACTGTCAAAACTGTAGAAGTGTAATAATATGTGGCTCTCTTGGTAAAGACAGTAGGGAAGAAGAGCCAAACAGAAGTATTCCTCTATCTCCAACAAGGACTTTAGCATGAAGTCTAGCAAACAATGTGATGTTATATGAGCCCGGATAACTTTAAGATCCTACATAGTTCAGAAGGAAAAATAAATCAGATAATATGAACTTTATCACCCATCCTTCTTCCAGCTCCTCTGGGTGAGGAACAAATTCACAGGACTTCTCTGTCCTCTTTGGTGAAACTCCTCCCAGTTCAATCATCTTTAATGACAGAGGAGGTCATTAGCACATTTCCCACTGAGGATGAGGAGAAAGCCTAGTAAAGAATGCTTTGATTTTATTTGCATCAAGAAGCTAAAGGCTTTGGCAATCAGTAGGTGCTTACACGGTTTTGGGTGTCTAGTACAACAAAATACTTGCCAGAAATCTTACTGTTTCCTCCTGATCTCTGGGAATGGAACACCAGAAGAGAAAGAGTCTAACAAAAATTGCTTTATACTTTCAAAAAGAGGGCCAAGAAGGAAAAGTTCCTTCAAGAGTAAAAGGAATCAATAAATAATCTAGACATTGGAAATTTTTGACTTCAACCTTGCTTACCTCAATGACCACAGGACTGGTATGACACAAATCCTTCAGGGTAAATTTTGAATGCAATATGGGCAGAGTTTTTACCTTAATGAGACACGTGAGATCAGAACTTATGAATCAAGTCTATGATATGCCCCTAAGTTATTTTTTCATGGACAGTTGGTGAGCGGATGTCATTCCTCTGTTTAATCAGGAGTTAAAGCGTGTACAGTAATTCCTTATTTTCACAATATTCCTTCTGACAAAGATAACAACCATAAGAATGGCTCCCAGCTGGCTAAACCTGACATACAGGTTTTGTTAATAAAAAAATGCATGACTTAATTAATGAAACGGATCTATTAAGACTGTCCCCCAATCTACCACAGTGGCCCCACCTACAACTGAACTTCACATGACCTATCTTATGCAAAAAGAATTGTAATGACTTGCACTGGAAGCTGTTATAGAGGAAAGGTTGCTATGAAGAAAAAATACGACTTGGAAATGCATACAATGCCCCTAGAGGAGAAAGCTTAGAATTTTCCCTTTTACTCAATGTTTTCTTTTACAGTGAATAATTGAAACGGTTTTGCTAAACTGTGTAAAATTTATCATCAAGAGTAATTACGTTTGATCTATTAGCACCTGATACTATCTATTGTCTAAATTGCTTGCATTCAATCCATGGGTAATGTCAACAGTATTAACTTTCATTATGGAAACATTAGTTCAGTAAAAATAATTTTTAAGTGTTCGACATTCTTGTAACCTTCCTCCAGCATAACATTCAAAAGAAACATTATTATACCAACATCTTATTGATTCTTTTAAAGGCATGTCTTTACTTTAGTCTGCAAACTCAGGGTCTTTAGACTCACAAACAATTTACCTGTTCTGGCAAGCATGAATCTGTAGCAATCTACTAATTTTACATTCTTTTCTGTTCCTGTCTAGCTGTCCCACAGTAAATGGCTCTCCAAATTAATTTTCAACAATTTTGGCAGGCTCAATACTTTCATCGCTAAACCCGTTTTTTTCCCCAGTCATAAAGGGCTGCATTATTACAAACAGAAAGAAAGTATACTGTAAAATTTCTACAAAGCTATATACACATACTCATTGATCTGAATAAGACTGTCCCTCCCCCTCAGACCTGAACTAATACAGCAACTGGACTCACCTACCAAGAAAGCAGATGCTTTTTTTCCTCTATTGGAATCTTATCTTTATTTCAAAGGTTTCCAAATTCTTGCTGCCTTTTAGCAGAGGTAATATTAGGAACTGTTTGAGATTACATTCTCACTCAAAGCGATGAATGCCACAGTCTTTTCCAGAGTAAAAAGCTACTTCTCTTCTTGGAATAGTAACTTTACAGTAATTTAGAGGAAGCAGGAGAAACAGTTGGTCATTAAACATTAAATGTATTAATGAGGCAGTCACAGTGTATGGTTTGTCTGGAAAAAGCAGTTCTGTACTTGCATTTCAGAAGGACTGCTGCAATACAATAGCTACTCTGATAAATTTAGGTTTAGCCCACTTAACATTTAGAAGAATCTAATAACGAAAACTTAAATCAATGTATTTTCCAAAAAAAAGCATGAGTAGCGCTATTCACATCTTACAGCTAAGGGAATCGAGAGGCAAAAAAAAAACCATTCCAAAAGAGGCCCTTAATTTCCACTGCCCAAAAAGAGACCTTTAGGTGTTTACAAGTTTCAGAGACTTGCAACTCCAGATTAAAACAATGACAAATCAGAATATTCAAAGAAGGAGCCCCCAAGCTCTTCAGGAACATTTAAAAATTATCCACTTCTCCAGACCTGTGTTGCTCTTGAAGTCCTGCTTCGTTCTCTGGAAACCTCAGACCTGAGTACACAGATGTAGCATTCGTAGCACTTTCTTGTTAAATGGCATTGTTAGAAACGGAGTTTCTGCTGAACCCAGAAAAATGATAAAAAAAAAACAAGTGACACAGACTATGTAGGATCCTGGCTTGTTTAATAAAACTATTTATGCGATTCCCTGGAAAAGTGATTAATTTGAAGTGTGGTACCTTAGGAGACATAGAGAGAGACATAATTCCTAAGGAGAGAAATTCTGGTTGCTTTGAAGACCCTGTGACTCTGTTCTTTATAGTTTCCTTTCCTAGTCCTAGTTCTCAATGATCTAACAAGCCTTAAAATCATAACACTTTGATGAAAGCTTTGCCGATCTCCTTACCCTGAAGTTCTGACTCATTTAGGTGATTAGTTGACTTCCTAAATTTTAGGAGGCAGAACAGTAATAGAGATAAAGTAACAGGACCACTCAGAACACACTTAAATCAATGGCAAAATCGAGTCCAAGGTAAATACATCTGTCCATAAGCAACTCCAGAAATGGAAACACTAAGAGAAAAAGGCATGTTCACTATGTCCTGAGCTTTTAGTGTAGACTTTTGTCTTGTGTGGCCTACTCTGGGGAAAATCAGGTCTTGGTTTTTGTCTGAGGAAAAAGAAATAGTTCACAGGAATTTCAAAAACAGAGGTTAAAAACCTATGCCTGGAGCTATATGCCTAGAGATAGGGAGAATGTGACCCAGTTCAGAAGTCACTTATAAGAGCAGAGTAGATGACAGGATCATTTGGAAGGTGGATGAAAAGCTTTGGGACACACAAACCAGATATTTTACAACAAAAGAAAAGAAAAATTCGTTCGCCAAAATAATCAGAACCCAGGATCTGATGTACATTTATTGAAAGCCAGTAACATCTTGCCTATGTTTATAATGAGTAAAATTGACTGGTTGTTCAAGCTGAAGCATAGATTTCAGAGAGAGACTATGGGAAAGAGAAATGGAGTATGACATTCTCTGAGTAACTATGCTGTGGAAGGGGGAAGAATTTCAGTTGCTGGCCCCATCAAGTCCTGACAAAAGGAATGCAAGAGCTGTTCCCAGGGTGAAAGAATACAGGCTGAACAATTTGGCTAATGGGATGACATTGAGCTAATGGGATCACCATGACTTGTTTTACTTTTGTTGGTGTATGTCAAAAGTCTGATGTGTTCTAAAATACATTCTCTTTTAGCCAGTAGTAGGTAAAATCTTGTGGCACTTTTGAGAGAACTTACATATCTTCGGATTTTGAGACTTGCGTGGAAAGAGCCCATGGGACCAGAACACATCAAGTTCAGAAGTTTACAAATTGTGAGAACAGTTCTTCTCTCAGTGAAAGAAAAAAAAACAGATGGCTTGGCTTTTTTAGTATCTACTAAACAGATATTTATTGCTGCTTCCCTCATATAGACATGCAGAGGTTACAGACACTCACATTTGAACAAGCCCCCAGTTGCTATCTCTCAGAAGCTGAGTGTCGACAAGAGAGAATAAACCCAACTGCACGGTAGCACCAAACTATATGGTGGCACGTTCATATTTGGCAGGCACTGATGACACTTGGGAATGCTGTAGGTAATAGTACTGATGTCTAGCAGCTCTGGAAGACTTGATTAATGACCTTGCTTATGGTATTCTGAAAGTATTCTAGAGATGCTCCTGGGTCAGCCCATGAGGACTTAAAAATAAAATAGAACAGGTCAAAATGATCAGGCTTTGGTGCTTATATTTAAACAATGCTCCAGAGAGCTACTGACTTTCCAAAGGGGCACTTGCAGATCCCTTCCCAACTTCTCAAATGCAAATTCAGGTGCCTAACTTATGTATCCAGGACTGAAAATTTTGGCCACACTGTTTAATAGACAGATCTGCTGGGAGGCCTCCTGTAACCAGATATTTTTTGTTAAAGCCTCTTATTATTGGACAGATACTGGCTCAAGTCCAATCCACAACTGCAAATCCAAAGAAACAGCTCAGAGCAAACCAGCAGCCTTATTAGCTTTTAAAGATTTCATTTTCAAGAACTCAAGACCCTTTATTGACTAATGAAAGGTTGGGTCCCCAAGCCCACAGACTGATGTTGCTTGGAACATATTTTAATCATTTTGGAGTAGCAGCCATCTGTCTAAAAAGCTTTGATCGCATAAATGCACTCTAAACTGCAGCTTTTTCTGCCTCCAGTTTCCAAGCCAAAGGGAACTCATGAAGACAATTCAAGGCCCTGTGATGTGATAACACTGTTTTTATTATTTAGCACATCATTAGGTTTAATGACACCACAGATAACAGATATACTAAAAAGATACCATTGTCATCTCCTATCTTGTAACAGTAATATCCAGCTGTGACTTCACTTTGTTTCTACCCAACACTTTTTACTTGTTGTGCTATTTTAAAAGAATAGATAAATGAAATAATAGGATTTTTTTCCTGCTGCAAGCAACAGAAATACTAGCAAAATAAATACATAACAAATAAATAATACAAAAGAGTACTCCTTTTTTCACTACTTTCCTACTTTTTTTTAAAAAAAAAGATACAGAAGACTAGCAAACAAATCTCAAACCAAATACTACATTTATGGCTTAGGCTATTGGCTTTTGGGCAAACACTGTTTGCATGTATGAGTCTAGTTTTGCCACCACTGAATACAAATTTACATCAAAAAAGAGAAAGATTCGTTGCAGTTACATCTTCTATGTGAACAAATTTTATACAATTACCATAATTATTTTCTACTCTAACTTTTGAAATAATGTGGACATTTGAAAACTTATTTTGTCATGAACAGTGTTTTCATCCTGGTGTCTACTGAATGACACAGACACATGCTATTAACCTTGACAACCTGGAAGTAACAACAAAGTTGAGCATGAAGAAAAAAAAATAAATTGTCATAGCCAAGGAATTTTTCTCAAAAGTGAAAGCAGTATCCTTCAGAAAGTAGCAAAATTTGCATAAAAATAGCTCTCTTGATGATGGCAGACACAAAGTGGTGGATTCTGTGAGGCAGACCATAACTTTATTTGCTCCAAATGTCAGCAACCTCAGGGGGGTTAACCCTGAGATTACAGGACTTGCAGCTTTCTCTTCTTTCTGAGATCTCTGATTATTGCCCCTTTTACTCATTTAGGACAATAATCACCATTTGCCAGAAGAAAATTTTACTATTACACACTGTAATATCGTATTTTTCAATTCAGTAGCCCTCATACTAAGCGTGGCTGGTTAGCAGTGTGAAGAAGGCAAAAGAAAGGAAAATCACAGCACTTTTGTGTTGCTCATGAAAACATTTGTGGGTGGCCATGCTCTAACCTTTACCACTGATACAGCACAGATTAACAGAAAAGACAAAACTAAAACATGAAGTGGCTCAGGTAGGGGAAGAGCTTCTTTAAACTTTGCTTCAAAGAAAACATACCACTGATGATTCACTTGGCATAAACTCCCTCCCTCTTCTTTTGTGGCTTTTTCTTCCAAACTCACAGCTAAAAAAGCTTCTCTGCTAGTGAGACAGCAGCCCCATACTGCTGTGTACAAGCCTTCGTGTTAGTGTGAGGAAAAAAAACAAGTGCTCTGTGCTAGGACTCCTTCCTGTCATGACCATATGAACTGCAGCTTATAAAATCAAACTATTACTAATATGTTACATTTTACTCAGATATTTGAGAGGCTCAGAATTGTGCAAATCCCAACAGGCCCATTTCTTTCCTGGAAAACTGTGGCTGAAGCTTCCAAGTTAGCCCATATCCTCTCTAAAAATGACAGCATTCGCACCTATGCTGGAAGAATTACCCCTACCAGATGAGTAACAAGTAATTATGAAATGCTGGACACAATGTTAAAAATATTCAGCTTCCAAAACACAAGGCCTCTATCACATTAGTTAGAAAAACATGGACAGAATGTAAAACTGGAAAATTTTCCAGTAAAAGACACCATCATGACATGTATGTAGAAATTTAATAAAGGTTCTAAATTAAAAAAGCAACCAAGTGAAGAAAATACCTTACTCCTGGCTACTGTCTTTGTAAACACAACAGGTGTGTAGTCTTCTGGCTTGCATTCTGCAACAGACAGAGGACTTCTTCTGCAACCTGAATTCCCAGATACTTTCTAATAGAAGTTTTCCTTTGATTTCACTGTGAGAGTATTAAGCTCAAAGTAAGAAAAGCAATGTTTTGTCTAGCACTGGCTGAAAATTGCTCATGTGGAAAATTTTCTCACCAAATATTTTTTTTTAATTGGGAGATGTAAATTCTAACAAAAAAAAATGTTGGCTTCCTGTGGCAAATTTTTAAGTGAAAATTTTCCTTTCACCTTGACATTTAAACTTCAAATGCTATTTTGTTTCAGCTCTTCAGCTAAAGAGAACTGAACTGAAACACATCAAAAAGAACATTTTTTATTATTAGATTGACATTTTAACATAAAAACATGTCCTGTGAAAAATCAACAAAAAAGAAATGGTATTTAAAGTCCTCCTGACAATGTTATTACTTTATTTCTAAATATCATATTCATAACAAAAGAAATTCCCTTTCATACGATATTTATAAGGCAGATCGAATTGTTTTTTTGCAGTCTTAGATTTCCTTTCAAACTTCTCATGGGAAAATTTGTCTTTCAAACAGCTCTTATTACACACAGTGTTTTCTTTAACTTGCTCTAGAGAGGGCTGCTTCTTACCTTTTGTCTGTTTTCCTTTACTAGGAAGTTTTAAAGTAGGAGTACCTGCATTTTCATAGTTATGGATCTCCAAAGGTGTTATGGAAAATGGTAAAACTTCTTATTTAGTTTATAAAAAAAAAACAGCTGAAGCAGAGTTTTGTGATAAGATTCATGTGTATTCAACCAGCTTTTTAATGGCAAAATCTGAATGCGTAGCCTGCAGTCACATACACTTCCTACCAGATAACAGATTTCATAATCCTGCATACGCTCTTTACAGATTTTTCAATGTTTCTTTTGAGTATCCTTACATTATACAGAATACACATTATCTCTACTGAGCTCAGCATTCTAATTTTTACAAGTTAATTTAATTTTTCCACAGGAGTAGAATACTTTGTGTTACTAAACTATTCCAATCTATCGGTAGCAGTCAGTCAGTCGCTTGCAGATAGTTCTTACAGTTCTTTCAGACCTTCCTTCAAATAACTCCATTTTATTAGGCTCTAACAAATTGGAAAAACAATTCCTAGAAATCACTAGCTATGTACTTATTCCAAATAGCACAGAAGAAACTAGAGTTCTTACACTTTTCAGCTCTCTGGGAAGCCAAGAAAGTCATAACAGAAATCCACAGAGAGCAGAGGTAAAACAGAAGGGGGAAGAATCAGCCAGGTGAAGGACAGCTGCTAATAGAAATCTAGTAGAGCCATGTATAGAGTCGTGAGACCATATCAACAAGGAGTTCCTTTCCATCAAGCAAGACCCTGCTCCTAGAGTAGAAAAGAAACTCATCTCAAAAGGCCCATCACAGCAAAAACGACAAAGGCAAGTGTTTTGGTCCACATTATTCCACGACAGCAAATAGGCAGGAAAGAAGCCTGCTCAAGTCTGATGAAATACAGTATAAGGAGCTGTGGAGTGCTTCTAGCTTTAATGTGCTTGGCACAACAAGTGATTGGTTGGTGCTCAACTAATATAAAAAACCTGAGAAAGTTTGCCAATGTAACATATCCAGTAACAGAAGCAGCAGCAGAATGAACACAGTACACGATACAAGTCAAAACATCAAATCCGTATCAAAGAGTGCGTTAGGCACTTTGGTCCATATTCATGATGCCCATGTTCCTCCTCAGTCCTGCTGCTTAGTGCTTCCTATTGGCAAGGCACCTCTGAAGGCCAAGAGCCAGCCCTGGAAACATCAGCCACATTAAATGTAGGTCAGATCAAGCCACACCTGAGTCAACAGCAGCACAAGGCAATTTAAAAGTCTTGTTGCAGGGATGGCATGGGGTGGCTTGTTATTCCATCAGGCAGCTGGGATCTCTGACAGTTCAGTGCTTCCTCTCCCTCAAAGTTTTTATAATTCACTAAAGCTGAGTAGGAAATTGGTTTTCCATGTTACATATTTTTTCTTGCAATGGGTTGGGAAAATTTTCAAAATCCTGTCAGGGCAAAAAAAGAAACATTCAAAAGTATTTCTTCTATGTGTCTCTAAATGAACAAGTGTTTATGCAAGTCTGGTCTGCCACACTCCCAAAGAAGCTCCTTATTCACTGATTTATAAAATCAGTCTTTCTGACTTTATGATTATTATTATCATCATCTGACATATTATTATTGCTAGAAAGTAGAGCAAGCACAGAAGGAGAAACAGTAATCAATTCCAGGATAGAGAACAAGAAGTCTGGGAACGGGGCAGGGGGAAGAGGATAATAAATCCAATAAAGTATGAAATATATACAGATAACAAAGTTAACAAGATAGGGGTCTGCCTCCACTGCTCACCTGCACCAAGACACTGTGAAATACAGCCATCTCAGTAGCGCCAGTAAAAATTCAGCAGCTGCTTTGCCAAAGCAAAGCAGCTTACTGATCTGTTTCCTCTCCTTCAGCTGTCTGATCCAGTTTCTGAAACAGCACTCAAACCCTGGGCTTTTATCTCCTGTAACACTAACAAGAGCTGTGATCACACAAGCAATAAGGAGACAAAGGGAAAGAAGACAGAAGGGCTTACCAGTGGGAAGACACTTTTTGGACTACAGACTGAGGAAGACCCATGGATGTAAGATCCCAATTCTTTTGGGGCTGTAACACCCCACTGGAAACTGGTATGATAACATAGAAGAAGCTTTAACCCATTTGTCCTTTCTGAATCACCAGAGTGTTGGCTCCCCTCATCCCCACAAATTGACTAAAATTAAATGAAACCTCCATTGGTTGCTTAAAGAAGGTGTGGTTTTAACCAATCTGACCTAGCCCACCATCTTGCCTCTCATTTTTTTTTTACTAATTACAGTACTTGGTTCAATAAACAGGAAGACAGCATGCACATTAGAAAACCTGAAATAAACCACAAACAAGGGCTAAATCTCCATTCCTTGCATATCCAAATCTTTCACAGAAATGAATGGAACTCTGCATGTAAAGAATAGGCTAAGAAATATAGTTTGGATAGTACCCGAGTTTCTTCATAACAATGAAAGACAAACAAACCCTTTAGTGTTCTCAAAGAGCCATTATTTTCCACATGTTCGGTGGCATTGAATTGCAGTGGGCTAAGTTCCTTCACAAGAAGCCATATCATGCTGTCTCCCACTGTATAATAGATGTAAGTGCCTCATCACTTTGATAAATGAGAATCTCTTCTCTGTTTGGAAGTGGGAAATTTAATTAGCTCAAGATTTATGGTTGATGCTAGGTGTGGAAAAAATAGAAATCACTGCTGCAAGGACAGAGGAAACACCACTGCTGTCTTCTCCCTGATCTCACCAAAATTGTTCTGTGAAAAGAATGATAGGTTTACAGTGATATCATTATCTAGCCACTCTTCTTAATGACTGTAATTACACCATGTTATGTCTAAAGCAACTAACACTGAAATAATGACAGCAACTGCCAGAATAGCAGGAAGCAGACAGGATGAAAAGAGCAGGAAAATGAGTCAATGGCCGTAACTGAAAAGTGAGATAAAAAGCCTGCCATGAAAAGACCAGTTCTCTGACCTAAAATGCAAGGCAGGTGCTCAAGGTATCCTGCTATTGCTTTAGCGGAAGGACTGAGATCACTGCTCTGCATCAGTACTTGCAGCATCAGTAATCCCACTGTAAATGGGTTCCAGTTCATTTGGACCAGGAAGCTGGATGTCAGAGTAGCCCAATGTTTTGCAACACATCATGTCCCCCTTAAAGAACCCTGACTGGAAAAATCTCTGAAAAAGACAGAGATGGCAGAACAAATGGGCTGAAATGTTTGACTGGAGATCAGTCAGACAGTGAATATTTAGGCAGTGGTATTCTGACTTGCTACTGCAGTGGCTGTGAACCACATAGAATACAAGCAGAGAATGAATATTGACTTGTTAGGTAGAATAATTTAGAGGATTTAATAGCCCTTAAAACTGGAATGAAAGGAACAGTCTAACAGCACAAATTACATCACTATATATCCATGTGCAGAACCCATGGAGCATTGCTGAAATGGTATCATCTGAGTATTATATTCCATATCATCAGCCATGAAACTACGGAATGGAAGTAAATTAAACATGCATTACTGTATTCAGAACCTGAATAGAAAACAGCCTTTATTCCAGAACTGCAAATAATGCCTTGCAAAGCATCTTTTTTCATCTATTTCTCCTCTTGTACGTTGAATTAGTTCTGTAATGAAAACAAAAATTGAGTTTGTCCCTGTGCTTAAAAGCCTTTCATTTGAGGAAACAAAAAAAATGTTGATTCTCTTCTCTTTCACATCCATCAATTTCAGCTTTAAAAAGATAAGCCTCTACAACATTTTACAAGAGACTATATGGGAAAAATATATGGACATCCATAAAAACAAATGTCATTTAGACCGATTGCTTGTGTAACTTAAACATGAAATCCAATTCAGTTGAAGCATCAAAGGCATTAGAAGCTTTTAGATTAAAATTGTATTAAACTTCTTCAAGAGTTTATAACGTTTAGAAGTGATACAAGTAGTTAGGAAGCAACAAGCCTGCAGTTCTGATGGAGAAGCTACTCATACTGACTAAATGACTGATTCTAAAAGCATGTATTTCAGGTCAAAATACTTACTATTACAAGGGCTTTCGCTGAAGATACTCTTCTATTTCATTATTGCAAAATGTTACGTAACTGTGAAACAAGCTATCTTTTTCTTGTATCCTAGTCCTAACTTATAAATTCCAACTACTCTGCAATGTGCATTTCCTGGGACTGTGACAAGTATCTGTCATTAAACTCCATCTCACCATGTTACTATGATTTTTCTTTCAGATCTTCATGTCAATTTCAGAGTAAAAAACAATTCTAAATTAAACTTCATTTTAACAACTGCCAAGTTTTTTCAAATGTCTGTTCATTAGGAAATTTCCTGAAATAAATGTAAGTTTCTTCCCATTGTGACTTCCAGCCTGCAGCTATTTCTACATCTCACACATTTCAAGAGCAGTTTGGAAGAAGTTTGGATAAAGTTTTTTTTTTGCCAAAAGTTTTCACTGTCCCCCCTTACTAAAAGCATTCCTAACTTTTACCTCAGGACCTGGACACATCAATTCTTATCCTAAGCAGCCTCATTCAAAGGTGTGTGAACCATTGCTGATGTACATAACTTACACAACTGGAGAGAAAACAATAATTTTATTGAATGGAGTGTCACTGCAACTGACCCCAACATGAAACCCCTCAAACCCACATTTTTTTGTAAGGATAGCCCTGTATTTTTATTTTGCTCTCTTATCTTTCTATACATTGAAGCTGATATATTAGAGGCATAATTTTTGCCATGCTAGTCAGAATTAGTTCAAAATATTTGCTTGTGAAAATTCCTGGTGCCAGAGCTTTTCAGTGAAATATTTCTGACTTTTAAAAAAGAAAATTTTGAGAAATATATATGTGCTTCCCTATATAGAGATATATTTCTCATATACAGTTGTAATGTTTTAAATATGTGAAAAATAATCAGTATGCAATAGCATATGTCTTTGTCAACATTTTAACACGTAGGAGAACCACACTTATGAAGCATTATTTAAATAGAATGAAATTTGTTATAAAAATGGGGAGTGTGCAACTGGAAAATATGCAAATAAAAAACTTGCAATGATGCTCAAACAACAGACCTATGTAAGAAATAGGTAGTGGGACTAATGCTCCTATGTACTTCAAAAGTTCTTATTTGCTTATAGCCTTCTCTCGTCACTGAGGATCTATGATTTGCATTAATCCCTAGCTTAAACAGCACCGTGTCGAAACAATTACTTAAAGAAGCGAGAAACTCTATACTGTTCCTAACTGCTATGCAAATTCAAATTTACATTTCCAATATGTATTTTTGAGCCACTATCCAGAAAATGCAATTTTCCTTTTGAGACATGACACAGAAACAACACAGGAACAAACAGAAGCAGAGAACCTGCTCAACTTTATTCAGAGCCAACTTCCTCTTCCTTTTGTATCTGAGTGAGATTCTTCCTCCTTTTCTTTTTACTCTTTTTCACTTCTTTTCCCTTTTAAAGAAGGCTGGAATTGTTCTGGGATGTGCTTTGTTTTCAGAGCACCAAAATTCAGATAGAAATCAGTATTTCTGACGACACTGGTGGCCCTCTGGCAAACTTGCTACAGCTTATAGATGTCTTACTGGGGACACTAAACTGGATGCAATATTTTAGATATCATGAATCTTTTTCCTGGAGAGAAAAAAATGGATTTTTTTTCTCCTGAAGCTCTCCTCTTGTTCCCTTCCTTTGAGCATGCCTGTGTTTACATACATAGATATTCTGCACCTAAATAGCTCTTCCTTGATTTTGTATAAAAAAATGATATTTGACTTTTGCTGAATTATACTAATGTTAGTGAAAGACAGATCAGTATAAAAATACATATTCTAATATTACTATTTACATATGTATGCATTAAAAATCAGTTAATATATGCACACAATCATTGCTGTTATGACTAAGCACCTAAAAATGTGGTTGTGAGTCAAGTCATGGCTTTAGATATCTCTTGTACACTTTAATGTTAGTCTCTAACACTTACTTTCCTTAAATTTGTTTCTCATAACTAAAAGAATGTTGTAGAAATCTCAGTTACAAAAAAGGAAATGAAGAAACGCATGAGAAAATGCTTTTTCTCCAATGAAGACCTAAGAGCAGAAGGAGGAGAAGGCACCAAATGGAGGCAAAATTCCCAAGCTGCTGTCATGCTGGCAACTGTAGAGATAACAGAAGGTGGGAGAAGCTGGCAAAGGGATGAGAGAACAGTAGGTGAAGGAAATGTGCACCCTGCATAATAACGTGCCTTATTGCAGCTCTACAGTACAGATGAGGAGTGGAGCATGTGTGGCAGCCTACATTTTGCTCACTGGGGAGCTCTGAAGTCCAAAAGACAAATAAATCCAGGGAAACAGTCTTGAACAGCAAATCATCTAGCTAACTCACATGGATCAAAGCACCCAACTTCCATGTCAGTCTAAAACAGGCTGTATGAAAACCACTCTCAGTGCTTACTCTAGATTACCATAGGTCGGTAGGCAGTAAAAGGAAGTAAAACCCCAGTAGATATCTATAGAAGCCATCCTTAACTAGCCTTCAAATACATAAAAAAGAGTAAGTTTTTTCTCATTTGGGATGGCCTGGGAAATGCACTCCCTGCTTTGTCATTCACCATTATTGTGGCCAGCCTATCCTTGGCCTGATAATAATCCCCAAAGCTTTATGCACACGTCATATATTCTTTGCTTCATCTACCTCATTTGGTACATGTTCAAAGTACTGCCACACTATTGCATGGCAGAGGCTGCAGATGTTCATGTAATATATGGGAAACTGTAACCAAAATGTTAAGACGTTCATAAGTATCCTCCTAATGGTTCAATTAATTTTTAACCAAAGTAAAAGACAGGCATGAAACCTCAAACACTGCTGCTTACAGGAACCCTTCTTGAACCTGATGGGGGATGTAAAAGGCACCAACTTCCTAGCTGCATCTCTGCATGTTTGGATAGGATCTCTATAAAGAGAGTCTGTGGAGTCTCCATGTATGGAGACAACCAAACTCCATCTGGACATGGTCCAGGGCAACTGTTCTAGGTGGCCCTGCTTGAGTGGCGGGGGGTGGACAAGATAACCTCCAGAGGTTCCTGCCAATCTCAGTCAATCTGTGCCTCTGTGCATCCACTTCAGAACCATTACAAAAAATTCTATCCTTTAAGAACAATAAGGTAGGAAATAAAATCATCTTCCATTTGTGATGTTCTGAGCTACTACGTAAGTGTATATAACTTACTAGTGTATATAACTTACTAGATACAATAGTTCTTGCCCCAAGGGATATTTAGATGAGTATTTCTCCACCTTATGACTAAATCTTCCAAAATACTATTATCAAACCTACAATTATATTCTGCCTGTTCAATGTAAGGGACATAAGTAAACAACACGGTGTACTTTAATGGTGATTTCTACAAATCATCATTGTTAACATTTCTGAGATTTAAAGCATTCATATCAGCAAACTGAGGCTGTTGTCTATTACATTTGTTAAATACTATGTGTTAGTGTAAACCTGACATACTATTTCAAAAACATAAATCAGTGAAAAATCTCCTGTAACGTGCAGAGACCAACACAAGTAAATGCTTAATTTCTGAAATATCAATACAAAAATTGCATTTATGTTTTTAAATTATTCTAAAAATGTCATTTAAGTGAATAATAAAGAATGATAAATTCTTTCTGGCTTGGTAAACCATACCGTAATTTGTGCACATGGTATTAATGCTGACCAAATTTATTAAAAGCAATAATCACAAATTGGTTGGGGTTTCTATTTGCTATTAACGGGTCTTAAATAAATGCCTATGAGATTCAGGAACAAAAGTTGTTTTTAAAACTTCCCTCCAAGGTTTTAATTAACTTAATGGGAAGGGGAAATGCTAAAACTGTCTAGAAACCCAAATAATTTTCACTTGTAAATGCTGCAACATTGAAAACATATATAGTTCAGCTACAGCAAATGCTTTTTAGTCGTAACTAACTAGTTCTCTTTATTTCCAATGAACATAATATTCACACTACATTTATTATTTACCTCTGCAGCCCACATCCCTCATCACAGATATTCAGCCTTCAGATTCACAATTTTCTGCTGTGCTGATGCCAATTCTCCTGCCTTTAACCTGCTGGCAGCTCTGTATCCCCTCTCATGCCGGAGGTCATGATGAAATGAGAGCTATAACCCGACATCACTCCATAAAACAACCTAACTCCTTCACTGGACCACACAGAGCTTTACCCTGGGGACTAAAACCCACTGATGGCCACCTAAATCAATGAGAATGGTTATTTTCCTCATTCTACATACAACATAAGGAATTGAAACATACATATTATGTTTGGGTTGAAAAGAAAACAGCCTTTTAGAATTACAGATTTTGTTATTGTAAAATCTATGCTGATTAAGTTAGGTATGTGCAAAAAGAAAAGGAAGAAAAAAGAAAAGGAAGAAAAAAGAAAAGGAAGAAACGAGCACTTATGTCAACTGGTGCTTTTGTCCTCATTTTTTAAGTGAACTCATTACTACAACACAAGTTTTTCACTTCTATGAGAATCAACTGCCAGCAACCTTCCCTTACCCTTAGAAGAAACTAATAGAATACTTAGGCTATAAGAAAAGGACTTCTATTTTAAAGAGATGGTTGGTGAGCAGTAAAGCAGAAACACAGGTCTTGATTCATTGATGTATTCACATTTCCAACAAATACCTATTTGATAAGGCCATTTCCTCACTAACAGTCAGACACAGTACAGAAAATTCCCCCATGAGTCACTGATTTATATTAGTATTAATTATTTTACCTGTAATAAACACGCAATGTCTGGATTTCTTCTTTTAATTTTTTGCACTGTTGAAGAGCAGCTTCTTTTTCTTGTTGCAAAGCTATCAATTCTGCCTGAAAAACAATAAAAAAAGATAAGCAATTTATTTGAAAAGTAACAACCCTTTATGCACTCATTTCAGTTGTGCTTTACTGTAGTTACACGTATAAAGTTATACTGTTTTATAACACTGCCTAATTATGAAAAAAATCCTTTCTTGTTGTAGCATTGCAATTTTTTTTCTATTTTTTTTTTCCCAGCAGGATGATAAATGGCTTCCCTCGTGTATATGGTAAACATTTTGAATGGCTAAGATTAGACCTCTTCAGTTCAGCCAAGGGTTTCTCAGCAAAACATATCACATATCAATATAATATTCCTGTAACACAAGACTGTTGACCAATACATAGAGAGTGAAACAAGGCACTCAGCCACAAACTACCGATGCACAACTCTTGGTCTGCATATGGTTCTCCAGCTGTGAAGTGCAGCTCCTCTGCTGGGAGCCGCTGGCTGATGCTACCAACAGGACAGCTGCCAGATAACCTGCACAATGAGTGGCAGCAGGTGATGAGCCCGTGGGGACTGATGAGATTGGCACTGCCAGCTCGCTCCAAGATCTGGATCTTCTTACCCAGGATCTGGTTTACAGTTGGAGCGAGGGACTCTTGGAGAAACCACTGTCATCTCTCACCTGTGAACCCTCCCGGATGTTTCCCCCGCTTGTTGTTGACTCACAGCCATTATGGAAATTGCAGCATGTGGCTTGTAAGGTCAGGAAGGTAGCCAGCCCTTACATGGTCTTACAGTTAAAGAGGTAGGAGAAATAAGTACTCATATATGTTTAATACAGCTCTACAGCTTAATCACCATTAATTTTTAAATGTCCCCTTTCACTAGCACTG
This sequence comes from Tapera naevia, assembly GCA_033556795.1. Classification (NCBI taxonomy): domain Eukaryota; kingdom Metazoa; phylum Chordata; class Aves; order Cuculiformes; family Neomorphidae; genus Tapera; species Tapera naevia. Next base: position 13,894,484 of record JAUMJJ010000023.1, on the reverse strand, counting down.
CAGGACTCTCTTGAGGGTGCAGGTACCATATAAATTATCTTAAAATCAGTGGATGATTAATTATTGTAACAACAAATAAGACCTGGCTTGTACAGCAATTCTTTCACACATGAGCCTGAGCATTGGGCTGCTTTCCAATGTTTTTAATTCACAGTGTAAGTTATTAACTGTACAAATTGTAGAGCCTCAAAGCAAGAGGCACATGTGTGAGAAATGCTGACTGCGGATTCTGCCAACTCTTCAGTACAGTTGTGTAAAAAGTTTCTTGGTAAATTACAGACCTGTTACATGAGCTACAAACACATGAAAGGAAATGCACAGTTTAGCTAGCTCTGCCAGACTAGCTATATAATCATGAACAAATCTCTCTGTATGCCTCAAAATCTCTCTTCTAAAACAGGGTCCCCTCTTGCTTCTGTTTTCTGTTTGTCTGCTAAGACTGCAAGTCTTTAAGGCAGGTGTTCTACTGTTTACTGTCAACTTCTGGTCATCTATGGGCAATTCATTCTACTGGTTGATTAATCATGTCCTGGATATGTGGCTGACTTCTGGCAAATTTTATTAAACACTGCATTGCACAAATGTAGCTCCACAACTTGTCTCTGCACTGTGCTGCTCAGTGTGTCACCATGCACCCAGGGTTATGCATTGGCTGGGGGGCAAGACCCACAGTTGAAAATTGATCCTGTAACAGACATTCATAAAATTTTAACAGGAAGTTCCCTGGAGAATAAAGCCAAACTTTCTTGCTATATGGAGGATTTCTTCAGCTTTAAAACCAGAAAGTGTTAATGTTTAACCTTTGAGTGACAGTGGTTTAGAGCTTCTGATACTGAAAACAATGTACTGAATGCTGGCAAGCCCTAAATCCTGTCAGCAAGCGGTTAAAATCCTCTGCAGGTGAGCCTCTTGCCCAGTGCTGCTTGCTGCCTTGCAAGCAGAACTCAAAGAACACAAGGATGTTAGCCAAACCAAGCTATTTTCTGTAATTATACTGTTCTGTAGGTGAAACAACATTCTTTAAAATTGGAAAACACGCTTGAATCAAAGTAGGTGGTTTGTTCTAGAGGCCAATAATTAACATCCTTGCCAATTTTCAGTGTACTGTGAAGTGTGATTGAAATGGTAGACTGGAAGGAAATGTTTGCAGCAGACACACCTACTCCTGGAGAGATTAACGGCCAGTCACTTTGGAGAACTATCATAAAAAATATGCCTTATGTTCCACTTGCTTTCCAGGACAAAAGTCAGAAGGCACTAGAGTCTGAAGATCCTTGTTTATGTCAGTTTTTCGGCAGAGAAAACTGCGCTGATTTGACCAGGTTTGCATCTGAGTTTATACCAGTAAAAATAACAGCAGAATCAGGTTATTTGGATGTAACAACAACAACAAAAACAGCTACAAAAACTGAAGGGAAGAGTAGACCTTTGCTAACCTCCTTAGTAGCAGGTAGTGGGGTTGATATGAGGGAGCTGCCAGGGATAAACAAAAAATTAAGCATGGGAGGTTTTGTGCATAGCATGCAGCCATGGGACAAAATGACCCATCATTCACAGCCCTCAAGAGTGTTAAATGCAAATAAATGACTCAAATATCCCCCCAAAAGAAAGATGCCTTCCTTCACTAGGAGAAGGAAAGCAAAACAATGCCCATCACAAAGTTAAATTGCTAACTAAAATAATGGTGCCTGCACTACTATAAAACATTTCGAAGACTCTTATAATGTATATTGAAATCCATCCATAGTGCACATGGCAAAAATCCTACATGAGCTCACCTCTAGTAATAACAATAGCTGCTCGGGAACTTTTTAACAAAATATTATTCCTTTGGAAATCAGAACTCTTCACAGAAATGGATCAGTTTTGATTAAATTTTTTTGAAAGGCAGGCTAAAGAAGAAGCAATAAGGAGAAAGAGAATTACACTCAGGTTGCTCTGGTGGAGGTTTTCCCTAAAAGGGTCAATTTAGAGGTGAGGTTATTCACCGCTTTGGTATAGGGGTCACCCTCAGTGAAGTTCCTTTTTCATCCTGAAAAGGTAGTCTGATCACTGGAATACAGTCTCTTTCTAACAATTCTGTTTTGCCCACAAGTTCCTACACTTCCATATTCAGTTTAAAATGGATAGATCTTTCCTCTCTCTTCCCCACTTTCCTGCAAAAGAAATTCTTGTTTCCACAGTTCTCCCTTTTTGCATTTCAGCAAAGTTACTTATTGAAAATTTAAATTTTTCAACTGAATCTGAAAGCCAATTGCTACATATCAAAATCACCAGATCTCATTACTGAATCTTTTGCTGTTGCTTTTGTTTCAAAATATTTAAATGAATAATACTATGTGTTTTCTTAACACAAAGGCAGGAAAAATACAAGACTTAAGCAAAGGAAAATAGAGGGTAAAACTAGTTTTTATCTCTTCCTGACTCCTCTAGGTCAAACATGAGCACCCTCAACTTTAATTTAAATCAAAAAAAGTAGGAACACACAGCATCCAATGCTGTCAGGCTTGCTGTTGGTGAGAGATGGCTTTTATAATGCTTTTCAACATCCAGCAGAAGGAAAAAAAACATTCAATGAACTTGAGTAATAAAGCTTCATAGTTTTATCTTTTTACTGATTTTTTTTTTCCCCTCATGCGATTATAGAGAGCATATATTTTCCTTCCTTCCATGGGCTAAACCCCAAGCTTTTCTGTTACCTCTCAGCAAGCAGGGTCTCTGTTCTCCTGCTCAACTCAAAACCACCTGATACATTCTTGCATTCCATTTGCTCATTGTCACCCTCTGATATCTGTCTGTTCTCTTGTGCACTTGTGTTATCCAGCTAACAGTGGAAATTCTTATTAATCCTGAAATGATGATACCTTACACTTGGTACCATTGAATTCCACCCCACTGTCTTTATTTTTCCAGTACTTGAGATTACTCCAATCTTCCTGCAAGACAGCTTGAACTTACTTTGTATTAATAATATCTCCACTTTGTATTAATAACATTTCCCACTCTGCGTTATCAAGCAATTCCGTTGCACACTGTTGCTCTTCATGCCAATGGTTCTTATTGTCACCTTTAAAGAAAATAGGTTCAGCGCCAATTGGTGAGAAATTGGAGAGAAAATCCACTAGTGAAATCCTTGGACCTTAACATTTCTCCTTTCAAAGTTGTTTGCTGTTGCCTTTCTGCAAACTACTTCCTTATTGCCTTTGACTAATCCCTCATCTCCTTCATGGGTACACAACATTTTGCAGACAGACATGAACTCAATGTGCCCATCCTTCCAAACAAGAGATGCCAGGTGAACACAGTCAATAGCAAGTAGCGTTTCCCACATTAAGCTTGTGTCTGTTTGTAAAATAACAATATACACATTCTCCGCTGTAATAATTTTCCATATGGCATCACATATTAGCTTATATGACAGTTTATATTTAACAAGTTTCCCTGTATAAATAGCCACATGTCATACCAAAGAAGAATTCTTGCATGATATTACTTGGGTCAAAGTTGTACATCAATCCACTGTTGATGGATCCATGCTTTAAAAGTATTTTTCTTCCAATATACTCTCAAGCCTCCCAATGAAGACTAACTAGCCTACCATTGCCAGAATTATGATTTTGCCCTTGGAAATACGGATGCTGCCTCTGCTGATTCCCTGTCATATTACACTGCACAGCCTCATAGCATTTATTAAATAAGTTTACTATCATTCCTGCAATTTCAGGTACCAGCTCTTTCAGAATTTGGGATTAAAAGCATCCATTATCTCAATCTGAGTACAAAAATTATTGAACAGCTATGATGCACTCAATTTCCATACAGTCACTTAGTTGACATAGTTGACATCATAACTGCCCAATGCTGAGAGGAAAAAAAACAGAATCACACACTTTCAACCTAATCTGTATTATCCATGCCTTTCTCAGAGAGGTGGCACATTTCCTCTTTCCGTGTTCTCATTTCAGTCATTACACTATTGTTTGTTTCAATTTTTTTTCCCAGGAGCTGATTTACCTTAACCTCTGGCAATTTTCATTTGTCTCTACATTGCCTGTTTTCTAAGACATAACTTTCTTGCTTAAAAGTACTCTTCCTGTAGAAGAGATTATTTTATTCCTATTGAGATTATTTATAACCCAATTAGAACTGATACCCTTCCCACCTAAAGCATTTTCCCACATCTTGATGGAGATACCTGTAAACACGTAGGTGTTCTTTAGCTCAGTTAACACTTGCTACCAACAGCTTTCTACTGATCCAGGATATTCCTATGAATAGAAGAAGTCTGCTCTGTGTCCAGAGGAGGGCAATGAAGATGGTGAAGGGGCTGGAGCACAAGCCCTACAAGGAGCGACTGAGGGAGTTGGGGCTGTTTAGTCTGAAGAAGAGGAGGCTCAGGGGAGACCTCATTGCTCTCTACAACTACCTAAAAGGAGGTTGTAGTCAGGCAGGGATTGGTCTCTTCTCTTGAGTGACCAGTGACAGAACTAGAGGGCATGGATTCAAGCTTCGTCAGGGAAAGTTTAGGCTTGATGTGAGGAAAAAGTTCTTCACTGAAAGGGTGATGGGTCATTGGAATGCGCTGCCCAGGGAGGTGGTGGAGTCGCCGACCCTGGAGGTGTTTAAGGGGAGACTGGATGAGACATTGAGTGCCATGGTTTAGGTGATGATTGGTGTTAGTGTGGGTGTTGGTGTTAGTGTTGGGTTATAGGTTGGACTTGATGATCTCAGAGGTCCTTTCCAACCTTATGACACTGTGATACTGTGATACTGTGATATAATAGGGAAGATGGCAATAAGATGTCTTTGTGTTCCTTTGGTCCTACATTACCTTGAGTCTGAAATGGAATTTAGGCACAAATGGACAACCCAGAATTGCCCCCATTTCTCCTGGGGCAGAAGTATGTTCCTGCTGATATTAGCAGGCTAGTTGCTCAGTAAGAGGTCAGATGTCTTAGGGCAGGAGGAGACCGGGAGAAGGAACAAAGGTTTCTTTCATTCTGAATTAAAATAAATAAGCAAGAAAAAAAAATTTGGAAAAAACATTTTAATCCCATTGAAGAAATATTTTTATGTCACACTATTTTCAACGTTTTACATTTTACACATCATGTCAATAAGAGAAGTACATACTGCATGATAGAGCAGGTCATGTTGTGACACATTATGACATCCAATTTCTAACCATTCTGTTATTTTTACATTAGCAGCTGCTACTTAGTGCAGATTACAACAGTCCATCTTATTTTCTGTATCAAAGTGTCAACATATCAAACTGTTCCACCAAAGACAGAAGCAGGTGACACTTTGATCTAGAAAAGAGTACAAGCACTTGTCTTATTAATTAGGGGATCTGAGGGTTCAGGGTCAAGAGAAAGACTCCAGCTAACACAAGGGGACTGAAAAAGCCTAGCACTAATAACACACTAAGCGATCTCCACAGTGCTAATGTGACAAACTGTTTCAGTACAATACAAACAGAGGACAGGCTGACCTAGAAAATAAGGTAAAATGTTTCAACTTGCCTTGACACTTTTAAAAATGAAAAAAATGAAAATTAGAACTGTACTACAGTAGATGATATAAATGATTGACACATCATGAAATATAAAATTAACAACAATAAATCCGAATTTAAAAAGCAAAATTAAAACATGATGTTGAATTTTTGAAGTTTGAACATACTTTCAAATATTTACCAACTAGTACTTCTGGAAGATAAACTTGAGTTGGAAAAGTTTGGAATTACTAGAAATTCATGAAAAGTTGTTTCTCAACACATCATTTTCTACTGGAAATAGTTTTTACTAAAAGTAATTTAACTTTGAACAAATCAAGCATCTGTATTACCAATCTCCGATGGATCTGTGCTGCTGTGGAGGATCAGTACAGCTGGAAAACTACCCTGAAGAATCCGTTGAGGTTTGTTTACGTGTGTGAATTTCAAAGTAACATCAGCAGTGGTGGGAACTCTAAGAGATTTTAAGCTACATCTTCCCCCAACACACTGCCACAACCATGCCAGGGTTGACATTCCCTCTGGGCACAAAGGAATGGGATCTCGACAGCAAACATGACCTTTATGAGTTTGCATCAGGATCAAACAATTAACCATAATAAGATTTCACTCTACACTCTAATACTATTGTTGGTCAGAATAAATACCAGTTAATGAAACTTTTTTTTTTAATAAAAAGCATTGTTTCACTGAAACAATAATGTCCTGTCAAGATGCATTGGCCTAGATTGAAATATTTCTGAGCAATGTCAGGCAGAATTTCTGACAGAAGAGAGAACTTGTCTTCAACCATGTGATTGGTCTATTAGTTTGGATGCAGAAACCTAATGCTGAGTCCCACCCTCTTGTGTTAACTCACTCTGGACATAGCAGACTGCCATCAGTTAGGATATTTCCCTGCTCTAAATTCACATGTTTGAGATGACTTCCATGGACATATTTCTTCTCTCTGTGACTGGCACAAATAATTTTTTATTAAATTGATAAGTATGTGAAAATCAGATCCAGACAAGAAGATGCACTGTCGGAAAGGAGACTAACTCCACAATCCAGCCATCAAAATGTTTGAGACATCCAGCGTGGATCAGGGTTTTCACATTTACGATGCAAGTGCATCAATACTGTCTTTTCAGGATGTACAGGTGCATCTTTTTCAGTTACTTTACAAAGAATGTCTTAATGTTTTCTCTTAGTAGAATTAAAAATGGTAACCTCATAAACTCCCTTTTATTCAAACATGAAATTGTCATTTTCAAGAAGAGTTGTGCTGCAAGTCTACCTAATGACATCTTCCTCAACTCAGTCTTTATGCGATCCCTAATTGAATACTTTCAGGGACTTTTTGAGAAGACTTGTAAAAGATGTCACTATCTGAGGTCCAGACTTTTGTCTTCATCATAGCAATGAATTCCTCAGTAAGAATACATGACCATATCATATGAACATGGCCTGCATTGTCATTCATTTCTGAGAGGTACTGTTGTGACTGGGATGACAGCAACTGGCCACAACAAATATTACGCTGATTGTGCAATCAGGAAAAAAAAATAAAAATCACTAAATAGATTTCTATTGCTCAGTCAAAGAAAATGAATGGCATTTTTGCCCAGACTACGAACATATCTGATTCATTTTAAAACAAGAGCAAATATAATAATTACTAAAATGTAATAACTACTAATTGGCTTAAAGCAATACGAGTTGAACCATTACACCCAAGATGTGATGGCCTCATTCTTGTACTGCATGGTCACATCACACTGCACACAATACCAGCAGTATTTGACAAGCAGTTTGCTCTTTGACCTAATGATGTGCCCAAACGAGCACATACGATAGGCATATTCAGTCAATTATTATGCAAGAAAGTGTCTTCATGAAATGCTCATAGTTTTCAGTGAGAATGAAGAATTCGCTCGTCTAACCTTAGATATGATGTTGATACAAAGTTTCTTCATCATCTGCAGTATTATTTTGTAATATCTTATACTTATTCCAAGCAATATATTGTATATTGAAATTTCAGGAAAAAATATCTATTCAAAGGACAACCCAAGGCACGTGATGAGCATGTGAGACTAAAACAGGGAACCATTTTACTGAAAAGAATGATTCATAGAGTGAGGAATATTAATTTGAAATTCTGCCCCAGTGATGTTGGCCCAAAACTGTAATTGACTTCCCGGGGTCAAGATTTCATTTATGGTTTCCATTTGTTTGAGTACATAGCTAAAAAACTCAGAGACACCATAATACATATCTACTATGTGCATATGGATAACTACCTAAGGATCCCACAAAGCTTATTTCAGGTAAGATATAATCTTAGTGACAACAAAAAGACTCCTGAAAACTTTCAATGATGACAGCTCCAAAATACATATGCATAGCTGAACTGGGCTTTGCACATAAATAATGTCATGTGCAAAAATGTTGACCTTTTAGGAGGAGGGATTTTATTAAGAACACAAACTGGAGGTGATAGCAATAGCAAGTAGTTAGGTCTCCATATATAGATAGGTAGATATTTGTCTCACTGCTAAACCATGATGCATACTGTGAAAAGAAAATAAAAATAAAACAATCAAGAAGACTTTGTTTTAATAGAGAAGCAAAAAACCATTCACAACAGTTGTTTTTGCACCGTAGCTTTGGCTTTAGAATCTATATTCAAATAACAAAAATAAATTAATTACTTTACATCTCAGATTAAAGACTGCTTACAGCTGTTGGCACATGGAAAGAACATATTTCTTCATGTTCGGTAATTCAGGTATGACCTTGGAGACACCACACACTTTCTGATCTAAAAATCAACTGGAAAAATCCAATTTCAAATAAATAATGGAAAGACATAGGCAATACAGAGAAACTTGTCTTATTTGAAGGAAAAATAAAGCATGTTGTTTTGGGCATGGTATTTACTGTTTATCTGAGGAAGCCTTCTTATTTGCCCCTTCACATCTGCATCTGCAGACTAGAAAACAGACACATCTCTTCTAAGGCAGACCAGGTCATCAAACAAAAGCTTACAACGAAGAAGAAAAAAAAAATCTCTGTTCTACTTTAATAACAGGCATATTTCCCTCAACTGTGAGAAACCCGAGCTGCTTTACACGCACCATGAAGACTATTGCACTTTATAGCAAACTTTACTGGCAATTTCCTTAGGGGAAATCAAGAAGGAAATTACTGTGTAGGCTGGAGGGAGCTGAAGAAGCCCTCTGGGCTGTGTTTGAGACCTTCTGGCAGATTATTGTGGGAAAGCTTCAAATGTCAGCACCCATGATAAACCCGTTGTCCATGCAAATGATTTTGGCCACTTACAATATCAAGTCAGTATCTGTCACAAACAGCAAGTCATCAGCACCGGATCCAAAAGGTAGTGTTGTAATGTTGTCTCAGAAGATTTGCGGTAACAAAGACCCTATTCAAAAGTGTCCAATCCAGTTCAGGACAGAACTGAACTGGCAGAAGAACAGAAGGAAGTTCATGTTGCAGCCAGACATATTTTATCTGAGCAGCAGACAGAAAATGCACGCACTTTCAGGGCTCACTCTCTGGTACATTTTCAGGCTCTGTTAACTGTACCACTGCAGTCACCTCTCTGTTGCTAAAAAGAACCAGCCAGAAACCATATTCTGGCCTTGAAATCTACGGGAGTGACCTGCCTTGTGTTACTGTGTAAAAAGCTCTTTGTCCATCCCTAGAAAGAAAGGCTGTTAACACCAGGTTGTCTAAGGGGAATAGGCCCTGGTACACAGTATCATTAAACACATCACCTGGGAGAATGGGTAAAAACTGGGCGAGGGAGATTTCTAACAAAAAGCATAGATCATAGCATGTCACTGTTCAAGTTCATGCCCTGAACCTATTTTAGTTACTAGAATAAGAACAGATAATTGGTCTTGTCAGCTAATAACGGCTTAATAAACATGACCAAGATTGAAAAACCTGACTCACATATGAGTTTGACTGATAATTTGCTTCTCTCGCTCCCAGTAGGCTGCTGAGGTACTCTTGACTGTTCAGCAGGTGTCACCCACAGCTCCATGCCAAGTATGCAGGAGTAATTCCACTATCAGAACTAAACGACAGATTTTTCATAAAAGTCATGAGACAGACTACACAGGAAATGAATCGTCCCAAAGACTTCATTGGGACTGCTTCAACCTGTAAGTTTTCAAGGATTTGGAAGGAAAGTCAGGGAACAACTCAAGCTAATATTTAGTACTTCACATTGTTGGCTTCACCTTGGAATTACTATTATTTACACACTCAGATTTATCTAATATTTTTGTACACACGGAAACTGAGAATCAAAGTGCTGAGTTCAACAGCAAACTGTTACACTGAAGAAAAGTATAACTCATTATTGAATAAATATATCTGTTAGCAGGAAATCTAGGAATAAGAAAGAATCCATGAGTGCATGCCCCACATTGACATGTCCAGATCTTAACTACCCAAGACATTCTCAAATCACCTTTGAATCTGGCAAGCCTTTTAGTACTTCTCTGATTCTTGAAGTTCTTATCAGACAATGTAGCAAGGCAATTTGGGCTCTTTCTCCAGATGCATTAATGTGTGTCTAGCACTTCTGGGAAAAAGACAACGCTTGCCTGCTCCTGTGGCTGAATGCAGCCTTCACTAATTTGAGCCACTTGTGCAAGTGGGCTGACTGTGATCATCTGAGACAGTCTGAACAAGCTACCATCATGTCACCTGTGAAGAGAGGATGATCAACAGATAATTAAAAACAGTTTTGCCCTGAATCTGTGCAATTCTAGATGTGTAAAAGGGATCAATCCTACTGAGTCTGAAAAGCTGGTGCTGATTTTGACCAGAACTACTCCCTGAATCTTTCTTTCTCCAAAACATTACTGCAATGTTTTGCACAAAAAAAAGAATTCTTCTCATTTCCTATCTATCTTTTGGTGCATAGTTGCAGAACACATTCAAGTTTCTGTTGCAGCTCAGACTCAGCTACATTTCAACTGGAAAAAGATAGCTGTTGCACATCTGATAATTCTTGTAATCATCAAAAGAAGGAAGAGCAAGGGAATGGAATGAGAAGAGTGATATGTTACCTACAGTAATTTTCTTTAAAATCATAACTTACAAAATGAAACAAAATAATCTACTAAAAAGATAAACATTTTTGTCAACTATCAAATGCTCCACCTATTTTCCACAGTACAATCTAATGAAAACTACACTTTCTTCCTCTTACATGTGCAAGACAAAAGAAACAATTTAAATCACCAAAGACTCTTGTGTACAAAAACCATGTCTTGATAAACAGAGATAGCAAACACTTCTCTACGTTACTATCTTACAGTTAGAATTTTAGCCAATGCTTTACTTTTCATTTGTTCAAAGCATATCTTATACTTTTTCACTGCACCTATTATATATTTCTTCACTTGAACACCTGTTGAACTATACTTGTCTTACCAGAATGTTTTTAATTATGCAATCTAGTCTGTCAATGGCAAGCACTTGGGTAGAATTTCTTATATACCGTTCAACATACCCAGCAGATAATTAAGAACTTGGTGTGCAGAAATATTTGCCAACTGAAATGAAAGTTAACTTGACTAACTTTTAGCAAAGAATCACCATTTTTCATCATCAGTTTACTGTTTCAAAATACCACTTTAAATGCTATTTCTTAGAAAATTTTATTGACTCAAGTCATTCACACAATCTACAATATGGGCCTGACTTGAATAATACTTCATGCCATAGTTCTATTAATACTTGAACACTTTCTTTTCATGGGTAGCATAGTGAATGTCAAATTTGCCTTCAGCTTTTAAGAAAATTTGGATTTGCAGGGAAAATCCTGACACACTGAAGCCAAGAGAAGTTCTCTGTTGACTTCAATGGGATTAACATTTCCCTGTACTTGTATACATGCATTCTCTCTGTTCAGTTATGAGTATTCCAATTACACGTGTGCTGTACACAAGGATAATACATAGAATAAGTCTAATTAAGAGAAATGTCTTTCATTTTGTGTTTGCTGACTGATACTATAAATGTAGGTATTTAACCAATAAATATCTGCCAGTGAGCAGAACCCTCCCCAATTCCATTATAATAAAATGATGAGATATTTGTGCAGCACAAGGTGCCATCCAACATTTACTTTTAAACCGACCAACATGTTCAGGTTTCATCAAAGGAAGGAAAAAACACTATCTGTGCAACAAATTTTGTGAAGGATCTGAACAGCAGTAATAACATTCTTCAAATCACCACCACTTTCAGAATGATGACACCTTTTTTGGGAAGGGGTACAGGGCAATTAAACTCATACACAAACAGGGAAATCCATTACTTTATTTTGGAGCCTGCTGGATTGGCAGCCCTATTGCGTAAACACAATGCTGTAGATTGTAGCTGTTGTATGAAACTCCACAAAATGCTTTTGATCCATTTTATCTTGCAACTTAGAAAAGAAATGTTGCAATAAGAAACACCAACAAAGATCTGAAAAACTTAAGCTGTGGATTACCATATTGTATTCTCCTGCCATTCAATGTGTCAGACAAAGGCAGCGGTGTTCAAAGTAGAAAAAGAAAAAAGAAACTTGTCACAGAAAGCGCAGAGCACAGAGTAAATAATATTCCTCCACATCCCTACTCTTTCATAGATTTGTTGTTAAAAGAGTTGCAGCAATTAGGCTTTTGTTAATTACCAGCTGTTGAAACAGATGTGTTGACTGTCCTTATTAGCCAACAGCTGGGATAGGAGAACAATTGATGCTCTCTAAAACCAACAGCCAGCTGCTTTGCAGTAATTATCTCCTATTGATAATACAGGTGATAAAGGCAGCTAAAAGGTTATGAGCTTCAATAACCAAGGTACTGTTATTGAATACCACAGGAATTTATGGTTAATTTTAGAAAATGAGTAGAACAGTAAGTTGCTACGTCTGTTTCCTATCTGTGTTGCGTCAAGGTCAAACAATACACAAATAATAGGGGAAATACAGCCAGGAAAAAAACCCTATAACGTTGGTTTTTTTTATGTTTCGGGTTTTTTTTTTTTTAATCCTCTTACTATCTTTTGAATGTCTAGTTGATTTTTAAGGAACGCTTTCTCTTTCAGGTAACTATGACTGAATGTCATATTCCTCGGTTTCCCCACATGCCTTTCCTTGTGTTCAATTTTACCATAAATGACTTTTCGGAATATGCAGATGGTTATTCCTACCTGTTGGAAATTTTATTATACAATATGTAATAAGATATGATAAAAAAAAACTACTAAAGAGAGGGGCAAGCCCTCTAGAGGTTTAGGTCCTAGTCTCAGGCATGCCATCAACTCTTAAGGAAATTCACTTAACTTCTTGGAATTCAGTTTCCCTAGCGCTAAAATGGAAGAACTATGTTTATCTTGATCAATCACTTTGTGATTGATGACTTAACATACTATTTAAATGCAAAGTAATGCTTGCATAATATGTTCTGTAACAGGAAAAAGAAAAGCATGTTTTTCTAGTATTGATATACATCAAAGGTTATAAAGTGAATAGTTCTTTTAGAAGCATAGGTCCAGACTTCCATGAAGGGGAGCCACAAGTGTAACTGCTAATATCTAAATAGAATATATGAACTTAGATAGCTGGATGGTTTGTATTTACTTTTGCTCCTGCTTTGATCTATATTTTCTCATCTCCACACCCTATTATAGTGCATTAAAAGAAAAGGAAAGCAGAGATTTTAAACCATTTCTATTAGCTGCTCAGTTCATCTCAAGCCAACAAAAGACATGTCTACAAGAATCTACAACCATGTCTATTCACTAATTAGTCTGCACTTAAAGACACTGCCGTACTGAAAACAAGGATTAAGGCTGGTTGAATACTCTCCCTTTCATAAACCTCCCTTATGTCTCTGCTGGGTTATCATAAGTAGCTTGTTCTCTGAGCTTTAAGTAGTAGAGCCTGATAATCAGTTCTGGGCTCATCGGTACGCACGGGGGCAACTAACAGGAGCTACCAACATTTTAAAGAACATGTAAAGAAATCAACTAGCCCAAAAGTTTCAACAACAGAGATGGGTAAAAATGTATCATCCTCCCACGGCAGTTATGTTTTAAGAATGATAAACTGTAGGAGACCTTATTTTTATTTCAAAATAAAGCAAAAAAAATATGTAGGTCTGTGTTCCCACTTCAGATTCAAAAGAAAAAAAATGATGTCATAATAGCAAGAAAATTGACACAGATCCTTGCACACACATCCTCACATCTTTTAACAGGAATCCACAGCATGCTATGAAATAAACAGAGACCTTCAGCCTATTTGTCAGTTTGTCAGCTTTCTACTTTTAGAAGAATGCTAAAAGAGATGGAAAAAGGGAAGGAAAATGGATTTTAAGCAATGGCTTTTAATTTGCTTTTCATTCCTTATTTCTTCAGCTGCTTCTCTCTACCCTTGCAGGGTTTTCTGGCCGTTACACTGGGTTTTCCCCTGGAAGGCAAAACTTGTCTCTTTGCCTTTTGTTTGTCATCCATGAATGAGTTGGGGGGGGGGGTGTGAGGCAGGCGAGAGTCGAGGAGTAGGGGAAAGCGGTTTAGTTTTGGTCTCACTCTGCTTTGGTCTATTAACAGAAATTAACACTTAGACTGCTCCAACAAGGAACTAATTTGAGTAATGGACAGTACAGGATTCCTCTGCCTTAGGAATTCATCTGAAGGAAGTTTTGTGTCCAGTGTGGAAAGATATTAACTAAATTCAGGATAGAAATCAGGAAATTCTTCAGAGCTGGTGTTCTGCATGAGTTTCCAAAGCAGAAACTACCACAAAGCAACCAGGAACTTGAAGCCTTGAAGAATAAAATGAGGGTGAAGATCATTTCACCTCAGCCAAGACATACCCAGGAAAGTTTCAAACTGTATTTATGCAGCAAGGCCCTCCATTGCTTAAATCCTACAGCTGGGATGACCAGTTCAAGCCTGTGAACTGGTCACAACTGGCACCAACCTGTACCCTACCTCTGCAGAATTAACCGCCAGCCCCTACTCTAAGAGTAGAAAAGCACCCTAGGGTGTGTACTGCGTGGCCACTGGCATGCTGTCAAAGAGCTGAAAGTACCTGGACTTCGGTCTTGTGTCTTGCAACAGTCACAGCCTGGCAACACACATATTCACTGGACTCACCATCTACTTACAGCAAGACTTTACAGCTGAATTAACACATGAATTGGGCACATTCATGTGAGGGGATGAGCCCCTCTTGAACCTCTACTGCACCAGGGCCACAGCAAATCTGTCCCAGTGAATTTAATCCAATGTATTTCAATGTCTCGGTATCTACCTTGCTAACAAAACACCATACAGAACCTGGAATCAACACACAGTGTGTTTTCCCTTGCATTTTGTTTTCAAATAAAACATCTAGAGACAGCATAGGCCAGATCCCTGAGAATTCAACTTCGAAGACTACTATCCAAAACAAAACTTTTCTGATATAACATCTTCGTAAGTGTGACAATGAAGCGCTCAAGAAAATTCACCTGGCAACGGCTGCATTGAAACAGAGTTACTGCAGCAATAAGTAACGTCATGGTGTTAATAATTGACACAGAAAGAATGAAAAGGTGAGCAAGGGATAAAGAGGACAAAGGAAAAATTTGATTATTAAGTTCTGCTGGTAAGTAATCAATCAAAATTAAGATTGAAAGAGTTGGTATGAACATTATATTGAAAGATGAAGCAAGTTTTATATCTTGGACTGTTGAGCAGGGCCTATAAAACTCCATTTTCTGCAGCCTGATTTGCAAAATTTGACAAACAAATCCTCCACTGATTTGAATCTACTTTCATTTAGTTCCCCCAAGAAACTAAAGCAAATGCAGCAACAGTGGCTTCTCATGTTTGCCATACACAGGAAAAGTGCCGTGTGACTCCTGGTTGTGCAGGTTAAGGTAGGAATTAGCAATGCAGTCGTAATGAATGAGTTTCTCAATTTACATAATCTAACAAAAGACCATTCCCTTTGGAGGGAGGAACAACATCCTAAAGACACTGTTTAGAAGAAGCTGTTTCAGATGACTACATTATCAACAGTCTCGAGTCAAAATGACTACATTATCAACAGTCTCGAGTCAAACGGACTGCTATTTTACTATCCACTACTGCTATTGCTAGAGGTCAAAGCAGCAGGAAAACTTTTGAGAACACAAGTTAAACATTAAGCACTCAAAATTTGTTTCCTCAAATCACATTTTTTCTTCTGTATTCCATAATATGACTGACTTTTGATTTTTATATTAAAACCAATAAGTTATCACTGTTTCATTTATACCAATATTGCTCTGCACTTTACCGAGAATCCTGGCAGCTGGTAAAATTAAGCTGTTTTCTACAAACGATATTCCTTAAATTTAATTCAAGTATCGGAGTTAATAAAATGAATAACCCATATGCTGAAACCAAATACTCAAAAGGAGTGTACTCACAAAATTAAGGAAGTTCAGTCTCCAAAGATATTTTTTTCAGTGAAATTGGTAGCCAGTCTTGGTTCATGATTTGTGAAGATACACTCAAGTCCTAGCATTTGTCAAAGATGCAAATCCACCTATGCTGCACCTCTTGAGGGGAAAGTACTAATTCATACCAACTCTTAGGGATCTATTAACAGCAGATAAATGGAGACACCATTAATAAGGCATGTTTTTTCCAAATATCAAATAAAACCTTCCAGTAAAAAGTTATTGATAACTTATGAAATGTAAATAATTAAAGATGAACTGTAACTGTCAAAATTATGTCACAGAAATATTTAAAGTTCATTGGACTTAATTACAGAGGGCCCAATGCTGCTCCCCTTGAAGTCAATAAAAGTTTTGTCACAGTAAGTTCAGTAGGGGTAAGGGGTTTCTTTCTGGACTAGTCGCTAACAAGTTTTCACTCTTGGCAAGAATTAAAGAAACTTCTTATTTCCTACAAAGATTAAATAATTTTTCAAGCTTCAAGAAAATGATATTTCTACAGTCAACAAAGTATTATTTAATACTCAGACTGTCTGTTGAGGCTTCACAATGACACAAATTTAAAATACAAGACATTATAAAACTTAGATTTCTTTTTAATTTACTGCACTGTGATATTCTGAAAAAATATGAGAACCTTATCCAGCATCTAGGTGATATATAAACTTCCACAATAAGTCTTATTTTTACATCAACCAGACTCAAGGTGAATAGCCAGTTTCTCTGAAAATAAGCTCTTTTATGCAAACCAAAATTTCTGTCTCTCATAGATAAACTGCTAGCTCAGAGTCCACAGTCAGCAATGTTTTTTCAATTCTAGGTTACCACTCCTTTGACTGAGTTACTAGCAAACCCCTTCGCTTGTCCTCCTCTCTTCAAAAATATTTATTTTACAGGAAATGTGTTTTATAAGGATTTTTTTTTTTGAGCCCTCTTATAATATATTTTGGAGAAATACGGTCAGGAATAACTGGTTCCTAGTAGCTACAAATATCATCATCATTATTTAGCACAAACACTAACTGCTGGTATCCACAATAAACTTCACCACTCAGTAAAAAGAACGCAGTAAGTAAATATTGATTGACGAACACAAAATATATTTGATAATAAAAGGATCTCACTATTTCATTATTACTGTACTGAATCAAATTATTATTAGAAAAACTCTCAAAAGTTCTGTAGAAAAACACAATAATTTAAAATACAATAATTTAATTCAGAATCTTTCCTAGAGCATAACTGTAACATACATATTTTGCAATTATTATTTCACAGGAAGAAAGTAAGTAATATTACTAAGGAACAAAGACTAAATCAAGAATACTGACTAGAAATATCTCCTATGCCAACACACAATTTAGGAATTTAATTTTATGAAGAACATTTTGCTAAGAAGGTAAGTAATGGCTTAATATTGTTACAAGAAAGGGAAGGACAGTGCTAAGGAACCTATCTCAATGTTAGCCTAATCTCCTAAACATGTATCTAAAAAAAGTAGATTTCATTAGCAACTGATAAAGGAAAACAATAAACATGTTGCTGCATTTCCCTGTTTCACTATAAACAATGAAGGACAAAAGTCATACAATCTCTCACTGTTCAATATTTTATCAAGCTTTTAACAGATGCCCATTAAACACACTATGTCTTGAGAAGTTCTCAACTCTTTTGAAGTGGAAGGAGCTACTCTTTACCAACCAGTCATCTCCATATTATTGCTATGTATAACACTGAGATGATCTAGGGGACAGGACTCCTAGCTCTCATCAGTAACTTATGAAGAAAATTAAGACTGGATCCAAATTCAGCAGTTCAATTCAGAAATGCAACTTTAACACTCTTGAGGCTTGATTTAAGATTTATTTTTAAGTAGTGTAAGTAGAGGCAAAACACAATATTATGTACAGTCACATGTTAACACTGTGTATATATATATATATATATATATGGATGTATACACACATCTAAACCCATAGTACCACAGAATCGTTTAGGTTGGAAAAGACCTTTAAGATCATTGAGTGCAACACTTAAATCTAACACTGTCAAGTCCACCACTAAGCCATGTCTCTAAGTGCCACATCTATACCTCTTTTAAACACCTCCAGGGATGGTGACTCAACCACTTCCCTGCTTGCCAGCTCTTTAGGTGAAGAAATTTTTCCTAATACCTTGTTTAAACCTCCTCTGGTGCAACTTGAGGCCATTTTCTCTTGTCCTGTTCTTTGTTACTTGGGAGAAGAGACCAACACCCACCTCACTACAACCTCCTTTCAGGTAGTTGTAGAGAATGATAAGGTCTCCCTTCAGCCTCCTTTTCTCCAGACTAAACAGACCCCGTTCCCTCCACCATTCTTTATATATATTCGTGCTCCAGCCTTGTTGCCCTCGTCTGAACACTCTCAAGCACTTGAATATCCTTCTTGTATTGAGAGGTCCAAAACTGAGCACAGTATTTGAGGTGTAGCTTTACCAGCACCAAGTACAGGGGATGAAACCATCTGTGAGTGTAATTTTCCACACAGACCTATTTGTGTAATTATACATACAAATATTACACACAGAGAAATGATGCCATTTATCTCCATTACCTTCAGCCACCTGACATTTAAGTAAACCATCTTCTGCATTTATCTTTAGGGAAGAAGAACTGTCTTGTGGTGATATATATTGACTATAAATGACTTTGTATTGACAAATGGATTTTATTTGTATTGACAAATGGATTTCTGTATTGATAAATGGAGGCCTAACAATTGGCAGCTAAAGCTGGGTGAGTGAGCCCCTTCTTTGGCAAGACATTAATAAGGACATGAAGTCAAGTACAGAGATATTAGGAAATGCCAGAGGTTAGGCTATCAGTACACATGGATCATGATTCTACTTTTAACTGCATGATCATTTTTTTTCAAACTTCTTTCTAATTGTTGCATGGGATGGACCTATACCTGGGCATGAATCATCCCTATCCAGTGAAAGAGCCTGTTACATATTTATTCCCGTTTCTTTTGTTGCATCCACTGGAACGGCACTACAGTAACAGAACAAATATGTTTCATATTTAATGGAGCTGAGTGCTGCTCACCAGTCGTGGAATCTATCTATCCTTTGGTCAAGGTACCTTTGCAGAAATTAACTGAAATTTTTCAGAGGGATTCATAGTATATTACCCTTTTTCTGACAGTGCAAAATAAATCCCTCATGTTTAATCTGCAGAAGTACCGTGCACTCACAGCTGCAACAGAAGTCAACGGGAAACAGAACATAAATGCTATATAATGCCTCCACATACGACCTCAGATGAAATTACTGAATACTTCAACTGCACTGAATTAAGAGGAAAATTAAAATGTAAGTGGCCATCCACAGTTATCACAAGCGCGAGTTTATTTCCAGTATTTTCTGCCTGTCATCCATGACTGAAAAGAAGCAGATTTCAACTCGTGAAACAGCACATCGGTGAAAGAAGGGACTGTACCAACAGAACGGCCCACACCACACAAGTAGGAGGCTAATCTTCTCAGTTGGAAACTAGCTGGAGCAGCCAGGATATTAAACCAGCAACACAAGGGGAGGTTATTTGGAAGGCAAATGAGGGACATGCTTAAATTCAACACCTAGTGAATAAGTTGAACTAAATGTGGCAAAGAATATAATGAAAAGAATCTCTTCAACTGTTTATGTATCTATCCTAGGAATCCAGGTAAGCAGCAAGAGGAAACTTTCACTGATGGGAATAAATTTTGTATAACCAGCATTACTAAGAACCGGTAGACAGCTGGCATGTTAAGATCACTGATTAACAGGAAAGACAAGACAGGCGGTAAGGCAACAGGACACCTTAAAAAAAGCCCCATGCCATTATTCCTTTTAGAGTGATCAGTAACACAGAACCAGAGCTCTTCAGTGCATTGAGGTCACTACGTTAACTAACAGAACTTGAAAAAGACTTGTTGGGCAGCAAATTACAGCACAGGACAAGTGTTTCTTCAGCACATATCTATAATCTTTGGAAAGGAAAATAATGATGCTGTAGAGGACTTAAGCTTAGGACACATATTCTGTGAGTATTGTGTGGACAATTGCAAACTAGTATATATATACATTTTCAAAAACTATATATAATTTATGAGCATGAGGTAAATAACCTTATAATAACACAAGAGATTTTAATGACTGTACTGGAGATTGATAAATACTTAAGAGATAAGTGATAATAAACTGACTGAATTCCACATGGAAGAAAACAACCAGAACCTTTACATTTACAGCAACACTCAAACAAGTATACAAAGTACTTCAAACTTGGAAGAAAAAAAGAATAGAAGAATATGATAGAAAACTGGGGAGTTCTTTAAGGGTGGCTACAGAAAATAGCTGACCTCACAACCAAGCAAAATTAGAACACCTTTTTTCATGTAGAAAATAAAGAAAAAAAGTCACAAAACTACAGAACAAAAAAAGTACAAATACATCCTAAAAGGTAGCAGTTCTGAAATGATGCCAACTGATAAGAGTAAAGGTATAAAGGAAAAGTGCAGCATTGGCAGGAACAGAAATAACAAGGATTTCTCATTATGAGAGGAACAGTGAATGAGTAAGCCCATTCCAAGGGTGGAATATCTATGCCATAAATTGAGTGCAAAAAAATCCTCAGAGTTTTCAGTATACACTTGGTCTGTCTTTGGAAAAAACAGGATGATACAGTTACGGTTTATGTAGAATAAATAAGCATTTCCCATTCATTAGAAATCAGAGGGATATGTTTTCCATAGAATCACATACAATCGTTTACATTGGAAAAGACCTTTAAGATCATCAAGTTCAACCGTAAACATAACATTACCAAGTCTGCCACTAAACCATGTCCCTAAACACCAGATCTAAACGTCTTTTAAATAACTCCAGGAATAGTGACTCAACCGCTTCCTGGGGCAGCCAATTCCAGTTCTTGACCTCTTTTATTCACACTTGGCTATTTCTGTATGTAATCTTGTTTATACACAGACACACAAATGAGTTCCTAACTTAAAAAACAAACCAAACCTTATATATTTATTTCATTTGTTCCAAGTCTTAGAAAAACAGAGTTTGTTAATTTTCCTGATTGTAAAAACAACAAGTAATTACTTAAAACAATGCTTCATTTCTTATAGTCATATCTGTTCCGTCCCAAAAGCAAAGTTTAGTAAGGAAGAAAGCATATTTTCTCATCTTTCATTGAGTTTGTAACTACAGATACCTTTGCAATAACAGTCTCTTATTAGTTTATTGTAAAGGCAAGTGAGGATGAATTTTGAAATGTATACCATAACATTGAGAGGTTGATCTAAAAAAGCTGATCCAGAAAGGAAACAATCTCACATTTAACATTTTGAATTGGGTGTACGAAGATAACTTTGTTGGTGATGACTGAAGGCCCCTGTAATTGAATAAAATTTGCATCCTCCATCATTTAACCATTTGGCCTCATGGATCGGTATTTTCCAATTTTTGGGGGGTTCAAATTGGTTTCCTGACTTCCTGCAAGAGTAGTTTTCTGCTGCTCTGCCTGACTTCCTTTGCAGAGCTCTGTCAGATCCCTGCTCAGCTGAAGGTTTTTTTAAACTCATTTTAAATATTAGTGGATGTTTTCTAGCCTGTCTTGCCAGCTCTAAGGCTACCCGTTGCCCCTACAATTGTTATAATGCTTCTTTTGCTATGAATGAATGAGTCTCTTTCAAAGCTCTTGCCATTAGAAATAACGTTATGGTTGGAGTCCACTTCAGATTTCAGGCCTGTGGTTTTAGGTACTGGTACTGTGTCAGTACTTCTCTGACCTGTGTGTGTCTAACAGATAGTTATGCAGTTTCTGCTTCTGAAATACAAACCTCATCTACTGGAGTGAAAACCCTGGGAGACTTTAAATGTTGCTGCTGCTACTTAGTTGAAAAACTTTGTATTTCTACCTTTTCACAACTAAAGTGATGTTTTAAAACTGAGAGGTGATACAAGTACGTCTGAAAAAGACTGGCTATCATGATGGCTACATGCCTGAGAATTACAGAGAGAAATATCTGCTATTCTTTGTGCTATGGGGCAGTTTAGCATACTGGCAGGCAAAGAAAGATCTTACAGAATTACAAAATTTTCCATTTTAGATGTCAATGGGGCTGTTAGAGAAGATCTCTGTTAACAAATCTTAAACAACTAGGACACCCAAAGACTGGAAGAGCACTAATAATGTGCCAATATTAAAAAAAAAGACTACAGGGATTAAAACTAGGCCAAATAAGTGAGAACACTAGATTCAATTAATACATATTTTAATGAAGGAATATAATTACTCCCAGTCAATATGTTTTTGTGTAAAACAGATCTTGCCAAACAAATCTGATTTCCTTCTTTGATGATATTACAAACGGATATTGCACAGGGAGTTGTGAGGCTTTGACTTGTCAGACATCACAGACTGATAAAAAAACCCTCCCAAATCACTAGGCACCATCATAAAAGAATTTCTAAAGAGGATTTAGAAAGGACTGACAGTTAAAACCTCATCAAAACCCCATGTTCCAAGTGGCAATTATCATTGAATAAGGCTGCACAGGTATCAGTTCTAGGCATACTCTTACTCTAAGTAGTCTTCAACTACTTTGAACCCGGTAGACATGGCTAGTAATGTCCATAAACAACAAAGAAAGTAAGTAAATAATGATGCCAAAACAATGTTCTGGGCCACTTGGTATCTAGGCATATTTTAATAAAAACAAATGCTAAACTCTAAATCTAAGAACAATGAAAACAGGCTACTCTTACAGAAAGGGTAATCATATTCTGAAAAGCACTGACTGACAATGTGGGACTTCAACACTAAGCAACAGTATAACGCTGTGGAAAAACAGAAAAAAATGTAATTTTTTTGGTGTATACACAGTAAAACAGTAAGCATCTCCACGAAGCAATTAAGGTGATTTTACTTTATGTATGACACTGAGAAACAAAGTTACAAAAACGCATATGCATCTGAGCCGACATTCTAAAATAAAAGGATGTTAAAAGCCCAGAGATGATGTGGAAAAGAGCCACACCAGTAAGGAAAACACTAGAGAAAAAGGCATGTGTGAACGAGCTTATTCTGTTCAGATTATAAAAAACCCTGAGGATACAGCTACTCAGTAAAGATCTACAGAGACCCTTATGCTAATTCTGAAGAAGGTAAACCATGTACCAGGAACCCAATAGTTTTGCATTGCTACTGATTCTCATTGTCCCTTGATAAATGGGCAAAAAATACAGGATATGAAAGAATTTTTAATCTAGTTGAGTAAAGGTAACTTGAATCACTGGAACAAACTATCAAAGGGAAATGATGGTCTCCCCACCTCCTGGAATTTTTACATCAGATCTACACACCTTTCTGAAAAGCAGGTTTAAAGAAACATAAATTTCTGGGCTCAATACAGGGACAATTTTTGAAGTCAATGATCTGTGACATTTAGAAGGCTAAATAACATAAAAATATCTTCTCAGCTTGGCCTTAAATGCTAGGAGTTTATGAATCATAAATATTCTAAAAAGTAAAATCTTGTATGTGTCAAATAGGCATGCAAAATTTGTGGGTACTTCTGACCTTAATTTCTTCATGCCTTGGTTTCCCCATGAAGCATGAAGAAAACACACCTGCAAGAATACATTAAATTATTGTTTATTAAACTTTTGGTTCTTATTGAATGTTACAGAAAATCCACCTCATGGTTACACAAAATTCTGTTTTCAAGGAAAGGTCTGAACAGTATCCAGTAAACAAGGGACTGGCACACATAATGAACAAAGAAGATAAAAAAAAAATATTGATTGGCTGTTCTCTGGATACTGTGCGGAGCAGGAATGCTGTGAAATAAAGCACACATAATCTTGTAATGAAAAATGTTAACACACTGTTTCAAGGGAAAGGGGAGTAAATGAAGATGCTTGCTTCAGAAATGCCAGAATTTAGTTTAACTCTTGATTAACTGGCTACTGCAGTGTAGCTTTTGCAAGTAGAGCAAATAACACTGTACAATTGTTGTCTAAATAACGTGCCTTCCTGAAAAGACAAACGTTCTGATGAATAACTTTACTGAAAGCAAGAACATTTGCTTGCCTTATCAGGCACTCCTCAAATCCCCTGCAATTTGTCAACTTCGAATGCAATGCTTCTCCAGGGTCTACCAACGAGATTTTCACATCTCGATCATGTCATCCATTTTCCGCTTGATTAGTGGGGACCTGAACTAATCTTTCTGCTTCACAGAACAACTAAAGCCACCATCATGAAAATACCAGTATCTTAGGTACAGCTCGTAGCATGGGACAAAGGTCTTTGGGGATGTTCAGGCTCTTGTTGGCCCAATGAAGTGGCTGAGACAGATGAGGAAGAAACCAACACCCAGGTTGAAAAAAGGAAGGATAAGTTATGAAAACAATAAGGGCAGACAAAAGAATACATTTTTGAGAATGGAGAATAGGAAAAAATTGCATGATGATGAAGGCATGGTGTAAGATATGAGAAGAGAGAAGTAATAATGTGTACGGAAACATGAAAGAGAAGAATGCAAATCTCAACGCACTTTTCAGAGGTGGGTCAAAAGATGGAAGGAGCAGAAAAAAATAATGAGAAATTAAAAGTAAAGATAAATAATTTTTCACATCCTATTTTCTTTTATTTGTGAAAGTTTCCAGTGCTTTTTTTTTTTTTAATATTTAGGGTTTTTTAGCCTTCCTGTTTTGAAGCACTTGCATAAACAACATGTACCTAAAAAGGTTCTAATATTGAAATATTAAACAGATTATTCTTCTAAGAGAAACAGTTGAAGCTATTCTAAATATCTGAAAATAAGACTCACTTCTCTATGACTTTGTTAAAAATAAAACCCCCATGCTTTTATATTTTTTCCAAGACAAAAATGCCACTGAATGAATCTTTGACCGCAAAAGTGAATGAGTTTAAGACTACGCGAGGTGGTTTTGGTGCCAGGTATACTTTCAAGGTTAACTTAATTCAAGTACCACCTCTTTTAATCTTCACTACTCCCCCCAAAACCACCAGATATCAGTTGGTGTCCCCACTATTAAAAACTAATGAAAGGTGTAGACTTAAATTTGATACATCAATACCCCTTCAAGGCTTAATGTCATCACTTCAAATGCAGCACAAAAAGAGCAGCAGAGGCAAATGATTGAAGTTCTTCACCATGGCTGTGCTACCCTTGATAGATTTAGAATTTGCAGAACTGCTACTAGATGCATTATTTTGATATACAAAAGGCAAAAAAAGAATAAAAAGATTTGTATTGACACCAAAATATTTGTAATTCCTTGGGCTAAAGGATCTCTCTAAAATCAGTATAAAAATCAAGCAAGTTCTGCATTAGCAGAATGAAGCCCTGTAATACACTGATCTTCATCCTCTTTCTCTCTTACACTTTCCTCACAATAACAATCTCCTTCCTTCCAATGTCCTCATAAAATTAATGGATTCTACTTATATCCTTTATAACTTTCTACTCTAATACCTCCAGCTCACTCTACTTAACGTTTTTGGTCCATCATTTGGACTGTAGTGATATCTTGTTGCACAGCTGTCTCCTGCTAAACAGTAACGGCTACTGAAAAAGTTCTCTTCGGCTTTCCCTTGAGTGGAACATTAGGAGTTTCGTGAAAACTGGCAACTGAGCAGAGGAGAGAAGCCCTATTAGGGCTTCAGCCATCATTCCTCTGTCAGATTTGGCTGAAATTAGCTAAAAATCAGAAGGTGAAAACAAAGACTGCCTAATTCTACATACTTTTTTTTTTTTTTCTTAGGGAAAGGAGGCTAAAAAACCTCTTTACTCAATACTTCAGACAAAAACCTTTCTCTTTTTTTTTCATATTAAAATTAAAGTACATTCTCACACAGTATACTGTTGAGAAATCATTTCTATCCAGAAGAGACTGTGATCTATAGACCACAGAGTCAATCTGGTACACAGGAAAAGAACAGAACAATGAAAGGTCATCAAGAAGATGAAGATTAGCCTCATAATTGCAAACCAGGACATATTACAACAGTTGTTTCCCACGGACTGTACGCACAATTGCTGCAAACACAGGCATAATTGTGGAGCATATGTAAACCTCTCCACCTCTTTTCATTCTTGTTCAGAGTCTCTGATTGATAACAGAAAAACGGCAGACGAATTTTTGAGATTTTACAGTGAGTGGAAGACCCATAGCTTTTATAAATTAACTATATATATTAGTAAAGACTTTGCAGGTGGCAACCTCCCTGAGAGGATCTGATGTTGCGGCTGATTTATCAGGTGGTTAAGAATGTAACTTTCCCAAATCAAGTGCTGAATGGAGAAACCAAATCCACTGCACGATGTTTAAAAAAAATAGTTGCTTTGAAAATTTCATATATTTCCATATTTTAGAAACAAACCAAAGAAACTGTTTGGCTTCCATTTGACTGCACCTTGATTAAGACCAAGTGAGACCACACAATGTGGTCCATGCAGAACAAGATGCAGTTCTGCTTGACACTTGTACACTCTTCTGAGGATGTGACACTCTCTAGAAAGACAGTAAGAGGTGGTACTGAAGGTTGATGAAAATGTATCCTACCTCTAAGATGTTTCCTTACCTCTGCATCAGAGTCAAAAAGTGACTAAAAGCAAGATGGTACAAGCAATCTTGCCAGCACACACAGGCCTTGAACAAACTGAAGGGGGGAAATCCATGATATTTCAGTTGTAGCAAGACACGCTAGATCTATGATAATGGAAATTCCTTTTTTGAGGTCACTCAAGCTTTAACTACTATTAAACTACTGTCTTTAATTTTGCTTTTAGTTAAGCATCAGTTTTTACAGGGAGCAGGGAATAATTTTACCAGATGTCAAAAAGTGTACAAGCGATCAGATTTTTGAGGTGCTAAGGCAGATCAAGACAGATACTTAGTGAGATTCAAAAAACTCTAAGTGAGTTAGACACCTAAAACCCACTGAAAGTCTTGAGAAATAGGCATACAGAACATTTAGACCTATTTTAAATATTAGCTCCCTATTTAGCTCTTTCTTATCAAGACTTCAGTGTTGCCTTCTGAAAAACAGTTACATTCACAAAGCTTTTTCTTCCCTTTTCCTATATTAACATTATCCATCTTGCTTTTAAAACACTTCTATGCCTTGTAATTTAATAAATGTGACAACTTACTTTCCTTCTTTTTTACACATATCATTTAATTACCTTAACAGCTCCCTGGAATAAATTCCGTGAATAAATTTTAAATAAATTAAAAATATAAATAAAATCTCTTTTGCCCCCATTTCTTAGCCAAAGTACTGGTTTACAACCTTTTACTGATATGAAAGGATCTACTTTGCGGATTTCAGTGATGCTACTGTGTAGATACTCAAGTGAGGATCTAGCTCACATGGTCTTTTCTGTGTACAAAGCTGATTCAGATGAACGTCCACCAGAGTTTCTAGTTGAATCACTGAAAAAGGAGGACATTTTAAACCCTCTGTTTTCTGAGTACCTTTCCTTGCAGTCAGTTGAAAATGTGCTGTGTGTTCTGCAGAAAGAAGCTTTGTCAGAGCATGCACCCATGCCAATTTTCCAACTCCTTGGTAAAGCCATGGAAAGGTGGCTACTCTGCTGTGTACCACAAAGAAAGATCATCCTAGTACAGTTTCTCAGTTTATTAGAGATGCCCAGTCTGGAAGGGTTCAGTATGTTTCCAGTTTCCTCCATCAACTCACGGTGTAAGAAGAACAGTAGTATGTAACTGTGCTCCAGTTAGGCTACGTATTCCCATTCACAGACCTTGAATCTCTTACTAAGCTCACAATTCTAAAAAGAAATCAGTCTAAGGGAGTATCAACTCCTGTATCAACGCTATATTTTCATTTGCCTTTCTTCTTCATACTTCTAGAAAACAAAACCTGAACTATACTGAATGATCCATAGAGGAAAAAAAAAAACATTTTTATGAAGCAGACATATTTTTATAAACAGGAATGTCAGGCATGTCATCTGGTGCAGAAGATGAAAAGATGTTACATCAATAAAAAATTACTAGAGAAAGTAGCAGAGGTATTCTTAAAAAGCCAAAAAAATTTGTAAGACGCGAGCAAATTTGAAAGGTCATAATAAATAAATTTGAAGGAATAATAAAAAACATACCTCTCAACAGATGAATATCTTAAATACTGAACCCCAAACGATTTAAAAATTTCTAAACAAGCACTGAAAATATGTGATATCTTAGCTTGTCTTTTTTTTTTTTTAATATTCAA
Source organism: Tapera naevia (assembly GCA_033556795.1). NCBI lineage: Eukaryota > Metazoa > Chordata > Aves > Cuculiformes > Neomorphidae > Tapera > Tapera naevia. The sequence goes on along the minus strand of JAUMJJ010000023.1, from coordinate 13,866,154 downwards.
TTTCCACTACCCAGTTTTCAAGAGATGTCTATTTTATACCTAACTAAAACCTGTTGCAGGACAAGGTATTCATGTGATAAAATGTGAGCTAGCATGTTACAGAAAGTTAATACACACCAAAACACTAGGATGTTATGAAGTAAATACTCAGAAAAGAGCTGTAAGATGAGGTTTTTTTTTTCAAGGAGGGTGGTAGAGGGAGAGCTGTGCCTGGTTTGTTTTTTTTTTTTTAATTGGATTATTCATACATTTCCAAGTGTTGGAATGAAGTATCAGTTTGCAACAAAAATACTAATTTTTTAATTATTTCCCACTTAAAAAATACTACAAACCAACACTAAACTGATTTTATTTTTGATAGAAAATAAAACAGGAAAAATAAAATTTAGCTTAATACACTAGGAAAAAAATACAGGCAGTATCTGATACACTACAAAAATTTAGAAAAGATCAAAATGTTTTCAGCTAGGCACAAAAATGCTGTTAATGATTACCTGCATAACAGGAGATTTATCTCTGTCTTTTCTACCTTTTTTTTGTGCGTATGTGTGTTGCAAAGGCAACACAGCCATACTGCAGGTCTGTCTGTGCCATTCTTAGGCCACTTTCAGGCTGATTGAGAAAAGCTGGAAAGTAAACACAGGTGTTCTAAAACTGGGGCCGCTGTCATGGACAACCACAAACACCCTTAACTCTGATGTGGCAATGCCTCTTTCCCGCCCTCTCTTTTTTTAAAGCATTGCCCAAAAAGAACATGTCAAATGTTTCACCTTTCACCACCTCAAAATAACTTGGAGCTTATAGCATTGTTTGGCAAATCTCAAGCTAGGAGATCATTTTTTCCTTCCTTTTCAGATGTAGCCAACTCCAAATCAGTCACATAAAATACAGAGCTATTTTATTTCTAATTATTTTATTTTCAGTGTTCACTGATTTACCTGCAAGCACCATGTTTCAAGTTGAACATTTCCTTCCTCAAATGTAATTCAAACTCCTTATTTTTATGATTCAGGTTTGACTAAAAAGACAGTGAGCGGATTTTGCAATAACTAAACAAGAGATTTAATCCAGTGGATAAGAGGAGAGATAAATAAAAAAAAAAAAAACCAGCAAAAACACCCCACAAATCCCCCAACACAAAACCCCTTGCTTTTTGATTATTGTGCAAGAATATGTACAAAACTGAAAAAGCACTCGCTTGTAAATTAGCTGTTCCAGGAAACCGCATGTCCTTTTTAGCAGCCACAACGTACTGACTAGCTAGAGAAAAAGTATGGAAAGCAAAACCAGAACAAATCCCCAGAAATCACATAGTCATTCTTCACTTATGCAGTTGATGTGCAGGGGAGTGGGGAGGGACGGGGAAGAAGTAATATAGTAACAAAAATGAAACAGTTACTGACAGTTACTATTTAGTTCTGAAAAACTGGTAAACTAAACAGAGATGGTTACACTTGGACTGAACCTAACAGCCCCAGCAACACTCCTCACCTCATAATGCAGAACCGGTTCATAATCTAAATACCAAAGCCTAGATCTGGCAAAAAATCTTGTAATCTTATACTCAACATCTATATCAACAAAAAAATGTGTTGCAAATGCGCCACATTACTGAAAAGACAACACATCTCAAAATCAGATCTTACTTATTGTAAAGGACAATTTTTCTTGTCAGCCTGAGCCTTCAGATTCCAGAATGGTTTTCTTTTTGACATAGATGCTTACACATCCCAGTTTCAAAAACCAGACACCAGCCTTAGTGTGTGTCCTCTGCTCCAACTTAAACAAACATGACGACTTCATAAGACGGACAGCGTTCATGCATGCATTTATTTATGTTAGGACAGAAGAGGTATTTTTCTTTTTTCCAGGTTTTGTCCAGTGTAGTAAAGACACAGTATTATTTATCAAATGATCTTTCTGAACAGGCCTAAACTACCTCATGCCCTACTAACATCATTGGGCATTCAAAATCGTTCACAATCTCACAAAAACAGGCATCAAAAGCCTATATGCAAAACTGAACTTTACAGTAAAAGTCATTGTTATTTCCTTTAGACCATTTTATCTTGTTTTTGACAAAAATTATGAATCGATTGTATACTTTTATACTAAAAGTATAATTAATGTATCAATAATACACTTATAACTTTACTGAATATAGCCAAGATAACACAACTGTAATGAATGTAAAGCATTAAATTTCTGCCATCAGACAGCATCACTCGGTGCTATGCATTACCTAGTGACCACTTAAATCACATACACAAGCACAATTATTTGCTGCGTATGTTAAGATTGCATCAAAAGCCATAAAGAACAAATGTAGTCACAATATTACCTCATTTGTTGCTATTTTCGGCCTCTGCATTAAGCACACATGACTTGCAAATCATATACCATTGAGATTAGCATACATAACCAGACAAATCAGACCGAACAACATAGTGTATAAATTAGCCTGTTCACTGGCTTGCATTTGAAATACTTTTCCGTGAAAATAGGAAGGATTTATGATTGGCTACAATATAAAGCAACAGAGTTTAACTCAATACCTTTAAAAAAAGTGCTCTATTATACTAAAGAAGAAAACAATTAAATATTCTAAGCAACAATTCAGAGACAGCTAAAAAAAAAGGAGAGAAAAGCTTGTTGAAATAACCACTTTAAAGTGCAAAAATTTCACCCCACACAAAGATTCATCAATAACAATGTTATTTACCTGCAGATTTGTGAAGTCTCAGAAAGTATGTTTTAAGCTAACAAACCGAGTTAGGGGAACTTTATCAAACCACCAACCACCATTAAACTTCAATGATAAATTTATCCCTCGGCACTACAGTGACCTCCTCACCAAAAGCTGATTTTTCATTCTTCCAGCTTTTTTACTTAAAGTGATTACTCTCTCACAAAAGGAGTTGATTTTTAAAGCAAAAAACTTGCATTCACATTTTCAGAGATAACGGGTGTTTTCAAGTGCATGTAAATTAAAAGTAGTGGACACAGCTTTGGGCATTTATTATTTGAAGCAGCTCTCAAAAGCCACTTTTTTTTTCCTACCTGCCTTAAAGAATGGGTGGGAGATTTACAATAAAACTGTAAAAAATACTAATAAACTTTAACTGTGAAAAGAAGAGTTTTATTTAATGAAACAAATCGCGAAGGTGATTTTATCTTTTAAGAAATGGCGAAAAAGACCCGTAAGAAACACAAAAAACTGATCCCTGAAGTTTTACTCAGATGAATAATCAGTACTCACAGAAGCAGCTTCCTGTGTGAGGCTTACTGGATTAGGTCCAAATTTGTGAAAATGTTGTTCCTGGCCTGATACTTGCTATTTTATGTTTCAAGCTGGAACAAAGTTTGAAGAGTGGAGCTCTTAAGTCCTAAATATAGGGGTCATAATAGAAACAGCACAAGGGTGTGAAATACGCTGTTGCTGCTACAACATCAACTCTGCTTGGTAATTTTTCTCAAATTACCAAAGAAAGGAAATATGAAGTCTGATGTCATTTTCTTCAAACATAAACACATCTCAGCAAGCTTGTGAGTCTTTTCCTCCTAAAAAATAACTGAAAAAACCAAAAATATGAGAAGCAGACATTCCTTTGTGAGGACAAAGTTAATGAAACATTTTATTTGGGAAGTAGACACGATACAATTAGAGTTTGAAGGTGCACTTAGCTCTGTTCTAATGTTTTAAATTTGACAATGCTTGTCAAAAGATGTTAAAAATTGTTTTGTAGCCCAACAAGTCACTCAGCAAGAATAATTTTTAAGCAGCTTTTCTTTTTCTTTCAGTTAAAATTAAAATCCACGCTGTGTAATCCTTGGAGTCAATCTGTAATTAAGGGGATTTGAAGAGAGACCACGCATCGCATTAATGATAAAATTTAATATCTGTTTTAATACTCTAACATAAGAAAAAACTCTAAGCAACACACAAAACCCCAGTCATCTTTGCATTTTGTGTGAATGCAGCATATATACACCATTACTATGTTTAGCAGTAATGTTCTATTTGATGTCAGCTTACTGTTTACAGACCAAATGTTTCAGGATTTAGCATCTACAGAGCTTAAAACTGCATCTGCGTGAAAGTTGGCATCCAGATTTAATAGGCTAGATAAACAGATTTTATTTTATCTGGTTTGGAAAACCAGTGCTTTTGCTGTTACTATCATATAGCAATTGCAAACGGAAGGAGCTATCAGCAGCATTTCCAGGGCTTCAGTCACTCTCCTCCCAGTCACTCAGTCACTCTTTCCTCCTGCATATTCTTAAATGCTTAGAAATCTCACATATTACCAAAAAAAATATAATGTTTGGTACACTAAGTTTCCCCTTTAGACTATATGTAAGGAAAAAGTCTGAAATCTGTCTCTTCAAAATACAATTATTTGACACCAAGTGATGTATTAAAATAATTTACTAAGCTGTTTAACAGTGGAGGCAAACACAGTTTCACTTTTAAACTAGGAACCTGTACTAAATAGTTTAACTCTTTCAGAAGATGGGATGAAGGATTAAAGTAGTAGAGCAATGACATACTTACGATTCATTCATTTTTTTTCCAAAGAAGCAAGGTTAAAGTAGAGGTGCTCTTAATGAAATTTTGGATGGAGAAGTTTTGAAGTGACACCATGTTTCTCACAGGGAAAAGATAATAGATTCTTTTAATGTGGACATCAAAGACTTTTCTCCTGTTAAAATGTCTTCTGGCCTGAGCTCTTCTGAAAGAACTAGCAAAGCATGAACGTTTTTTTCATCAGGTAAGATACCCAGTTTATGAAAACAAATTTAGGCAGAACTTCCTCTGATGTCTGAATATTGTCATAACAGCCTAAGGCTTCACAGATTTGGGACCTAGTCCTATTAAAATTTAAGCGCATGTGGAATGCACAGGCTTCTAGATTAAAGTAAGAAAGGTTAAATTTAGATCCTACAACAGTAACTATCAATGTTAGTGAAACTGCTTTCCAGCAGTCACTGCTACATACACACACAGAATCCAGCCTAACCTACAAGATTAGCTTCAGTATTTGAAATCCTCATTCAAATGATGCTTCTAACGTAAAAAATAGTTTAAATGGTATTTTTTTTTTAAAAAAAAAGATCTCTGAGTTTTTTAAATTATCCAGCCATGATCTCTATGGACAAGTCACATCACCACCATCTTAACAGCCTCTCCAGTATAGCAGGTATTTCTTTAATAAACAAATGAGCATTGAACTAATCATCTTGATTGTGATCCACAAAGAAATGGCACATTTATGAAACTGTATGGAATCTGAATATGTCTAGTAAAACTGTGAAAGATGATATCTGTGTTTGAGTGGAGAATCAGTTCTGGAGATGGAAAATCCAGCATCAACCAATACAGTCCCAGCAGGCTTCTTTATATATTGAATCTAACTACAAAATGACATTTGGGTCTTTGAGTTTAATTTTAAAATGTAAATTTACCTGTTCAGCAGCTTAACACAATCACCAGTTCACATTAGTATCATGTTTAGGCAACGTGATATACACTTGTTTACTACTACACAACAGCATTTGTTACTTCAGCTTCCTATACAAAGTTTAAAGACAGCTCTTCTCTAATTTCACCTTTTTATTACTTATCCTTTGTAATATATATTTACCTCACCACCAAGGAAGGTTGAATTTTGGAAGTAACAACACAGTTGACTGAATTTTGGAGGCATAACAAAATGAAGTTTTAATTGCAAATGTATTCTACAGGAGAAATAAGCCATTCTTTGAGTGTTTTCAGTGAATAATTAATTTTTTGTGCAAGTGTAATGAGTGTGATTTTGATTCAGCTACGTGACAGAGCTATGAATGCAGTGTTTCTAAATATAAAGATAAACCTAATACATGTTGAGTTGAAATCCTAATGCATTCATTTACTTCTTACGCAAGGATTACTTTATACCTTTCAGGTCTTCAAACAATAAAACACAAGGGTAATTATTTCATACGCCAAAATTTTCTTCATGCTTGTGTTAAAGATAATATTAATATGCTTTCTGAACAGGTGGAACACTAGTGTGCCTGCACAGGTTTCCTATAGATAATTTCTGGAAACTCAGAATTACTGATTTGTTTTATCAAATTTATTGTCTGACCCCTAACGTATAACTAACTATTCTGAACATTACTCTTAGAGAAAAGCCAAAGTCTACCTGCCAGTCCACTCTCATGAGAAAAGCTGTGGTCATCTACTGAAAGAGTAAGGTGAGGAATATTTTACTTCAAAAAGCCCAGTTTCTTAGAAGAAAAATGATTTGCTGTTCTGCTCTTCAAGCATTCTCCTCATGACCTGTATACTACTAGGGTAGAAATGCACACCTCCTGCACACAGGTAGTACATCTCTTCCCCTTAGCAACCTGAATATGTGAACGGTAGAGTCCCCTTCTCCTTTATACCTCTATGTGGCCACACACAACAGTCAAATCAGGATTTTGCTCTTATTATGGAGAAAAAAGAAAAGGATTCTCAAAAGCGTCTCAGTGATTTAGCAGCACAAGTTCCCTAATATCAAAAATGCACATCTGCACAAGACCAAATAAATAGACAGGTATTAAAAACGACAAACAAAATGAGTCCTGACTCTTCTAAGTAAATGGAAACTTTCAGATTACAGTAATGAGATAAATAAGAGCAAACATGTAGCACATTGGGGCTTCTGAATCAAGGCTAGTCTGCATCCTTACACTATATTAAGACCTCATATATGAGTGTCATCCTTTACCATCCGTCTCCCTTCTACTCTGACTCATACTTCATATGATCACTTGCACGCAAAACACTAGGAAAGAGTTTTCCAGTACTGAACAGAAATTTGGATAAATTTAAACAATGACCAGGGGTTCCTTTTCAGTAAATACCTAAAACTGTGAAATATTTGTATTGATCCTTTCTCCTATCCCTGGTTTCCTCTACCTAAGATCTAAAGTAGATTCTATCAATTCTGAGAGGCATTTCAGATAAGGAGGTCATGGAGGGGTCAGAGCAAGACCTTTTTCTATTTAATGACCCTGTAGCTTGCCTTTTGCACAAGAGCTTAGGTTACTACCTTTTATACACTTTATTATAGGATAACTGACTGACCTGTCATCATGCACTCAGGTGCAAGATTTTGTTTACAGTTGGTGCTCAAACACAAGAGGATCATTTTTCTGTGCAGCATAAAAAATGTATGGTGTACAGCAAGATTAAAAACTATTGAAAATTAATATTCATCACATTTTCTTTCTGCATGTATGAATAACAAGATTTCATATGGAGAAACAAGATTCATGAAATAAAAAATAATACATAACAATGGCACCCTCTTTTTCATTCATTAAACCTGATATCTTGCCTCCAGCATCATTTAGTACTCAGAAAAAGAAAAAACTTAAGTTGGCTATAAAGTTTTGGTACTTCCTTTATTATTATTATATACAGTATAATATATACAGTACTATACTGATAGATACTTTGAAGACTATGCCAGTGAAGATTAGGTCTGACATTATCAATAGAAACTAATGTTAAGGGCTTCTTTAAACACTGCATCAAACAGTTACTATTTTGTGTACAAAACGGCTTCAGATTTAGACTTTCTTAACTAAGTTTGGAAATACGTTCTATAGTATCAGAAAGTGGCAGGTGAAGGAGAGAGTCCTAGTTTTCTTATAGTAAGCCTGATACATTAGACTTTATGATTGTTTTTCAATTAGATTAACCTATGTCCTTTATTCCTGATCCATCTAATCCTGAAATGAACCTCCATCTTAGAGGGAAAGTAAAGATTTTTTTTTTAATAGTTGTTTGAAATGCAGCAATATGACACTTCCTCAGACGCTACAAAGGTTTACAGTAGTACTACTATTGACGTCTTATTGGGCAGAAGGAAGGAAGGAAAAATGAACCCATGACTGGAGTGCTAAACTATACCATTGGAGATGGCCAAGAAACTTATCATTACAGTTAAATAGAGTTTCTGTTTTTATAAGAACTTACCTTTCCAAATAAGTACCTTTTCTAATATTGTGATTTCTACAGTATGTTCTGCTTACGTACAAGATACTGATGAATTTATGTATATTTTAGAATGCACCAATTCTTTATCATTGGTTTAAGGCATGGGTGTCACCTCTATGAAGATCAGGAGTGTAGAAGTAGGTACCAGACAGATTTCTCCCTGGCTACAAGATGTCTGCATAGTTTGCTCTACCTTCTACAACTTCTGAATGTTTGTTTATTTCGGGACATGTATTTCTAGAATATACATACCTGAGATCTCTCCCAGGCCCATAAACTATTCCAGTTTTGAGGTCTTTTAACAGAGTTTAGACAAAAACCTAAAAATGCTGCAGAACTTTTATCATTGAAACAAAGTGTTTCAATGATACCATTGGCCAAGCGGCAGAGTCACTGACCAAGGAAGAACTTCCAGGAAGTCATGAAGAACAACACAAAGTGGAATATACCCTGTTAGAAGGAAAAAAAGGGAACAAATGCAAAGTACTTGTAAAATGCTAAGTTAACATAATAAACACAGATGCACAATTACAGAATGTTTAAATGAAAAACATGGATGAGAGGCCCTTGTCAATAGACAGTGACAGAAGCATAGTACCATGAAAGAGATGATCTTTGCATACCAAAAATGAAGATGTGGAAGCTGTGGGAATGATAATGCAGGTTTAGAACAACTTGAAATGAAAATATTGCATTCCAAGAAGCTGTAGCATTCATCAGAAGTTATACTTCTGCTAATTGGAAGTAGCAACACTGACTGACCTCATGGGAAGACAATTACACCTATGAAATGGAAACACAAAAATACATGACTCAATCAAAAAGTTTGAACGACAACATCACCCAATGACAACGCAATGACAAAGGGACATTTGCAGTATATACAAACAATTTATTGATGTTTAAGATTGCCAAGAGTAATCTGGTGCCAGGAGAGATTTGAAGACTGTCAAATAAAAAGCAACAGATGTCCCAGAAATTTTTAGTGGAACAGATGAATGCTGACATCAAACACAAAATATGAATGAATAATGAATTCCTTGATGCTTAGAACTGAATCAAAATTCAATTAACATATCTGCTCCAGTCAGAGATGCTCAGCATTTGCTAATAGGAGAGAAGGAAGACTTAGACTCCTTGGCAAGGTGAACAAACTCTTTTAGCCAAGATGCTGTTCAGTCCATCAAGAAACACTCAGTGCCATTCTTGTGCACCTGTTTACAGGCAATATGAAGCATGCTGAAATTACTTAAGATATACAATGCTCTAGACAAGCATGATTAATTAGATACAACTCTTCTCAGGATGATTTTCAGCACAAACGATCTGCCAATAAATGTTTACTCCATCCGTACACTACTTTGTTTTGAAACAATTCTGAAGGACTCGTGGTCACAGCTTGGTCTTCCTTCATTTGAACAGAATCTAAGAAATCCTGAGTAGCTGTTGTATGGAGAACACTGTACACAGAGGGCTGCCATGCCAGACAGATACAGGGAGGTGGCTTGGCCAGTGCAGCTGAGGAAGCCAAGATGAGAACTTGGGTATGTCTATTTGTTTCTTTTAATTTGAAAACAACCCAAGACTTGAACAAGTTCACAATTCTGGCCCACAGTGACAAGAACCAAGAACAGTACAAATGGCCCTGTCAATTGTGTGCACAGCTGTTTAATGACATCACAAGCTGACCACTGAAAATCATACAAGCACTAATATTACCAAATATAATTTCTCTTCAACTCCCAGGCAGATAATGTTTAATAGAAATCAGACTTACTAGATTCTACAAGCCCATATTTCTAAAGGGACTCTAGATAACTTCAATATCAGTGAAGGCTAAGTGCCACATCTTATAATTTATTTCCCACGTTTTCCATTGGGGGAAACATTATATTATTTGCTTATGGCACATTTAAGCAGTTACTTTATCTTTCAAATCCCTATACAAATTAAGATATTTTTGGCCAATGAGTACAAATATCTATCAGTGCTAAAACATTAATCTCCAGATGGGAGGAGACCATTGCTAACGGTGTAGTCATTCATGAACAACTATTCTGTCAAGAACTGCACAACTAAATTAAGCCTACCAGCCTAGATGGCTACAAACAAACAACTAACAAAACTTGCCACTGAAAGTGATAATAGTAGATAAAATTTCTGAACCTAGTTTTTTGGCTTATGGTCAAATAAATGAGCAAACTGTCACACTCCTAAATATATAGCAGCAGTTGAAGTAGAGGATTTCCAGACCTGAAACGACCTGAGAACCAGGTTATGACATTTGGCTCAAAGGAACAACTGAGTCCAAGGAAACTTCAAATGACTGCTTTAAAGACCATTTAATCAGTGCTCACATTTTTCCACTGGGATTGAGGGGGAAATCTGGTCACTGTAGGATTATATGAGCTATTTTCTCCCTCTCCATACATACAAACAACTGGGCAGGTTGTCAGAGGCCTGTAGCAATAGCTTTTGGAAACACTGCAACTTGAGCAGAAAGGAATGCAGAAAACTGGTATTGAAGTAGAACTGCAGGACTTGCACACAGCCTCATTTTAGTGTTCGTTTATGGTATGATGCACTGGCTTACACTGATATCTCCTGAGGTGTACGGTACTATTTAATAACATCAGCCATAAAGTGACTAATTATGTTTCAAGCATGGATAAGAGCTGAACAGATCTAGATCTAAACTTAGTGACACCCTTTAAGACCTTGTGATTAAGTGTTTTTGGGTTCAGCACAAGCAAAGGCTCTGTTCAACGTTATTAAGATTGCAACTGTATCTACTCTGTCTGATAAAGTGTCTAGGAAACAGCAACTGAAGAATAACATTTGTGCGTTCTTAACCACATTCAGGTTGTCAGAGGAACATTCCAAGTCTTACTAGGTCTTTTGTTTCCACCTCCACTATGTACTTCAAAGCAATTCAAGCATTCAAACTTCAGCAAACTTCCACTCTAAAAATTAATAGAGATTTCATGTGCTTCATAAAAAGTTTTACTGACAGGGTAGCAAATTTGTCTCTCACATAGCACAGGCATTTCAATAGCGAAGCTACTGGGGAGCGGAATGAACTCACTGTGGCTTTCTATAACCTGAACTGGACAACTATTGTGAAAGCAGAAGATGGGAAGCAGTGCCCTTCCTATAAGAAACTGAACTACTGAAATGGCTTTTGTACAAAATTAGATATTGCAGCTTACTTTGACAAATCTTCTATTATTTTATCCTCATGTAAGTTATTGGAAGAATAGCATGAAGAACCTTTCAGGATTAGTTGTAACAACATATTATTTCCTGGACATAACCTCCAAGAAGCCTGTTAACTATTCCCATTGCTCCTGAAATGTTCCTATAGTTTCAGGAAAACAGATATAGATCATAAATAAATACAAGGGCGCAATGTGTCTCCTCACACTGAGCAGCGAGCAACAGATCTACAATCTACTTCTCCCCTTTTCCGTCCAATACGAATCTGGCATCCCAGTCTTCAAGCATACCTATAAATTCATTTGCAAATGTGATAGCAGTCCCTTTTATAGGGAGCAGCACATAAAATCCAAACGGAAAAGCATGAATGTTTTAGAGTTAACTCCACATAGTGAGTGCTCAAGCTGAGCTTTCAAAGGTTTATATTCTGTTACATACAGAGAAAACAGTGCATACTGGCCAGTGGAATTCATAACAAATGTGAGAGAAATGGGTGGACTGTCCAACATATGAATATTGCTGAGTGACTTTATTGAAAAAAACCCCCAACAACTCTGAATTAAGCACAATATTTTAAAGCATCTTTTACCAAACAATAACATCATGACAGCAAGCAGATCAAAGCCAAGCTTTAATCTCTTTGCAGAGTAATGTCTAGGTACTTTGTAGTTAGAAGCCTGGAGAAAGTTGTAACACCTGCTTCACCAGTGGATAATATAGCTATTCAACTGTTAGTTACGGATATTGGTAATCATCAGCCAGTTTCTACACTCACACAGCACTGCAGTTAATAATATTTCAACAGTCAAAAGGCTGAAGCTGGCTGAGCCTCGCTATGTTCAAAATGTAACATTCTAGGTTGCCTCAGATAAAATGATGATGAAAGTATTGAAAAGCTTTTCTCTAAGAGTATTCCAGAACGCAATTAATAACTACAATAAAATGTAAAAAATGTGTGCTGAATTCGAACAGAATTTGAACAGAACAGATGAGACTGGAATCCATGTTTCCCACCACTAGTTCACGCAAATTTCCCTCGATTACAGAGCATTCCAAAACTGTGTGGCTTTATCAGAAAAAAATCAGAGGCCTCAAAGTCATAAACCAGCTGTAAAGTCATTGAAATAAAGCTCTGAAACTTCAGCTCTGAAGCTCTGAACATAAAAACACTGTTAAAAACACAGCTTTTGCAGGAAAGGGCCACAGTTACTACCTTCTGAAAGAAGCTCTTTATCCCATAGTCAGTATTACATGCTTTAATAGAATGAGTACTCCATACTTTTCAACAGCAGCAAACATTTTAAATTTCTTAATTTTTTTAAGCTTTTACGACATCAGTTTCTCCTGGGATCATGCTCTTCATGGATGACACATTGACTAGCAAGCTGGGTTTATTTCTGTGATTGGCACTGGTAAGCACATATGGAAAAATGGTTTCTACTCTAAGAATCTAGGAAATTCTGGGAATCGAAACAGAGCTTAATATAATCTAAGGCATCAGGTAGTACTTAATTTAAGTCTTCTAGAGTGGCTTTTTCATCACTGAAACAATTACCAAACTGCTGTGCATTGTGGATTACCTCTTGATGCAATTTTTATGTGTGAGCAGAAAACAGCTGACATCAGATACAATTGCATTATGACACTATTGTAGACAAATTTATGACAGCTCCTTCAGGTCACTTTCTTGTCTCTGACTCAAAATTTGTGATATGCTTAATAAAACCATGGAAGCATGTAAGCAGAAGTCTACAGAAAATCACTACTAAAAAGATTGATTAGTCAGAAAAACATAACAAAACAAGCCTATCATAACCAAAGATTAGCATTTTGACAGCTCTGAAGGAGATTAATAACCCTTACAAGTTCTAATGACATCATGCTTGGCTGGAGTAAACTCATTTAGTCTTTAAAGGGCATCTGATTTCTGTATTATGATGAAAGAACCTCTCCTCCATTTTCCGAGTTTCGCTTGGAAGTAAAACTAGTATTCTTCTTTGGTCTTTAAAGCAGATTAATAGCTGTTTTAAGGAGAATGTTACACCTAATCAAAAATTACAAAACAGATCAGGCCTGTGAAAAAAGAGTCATCTTTCCCTATGTTTCACTCAAATCCAGTTAAACATTTTCCATGAATTTTCACATAAAGTTATTTGTTTCACAAGACTTAGCTTCTATTCTTCTTCAACTGAGTAAAGAGGACAGACATTCACGCAGGAAAAGTCTTAATTTTTCTTTAGGAAAATGTGTTACTTCTGCATTTCAAAACTACATGCTACAAAGCTAATAACAATAAAATGATTCACAAAAATATTTGAAAACTAATGAAAAAAATGGCAATTCTTCAACTTTTCTATGTTTAATTGAATCAGCTATTTCAGCGTATTGTGGGAATACATTCATCAGAATCAGCAGAGACCAAATGTTAATTATGAAGGCCAAGCACAAATGAATAATCTTATGCATAGACCCTGACACATTAGAACTGCAAAGTACTCTGCAGATCTTATTTTATGAAAATGTACTAAGAGCGCAAATGTATAGGCCCTTAGGAAGCAATTATCCCTAAAAGATTTAGCTATAATTCAATCTGAAATGTTATAAGAGATTTTTTAAAATGGTTTCACAAAGAAGAGGATTATTTTACCTTAACTATGGAAATAAGGCCCCATATGCTTCTCTGAATGACCCCTGTGTAGTTGTGGGCATTGCTTAGAGGGAAGATTTGAAATTGGACATTTCATTCAATTAATACAATCCCCTATGACCAATACAAATATTACAAAAATTAGGAGCACCTGTTTGGCATTGTGGGACTGAATGGCCCACATCACTATAAGGAATGTTCTGTGCAATAAACACATTAAATATAGAAGTTTTAAGTCATGTAATACTAATAGGTATGACAGAGATTAGTTAGGAAGAGATATCTTACCAAAGACATGCAGATATTATATTGCAGACTAAGATGAAATGGCACAGTACAGTTCTACACAGCATGCCTTATGTATCATATCTTTTATTTGTCATATGAACCTCAGCTGTGATATGGGATCTAGAAGTGTGTAAAAAAAAAAGTACGCAAGAGCACTTACATCATCTTTGTAATTTCCAGATCCTGGATCTGGCCAATATACTGCCACAACACCCCTCCTACAGTTAGAATCTCTCTGTCTGCTGTTCTGCCTCACTCAGGAGTCTACAGGTTGCTATAGCCTCAAAGAAGAGTGGCAATAGCCTTGTAAGCAAACAGAACTAAAAATAAAGCTGAAAGCTTGCAGCTTAGTTTACCTATTAGTCGATGCCATCAGTGGAATTAAATAGGGTTTTTGTGGATTAGTCTTACACTTTGTTTCTTTTGAGCAACTCACTATTGTGAGACGATTTTAAAAAACAGGAGAGCAACAATACCCACTGGGCTTTGTTGTCAAGTCTATTTTGGGACCCCATACATGTAATGATCTCATCTTTCATCACGACTTTTATGCCATCCTTAACCTCCATGATCCTGACTACAGTATTTTTATGCAGTTAAGACTGCAAGTATCCTTGCACCACATCTGATGTTTACACTTCCATTACTCCCCGAAAATAATCTAAAGCAGATCAAACTCCTCATCTGCCACATATTACTACTACACCTCTTTTGTCATTTATTAAGTTTAAGACAGTAGGGAAAATTAAAGTTTGGGTTTTTTCTGAAGGAAAGAAACCAAACCAAACTCAAACAAAACCATCTTTCCAACTGTCCTGGATAGATAACAGAAGGAATACCTGGACTCCTTCTGCAGGACAAGTGTTTACATCTGAACTAATAGTACATAGCGCAGTTCCCAGTTTGTAAGTGGAGGTGGTTAAAGCAAAACAGCTCTCTGGATCATGGTGAAAATAAAAATAGTTGTGTAGATATTTAGTCCTGCACCACAGAGACTAAATAGGTCTGTCCTATTTCTCTGAAAACTGTCAGATGACTGGAGGGTGATCTGCAGTGGAGAGGAGACAGGAGGGGATGCTTGAATCTGTATGCATTTTATGTGTAGCACTTATGATAGCTGCCGTGCGGATAGAAGAGGCAGCTTAGAACAAGAAGGGTTTCATGGCGGAGGTGCACGCCAAGGCCCCATAGTGCATTACTTGTGAGGAAGTTCTGGCTGGATATTTTTCTGCAAGGAGCTCTGCTGCTGATGGCACCAGGAGCGCCCTGGCCAGCCACAGACAGGTCCAGAGCACTGGTCAAACTCATTTCTGAAGGAGTCGCTGACATGACTTTCATCCCTACTAGCCAATCCATACTTTCCAGGCTGTAGCCACACGAAATAAGTGTGATAAGCTTTTCATTTGCATCAGTGCTTAGATCAGGATGAGTGTTCATATGCTGTACATCAAAGCTAACTACTATTGCCAACATGGGCATTTTACAGTTTTCAAGGTTAGAAATTCAATTTAACCCATCAGCCTTTTAAAAAGTACTCTGATGGACCTGTCCTCCCTGTAGGCAATGGTAATATGAACTGAGACAAACTCTACAGAGGTACAATATTAAAAAAAGTTCAGCTTTACCAAAACTTGTAAAGCAACCCCTTTTTCCTCCCCAGACTCTCATCTCTAAAAGACGATAATGAATTAACCTCTAATTTTGAAAAATAAAAAAATGCCCATGACAGCCAGAAATTAAATTCTTTAAAGATTAGGTGCTGGGTGCAATAGCAGGCTTAGAATGAAATCCTAGTAACACTCTGAACTACTAAGTCACTTCTTGCTCTGAAAATATAATTATTCTCTAAGCATTATGTCAGGGAATATGGAATATAAAAAGTACAGTTTCAATAAAACACGGCTGTTTTCTAACATAAAGAATCTGCATAATATTTTCAATGACACAGAAAAAACAAGTCAGCATACAATTAATGAAAAACAACACTAAATGTAGCAAATAGCATGCTTTGCAAGCACTAACTTTTAGTGATACCAGACTAAAACAATACTATTATTGTGGCAAGAAACAGCCCTGAATATTTATGATTGCTATTTCTAATCATCCGAAGACGGATTGCTTTCAGTATTGCATAACTGATTTGTACTATTCACCATAGATTCTGATGGCAATTATAAACCCATGGAACATACAGCATTTGTGTGGCACGCAGCCTCTCTCCGTTTACGCATTATACTTCTTTTTTTTACTGAAAGATGTCAAACTACAGAAGGATTTACCTTAATTCCTATACTTTGCATCGGTCAAGTTGTTGCATGAATAATGCTGTCTCCTGACTACAAAAAAAATAAAAAGGATGCAGAGGAATATCTGACTATAAATGAGATATGTTTAGCTCTTACTGCCTAAATCAAACACAGTTTTAAAACTACAACAGAGTACCAACCGAGTAACTTGCATTTATATTGTCTCTCCACTACCCATAAAAGAGATTTAAAAAAACATAGTGGCTCAATATTGTGCAGGATCCTTGCACATCTTACCTGGTATAGTCTCTTATTCTGGCTAGCGGTGAGACTGCTGGTTATGTAGCTATCAATTCCACTGATGTTACAATTTCCCTTTCTCAAAGCAGCAATAACCTGTCACTTTACATTGTCCTTTCTCTGACCCTCTCCTGCCTGTCTGCTCATTTTTATTCTTATTGACAAGACTTATTATTCCTCCTCCCGATTCCAACTACCTACCCTTTTGCAAATAGTAGTATCAACTATGTGGTCACTAGTAGTATAGGTCAACAATGTTATTAATACAGCACACACTGCTGGGAGCAGATCAAACAGCCACACTTTAAAATATTAGTTTTGCAAAGGTACCATGACGCAAATAGCTGCAGTTTTCTTCATGTTATGAAATGTAATACTTCAAGGACAGACCTCAAGAATTCAGCGTTAATTACTAGCCCAATAATTTGAAGGACATGTGATTTTTTTTTTGTTTTCATACACAAAATAAAATAAAACCATAACAGAAGGGTGCTGTATCTGTGTTTAAAGAAGGGGTTGTTGGCAAACACTATAGCTCACTTCTGCTGAAATGTACACAACTGATATATGCAGCCCAGAAAGCTGGCACCAGGGGCTTACAACCTTAATTTGCCTGCAAGAAGAAATGGAGATTTACCTTCAGAGCACGTTCTTGATTGTTTTCAGCAGTCAGATGTCTCGTGTTGTTTGCTGAAGTCTGGTTCTGCTCTTTCAGATGATGAAGCTCCTGCTCCAGCCGTTTGCACTGCAATGAGGAAAGAATCCCATTAAGTAGTGAAGTGTGGGCATATTTTTTTAAACAAGCCAAAAGAATTAACGTAAATAACCCCATCACCGTTTCTGCAGCAGAGAAAGCATCAAACAAAAGCAAGTTACAATCCCAGATCAGTGCTAGAGCTACATTTTTTAAATGTGATCCAGCAGTTTCTTCCTGATCTAACTGTATGCCAAAATTTAGTATCAGATAAAGATATTTTAAAAAATATTTTTAAAAGTCTTAAAAATTATAAAGATGTTGGGTTGAAATTCTATTCCTTGTTATGCCAATATAATAACAGATTTTGGCTTTTCCATATTAAGTAGTGGTTATAAAGGAAGCAATACGTGCTTTTAGAAAAGCAAGCAAATTAAAGACCCCTCTCCCAAATCCAGGACCCAGCCTTTTATTAGAAAATATACACATAATTTTTATACTTGCATTTTTCACGCTAAGAGATTACTCTAAATCCCAAGCACACAGGACATCTTGGAAGAAAAGAAGCCTTAAGACTGTTTTGTTTAAATATTTAACTTAATGACAAAGAAGGAAAAATTGAACATTTGCTACTGTGTGCACACACACACATATACTGACTGTTGTCAGATGAACATCTATTTTAAACATTAAAGATCTGCAAATTGCAGGAGCTAAATTATAATTCACTGTTTTTTATAGTAACTATAAGAGGTCTTGCCTAGTTACCTTGGCTTGAAAGAGTAATTAGTTGTGAGCAGACAGTTCATTGTATTATGAAAAGAAACCCTGTTTTTTTTAAAAAAGGCAAAACAAACCAGACAAACTATGCGGAAGATGAAGAGGAATAAATGCTAGAACTAAGGAACATACAATATTAACTGGAATATTTTAAAACAGTATAATACAGGCAAGTAATCTGGATATTACCACCAAAACCCAAAGCTGATAGGCTCTGTTAATTGATTAGAAGTATTTTAATAAATACTTTCTGAAAACACGAGTAAGAAAGGAAGGAGAACTGTAATACAAAACCCACATAAGGATTGCTCTCTCAAATGAAAGACCTGGAAATATCAGTCTCTTGTACTACCTTAGTGATTGTGGAAATCACAGAAGTGAGTTTCCTGTCAAGTGCATCCAACCTATCCTGAGCAATTCAGTATGTCGGACAATGAAGTGTGGTTCATGTCAACTCTAAAAAAACCAATGTGTGAAACACAGAGCTGTAGGACTGCAAAAATTATGACTGAGGTCTAACAAAAATGAGTACTTAAAGGATCTCAAGACAGAAATGTTAAAGACATACCAATATATACACCTCCTAAACACAAAATCAGTCCTTAATCATGTACTGCACAACAGGTATCTAGCATAGCATATAAACCAGAATGGTTCAATCCTATATTTGAATAAGTTTTAAACAATTGTAGGCATCTAACAGTACTATTAAAAAAATTCAATTAATGTATCTGTTTTCTAACAGATACTTATTTCTAAAAGGATGACTTATTTTAAAGGCACTAAATCTCTCTAGCCTAGTGCATTCTCTCAGTGTCTGATGTAAATGCACAATTTCATTTTTATTGCAAGAAAAAATATACTTGCCCATAAAATAGGAAAATACAGAAAAAAATATATATTTGATTATCTATGTTTATAGAGACTTAAGACATTTATGTCTACCTTATACATAAACACACAAAAAATCACAAATCACAGAATCGCACCTGTAATTCTTTTTCCACACCCAGCATGAAAATTATGTGTCTGCAGACATGAAGGTGCTAATAAAACTATTGAATAACTAAACCCAGATTATGCAGGGTTTTTTTCTCTAGCAGTTTTTTTTCTTCTAGCATACATTACCTAAACAAAACTTAAACAAATAAAATCAACCTACTTCTTCAGGCATTATCATGACACTTTATACATTACATTGTGCAATATCAGTAGCTCTTTCAATTTTATGCTTTCCCAACACTCTTCAAAACAGTACTTTGAAATTCCCCATTTGACAACAGGTTTCTTATAGTAAATATTGTTAAAAAGGCCAAAACTCTCAATCTACTTTTAAAATATGAATTTATATTCATGCTATTCTCTCAACTCCAAAAGAGAAGTGAATATGTGCTAAAATCAAAACCTAGCTACAGTACCATACGGAAAAAGATGTACAGGGCAGATTGCACAACTAAAGGCATGGGTGCAACCTTATTCTGCTCTCCACTGCTGTGAAGACAGGATAATGAAATAAACAGCAGCAGATGGACCTCCCTATGAAGTCAACCTTCACACTACTAACATTTACGTGAATCTTGGTAACACTTTGTAATTAATCTTTAATTTCCACTAAGAATTTTGATATCTGAAAAAAACTGGGCATCCTCAATCCACATACTGCTTGAATTCATTTTGGGGGTATCATTGAAAGAAATGGTAATCTAATTTGACCTTTGCACCTAATTGTCTTAATATGTTGGAAACAACTTACTAACAGACGTACTGTGACACTCCTCGGCTGTGGAAGCAACAGCTAAAGCTGAATATAACAGAAAACCGTAACATTTCCTTACCATAAATGTAGTCTTTGTGGTTATTTAACCCTGTTACATCTGTATTTGCTTTTAATATTACTATATAGCATATAACGTTTTCCATCGTCTTTCATTAAAAGGAAACCAAACTAACCCCTCCTGAACTTATGGCAATGTGCTAGGGGAAAAAGAGTCAACACACTATGCCAGTTATATGCTAGGGGAAAGGATTTTGATTTATCTCTACTAATACAGATATGAGGGTCAAAGTCTAATGAAACAAATTTACCAAGTCTAAGATGTGGCCAAATTCTGCACAAAGTTCTTTCCTGAATTCTGAATTACATTTGATTGTATCATCAAATTAGTAAACACAAAAGACAGTGTTTTATGACAATGCATTTGTTCATCTAGAGTCCTTGTTAAAAACTGGAATGCTTACAATCTTATGAATCAGCACTGACAGAAACATGTAAGACTCCACTGATGTGACTGCTGAAAAAAAGGGACAGTATGTAGTTGGAGATACTGCAATGTCCTTGCCCTGTTCTGGACTGTTAGTTGACTGGGGTCAGGGTGGTCAGGTAGGTGGGGTTTTGGTCTGATATGATCCCATCCATTGAGTCTAATGTGGTCTCCGCTGCTTAATACTAGATCTTCTATATAACCACAGCACTTCACAAGTATAATAGTTTCATTCTGCCGTTAAATTTAAGGTAACATATTTTTATTCAAGTCAGACAAAACTCAAAAGTCATTCACCACGGGTCAGCTGGTGCATAATTACTTGATGGCCTATCAGGGCCTTCACTTTAATCAGTCAGTACTCTATCACATTTTCTGGACTTTAATGCATTAAGACCTTGCTGAACTGGGAACCCAATCATTGAAGTAGTGAGAAATTAAAATAACTTATGAATAACCTTGGAAAATGGTTTATGTCTTCCAAATTATGGGAAATTAAGAGTCCATCTAAAGGGCAGGTGACCTGTTTTCCAACACACATTTTTTCTTTTATGCATTTAAACAAAATCCTCATCAGCAAAGTAAATGACACTTTATCTTGATGGAAAATGCACAAATACCATTGAAAGATGAGCTTACAGGATACAAAGATCCTACTACTACACAGCAAAGTGATAAACTACAGCTACATTCTGAAATTCGTTAATACATATTCACTACAACGAGGAATGGAAGTACAAATAATTATTCTAGACATCAAACATGAAAATGATGAAAAAAAAGGGCCATCAAACATGAAAATGATGAAAAAAAAGGGCTACTTTTTCAGCTGTTACATTTTTTTTTGTCATCACTTATGGATAAACTATTGTATCCACTTGTGGATACAATAAACCACCATGTGAAGCCAATAAAAAAAAATCAACTGATTAGTCTCTTGGTTTATTATTTTGTTCACTTTTTTCTTAACTTTGTTTGTAATGATCTGCACTTCAGAGTAGCTCCCAGCTCAGAGATGCTGAATGAAATGCAAGTGTTCACAGTTTGATAGCCCTTCTCTCCCCCTTGCCTCAATACTTTTTATTTTTAACAGTCTGTCCCCTGTCCCTAATTCATCATGATTTCTGGAGAGGCAAACATCTTGCACCACTTGGATGCTGCACAACTCTTTCCTTTGCAGACAAGAATAATATCAAAGTCATCCAGCCAAAACACAAACCAACCTTTGGTGTCACTGTGAATTATGTACTTTGAACTGCAGATGTATGGAAGCACTTATATTTATATAAATAGATTTTTAACCTTTTCTTCTAAAATAATAGTTTTAAAAAAATAAAGAAATAAATAAGTTTCTACATAATAATCACTAAAAGGAATTTCCATTAAATTATAATTTGAAATTAAGGTTTTCTATCTTATGAAAGAAAAGACTTCTTCAAAGTTCTGGCAAACCATTAACAAATATGCTTCAATGATTATTTACACAATGCCCAGCAGCTTAGAACTACTGGGCTTTCAATAGAAGTGCTTTTGTAGAGCTTAAGCCTTAGAAACATATGCACTTTTAAAAATTTATATTCTACTAGTAAGAGAAACATTTAAATGTAGACACCTTTTTTTTTTTTTGCAGCAGTGCAATGATGTCTTGCTCCACAGAAACAAATACATCAAAACATAAATGAAACATTTTTGTCTTCCTTGTCATTTTAATTTAGCATGCTGTATACATGACTTGGTTTCCTCCTAACATTGCTTTCCCTTTCTGCTTATGTTTCAAAATTAAGCAAAAGCAGCTTTCATTTATTTTCATTTGAACAGTTAAAGGAACATTCAGAAAATTCAGACAATAAAGTTTAACTGTTTTCACTTTTCCTGTTAACAATTCTTACATGTGCAGCTATTCAACAGCAGAAGGTGTCTATGATACCCACCCAACTATTTTCTGTGTATATTCTTACACTCCCTTTCAGTTATGACAGTTCAAAAATCAAGGCAAGCCTGATCTCCTCCTCAAAGATCTCAGCATAC
This sequence comes from Tapera naevia, assembly GCA_033556795.1. Classification (NCBI taxonomy): domain Eukaryota; kingdom Metazoa; phylum Chordata; class Aves; order Cuculiformes; family Neomorphidae; genus Tapera; species Tapera naevia. Next base: position 13,843,659 of record JAUMJJ010000023.1, on the reverse strand, counting down.
ACACTTTCCTAATAAATGAGGAGAAGAAGAGAAAGGAAAATGTAACGTTCTGAAGCTATATGCAATTCACAGGAGATCCAAGTAGGTTACTTGTGCTGGCTGTGCCACTGGACTACCTTGGCTCTGCCTATGGGGGGCTGCTGACATATTCCTGATCTGCAGAAGGAAGCTAAACAGTAGGAGCTGCTGAAGCCACAAAACTGGGTCACCTTAACAGGTGTCCATTGCATAAAGTTACCGACCTTACTTCATCTCTGATTCAGCAAAAAATGCATCCAACTAACCCCAAAGTGTTTTTTTTCTAATTACCTGTCATATATTAATATAAATAAGTGACTTGTGTTTTACATGGGATCATATTATTCATTCAATTTTTTAATTTCATGCTTATAAGTCTAATAAATAACATATAAACAAAGCATGTAAGCTGATGAGTAGTAGGTAAAGGTAGTATCCTTGCTCACACACATATCCCACTGCAGACCTGTAGAAACACTAGAAACCAGCAGAGTGTAACGATGTTCATATAGTTTGCATGTCAGTGTGTTATATTCAAAAACAAAGGGAATTACCAATACTCCCAAATAACTCAGCAAATGGAAAATACTACTCAAAATTTTATCATAAGAGGAAAAGATCATTCAAGACTCAACACTCTCTTTTAAAAGCAAAGACAAAAAAAAGTAAATCTTTATTAGCTAAATTCTAAATCACTGAAAAAAGGTCTGTAAGTACAGTAATACTTAAAATAGGATCAGTTTTACTTTCAATGCACGGCAGCAATTCCAGTATACAGATTCAAGAAACTATTTCAGACTATAAACTTCTGCATAAAAAATAATTCAAAGTAATTAGCCTCAATATCTTAAAAACATTTAAAGAATAAAATTACGCAACACCAAAGAGGTCTTGGAATAAATTTGCCATTAAAGCAGGGCATATATTAGCGTACTACTTACAGGACTGACATACCCGACTGACTACCTGAAATAGTTTCTACCCTGGTTGAGTAGCAAGTAGTACTGCAAGAAAGGTCCCAAAGAAGCCAGTTAGAGTAGCTTATATTAAAATATTATTCTGATCTTCTTTTATGAATGGTTTTAGGATCTGTTTTTCAAGTCAATGCAACTTTCACATACTCATTGACATGCATTATTTTGCAAGGCAGCTTTGGTCATTCTAAATCCAGTGCTAACTAATGTGTGATTCCTTAGCACTGTGACCTGTAATATGAAATGGGCTACTGCAGTCACAACCCTTAGTAAATGCAGATAACCTGCTATACCACTGATTTTTTTGTATTGTTAGATATGGACAGATTCTTCAGTAGCCAGCCACCTCTTCATCACACGGTCTCAAAAAACAATCACATTTTATAGATCCTACAGACATTCTTCCTAACATTGAAATATAATCATAGAATGGCTGAGGTTGGAAGGGACCTCTGGAAGGTACCTTTACTAATTCTATGTTCAAGCAGAGACACCTAAAGCCAGTTTCCGAAGACAGTGTCCAGATGGTTTTAGAATATCTCTAATAAGGGAGACTATAAAAAGACTATATATTCCTAACAAAAGGAAGGAACAGAAATTTTAGGAACCCATGAACTTTATTCTTTTACTAGCTATTTCACTTTTCCTCCTTCATTGTTAAAAGGAGGAAACATGTCTTTCCTGTCCATTATTTAGTCTCTCTCTCCTTCAAATGCAGCATCGTTCCTCATCTTTTGCACAGCAGAATATACACATACTCTAATTCTCAATTCTCATCTTGGCCTGCATGAGGTTCATTCCATTGCACTGTCCCATTTCTGTCTACAGTTTTGCTTCATCTTGTTCCCATAAATATTCTCTTTATTATATGATTTTCTCCACAATTAACTATACATGTGTTTGGTGGTGTTACAACTTTTGATAAACATTGACTAATCACTTTTTCCAACACTTAAATGAAGGTAGTAAACAGGACTTTCTTATTTTATGGGACAATAAATTCGAACAGAAAGTTTAAGAAGCTTAATCAACTAACAAGATCATGTCAGGATGGGGATTACTACACCCGAAACCTTTGCTTTACTGCCTCGACCAAATGATATGGAGCTATTACTTCCCATGGCCGTGCATTATGCTGGCTCCTCAGTAGAGAAGTCAGTTCCATTACAACTAGATGGCCCGTGGCCAAGAGACAGCTTGTCAAACATCTGACACAACACACCATGACAGACAGCTGATAATTGCTTTTGTTTAAAGCCTTTCCCCCACCCCCAGTTAATAATCCACAGTGTCAGTACTCAAAAAATACATATAGTAGAACAGAGGTAGTGTTGATTGATACACCCATGTTTTTGGCCATGCGAAGTCGTGAATGTGTATGAAAAGGAGCAACCTTAGAAAGAAATGTTCACAGCCTGATGTTCTAACTGGATCTAGAAATCAGGAATCTGATTCTCAGATGTATGCAAGGCACTCAGGTGCTGACAGAGGTATGTTTTTAGAACGTGCAGCCTTGTTTAATTGAACATACCCAATATTAGTTAACAAGAAAACTAAATTTGGTAAACAATCTGTCATTCTAATGAGCTGGTTTTCAAATACTCTTAAATGGATTTTTCTTAAAATCCATATGCAAAGAAGACTATTGCCTAAACATTAAGTTGGCATTTACTGCACAAAAGGACAGGAATACTTCTGGTCCATTTTTAAATATCATCACATTATTTGAGAAAACAGTATCATGGATCACTGTATAGATGCCACAGTTTTTTAATCTCTTTATTCAGATATTGTAGTCATGGGATTGCAGATGTTCCTCATAGTACACCCTATCTGTTTGTCCTTATAAATACCATACTTTCAATTGAACTACCAGTTGCTTAAGTGGCTGTTATTCATTTTTTTTTGTTGTATAAAGTGCTGCCCTTAAACTTCTTTAATGTGTAATAAAAGTTACTTTAAAATAGAGATTATAACAAACTAATACAGTGAACTAGGTAGGTGAAAGCCCAAAGTTCTAAAGGTATGTCAGGGATGAGAAAAACTTTTTGAATAAATGACCTGAATCAGTAGTATTTGCTCTTTCTCCATGGAAGCAATTTGTTTTTTACAAAACTTCAATTCTAAAGATCACAACTATCTGAAAGCAATATTAATATCAGTGTTTTAAGTCTGAGAATAAGTTTGAAAATGGAGTAACTAAGTTTAAAATGAGTTATCAATAAAAGATAAAGACACCCCATAAAGAAATGTTTAAGAAAGTAAACAAAAGCTCTGCAAAACTGAAACTACTAAAAACTCTTATTTCGAAATTACGTATTACTCAGCTCCAGCAATACTGAGAAACATCTGTATTATTTTGGTGCATAAGTAAGACTTCTTGAATATTAAGTAGTGGTTGAAACTGAAGGTTTTACCTCTGTAACAAAATTTAGTGTTGGCTTCACTGAAGTGTTTTACAGGGATCAATGTCACTAGCTACCCAAATAGATGCACACTTCTCAAGACAATTGACCATGCAGCTTTGAATTAACAGCCACCTAAAAGCTTTCAGATACGTCACTGAAAAACAGAAATGCTTAAACCTAAAATCAGTTGCCTTTGACATGAGCAATTATCAGTATTGCCCTTATCCAACTCAAACATTTCTGGCAATTCCATCGCCCATGTGTAGAGGGTAGGACATTTTAAGCAGAAAAAAAAATAAGAAAAACACAAAACCAGAAGAATGCTATGACAACTTCTGAAAACAAAGTGATTGGCCTGTCTGCCAAAACAAACAAAATGGGTAAATGCATGACTACTGCTGAGAAGTGTCTGGATACTGCGGAAGACAACACACATGACATAAAGAGAACAAGCAATGAGAGAGACAGCTGCTGGCTAGCTGTACAGTAGAAAGCAGGCTGATAGGACTATTTAGCACAAGGGATTAACAAGGATTTTTCTGTTTCTTCTGGGAGGCTGACACTGGATCCTTTCATTTTCACAGTGAGATTTTCAAGACTAGTTTTGCAGTCTGAGATTCAGTTGAAGTCCTAAAATTTTGACTGTGATTGGGATCTCAAGCAATGAGGTTGAAAAAATGCTTGCAGATTGAGAAAGAATACTTTGTCTTAAAGCAACAGAAGACGAAGGAGGTAGACTGACAGAGTGGGCTGGTGTTCAGTCCTGACCTGAACACAACTCAGCAGAGCTCTTTCATGCAAAAAAAAGAGTGAAATCTATTGTTTCCTAATGTTGCTGTGATCTGAAATACAATCTCCATCTGAGGTATGACATTCCTCATAAGGCTTACAACATGACTTGAAAGGAAATCTTATCTGTTGGTGACAAGTCGTCTCATGAGACATCTAGAAGCAAAGTGTTCACAGCCATTCTGATAGAGAGCTGTACTCTCTTTCAGGGGGTTTTATCTAAACTTCGGTAATACTTCTGCAGATAGAGAAAGGCGTTACAATTAATTGAGAAATAGCATCTTAGCATAACTGAAAGGTGACCAGTAAATGGAGCAGAACTTTGGTTATCATATTTGGATTCACATCTTTATAGTTGCTAATTCATTAACTAGAGGTAATGCTAAAACTTCGCCCTCTCTCAAAAGATAGTATCAATATTATCAACAATATGAAGCATGCATTCAGAAGCATTTCTATGGATTATCCAGCATCAGTACATTACACCAATGAAATATCCTGTACTCAGCCACTTTGATTCTATATTTCTGTCAATTCCAAGATTGCAATAAGTTGTCATACAATACTTCTTCATCCACAACTAATTTTTTTTGTTATGGGCAGAAGTATGATACTTTTTTTTACACAATCACAGCTTCTCAAGGGCCTTTAAGTTATTTCTACAAATTTCAATTGTGCCATTTAAAAAAAGTATTTTCAATACAAAATAAAGTATAAATCAGAATATGATACTTTGTGCTGACTTTGTGTATACCAAGAGCATACTTAACAACATATACTTTAAAAACATAACTGAAAAGTATGACAAAAAAATCAATGTCAGAAAGCATTAACAAGTTCCCTGACAACAGCATCTTAAAATCACATGAACTGAACATGCAATAGGAAAGCCTGTGCTTCACTGGCAGTAGAGGGTAATGGAAGCTAAATTTTTCTTGTTCTTAAGCATCTCAGCTTGAAAAATAATTAACAATGGATAAACATAACAGGGAAAAGAGGGCAAACCCTAGAAACTCACGATCTGAGGCATGAAACAGTAAAGCCATACAACAAACAAATGTAAGCGTACTTGGTGAACGAGACATAGATAAGTTAATGCTACTGTGAAATCTTTCTTTCATAATGACTTTTTTTTTTTTTTTTTTGTGCGGGGGCCACTACACACTTTAGAACAGAATATGTAAAGTAACTTCATCAGGCCTGAAGACTTCCAGAAATAGAATAGTGGCTTCACAACCAAAAAAATGTCACAATGTCCAGACCAAAGCACGTGGGAAAATTACTGTTGTGGTAATTGTTACCTGTTCATTTAAAGACAATTAAAAATCTAGAAAGAAACTGAAGTAACAAAAATGTTTACTTAGTCTTATATTTCACTGACAATAATCTACCATTTTGCTGAGAATGAGTAATCAGCTTACCGCCACTACAATATTTTTTTCATACATTCTTTGTTACTGTCAGACTTAAACTTCCTTACTCACCATCTCTCTTTACAGCTTAACACACGTTGAATCATAATGATGACTGTGGAGGGTATTGCATTACTAGCAGACAGGTCAATATTTCACTGTAGGGACTCTGGCGGGGGGAAGCTGATGTCAACAAAAAGCAGACCTATTAATTCTTCTCAGCTCCATGTCTCACAATATTCTTATTCAACTACTGATGTTGTAATAGTGGCATGATTAGCAATATAGTTTAGCTGCTATTCTTTGAAGATATCTCTACTGCCCAACCAAATCCAAACTCTACATTCCGTGTGTCATTTTATTTGTGACCTATGCTACTGGTTTCTCCTTGAAGGAATCAACTTCATTTCTGTTTTATGGACAGGTCCAAAAGATTTACCACAAAAGTCTGCATTAACATAGTCTAATAATCTTCAAAGTAAAAAAGCTGAATATGAATGTACTAGAATATTTTCTCCAACAATACCAATAGTTTTTACCTCCCGTTAGTAATTTCTTTTTTCTTCTTTTTCTTTAAATCTGATTCTTTTTCTTGAAGTAATCTCATTTTAACCCTTAATTTCATGTAATATACTAGCAGAGCTTTAAAGTAAATAATTTTTATAATTTTTTTATTAAATGGATTTTTTCCATTTCTACATCTATATGTAATGAAACGTGGAACTTTTATCTAAAGCTCTCAATGACTCAGAAATTTTCCCTGATGAAACACAATTTACATGCTACTGTGCAATGGGGATGCAGTTTGCAATTTCTCTCAACTGTCTCTACTTCTTATGCCTTATTTTGCACAATGGAGTTCTATCTGCGAGCATTAACTGGATTCATGTTTTGATTACAGCAAACTCAAAAATGTACTCCAGAAATGCACCTAGTGCATTCTGACACAAATGAGTGTTCAGTTCATAGGAGTTGACCACAGTTAGTCCAAAGTTAAAAAAACCCCTAAACCAAAGAAACAAACCAGAACAAACGCAACACCCTCCTAAATATGTTAACATCTGATGCCAAGAACTATTTCATACTCCAGATCCATTCCTACTTGTTCACCCTACTTGCTAATATAGACATAATCAACCACAAACTTGCAACTATGAACATTCAAGAAGTGGCAAGGGGTAAAAGCAAGGAGGGAAATGAACACACAGGTCAGACATTGAACTTTTCAGACTCCACAGTATATATTAATATGACAAAAAATTTTATTTTTCAAAAGATTTTTTATGCAAACTCCTGGGAATCAAAAATAACAAAGTTTTTATGCAGAAAGTTTTCTTAGAAAGTTGCCTAAGAAAACCAGCTTTTAATATGAAACATACATATGGATTTTAAAAATTTATTTGTAAGAATACTATTTGAATTCTGCTGCCTGTATCACATTTGAAATTTCCACTATGAGTTGTTGCCACTGAAACAGGCAATCAATAAGCATACAAAACATTTTCCGTCTCTTTCATGGTAGAGTTTTGACATTAAATATTTAAATTAATTCCAGAAATTGGAAGTCTAAGCTGTGTGAACCTAGAGCTTAGCATCATGATAGATGAGTCAAATAGCAATTAATGAAACAAGCTTGCATGCAAATTTACTGTCTTTTTCAAAGGGGTGAGAACTTTCTAGATACTGAAGAGATGGATGATCAACTGGAAATTCATTAGTTTACAATTAAAGACACAAAACTTGATCATGCCCTCAAATACTATGCAGACATGTATTTTCTGAATTCTGCACAACACACTGTTTGCAGAGGACCAACAGGTGATTTAACAATGCAAACAATGATGTGTCTCGGGGCATCATTCAGCCAAAACTTGTGTCAGAAAAAGAAGGAAATGTACTATCGATTAAAAATTCACTTCACAAGTTCAAAAAGACAAACTATAATCCCTCTCCTCAAGGAAACATTGCATTAACATTTACATATTTACTCATAGTTAGCATTCATGGACTAAATAGAAAGGTTCGGTATAAGAGCTCCTTACGGTAACTTCCTTTTTGGCCCTACTCCCCCCTCCACTAAGGACCTACCAGATGACTTGCACATAGTTAACACTGTGAGAAGCATTAACTCAAAAACTGCTAGACCTCATGCAACCAAAAGCTTGCTGAAGACAAACTACGAATAAGCTGCAAAGTAACAAAATTCAGATTCCAGTGAAATCAAAGGGAGTTTCATGCCCTACTGATACCTGCCTACAGAGAAATCACAACCTCTGCTACTTCAATGTAAGAGACCAACAGTCACTGCAGATGTGGAGCTTCCCCAGTTCTGTTCCTATCAACCTGTCTGAACATCTCACCTCTCCTCAGCTTTCTTAATGCCTTGAGAGATGGGATTTATGTACAGTGATCAAGGGAAACAGAGCACCACGATGAAAGATTAAACAGATGTTATTCTTTTGGGGAATATTCTGCACAAACTAGAAAACCCAACATAAGACATCGAGATAATTCTGTTTGGCCAGTTCCCTCTCTATTTTAGTCTCCAGGGGACTAAAGTTCCTATTTCAGAAGAAAAAAATATTTCATACATTTTCTGACTTTTGTATTCCCCTGGAAAATATTAATGCTCCAGCTAGCACAAATATATCCAAGGTAGGGAGTCAGAGCATATCTAATTGCCTCAGAAAGTACAGCATTATTACAATTTTTCAAATTGAGTTTGCTTTTAGAAGTAGTAAGCAGCCAAATAGGGAAGAACATGCCCTTTCATGAGATGCAAAAGACATCTGATGTTCTTCAGCATCATTTCCCATAGCATCGTTTCTCCATGTCTTCCAACTACAGCAGTGGTTGGCTTTGTTTGAAAATTTTGTAACTGGTGAGGTTCACTTTGTTTATTCTGAGAATCAGCAAAGAAAACATGAATTTAACCATGTTCAATACAACATAGACTTCCTAAAACATGGATGAAGTCAAACTTTTAAAGGATTATCTTTATTTAGGTACACAGGAAATGAAATGTGACATTGCAAATCATCATTTCAGTGCAACACAATCAAATGGAAAACTAATATTGCTAATCACAGCATCTGCTCATATAATTTGACTTTTTCTGATCCTCCTTCAGGATCCCTTTTCCTCAGCATCACCTCCAAATGAGGTTGTCTGTGAGGTTTACTTGAGGGCATTGATATGAATACCAATAAAACTGACCATCGTTTTTTAACTTCTATTTCTTTTCTCCCCACAGTCACCATGCAACTTTTAATGTTAAATCTCAAATTATTGTTCTTTTAATCTGTTCTATATTGTGTTCTGTATTCCTATTGCTTTCTTTCAGGACTTGGACTAAATCTGCAGGACAAAAGCAGCATCTTGAAGACAGCTTGTCTCATGCCCATTCACCTGCTACCTCTCAAAGCACTGCACATGAGGGCAACAGGAGCTTGCTACTGTCTGCCCAAAAGAAACCAGCTGTAACAGTCAACCAGTATGGTCCTTGGATCCTCAAACTGCAACAAACATCCCCTTTACATTCACACTTCCCTTCTCAGAGAAGCCCGTGATCAAAACCATCAGTACCCCACAGCAGCTTCTCAGTTCACAAACAACTATGAATACAATGTCCTACCTTTTATATTCCTGTTCCCAAATATCAGTGGCAAAACATAAAAGGTAGTTGCGGAAGCATCCTGGCAGAGCAGCCAGGAGGACACTGTCAAAATTGCTCCTGCCAACCAAAAACTCGATTGGTATCCTTAACCAGGAAGTGCCAAAGGGTACCAAAACACAGAGTTTAAAATTTAACTTCTAATTCAAATTATTAAAAATAACATCCCAAACTCTGGTTTTGGTTTCAAAGCAATCACCTCTATCCTAAGATAAGAACATTGTGAGGCATTGTAACCTATCACCTGAGTATTCCCCAATTAAGAGCCCAACATCCAGTAATATTTTTTTCAATTACATATGCTTTTTTTGTTTTTATGTTTCATATGGCTCTTGGGTTTATTACTTTAGTAAGACCCGTTCACTTATGTGTGCTGAGAATGCTTTAATACTGTGAATCACAGATAACACTAAGCTCTACATCTTATTTGGTGCAAAGGGAGGGAAGTTGCTTGAGTAGAATGCAAAAAAACCAAGTTAGCAAGAAGTTGGCTTGTTTTAAGCACAGACATTTATCAGTTATTAGTCATTAGTCGAAACTGATAATGATGGGCAGTCAAGCATAGTGCTTCTCATCTTTGTTTTCAATGACTATAAACTGCTGCCTGCTGCCAAACACTGCCCCAAAATGGAGAAAGGCACTTAAACTTGCTTCAGATGAGCAACTGGGTGCATGCCAATTTTTTACATGAACAGTCATAAGCATGTTCCTGCACAGCAGGATGTGATCAAACTATTCAAAGCTGTAAAACCAGGTTTGCTTGCCAGTTGTATTATTGCTTCAAGATTAGTGTAGTACAGATGATACTTTGCCAGCCATGAAACCACTGTTTTTAACAACAAATTCTACACCTTTAAAACTCTCTATAAAGTAATGTTTCCAAATTTTTTTTAAAAAAGCAAACAAACCAACCAACTAAAAAACATTTACATGAAAGTCAGGATCAAAAAAATATCAAATGCAGTCACCTGAACTATAAGCCATCTCTTATTTAGCTTTAAAAAAATATCACTTCCTCAAGCTGTACCAATTAAAAGGTCCCCTTTCTTCTCTAAACCAGAAGAAAAGTAATCGTAATGACTTACTTAAGTCCTCATCTTCAGCTGTCAACCCTGTAATCATATTAACATTCCTGTCCATAAGGTGTGATGTGGTTAATAGGTGATTGTTAGTTTGAGACATTGCACTGTATTGCCTCCTGCTGGAAACTACTTTTTAAAAGCATTTTATGAAGATCACTCAATGTCACTATGCCATACATAATTTTTATTAAATGTCTGTCACTAACTGGATTACTCAAGCAAAAAATACTTTTGAAGAAAGGCAGAATTGCAGTACAATCAACTGCACAAATATTTTTTTTCCTTGAATAGTTTGATAAAAGCAAACATTACAGACAAAAAATGATGTTTTATCTCTCATAGACAGCATAGACAGTCAGCATCTTTCTCCATTTTCCTTTCAGAGGATCAGTCATAAAACAGACTCGTGCTTCTCAGTATAACACAATATTGGTTCACTAAGAAACATATCTTGGCAAATACAACCAAACAGTTGAGTTTGTTTTTTTAAGGGGGTTGGTACAGGAGAAGATGGATGTCAATGTTTAGCCACGTTTTAGATGTTTGTTTTTTATTCACTTGAAAATACATACTAAAAGTAGTATCAAATATTTGAGTTTATAACATTTTATTTGTTTTCACACATACAAAAAGTAGTTTGCATATTTGCTAAGCAATCTAGTGAATGATCTAAGATTACATACACATGCACAGCTCAATACAGTGATAGAAGTGCCTCTATCTGCTTCCTAGTAAGAAGTAACATTCACATCTGAAATACCAAAAAAATATGCAAAGATTCTTGGGAGTTATGTCTCAAAAAACATTTTCATGACCTTTACAAGACACGGACGGTGCTCTTCATTTTCTGAAGAATAAAGAAATTATTCAGGTAAAATTCAAATAGAAGAATTACAACTAACTAACCATTGTCTATTATGTTGTGATAGTAGTCCAGTTAAATGCAACTTAATAGCATAACTACCAGAAGAAGTATTGCAAAACTGCATTTCCAAGACTAGTTGAAAGTAATTTGTATTCACTTGGTCAGACGAAACACACAGTTTATTGAATGTTCATTCTCTAGCAATGAATCCATTACTTACTTGAAATCAAACTAACATGTTTGAGCGGTGAAGGTTTTTGTGTTACTATTTCTTACTGAAATCAGAAATCGTACAGTCCCCAGAAGCTACATACTACTTATATTCACTGTGCTCAATTGTCAAATGCCAGGCTATTGTGAAGAGAACCATAAAGAATGTTAACAGATGCAGCTTCATTAAACACAGTCAGTCCAAAGCGTTACTATCACATAGGCAGTTCTCCGTCATATGGAACTGGTTGAGGTGGTCACTCAAATGACATTGCTGTCTTCATCACCCCACACACGCTCGAGTAGGAACAGTGATCCAAGCCTATCAGAGTTCAAGGAGCACCTGGACAATGCTTTTAGTCAATATGGTTTAGTTTTAGGTAGTCCTGTGAGGAGCAGGGAGTTGGACTCAATGATCCTTACGGGCCCCTTCCAACTTGAGATGCTCTATGATTCTGTGGTGTTCACATAACACGTCAGAAAGCATTTAGCTTCCATTGACCTCTGAACTTTAAAAATGCCTTTTCCATAAGACAGCCATTGCACACTAACCATTTAGTCTATTTCTGCTTTGTTTCAGCCTGTTCTGTCCAATCCTCCCCTCATATTTAGGGTCATCTCCACCAAAAAAGAAAGATTTTAACTTGCAGATGTTATGAACGTCTGAAGTTACATCAGATCTAACTTCCAGTAACGTGCATGTGTTATGCTAAGCATATACATCCCCTGAATTATATCTAGTCCCTTTGTGGTCTAATGTAGGAATCCCTCTCCTATTGTTCTTGCTGTTAGCACTGTAATAACTACCGCTATCACAATGTTAACAAAAGACTACTAATAATTGAAGTACGGTACGAATTCCCAATGCAGGCTGAAATGCAGGTTGAAACGGTAGTTTCAATTCCAAGGACCTGTTCTCTAGATTCAAAAGTTACAGCTGTAAAAGCATCACGTATGTGAAATACAACACACGATCAATAGAGTTCCACTAATAGTATTGATTTTAAAACAATGGTACTATAAATTGCAAACAGTATCACAGTGGTACAGTTTAATACCAAATATTTAAATTTTTGTTTAGAAGAGATTTATTATTTTTTTGTTTTTTTTTTTCAGTTGCAACATCTACTTAACATTACTTTTGTTTTTTGCTGACAGGCCCTTTAGGCTTTGCTACTTGAGGCATTTGAGCCATTACTATACAAAATAATTATGTTAATTAATTTCCAAGTTGATTACTTGGAAAAGATTAGTCCTTAAACAGGCAGCTTAAAAATCAATTCCATTAAAATGTATATTAAAAAGCCCTACAATGACATTTTTCTGACATTCACAAAAGTTTTATGTTCCAAGTATACCTGAAAGGCTACTTCAATAAATAAGCAAAAGCTGACAAAACAAAACCAGAAATATTGAAAGATCCTTCTCTTTTGATGAAATGGGAAAAGCATGGAGGCTCTCTTAATGGCGAAAAGAATGAAGATAGTATTGTTCTGTGAAAATGGGAAATTGGAGGAACTGAGTGATCTGAGCAGAAAAAGGACTTCAGGTTCTTTCAAGCCATGTAGAAGCAGCATAAGATTGTGAGAGTCAAGGACCACATGCTGATTTTTATCTCCTGAATGCAGAGCAAAAAAGGGAGGAATTGCTCACATTGTTGCGTGTGGTACTGTTATCTTTCTTTAATGTATATTTCTGCCACTCTGCCACTTATAACCTGCTTTCAAATCCTTGAATGCCAGTTAACTGTCATTCCATGGATTATAACAATATAACATATTGCAAAACTAGGCCCTTAACAGTTTTCTTGATTGGTCAATACACTGAAAACTATTTTGTTTTTAAAAAGGAGACAGACAGTGATCAGGTGCAAAAAAACACCAACTTCTCATTAAAAGCATTCATGCCATGCTACTACCATGAAGAAACAGTTGATCGTTAATCAGACATTTACTACAAGGTCTTTCTTTGACATTTTCAACACAGAAAACTAAATAAAATATTTTTATTCCCCAAAAGTAGAGAGGAGAGGAAAAAAAAAACAAAGGAAAAAAAAGAATTTGGTTTTGAGTGATTATATACTTGTAGAGTCTTACCTGAGACAAAGCAGCATCCCGTTGTTCTATTACTGCATTCATTTCCTCAGCTATTATTTTCTTTTTACGTTCTTTAGTCCTGTGTATTTGATTCAGAATTATAGCTCCATTCTTCAGTATATCTGTCCCTGTGTCTGCATTGTTTATTCTGTTCAGTAATTCCTGTAATGTCTACCAACAGCAGTATATGTTAGTCAGACATGAAGTTTTAATATATTTTATTTAATATAGGGTTTTAATTAATAGGCACATGTGAATTGTAAATTGACTGAGTGAAGTTATTGAATTTTCATATTGCAGCAAAGATGTACATTATTAGTGTGTCAATTCTTCTTTTTCCCACATCTTAGTTCTTGAAACCCACTCAATTGAACTTAAGCCTCTAAGATATAAGACTGACATCAAGAAATCTCCTCAGAGAATGGCTTACCATGTCATTTTCTTCAGGGTTAATATTTTCTAGCCTAGAAAAAAGGGACACAGAAAGCCTGATCAGTAGCATTTCCTTAGTGCAGCAAAATGAGTTCGCTTTTTAAATCTTTAGAACCTCAAGTAATTTCATTCTACTAGTCTTTAGAGTCAACCATGACACTGAACATATTAAAGTGCCACCTGCTCGACTCCATCTTTCAATAATGCTCCATATCTTCAGCACTGACTTCAGACTGTTAAGTTATTAATGTTTACTGCTATATATGACTACAAGGATCAATTGTTCATATGTGCTTAGATGAAGAAAGTTCCCTAGCGATAGAAATGACTGATGCTCTTATTTTATTTATTTCTGGGCTTACAACTTTTACCTGACGTATTTTTTGTTGTTTTTACTGCAAGCCAAATGAAATACAACAGGAATTTTGTGGAGAATGTTTTTTTTTCATTTTAAAGTAATTCTTTTTCCACCTCTCCCATCCAAAATGAGGGAAAAAAACAACTCTAGCTGAAGTTTTCTTAAAAATGTTTTAATTTTATATCTTGCATAAAATAGCAAGCTAAGTCAATTCTCTCCAAGGCTCTTATTTAACTCTGCAACAACACCCCCTACACTTTCCTGCCTTTCTATTTCAACAGAACATATATTGACCTGTCAAATACAAAGATGATACAAGGACTTTAGTTGTACAGCATTGGATGCTGGCTGTGCAAAAGCAGTGTGTGATAGCACAAGAATTTAACAAATGGGATAGTTTGCATTTTATTTTATCTAAGGTTAGCTATACAGGCAGCATATTATTTAAAATATTTATATGTGTCTTAAAACAGAAGAGACCTCTTTTCTGGAAAATATGAACATATTAAAGTTATCTACCACTCCATTGCTTCTTTCTTATGTATCTTGCTAGCATATGATATTTTAAAAGATGGATATAATATAATTATGTATTAAACTTCAACATACACTTTTCAACAGTGCTTTGACAGGTGCTACTCTGAAACCAAGATTTTTAGCTAGCAAACATCAGAGCACTTGACGGCACACTAGCATATTTACATTAAGGCATTAGTTTTACCAAATAAGAGTATATAAGGCATAATAAATCAACCAGTACAGAAATTAACTCCTTAAATAAAAAAAAAGAAATCATTCCGAATGTACTACCAATGTACAACAGACGGTACATTTATATGAAATTCACAAGAAGTAAATACTCCAACACAGACAGTCAGTACTGGAACTAAACAAAACAAAGTAAAAGCTAACCATTGCTGCGTTTGACTCGTATTCATAAAGTAACACAAATCATAAAATAGCAAACATAAGACGAAATTCTCATAACTAGCTCCTTGTAAAGTTCCCGCTTTAGGTTTTTTACATTGTTCTAAGTACCACTTCATGTGGGACTTAAGAACGTGTCTCGAGCTAGTTTGTATTCACAATGAAAGGACTGGTATTTGTCAAAGTAAATTGGCAGGACTGACTCAGCTTCTCCAAAGGACTTCAACACTGTTAAAAGGGTGGGTCAACAAAATCACCCAGCTGACCAGTAGTCTGGGTAAGCAAGACACTTTTGGGAGGAATGGGGTGGGAAAAAGAAGAGGAACTTCTGCTACAAGTGTAGCTCTTCAGCATACAACTGCCACAAAGGATGTGTCTGTAGGAGTACACACACACCCCTCCTTTTTTTTAAAAAAAGCAGCATCCAGAGCTGTATATTTGCCCTGCTGCCTTTCACTGTTCTGTGTACAGGCAATACGTGACCCTTAGATCTCTCATAATTTTGAACAGCAGTAACCAAGGACACCTCTTCCGGCTGTTTCTACACACGTTCTGCTAATGTAACCCCTGGAGGCAAAAGGACTGAAAAAATTTTGGTTGTTACGGTTAAATAATGACAACAGAATTGTTCCAGCTGCTAATTTAAAGAAAGAATCAAAATATTTGATTAAGGTTGGCAGGCTGTTCAATACTGCCCTCTTGTAAAGATCTCGGTTTGGAATAAGTCCAAAGTAGATGGAAGGAGTGACCTGTGATCTAAAACTTAGATAGCCAATGTTCTTTAAAAAAACCCAAATCCCTACGAGCTCCACAACTGAGACAGCAAACTTGACCTTTTGAACGAGCATCAGAAAGAAAATACTAAGGATGGTAGTTGGAAAAGTTCCAAGATTCTAGAAGAAACTCCAAAATTAAATAAAATAAACCAAGTCTTTCATGGCTCACCCCATTATCTCTGCTCATTCCAAAGACTTAGTGGGATGGTGAGATGAACTACAAACAAATTTCCATTCAGTCACAGTAATAAACTACTTAGAATAAAGAGGCTGAGAAAAGTAATTTCCTCATGGGGTTGACTCTGCTTCTGAGAAAGCAGCACCTCAATTTGACTCTTCTCAGTACTGGCTTCTCCCATTGCAAAATGCCAGATGTCTAGGCAGATACAGAAAAGCAATGTCTTGTCACCTCATCTGAGATGTTACCACAGTTAGTAAAGACATCGAATGTTCTGAAAAGCTGGAGTCAGGCTGGTGTTTGCAGCAGGAATCTTGGCTCCAACTCAACCATTTCTTGTTTGCAAGGTGTACAGCTGCAGGAATAAGCATCCTGTAAGCTTATAATAAGCGGACCAGAAGAAAAGCTGCTGACCTGATGGAAGCAATCCTGCCTTCTTGGCTCTGTAATGCCTAAAGATTTCAGATACAGAAAAGAACTTTCTTCAAAAAAAAAAAAAAAAAAACGCACAAGCCCCAAACCAATAACCAAACCAGGAAATGTTTCCCTGTACCATAACATATCAATGCTCTTTTTGGAAGAAATATCACATTACCTAGAAGGTACTGTCACATAGATAACCAATATGAATCACGTAAGAGCTGTGGTTGGCTTGTCAGGTTGCTAAAATGGATGCATTCACTGTGGCTTAAGGTAATACCGAACATAAACTGATTGAACAGAGCAAGACATCTTTGAAGTTACTTACAGTGTCTGATATGGCTGAACTTGTAATTTAGCTGAATAGGTAGCAAGACAAGGAAAGAGGAAGATATTAAGACATCTGATGCAGTGAACATGAGGATTAACAGAACATAAAGAACAAGCCTTTCTCCCTTTCAGGGGATTACATATAGCAATTAATGCCCCGTAATTCATTACCACTAAGTACTTGCTGCATGGATGATGGATAAACTTTACAGTGGGAATAAATGAAGCTTCTGGCACTTTTGTCAATTAGGATTTTTCTTTACTGCTCCAATGACCAACACTAAAAGTATCAATGATAATACAAGAATGTAACATTTTGCAGAACCCTTCAGCAACATCTTTGTGCCCTATGGGAGACATAAGTCTGCTTGGGATCTGCCTAAATATTTTGTTCATGTCCAGGATGCCCTCAGTGACAGGTCACACAGCACCCAGGACATGAACGATTTGGGTATGACTCTTCCCAATGAGCTGATATTGCCACAGTCAGTAATGCAGAATGGGAGAACTGTGAAAATACTGGCACTATGACCTTACAGTGTATCAGTATATATGCAGCCTGGCAAGGACAATTGTTTTGAATTAAATTGTTTTGTCCCCAGTCTCGTGCTCTAGTAATGGCTGTCATGACAGCAAGTACCACACAGAAGCCTGACCTGCAGACTTGCAGATTATACGGGAAGAAGTACTAGCTACAGACTGGTTTAGGCGAAGAGGAATGTATACTCAGCTACTGAACCAACAGAAGGTGGTCAGCTCATCACAATTTTTACCTGTGTTGCTTTGGTATTCTCCACAGGGAAATTTCCTACCCCAATTCAGAGATGTGAAAGGCATCAAGATATCAGGCCTCTATAAAGCATCAAAAAGAGTACCCTAGTGGATGACAGCAACAACAATTTCTATTCTCTAAACGATAACAATAAGGTGTAATAGCTTGGCTCCTAGCTATCAGCCAATGGAGTTATTGACCCTCTCCTTGGAACAAGCACCTTGATTTTGTCATTACTAGTGTATCCCTCTGCCTTTTGACATTCTTTCGGGGAAAACAGTATGCATGTTTTCCAAGAAATGAAGTTCCTTCTCTTTTCTCATCCTGCTTAGAACTCAGTCAGTCTTCTAGTACATGAATGAAGCAGGCAGAAGGAGCTGAAGGGAAAACAAATGTTCTGAGGGATTCATGCATGTCAAGACCTGCCACACCTGTGTCTGGATTCTAGAAGCAATAAGACGTTTCTCATACACTCAACCTGTGATTTCTTCCAGAACTGCAAAAGTCATTGACTAAGTCCACAGACCAGAAAAATTAATTTGCTGCAGGACTTCAGCACTTCAGCCCCAAAGATCTTAAGTTTAAACTAACAGCTTAGAGTCTCATTTGATGCTTGAGGCCATACAAAACATTCTTGCATTCTTTACTCTTGGAACATACAAAACTAGAAGAGTTGGAAAGACTGGAGTAAGCCTCAGAGTTGCGATGATTCTTGTAAGAATTTAAAGCACATTTGTAATTTCCTCAGAGACTGCTGCTCAAAGCAAGATTTCAGATGCACGTACACCTACAATGGGCTCTGTAGAGATATTTAACAAACTGTGCACTAATTCTCGTGGGAATGGAATCTCCTAATCTAGCTATTGAGTCATACTCATTGGCTGTGACAAATTCTAGCAAATTGTAAGTTTCACAGAGTAATGGTAATACTCTCTGGCCTTACCTACTATAATACACAAAAGGCAACTGGTTTTCTGCCATAAAGAGGAAAGGGTGTTTTTAGTAGAATCCATTATTTAAAACACAATTGTCTGCCATTCAGTTACCTAATAATTGCACCTATTCAATCTACTATCACGAGAAACCTCTCTGCTTTGTCTTGGCAGAAAAAACCTTGGCAGAAAAACAGGAGAAATTTCTCAGTCACTGTAGACTTTGAGGGACTACTGTAGATAGCAACCAAGATGATCACAACATGGATGGAGACAGATAACATGAGAGGCAAATTGTAGCTTTAAAGTTGCCTATATCCCTAAGTGAGAAAATAAACTGTTCTTCATCTTCCTGTCCTGACTTAACAGTTTTCTTTAACATAAGATTACCCACTTTTGTTGTGCTAACATATCATACATAAACCCTTATGAAGTACTAATTATACCCTTATTGCCTTACAAACTGCTTATACAATAAGGGTAAGAAAAAGCTCATACAATTTTTTATTACATCACTCATATTATTAGTAGATTTTTTGCTGAAGGAAATGTCCAGTGGGCTTAAAAGCTTGATTGATTTCTGATACATCGCAACTTCTGACTGACATTCTGATACTCCATGTCAAAAGATCCCTATAAAATGTCGCATTAACCTTATTTATCCCTGAACAAATCAATACCAAAGGTTTTCATTATACTTTTACAGATTGTGATCAAAATTATTCACCTTGCCCTCGGTCTTCATAGAAAAATATGGTCTTATAGGAGGGCTACCTAATTAACCAATAGCTCAATAAGAAAAGGACAAGCCTGGTATTTCATCATAGAGAAGTTTGTGCTAAGTTTTCCTATATGACCACTGTTGAGCAGTTTATGACAATCACAGAATGGCACAACAACTTTTTTTGGACAGAGCAGGCAATGTATACTTACTCTTTTAGAGACTGTTCTAAATGCTGGACTCGCAGAAATGCTTCATCTCTCTCTTCATTGGCTAACCTTAGTCTTGCCATAACAGCCTCATCACGTTCCCGCTGAGCAGAGTAAACTTCTTCCACCAGAGCTGCAAAAGTGACCAGTGTGTTTAACACAAGTTTAACAGGAAAAGTCACTATTAGATGCACTTACATGGGTCTCTGCCAGCATCTCCTAAAATCAACCTTTCTCCACTGACCTCAGATTACTCTGGATGAGGTCTATATTACTCTTCAGACACAACACTAAAGTGACATTGATCACTCAAATGAATACTTTAAGGAACGACATAAAGCTACGTGTTTTCTAATTCACCTCTGTATAATCAAACAGGGCAAGGAAGTGATTTACTTTGCATTCTGAACACTTGCTTAATTGAAAAGTAACTCTTAATGCTCAGAATCATATGACACACTAGTTGGTTTCTTCCAGGATATAAAGTTAAAAGCAATGATCCATTAAAACTACTTCTACCATCACACTTCTTCCTAGTAGGGTGGCACATTGATATTAAATATTAAAGTTCTAACATTTTTATAGTCTGTCTCCAGTATCAAAAGAGTGGCACAGCTGGCATCTCTCCTTCTCTGCCAAGTCTTTACTTTATTGTGTAATATACTATTATATTATGTTACGGCATATATGGACCTTGGAGCATTAGGTGCCAATAAACTAAGATTTACTGCCTATCCTTGGAAGCCAACTAACACCTTCAAGTCATTCCTCATCCTGAGCTTACATTTTCTTCCTGCCTCTCCCCTGTCAATACATCTAAAACCATCTCTGGCACACAGTCAGAATCCTTACCTCGACCCTGCCTCCACTAAAATCTTTATTCATACTTTCATCATTTCCCTCTGCAATACTGCAAATCTCTTCTCATAGTCATCATAAACCCCACAGTAAGACTGCTGTCACCGCAAGACATAGGACTATATCCTCTCTTCGGTGTCACAGGCACCTGTAAAAAACTCAGCAGAGGTCTGTAGTTCCAGAATTCTCCATACTCCCATTCTAGTCCATCAAGCTGCTGTTCAGGTACAGTTTCCTAACACCAAACTCCCTTCAGAACTTTCTGCTCCTCTCTGAACCACAGTAAGTCATTAAGTTCTCAAAGAAAGGTCTCCTCCCTCTTCTCTGTAGCCTAGAGCTTTTACCCCTCCAGTCTTACCTCAATTGACATAACCTTTGTTGCCTTTACATATTAATTTACTCTCTACTCTAACTTCACCTTTGTACAATAATGTACAAAAACTTCAGTGTGATATAACATAAAGAAGTTTATAGCTCTTCACAGAACAGAACAATAGGCAGAGCAGTACACTTTGGTAGCAGCTTTACTGCTGGCACAAAACACACTTTACCAGTATCAAAAAACCACCCTAAACTTCCCAACCAACTGAAATAAAAAAAATGTCGCAAGTTTCCAAAAGGTTCACAAGCAGCTCAGATAACCAGGGATATCTGTAAGTAAGAAGATGACCAGAAAGAGTCCAGAGAAACGAATGAGGAGTATATTCAAGGCAGGACAGCAAACCTCTTGCCATCAAGCTGGGGAGAAGTGTTACTGAGTAGTAAGTAAGCATTTTTTCTGCAGATGTAGCTAAAGGCTGCACAATAACAGGACTGCATAAAAGAAGACAGAAAAAGGCTAAATATTATGTATGCAAGTGTGGACCCTCCTTGCATAAAAATCTGCAGAGGAGCTGTAGCCAGAGCTGTAACAAGTTGGGTCCAACAAAAAAAAAAGAAGAATCTTGACAAATACACAAAATAGAACAAAAGATAGTTTAATTCTCTTCTATTTGAGTATTTACTTGTTCCACAAGAATAGTGTCTTTTTTTCTTGAAGATCTATTTCCCTTGTTTGCAACAAGAAAGCTTTGCTTGGAATAGAAAAACTAAGGCATGAGTAAAGCAGCAGCAAAACTGCATGTGCACAGATTGGTAGTCAGGAACAAGTTTTCAGCACTTGCAGAGGGTAAGTCCAATATCTGCAAAGGTATGTGGCTCAGCAAGAAGAAATTGTATGAGGTGGGCTATGCATTTCAGCTCAGTAGACTTGCACTTAGGTTGCTGAGATCTGTGATGGCAGGGAAGCTGGAGCTGCAGCATGGACTGCCTGGGTAAACTACAAAGCATCTGCTACGTCCCAGCTGAAATTGGAATACACAAGCAGTTTAATTCTGTATGGGCATCATCACCTATCTTTTCCTTAACATATTTGCTTACTAGATTTTTTCTAGTAAAATATGTCAGTTTATCTAGCATCGTGTCACAGACACTGCACAAAGAATGCTTTCCATAAAGTTCCAAGTGGAAGCATTATGCAAATTTCATAAAGAAAAAAAACCTGCTGGAATGAATAGAAAACTGTCTAAAATAACTGAAGATTTGGCACTTATTACTGTTCCCAGGTTAATTAGTTTCCAGATCAGTTAACTTCTTTCTGGTCTCTTTAAGTGTGCCTCTTCTTTTGTCAGACCTTCTAACATCCCTACCTCAGCAAGGAAACCCACAATTTGCTGACTGCTACAACAGATCTTGAGCATAAAAAGTACACTTGGAGGAACTGTCCTGGTATATCTAACTCTCTCTCTGTGTAACTATAACCAGTGGTAACAATGACTACACAGGCTTAATAAAAACAGATTATTGTTTATTCGTCCTTAAACCAAAGTAATGTGTACATAATAGTATGAAAACATTCACAAAAAGAGATTTTAAAAAGCTACAAATACATCCTGCTAATCTCAGTTCTTACCATCCCTGATAGCAGCTCATAGGCTACGTGCGTTGAACAGTGAACCCTTCCCCCCGCCCAAAGGTGCACTAAAAATACTGTCTTTTATTTATTGGTTATGGAAAGTGACTCAAATTGAGCAACTCTTTCTTGTTATTTTCTTATTCATCATTGGAATAGGTATCCCAATGACCACATCCACCAACTACATTAAAAAAATTATAGTAGTTCCACATCAATTACAACTGTTTAGCTTTTGCTTCTATTTCTTAAAAGTAATATCATAAGGGTTTTTTTCATATTAAAACAGATTAAGGAGAGTGTAGAGAATCATATAAGATGCCTACCTGGTAATGTAAGTTAAAAAAAATATATACTTAGCTGCATTTTAATAACAGGTAGCAATACTGACACTGACCACAAGAAATCACTAATTAAAAAATACTTAAAGTTCTCATCTAACTCATTTTAATGGTCTACAGAAGGCTAACTCACCTGATTCCTTTATCAGCCAAAGCTTCTGCTGAATTTACATTAGACATTTCTGTTATCCAATGCCTATACATTTCTGACTCTATTTAATGCTTTACAAATTCCTTTTTTTAAATCCTATATGGAATATTGTAACAGTTACACAACTGCAGGTAGTCTGAAGTATGATGTTGTTAACAATAATTTTCACCATTCAGATTGAGCTATGAATGAGTTACAAGTAAAAGTTCAGTACTGTAAGGATCACAGGATTCTTCAAATAAGTCAATGAAATACATACACATTTGGGCTGCAATGTAATAGCAAACCAAAACATTTTGTATTATATTTAGAAAAGTATAGGAAGTACAAGCTCTCCAATGAAAAGTCAGACAGACTGACATAAAAATATTCCATATTAGAAAGAGTGAAAAATGTCCAGATTATCATCCCTATGCTTCTTAAAAATGCTAGGCAAAAATCAACTGAGAGTTAACAAGTCAGGCTCCTCAGTCCCATTAAAGTTACTGCATATCCAGAAAAGTAGAAGCCCCATACTGGCACACTGATTTGATGCCTGATCCAATGAAAAAGTAATCCAGTTACTTAGTCACCAACTGCTCTGGTCAACACCACGAGGTTTTTCTTGGAGACCTTCCAATGGCGCACCAACCAACTCTATCCTGTTTATCTTGAGGGCCGACCAACAAGAAACACAAATTCTTATAGAATTCATGTTTCAAGCAAGAAAATGACACATAAAAATGAAGTATGAATAATGAAGTATTAAGTTAAATAATTGTGCCATTTACTAATTCTTACGCATGTAATGACATTCAAGAGTTAAAATATTTAAATCCCATAGTGCCAAATTAAGAAAAAAAGGATTAATTTCCAATGCTTGCAAACACTGTAATATATACAAATAGGACATTACTATTTAGTTGCATAAACTTTATTTGCTTTGGAATAATTTAATAACATCTTTCTCCTTGTAACTAAAACCCCTGCACTCTAAAAGAGCTCTTCATTTTAAAAGAATCATTATGCTAAACTCATCAATTCTAAAACATTTTTAGTTTTTAGTAAAGAAAACAATTGTAAACAGAGAGCTTTCGTAAGGTAGGTAGCTATTACAAAGTTCACTTAGAAAATCAATATAGCATTTTAGCTGGAATTTGCTCATTAAACACCCACAGCTCTAATGCAAATTATGATGGAATGAATAAAGCAAATACATATGCTTCTTTCTTTTTATTAAATGTAAAATCTACTGTTAATTGCATCTGGTATGTCATATAAACTTTTCTCCTTAACTATTAAATGGAAGCTTTTACAAAAGTCATTAGAGATTCTCTTTCTTTGACTTGTATAAATTTCAATATTTGTTCAGTAAAGGTTCACAGCAGTTAAATTACATTAACAAATATTATTAGCTACTATGTAAGCCAACTAAGTAAAATACTTATATTGCAGGTAAAACAAATCAATGGGTGTTTACAATAATATTTGGATATGTCCATTTTTAAACAAGCTTATCAAATATCATGTAATTCTTAGTCAAATGAGAGAGACTCAAAGTAGATTTTTTCTTCCCAAATACTCAAATTTGTTTAGTAAGCTAATTGTTTTCTAATATGGGCAAAAGTAAATATGAAGAAGATGAACCATACTGAGTATGAGTTTACTGAGTCAAAGCAGTGTACATATTTTCTTAGTTGAACCTGATTCCTTTGGCAAACCTATCTTCTACATTTTTAAAACTACTTTTAAAATACAGCAGTAGTGAGAAGGTGTGTTGGAAATTCTTCTAGTTTAAACAGTGGCTCATGATTTTCCAAATTGATCTTTGGGGGAAGGGAGGGAAGCATGGTTCCCAGGAAAAAATCTGTTTGCTGATTTCCTAGAGGTCATCTGTGCAAATAAAAAAAACAGAATAGGAGAGGCAAGAAAAATAGGAGAGGCAATTGTTAAGATGTAAAACATCTAAAACAACAGAAATCGCTTCAAGATATTCATTTAAGAACGTAAAATCCAGAATACGGGCCAGACCTTATAAGAAAAAGATGAGATCATTACCCACACAGCTGGCTCAGAAGGTACAGTAAATATTATAACACTATAACAACTGGCTTTGAAGATAAGTCAGTTTTACAGAAATAACAACATTTTGGACTTTGCAAGGTGTTCACAGATGTGATGAAATACTGCTTTTGGCTTTGGCCTATGTGGAAAATGAAGTGATCCAAGAAATAGTATAATTTAAAATTTCACTAATTGTTTTTGCGACAAGCACTAGTTATAGTGATCAGTTGTTTCTAAGAAAACGATATGGTGTGATAACAATGCATTGTTGCAGAAGGTCAGCGTTTTGCAGTTTAAGGTTTAGTATTCAAGTGCAATGGTTGATGAATCATTGTGACGAATAAGTGACTTCAGGTTTTCTCTGGCACATTCAAAATAATTCTACTAGTTACTTGCACCATTACAGCAAAAAGAAATACAAATGAGATGATAGGTTTTTACAAAAAAAGGTTTTAAGCATCTTGAGTATTCAAGAACTGACTGAAGGAATAACAATCTTGATGCATTAGCCTTCTATTTCATACAGGTATACAGTTCTAACATAGGAGTGGATATAGAACTCATGAGAAAACTGAAGCAAAGAATATTTTTCTCTTTTCTGCCTTTTTGGAGAGGTACATTATTCTGAAGGAAAAGTAGAAGCCCTTACTTGGCTAGGCCATACTTAGAATTCAAGACTCCTGTAATGAGCTTCTTGTTTATCCTGCTCAGTTGCTTCTATGGAAAATCTGTCAGCTGAAATCTTAAATTTATCCTACAGAGAGGTTTAAGCAAAGTATTTTAGGGATTTTTCTTGTGTTTTCACTTTGGATTTCTGAGTATAAGCTACACGAATGCGAGGAATAAGAGAAATATACTGGGAGAAGAGACGCAATGACGACCTGCCTTGTCATTTTTATCAGTCCTGCCATTCCAGTCCACTATTGCTGGGTCTCTGTCTGATTTATCAGAGAACTTTTAAATTATCCTTGCCATTTCCAGACGGGCCACTATTATTACATTTTATTTAACCATATGGATATACGATTGTTCTCCTAACAGAAACACCATCAGGCATGTATTTGTAATCTAGACATTTTAGAAATCAAAATCCTCTGAGACTTCTTTCTACTAGACTTAATTACTGTGTTGACTTCTTAAGTAAGAAGTCGATCTTATTATAGCCAAGTAAACAAAAAAGCACATTTACTGCATCGCTATGAAAGCCTTTAAAATGTGTCATTAATTTGTCCCTGCACATACAAGTTACAAAATGCAGATAATCCCCAGAAATGTTCAAAGCCTAAGGCCCTTACACAGTTCTCATTCAAGTTAATGGTAAACTGCCATGAGCTCCAGGGCTGGCTGTCGACTTAAAAATATTGCAGTAGTGGTCTATTTTGAAACAGCCAACTTAAGTTCATAGCTCTTTTTTTTGAAAGCTACCATTCATATACTTTCAGTTATGACCTATAACTGAAAAATAAAAGCAAAACAGTGATAAGAAGATCATAGGAAAACTATTTAAGTGTTTTCACCAGTCTATACCAGGAATTATAGACTAAAGTCATTTACACCTAGATGTGACTTTATAGATAAAGTAATCTGAACAAACACTGATATAACACTGACTTCTTTATTGCTTTGTGTTTGTTGTATGTATTTAGTGCATAGCATTCATCTGCTTCTACATTTCCAATGCTACAAACAGTGTTCTTAATAAAAGGCTAAAGTTCCTTAGTGGCAGCTCTGCATAGGGTCTTCTTTGTGTACTCAGATGCCAATTCAATTAAAAAAAAAAAATAAAGTGAGAAAGAATAGGAGAGAGTATTATACACAGACCCCAAGGCAGTTCTTGAGAAAGCCAATCCCTATACAATATCTAAGCCTTTGCTTCTAATACACTAAACACAGCTGATTTCAAAATTCAAGTCATAATGCTGTTAAACTTTTTCCAATGAATAATTGTTGATGTCTGAATATTTACTTTAGGGGAAAAATATAAATGTTTCATCAAAATTTGTAAGTTATAATTTGACGGGTTAAAGAAAAGTGTTTGTAATATCCCAAGAGGATATTTGCAGACTTTTTTTATCCCTGAATAAAACCCAAATTCTTTATGTGCATCTAGGACTGTAGTGGGGAAGAGAGAAAGGCCATCAAAAAAACCATGCAGAAGCTACTGGTTCGCTTTTTATATACAAGCTTCACCCATAAATAGCTTAGTAATTTAATTTTTAACCTATGTCAGCTCATAGTACGTTGTACTTCAAAGACCTGCATGCAACTTTTTGACAATCAACAATTCTAACAAAAATTCTAAGGTAAAATTACAGAAATTAGGCTGTTAAAAATTAAGCCAATACGGTCTCAGTCACAACTTCCCCATCTTGTTTTTTCCCCCTCTCATTTAGATGAATTGTCTGCCTTCCCATAGAGAGGATTCAAATTGTCAGCTTTTTTTGAAATTCTGTTATTTACCAGGAAATAATTTTAAAAAACATTCAGGAAAAAGTTTTGCATAGCAAAGCATTAATAGGGCAACCCCTCTAAGAACTATACAGACTATATACACAAATGAATTATGCACGTAAAATTGAGTTAGGGAGTATATTCATTACCTACTTAAATTGTAAAATATCATTCATATTTAGGTTCATAAACACAAGGGTTGGGAACTATCGAGTTCTTTTGGCTAAAGCCCAATATTGGCTTTATTTCAGTTTAATTGGAAGAGGATCTTGAATTCATCTTCTCCATGAGATATCAGGAACTTGGATTTCTATTTGTACCAAAGGTTAATAAGAAATGTGTCTGCAAAAGTCAAACAGCATTAAATACCAAAAACTGATTATTATTCTGCAGGAGTTGTTCTGTCATTCATAATCTCTCCATGCTCCAGCCTTCCACAGCTAATCTTTAATGGATGACATGCAAGAAAGAAAAATAACATCTAAAAAGGGACTCTAAAGTGAGGTTTGAAGAAATGGAAAATACTTTTCTTCTGTGCTGGAAGTTATTGCCACCCAAAATTTAACATGACAATATTACTTATTTCCTCTTACTTCATGGGATGTTAAATAAAGCTAACAGCCACTTTGATATTTGTTTCTACTGTTGCTGTTAGAACTATGGCCTATGCATTCAGGAATTATTTTTCCTATTAATTTAGGAAATTTCAAATAATGTTAATGAACATGTCCATACCATAGTCCCGAATTCAAAAACACCACATAAGTTAATTCTTAATATATTTGTAAAAACAGACCTGAAAAAAGAGAATTCATTGTAGGTATACAGCTTTAGTTTCTGAGAGACTGAACGCTGTATAACATATACAACAGTATTAGAAGTACTGTTTTCCCCTTTTTCCACCCTGTATTTCCCATCATTATTCTGGTCTTTCCGAGAACATTTGCAGAATGTTAATGCAGTTTTCAGGCACTAAAGTTGGTGTGCAGCACCTAACAGACCTAGCAGGGCTAGACTCAAACAGCTGACTGATGTTAAAAAGTATTACTTTTTGGCTCTCCCCACACCCCTGCCTGAATAGCCCTTACTATAGAAAGATTTAACAAGTAATATTTTTTATTATGTTTTCCTTCAGAACTATTCTTCCTACTGTGAAAAGACCAAGGCTTTGATATTTTTTCCAGTTTAGAGTGGCTACCACATTTTTCCTCTAAAAATTCCTATATACCCCCTGTATAATTCTGTTAGTCAAAAAATGAAGTCACTTAAGTCCATCCAAAGTGAAATTTGTTCTTTCAGCTGGTTCTTTTGAAGGCTTACTCCTTTGCAAAGCCTCCCTCCTTATCTTCCACTCTGTCCTCGGAAGATGTGCACTCCTTCTGCCTTTCCCTTCCCACAGAGTGCACCCATTCCCTTTGCTGTTCAACATACGAAAGTTTTGCAGTCCCACATTTCAAGATTTGTCTATTCCTCATGCCCACTTTACATGTGGTGTTCTCTTTTTTTTTACATTTTCCTAGTTTCAGTTCTTTTATGACGTGCTCTTCCCTTAATTCTCCCAATGCTGCCTCTGCCTCTGTTCTTCTCTTCATGATGGGGTATGGTACTTTTTGACACTGGAGGAAATCCAACAGAAGAATAATGAAGAAACAACAGGAATCTGTGCCAACTAATACCACCAGAAGCAACAGTCTCCAATGCTTAAAAGCCTTCAACCAAAATTGCAAATTCCTCATTTTCCTTAGCCATAACTATCTGACACAGATCTAGAGACCCAAAGAAGTTCTAAAGTCCATTTTCCAGGCCAGTAAAATTTGAAAAAAAACCCCACCTTCTGAAAATAAGTTCTTTATTACACACAATATTACATATTCTATTCCATCATGCATATCTTGACAGAGCTTTGAACTAGACTTGAAGGGGGAGGGGCATCATATCAGGATTGCCTGAGACACACTGAGTGATGAGATGCCAAGGTTAGAGGGACGGGGTGTTAGCGAGGGCCTTTAGCCTGTGTCTCCAAGTCACGCTAACTACACTGGAACACAGTTGGAAGTTGTACAGAGATGTGCCAGGGCTACCTGGCTACCTATTACCTACTCAGTAGGTAATAGGGGCCGAGTCGGAAATATTAGCGAAACTTCAAAAGAATTACGGAGTGTTCCCCATAGAAGGTGACACGGCCGACAGCCCAGCTAAAGTGCCTCTACACCAATATATGTAGCATAGGCAACAAACAGGAGGAGCTGGAGCCATTGTGCAGCAGGAAAACTATGGTACGGTTGCCAGCAGAACTGTTACCTTGGACTTCTGGAGGGCAGACTTTTGCTTGTTTAGGAGACTAGTCAACAGAGTCCCCTGGGAGGCAGCCCTGAAGGGCAAAGGAGCTCAGGAAAGGTGGACATTCTTCAAGGACAAAGTCTTAAAGGTGCAAGAACAGGCTGTCCCCACGTGCCAAAAGACAAGTCAATGGGGAAGACAACTGCCCTGGCTGAACAGAGAGCTCTGTCTGGAAGTCAGAAAAAAAATGAGAGTTTATGACCTTTGGAAGAAGGAGTAGGAGGGCTAAAGCCCAACTAGGATTTAATCTGCCTACTAAGGTAAAGGACAATAAAAAATGTTTCTATAAATACATTAGCAACAAAAGGAGGGCTAAGGAGAATTTTCATCCTTTATTAGATGCAGGGGGAAACTTCGTGACAAAAAATGAAGAAAAGGATGAGGTACTTAATACATTCTTCACCTCAGTCTTTAATTGTTCTTCTTCAGGTACCCTGCCCCACGGGGCAGAATAAAGTCCCCATAATCCAAGGGAAAATGATTAGCAACCTGCTACATCACTTATACACACACAAGTCTATCGGGATGGATGGGATCCTCCTGAGGGTACTGAATGAACTGGTGGAATTGCTCAAAAAACCGATTTCCTTCCATTATTTATTAGCAATCCTGGCTAACTGGGGAAATTCCAGTTGACTGGAGATTAGCAAATGTGATGACCATCTACAAGAAGGGCCGGAAGGAAGAGTGGGGGAATGACAGGCCTGTCAGCCTGACCTTGATGCCAGGGAAGGTCATGGAGCAGACCATCTTGAGTGCCATCATGCAGCAGTACAGGACACCCAGGTGATCAGGCCCAATTAGCATGGGTTTAGGAAAGGCAGGTCCTGCTTGACTAACCTGATCTCCTTCTATGACAAGGTGACCTACTTAATAGATGAGGGGAAGCCTGAGGATGTTGTCTATCTAGACTTTTGACACCATTTCTCACAGCATTCTTCTAGAGAAGCTGGCTGCTCATGTCTTAGACAGCTGTACTTTTTGCTGGGTAAAAGATTGGCTGGATGACTGGGCCCAAAGAGTTGTGGCAAATGGAGTTAAATTCTGCTGGTGGCCAGTCACAAGTGGTGTTCCACAGGGCTCCGTGTTGGGATCAGTTCTGTTTAATATCTTAATCAATGATCTGGACAAGGGGATCGAGTGCTCCATCAGTAACTTTGCAGATGACATGAAGTTGTGTGACTGTTAATCTACTTGAGGAATCGGGACAGGCTGGATTGATGAGCTGAGGCCAACTGTATGAGGTTCAACAAGTCCTGTACTTGGGCCACATACAACCTCATGCGGTGCTACAGGCTTGGGAATGAATGGCTGGAAAGCTGACTGGTGGAAAAGAACCTGAAAGTGTTGGTCAGCAGCTGGCTGAACAAGAGCCAACAGCGTGCCCAGGTGGTCAAGATGGCCTGTAACATCCTGGCTTGTATCAGCATCAGTGTGACCAGCAGGATTAGGGAAGCGACCACCCCCCTGTACCTGTCACTGGAGAGGCTGCACCTCAAACACTGTGTTCAGTTTTGGGCCCCTTACTACAAGGACGACATCGCCTCTCTCTGGGCACACTCCAGTATCTCAACAAAGCTGGTGAAGGGTCTGGAGCACAAGTCTTACGGGGAATGGCCGAGGGAGCAGGGGTTGTTTAGTCTGGAGAAAAGGAGGCTGACGGGAGATCTTATTGCTCTCTGCAACCACCCGAAAGGAGGCTGTAGTGAGGCAGGTGTTGGTATCTTCTCCCAAGTAACAAGCAATAGGACAAGAGGAAATGGCCTCAATTGCACCAGAGGAGGTTTACAATAGATATTAGGAAAAACTTCTTACCAAAAGGGCTGTCAAGCACTGGAACAGGCTGCCCTGGGAAGTGGTTGAGTCACCCTTCCTGGAGGTATTTAAAAGATGAGTAGATGTGGCACTCAGTGACACAGTTTAGTTGTGGACTGGGCAGTGTTAGATCAAGGGTTGGACTCCATGATCTTAAAGGTCTTTCCAACCTATACAATTCTGTGATCTGCCTTAATTATACTTTTTCTTATTCTCTCATGAAGCACTTTACAGATTTACACTTTTCACTTTTTCACAAAGTAAAAATCATGAAGTGACAAGCTTAGGGTTATTTCTTTCTGAAGAATGTTGTAGCTTCATTTTAAAATTGCCTTTGTCTTCAGCTTTTCTGATCTTTCATGGAAATTATTTAGGTACAATGCATCAATTAGAGGGTTACATTTTAAAATATAATTGTAATACTCCTCAAAGTAGATAACATTTTTATGGTGTACCTTTCTGATGTTTTTTACAACGTAATGTTGTAGAGTCATTTTCTTATCATAAAGTTGGGAGTAAGTAATAATAAAAATGCAAACACCCATATTTACAAGCTTCACTCTACCGTGTGTTATACGCCGTAGTAATTAAACATTAACTAGCAACACAAAATCACAGCAGCATGTGTTTTCCTTTCCTCAAAGGACTTAACACAAGTTTTTACTTAAACACAGTGACTTCTTTATCAGGTTCTGCTTGTCCATTAGACCTGTCCCCAAGGCTTTTATGAGGGACATATAGACCTCCACAAATTTAGTTTAGTTCACATCATTCCACATTTCAAAACATTTATCCAAACTCGGTAACATTCTCAGAACTGTAAGACAGGAAGCAAAAAACCCATGAAATATTAATGATGCTTCCTTTTTGAAAACAACTTAAATAGTAAGAAGCCTCTTGCCCACTCTCTTGGCATTTAAAGGTTTTTATACTACCTCTACTCTTAAAGGGAGAAAAAGGTATTTTTTTAAAGGTCATCCGTGTAACACATTGTAGTTCTCATTAAAATTTGGCTTACTCTTCCTCTTAAAATGGATTAATTATGTTAATTATTATACCCATATTTATGCCATACTGTTTCAAAGAGAATATTAGGCTTGGGACATAATTAGAAAATTTAAACAGTAATGTAGGAAAAAACAATTTACTAACAAATATTTCATTTGTATCCATAAAAGTGAAACTAAACATGTTTTTGACACACCTTTTGACATATATGTCCTTCCAGGTTTTAATGAACAATAAACACCTATATCAAAGAAAGTATTTCTCTATTATAGGTACAGAGGTAAAATACTGTGCAAATATCCAGGAAAAAAACCACAAAATTTGGGATTCAACCCAAACAATTTGCATTAGCTTTTGGCTGCTAGATATAACTATGATACACAAGGTAGATTTTTTCTTCTGAAAATAAAGCAAGCAATTTCTGTAAAATGAAATAAGAATAAAATTATGCCTGTATTTCAATTCTTTTCCTAATATGTTGAATAGATTTCCATTTTGCTCTTTCACAGAAAATGTAGGAACTGTCTCTTCCATCTGTAATATACACAGAATACAGTATTTTCAAGAGTGAAATCAAGTAGAAAGTCAGCCATCTGTTTTTCATCTGGAGAGTTGCTCCATTTTCCCGAAAATAGTTCCTCCTTTCAGTACTAATATTTCGGGGACAGGTATTAGTACCATTAAAACTATATGAAGCATGTGTGGACTATGATGACACAATTTATCTAGCTTACACTTTATTTAAGAACAAATGAGTTTATAAAGGCACTCCCATTAATTCCATTGAAACACTTGGAGAAAAACTCAAGAGTATTTTTCATCCACTGGTTACATTGCACATACAGTCACTTTTCAGTAATAAAAATAATAAGGTTCATTACTTTAGAAATTTCCAGAACTGTAGAATACAAACTGTCTCCATTCTTGTATGTCTACCCAAAGAACAATTAACAACAAATACAAGCATCATTTCACTTTCAACCATAAATTTAAAAATCTTTCATTTTGTGAATCTGTGTAAACTTCATTCACCGGATACAGACCATCATCAGAGAAAAAAATCACTAAGCACTGTAAGAACAGATTTTTCAAGAAAAGTGCAAGTCTTTAGCTGAGGTGAATACGCAGGGAGGGGGTAGTATTGCTCTGAACAAGCTAAAACAATAAGTGGTATTTGAACTGCTGGTTGAAAGGTAGAGGCACTGGTAATCATTATTTCCCCTTGTTTGTTCAGGACCTTCCAACAAAACAAACAACCTTTTTGTGATTGGATTGACATGGTGTTAACAATGCATTTAATGCCCAAATCAGTATGAATACAGGTAAAGCTCCTGCTAATACCAGTACCAGGATGTTAAAGCCACCTATTTTCTAAGCAACTCTAAACAGCCACACATCAAAAAAAAAGTCAAATCTTCCCTCCTTTAGCAAATAAAGCTAACATTCACTGGCCACGCCATATAGCAACGTCGAGTACTGTATGAGCCATAGAGCCATCTGTTAAACACTTGCCTACCTGCAATCTTTTCTGCAATCTTAGCTTCTGTAGCTCCCTCTTGCAGTTCTAAGTCCAGTTTTATTGTCTTCAGCTCCTTGTCCTTTTCAGCCAGCTTATCTTGAAGCTGAATTGAACAAATGGACAGTAAGAATCTTACCTTGCTGAAACAGTCAGCCAGCAATTACCCCCAAAATACAACACTAAGCAATCCAACTGAAGTTCAATTAATTTTATTTATTTATTTAAAGGACAAATACTAAACCCATCTTTTTTTTATTATTTGCCCTATCTCACTCTGCAAGATAAGCAGCAATGTGTGCATGATTATTTTTATTTGGGATTCTCTTCCTTAGATATCACCAGTTGTGGTCCTTCTTGCTAAGGAAGTTCAGAACTCAATACAATGCAGATGGTGTCTGCATGAATGGCTTATTTCCTACCAAGAGTACTCAGTACTCACATCACAGCCTGAAGAGACTGTGGAGTAAATAAATAACTTTTCACATGCACTGCCAAACAGAAAATTAGTACTCTTTCACATGTTGAGGTCTTCCTTTTAACTGGGAATTCACTAAATCTTTTTTAGACAGATATCTTAGCTTCCCATTGAATATTCAATGACACTTCATGGAAAGATCATAGACTTTTCCATTGTTTAGGTGCACGGATGAAATTTTCCTTCCCTCAACAAAGAGGAGGTATCAGGGCACATTCATTATCTAGACCACATGTAGAGAAGCACGATCTCCAGATTCTACTAATGAAATCCTGGTCTTGGATTTGGTCTTCCTTGATTTTCACTCATGGTGCAAGAATCTATGTCACTGATTAAAAAGGTCAAAGGGTAGGATTAAAGATTTAATTCCAGAGAAGCAGTTGTTAAGCAGATACTAAGAATCCAAAATAACAAGAAAGCAATTGATTGGTGCACTCAAATAAATAACAAAACTAAATTAGTTATATTAAAATGCATGTTTTGTAAGACAACCATAAAAGAACAAATAATGTGATCTGAATATCTCAATTGTACCTTTTTATTTTTGGCCCTCAGAGAGTCCAGTTCTTTTAAAAGGAATGTAGTTTCTGTTTTTCCACCTAAATCTGCAGAATCCTCCCATAAGGATACAAATTCAGGGGGTATCC
Organism: Tapera naevia; assembly: GCA_033556795.1. Lineage (NCBI taxonomy): Eukaryota > Metazoa > Chordata > Aves > Cuculiformes > Neomorphidae > Tapera > Tapera naevia. The sequence goes on along the minus strand of JAUMJJ010000023.1, from coordinate 13,808,478 downwards.
TTTCAGCCTGTCTTTCTATGGTGCTGTGTTTAAGAGGGGAAAAAAAAGAAGAAGGAAAGAAGGAAAGAAGGAAAGAAGGAAAGAAGGAAAGAAGGAAAGAAAGAAAAAGAAAGAAAGAAAGAAGGAAAGAAGGAAAGAAGGAAAGAAGGAAAGAAGGAAAGAAGGAAAGAAGGAAAGAAGGAAAGAAGGAAAGAAGGAAAGAAGGAAAGAAGGAAAGAAGGAAAGAAGGAAAGAAGGAAAGAAGGAAAGAAGGAAAGAAAGAAAGAAAGAAAGAAAGAAAGAAAGAAAGAAAGAAAGAAAGAAAGAAAGAAAGAAAGAAAGAAAGAAAGAAAGAAAGAGAAAAAATGCAAAATCAGTTCTTGACCCCTCCCTTGAAATAAAATACACAGAAATTAATTTATCAAAACTTGTTAACCATTGCAAATGTATTAAAAAGCCAACACTTCTTAAATCTGTAATTCTAAAAGAAAGTCTGTAATTCTGGAATAGTAAATAAATATATTAGAGTGCTAAGGCATAAACCAGATGAATATAAATCAGTTAGAAACCTATAAACAAAAAATGCTTAAGGGAAGTAAATATCAAAAACTTTTGGTTAACACAGAGCAAAGCAGTAATGAAACATATGGGGATCAAATTGATGACCAGGTTAAAACAAATAAATTTTTTTGGTAGGATGGACAATTCTACATAAAGTGAAATGAAAGTGTCTGGAATATGAGACCTAGGATCTCATCTTGAAGAAATCTGTAAAATGATTCTATGATTCTAAATATTATAACTGACAACAGGAATTCCATATCGTATACCACACAGAATTTTAAGATAACTTATTTACCCATGAACAGGAAAATATAAGACAAGATTCCATGGCCAAAAATATTCTGTCTCAAGGAAAGCCTTCTATAAATCTCCTCAGCTCTCTGTTGATACTCACAGACAATTGAGATGTCACTTGTAAGATGGCAGCAAAATCTGCAGGTGAATGGACTAGGAGATTAGCGAGTATTTTTAACATCTGGTTCCCTGAAGTGTTTTCTGTTTAGGGGCTTCATAGCCAATGAATCATAAGAAGTAGCCACAGAAAAAGCTATACCTTCTGAATTCCTATTTCTACTGTATACATTACTTTTATTATGTGTAATTCACATCCCATAAAGAAAAGGAAAGCTATTTGTTGCGCCAAAGAGTCATTCTCTTAGGTAGGCAGTTGTTTGTACTTAGCTACTCCTTCCTTCATCTGCTTCCACTGGATTTATTTTCTCTACGGTTCTTTAAGAAGGAAGTTAAGATCCGTACTCTGCAGACAAACTATGGTGCAACCTAAAGCACATCTAACATAGAGAGCAGGGAGTTTCACACCAAAAAAGTACTTACTTAGTATATTACACTATATATGTGGTGGAAGAGTGTTTAAACTGCCTGTCTTCACTTTCAAGATCCTTCAAAGCCTACTTCATCTTTGCTGTGTCTAGCAAATTTCATTTAGTATTGTTTCAGACTTCAAGTGATAGATGCCTACTATTGCCCAGACATTACAAAACTAAAGGGGTTTTTTTTGTGCATTTTCCATGTTCAGCAGATGCTTCCCATGAACAAGTTTGAATATACCTCATCATCATCTTTCAGTCCCTCAAATGTTTTTTTCCTGATGTCTAAATGAAAACTTGATAAGTTTTATTGAGGGTGCACTAAGAGCATCACCTACAATGCAAATCAACATTGACTCAATATTTCCTGGGTTGATTTATATCAAGGTATTTTTTCATCTTAGATTCTAATTTTAGTTTGTTTGGGGAAGAAGATACTTTGTGCAGTTTATATAGTAAGTTTTAGGCCTCTAGCTTTAAGCTCCTGCATGCAACATATTTGCAGATGAAATTGTTCAACATGCTGACTGCTGTGGGAGGTTAATCTCAGTGTTCAAGACCGGTCTGATTGCCAGCTTGAGTTTCATTAGTGTAGGATAGGAGCAATAGTCTTTGGCTGACTCTGTGCTGGGCTGTACTTAACCACTCAGGATTATATTTTGCTTTTAGTACAGAATGCATTGCCCTAATGCATATTTCAGGCCCTAATGAAAAAAAAGGCAACAAGGCAGATCAAAAAGTACTAGGATCTGGTTTTGGCCAAATGGGTGACCACTATATCATATTAAATATTAAAAAAACAGGTGTAGAATCTTCCAAAATGAAGAATTATAGTATATTTTTCAAAAGTACACCATAGGACTCTGCAGCCTTGATCCACTTTCAAAAGCAACTCTGTCACTCTCAGTTATTCAGAATGCCTGAGTTACTCAAAACTGGTAGCATATTCCCTAGTCAGCTGGCTATAACTTCGCATATTATGTCACATAGAGCACGAGTATGTGTGTTTCCTAAGACTGCAGTAGAGGGACATAGCTCAGTATGGAAATTAATGTCAATAAATGATTAAAATTTATAACAGAATAATATCTTCATAGTTTGTATTACACTTTTCAGCCATATTTGCCCTTCTCTAGATCCTTGTCACAGACTGCCTACAATGTGTTACACCTCCTCATCTTCACTCTTCCAGCTTCTTCTAGAATTCACTCTGCTTTATGCCTGCTTCCTAGCTGCTTCATTCCTGCTTGCTACTCACTCATCATACTTCGGGTACACTGTGGTTGTTGTGTACAGCCACAGATACTGCTAGACTTTCAGATCATCTTTTCTAATTCTGTTCAGTATGCATTTTTTAAATTTTCTGGAGAGACCACATCATTGAAATACCCACAGTATATCACATAAGCCGCTGCCATGATTGCATTGTCCATCAGTACTAGAGAATGCAGTGGTGAAATACTGTGTTCCACAAGGAAAGAAGGGCAGATATGGTGAGTTTATGTAAAAAGCTGACTTACTGATTCTCAGTTAGGAAGTAAACTTCTGTGTCTTCATAAAAAAATCCATATGTATATTGTCTATAATTTCAATCTAGAGAAACTATATATACGGATATTTGTTTTACCTTGATTCTTCAGGACTGGAATTACAATCATTTGCAACTCCTCCTTTTTGACTGGTTACTGGCAAATCTGAAAGTTTTAGTATTTCAGCTTCTTCCTGGATCAAAAACTCTGGGTTTTTTTGAGAATTCTGATGAAACTGAAATTCAACATAGAAGTCTTCTTTATTCTGTTCCAGTATTGATATTTCTAATTGGACAGAGAAGAAAACACATTTTTTTCATTTGGAGAAAGAAGTACAAGCTTGAGATGTCTCATTAAAAAATGGGTTACTATATTATTACTTCCAGAAGAAAGGAGAAAGTACTCTATTTTCAAATTCACAGCTTCCTCACCTCTCTAAGGAATGAGAGTTCTGTTACTTAGAGGATGAATGTAGGAGTTACGACCTATTTACTGGATTTTTCCTATAGAAACCTGAAAAATTCATCCCCCTTTCCTAATTCGTATTTCTCTTAAATGACAGCTTAAAGTAATGCTGATGCTAGGAAATGATCTATCTTTTGTAAAAATCAGCTCTGCCCTAGTAAGACATGATGAATTTCTGCTGCAGGTTGTGAACTAGATTCATACTTACATTGAGGTCTTTTTCAAATCTATTTCAGCTACGAAAAGAGTATCAGCAAGCTGTACCTAGCAACAACAAAAATGCCCCATTATTCACTCCTGAAGAGTGTAAGTTATGGGCTCATACAACTAAAGAACTTGAAGAATGCAAAGCACAAATTGTGCCAAATTATCTGATTAAGATGCTGAGTATGATAGTTCTCTTAAGCTTGGCTACTAGATATTTTTAGGACATATTTCTGATATCAAAGTATTTAAATGAAAGAAAGACTTACATAACGTAAATGTTCTTTCATAAAGTAAGAACCAGTAAGTTTTAATTAGGGAACTAAAATAATGAGGAAGAAGCCCAAAGAAGCTGCAAATGGAAAAAAATGTATATACTCTTCATTATTTGATTTAGATTAGTAGAGAATAAACACTGCGGCTCTTGCTCATTTAATAAAGTCTGTGTTTCTAAACATTCTGCATATATTATATGATATACATTTTTTGATCCAACTTATTACTTCTTCCTCAAAAATAATAAGAAAATGCCTATACAGTGTCAATCATGTACCAAGCCTGAAAATGCACATCAATCAGTACCAAGCTGTCATGCTGCATGTAAGAAACAAAATCACAGATTTCAAGTCAAACACTGTCTCTAAAATCTGTTACAATTTGAAGAATATGCTCTCACACACTGAATGGGAATTGCAAAGCTTCACTTGCTATAACAGCTTTTCCTACCCTTCCTCTCTAGGGTATCTTCATTTCCTATAAGTCATATATGTTTGAAGTGCCACAGCTGAAGAGTGTTGCGTTGTGTGAAGAATCCAAGCACAATGTATCTGTTGCAAGAACCAGTGACTGCATTGCCATGAACCTTTGTTCCTTGTTTAGCATTACAGCATTCTCCTTTGGCCCACACTCTATGAAAGTTGGAGGAGACCTTATGAGTCTAAAATGCAATGAAGATTACATGGCATTATCTACCACTTTTTACACTGGGACAAACCAAAAAAAGGACATTTTATCTGTTCAGCATGAGACTAATCAGTGAATAAGTTTTTCTTCTTTTCACAGTTCCTGTTGAGTCTTGAAAACCTCTCCAGGCAGCCTGTGCCAGTGTTTGATCATCCTCAGAGTAAAAAATAGTTTCCTTGTACTTAAAAGGAATTTCATGTGTTCTGATTTGTTCTCATTGACTCTTGTCCTTTCAATGGGTACTACTGAAAAGAGTCTGGCTTCTTCTTCATTCCCTTCCATTGGGTATTATTTACATTGATAAGATCCACTCACCTGAGCCTTCCTTTCTCAAGGCTCAGTTCCAGCTCTCAGCCTCTCCTCATACATAAGATGACCCAGTACTTCTGGGGATCTTTGCTGGACTTGCTCCAGTAAGTCCATCTTTTTCTTGTACTTGTGAGCTCAGAACTAGACTTGACACTCTAGATGAGACCTCACCAATGCTGAGCAGACAGGATGGATCCCCTCCCTCAACCTGACGGCAATGCTGTTTCCTAATACAGCTTGGGATGCTCTCGGTCATCTTTGTCATGAGGGTATATTTCTGGCTTACTCTCAAATTGCTGTCCACAAGGATTCCAATCCCTTTCTGTAGAGCTGCTTTCTCGCCAGTTGACACCCAACACATATAGCTACATGGGATTATTCCTGTCCAGGTGTAGTGCTTCAGATTTTCCCTTGCTGAACTTCATGAAGTTACTCTCTGCTCAATTCTTCAGCCTGCCAAGATCCCTCTGAATGGCAGCATAACCCTCTGGCGCATCAACTACTCCTTACGGTTTTGTATCATCAGCAAACTTGCTGAGGGATGCTCCATCATCCAGATTATTAATAAAATCATTGAACAGGACTGGATGAATTTTTGATTCTGGAAGTGCACCAGTAGTGACTTGTCTCCTGTTGAACTTTGTGCAACTAATGACCACCTTCTGGGTACAGACATTCAGTAAGTTTCCAATGAACTTCACTGTTTACTTATATAACCCATACTTTGCTTCTCTATTAGGATATTATGTCCAAAGCCTTACCAAAGTCAAGGAAAAGAACATCTTCCTTGATCTATGCTTTCTTTCCTGCTTGTTAGGATGAACCATTTTTGAGCTTGGACAAGGTGATTCTTAAATATCAATCAGGTATCTTTGATCCATATTCTCTCCAATACTGTATCGTATGAGTGGTGCTCCGCAGGCTTCAGTGCCGGGTCCAGTCCTGTTCAATATCTTTATTAATGACCTGGACGAAGGGATCGAGTGCACCCTTAGCAAGTTTGCAGATGACACCAAGCTGGGTGGCAGTGTTGATCTGCTTGAAGGAAGGGAGGCTCTGCAGAGGGATCTGGAAAGGCTGGATCTATGGGCAGAGACCAACAGGATGAGGTTTAACAAGACTGAATGCCGAGTCCTGCACCTGAGACACAACAATGCAGCGTTACAGGCTTGGGGAAGAATGGCTGGAGAGCTGCCTGGCAGAGAAAGACCTGGGGGTGTTGGTTGACTACCGGCTGAATATGAGTCAGCAGTGTGCTCAAGTGGCTAAGAAGGCCAATGGCATCTTGGTCTGTATCAAAAACAGTGTGGCCAGCAGGACAAGGGAGGTGATTGTGCCCCTGTGCTCAACACTGGTGAGGCTGCACCTCGAGTGTTGTGTTCAGGTCTGGGCCCCTCAGAATAAGAAGGACACTGAGGTGTTGGAGCGCATCCAGAGAACAGCGACGAGGCTGGTGAAGGGGCTGGAAAACAAGTCCTACGAGGAACAGCTGAGGGAACTGGGGTTGTTTAACTTGGAGGAGACTGAGGGGAGACCTCAGTGCTGTCTACGGCTGCCTGAAAGAGGGCTGTGGGAGAGCGAGAGTTGATCTCTTTTCTCAAGTGACAGGTGATAGAACAAGAGGAAATGGCCATAAGTTGCACCAGGGGAGGATCAGATGGGATATTAGAAAGAATTTCTTTACTGAAAGGGTGGTCAGGCACTGGAACAGGCTCCCCAGGGAAGTGGTGGAATCACCTTCCCTGGAGGTGTTTAAAAAAAGGATAGATGAGTTTTTGAGGGACATGGTTTAGCGGATAATGGGTGCCATTGGACTCGATGATCTCAAAGGTCTTTTCCAACCGGAAGATTCTATGATTCTACTGTATCTTCCAAGCAGACTTCTGAGGAGGCCAAAGTCTATTCTCCTGAAGTCCACATCTGAAGTCTTGCTTTTTGTCCTACTCCCTCCCCTCAGGATTCTGAACTCCACCACTCCATCGTAACGGAAGCTGACCCCGACTTCAGTATCTACAACCAGTTCTTCCTTGGTTTTAAGTATCAGGTATAGCAGACCATCTCTCCCTGTTGGTACCTCAATCATTTGTGTCAGCAAATTGTAGACTCCAGAAAACTACATCACTCGTGCCCTGCTGTTGTCCTTCCAGCAGATTATCAGCATTGTATAGTGCCTAACACACAGTATCACACACACAGTATCACACAGTATCACAAGGTTGGAAAGGACCTCTGAGATCATCAAGTCCAACCTATAACCTAACAACAACACTGACACCAACCATCATCTAAACCATGGCACTCAGTGCCTCATCCAGTCTCCCTTTAAACACCTCCAGGGTCGGTGACTCCACCACCTCCCTGGGCAGCCCATTCCAATGGCCAATCACCCTTTCAGTGAAGAATTTTTTCCTCATATCAAGTCTAAACTTTCCCTGACAAAGCTTGAGTCCATGCCCTCTGGTTCTGCCACCGGTCACCTGAAAGAAGAGACCAACCCCTGCCCGACTACAACCTCCTTTTAGGTAGTTATAGAGAGCAATGAGGTCTCCCCTGAGCCTCCTCTTCTCCAGACTAAACAGCCCCAACTCCCTCAGTCGCTCCTCATAGGGTTTGTGCTCCAGCCCCTTCACCATCTTCGTTGCCCTCCTCTGAACACATTCCAGTATCCTAACATCTTTCCCAAATTGGGGGGCCCAGAACTGGACACAGTATTCAAGGTGAGGCCTGACCAGTGCCGAGTACAGGGGGACGATAACTTCTCTGGTCCTGCTTACTACACTATTCCTGATGCAGGCCAGGATGCCATTGGCCTTCTTGGCCACCTGGGCACACTGCTGGCTCATGTTGAGCTTCCTGTCCACCAGCACTCCTAGGTCCTTTTCTGCCTGACTACTCTCCAGCCACTCTGTCCCCAGTCTGTAGCTCTGCATGGGATTGTTGTGTCCAAAATGAAGTACCCGACATTTGGACTTATTAAACATCATCCCATTAGAATCAGCCCATCTCTCCAATCTGTCCAGGTCCCTCTGTAGGGCCATCCTACCCTCTAACAGATCAACCCTTCCTCCCAGCTTGGTATCATCTGCAAATTTGCTGATGATGGACTCAATCCCCTCATTCAAATCGTCAATAAAGATATTAAACAGGACGGGACCCAATACCGATCCCTGGGGGACACCACTGGTGACCGGCCGCCAACCGGATGAAACACCATTCACCATCACTCTTTGGGCTTGGCCATCCAGCCAATTCCTAACCCAGCACAGAGTGCTCCCATCTAAGCCACGGGCTGCCAGCTTCCCTAGGAGTCTACTGTGGGAGACAGTGTCAAAGGCCTTACTGAAGTCCAGGTATACCACATCCACAGCCTTCCTCTCATCCACCAGGTGAGTCACATGGTCGTAAAAGGAGATCAGGTTGGTCAGGCAGGACCTACCCCTCCTAAATCCATGCTGGCTGGGCCTGATTTCTTGACCGTTCTGCAGGTGGTGCATGATTTCACCCAGGATTATCTGCTCCATGATTTTACCTGGGACCGAGGTCAGGCTGACAGGTCTGTAATTACCTGGATCATCCTTACGGCCCTTCTTATGGATGGGCGTCACATTGGCCAACTTCCAGTCTTCCGGGACCTCTCCAGTGAGCCAGGACTGCTGAAAGATGATGGAGAGCGGCTTAGCAAGCTCATCCGCCAGCTCTCTCAGCACTCTAGGATGGATCCCATCCGGCCCCATAGATTTATGAGGGTCCAAGCGGCTCAGCAGGTCTCTAACCTTCTCCTCATGGATTGCAGGAGGGCCATATTTCACCCTGCCCCCATCAACCACTTCAGAGGGCCAACTGTCAAGCGAGCTGACATCCTTGCTGTTAAAAACTGAGGCAAAGAAGGCATTAAGTACCTCAGCCTTCTCTGCATCTCTGGTTACTATATTTCCCTCCACATCCAACAAGGAGTGGAGGTCGCTGCCGCCCTTCTTTCTGCCATTGATGTATTTATAAAAACTCTTCTTATTGTCCTTAACAGAAGTGGCCAATTTGAGCTCCAGCTGGGCTTTTGCTTCCCTGATTTTCCTCCTACACGACTTAACAACATCCTTGAACATGACCTGGCCTACATCCCCTTCTTTCCAACGACGATACATCCTCTTTTTCTTACTTAGTTCCTTCAGAAGTTCCCTACTCATCCATGAGGGCCAAGACCCGTGAACATGAAGCTTCTTTTGGTTGCCTGAAGAAGGCCTAATTTACCACCATATGAGGAAAGGCGGAGAGAACTATGTTTGTTCAGTCTTGAGAAAGTTCACGGGAGACCTCATCAACACATTATTTAAAGGGTGGCTACAAAGAAGATGGAGACTCCCTTTATTTAAGGAGACACATGGAAAAGAGAAGGGGTAATGGGTACAAGTTACTCCTGGAGAGATACCAATTGGATAAAAAAGGAATTTTTTTCACAATAAGAACAATCAGCCATTGGAATAATGTCTCCAAAGAAGTGGTGGACTCCTCAGCATTGGATGCTTTTACAATTCAGATGGACGGGGTGCTGTGTCGTTTTGTCTGCACCCTGGTATTGCCAAGAAAAGTTGGACCAGATGATCCTGGAGGTCTCTTCCAACCTTGTATTTATGGTACTTCATCCAGTCCCCCTCTAGACCCTTCCCTCTTAACTGGCAGGATCAAGGATAACACCACCTGGGTCTCCATGCCCTTGACCATCACCCCCAGAGTCATAAAGTAATAGCTTCCCAGGTCACCCCAACAGTATTACTTTTGCCTACGTGAAAAAGCTACAGGGGATAACAGAGGGTCAGATGAGTCTCAGCAGCCTGTCTCTAGCATCCTCAATATGAGCTCCCAACATGCAGCAAAGCTCTCTAGATGACAGGTCAAGTTAGCGGACAGATAAATATGTATATATATATTTAAACAGAATGCAACAAACATGTCTGCATGACAAGATGAACATCAGCATTAGCAGCTGGACCTCATGCTAAAACCTTAGGCCATGTCAAGATATAGACTTTTATGTCTTCAACTGTAAGTTACAACAGCTGGAAAAAAATAATTTCGAATGGGACTAGAGCTATGTTGGCTTTTATTAATGCTAATGCTATTTCTTCAGGCTACTTACATTTGCAGCACCAAAGTCAATTCCCTTGAGCACATGGGTAAGACTGAGCAGCATCACAGCAAGCCTGTAAGTAGCATTCCCAGAAATGTCAGGCAAAATACAGAGGATTTGTTTTTTAACTGTACTGTCCTCGTAAGAGAACATGATGGCAGCCTCCTCCATGCAGAATTGGAAGCACTCTCCTCAAGGGCAATAAGATTAGAGGTTTTTACTTTTTCAATAAAGATGCAATGCATTTTTTTGGGTCAACATGCTAAATCTATCAGTACCTTGGAAATTACACTTTGAACACTGTCAGACTAATGGGCATAGTGATTTTTTTTTAATTTTTAAAACCACTTCATTCTCCACATATCCCATGACCCCCACCCCAAGTAATTTAAGCGTTGGTACATGGCAGCTTGTTTTGCTGTTAAACTAAGTAGTAACATTAATCAATGTACTTCAGTGCTTTTCCTCATTCCTCCTGCAAATTACATTGTGCACTAATTACCAATGCTGCAGAGACACACCAGGGAGAAAGTAGCATTTGCAATAACCAGACTGCACAAGGAACATCAGAGAAAGGGTAAAACAGGCCTGCAAGCTTTGGAAAAAATGCAGTTGTTTTCATTAAGTGGCATCATCACCATTGATTCTGATTCTTGAGTATACTAAACAACTTATTTTCCATATAAAACAGAACAAGTTCACTAGCTCAGATTAATATTTCACTATAGGGAGAAGCTGAACAGCTGATCTTCTGTATGTATTTATCTTGAACGAATAGCTTGTTCACATTGAGAGAAAGAAAAGCAAATGTTAGGAAGAAGGAATATAAAGACACTAGAATTAAAGCTGGGAATTGATTGTGAGAGACATAAAGGGAAGATGATGCTGTTATGGCTTGAAATAGTAAAGGCAGAACAGAATTCAATGTTGTTAAGATGGGAGTGGTTAAAAAGGCAAATGAAAACATTGAATCTAACACATTTTGCAGCCACCCACTATTTTTCAGAGCCTCCTCTTAGAAGTGGGAAATTGGCACTGACACCAGGGAAAGCATAGCGTTAGAGAATTCTATATTGATTATACGGAAAAAAAGTGTTGAAGATGTAAATACACAGAAGGTGCAGATTCATCTGGAAAGCCAGGGAGGCAGTAGCTTCACTTTTTATACCACTCAGCATATTCAGCAGGCCAGTCATCCAGAAGAAGCTGGGTGGGCATCTCTTTTCTCCTGTTTGCAATCTTTTTGCACCCCACTAAGCCAAATTGTGCTGATGAGATCAGAGGTTTGCAGGGGATCTCTGCAGTATAACAATAAAGGAAAACAAAGACAAACCAAAGGAACATGCATGCAGAACTGCCGAACTGCAAAATACCTAGTACAGATCTGCCTGCACGATGAGTACGGGGACATTGGAACCCCTTGGTGTTCCAAACCAGCTTCAAGTTTAACAGTACTCACTGCTTCCTACCCATAGCTCTCTAGTATTTGTTTTAAGCTGTTCTGTGGCACAGACAAAGCATATTCTCATTTGTCTGCAAAAAGACTGCACGAATGAAGCCCGAGAGGGACGGCAGTAAGAGGCAGACTAAAAGGCAAAACCAGAAAGCAAAAGAATGAGCCATACACACTCAGGGAGCATGAGCAAAGCTGACTGCAAACTCACAGTTTCACAGTATCATAAGGTTGGAAAGGACCTCCGAGATCATTGAGTCCAACCTATAATCCAACACTAACACCAACACCATCATCTAAACCATGGCACTCAGTGCCTCATCCAGTCTCCCCTTAAACACTTCCAGGGTCGGCGACTCCACCACTCAGTAGCTTACTCTTCCTACAGGACACTGTCAAATCAAAATATTTAAAAAAAAAGGCAGAACAAAATATTATGCTACATTTGAGGAACTAGCTGCAATTCCAATCACTATAAGCCACAAAAATTCAGTGATTAACAAAATATAATTTACTGTTAATCAATTCAATTACTATGGGTTTTTTTTTGTGTTTGTACAATACCAAAAACTTTGAATTTCAAACACCAAGACGGAATAGTCACTATCCAAAAAAACTATCAAAGAAAAGAGCCACCCTGCCCCTACACCAAAATAACCAATTCCCACTAGAAAAAAAGGACACATTTACTACAGTTTAAAAATACTTGCTTTTGCCCCTGCCTGCAAACCACACATCTATCTCAACTTGTTGCACTACAAGTGTGTAACAACATTACTTGAGAACTTCATCTTCTTTTTATTTTCACTGGACTAACCGCTATTCTTTATTAGTGACTTTCAAATTAACTAGTTTTTTGTATATGAATAATATTACAAACATTTCAGAAAAGATAATTTTGGGGCATGTGTGTATGACATGCACACACACGCAAGTGTTCGAGCAAGCTGTTAGGACAAGACAGTTGCTGTATTAATAAAAAGCCATTTTAATAGTTTCATGTGAAAAATGGATTATGCAATTGTGGAATTGTTTTAAAGGTCATAACATCTAATGACACAGGATGTGAATTCATAGATATATATAATAAATAGAAATTAAATATTTAAGTTTAATGGAAAACTTGAACCTGATAGCCACTAACTTTTCAAGCTATGCAAATAAAATTAGTACTATTGCTGAATATTCCCTCATGAGCTAAAAATGATGAGTCAGCCTTTTTGTCAAAGACAAACATTCATTCACTTGGGTCTATAACTACTGGAACTTCTACCAAACAGAAGGACTGTGAACGACTCAGACTGCTCAACAGTTCACCCCTTACTGAATGATTAAAAAGCATAAATCCTGCAAACGAGTGTGGAACCAAAATTAAGGGATTTTATAGGCATAAATATGCAAAGAACAAAAATGAGGCTGGTGGAAAAAATCTGATCCTATTGCCTGGCATAGGCAGAAAAAAAAAGAGTTGGTTTAGATCTTACAAATTTTCAGAATATTATTAGTTTTTCAGCCATATTAGAGTTGACACAGATGCAACATACATGATATACATGGTATTTCAAAGGGAGTTCATTAGTTTTTATTTTTCCCTCACTATTTCCTTTTCCACAATCTGCAAAATAGTTTTCAGAGTTAACCCCAAGAAAAGATGCTGTACTTAATTTTCAAGAAGAGTGTCGTTCCTGTTTCTGGATATGTTCAGCACAAAAAAGTATAAGGTGAGTATATAGTTTCTCCAAAACAAACAAAAAAAAGTGCAGCTCTAATCATCTTCAGACTTACTACAGTTTTACTCACATTAACAATTATTTATACTCCTTCAGTGCAGTGTAGTACACTGAGAACTAATAACCCACAATTAAAAGCAAGTGGTTGACTCTTCATGATGCACTTTCTAATGTTTAAAGAAAACTAAGCAAACTTTAAGATCCCCACTCAGTAGGACTCTGAAATCTCACTAAATCACTTGTATAGCACAGAAGAATGGCAGTCACAGGAATCTGATAACAAGTGAAGACTGAACTCAGAGTAGTTTTGTAATACAAAGCTAATTTCTTTTATTTCTTGGTGCTCTGCCTAGCAAAAATGCCACATATAACCATCCAAGCCTTTGGCAGCAATGAGAGGAAATCACTGCTTAGATGCACTGTATGCTTAATGCCCCAACGATACGTAACTGTGGCCCTTGCTGAGAGCACCATGAGTCAACTCAGAAGAATGAGAACTAACAACTTACTTTTAAGTAACTCTCACTCAGAAAGGTCCTGGATTTTACACTAAGACAGAATATCTGCTCTTATTTTAAGGAAAAAATGACAGAGGTTCAACTGAAGTAAATGTTTCCTGGAAATTCTCACAGCTATTTTATAAAGGATGCATAAACACTTTAGAAGTAACTTTAAAGCCATCAAGATTGAGGCACGCAGTAATGATCTAACTGGATTGAGGTCACTGAGCAAGCCATGTCAGATGTAAAACTGCAGAAGTCCAAGGTGTGGTATCCATGCTGTGTCTTGGAGCCTGTGCTACCTTTCTGGTGGCCCTTCCTGCTCCTGTTTCCTCCTCAGAAATCACAAATTCTCCTCTCTTCTGTCAGAAGGGCATTAGCAACTCACTTCAATTGCACTTCAAGAAAAGGAAATACCATTTTTACTTATGAAGTAGCATCAACACTATCACAAAATTTAGAGAAATTTCAAATATCTAGATTGGCATCCTTCCACACTCCTTTATTATGATAATTTTCATTCACATGACATACTACAGTATTTCTATATTTCTATATTAGAACTGAAGTACATATTAGCTTCATCCGATTTCAATAGTAGGCAGAAGTGAAACAACCATTTTTTTTTTTACATTGACTATAATCCTAGTATAGCAAACTTCTGAACAAGTAAAATTGTTTTAGAAATCAGTCATATTAACAGAAAAATACAATTCAAATGCTTGATCTCTGGCTACAGCTAAGCATTTCAGTTGTTCAAAATCATGGCCAAAGAAAAAAATGTATTCTTGGTGGAACTTTCTTGAAAAAGTTCTCTGCAAATGAATTGGAGAACAATCTAAGTTAGATTTTGCATTAATGTCTTAGTTTGCTCCATATCCCATAACAGACACACATACAAAAAAAAAAGCTCAAAAATATTTTGTCTGCCAAAACACAGACAAAACTTACAAGTTTAATGGTTCAATTTTTTTATTCCTTAAAGGAAGCTAAAGAGAACAGTCAATTCATTCTGTGTTAGCAATTTAAGCGGGGGGACATCTGTGTTACTTTGAATGCTTCTTTATTCACCTGTACTTGTGAGGAATCCTGGCAATGTCTTTCATAATGAAATAAATTGAGAAGAAGATTATGAGCAGTTGGAGTTATTCTGGCAAAGGCATTTTTTTACAGTTCTCTGAGGATTCTGATTATTTTAGAAATGATGTTTCCCTTGCCTGTCTCTCTCACAGAGTCTTTTGCGCTCCTATTTTTCATCCAAACTGCACTTGTGTACAAACCAGTGAATATTTAAAATCAAAAAAATGCTTCTAAGTCTTTAAAATACACGGCCAATCATTATCTTGGTATTCACTGCAGTTAATCATGATGCATTTATTAATGTGTAAATATCAGACATATCCTTTGGCTTTCCACTCTCTGCTTGCAATTCATTAACATATTGTTATTTTAAATTATTAGTCTATGATTTTCACTGGATTGATCACACATGTGTAAAAGCATTTTTGTATTCTGAATGCATCAAAACAGCAGAATCTCTAGGCAGATACTAAGTGGGATTCACTGAAACACAATGTTAGTTCTAATGGATGGATGATTGTGTTTGGTCTTTTGAAACTTTGAAGTATAGGTAAGTCTTGATCACACAAATTAATAAATCCTAAAGCTGGAGTTAACAATAACCATTACACCCAAATTCTGCAGCTTAGCCCAGCCAATTTTTCAAAAGGTCAGGTTGTGAACTGGAGAAGATCAGGGAGGTCCACCGCATAGCTTTGTTGCCAGGCATCTCTCGTCTGGATTGTTGCAGGCATTTATTAGTATTCGTCAGCAGACTCAACAAAGCAAACAAGAAATTCAAGCACGAATAATAAAATGAAATGCTGCTATATAACCCTTTGTCATTCTGCAAATATGGGACTTTTTAGCTACATTGTTCCTAAACCTGGGTTACTACTTTAATTTTTCTCCACAGTGCTGACTGAATGAGTATGCATGTGTGTTAAATGCAGAGCTCCCTTAACAACTGCAGGACTGCCATTTAATCTGTTGGTAGATGGACCATTTCCTGTGGGAACTCTAGCTATGATTTCCAGATCCACCAAATAAATCTCAGATTAAGATTCCAAATGAAACCTGCCTTTGGCAGATAAAAAATGTCAAGATGGATATAAACAGTAAAATTATAAATTATCTAGGTGTTGCACGATGACTTGATGTGCATTTTTTGTTTACACTTTCCCCGATATCACAACTATACAAGGCATTCATCAAATGTCACACTTTCATAATATTGGAGGCATCATTAAAACTGTTTGGCTAAGGACCTTGAAGTGTTTAAGCAGTAGCTCAAAAGTATATTTGTGCAAAGTAGAAGAATAAATTTACATATCAGCAGCAGCTCATAAGGGATGGGTAAATATTCTGTTTATCTCTCATTGTAATTCAGGTTAGTTTAAATACAGGGTTTCAGGATATCATTACAGCCTATATGGAGTTATTACATAATTTCCAAACACAGTGTCCGCTAGAGTTTTACTAAGCATGCTGTGTTTATGTTTCCTAAACCAGCTAAAAACAAAGTAAACCCTCCCATCCCATTTTTCTTTTGCTATTGTCATACCAGACAATTGCTTTTCACACATAAGCCCTTCCATTATCTAAATCTTAATGATCCAGAACTCCCTTTTATTTAGAAAGGGTCATGTTTCCTGATGCCCATCAATTATAGTGAAAATTCTCTTATCCAAATGTACTCAACCTCCTCTGCAGCAAACAACTAAGTCTTTGCTGAAGAAGAGTTCTAAACAAAATCTCAGAAAACTACAGCTTTAGAAGTGAAGAAAAACTTCGCAAATTTAAGTGTCTGACATAAATGCCATGCTGCATAATTTGCCAGTAAGACACCTTGCTCATGCACCTTCTTCTCTAAGTAAATGATCTACTAAGGATGCAGGTGAACTCTCGTTAGGTGTTTCCAATGCACACACAGAAGAACCTTTTTTAATAAATATTTTGTTATGTCTTTGCTCTGAACTTAAGCTTCATTCTAGTTGTTATTAAAACAGAAGCAATGAAGGTTTCTACAGAAGAAAGTAATGAAATTCCTCTTGCACTTGTGCTAGGTCTTCTAAAGCTCATAAAAAATGCTCTGGTAATAAGTGCTGCTCTCACTGAAGCACGTTTCAAGACATTCTGAAGTTAGCTGCACTCATACTTTAAACACTTCAGCAATTCAAAGTGCATTACTTCAGGGTTTGCATTCTCCGCATCTTTAGTGTTTGGTGC
This sequence comes from Tapera naevia, assembly GCA_033556795.1. NCBI lineage: Eukaryota > Metazoa > Chordata > Aves > Cuculiformes > Neomorphidae > Tapera > Tapera naevia. The sequence continues at coordinate 13,791,542 of JAUMJJ010000023.1, read as the reverse complement.
AGATAAGGCACTACACATTTTCAGTGTACTGTAAAGAATCTAACAAAACCATATTCACAACACTCCAATAAGTCACAACAATCCAGATACTGGATACTTAAATGTGCTTCTGATGAGGAGCCTTTCTGCATGCAGCTTTGGTCAGAAACGCACCATATTTTAACATTCAAAATGTACAAGGAAAAAATGGGATGGAATAAGGAAACATAAGGATTTGTACACAGGAAAGGGTGATTATATTTACAGTAGAGACCAAACAGTATTCAATGATTTTTTAGTTAGCATTAGCTCCTTTTTATCTTTTAAGTCATGGCACGCTATGCCCATCTTTTTCCATGCAAGATGTTTTCTTCATCTTCCATACTTAGTCTTGCTCAACACTCTTTCTGTGTCTGACTCATGCGAGATCACCTTCTCAACCTCCCTTCTACTTGGTATACTGTGCAGAGAAACATGCAACTACACTTGCCACTCTACAAGGGGACCTCTGACAGCTAGCACACAGCGAGTCCAATGCTGAAAGCACACATGTAAGACACTAATCAACTAATCAACTGAGTCACGTGTGTGAAAAGAACTCTGCATATCACGTAGATTCTCCTGTGTGCACACCCATATAATATCCAGGTCTTCTTTCTTCCCCAGGTAAACAGCATTCCTTATTGCTAAAAGAGGGAAGGAGAGAAAGAACAAGCTCATAGCATCTCCTGTTGAGGCATGTAAAAGAAAGACTTCAATACAAGTGTGGTTTATTCTGCCTCTACTACAGCCTTGGAAGAAGGGCTTCAGACTACTTTCGACTGTTTACAGCTGTAAAGGGTGTTTTCTGGAGAAAGGGAAAACAGTACCACCTTTAGCAATTAGTTGCTTTTTGAGCCTAACAGAGCATCGTGTGAAAAATCTTCACAATATATTATTCTCTAAGCTTCCTTTACCCCTTATTCTTTGTGTGTCTGTGTGTTAGCGTGTGTCTGTGTATGTTATGATTACACAAAAGTAATTCCAGACAAAAAAGCCCTTGTAATTACTATTACCAAACCCACAAAAAAGTACATTAAACCAATTACACAACAAGAAAAACTTACTACTTCTAATAAGACAGTCTACAAAAGTTGTTGAGTTTCAGTTCTAGAAAGTTAGCAAAAATAGGTGATTCATTTTACTTAACTTTGGCTTTAATTACCATGAAGACAAAAATGATGGCTGGCAATTAGTGGAACATATAAATGGGAGTAAATAAATGCAGAAATATTTCTAGAGAGGTTTTATTTCCTGAATACTATTCATTACAAAAAAACTAAGAAATATTTTTGTAAGCAATTCACTGGCATATACATACCATGATCATGACAATGCAAGGAAAGATATGGATAGATTCATAACAGTAAGCACCACACGTTCATGCAAGACCAATGTACGCACAAACACACAATGCAACTAAGACAATTGTCTATATCTAAGCTTATAATATGCATACGTGTCTGAGCAGCTATATATACATAACTTGTTCATTAGGTTTGCATATCTGTTCTCCCTTTCTATTTCTCCTGAAGAATAGCTCACCACCAGATAAAACATCTTTCAGATTTCACTGCACAAGCAGATTCTGCAATTCTGTTCCAATCCACATTATCAGCTCTCCTTAAATCTGGAGTCTCCTCTGAACTACAGTTTCCAGAAATGCAGTTTTAAAGTATTTTTACAAGCCACACAAACATTCTTTTAAAGGATAAGAAGCCACAGCGAAGGCATCTATATGGATCACAAATAAGAGTTCACATCCAATTCTTACAGGTGACATTGGTTCATTGACTTACATGTCAATATTTGCTTTAAGTAGTTGTTTAGAAATACATATGTATCTCTATGGTTGAAAAACATAACCATCCTTTAAGGAAGCTAACCACTCTGCCATTAAAAATAATCAATCTGTTATCTTGTTTAAGGAAATTCCAGATAATAATTACTCAATGCTTTTCATTTTGGAGTCAAAATTATAAATTATTGTCAAAATAGACCAAACAGTACAAGACTGTATAATACAGAATAAGTATAGCTGTTAAAACATAGTACATGATATCAGTCAAATGAGACACAAATTTAACTCCAGTATTTGCACACTCGCCACTTTCCTACCCTGCTAACTCTTTTGGAAAACTGACATACTGAGTTCTGAACATACATATAAGTATGAAAAGCACCCAATTTCAGGTTCCCTTCTGTTTTGGCACAGTATTAATGTTTGTGCAGTTTACGTCACATATATAAACCATGCTAAAGCAACAACTCCACCCAGGTGCAATGTGCTTCCCCCCCTACATCCGTGACTGCAATGCAAAGATATGCATTTGTTTGACAATATAGAATTATTTTTATAATGGACTACCATCCTAGGCTTTCTAGCTTGGATCCTGAATATTTTTAATTTGAAAAGCACAGAGTCTTTACTGGCGTGCTTCAAATGCTCCTGATACATTCTCTCAAGTATTCTTAGAGAAAAATGAAAAAAAGTCACTATCCTCCTATTAAAAACTAGGTGCTGTGGAGATAAACAGTAGATATATATTAGGTACTAACCCAAAATAATAAGCCTTACACATGGACTGTTCTTTAAGTCTTCCTAATACACCAGAACAGACAAATGCTTTCAATCCACAAGACATATTATATTCCAAACAACATGGAAAGTAAAAAAGAAAATAAAATCTCAACTATCAAACACCTCAGGTATACTCTTCTTAAACACTACCTTTTTTCAAGTACTTTATATTATAACATCCACTAACAGATTACATATTATCCCACATGATCGCCATAAACGCATCACATCTCCACACCTAACATTTTTGTTATTTTTTAAAAATTCTCATTGCTTGAATTTTCACCCAGTCAGTTTAATTTAATCTCAGATGTGCTTTATTATCCTTATTTTTTGATTTATAATTTACTCTCCAACATTTCAATACTATTAAAAAATATATTTGAAGAGGTCCTTATAGGATTATTCTAAAAATAGCTTTTAAAATTCTAGTTTACAAGTAAGGAGCAAGTAGATACAGTAGGTACCAGTTGAAGATGACAAAGCAAGTGGAACACAAAATAGTACAGATTTCCCCACAGCTATTAAAACAGGAGATTAAAAGTTGCTTTGATTCAGTACTTCAATGAGAAAACACATCAGGAAGTCTACCAAGGGCACATATTGAACATTATGTAGTTGTATTTTATCTATTACCCTCACAACAAGAAAATGTAATTTAATTGTTCATACACAAATAAAATTCTATGAGAAAAAAAGATTTCCTCATCCAAACCAGTATGATGACCTGAGATTTAGCCATAATCCATTTTTTTAACTTCCCTAGGGGTAAAAATATAAAGCATTATGTGACTTATTAACAACTGATCTATAAAAAGAGTATCAATTTTACTTTTTGCCTATATAACAACTTCTATTGGATACAAAACCACGTGTTAGTTTAAAAGAAAACCTTTCTGAAAAGCACAAAATATTAACTTAAGGCATCAGAAAAATTACACACATGAAATTCAGTGACTATTGAGTTTCTAAAGTTATCTATGAGCAGCAGCAGAACATCATTTCTTGTAATTAAACAGAAATATGCCACAGAGAATCAGTTTAGGGTGTTCACTTGCCTACTTTGGAGAAGTTAACCTTTTGAACCATTCTTAGGGTATGCTGACCCCTAAAGGTCTAAAATTACTAAAACTGACTAAGTTATTACACATTTAAAGTATAAATTGTCAGAATACATTTCTCCACTGTTACTCCTCCATGACTATTTTGGTTTTAGAATCATATCATAAAATCATAGAATGGTTTGGATTGGAAGGGAGGTTAAAGATTACCTAGATTCAATCCCCCTGCCATGGGCAGGGACACTCCCACTAGATCAGGTTGCTCAAAGCCTCTAAAATATTTTTAACTTCACGCAGTATTACCTCAAAATTCTATGAATTAAAGGGGGCTACAATTACACAAAAATATAAACAGAAATTCCTTTATATTTGTAATAAATGCAGATCTCCAAGATGGAGTACTTCTTCTTTCTTCTAAACAAGAGACTCCATGAGAAACTTGATATTTATTATCTTTTGAGAAAGAATACATAGTCTAAAATTCAAAAAAAAGAAACATACAAGATGCCATATAAGAGTCATCTTTAATGCTGACACTCCTTGTTTTTTGTGTTTTATTGGGGTGGGGTTTTTTATCTGCACATAGACATTTACTGGAAAAAAATCCACCATTTTTGATGTTCCAAAGATCTCCCGCCTGTGTCTTGCCACTTCTTCAATCTACACATTATTCTCTACTCACAAGCCACTTTTGACAATTCTCTTCTGTAAACTCACACAGTGTGCTCTCAAACTCAGTGCTTTTTTTTTTTTTTTTTTTTTTTTTTTTTAATTTCTGCCATGAAATAGAGAAGAAGGTGTCTGAGAGTAAAATTTTGGTCATTCAAATACAAAAAGATCCTTCTATCCTGATGGTGGTGAAAACTCCACCAACCATGGAAGTTCCAAGTTAACCAAGGCCTCCTTTATCTCCAAACCTACCTTACCATATTCAGTTGAGCTAATAATCAGAAATTCATTAACATTAGAAGGTGACTTAATCATACTCCACCCAGGCATGAATAGCTAAGAAAGTTGTTTTAAGGCAGACTTCAGATTTGTTACTAACCCATTAAGAAAAAAAGATTGCGAAGTAAAGTGCAACGTACACACTACGAATTGAAATAAGACTTCTCAAAGTTATACAAAACCAAAAACATTTTCAATAAACCCAAAAATAAAAATAAAGATGATGATTTACATTCCTGTAGCTGCTCTCCTGTTACCTGAAACACTTTTAAGAGGCAGCATGGCATTGTGGGTTTTTTCTTTTCTTCCAAAGCCAGTCATGTATCGGCAAGAACAAATACATTCCAGTCACTGCCTAGCACTGGTACAACACCTGAGGTTCCTTATTAATATCTTAAAAGTCCTTACCTTTTGACCACTTTTCCATTTGTTCTTCTGAACTTGTTTGATCTGGCACTGAGTGCAGTTTTTGCTTGGAGATTTCAGAGCTAGAATAAAGCAAACTCTAGCTAAATAAACTTGAAACAATGTATTATAACACACCTATAGTTTTTGTCTTCATTTGACAGAAAAATTTACAAGATGATTTAAATATTTATAACAGGACAATAAAGTGTGTGTACTTAAACAGTCAGTGATAACATATTTCTCAGTAAAATAGTTTTCTTTGCACATCTAATTTTTCTAATGGTTTGGTTCAGCTTTCTGTTGTGTATAACACCTTCATTGAAAAAAATGTATCAGTTTAACTTCTTTCTCTGGAGTCTCATCTTGGAAGTACATGGTACTGAGCATAGCCCAAATCGCACTGAGTGTTCCACTAGAGGCAATGAGACTGCTCACTTTAGTAATTATTATAGATGCTGTTATGTGCTTTGCTTTACAAGATTCTTTCTCCTGCTTTCCCTTCCTGGATAAAATACAGGTAAAGCGGCCAATGATCACCCCAACTCTGAATTTGCAGGTTTTTCTAAACAGCTAAATAATCCATCCTAATTTGTGTACACATATTGCTTCAGACTATAGAGTTAATTACACAGTTGCAGTATTTCATATAATCAAAGATCTTCAAGAAACAACCCTCAATACTCAAAAATAAAACCTACAGTAAAATGTTATGCTTATTGGGTAACATTTTGAATGTTAAAATATATGCTGTCTTATATATTAAAAAGCGACTATATTCTGTATCTCAACGAAATCTAAAAAAAAATTGTAACCTTGGTAATACAGTAAACTTGCTGCAAATTTTATGACCTATACCTCTCTAAAAATTTATTGTACAAAGGACAAATTTCCACCTTTAACTACAAAGTTGTGCTTATTTTATATTTTCTTTATTTTATCTACATTTCTTAAGATACGACATATGCCTTGAAGAGGCAGTGAATGGATCATAAAAATACCCAGAGTGTTTATCAGCACCCATCGTGCTGATAAGAGTTCAAAAAAAAAAAAAAAAAAGAAACTAAGAATACCTTTTAAAATTCTTGAAATTCAAGCATATTATACCAAGACATATGTTCTAATTAATAAAGCAGCAGAAGAAATTATTTTCCCATACAACACCAAAAAGGCAGATATTTTAATTTTTATCTTTGAGATTATAAAAACATATAATAATTGTGCAAAAACTTAAAATTCAACACTAACATTTACATTAAGCATTTAAGAAAGACATATTTAGCTCATATTTGTTGTTAACTATAAATGTGCATGAGAAAAAAAGAATTGTGATTCGACACGCTTAGGTCTTAACAAAAAAATAACTTCACCTCATATCACAGAACATAGGGTTCCTTAAAAGAGCCCTTCAAATGAAGCTGTACACTTCTTTTTCAATTTTGTGTAACTGTGTTGATTTGGAGTTGGCAATCTTTTTCTAAGTTCCTCATTTACTTTTGGATTAGCTGAAAATATAGAAGGTTATTAATATCAAGAAGTAGGTTTCTGTCAATGAAGCCATTTCCCTACATATTGCACAAAAAGGTTCATAATAATTGCAGTATTTTAATAAGATATTCATATAGCAAGACATGAAGAAAATACGGTATTTAATAACCTCTGGAGTATTTTAAAACATGTCTTAGGGCCTTAATGTGCCTAGTAATATACTATTTAAAACCATAATTTTATCCCTCCACAATATACAGTCATTCTTCCTCGTCATTTACCCAGCTAATGAATGCCAGCAATTAGTAAAATGTAATCCCATTGCACAATCATTTTAATGCTTTTAGCACTCAGAAAAGTAAACACCAAATTAATACTGCTCAAGCCATATCAGATCCTAGTTGGAAGCAAGCAATTATAGTTCAGCTCCTCAGGTGTAATTAAATGATTGGAATGATTTAGTTCCATAAATGCAAGTTAATTCATAAGCAAGCAACAAATATACTGGGAGTAATTACAAGAAACATTGACAGTCTAAGCAGGGCATGTGCCTTCAAGGTACCTGATGTAGGAAAATGCTGCCCTCTCCTGGAAAAAATAGACTATAGCATGGGAATAACGGCGATAAGTCAAGAGGCTCATTTTACAGACTTTTCTTCATAGGTGAAATATGTTTTGCTAATTAATAGGAAATTTACACATAAAGAAAACAAAAAATACTGTTGATATCAGATTCAGGCAATTTTTTGAAGTCAAACAGAAAGTCCTGTTGGGAGTCCCTGGGGTTTGCAGTATAATTTCCCTATTAACAGAAATAAAGAGTTAGCAAATACAACAACAAAATATTTCATATCCTAAGTATATAAACTGGTTGTTCTGAACACTAACGCTGCAATAGGTATCTAACCTATGCACAATACTTACATATCATTCAAGATGTATCTTACAATAGGTACTTCAAACATAAGGTGTTTTTAGAACCAGAACTTATTAGACCATCACTCAGTGTTAAACTTCACCGTATCAACAACCACGAAGGTTTTTCTAGGAGGACTCTCCAGAAAAATTAAATACAATTATTTTATTGCTTTTCTTTACTTTCAGTTAAAGACAAGCTGTTAATAATCAATCTGTCTAATACTCAAAATAAATTCAGGTTGGAGATTAAAATGAAATATACTGGTGGGCTGAGACAATATTGAAAAGGCAAAATGAAACTGTAATCTGAACTGTGGAGTTAAGTTTAAATGCTAATTTCCTTATTCCTAATTTCCTATAACTACCTAGTTATTCAACTAGTATTAGTGTTATGACTACCACTTGCATATCATGCATAGAAAACTAAAAAAAAATTGTCCTTATCTGTTGAATATATGCAATAATCACATGACTAAATAATTAAATACAAAAATGCCTACAAATATGAATATGAATTAAATGAGCACCTTCCTATTAATGAAAGAAATCACAGATCTATCTAATTTGCCCTCTAAAAAAATAACAAATGCTTCACAATGCTGCATATAGTAACATGGCAGAAAAATCAAATGCTGTGGTCAGAATATGACTATTTTTCACACACAAAAACTGACTGTAAGAAAGCTCAATTCAAAAGACCCTGATGACTTTAAAAGACTGAAATTGTTCTTTTCTAATAGCACTTCGGTATAAAAAAATTTCTTTCTTCCAAATCTCTCTATATATTTCAAAACAAACCCAAGCTGTGCACAAATACATTCATTGTTACTTTACCTACTGTGGAAATGAAAGAAATTATTTTAAGAAGTCATATTATTAAAAGTTTAAAATGTACAGCACATTTGCTTTGCCCTTTGATGTCACAGTCCTATTTTTCTATTCAAATCTTGTACACTGTAAGTTAATTGCTTTTGGAAACTACTTATTATTCATGTAAAAATTAATGTGCCAATGTGTTTAAATCCTTTTAAATGACCATTCATGCATCTTTCTTCTTTAAGTACCAATGAAATCTGTCAAAGATATCAATGCAAGATGGTCTTAGAGAAAGTTCTAATAAAGATTTTTTCTGCTAACATAAGATTTTCATTTTCGTCAACTTTACTTAAATTCCATTAATTTTTTAAGCTGCTTTTAATAAATTCACAAGTAAAAAATTTTAGGCTCCATAGTCTGTCATTTGTGTTCCAGCTGACTTTATGAATATTAATAACAGTGTTATCCTGATTAAATAGGCTTCATATAAAATCCCTGTGAATCCTATAGCTCAGACATCTCATTTTTCCAACTCTTTATGAATTTGGATTCAGACATTAAACTGGAAAAAACCTTAAAAACAGATTCAATGGTACATGCGTCTACCCTTCAGTAAAAAATTAGATGTTCTAATGATTCAAATAATTAAAATTGATAGGACTATGTATTGAGACTTCAGGCTTTCTGTAAACATGCAACATATTTTAACTCTAATGAACATGTCAACATTTCACAGAACAAAAGATTAAGAATCTATTATAAAATAATAATTTCTGTCCTTATCCTTACCTTAAACAACAGATTATATGTTCTTAACTCTTCATATATGGAGTGTTGTTTTGCAGAAGTATGTCCCAAAGACAAAGAAATTAGTGGATGCCTAATTATATTAGCACACATATGAAACACATGAACATTCTAGCTTTGCATGGGTGAAAAACCAACATTAACATTTAATTGGTTTACACTTCAGCAAAACCAATCTTTTTCTAAAGAACGCATAATTGAAACACACAGGAAATTTTAACTGTCCTACAAAACTGTAACTGCATGAGTCTTCAACTGTCAACTTCTTCCCATGTTTGTATGTTTCAGTTATATGACAGATAAAAATGGAAAACTAAGGTCACTACTCTGCTTTCATTTATAATATATAGTGCTCACTAAAATTACTTGTATACTCCCTCATTATGTCAGGGATATATTCTGCAAAGATGGCCACCAAAATACTTTGCCTTCCAGTACCTTGAAATAGGAATGGATTTTACGAGAAAAAAAAAACCTAAACAAAATAATGGCATATTCAGAAGGATGGCATGCCCATTCTAGTTGTAATTACTCATTGACACAGACATCTAAAAGGAATTAAATAAAAACAAGAGGTATATAAAAATAGCATACATCTGCAAGGTAGGATGCAAGCAGTGCTTTACTTTTGCAGTTCTGAAAAGCCTGTATTACAGTTGTGGCAGTATTTCTACTTTCAGAGGAAAAAAACCCTGGAGTGTCTGCAGAATATATATTACACAAGGAAGCACCCCACATTAACAACAAATTTCAACCATCTGAACTGTGATGCTGACCCAAGGTATTTAGAATAGTGACAGTCCACTGTAGCTGCCAGAGCTTTCCCTTCCTGGGCAGGAGACTGGAAATTCCATCTTCTAAGCTGGAGTTAAGTTACTGACTCTCCCTCCCCATGAACTGAAAGCCTGTTGAGAGTCTTTTTTATGGAGCCCGATGACTGCAATCCCGTTTCCTTGGTCTTGCCTTGACAGGTTTTGAAGGCAACTACTGAATCACAGCCTTAGCCGCTGTGACAGGAAGCAGATGCTTGCAGGTGTGGGCTGAATTCACCCTTTCTTCACAAAAAGTCCTCAGGTCTTGACAGAGTTTTTGCACAAGGAGGACTGCCCTGCCTGCTCTGCCTCTGGTGGAACAAGACACCAGTTTCCACCATCCCCTAGAATGGCACCAAGCCAATCTTTGCCCCCTCTTAAGGAAGCAGTTGGCAGTTGCCCCTGACAGTGCAGGGACGGAGCTCTGTTAGGGAGGGCACACCATATACTTCATGGACAGGGAAATACAGAAATAATTTTATTATGATTTTCATAAGATTAATCAGATTACCAGGATCTCCCTAAAATATCCTGAAACATTTTGCTTCTGGCCAAGCTAAACTAAGAATCTTAATTTAAGAGGGTACACTACAAAAAACCCAGTTACCTTGTAGAAGCACTTCCCTAGGGAACAAACAGACGGTTTACTCAGGCTAGATGGACGCCAAGTTCTGATGCAGTGATACTGTCCTTCACAAAAAAAGTCACATTTCCTCAGTACCTTATGAATTTTACAGCTAATCCAAAATCTATGACAACCCCAAAAAAAAAGTTAAAATTAGCTTTGAGCAGTTATAAAAAATAGAAGTCAAAGAATAACTGAAATAGCCCTTTCAAATATTTGTCAAAGGTAGAATATCACCCATCTCTTAGATACTCAAAAACAGTAACATGAAACATACTTTGATATTGGATGAGTTACTTATTTTACAGTATTCTATTACTGTTACAGTATTCTATTACTTTTATACGCTTTTAAATACAAGTGGTTAATGCAAAATATCCTGTTTCTTTTTGAAAGAATATAAAACATTGGCAAATGGATTAATCCTGTAAATGGATGAATGAGTAGTACTTCAAATTTAATACTCCAGCATTGCTACAAAGACTTCAAGATTTTGGTTTACAGAGTAATTGCATTATTTAGAATCTCGATAAAACATTTTCCCAGAGGGAAAATGTCCCCCTCCTGCCCCCCTCCTATTTTGGTATAATTATCTCCTTTTGTATTTAGTAAACAATCTTAATCTTGCTTTCTCCTCTTCTTTCCCAGTTTTTATTTGTCCTTTGTCCTCCATTTCTTTTCGTTCGGTTTTGTCTTCTCTTTGACAATACATGCCTTGCCCGCTATCTCTTTGAAATGTAAAAAAAACTGCAGAAGATCTTGCCAAAGTCTGTTTCTCCTTTTTTTTTTAGCTTTTCTGATTTTGATGTGCATTCTGTGATGCAGCTTTATTCTGTGACACCTCCATTAACATTATTCTAACTGAAATGATGAAACTCTGATATGCTTTGGTCAAGTGTGGATCAACCAATTCATTTAGCCATTCTTCAGCTTCATAATAAACACTTTACCAGACTAATAACTCACTACAGTTAGATTTTCATAGCTTTCCATAGCTGTAAACAGTTTACAATCAGACTGTGATTCCCATAGCTTTTAAGGATAAGGATATACACATATATTTTAAAATAGCCACTGTTTTATCTGAAGTCAAAAGAATTTAGTAGACTAATTTAATAGAAACAGCACTACATCTTCATGGTTGTGAGGGCTATGTGCATATTACACTCTGTTGACAGGATCACAGTCAGCACACTAAAAGAAGTCATTAATCTCCTCTGTTTGGCACATTTGAGACCACATCTGAAGTGCTGTATCCAGTCTGACCCTCTCATGGATATCCTGAAGCAAGTCCAGCAGAGAGCTACCAAGATGATTAGGGGTCTGCAGCACATGACTCATGGGACATTTCAAAGAGCTGAGCTAGTTGATTTTAAGGAGAGAAGGCTAAAGCAGGATTTTCTTGGATTTTAGTTGCCTTGTGAGTGAATATAGAGAACGTGGGGAGAGATTCTTCTCTTGGAGACAAATTATAACACAAAATACTCAAGAGTTATGGGTAAGAGATTTTTCACTCTGGAACAAGTTGCTCAGAGAGGCTGCAGAATCTCCTCTGCTGGAGATGTGTAAAACTCATCTGGATAAAGCAAGCTGGTCTAACTTTGGAGATGGACCCATTCTGAGCAGAGGTGTGAACTGGCTGGTATTCACAGATCACTTCCTATCTACCTATTTGATTATTCAAAGGATTGGAATAAAAGAAAACCACCAGAACTAGTAATTCTACAATACACTAAATTCTAGGTTGCTTTCTGCTTTACCAGGCCAGCAGAGCAGGAAAAACAAACAAACAAAATCAGGAGTGAAGCCCAACCAAAGATGAGGTATGTGGTAGAAACGAAGAAAGCCAACAGGGAGGAAACAGTGTAACAACAGTATCAGTGCAGCATAGTGAAGACCACTTGTCTGGAGCACTCAATTTTTTTCCAGTTTGCTACATGACTGGATGTGGCATTAGGCCAAATGTGCAAGGCTAGTTTGCACACCCATCCTTCAGTTAACCAGTACTGGACCACTAATACAGGTATTTCACTTGCCCTTCTGAAAGCATTTGGCTCAAGACCCCAAACTTAAAAAAGAAAAATATAACTGTGACTGAAGAGCTCCAAAGCTAACTACAGAAGTCATTCAAGAAACATTTAAGTCTACAGTGCTTATGTTAGTAAAATTCATATTGACTATCTTGAAATTCCCAGATCCCTAAATCATAATTTCTTTTACTGCAAGAAGAAGTTGCTAGCCTAGATTTTACCATAAAATTAAAAATAAAGACACAGGCATTACGTGCCTATAAAAATGAGAAGTGGTAACTTAGTGGAGTTTCATAAACAACTAGTATAAGTAATAGCCCTAAGCAGAAATATTTTCCCTGCCAAAAGCATTCCAATTCAATTGTTCAGCTGCCTTCATAGGAAGAAGAAAGATCAGAGACCTAGTGAAGAAAAGGAGGTAACAAACCACACTCAAGCAGAGAAACTATTTATTCACCCAACTCACATTTCTCAAAGTACCTTCAAGTAGTGCCATTTTTTTCTGACAGCAAACACACTAAAAATAAAAAGCATAAAGGCTACAAACATTGTGGATCTGGGAGTCCAACCAAGAACTATCATGAGAGCCGAACATGCAGAGGGCTGTCAGAAACATGTCAGCCTTTCAAGAATCAGTCTTGTGTGCAGAGACCAAGGGGGGCCCATTGGTCTCTTGCAGGGAAACACAGCTGCACCAGTTACGTATTTTTCAGGCTGTTTTGAACAGCATGAAAAATAAAAATGCACTTTTACAGCTGCCATAAATCAACATATCCAATGCACTGGATCTACCCCAAATTATTAATCCATTCAAATTCAACAGTGTACTCCTGAGCCGCTGAAGATCACATCACCTGAAATTTCATGAACTAAACAGAACAGAGAAATAAAAAAACACTGATTCCAGATCAGCCAGTTTTGTTCTAAGTTGACTAAGCTGTCATTTTCTTAGATGACTACCTGAAGAAAAGGTTATCCTTTAACTAAAAGTGCAACTTCTCCCTACAATACGCTTGCACAGTAGTAAGAACATTGGAACACTTAGTGTAGTTCAGGTGTAAACACAGACATACTTTTTGACTCAATAAACATATAGTCTCTCCTCAGCTTCTGAATTTTACTTTAAACCTAGCAATTAGATCCAGTAGATAGTGTTTTCATTGACTACAAGTAGTAACTTCATCCTTATAAGTGAGAATCAGAGGGAGTTACAGTGGAATGACACACTTCAGGACATGCTTGTTACCCTCTAAGACTACTTCAGAGTGTTTTCAGCACCTGTGCATTGGCTGTGTGCTTTACAACACGCTTAACATACATGAAGTATAACATGCTCTATCAAGTGCTGTTGCTTACTGAGTTATGATTAGCAGGCTATCTAATTAATCCAGATGCTTCTCTCAAACTTAATGCAACATCAAAGAAACCTGAAGGCCAGTACCACTTAAAATAGCAAGATACACATCCAGAAATGTTCTTGGACCATGAGAGAAGAATCAGATATTCTGAGGTGGACCAGAACTCTATGAGAACTGGAGACAAGTCAGTGAACGTGTGTTGAGAATGTCTAGAATTTAAAGGGAACATAAAAATCCAAGAGACTAAACCTGCAAATATGCGGCACAATGGAGTTGTTGCACTGCTACCTTTTCTTGCATCGACAGGGGAAGTTACAAGATTAAAGTGAAGTCGCCACTGACTCTAAATCATTGCCAGATAGCTGGCAAGAGAAACTACAAGAAAAAAAAAAAGAAAAAAAGAGGCATTAGCTAAAGCTAAAGGATTTTAGATCACCAGTCACATTATCACAGCTATCTCTGACAGATTGATCTGTCAAAACTTAAGAAAGCAATACAAATCATGACCACATACAAGCTTCCCAATCATACTGCTGCATTCTTTTTGTTTATATGAAGGAAAACAATATATTTACCTTCAAACCTCAGTTTGGAAAATACTCAAAACCTCCTCTTAGCTAAAACTTACCAGAAAAAGTAACCTTCATCTAGTAGGAAGGAAATCCCTAATGCGGGGGAAAAAAAATCTTCATCTAAATTGTTAAAATTACAAAAAATTGAAAACTCCAAGAAAAAAGGTATTCCAAAGAGAGGTGCAGGATGACTTTAAGTAGAGGCAGAACTGTCAGATCACCCATAATGAAAGCCCTGTCTTTTCTGTTCTTGTTCAACCAATGAAACAGTTCAGCTTTTTCAGCTTTTTTTTTTTTTTAAAAAATGCGTTTGAATAAATAGATCATTCTCATTCCTCAATCTTATAATCTATTATAATGACATAAAACACAGGGAGTAAGAAAGCTGGACAGACTTACTTTAAAAAAAAATTATTTACTGGGTTTTGAATAAAGGTCATTTTAAACCCTTAGTAAGCATGTCAGTCAGCTAAAAGCATGAAAGTAATTTAGAGTGAAGAAGCTCTAAAGATCCTCTGAGAACATAAGCTACAGAGAGGTTCATATAAGTTGTGGTTACATAACTGACAGAAAAAGTTCTTATTGGGGGCTCTGAGCCTTAAAATCAGATTCTTTCTATACAGACAAATGGAAAAGCAAAACAATACAAAACAAACTGGAAAAATACAAGACCTAGAATTATCTAGTCAGTTTCAGCAAGGTTATTCTCTTCAGTTTTTTGTAAAAAGAAATAGATGGACATTCTCTTCCTTCTTGCAGCCTCATCATAAATTCAGACATCCTGCATTCATTATGCCTTGATTCATCAAGCCACACTCGTGTTTCCGTTGCCAAAGCACTTGACACCAGAGGTGAAAAGAATAAATTATGTGAGGTTGCAGACAGCTTAGTAAGCAGCTGAATCTTGGCCCCACATCAGTTATTCCTGGGTGAAGCAAAGCAGTTCTAAACCCACTTACCAGATGAAGGAGGCAAAATCCTTACTTCGCACTTGTGAAACCCAGGCTTATTTTGATGACTGCTTTCTCTTGCACATAATCTTGCTGAAGAGTTTAGGGCTTGTTTGTCAAATGGACATTAGAAGTTGCACTGCTTGGCATCACTAAAAACTAAAGAAAACAAGACTTTAAGCTACAGTAGCATAGATAAAAGACAAGATGAAAAAGGCAAAATCTGGCCAACAGTTCAAATACTCAGCAGCTCTGAAGACATTCTTGGGCATTGCGAAGCTGCAAGACTTGTAGATTACAGAGTTTTACCTCTCCTTTTATGTTGAAGCATCTGACAAGTGTCTAGGATGGCTTCTGTGCCTACTCACAGTACTGGAAAAAATCCTAAATAGCTTCCTGTTTCAAGTCAAACTGAGGGGAAGTAAAGGAGAAAGTTTTTTGGAATATTTCTTAAACACATTATGAATGAAGGCAACTTCGTTTTAATGTTGTGCCTTAATGACTCCTTGCTGTCAAAGGCAAATCTTAACATGTTCAGGTTTTAATGTAAAAACACATAATTTTTCCGCTAAAATTATGTCACATTGACACTGCTTTCATCTTCATCACTGCTTCTTCTTTTAATTTCTATTAGACATTAAAGCCACAACATCTGATCAATTATTTCCATTTGTAAACACTTATGCCAGTATGTCACAGCCCTCTTAAGTTAAAAAAAAATAATTTTTTGTTTTTATCAAAGATACTCACTAAAAGAGCGAAACCCAAGGAAAAGTTAGTTTAGTTCTTAAAAGGTCTTCCACAGCGTTTTCAGAATAGGTTGAAAAAAAACACACTTACTCTCAGACATGCATTAATAGACATCTCCCAAAAAACTGTTTCTCAAGACATTTGAGAAGTCCAAAGACCCTACAACTAACAAACTTGTGCTCTGATCACAATTTTTTTTTAATCAGATGAGATACAGTTTTGTTTCAAAACATTTTGGATAACATCATATAATTTTTATGAACTTCTTTAGAACTGAGGTGTAACATTACTCTGAATGAACTTCTTTATCAGTTGGAAAAAAATTTTGCTTTTATTTACAGAATTTACAGTAAACAGTAGCACTTTTATATAGAATTGTATTACATAGGATTACAGTTAAAAAGATGTCAATTTGTTATTTATATTAGATGTGGGATTTTTAAGAGTTGCAGATATATAGACATTCCTTAATTTCCCTGATCTCTGTAATGAACTGAATAGCTGCATTACAGGAAAGGAAGCACAGTATGTACTACTAAACGAGTTCTCAATGAAGTACCTGGTATGATTTTACTTTTCCTGGTAATTTTTAAGATAAATTTGGGAAGTGTATATTACACCAAGTATAAAACAAGCTAGATGGGCAGATACAGCTGGAGTGTTCGGAATCTCAGTCTGATAGCAACACATGGTATTTTTTGTAAGTTTTCTCTCATAAGTGCAAGACAGTGAATGTTTGCTAAAAGAATTTTACATCCAGGAGGGCTTTTGAAATAAGAAAGATACTTTTAAACTATGAAGAGAATTATAATTTTTTGCCTAATATTTAGTAACCTTCAGATACTGTAATTCCACTTCAGATCCTGGAAAAACATTCTGGAGACAAATATTAGTCTACCACTGGATAGTAAAGAGGAGGAACAAAATTACATTTCAAGGGGAAACTGTTTTAATTAAGAGTTACCTTGTACACCTGCACAGCAGTCACCTTCAGTACAGTCTGAGAAAAAGCGTTACAGCCCACAACTGTGTTTATTCTTTCTACCATCAAATTCTAAGTCCACACAGCAAGAAGCTGAAGTTTTCTCGCAGGCAAACTTACATTACCCTATATTTATGCTACAGTAGTGCAGAAAACTTCAACACCCTTAACTGGTTGACTATAGATCCTAGGATAGCAGTCTCTTGATACAGCCACTGCACCCTAATCTGTAACATTTATAACAAAGGAATCTTTCCTTGGTAATCAATCCTTTTATACTGTTGGGGTGCAATAAATAAAACAGTGGACTGGGTCCATTAGAAATGGCCGCATGATGATCCTGAAAGAAATCGCACTGTATGAAAAAAACCCACAAGGTGAGCTTAATCTCAGGGAGCTTCATTTACATATCTGTCCTTCTGCAGTCTAGTGGACCTTTACCATTTAGAAAGAAAGCCCAGTCACATGAGAAGCAGAAGCTTACTGAGTGCTATACTAGAACTTCAAACTTTTTAACGATTTGGTATGCAGAACCCTTTACCTTGAAGCCTACTTGACAAACTAAAGGTTTGTGGCCATGCGACAATGGCCCTTCCTTTTCTGAAGCAGAAGTTCCAAGTTACTAATTATAATACAACTTATAAAAAAAACAAAAGACCCTTCGTAATCCCAGCACTTAACTAGAAGAGGTGTTCAGTGACACTAGTTCAGCACCTAGGGCTGCTGAATCATCGCTCATTGCCACTGCTCTCTGACATGATGTAACTCAGGTAACAGTAGCAAATTACTGACCTCAGCGACACCGGCACTTTGACAGGAGCCCAGAAACCTGAAGTCTGTAACAACCAATAGATGTGGAAATCACTGCTTCTGTGTAATAACTGCAGCTGATCAAGGACGTTTTGGAAGTCAACAGTTCTAAAAGATGTCCAGCTTGACAAAATACCTGTCAGGTTTAGTAAATTTTTTGTGGACACCATGGGGAGAAGTCTATTTCTTAATTGCCCTAGGACTCAACAGCTCCAAAACATTACATATGAAAAATATGTTGCTGAATGTTACAGCGTATTTGTTCAATATTTGTGGTAAGATGAGGGGCAGTCATTTCAGTTAGCTACCTACATGTCTCAAACTTCAGCTTGCAAATTGGTTACTTAGAGGCTGACTCCTCCTTTAGTTCAGACCGACACAGACAGTCAGCTGAGGTACCTGAATGAGCCATCTCCCTACAGGATAAAATCAACAGTGCATGTTCTCTGTGGGGACCTAGAATCCATTTTATTTTCCTGCCAAACCTGAAAAAATAGTTAAATTTCCTCATCCTCAAGTCACACCAGAGATACGATTCTAGATAAAATAAGCCTCCCTGAGAGAAGATGCTCCTGATAGGAAGCTATTTATTTACAGAAACGTATTCTTAAATTATTAGTTCCATCATCTACATAGCATTTGGATCCCATCAACAACATCTCCAGCATACACAAGGCCATTTAAACAGGACCAATCTAATTTCTCATTATTATTGTAGCAACAGTTCCATTCTTACCCATAGACATGTTAATTTGGCTACAGGTAACATGGTTATGACATTCCACATCTAATCACAAAGGCCCAGCGAGCAGCTTTATTTGCTACAGACGTGAAGCAACCCCACTGCCCGTGCACTCAAAGCACTAGTGTGGACACTCTGGCTTTGTGCAGAGGAGTCACAGTCGTGGACTTCTGCAATACCTGTTTACTCCTTTGAAAACCAAAAATACTCGAACTCTAACACTACAATGGAAGTAAAAAATCTATAGTAGGAAAGATGGTTCTTACAGGTTCCATTTCATTCACTTGCTATTTTCCACAGTAGTAGCATGTTTTGCAAGTGAAGGGGATTCAATCTACTGCCCTTGGCATTCATCAGGACCATACTGTGATTTATATTGAGAATTCCAAGCATTTATCTGATCTTATAAATAAATGTAAAATACATAAAACAATTACCCTAGTGTAAAATTGATTTTTATATTTCTGTAACCAGATTTTGTCTATGCTACATATATCTATGTTTGAATACAATTCAAAATTAATAATAGGTATAATTTATTTTCTGACTTTTCATTACCTTGACATTTTAACAATCTTTTTTTTTTATGTACTTGGGCTTTAATTTCATCTAGGGCTTTAACCCAGCAGTTCCTTTTTTAGAAAGGCACAATGTGTCTTGAAGAATATCTGTTCAAGGAATAAGTCTGCTAAAAGAATACATTGGCCTTTTAGCAGACAAAAAAACAGTATAAAAAATAACAGAATTTTACAAAAAAGATCACTAGATTAGGAGAGAAAATGCAGCACTGCTTGTAAATGGCAGAAAAACACATACTGGAAAAAATAAAGAATTAGAAGTAGAAAGTAGGGTTCTGAAGCTGGTGGTTCTGGAAAATTTCTAATACACAGCTTAGCTTGGTTTTCTTAATAGCTGAAAAAGATAACCAAATAAGTATTTTTCCTTCTAAATGCAGTCACAACTTTGAATGCCAAAATGCTACGAAATTAATATAGAGATTAACCTGAATATGAGCCTTTCAGTGGTTCATGAAAAATCACATTACCGAGCAATTTTAGGGACTTAGATATAAATTATACAATGTACCAACCTAATAGTTTACTTTCTTTCCTTAGCACAATAAATTATCATCACTTCAATAACTATCCTCAGTGTTTTACTCTCTCAGACATATGTATGTTGACTTCAAAGAAAGTCAACTGTGTCTCACTACCATGCTCAAATATACTTTGGATGCAAGTGCTACGGTTTACAGAGAAGCCTTTGAAGGAAATCAAAAGGCTCAGAAATAGAGAAGGTCAAAGAGAAAAATAAAAAGACAAGACAAAAGAATACACAAGAAAAATTTCTTTTCTCCAAGGTGGAAGCTCTTTCACAAAAGCAAGGAACCCAATTCAGCCATGCTGCATGTACACAAACATACACGATAAAACATGAAAAAAAAAATCCCAAAGAGATTTTGATGAATAAATATGAAGAATGGCACAGCTAAATGGGCTGATACCGAAACTGCAACTTTCCATGCAGGGCAAGCAGAAGTCCACGACTGTGACTCCTCTGCACAAAGCCAGAGTGTCCACACTAGTACTTCGAGTGCACGGGCAGTGGGATTGCTTCACGTCTGTAGCAAATAAAGCTGCTCGCTGGGCCTTTGTGATTAGATGTGGAATGTCATAACCATGGTGGTCTAGACTGCTATGAGTAAAAACAACACGTCCCAAAATGAGTGCCCCTTGGTCTGAAGTGGCTGTGATCAGGATGAGGCATGTTTAGGAAGCAGTCCCTTGAATGCCTTGTGATAAACACACATGGAGAAAACAACACGAAAGAACACTGTAGCTAACTGAATAAAAGGTTAAAGAAAATAAACAATATTTTTGCAGCTTAGCATTTATTTGTGAACTGATAGTGGAACTCTATGCTTGACAGAAAAGCTATGAAGCTTTTGGTAGCTTGACAAGAGAATCTACAAGCTTGAATAAAACGTTCAGCTTAAGGAATTATAAATCTGATGACTGATGTGCTACTGAATGTGATAGACTGTCATCTGTTTTAAACAGGATCTCTGTAGGATGTACTGAAAGTAATTTTTTTCCATTACCTTAAACATACTAAGTCTTTTTCCAATGAATTCTGGCTAATCTATGAAGACAAAAGATCTCAAACTCTTGCAATTTCAATAAAATAACGAAATAGTAATTCATCTCACTTTCATAATTAATTCATGGTGACGCTGTACTGCGATTAATTTACATCCACTCCACAAAAGCATACAAAGCCAATTATTCTGACTACCCAAATTAACTATAAAATTCTAAGATATGATCAAAAAAGTGAATGAAGCAGCTTATCAAAGTCTTATTCATATGAGTTTTACATATAGAAATATTAAATAGTTTATCTGTTATCAAAGCAATTAAATATAATAACTGAATCAGGAAAACATTCTAGTAGTATCTTTTTCCATCTTATCAGCAGATTTTCTACAGAAACAGGTACAGGGTTTCTGCAATAGCTTTTTAAAATCAAGAAAACTGATGAACAGTCCTACAGCGCAATGGTACTGCAACAGATAGCTAGAGATAGATTAAACAAGGACAAACTTTAGTTTTAACCTGGTGAGATCCTAGAAAACAGTTAAAAATCCTAGTACATCCACGTATTTACTTATTTTAAATACATACACAGACAAGATAAAAATCTTTGGGAGGCAATTTATGCTATTTTAAAAACCATTCAAGCAACAAAAACTTCTGCAAGATGTAGGCTCGAATAGGACTGTATCAGACTATAAATAATTCCTGTAGAGATTGTTGAGGTGCTAGAGATAACGATACAAATCTTTCCTACAAACCAAAAACAAGGAAAAGGGGATTTTGTGACATCCACTGAGAAACTGTGCCTTAGATACAGGGAATTGGCAAAACCAGTCACTGTTGGACAAAAAGCAGTTACGTCAGTTTTAAAAACACTGTATTTACAAAGCTGAGCAGGGAAGCCAGCACAAGTCCCCAGCTTGCATAATACACTTCCAAAGATGAATGAGAATCAAACCACCACAAACATCATTCAGCTTTCAGAAAAGGCTGTGTGCCACAGATGCACACCATTTAAGATATTTTAGTTATTGGGTGAATTTTTTTTCTTGGTTGATTTATGTGCTATTAAAATTTCATATCACACATATTTCTAAGAACAGAGCAGCCCATATTGTTTACTTCATAAACACCAGTGTTAGACCAATTCATCTTGCTATTTTTCCTTACTGCTATACAAGAGTACTACAATTAGAAGTAATCAGCCTCTGCACAACCTGATGATTTGTTCTGTGTTTTGCATTTCTTTAAAGGGCTCAGTTCCCACAATCTCCTTCCCCACTAAATGTCATCTGTTAACAAAAAAAAAAACAAAACTACAGCAGTGATAAAAATTTGTGCTACAGGCAATTATCAATAACTCTTTGAGATACTCTGTGCTGTAGTAAAATCTATTACTTCTGCTTATATCAGAAATGGATAGTTTGTACCTGAGATCTTTTGGATCAAGAGAAATGGAACCATAGCCTAGAAGCACTGATTCTTTTCAAAGACTTCACAACTGCTAGCTGTACATTTCTATCACCTTTCCTATGTCAAAACATCAGACCTCACTACAACCTCTGGTATTCAACATGTGTTGTATTTCCCTGCTAAATGCTTCAGGCATTACATAAAATCTCTCAAAAGAATCAGGTGCTGATACATAAGGAATGCTGAACACACACACAGAGGTGGTCTCCGCTTTCTTCAGGGCAATTGCCAAATTCAACTGATGCATCAAGCACAGTAACAAAAACATTTGTTATCAATCATCTTTTCATGATGTCCTCCATGCACTGGCAGGTGCAGGACTTGGTGTTTCTGTGTTCTGTTTTTTAAAAACATTTTAAAGCCAAGTTTAATGAAGGCTTGTCTTTTTTTCCCACCTTTTAACAATCGGTAAACCCACTCTATTGATCATACCACTCATTCCATATTTCATTCAAGATTATTAAGCTCTTGGCTTCTAAGGACAAACATTCTTTGGAATGCCATTTTCTGGATATTTTGTCTTTTCAGCTCTACCTTTTATTTCATTGAAGGCTTCACTGTGAAATTGTTCCTGAAAAATCCCCCCTTCCTCTCCCAAGAAAATGCCCATTTAACAAGAACATGAGCTAAAACTTTGTAACCATTCCCTTGAGGAGGAAAAGGCTTATTTTTACAAACACTCAAGTAAAATATTTATATTCTTCTACAGCTTCCCTTTTGTGCTAATATCACTGCCTCTGACAGTAACTGAATAAAAATTCAAAGAACACAAAAACTTGTCCCCTCTATCAAGTTCTAACCATCCAAAGATGGTTTAAGATACACTGATAATGCCAAATCTACATGCTGAAACTTCAATCATGTGAAAAATCACTGCAATGACCATCTGTTGCATAGAAGTCAAATTTCTTCCAAAAAAATATTAAAAAAATTAAGTTGATGCTAACAGAAGCAGATATTAATACAAATTTGTTTTCCTCTCAAACTTTTAACCTGTATATGCATCTAAGCTTTTAACATCAGTATATCTTTCAATGAAATTACAAAATTCTTTTCATAACAGGTTCTAGAATAAAACAGACTTTTTACTATTGAAAAATAAGTTACTATTTGTACCAGGTCTCATTTGTATAGAGTTAACTTTCTTCATTAAGGCACTCGTGGTACTGTATTTTGGATTTGTGGCTAACAGTCCTGATAATACACCAATGTTTTGACTGTTGCTAACAGTGCTTACACAGCATCAAGGCTTTCTCTTCGCTCCCTCCCGCTCTGCCCTCCAGATTAGCCTGGGGGGTGGTCAAGAAGTTGGGAAGGGACACAGCTAGCCCAAACTGGCCAAAGGGATATTCCATATCATACATATAGCATCATGATCAGCAATAAAGACTCTGGTAAATCAAGAGGGGGTGTGCAGTTTGTCTTCTGAGGCAGCTGTTGCTCAGAGACCGCCTGGGCATTGGTATGCTCATGGTTGGGAGGATGAGTGACTCTATTTGCATTATTTGGGTTTTGGTGGGGTTTTTTCTTTTTTTTTTTTTTCATTCTTTTCTTTCCTCTGCTTATTAAATTGTCTTTATTGTGAACAATTAGATTTGTCACTTCTGCTCTCCCTCCTCTTTCCCCCATCCGGCGGGGGGTGGTGGTGAGCAAGCAGCTGTGGGAGTGCTTAACTGGCTGGTGTCAACCCACCACGAGATTCTTTTTCTTCTCTTTCGCTAAAGCACAAGGATGTTCATAGTTGTGTTTTGTGTTTGTTTTTTTTTAAATCCACTGAAATATTAACAAGTCAGAATGCTGTCTAGAGCTCATTCTCCCAAGTGCAGCAAATATTTGGGTTTGAAGGACTGGAGTTGTGTACTACAGTTTGCTATGTACCATGTTAAAAGACCCCCATAATTTCATTTTTGCAAGCCATACGCAAAAGTGACTATTAACCATCAAAACAAATAAAGCAAACCAAATGATAAAATTCCACCAGAATTCTAACTCAATAATTTATTTCTGACAAACGCTTTCACAATCTCACTTTTAATCCCCTTCCCTAATATCGGCATGTAGGTTTCACATGCATAATGAAAAGCAGGCAGAAACACATTTCCACAGATTATTTCAGATTACAATTTAGTTTAGCATTCATACAGTCATCAGACAAATCTGCAGGCTTTGTGAATAACATCATTTTCCTTTTGGGATATAATGTACTGTACGAGTATTACTACACAGAAATATTAGTCAGAGCAAGAACTGGCACAAACACAACAACAAAAAAACTACAGCTGAATAAAAACTTACTATCACTGAAACATTATCCTTTTTTCTCCCTCTGAAATTAAGAACTGTATCTCACATTTTCAAATAAAATTAGCACCTAGGTATTTAGCAGCTGTTCTCACAATGGAGTAACTAGTCTACATACAAAACCAGATCAGGTAAATTTATTTCTAAAGGAAGTTGTTTGCAACTTGTATGTTCTTCATAGTTTTACAAGTGATCTGAACAAATGTCAGCAACAAAGTCCACTGTATAAGTTATTTGAACTGGGCATCAGTGCTGGGCTGAGGGCATGGACACACAACATGCAAATGAGGGGTATGCAATATTAGCTACTGCTGATTTTGGATTTATGAACTGTGCTATTCAACAAATGTCAATACTCAAAAGCATAGTTTCAAAATGATGAGTAGTTAGCATTACCGAGAAACAAAAACCACAAAACCAAATCCTAAAACTTAAATTTGAGAAGTAATTTCTTCAGCTGTGTAAGCTTCTTAACAGCTTCTCACAGACCCTGTGAGAATACATCAATGGCAGAAAGAAGGGCGGCAGCGACCTCCACTCCTTGTTGGATGTGGAGGGAAATATAGTAACCAAAGATGCAGAGAAGGCTGAGGTACTTAATGCCTTCTTTGCCTCAGTTTTTAAAAGCAAGGATGTCAGCTCGCTTGACAGTTGGCCCTCTGAAGTGGTTGATGGGGGCAGGGTGAAATATGGCCCTCCTGCAATCCATGAGGAGGAAGTTAGAGACCTGCTGAGCCGCTTGGACCCTCATAAATCTATGGGGCCGGATGGGATCCATCCTAGGGTGATGAGAGAGCTAGTGGATGAGCTTGCTAAGCCGCTCTCCATCATCTTTCAGCAGTCCTGGCTCACTGGAGAAGTCCCGGAAGACTGGAAGTTGGCCAATGTGACGCCCATCCACAAGAAGGGCCGTAAGGATGATCCAGGTAATTGCAGACCTGTCAGCCTGACCTCGGTCCCAGGTAAAATCATGGAGCGGATAATCCTGGGTGAAATCATGCACCACCTGCAGAACAGTCAAGAAATCAGGCCCAGCCAGCATGGATTTAGGAGGGGTAGGTCCTGCCTGACCAACCTGATCTCCTTTTATGACCATGTGACTCGCCTGGTGGATGAGAGAAAGGCTGTGGATGTGGTATACCTGGACTTCAGCAAGGCCTTTGACACTGTCTCCCACAGTAGACTCCTAGGGAAGCTGGCAGCCCGTGGCTTAGATGGGAGCACTCTGTGCTGGGTTAGGAATTGGCTGGATGGCCGAGCCCAAAGAGTGATGGTGAATGGTGTTTCATCCAGTTGGCGGACGGTCACCAGTGGTGTCCCCCAGGGATCGGTGTTGGGTCCTGTCCTGTTTAATATCTTTATTGATGATCTGGATGAGGGGTTTGAGTCCATCATCAGCAAATTTGCAGATGATACCAAGCTGGGAGGAAGAGTTGATCTGCTAGAGGGTAGGATGGACCTACAGAGGGACCTGGACAGATTGGAGAGCTGGGCTGATTCTAATGGGATGATGTTTAGTAAGTCCAAATGTCGGGTACTTCATTTTGGACACAACAATCCCATGCAGAGCTACAGACTGGGGACAGAGTGGCTGGAGAGTAGTCAGGCAGAAAAGGACCTGGGAGTGCTGGTGGACAGGAAGCTCAACATGAGCCAGCAGTGTGCCCAGGTGGCCAAGAAGGCCAATGGCATCCTGGCCTGCATCAGGAATAGTGTAGTAAGCAGGACCAGAGAAGTTATCGTCCCCCTGTACTCGGCACTGGTCAGGCCTCATCTTGAATATTGTGTACGGTTCTGGGCCCCCCACTTTGGGAAGGATGTTAGGATACTGGAAAGTGTTCAGAGGAGGGCAACGAAGATGGTGAAGGGGCTGGAGCACAAGCCCTATGAGGAGCTACTGAGGGAGTTGAGGCTTTTTAGTCTAGAGAAGAGGAGGCTCAGGGGAGACCTCATTGCTCTCTACAACTACCTAAAAGGAGGTTGTAGTCGGGCAGGGATTGGTCTCTTCTCTCAGGTGACCAGTGGCAGAACCAGAGGGCATGGACTTAAGCTTTGTCAGGGAAAGTTTAGACTTGATATGAGGAAAAAGTTCTTCACTGAAAGGGTGATTGGCCATTGGAATGGGCTGCCCAGGGAGGTGGTGGAGTCACTGACCCTGGAGGTGTTTAAGGGGAGACTGGATGAGGCACTGAGTGCCATGGTTTAGATGATGGTTGGTGTTAGTGTTGGTGTTAGTGTTAGGTTATAGGTTGGATTTGATGATCTCAGAGGTCCTTTCCAACCTTGTGATACTGTGACACTGTTTTTGATGTTCTCAATCTAGATTTGTCTGGACAAGTAGCTGCCTCAGAATTTAACTGAAAAGTGAAAACACATGGTATACCAGATAAGCTCTCATATTTGCACTCTAGAACAGGTCAGGATCTTCACCCAATTGCCTGCCCCCATGAACACCACAAAACTGTCCCTAAGCTTCTCAGTATATAGGCACTGCCTTGACTTGCACAGCTAATACTAGACATTTAATTATAAGACCACGTTCATTCATTACATATGAATAAAACATATTATAGATACATACTTAAGAAGCCTCTCCTGCCTGGCTCTCTGGCTAGAGAGGCTGCAGACATCCTCACCAGCTCGTTTAAAGCTGGTCGTTAGCACAGGGGCTACACCTACAACTTTGCAATCCTGTGTACCCACTGGAAGAGCTGGTGGGTAACAAAATTAAAACCTCAACAGCTATTTCACATCTCCGTTTGCTACTGAGACCAGGATATTCAGAAAACACTTCCGAAGAGGTCAAACCAATACATGAATTCACACGTTAGGTGGAAACAGATGCAGGTATACAAAATCTTTTATTATCCCTTAATATTGATAAATATATCTCAAAAACTGTTCTAAATAACCACCATTTTTCTACAAGAAGCAATATATAGCTATACAATCACAGTCCAGATGTAAAGCTGTATTGTTCCTTCTTAAACAAATAAGCAAGCACAGATAACTCGGAAAAATTCCTGACAACTAACTGCATATCTGCACAATTTAAGACATTAGAGTTGCTCATCTTTTTCCTTAAAAAAAGAGGATTCCTTAAGAGTACAGAAGCAAAAAGTTTTAGTAAGAGACTGCCATCAGTTTTCATAAAGGGCATTTCTGCACCGCAGCAACTGCAGTTCATACAGCTATAGTAAAACTAACTTTAAAAATGAATTTGGCTACATCTGTCACATGCAGCATTTCTCAAACTGAGCCATTTAACCCTTGCCTTACTAACCCCACTCTGCCTTCAATCCATGTTTGCTAGTAAAAAACAGCAATATTTTTTCCTCTCTGTGCCCATCAGCCAACCCTGTTGAGCTCAGGTTGCAGAACAGAATAAAATAGAAATAAACCACAATAAAATAGAGAGCAGCAGCAGTGCTATCACTTCCATGCAGCAGCTCAGGTAGTTACCTGAGCTTGTCTGGAACAAGCTTACTGTGGTGACTGTGGAACAACAGCTGAGAAATCAGACACTGCCTGCCCGACCAGTGATTTCACCTAGCTGGCAAGGGCCAACAAATGGCTGACCAGTGGTCATGGTCTAGCCCTGGCCTGCCCAATTTCAACTGCTAAACTAAGCAGTTAGGCTCCCAATTCCCCTCCCACCCAAGGGAAAGGAGAAAGGAAAATTAAAGGAGAAGACATCTGGGCCAAAAAAAAAAAATCTACATCCTTAATGAAATAATAATAATAAAAGAAAATAATAAAATACATACAAATATATGGAATCACACCCCCACCCCTCGATGGCTATGCACGCTGAAGAGCAGTCATGAGGGAAAGGGTCCAAGGTTAGCAGGGAGCTAGGCTCAGGAACTGGATTCAGGAACGCATGGATCCGGGGTCAGGGGCAAACTGACAGATGGGGTTCCCACTGGAAGTCAACCATCAAAGAAGAGAGCAAAACCCTCGTGATCTCAGTTTTATACCAGGTATGACTTACATGGGATGGAATACTGTGTTGGTCAGTTTGGGGTCACCTTTCCTTTTTGCCCCTCCATGTACATGGTGATCCTTGTTCGTCTTTGACTTTACGGCACTCCAACAGCTCGAGTATCACCTTGGTTACCATAGGAATAAGTATGACCATCGGCCTTTCTGCGTACCAATGCCCTGTGCTATCACTTCCAGAAAGAAACACTGTCTAAAAAACATGCAGTTAACTTTCAGAAAATGAAGTTACTTAGACAAAACGTAGCTGAAGTTAGAAAACTGATTCTACTTTAGCCCAAACCAGAACACCAGCCACCCCAACTCTGCTCTCCAAGGCAAGTCTAGCAAGATCAGCAGCTAACTTAAGACCTGGTGCAGACAAACGACAGGAAGCTCCACAACTCTGTCCCACCTTCTTTTCTTTAAACAACCTGCCCAACACTCAACACCAAGCTGAAGTGGGATTCAGTGCAGTAGGGGGCCCAAGAGCAATGCAGTCAGAGTAAAGCAATCATGGAAATATCCACATCCCTCACTCTGGACCTCATTCTGGAAAAGATAATTTAGCCAGGAACACCTGGAAACAAGCAACAGACGCTCACAGCAAGAAGGGAGGCACGGAGAGAGGAGTAATAAAATTCTGGCAGTACTTGATGTAAGACAGGGAGAACTGTTGAACAAGGACACCAGGAACTTCACACAGTTCCTCTCAGGGCCCAGTTTTTGCAATTCAGCTTGCCCCTCTAAAACAATAGTTGAAGAGCCTAATGGAAAAAATCTCCTACAATGAACTTGTATAACATCACAGAATGAAAACATAATGCTGCCTTTTTCCTTTTAACTTGAAGAAAAAGCAAAATTAAACCTTGTAGGTGGCTTTTCACTTGCTAAACTTAAATTTAAATCAAAATGCATTCCAAAATACAACTGAGCAGAACTATGGGGTTGCTGATGTCTCTTTAAGGAACAATGACATCAATGCAGGCTACACGTGAGAAGGATATAGGTGTGGAACTACATCCTTTTTCATTATACATAGTCAGGTGCAAAGAGAAATGTTTAACTTCAAGATTCCTGTGGTCTAGTGAAAACAGATACCATTACAAACAGATCCAAGAATACAGACTTCTTTAATACTGTTTGTTTTTCTTCAGATATAGGTCACAGAAAATGAGATATTTAACTACTTCAAGACCAATTTTTATTCTGTCTTAAACTGTTTACACTGTCAGCAAGGTCACAGTATCCTGACAACTAACAGAGCAGGAAAAAAAGCAAAGTGTAAAAAGTCAACTAGCATCTGTGAAACCAGATTTAAACTGGTATCTGAGCATGTGATTGTCCTACTTTGATTACATTGAGCAATTGAATGTCTATAATATTATCCATCTAGCAATATTTGTAATAAAAAAAATCCAGAAACCAGAACACAGGTTTGTAGCTCTACATAAAGCACTACAAAACATTCAACAAATCTTAAAATTGTGATGAGTGTTTCACAGTAAATGTTCATTGAAAGGAAGGCACCAAACAGCAAATCTGTCATACAGTGATAACATCAAACTTCAGACAAGGAAAATAATATCCCAATACTCAGCTACAACAGAAAATTGAAAATCTGCCTGCATCTGTGCACACATACAGGCAAAATATAGAAAAAACATGATGAAAAACACTGCTTTATTTTTCATACTTGTAACTAAAAAATTTACCCAGTTAACTCATTCGCATTTACTGAGCGCCTAATGCTGCAAAAATTCTGTAGAACCTGAAATTTTGTTTACTTGAACAAGGGCAACACTGAGAAACCAAATCTTAAAGCAAGTCCAACTGTAAATCAAAGACATTTGAAATTAAGAACTGTAATTGAGAAAATCAAATTGTGTCTTTCTAAAAGTAATGAATAACTTTATTAAACTGATACTAATAACTTTACTACATCAATACTAATAATTTTAATTTAGGGTGGATATAACTACAACAAGCATAAATGACAATATCCAAACAGAACAGTGTATTAGATAGGCATCTTCTTGACTTTTCACCAGCTAATCTGTCCCAAACAGGATGAGCTGTTTTAAAAGAAATATATGACTAGATATACTCATACCATTATTGAGAGAAATAAATATCCTTAAAAAAGGACACACTTATTTTTACATAACATCTTTCAGTAGCATTGAAGAAGTCACTGGAATGTCCTAGAATAATTCTCTAATTATGCTCAGTTAGTATTCTCAGTTCTCTAGCTACACTCAGCTACAAGCTGTTATCATTTTTCTTGGAAATCAGGTGCAGCTTTTTGGCAGTCACTTAAGCTTCTAAAATGAAGTTAAATATAATATACAGGAAAAAAAACAACAAAAACATAGTACAAACTGATATTTTATTTCCTATCAGATGTAATATATAAGCACTAAGAGTGGTTCTACTTCCTCACCTGTTGATACATTAGAATCAATAGAGAGGGGTTCAAATATATACATTTGGAAATAGTCTAATGAAAGAGCACTAAAGTAGAGCTGATTACTCCCAAAGGAAGAAAGCCAAAAAAAAAAAAAATCAACGTTCACAATAAAAAATCTATACATATTTTACTTTGTGCAAAAAAAACCAATTGAAACAACGCACAATAATATTTTTAAGTGTGTAAATGCTTTGAAAAGAAGTAATATTTAATACTTCTAATTTCCATATCAACTGCCAAGCTTCAGAAAGCCTATTCTTTTTACTCAAGCAAACCAAAGTTTAGTACCATTAATTTGTTAAATTGGCAGCTAAGGACAATTTCTAGTTCTGGTCCCACCAAGCATAATTCACACTCACACACAACCATGAAACAATTCTTCAGCGTTAAATACCCACTTTACACATGGATGTTTTATGTATAAGGTAAAGTACAATTAAGCATAAGTTACTAAGTTTGTACTTTTAAAAAACATTATTAAAAAATTCAGTCTGTTTTCTTCAAGTACAGCAATTTGATCTCATGTTAAATTCTCTCATGTCAGAGCACCACACAGCATTTTCATAACACTTTTGATTCAGACACAACCTTGCTCTCATTCCACAAACCCTGATGGGAATAGGCACTCCCTCTCTCCAAAGAGCTAATCAATAACCAAGCATTTTAATCCTTCTTTGTCCAAATACTGCATTCCTGAAGCAGATTAGATTTTTCTAATTTATTTCACACTTAACATTTAAATTAGTGCATAACTAGCTGAAATATTACAATTTAAATGAATGTACAACTTAAAGATCAAATTCTATCTTCATAAGATTTACATAAAAGGACAGAAAGGATAACATTTGTCTATCAGCATGTTATGTGGATTTCCTTAACTCAATTTGCTATGGATTTCATGGTGCAAAAATTAATACCCTCCAGAAGCTGAACTCATTACCAATTATTTCTTCCAAACTCGCAGTGTAATCACACGTTGCTGTGACGGATGGAAGCTTTGCCGTTTACTTAAATGCAAGCTGCATCTGTTCATTGGTTTGCTACTTCAGTAAGTGATACAGAGTAAAATGACACCATAGATATTGTCTGGACTTCTTTCTAGTAAGGGAAACATACTATGAACCAGTCTTACGGATTTTATTCCCTGCTAAAACTGAAAGCAACGTAGTAATGATAATGTGAACTACACATAAAGTTTCCAGAGGATTACATGCCTTTTTCAACATAAATTTCCAGCCCACAGTTCAGTCACAATAATGGCAAACAGCCTGTAGATTTGCCTATGGGCCCAGCCCTTCATCCCCTTCCCTACTCCACAATCCACAGAAACATCCCTGCAATCTGGGATAAGTGTACCACACTGAACTCACTAAACATGTAC
The DNA here is from genome assembly GCA_033556795.1 of Tapera naevia. NCBI lineage: Eukaryota > Metazoa > Chordata > Aves > Cuculiformes > Neomorphidae > Tapera > Tapera naevia. Next base: position 13,759,167 of record JAUMJJ010000023.1, on the reverse strand, counting down.
CAACAGCCTCCTACTAGGCACTTGAGCAAACAAACTCTTTTTACATGCCTGTAATAGAAAGGTACTGGTAAAAAAAACAAGAAAGAAAGAAAATAAGCTGTACATGTGTACACGTATCCTGGTGGCTAACATAGGTCACAGGTGCCACAATTCTAGCTTTCAAAATAAAAAAATGCTTCCAAAATGATTAACTGAACCATTGACTTTTAATTACTCTGAAAAGCATGAAATAAATCTCACAATACCTTTGACAAGGCTCAGTCAAGTCTAATGGTGCAAAGTAAATACAACAAGCTGTTTTCACGTGTAGTTGTTATTCAGCAACATACAGAGACGAAACCTATAAACAACGCATCCTGCATTATGATAGCCACCCATTGGTGCTCAGTTTGAGTGATCATGTCTCCATTACGCGGAACAGATAAGCAGTGTCTGCTTCACAATCCACAAAAGAAGGGTCAAGAAATTCTATTTATTTGAGTGAATTGTAACTAACAGACATGGACATATCAAAAGTATTTTAGTCACCAATACTACAAAACCCAAAAATCAATCCCAGCAACATTTCATATAAAATATTTTCAAAATTCCAATACATAATATTCTTCAATATTACAAAGGCCACCACACTGCAGTAACTGCCAGTTTGTATTTAACCTGTCCTTAACAGAAGAATGTCCACATCAAGAATGACCACTGAAAGCAGAAGCCCACTATTCTCATTTCTGTACCATGGCTCATGAGGCTAGCAGGGAATATGCCAAACAGCCTATCACTTAAAAAGCTGGTGGCTCAAAGCAGCAGAGATTCATGAGCATACACACCGATCCTTTCCATAGCTGTATCTGTTCTGTACATAAGGGTTCAATATTGTTTCTATTACCCCTTCAAAACCGTTTTCCTTTAAAAGAAAAAAGCAAAAGCCAGCAATTGGGAAAATCTACATTACTGCAGCCCAGAAGGCTTGTTTGTTTGTTTTAAAAGTAACTTTCAAAATATCTATTCCCCACATAGAATAACAGACAGGAAAGTGAGAAGAATCCTATGCATAGATTCAGGAGAGTTGCACTAAATGGAACCTCAAGCCAGATCAGCAATCTGTAGTTTAAAAACATTTCACTATCTGCATGCTGCCATTAACGTGCAGCATCTACTCTGTCATTAACAGCCTAAAAATTTTAAGAGGAGGTAGCAAAAAGTCCATTAGAATATTTCTCAAATTCACATGACTGATTTTAAACAAAACTGTGACAAATAGGCAGGACCCCTCCCCCTTCACCCTCAGCTTACTTGTACCTTCTTGCTTTTAATTCTAGTGATTCTTGCAATATCACTCTATGAAAAACTGTACAAACCACAAAAAGGGTATACATAAATGCCTGCAATAAAGAATAATTTGCTAAATTTAAGACAATATATAATCTTCCTGACTGCAAGATCTACTAGTTTGTTTTGAGCCTTATCAGTCTAGGTATTCAGAAGAAAACTAGACAAAACATCTAATACTAGTGAATAAATGGCCAGGAGGGAAAATGGACATTCTGCTACCATATGCAGATTTACAAAGTCCTAGGAGGTCTATAATCTCCCTGACAAAGGTGTCACCCCCAGTGACAAAATAATGAAAGTCCTGTACATAACTTTATCTCTCAGTTCCTCCCTTCACTTTACATACTGCAACCAGAACTGCGGTAACTTTTCCTTAGCTGGATGGGTAGGACAAGTTTATCGCCCTCAAAAGCCTGAAATCAACAATGACCGCAGAAGAGCTCATAGTTGTCATGCTGATGGTACCTCACTGGTGTATACAGCTCAGTCTCACACATCTCATACAGCTGAAGGTCCTTGTTGTGAACGACTACATTTTGCTTACTTAAAAGCAAAGCAAAGCCAAACAAAACTAATAGTGCCACGTAAAACAGCATGTCTACTTTAACTGTCACAACTTAGTTTTCCTTGTTAAAACACAATGTATTTTAAGTTAGTGCCAACAGAAATGGCCAAGAACAGATGCTCAAGCACAGGTATATGAACAAGGCAAGCACATAACTGCATTTCGCTAGGACCTACAGGTCTCTCAGCCTCCAGGGTTGGCAGCTCTGAGATACGCTGAGCCAGAAGCACATCTCTGCAGTTAAACCAATCTTTCTTCCATGACTCAACCCCTGCAGTCTAAGCGCGAGAAGTTAAAACTTGCAGAAATATTAAAAAAGACACTATGCCACTGCAGGGTACTCTGAACTCCCAGACTTGGGATGAGCAAATTCCTACAGTACCGAGCTCCAAACACCTCAACCCTCTGAAATGGTACCTAAACCCAGTTGGAGCTGTTCTACAAGCAAACACTGGCGGCGACGCTGTCCCGGGAAAAACAGGCCTCTGGATACACATACTGAATGCTTTTTCCTCCAAACCGTTCACACTCAGAAACTATAACCTTTTTCCTCAAACAAAACAGACCTTCACAACATCATCGTGAAATTAAACTAGCATAAAACTTATTTATATAGTAAAACTCATAGGGACTTCCTAAGGATATTTTTTCAAAGCCATAAAATATGAAAAAAAAAAGGTGCGCAGGTTGCAAACTTTATTTTGGTAGGGTTTTTTATGTGGTTTTGGTGGGTTTGTGGTTCTAATTTATTACTATGCTGAGCACCCTCCACAGTCTATTCTCCTCGGGCACTAACGATCCGGCTCCGACCTCCCGGACGTTTTCGGAACCGCTTTCTCCTTCCACTCTCCAAGCCGCCTTCCCAGATCTGCCCGCCCCTCCCGCTGCGCTGACAGCAGGAAACCCCGCGGCGCGCACCCCCGCACGGGAAACTCGCTTCCCGGTCTCTCCAGCGGTGGCGAGGGTGACCCAGCCGAGGGGCTGCCACGGCTCGCGCAGCCGGTAAGCGGGGCGAGGCCGCGGCGGCGACGGAGCGGGCCGGGCAGCGCCGCGTGCGCGCGGCGAGGCGCCGAAGGCACAGCGGCCCCTACCAACACCGCCCCGGCGGGACGCGGCGGGACGGGACGCGGCGCCGCCGCCCGGCCACAGGAGACGGAGCAAGTTCACCCCCGAGCGCCGCGGGGCAGCCCCAGCCTCGCGGGACCGCGAGAAGCGCTCCGCCAGCCCGTTACCTGCGCGCTCCTCCCCCGCTGCCGGCCCCGCGCCGCCGCCTCTACAACAAAGCCCGCCAGCGGGCGGACCCTGCGGCCGGGGCGGGGGGAGAGGCGAGCGCGCGCCGCCCTCGGGAGCGCGCAGCAGCGGGGCAGCGGCCGAGGGCGGGGCGGGGCGGGGCGAGGCGAGGCGGCGCGGCATTGCGGCGGCTTCGCGGCTTGGGCTCGGGCGTGGCGCCGCCCTGCGGGCGGGAGAGGCGGTGCGAGGCCAACCGGGGCCGCGGCGCGGCACCAAGGGAGCTCGAGGGCGCACAGGTCACAGGAGAGGGCATCTCACCGGCCCGCGTGTCCCCACACAGGGAAAAGTTTCCTTTGGGGGGTGTAACGCTGGAGTGCTGCCCAGGCTGGGTAGGAATGGTGTTCCCTACTAAGGGATATAGTCATCACAAATGGAGAGAGAAGCCCTGCTAGGGCTGTTAAGCAGGAGAATGTGCTGCTGCACGTGTACTGGTTTGGGAAGAGGCACATGAAAATGGGATTAAGACTAGAAGTGCTTTAGGAAACTTGCAGAGTGGAAATGTCACCCTTTGTGGAGCAGAAGGGAGCTGTGCATGGAGGATAAGAAGAGACGTGCAATACATAAAAGAGACATCAGCAGGAGAATATATTTGTGTTGAGGTGGATAGATTTGGGGTTTGAATACTGAGACAAACTTATTAGTTTATTTTTTTTAAGGAGCAGGTGTTATGCTGTTCTGTAAACATATCCCTATGTAAATGATACACACTCTTGAACATTGTTTTTCATTTTTGTTTGGGTAAACTTTTTACTTGCAGCAACACCTGCAGAAAACAAACCTAACCAACTGTTTTCTTCACCTTCTGGTCAACTCCAAATTCTCTTCACTGTTGAACTATTGCAAGTCTGCCTTAATTTTAGATTTGCTGTTTATAGAAAAGGAAATATTGCGGAGGGACACCTACCTATCTGGAATGAAAATGTAGTGATGTTTCAGCATCTGTTTTTTGATGATACAGAACACTGGAGACTTGATCCTGTTATATTTATTGAGCAGCAGCCTCAAAGAGGCAAACCAAGGGATCTAATGCAAATGTTAATGAAACAGTGAAGTTGAGATTTTAATTACTTAAAGGTCAGCACATTCAATGTTTATTAATTTAAGGGAGTTATTCTGCATTCCCACGGTGGTCCCCACTCTGCTCCCACACAGATCAAAGAATTCAAGTTACTGTTCATATGCTAATGCATGCAATTTATATAACAATTTTATAGATGAATATAATTCCTTTTTTGCCATTACATTTGCAGTCTTAGCACTTTAACACTTTTCCACGTATTTTGTTTCCATACTTCTCCATAGCAATAAAAAACATTGGTTTTCTCTAATCTTTGGTCCAACTTACCAAAGGCTACATGTATTTTCAGTTAGCAACATTTGTTGCTACATTATCCTAAAGCACTGACAGGCACTCTGTAAACTAACATATCAGAACAGTATTACTACTTCATGAAAATACTTTTCCATAGACAGTTTTATAAAGTTTTGGCTTCCAATTACTACAGTGCCTCCAATCTATTCTCACAATAGGAAAACATATTGGAAGAGTTTGACAAATGATCCCCAGAAAAGCCAGTCAGCGGGATGAATACACTGTAGTTTCAGAACCTCATGCACAAAACCCACTTGTAGGCTGTTGAAGGATCTTTCCTTCCCAAAATGCTCCTCAAGTAAAAATCATTGGGTTTTTGATGGTAGAAAAAAAGGTTCTTTCCCAGTAAACGAGGTGGACAGTTAAATGAAATTAATCTTGTTTCTAATGGGTTTTTATTATTTTGCTTAAATTATTTCCAGATTTTCTGCCTTAGTATAACAGTAACATTTGTATCTCCATCTATCCCACCTAGAGAACTGTGTTTCAGAGCTCTTTCACAACACTCTCTGAAGCAAATTGTCTGGCTCCACTGCCTTCCATCTCTATGAAATAAATAACGGCATTTTAATCGCGACTAAAAATATATTTTATTTATATTAAAATATATTTTTCTTTTAATTAATCCTTTTGATTATGTGAAGTACATCTATCAGTACGCTGAACACTATTTTGTTGTTCCTATCAACTTTAGGTATTTCCATCTTCACTTTTATAGCAGCCAACCTTTCATCACTATGGACTTTTCCCTCAACTTTTTCTCTTTTCCTTGAGAAAAAGATGTAGTATTATTAAAAAAAAAAAAAAAAGCAGATTCCTCTTGTACCTTAAAGGTACCTTTCCATTTCTGGAAGGCAAGGAAAACCAGCATGTATTCTCTTCAACTCTGCTGTGCTTCATGTATTCCTAGAGTCAAAATCATGAAATCCTGACTTTAGCACAAGGCCTCCGGTGTCCCTAGAATTCACTATGCATAGGATTTTATCTTCAAGTCACTACCTCAAAGGCTTTAAATGAACACCTGGAAGCCTCTCTCTTGCTAGACAGCAGACTGCGGTTAAATACCTATCTCAGACGTGGAAAACAGTGAATAAAGAAACAGACATAAGAAACAGATTTAACTTAATATGTTTCTTAAGGAAAAGAGAAAAAAATTGCCATTTGCCTTTTGTAACTGTGCTGCAGGAAAACATAAATGCACCTAGTTACAAATTACCTATGCTTTGAGTTTAGGATAGGCTGATGCCCTTGTAGGGCAACAGCAGTCTGTCTTTTTTTCAGGGGAGAGAAGTTAAGAAATAAGGATTTAAAAACTACCTTGTTTTTCCTTCTCTTTTGGAGAGGTGCCAGCAAATCTAGCCTGCTAGTTCTACTTCAAGGTGCTCAAGATCAAACATGGTATTGAGTCTCTTTGAGGATAATGTGAAGGATTTCTGATTCAAAATGAATATCTTAGTCTGTGTTAACACTGTAGGGCTGTTAGTTAGAAAGAAAAAAAAAATTAATCCAAAATTATCCATGTGACTGGTTAAACAAACAATCTAGCACCTCATTTAAGAGCTATTTCCTTAAATCCATCTTCTTAACTCTAATAAATGTGCCCTTGAGATCAACAGTAACTCTGTTTTCTTCCCCAGACCAATGTAATTGAGCTAGTACTTACCCAATTGTTAGAAAGCAAGCAAAGGCTGAGCTCAAAGTGGACAAGCTTTCCCTTGGGGTAAGAAAAATGAGCAGTAATAGAGGCTGTGGGCTACATGCGAAAGGAGGAAACAGAGAGCGTGAGAAACCCCAGTGCTATTCAGACTAAGGGGGAAGAGAAAAAGAGGAGAAAAAGAAAAAATCTTTGCACCTAGCTGCTGGTAACCCAGGAGCTTGTCTGACTAGTACAGCAGGATCAGTGACACCACAGGGAAAATAAAAGAGCACCTGCAATACTGCATCTGCTCCCAATGTCTGCACGCTCCATAGCCATAGAAACATTTAGGTATTCAGTTGTTGGTTAAGTGCTGAAGCTGTAGTTTATTAACTTTGAGTACCATTTTGAATCTGGCTCTAAGTCAAAAAGACTGTCTTTACCAGTAAACAGAAAGGCTCTATGCCCATTCTCTGGCCCTGAGAGTAAAGGTCCTTGTGTGTTTTGCATCCACATGACTGAACTGTCTTCCCCTTCAATGGTGCCACCCTGGGGATGAGCCCATTGCTGTCCTCCATGTTGCACTCTTCTGGAAAAGGGGTCCAGCGTTTTATGGAAAAGCACCGTTTGGCCTTCATTGACGGGGACTGTCCTTGGCCCTGGCCATGTCCACCTGTTCAAACCCATGCCCTGGCATGGTTTCATTTACAAATAGACCAACAGCTTCCCATAACACATGCAGTAACCACTCTCCAAGTGACAAAATACCAGAGTCAGTGTCCTTGGAACACAAAAGAGCTGGAACCAAAGTCTAAAGGTTTTGAAAGAAAGAACAGTGTGCTTCAGAAAGACAATGAATTAAATGGCACTACTGAGCCTTCCTGGAAGTGGAGCACCAGGGGACCTGCCCGTGTGAGCTGGGTCCCAGCCGTGGTGGGGAGCAGGACTGCACCTGTGCTGCATGGCACCAGCCTCCAAGCAAGGAGTAACGCGCACAAGCCTGAGGAGGCGACAGGCCTTCGCGGACCGGCCGCCAAAGTCCTGCCTCCACGCCTGAGCCAGGGCGATGCCAGGGCAGGCCGCCCCAGCTCTGCCCGAGAGAGAGAGGCTGCTGCTTTCCGGCTGGAAGCGATCAGAGAGCGCTTTCCCCACCACGATCGCCAGCGGCGAGCCCGTGCCCGGCCCGCCGTGCCCGGCCCGCCGTGCCCTGGCCCGCCGCGTCCTGCCCGGGGCCGCCCCCGCCCCGCCCGGCCTGGCTGCGCCCCCCCGCCCCGCCGATAACCGCGGCCCCCGCCCCCCCCAGCTCTCCCGCCCGCCCGGCGCGGAGTCGGCCCCGGCTCAGCAGCCGCTGTGCAGCCGCCTCTCGCGGCGCGGGAGGGGATGGCTCGGCGGCGCGGAGGCTTCCTGCAGGAGGCCTCTCGCCAAGTGGCGGCCGGGGGCTCAGCGGGTGAGTGCGCGCGCGCCTGCCGGGCGGGGAGGGCTCGCCCGCCCCCGCCGCGCCGAGCAGATCCGCGCTGAGCAGAGCAGCCTGCGCCGCCGCCCCCGCGCCGCTCCTCCTCCGCCGGGCGGTGCGGGCGGGCTCCTTGCGGCGCCCCGTGGGGAGGGAGCGGCGCGGCCGGGCCGTAGGTTGCCGGGGTGGGGGCACGGGTTGGGTCCGCGGTGGTTTCGCCGTTAGATGCGCCCTGCGGCCCCGCCGGCGATAAGCGCGGCGGGCGAGGCCCTTCCCCTTGCTGGAGGCGGCCCGAGCCGCTGCCTCCCGCCGCTGTGGCCTGCGGGACGGAAAGTGCTGTCCTTCTTAAGCACTTTCCTTGTGGCAATCTGCGTTCCTGTCGTACGGAGAAAGCAGCGCAGGGCTGCGGGGGGACTGTGTTTCTGTGTGTGGTCATACTTTTAGGAATGTCGATGTCACTAAGTCATCGCTTTATTCATGCTGCAAACCACAAATGTCAAACCCACATGCATGTGCTGGAAGCACGCTAGTTAATTCCCTCAGTTTCTTTTCCCTAAATCAGAATCGGGGAGTATTTACACAATATCCTGCTTTTTCAGTGTTTGCGTGTAAATCCTGTTAACGTTTCAACTATGCAGTGTGTTTTTAAAGTGTTCTTCAGTGTCTCTTTTTGGGTAAAAATGCTGTTTGCCACGTTATGTTTAATTGAAAGAGGAAAGCTACATGGTAATACAGCTGTGACTTACATAATGCTTCAGCACAAGCAAAAGTCTCCTGTGTGTGGGCACTGTGTGACCATGACACTGCATGTGAGCTTGTACTCTGTTCCCTCTTAAGTCCCATTCTGCTCCTAAATCCACTTTTATGCATTCCTGCCACCAACACATATTTGAGCACTTCCTTTTTATGCTTGTGACTCTGTATGTCCTTTGTTTTCAGCCTTCTACTTTGACACAGAAACTAGTCACAGCAGAAGCTGAGGTCTGCTGTCCTGCCCCTTCCAGTATATTATATGACTGCTTATGCAGCTCTTCTGCAGCCTTGGAAATCTTAAAGCTTTTTTCAATTCTGCTTGATACCATCCTCCTCTTTCCTTAGGTGAGAAAGGAAAAGTTTAATATATAGGTTTAGCCTGTTGAAGGCTTCCATACCTGAAGGGATACTGAGATGTTTTGCCACCAGATGTTTCGCGAGATGATGAATTTATCTGCCCAAAGCAGAGAGCCTGTGCCTTATTGATTCAGGTTGATCTAACTCAGTATCTCCTTATCCTTTGGCAGCAGCTTGTTTTCTTTACAGGATCTTTTTGTTCATAGAAGTATCAACAGTTTGGATAACACACTGGAAAGTAACCTGTCATTTAGATAAAAGCAGTGTTTTACAAAAGGACTACAATTGCAGAACAAGTATGTTTGAGGGTGGTATAGGGAAAAGACTGCATGAAAACTGTTTGATGATCTGGAAGGTACAAATGTTAAGGGGAGAGAATTCTTAGTTCAAAGAGACAACTGATCTGCACCTAGACCCTTTATGTTTTTTTAGGTTGTAATTTGGGAAATCTGTTGAATCTAGTCCAAAGGCATACTGTTAAATATGATAAATTATAATAACATCCTTTTGCTTAGTTTCTGTCAGGCAGGCAGGTTCTTTATCTCCATCACTAGCCTTAAATCTGTACAGAAATTTCTACTCATTTGTTTTGACATAAACCAGTAAGGACTGTTCTAATGGTCTGAACAAGACTAAAATTTACCAGAGGGAGGTAAGTATATGGTTCTAAGTGGGAGTTTAAAGTTATTAGGGGGAAATGGATCAAACTTGAACTCACTTGAAAGATGCTTAAAACTAAATGGTGTTTTTCTTGGTAATTTATAGAAAGGGTATAAGAGTAGCTTTGAGGTATTCAGTCTAAAGGATGCATTTTTCAGTCACATATGGATCTAACATGGAAAAGGTAGAAGCAGGAAGGGAAGTATGGAGGCCGTATATTATTGAAAGTGTACTTGATATTTCATCCTAGTGAGGGGCTTGGTTGCCTAAACTTAGTTTTCCAGTATCACTTCAGACACTGTATTACTTTTGACTGCCTCTGACGTAGGACTCTTGTAGGTGCTTTGCAATATTTACTGGCCTCATGTGACTGTCACAGATATCCTAGTGTGGCTTTGCTACCTGTACCACAGCCTGGTATTTAGAAGGAAACTGAAAAAAAAAATCATCATGGTGTACTAATATTTAGTATTTTTAAGAAGTTCTGATCAACTTAACTTGTACAGTTAAGCATAAGGAATGTATGAAGCTGTAGGAAAGGTGCTGTAAGTTGATGTCTTTGTCAAAACAATGAGATAGTTAGAGAATGAACTGCATAGCAGAATAGGTGTAATTGAAGGGTCAGAAATGTCTGCATAAGTAAAATAAGAGATTATTTGGCATCTGCATGTCTGATGCAAAAGGATCTGATAAGAAGTGATTCTGCTAGGTCGAGTGGAAAATGATTAGACATAAGCCTAAGGTGTCAGAACACGAAGAAAGGGATTTTTGAAGCTTTACGGAAGATGATGGGACTTGTTTGTAGACGATAAAGACAGGGGAAGAGGAAAGAAATCAAGCATGACCCCTCACCTACAGTACTGATAAAATGGAAGATACTGGCATACTGAAGGAAGGAGAAATGAAAGTATTTAGTGTTGTAAAGGAAAACATTTAAACATACCATTGGTTGTCTGAGGCTTTTCTAAGTTAAACTTGCATAGCTCTCTGCTGTAAGTGAGCTGTAAAACTCAAGCATGACAGGATCTCATGTGTACATCAAGTTTGTGACAAGGACATCTGCTTCTGCGTGGCTTGTAATTTGATGTCATATTAAATGGAAAGATCTGCTTCCTGAGGGTGAACTCAGTCTTCAATATGAACGAAGTATTACTTGGTCTTGGATTATGTTCTTTTTGCTGGCATTCAGTTTTCTCCCATCTTCCAGACTGCCGAATGGGAGACTGTTAGCATCATTGAAAATACTTGGTTTTGTTTTCTTTGCCTGGGTGTGACAAGAGTGATGAACAGGACTTGGACTGATATTTAATGGGGACACTTCGTTAAGTAAGTTTGGTCCCTTCCAATACACTGAACTTCAGGAATACTCCTTTTGTCTAGTAGTTAATTAGTAAACTAAGGCATGTGTGGAATTCATAGGAAAAAATTAAACAGAAAATAAAATCTCTAAGCGGTAAGAATAACCGTGAAAAAATCAACTAGGGAATCTCTAATTAATTTACTTAGACTTATAGCAATCCTTCAAAAGGCTGTTTGAGAAGTCTAATCAATGCAGGGTTCAAGTCACAGGAAGAATTGTTTCTCTACTTCACAAGTATCAAAAGCCCCCTTGTTTTGCCTGCCTGTATGGAAAAGGCAGAAATCAAAATAATAGTGTTACATACAAAGTAAATGGAGATTTCTTTCCTCATGGACATGAATTGATTACTGCAAAATGTATTGTGTGATATCCAGGTCAATTTGCCTAGACATCCTTTAACTAACTCTGTTAATCTACTCTTAAAATCAGCTTAATGATCAAGTGCAAATGTCATTATAAACAACTCCACAGATGAGCCTTGACTGAGTGAAGTAGCTGAATACAGTTACCTTGAAGGTTTTAGGATACTGCTACTTAGTATAGGTGTGTTCTTGGTTTTTTTAATTACAAAGGGCCACAGATGAAGACAATTTGCTAAAACCACAAGTAGCATAAATACAATTTTATTTGTATTTAGCTTATGTGTTCATCTCTTTCTTCCATACACTTGCAAATAAATAACATGTAAGCATTTTTAATTCTGAAATTAAAACTTTGAAGAATTCTTTTAATATATATAATAGGTAATAAATACAAAGATTACATATTTTTCAAGTCTGTAATGTTGAACTGATCTTTAAGTACTGTAATTCAATGTGTTTATTTTCCTAATTCCATTAATAAACGAACATGAGCTATTTGCTCTCTTATTGCAAAATGAATGTGGGAAATTCAGAATAAAATGAGCTTTTTGTAAAAAAAAAAATAATACTTTGTAAACATAACCAAGACCGGTCTCTTTTCCCCATTCTTCATATTTTCATGGAACAGCAGGGTTTCTGCCTGCCTGGACCTCTCGGCTTTGATTTTTTTGGAAGTAGTTAGGTTTCCACCTCCATTGAAATCCAATAGGATTTAGGAGTCTTATTCTCTTAAGCTCCTTTGGAAGTCCAAACCTTTTCTTTTGAAGCACGTTTTATTTCAGGAGCAGGCAAAGTTGATTATCTGGAATAGCAGCAACTCCTTTTAACCAGATCGATAAGCAATAAAGCAAATTGTCAGAGTAAGAATGTCAGATGCAAATACAGTATTAAAGTGTTTGGTCTTCCTATCACTAGAGGCAGACAAACATCATTACAAGGTATTCTGGCCAGCATACTCTGAAACATCTTAGGTTATTTGGTTCCTATGAGTAGGAGAGGGGGTGTGACAGATGTACAGGAAGTACTTTAAACAGCAGGGATACTGGCTAATTCTCTCCTCCTCCCCCTGATGTTTAATTAATTTGTTGTCATAATTTTGCTGACATTTTTCTGTGAACTAAAGTTAGGATGAGTGTTCTGTTCCTTAACTGCTTTTTTTCTTGCTTTTAAGCCATGCAATTGGCATTCACATGTTACTAAAATAATCACTTAATACTCAGAGGTCATTTTCACTAGCTAAGTACTTAGCTAAACATTGTAACTATCTTCACTTGAAACCGTAATGTTTTACAGTGCTTAAAACTTCATCTTTCTGAAGTCTCTTAGGGCTGAAATATTGTTTAAGACCACAGTATGTGCTCATTGTCTTTCACTGCCTGCATCTGGCATTTCAGACATTTGATTTTTTATTTTATAAAATATATATAATATATAAAATATGAAATATATATAAATTGATTTTATATTAAAAAACTAAGGGTAAGAAGCTGTGAAATAGTATTAGTTTCAAGGAAATAGCCTACAATTTAAAGTACTCCAAGTACTTTTTCATACCAGTGAAGCCAGTTTTCTCTGTTAAGCTGAAAAATCAATACCATGCTACCTGATGTTGGACTTAGAACTTCAGAGAGGAGTTGATTGGTTGGTAATATGAAGAGAAGACAAAAAAAAGGCTGAGTATTTGTAAGCTGAGACTGGGTATCCTGAACCTCCTCAAGTATGCTTCTAGGAATCTGGAGGACATAGAACAATTAAGAAGTTAGGACTTGGAAAGGTTTTTATCTGTTTCTGCTCAGACAACCCAACCTCCCATACCCCTACCCCCCATGCTGTGTTTTATGAAACATGCCAAAAGAAAATATGAAGTACTTTTGCAAAGTCCATACAACTCCATTTGCCTTCACCATTATCCAGTTCAGAGAGGGAATACAGTATTCAGAACAGTTTGTGACTTAAGTGGATCCCTGCAAATAAGCAACAGCCACTGGGGAAGCTCACAAAAACTCATGCTAGTTTTGAAGTTGATATGGTTGAATTGCTAACTTTGGTTTCCTGAGCACTTAAACTGATCAAGTGATATTTTTCATCCTGTGAGAACATACCTCCATGCTGCAAACCACTGCAGTGATGAGCTATTTAAGGGTATACAGAATGCCATTTAATGAACCAGTTGCAGTTACCTTGTGAATATTCCTCAGTGGAAATTTTTAAAGAGTATTTCCCCACCTACTACAGCATTTCAAACTTTAATTCTGTAAATAACATTTTCCAATCTGAGCCTCCCCTTTTCTACCAGCTGATAATACTAAAAAATTCACCCCTGAATCTGAAAGACAGATTGCATTCAGAAATTGCTTGTAACATACTACTTGTGGAACATAGGGGTTAAATTTCAAACTAAGCTAATGTTGCTTTGCTCTGATAGTCACTCTTTGAGCATCCTATAGCAAACTCATAAATCCCATTCTGTCTGTGTTCCAAGAGAAACACTGGGGAAAACAAATAGTTGGCTGAGCTTTATTTAGTCTGCCATGTTAACCAATGGGACAAAACTTATGTGTAGAATCTTCTATGGGCATGCAATAAGACACTTATCCTTAAGATTCTGTACAAATGATAAGCCTGAGGATTTTTAGAAATGTTACACATTTTCTAGTTTGTTTTTTTTTAGGATAACAAGTTTTTTTTTCTCAAACACATCCTGACAAAACAACCAACCCCAAACCTCAAAACCAGTTATTGATACTCATTTGTTCTGCTACCCACAAGATGGCAGTATAATACTGTAATAAGAAGCTAAATGTGGCATTTCCAATGGGAAAATATTTCCTATTTTCCTACAGGTGGAAGACGAGTAAAAATGTACATTGAAGCTCTCACAGGTGGCAAGATTAGCGTAGGTAATTTTGGATGATAATATAGGAAAACAAAGCTTAGAGATATAAAACAAATAATGATCAAATGCTGTTTTCATGTGTGTACTGCAAACACAATGGCACTCAATTTGGATTTCCTTGAATCAGCTGCAAAAATTGTAAATGGTGATTATCACTGGTAAATGTCAAAAGATGGTGCTAAGGCTAAGATACCACATATAAATCATAAAACTTGGAATAAACTTCTGGCCCAGTGGAATCAATATACAACTAGCTACAGATTTCCAGAGTGAGGAATTTGCATGTTGATTATTTTATTTTTAACATAGATTTTTATATGGATTTGCAGAAATCTCCTCAAGCACTCAATACCTATCTATAAACAAAGTGAAGACTGCTGTGTTACAGGCTACTGTAAGGTGATGTTAACTTCTTTCATGTATTGGCAGGAATGAGACCTATAGTGAAGCATAAAAGCTTGAAGATATGTACTTTTTCAGAACAAACTCTACATTGTTAGTGTAGGGTTATAGGTTGTACTTCATGATCTCAGAAGTCCTTTCCAACCTTGTGATACTGTGATATTTTGTTGTCAGTTTTCCAAGATAAAGAATATTGCAGAACAGTATTATACATGTAAAAGCAAGTAGGTAGTCAAAATAATTAACTGTAGCATGTCTGTTGTAAAGTTTGTTGGCAAAAATGCTTTGCCTGTGGAGGCAGTTCTGAGAAGCAGATACGACTTTTGTGAGCAAAGATTATATTGGTGTAAGGAACAGTTTTTCTTTACCCTGTTTATTGTTTCATCAGCTGTGATTAATGACAGACGTTCATGTTCAAATACATATTTGTCATAGCATTATAACATTGTTATAATGTAAGGGCTAATTATGTAATAAGAATAAAATTCTAGTGTATAGAAACAAAGCATGCCTTTTCATAGCAGTATGTGTGGTTTTGTGGCCGTGTTCTAGAAAGGAAAAAGAAAAGCAATTCTAGTTATTTCTGTGCAGAAGATCTGGGTTCTTGCCTGTTAAATGATATTACAAATTTTCCCTTAACTGTAGCTCAGTGTCTGCGACAATACCGTGGATATCCTTATGCTTGTAAACATTCTGTCTTATGTTGTGTTTCTGTTACAAAGTAGCACACTGAAGCACTCAAAGTCATACCAATGAGGCTGTAAGAACTTGTCTGTTACTACAGGATGGACTCCACCAAAATTCTCTCTGAAAAATGGATATATTAGCCTACACTGATTAGATTGACTTAAGTATTATGATTAGGTTGGTATGAACTAAAACTACTAAAAAAATGCTAAAAGTGCTAAAAAACCTAAAGAAGTTCCTAAAGTAGGAAACACCTCCCCCTCCTTTTCATATAGTCATGTAACTCCTAGAACTTGAAGTCTCAAAAATCAACATGGCAATGAATTGAGAGAACTGACAGAAGTTCCATTATAGAGATGTCTATAAGTACTTTCAAATATCTGCACCTTGATCAAAGAAAGCCCTAAATCTCTTCTGCTTCAATTAAGTTGAAAATATGTAATTTTCTTTTTCCCCTCTTAGGGGATGGATTGGCATTTGCCACCTGCAGAAACAAATCACTAGTTGCATTGATGGATAAAATAAGTCAATACTGTTTTTAAAATCGAACTCTCACGTGTAATTATCATTTGTGCAAGAAATGTTAAACATCATTCATAAAATAGTGATTTCTGTATTGAAAGTTTGTAGTATACGTCAGCTGCTTTGGTTGTGTTGAAAGTTGATAGCTAAATAGTTGCATGAAAAGTACATACCATTTTTCCTGTAGGTCTTGTCCTCAGAGTTCATTACAATTAGATGCAATTTCATCAACATCTGAAACATCTAAGACTTCAATTGCCTATAGTGATGGCTTTCTGATGAGAAAATATGGTTATATCCGATAAAGTCTGACTGTTGTTGAGGAGTCCCATCCATTCAGCAGGGAAAGGAAACACAGGAAAAATTGGTCTTTACATCTGCTTTTCAGTCATTGAACTACACTGTTAACAGCTGCGATCCTTTTCAATCTGCCAGTTTTTTGGCAGCAAACATAGTTTATGGGTCATCTTGCAGCCTTTAGTCAATGGATCATTTCCCAGTTCAGCAAAATGTGTTCTTAGTAGTACTTTGAGTTTGAAAAAAGTTATTTACACACTATATTGCACTTCGTCTTTGAGCTAATTCTTGCAACAGAGCTAAATTTTACTTATTTACTATTACCAACACTTATTTCTTAATATTTACTTATAGGCTTAATTTTCAAAACTAGTGTATTTTGAATGTGTAGTAAATATTGCTCAATTTTGTTTTTTCAGCTCATTCCAGATAGCATGCTGGACTTGGTAAAACATGAAGGGCTTGGTAAAAAAAACCAAACAAACAAACCCCAAACTCAACAAAACAAACCAAAACCCAAATGATTGTTCTAACTGCCATAATCATAGATAGAGAAGCCAAATTTAACTCTTTATTATGGGCTTTGTGATATTTGATGTTTCTTCCAGCTTGTGAGACTATATGATTTAGTTTCAAAACTTGAAAAAACCCACCTTGTTTTGAATTTCAAAAAAACCTTATCCTCCTCAGTGTTGAGTCACTAACGCTTGAAATGATGAATTGTAAAGGCTTTAAGAACCTAAAAAACAAATAAACTTTAAAGATAACTCTCATGATTTTTTTATGAATTTGGGATCCAAGCCATGAGGTTGTGAAATACTGGACGCTGGCCATGATACACCAGCCTTTTTTCAGCTGATGATACATATATGTGTGTGTTCTCTCCAGGCTGGTTTGCAACGCTGCCTTGCATATGATGGTCTATACACATGTGCTTAACCTTGTGACAGGGAGTAGAAAGCAAAGCATCAGGCTGCTTATAGGTTGTTAGAAGAATTTGTTTTCAAAACAGTCTTATTAAAGATTCTGACAAGTGTCAGCATGATCTTGTAAGAGTATATACACCCTAGTTTTGTCAGAATTGCATAGTAGTGTGAACAAGAGTGTTTGCCTTGTTAATCCTTCATTCTAAGTATTGTGTGCAGCACAACCCTTTTTAGGTGTTTTTCTGAGAAGATGACTTCTGGAAGAATCTGGGAGCTTTGAGAGCCCTGCTCTTCACTTATTTCCAAGCCTGTGGTTACAGAGCCAAAGCAATGGACTTTTAAGGAAGTATTTTGTTGTATGGATGAAAGCTTCATTCTTTTCTCCGAAATGGGATTAGGTTTGTAAATAGGATTTGGACTGTTGAATTAAGCAGAAGAAGCATGGCTGCCATTATACTCGTTAGTAAAAATTTTACATAGCAAAACTGCAGTGCTGACTGGGTATGTGACAGTCCTTGCTTACAACAGCCCCTACTGTGTTTTTTCTAAGATGTGAAGAAAATAAATATCAAGATACAATATGCTTTGTCTGGCATAATCTTCCTTAGTGTCAATTATGATGATGGCTATCCTGGATGACAGAAAGGAAACAAACCAATCTCTTCTGCTTATTTGTTAGCAAAATTTTCTCCTTTCTGCAAAATTGTACTTAATACGGTAAGAAATATAACTTTACTGATTAGACATTTCTAAAAAGGAGGAAGAAAGCATATGGGCTTTCTGTAAACATAAACCAATGAATATTGTTAGAGACTAGACTAAATGGAAAGAAATGTCTTATTTAGAGTATGAAACTCTTCTAAGCTAATGTCCATAAAGTTTAAATTAGTTCAGACTTTCCTTATTAGAATAAATGTTTCCTTTTAAAAAAGCATGATAATCATAATCAAGACTAAATTTGTTCTGTTATTTATTTGCAAAATAATTGTACATGTTTAGCAGACTTTTGATTTAAATTGCTAGGGATATGTTGGAGACAGATGTTCAGATGACCTCATGTTTAAAGTAAAGTTATATTTGGACACTAGATTAAATTTTCCTTAAAATCTTTCCTTATATGTTAGATTGTGGAGGGGTGCCGAAAGTATTGAAAGATTTATGTTGAAAAGATACTGCTTTATTTTTAAAGTAAGTTATTAGAGCTCATTAGATTTTATTTCAGGGACCCTCAAAAGCACAAAATGTCTGATTATGAAACAGTATGTTTACAAATGAAAATATAGTATCTTGTTGGAGAGCTAAATAAGAAACAGATTTCTTTAAAAGTTTCTTGAATTCAAAAGCAAATTTGCCATGTCATTTATACCTTCCACCCAAAATTGTAAAGACTATAGTAGAACTTAAAATGTAGTATCAGTTGAAGACTGCATAATAGCACATAATAGTAGCTAGTATTTTTGGTTTTGTAAAAGTAATAGTTTTTCTAAAACCACCGTTAACGTCATAGTGTGGATGGCTGTGATGGTTTCATATGTGACACTCAACAACATTTTGGAGAAAGTCTTCAATATTTCATCATCATAATTATCCCAATTGACCTGTTGAAAACATACTTATTGACAGATTAAAAAAGAAGTTTCTTCAGTCTTTTCAAGTTCATATAGGCAACACTGGCTTTTAATGTGTTTAGTTAGATAAAGAAGTTACAGAGTTGCTGGAATTCTGCTATTTGTAATTGTAATTGAAGTATTATAATAGTAAACATACATCTATTCTTGTTAAATATAGACTATTTAGCAGGAATACTCTTTAGCAAGAGTATTCCTGCCAAATATTCCTAATTACCAATTTACTGGTAGAATTTTCTTTGTCGACTCATGGAAAAGTTGCATTAAAAGGTTGATGTAGCCAGCAGAGCTGGAAATGTTTTGCGCTGAGTGGACCTTGTTAAATTTAGGTATCAGATGGATCATTTTTTCAGTAATCTCATTGAGGTCTGCTGAGTTACAACTGGAAAAACACTGAAATTGCTTTGCAGTATTTGAATCCTCTTCTTTAATTTAGGGTGGTCAACACTGACATAAAAGTCTTCTGTACTTTGCAAAGGGAGTGAAAGGAAGTGATTTTAACCCTTTCCTGAAAAAAAGGAGGTTTTGTTCTGGTTTTTTTTCTAGGGCTTGTTGCTATTAGGTGAATGTTCATGGATGAATATGTATTAGGCAAGGGCGATAACTATTTAGCAGAGCATAGAACTAAGTAAAACCTAGGGAATGAATGTGTGGTACCTATGTGATGCCATTTACTGTAAGCAGAAATTATTTTTTCTTCCTGAATCAAGATTTGGGATTTAGCTTATAACTCTGGAAATAAATGGAAAATATTCTTCTAAAAATTAATGAAAGCTAACACTGTTTTGCATAAAAATAGGATGACACCTGATAATTTGTATATGAACTTGTTGAAGTGGTATATAAATGGACTCCTTTTCTAATATGCATAAGAATTCAAACTTTTAACTTTAGGGCTAATAATTTCCTTCATCTTGCAGCCCTAGAATGAGTGCTTGGAATTGGGCTGAAGTAACTTGGGCAACAACTTTTGTGTTTGTGTAGTATGGTTTTACCTTTCGTTATGTGATAGCCTTTTCCCTTTTCTCCATATCAATGTATACTTTCTGCAGCTAAGGGAAAGCATAATGGCTTTATATTTAAATACTCATTAACTTCTCATGTAATATGTTATCACTTACATATATGTCCTAGTTTAGCACTCCCAGCCAGGTCAGTACCTAAACTGGGCAGCTTCAGTTCAATTTCCCCCCACACTGTAGCAAAGGTAAATGCGAAAGACTTGTGGGATGGAAAACAAAATTAAGGCAACTTTAATGAAACAATAATAGAAAGGAAATAATAATATTAAAAATAAAATAATAAAATATATGCAAGCATACAAAACCAATTCAAAGTCCCCAGATGATTATATGTTACTACCGAGCTGCAGGATAGGCGTGGAGAAAATCCTGGCATGGACTCCGTGTCAGGCAGGAGCTGGACTCAGGAACTGGATTTGTGAAGAGATGGATGGGATTAGGGGCAGACAAATAGACAAGGTCCTCCCTGAATGTCAGCTATCAAAGGCCTGTCCCTCGTGATCCCTGAGCTTGTATATGATTGGCCAAGCTGAGTCACCTGTGCTGTCTCTTCCTTGCAGCAGATGTGATTCCCTTTACCACCAATGGCCCATTGCCTTGATGATAACTATCAGGGTTATCACTTGTACAGGTGGCCACTGTCTGAAAAACTGTGTTAATAACTCTCAGAAACTGAACTTATTCAGAAAAAGCTTATTGGAGAATATGTTCCTGCTTTAGCCCAAACCAATACAACAATTGACTCTTTTTCTTGGTTATGCATGAATGTCTTTATGCTACTTGACTATTTTCACTGAAGACTTCAGTTAGTGTGCTGAGATATGCAGGAGCGATCATTCGTCTCTGGTGTTTCAAGTCAGACTCCTGGAAGTAAAGTAGACATGTTTATTGTGATGCCATGAGAGTTTTATGCAACCTGTAGAGAAGCAGGGACATATTCCTGGGAGGGGGGAGGAAGAGGTGGTTTAAACTGCCTTAATTGTGATGATTATTTTTTTTCAAATTTCTCCCTACCTTTATTCCTTTGTTCCTTTGTCTATACATCTTCCAACTATTTTTAAGAGCTAGAGGGGACCCTAAACACTAAATGCTGCTCCTTTACTCGAACTGAGTTATGAGTTCTGGAATGGGGGGCAGCGTCCTTCAGAGAAAACCACTGCAGTAAAATAGAGTTGGAATCACAATTATTACCAGCTCAGTATTAAACTGGTCTTTTCCTGTTCAGCCTTAATCTTTGCTTTCTACATTTTAATTAATATCTAATTTTACCTAGAACCTTAATTGCAAAACCTGTGAAGAACTGAAAAACTTTGATATGAGAGTCATTATCCTATAAATCCCTTTTCAATGGGACTTCAATAGGATTGGAAATTTATTTAATGCAATTGGAGTTAAGGATAGCTTGCTTTGTTTTCATTGTGACTACAAGCTTTATGGTTAGGAAATTAAATTCAGACAGAGGAATAAATCATTGTATTATGTTTTGTATGACGGTTGAACTGTTTGTAAAACTTGAACATATAAATATGCTTGCTAATTGTTTTGTAAACTTTTCAGTATTCAAGTTTTTAGTATAAATAATTTTGACTATGGATGAGATTTAGACTGCCTGCATTCTGTGTAAGCAAAACCTGGGTGCCTCTGGCTTATTGAATGATTCATAACAAGCCCAGCAGATTCATTAGACCAGTGAAAGAATTGGGACCCTCCTTGGCTTAGCTTGTAGCCCAGGAAGGAACCAAGAAAATCCTCTTTTCAAAGAGTGGGGTTTTTCCACCAGGCTGCCAAAGTGCATTGATTCTTGGTATCTCTCTAGGACTTTGAATCTTGTAATTGTTTCTTTGCTTAGTGGTACAGATTCAACAGGGGAGAGAGTAGCTGTATATGCAGTGACTGTTGTGGTCAGTCAAGTCTTCTGAAGATTGAAGTAATGGATTTAATTTTTTAAAATGAGGACAATTTGTTTTGCTTTCTGGGCTCTAATGCATTAACTTTTCATGTGCATCTTCAGGGGAATTATTCCTCAGTTCTAGGGGGAACTGGAGGAGCCTGAACTATGAGAATAATCAGTACCTCAATTCCACTGAAATCAATGGAAGTTACTGTTTGTCTGAATCTCTTCTGAACTATACTAGATCTGCATAAGGTATCCTGTGGTTTCCAGCATGTCAGCATACTCACGACCAGCTCTAGATGGCTGCTCCCTGTACGTGTGCAGGAACTGATCTGCTGGAGGCTTGGGTGCTCTGAAGTGTCCAGTTGTAGTCAGGCAGCAACTTTCTAAGCACTGCAGTGCCTAGGCTGATGTCCCTGAAGTATGTAGGCAAATAACTTTAAAACTGTTGCTTTCTATTTTAAGCATCTAAAACTTGGGTGCCTTTAGGCACATATCAAGTAGTTGATTAAAACAGGCCTTATTTTTAATTACAGCTCACTAAAGTGTGCAGGAATAGAATGGGCACTAGTAAAGTAAGCTCCTGTATGGTAGAACAGACTGGTAAAGGGTTCTTATCCCATCAAATTTGGAAGCTTTGTTTGACCAAAATACGTCAATTGATTAAAAACCATGCTGAAGAAAAAGCTATAATGATACTGGAGGAAATTATTTTGCCTTATTTTTAAACACAAACTTTAAAAGATTGTTGTCACATGGTGCCATGTCACAGGAAACAAGTTTTAAACTGGAAGAACATTCACTTTATGCCAAATTAGTTAAAAATTTTACTTTGCTAATTAAGTGTTTTTAAATAAATTGCTTCTGTATTAACTGTTGCAGAATGGAGGCTAATCACAGAAATTAACGGTGAACAATATATAATTCTTAAATAAGTTGAAAGCTTCAGTCTTCTCCACAATGTTATAAAATACAGGAAGAGTAACTAATAGACTGGACAGAGCCTTGACTAATCACAGAATCGCAGTGTGACCTGAATTGAAAGGGACCCACAAGGTGAACCCTCAATGTTCCAAGAAAACTTGGTTAAAGACCTGCTTGGCCAATTAGATGTCCACAAGTCTATGAGGCTGGATGGGATACACTCAAGGGTATTAAGGGAGCTGGCAGAGGTTCTTACCAAACTCCTTTCCCTCATCTTTCAAGAGTCCTGGCTGACTGGAGACTGGCAAATGTAATTTCTGTTTACAAGAAGGGTCGGAGGGAGGATCCAGGGAATTATAGGCCTGTCAGCAGTCGGTACCCAGGAAGGTCATGGAGCAGATCGTATTGAATGCTATCACACAGCACATGCAGGACAGCCAGGTTATCAGACCCAGTCAACACGGGTTTATGAAAGGCAGGTCCTGCCTGACCAACCTGATCTCCTTCTATGACAGGATGACCTGTCATAGATGAGGGAAAGGCTGTGGTTGTGGTTCTACCTGGACTTTTGTAAAGCCTTTGACACTGTTTCTCACCACATTCTGCTTGAAAAACTGACTGCCATTGGTCTGGACAGACACACCCCCTGCTGGATGAAAAACTGGCTGATGGCCGGGCCCAGAAGGTGGTAGTAAATGGAGTTAAATCCAGTTGGAGACTGGTCACGAGTTGTTTTCCCCAGGGTTCAGTGCTGAGTCCAGTCCTGTTCAATATCTTTATCAATGATCTGGATGAAGGGATTGAGTGCACCCTTAGCAAGTTTCCAGATAACACCAAGCTGGGTGGCAGTGTTGCTCTGCTTGAAGGAAGGGAAGCTCTGCAGAGGTATCTGGACAGGCTGGATCAATGGGCTGAGACTGACGCGATGAGGTTTAACAAGACCAAATGCCAAGTCCTGCACCTGGGACACAACAACCCCATGCAGCGTTACAGGCTTGGGGAAGAATGGCTGGAGAACTGCCTGGAGGAGAAGGACCAGGGGGTATTGGTTGACAGCCGGCTGAATATGAGCCAGCAGTGTGCCCAGGACAAGGGAGGTGATTGTGCTCCTGTACTCAGCACTGGTGAGGCCTCACCTTGAATCCTGTGTTCAGTTCTGGGCCCCTCAGTACAAGAAGGACATTGAGGTGCTGGAGCGCGTCCAGAGAAGGGCAACAAGGCTGGTGAAGGGGCTGGAAAACAAGTCCTACGAGGAACGGCTGAGGGAACTGGGGTTGTTTAGCTTGGAGAAGAGAAGGCTGAGGGGAGACCTCATCGCTGTATACAGCTGCCTGGAAGGAGGCTGTGGCAGGGCAAGTGTTGATTTTTTTTCTCAAGTGACAGGTGATAGGACAAGAGGAAATGGCCATAAGTTGCACCAGGGGAGGTTCAAACTTGGTATTAGGAAGAATTTCTTTACCGAAAGGGTGGTCAGGCACTGGAACAGTTGCCCAAGGAGGTGGTTGAGTCACCATCCCTGGAGGTATTTAAAAAACAGATAGATGAGTTTTTGGAGGGGAATAGTTTAGCCGAAGATGGGTACAGTTTGGCTTGGTAATCTCCAAGGTCTTTTATAATGGGAAGATTCTATGATTCTATGATCATCGAGTCCATCTCCTATCCCTGCATAGGACAATCCCAACATTCACCGTGTATCTGAGTGCACTGTCCAAATGCTTCTTGAATATTGTCTGGCTTGGCACTATGACTGTGTCCCTGGGGAGCTGTTTCTGTGGTCCACCGCCCTCTGAGTGAAGAAATTTTTCCTAATACCCAACCTAAACCTCCCCTGGCACATCTTCCTGCCATTCCCTTGAGTCCTATCATTGGTCACCAGAGAGAAGAGATCAGTGCCTGCTCCTCCTCGTTCCCTTGAGAGGAAGTGGTATACTGCTAGTCTGAATTAATTTAAAAGTTGGCCCATCTTTGAGAAGGGGTTGGACTGGATGACCACCAAAGATCCCATCTCACCTAAGTTACTAATTTTAACTCTTTTAGGAAGGCAATTTTTAAGTTACTTGTAAGTGTGAGACAATCTATTAGGCTAAAATGCTGGAAAATTTGCTATAACTTTTAAGAAATCCTGTATGAAATGTCTTTTGTGATAGTTAAACTATAATAGAAATATAATTAATTACATTCTCAGTTTATGCCTGTGGTGGGGGAAAAAAAGATTTCTGCAACATGCTGTAGAGCTCATAGTTGAAAAATTCAGTGAGCTCTGAATTTATATTTCTAAAATGTGCAATCTATTGTTAGGTACTCCTGGATCAGTTGTAGAGTGTTAAGTGATAATAGGATGCACAGAATATCACCATAAATCCCTTGGAAAGCTGATAACACAGACATCTTGCATAGGACAGTTTTCCATCCAACAAATTTAAACTTTTGCATGGATGGAGGAGAGCTATTGTGATGTATCACTGGCATTTTCCATGAATGATTTAATGGGTGCAGTGTTCATACTGTATGTTATTTCCTGTTCTGTTCTAGAACTTTTATTCTCAAACTTAAACAAAATTCTTCTTAGTATTTGTCTTCCCTTACCCCAAGTTACATATGTAAAGTCACGTTGACACTGTCATACTTTGGACCTGGCTTCATTTGCTTTTTAGTGAAGGATCTGGGGTGCGTATCTGGAAATAGTTTCTTATTTTTAGTCAGTCTGTAAATGGTATTCTTGCTGAGTGAGGAACAGGGTTTTTACAGACTCACAGACATTAAAAAACCTCTCCTCTCCTGAACTTAGTGTAGTAAGGGTACAAAAATCTAAGCAGTCTTCTGTCTAAACCTATTTACGTATATCTAACAGCATTGCTGTTTTGTCTTGACTTCCTAGTTTAGACTTTGAAACTGTGATATAAGTGGACTGTCAGTATTTGCCTTAGAAGCTTCTATGGACATCTCAGTTATTCTTTCAGTCATGGCTGGGACTTGCTCTGTTTCTCTTCTTTTTAATTGAGATTTGCATCCCATGGGTATTGGTCACCTTTGGTTATTTTAAGTTTGAGGCTGAACTCTGTCTTCTGGGACTGCATTGAGCACAACTCTCCTTCCGTTGTTCATTGCCCAGCATGTCTTTGTGTTTCTCCCTCTTTTGTTGAAGCGTGTAGCCTGGCAGTGGTCTGACAGTGCTAACATCTCTTTCAGGTCCGTTTCCATTCAATGGAAGTTCCATTTGTTTTTTTGACTTCTGCTCAGCAACTCTAGCTTTTTCTAAAACTCTGATGGTCGCGCTTTGTATGTAGAATACCAGGTGACAGAGGTATTTTTCTAAAACAAGAGGTATTCTTCTATGCCAAGCAGGACCTAAATGTCAGAATGCACTGATTGTCTGCAATTATGCACTTTGTTTTGCGATGCGTTCTTGCCAGAAGAACCCTGATGGTATCAAACCTGCTGATAGGGAAAATACTTGCTATGAGTGATCTCCTCCGAAGTCTCTCCTCTTGTATATAGTTTAAATATTCCTTTTTTTTCATATCTACGAACTAGGTAAATAAATGAAGTCCCTGAGCTTTTCCCCACCTGTTGTATCTTGTAAATCTATCCATTCAGCTCCTCTGTTCCTTCTGATGCCTAAAACAATAAACTTGCAAGCTTTTAGGCTATCTCTTGAAGAAGGTTCCCTGTTTACTAAATATGAACTTTCTGTATGCTGAACTTCCTTGTTTCTTGTCCAGACTGTTGCTTGATTGTATTAATCCTGTGTGCTCTTAGTGTATACCAACACTTTATAGATTTAAAACACCAGGAAGAATGCTTGTCAGTCTGATTATTTCTTTTTTTTTTTTTAATTTGTTATTTGCTTTTACAATTAGCTTGCATTATTGGTAGGGATAACATTGTTTCTTCAAGGCCCGTTTCTTTCTTTAGTGGAAGGTTACCTACAAGAATGCTTTTCTCATTTTACTTCTTGCTTTCAGCTCAGTGGCTTTTGTGTCGTTATCTGGTTTGAAATGCACAAATTCTAGGTGCATTTAAGTTGACAATATATTCTTATTCGGTTGCAATATTCCTAACTGACCTACGAAGAGAGGCAGGGGTATCTATCTGTGGCTGTTCTCATTGTAATAGGAAAATCTTTGAAATGATGCTCACTTTTTAGGAAACTAATCCAAGGATCCTAAGTGGCAGAAGCCTAATTGCTTTTGGTAAGGGTTAGTTTTCTGTCAGTTTATTTGATTGAACTGGGAGGAGGCTGGCAGGAATTCCCAGTCACTGGAGGAAAAGTAGGTAGTTGTTCTGGAGCAGCTGGCTTGTTGGATTGCTTTACCTGCTTTGTCAGGCTACAGTGAGTGTCAAGAACACTTTCAATTCCAAATGTCACCCAAAGCTTAACAGATATAACCAATTTAATTTGCTTTCTCTATTGTGGTAGCTAATTAAGCTCTTTGTCACCTTCCATATTTCCCCTTGTAGGATCTACTTCTCAGTTAACCTAAAGCTTTAACAAATACGATTAAAGGAAGATGCATATCCAAATAATACTTACCAGGATAAAGGACTTTGCTCCACTTTGTGTGAGGATTAGGAAAGAAGGAATGTTCCACTCTGCTTTTTAAGAAGGAGCTTAATAAACTTTTCTTTGTACTACTAGTATTCTAATGAACATCTAGTAACATAGAAACACCTGGAAGTATGTCATCTGCCTTTCTGATGCCAGTCACTTGAGGGCAGGGGCTGAGGCTGGAAGTGTGATGGGAATTTGCATTTTCAGCTCTCTTGCTCTATCCCCTCTAGGCTTTGGGGCTGTAGATGTTCATATTTTTGTGGTACACTATGGTGGATCGTTAAGCGTAATTTTTCTGCCTGACAATATTTCTCTTAATTTGCTTGTCAAGTTTTCGAAGCCTTTATACATGTTTTTGTTTGCTGTGTTTTATAATCTTTTTGTGTGATACTTGTACTTCACCCTTTAAGGTGGAGATGGCAGTGTTGTGCTTCTCTACTGTCTTGTTTGGCGACAAAAGCAAATTGGTTACTAGGACACTCAGGTTGTTGTGTTGTTGCTGAGTTCGTGTGTTCAAACAGAAACCTAACCATGCAAGGGGGTTTGCCGTTGTAGATCTTCTGTAGAAAGACAAGTATGTCTTACGACAAAAATACTGAAACT
Organism: Tapera naevia; assembly: GCA_033556795.1. Taxonomy (NCBI): domain Eukaryota; kingdom Metazoa; phylum Chordata; class Aves; order Cuculiformes; family Neomorphidae; genus Tapera; species Tapera naevia. Next base: position 13,731,680 of record JAUMJJ010000023.1, on the reverse strand, counting down.
GAGAAGCTACTGGACATAGTCACAGATCAGGCTGCAGGTGTTGCAGGAAAATTCCATTATATAACACTTGTTCCTGATTTAAATATTTTTCAATCAACTTTTTAACATAGAATATTGCCTGTGTTAGTTCTAGATTGAAATGGAAGAAAACTGGCTTTTGAGCTAGCCATAGTCTGGAAGTTATAAGCTTTTATAGTAATTCTGAAAATTTTATAAGCACTCATAGAAACTATAATATTACTTTCAAACATTGTCAATAATGTTATAGGTATCTGGGCACAAATTCCCTGGCTTCAGTAAAATCCCAAATGCTGTGTGTGGAAGACCCACAGTGTAAATGTGTTCTTGGTGGAGCCAGAACAGTGCCTCTGAACACCTGGCCTTGTGTCTGGAAAGCAGCCAGATGCTGATCTATGTGGTCATCCACCTGTGGATGCAGTGCCACTCCGGTAGTGTTGTGTTGTCTTGCCCCGCATTTACTTGCACACTGAAGTTTGAAGATATGTGTTTCACTGACTACTTGTGTATTGGCTCTCTTGTTTTAATATTATGATGTTCTTTATATGCACAAATATTTTTTGAATCTTTTACTAATGCAGCCTCACAGGTGATGAATATCTTCATTATTACAAGATGCCTTTACTTTTAACCCTCTAGTTTACCTCCTTAAGTTTTCCTGCCCAAACTAATAACACTTTTACAGTTCCGTTGTTTCAGTGTATGCTCTTAGCTCCTGACTCTGAACAAGATTGTGCATCTGTTAACTGTCCTAGTGAATCTCGTAGCTATCAGTACAATTCAATGGCAACTGTGCAACTCTGAACACCTATTAAATCATGAGTAGATGTAAATATTTTGAGAAATATAAAGGCATATATAGTATGAAAGAATAATATACTGTATATTAATGGTGTATGCATATTTAGTTCTTCATTCCTCTTAAAACTCAGACCAACAGTGGTAGTTTTAAGAGCATAATTGTTAAAAACTGTGTGGTAGAGCCTGTAGTACTGCCAGAACTTACTTATTTTAACCTACAAGTGAAGACTTAAGGTATTTGAATAACCATCACAAAAACGGGTGAAACAGGGTTGGAGAAGGGGCTAAGTATGATACATTTGTGTTCTGTGTATGGTGTCTAGTTGTTTCTCTAGTGGCTGTGATTGTATTTACAACTGCAGATCTGTCTGAAGTTTGTTCCTTAAATTGATATTTAAAAGGTGACATCATTCATATTTTCTAGTCCTGCTCCTCTGCCAGTCAATGATCTATTTCACTAGTTTATCTTCCTCTAAAGCAGGAATTTCCTGAAAACTGGTTCCAGACCATGCAAATCAAGCTGCATCACTACTAAAACACAAATATTATAGAATATAGTGTGATGGCACTGCTTGTGTGTGTTTGAAATCTGTCTGCTCATTGTATCAGTGGTGATTTTGGAGTTATCAAGTAGATTGTTTATCTTCAGTGGTTTGTTATTTAACCTTTTTAAATAAATGATGAAGCTGTTTCTTTGGGTAATTACCAGCATTTTATTCCTAAAATTCAAGTAATGTAGTACTAGGAAAGCATTTCTTCTCTTTTTTTTTGTTTGATATTTTAAATTCTTGTATATTAGCTGCAAATGTAGTACCTTATTTGAAAATTCTATCTTTTTTTTTTCTTCTTGGGTTTTCAAAGTGGTAATTGATATGTACTGATTACACACTTTTTTTCCTTTAAAAAAAAGGTATTAATTAGCATAGCTGCTTAAAACATTTATATAGTTTATGTGATTAAAAGTAATTTCCCACCAAATGTAATGATTAAAACCCATGCCTAATTTAAAACAAAGATCAAAAATCAATCAAGAGATCTCCAACTTTGTATCATTTTTCTCTATAGCTGAGTTTCTGCTGCACATGAGGTCCTCAAGACTAAAAGAAACCATAATCACTGTACCAATGTCTATTTTGAGAAGATTAGAAATGATAGCTTGTCTGTTCATTTCACTGTGTGCTGTTATGCTATGATGATGTTTATGAATGCTAAAAATTTTGCATAGACATGTACCAGCATTTTCTGAAGCTTATATGTGTATGTGATGGCCTGATAAGGCTGCAGCAAGCCAAAAGTATCTAACTAAAGATGTCTTTATTTTTAACAGTTCATACTTGGGCTTTGGAATGACATAATCTTGTTTTGAAGGATGGGTTGTAAGTGTCCAGAAGTCTGAAGTATTGCATTTCAAACATGATTACAAACAGCGCAAATGTTAGTCTCTAATTTAAGACTTATTTGAACTGAAGTATTAAATATTTAAAACTACTTCAGATATTTCATTATTCATGTCTTTGCTAAGCCTACTCCCATCTTGGTCAAGATGTTACTAATGAAGAGGAAGACGTGAGTAATACATCCTTTAGCGTACTTTGTCCATTTTCATTTACTGGTGAAATGAGCTGTTTAGTGGTTACATTGATATGGTGCAGCCTGGCTATTCTGTGTTTGGAACAGTACGTTGTTTTTTGGATAGAAGGGTCAAAGTTTTTAATGTTGAGGCAAAACAATTGCCATTCTGCAGCTGATGTGGTTTTGATCATGAGAATGTATCAATCTTTCCATACACAAATGTATTTGTACAGACTCAGCTCTTGTGAATTTCTGTAAGCACAGATGCAATGTTTCCATGTAATATAAGTACTGGATATTAGCATATCAAGGGCGGGTGAGGATTAGTCAACAAAATGCGAATATGGCTAACCTTGATTGTTTGAAGTTCTTTTCTTTTAAAATGTAGTGCCTGTTTAGATCACTAATGTATTTTAATTGTTTCCATCTTTCAAAATATGTCTAGCAAGTTCAGTTTCTAGTTGTTGTTACACAAATAAACTGGTATTAGATGCATTGCTTTCTTCCTTTCAAACATGCTTTCAAATTAGTGCTTAATGTGGTTTGAAGATTTTGCCAACATATTCTTCCAGATCCTTATTTTGTATGAGGGTGGTTGATTACATCTATCTTTCTCTTTTGGTTTACAAATGCCAATATGTTCTGAAGAATGCAAACCCTGGGACCGTTTGTCATCACACTTTGATTGTAGTTCATTTCATTATTGTATGTAGGAGGAAAAGCAAACAATTAGATGCCTGAAGGAGGGAGGGGGGAAATTGGAGTGTCAGGACATGCTAAACATTCTTATTGCATTGCATACTTTAACCTCCTATTATTTTCTTATTGCTTTTAACACTTACCTGCCTGGATGTGATAGAGGTACATACATTTAAAAACAAATCAGAACTGTTTGGCTGAAATACTAGATGCAGACATTCTTGAAACAGATGAAGTCTGAGGGCTACAGAGCTTTAGGATTTAAATCTAAGTTGTTTTTGTAGACCAGGTGCCTGATTTTTAGATTCTGAGAAGCTCTTTCAGTTTTCATTTTAATGAGAGCTCAGTTTTCAGTAATCAGATTTGCTAGGTATGATTGTTCACTTTGTAGACTTGTTCATGTCCAAGCTGTATTAACAGTATGTTTAGGCATCCTTCACATTCTCTGCCAGGCTCGATTCAGATGTGTTTAGAGCAGCTTCTTAAGACCAGACTTTTTATAAAGCATTGTGGGAAGAAAGACGGTTTTCTGCAATTTTGTTATGTATCTGCTTTTTCTAGCTCTTCAGTGTTGCATCACTTGACTGTGGTGCAAGAGGCTTCGGTTCAGCTCGTTCTCTGCCTGGGAAAACTCGCTGTGTTGGGGTGGTATGGTGCCCACTTTAAGTTGTGGGGAACAACTTATGCTGTCAGCTTTCTATATTGAAAACCTTTGCATGAAAGATTTAAGGGCTAAAAAAGATGGTGTCTTGTTAGACTAAACATGACTGTGGAGCCTGCTAGCAGGGAAGGAGGTTTCAATGTAAGTGTTACATATTTCCTCAGAACGGAGACTGTAATGTGGACTTCCTGCCTCCCATGAGTGCCTCTTCCACTAGGGCATAGCCTTTGATCAAGTGAATCTTTTATTATGCAAAATGGACTGCTTGAACATAAGGGAATGAATAAACTTACCTCCTAGAGTTCTGCTACTTTAGCTTAGTATTTAGGGCATGTCCTGAAGATGATAAAGGCAAGCTTAAAACCCTTTAGGTAGAGGGAGGCAAGAAATAAGTTTCCCTTGCCTTGATGTTATAATTCAGTTACCTGTTGACTTGTTTACCTGTTAGCTTGCAGATACAATCAGTCATTGATTGTATCTGCATTGTCCCTCGAAAGAGGGACAAATTTTAATGCATCTAACTCCAGGATGAGGCTGCAGGTTGAAAATACCGGGTAGAAAGATATGCATTGCACCTCCTGAGAATCTCAGGGCCTGATGCTAAAGGGAGGGACTCTCTCCCTTTCCTTAGCATGTACTAGTGCTTCTCTTAAGCTGAGAGTCCTCTGTTTGTTTTTTTTTTTTACTGTTTTGAGGAACCTGCTTAACCTAGTGTGGGTTACACAAATGAGGCAGAGAATTTAGTGTAGGTCCAATAGCATAAAGGTTTCTCAGCATGTTCTTTATGGGTTTAACCTCAAACCAGCAGTTTCAGACCTTGAATGTGTTGTAAATGTGTGGTCAGTGAAGGGATATCAAGACCAGGAAAATGCCCATTCTTCTGATAATAGTGAGAAAAGCTCAAACAAAACAGTAACTTCAGTGAGTCAAGTATAGCATCCATTTCAGTGGCACTTTTTCCTGTTCTTCAGTTGCGTGTTCTGAAACAAGCTACTTACTGTAGAGTCACTAAAATATGTGGTAAAGCAGCACAAGGTGAACTATTGCATCTTTTCTTCTGATGAGCATTTTCAAAATGACACTTTGACAAAAGTGCAAACCAGAAGAACTGCGAATTGGGTCTGTGCCCTTTAAACTAGCCAAGGTGACAACTCCAGAAGGCAATATGTTAAGTCATGGCTGGTGGGGTGTTCACACTGCATAGAAGAGCAGAACTGAAGACCCAGCTGTTCTTAGATGTTTCTTTATTTCTGAGATACTTCTGCAGGCTGATAATGATTACTACCATTTCAGGGGTAAGGCTTCCTCTGCTTAATCTGCTTCAGTTCTTCGTACTGTTAGAACCCTAAATAGTGAAGGTAGCTTACTGGAGATCTTGCACTTGTCCCTTGCTTTCAAGACTATTTTTTACTGCCAGTGGCCTGTAGTTTTGCATTCCAGTGACTTTGGGAACTGTTTTCTTAGTTGGACCATGTGGAAATTGGGGATATCATGGCTGTTTAGTTGCTCATTTTGGATCTTAAAGACAGTCCCCTGCTTGTATCTGAGGATTTAAATGAGAGGTCTGAGACAAAAGAAGATACATTGGCCTAGAATACCTCAACTGTTTCATAGATCAGTCACCTTAAGCTGAAAACACAAATTTCAGTATCTTTCTTTGGCTGATGCTTGGTGCCAAAAGTACCTGAAGTTTCTAGTTAACTACATGGTTTTAAGCCAATATTATTTGATTAACCAATTTATAACCAGCATTCACTACCTGAACTGGTTCAGTTACACCTTAAATGAACATCCACATGCATGTAAAGAGGTATTAATAACCAGTTTACAGGCTTAGAAGCAAAAACCATACATTTACTCAGGCCCCAAACCAAACTCTTCATACATCAAGCTGGGGAGGTCCATTTAAACTAATATAGGAACTGAAATTTTAGGAATAACAGTGACTGAATCATCTGACGGCTTGGTTTGATGCATCACTTAGATGAACTTGGTAAGAGGACTCCCATTCACTTCAATTTTCATTAGATAGCCCTTTAATGCATGAGCAGGAATTTCCCTTGTTCAAAGAACATCTGTCAGCTGGGGTGGAATTGTAAACAGGCTTTGGCCAGAGCTCATCTTCCCTGCTCCCACTGAGTGACAGATTTTGGGTTTTAAAATGCAAGCAAGTGATTATTAGTCCAGAAGCTGGCCTAGAGCCTTGCTCACCACCCATGGGGTTTTGGTTTTTGGTTTAGTTTTTTTTAAAAAAAAAAAGCTTTTTCAAGTTATGTAGGCCCAACTACGGAGCTCGGCTGACCTGAGAACCATGACTCCCATAGCCGCGAAAGCAGCATTTATACAAGTTGTCAGTTCTCTTTTCCTGACCCCTGTTTTTGGCAGCTCTGCAGTTCCTAACCAAAGAGCAGAAATGCTTTGGCAGCTTTTTGGATTTTCATGATGCTTCTTTTAACTACAGTGCTTCCATCTGTTGTCTTCAGAGGCTCATGCAACCTGCAAAGCATAGATGGTTTTTTTCAGCTCTGGATCACCTCATTAGGCTTAAGAGGGGCACACAAATTTTATGGTGTTTTTCCCTTAATTTTTATTCTGAATAATGTGTTAAGGGCTGTACTAAGACAGACTTAAGAGGTGATGGGAAAATAACTTAAATTTTCTATTTTATCATCCATGAGCAATTATCCTATTGAGGAATGATGTATATTAAGTTTGCATAGCAAACTTGTGCCCAGTTCAACAAAGCCAGCAGCCTCTTTTACCAGACCTTTAGACTAATAGTCCCATAGCTTGACATTTGTTAGCTTTCCAGCATTTATTTATCTTTGAAGCTTTGTCTTTAACTCTGTAGCCGGTGTCATAGTTTTTCTCACTATGTCTGTTGTAAGCATGTTTTTCACTTTTAAAAGCTGTTACAATGCAATTACTTTTTAAATGCATGTTTTGAAGTTACAGTATCACACAGTATCACAGTATCACGAGGTTTGAAAGGACCTCTGAGATCATCAAGTCCAACCTATAACCTAACACTAACACCAACACTAACACCAACCATCATCTAAACCATGGCACTCAGTGCCTCATCCAGTCTCCCTTTAAACACCTCCGGGGTCGGTGACTCCACCACCTCCCTGGGCAGCCCATTCCAATGGCCAATCACCCTTTCAGTGAAGAATTTTTTCCTCACATCAAGCCTAAACTTTCCCTGACGAAGGTTAAGTCCATGCCCTCTGGTTCTGCCACTGGTCACCTGAGAGAAGAGACCAACCCCTGCCCGACTACAACCTCCTTTTAGGTAGTTATAGAGAGCAATGAGGTCTCCCCTGAGCCTCCTCTTCTCCAGACTAAACAGCCCCAATTCCTTCAGTCGCTCCTCATAGGGCTTGTGCTCCAGCCCCCTCACCATCTTTGTTGCCCTCCTCTTGCAAGTTTTGCTTTTTTTTCATACCCAAACCAGCTCTTGTTGTTTGCGAGTGAAAGTTGTACCATTTTTTGGTTTGCTCATTTTTAATGTAGGGTGAAATAGACACATTATAATATCTTCTAGTATCTGTTGCTGTAATAATCCTCATCACACCTGAATCATAATTGGTTGTGGAGTAAAAATAACACTTACATATAGGGTGAGGAGTTACAAATGAAACACCATGCTGGAAAGAATGACTATTGGCATTGCTTTCAAGCAATGAGATCTACAAGCTGTGAAAGAAGGAAGTGTCACCTTAGTTGTTTAACAGCTAATTAGAAGACAGACTAGGCTAGAATAGAAAGAATGATCCTGCTTGGCCAGGAAAATGGCCTGTTAGGTTACTTCTAGTTCAGTTTCTGTGACTAAGCAACCCCACAGAGTGAATTCTTGCTGGTAACCAAGCAGGCATGGACATACACTAATACAGCAAAGCCACAGTTAAGCAGGAATAGTAAATAATAAAAACTGTATTTCAAGATACTTGAATGTTGAAAAGGCATAGCACATGTGTATGATGAGATGGCAAATTGTCATTAAATTTTAACTGTAGTATGATTTCATTCTTTGGTGCCCTTGTGAAATAAAGTGAACTTTGATCAGTGGGGACCGGACAGCTTTTGCAGGCAGAAAACTTCTGCTTTGTCTGGCACAACCGCTGTGTTATGTCTCTTCCAAATCTTGGTAACAACAGTTAAAAAGCTTTAAGAATCCGTATATGGCAGCAACATTAGAGACTACTTGAAAGAATTAAGGCATCCAGTCCTTTTGTGAATAGATGTCCTTCTCATGTGAAATATTAAATTGTAGATTTTAGGAATAACAGGATAAGCTATGTGTGATTTTGTACATCTGGTCAATGTTTTTAATATACGGAATGCTAAGCTTTTGTCTACATGGTGTGAAAATAAAAAGGATGGTATGTTTCATAGAAATCATACTTACTGCTAGCAGACTTTCAGAGCATACATAATGTTCTGCTGGAGCACAGTTTGGGGTTCTGGTCTGTGTGGGCATAATTAACTTTGGTATTTTTGGTTGACCTAGATTTTCTTCTCTGCAATACCTAAATGGGCAATGAAATTGTAAGTGAAATTAAAGTAACTGGAAAACATAATATAGTATGCTGTGTAGTTTGTTGACTTCTTTGATGTTCATGTCCCAGAATTGTATACTGTAGTCTAACCTCGTGTCTAATGCTGACTAGTCACATTTTTTGCTCATGTCGATCTAAATAACCACTTTTATAGGTTTAAAATCTTGTAATAAAGTGATTCAGAATTTTGTTTAAAATTAGAGAGACAGAAAATCCTGGTGTTTTATAGTGTATGTATCTGTCGAAGAATAAAACCTATATAATATTGAATGGCTTCAGCCTATCCATAGCTATACTGAATAACGTAATAAAGATACATACTGGGAAGTTTTAACACAGGAGAAAGTTTAGGAGACTTTTCTAAAAAGTTTTCTCAAGTTAAAATAAATTCTGCTCTGGGCATAAGTGAGAGGAAAAGGCTGGATCCTGCTTTCTTCAGCAGCCTGCTGAAGGCATTTAGACTATTTGCATTAAAACTGTCATATGAACTCATCTCAGAGTGTTGCAGGTGATGTTTCAAGGAACATGGAATATGCTCTGTTTGCATAAGAAAGAGACTTTATTTACTAATATTAATTTTAAGGAATGAGAATTAAAATCAGTTGCTATAGTATTTTAAGTATCTAACAATTTACTTCATAGCACTCTTTATTTTGTAGTTATTTTATGTTCCACAGTGTTTATTATAAAGCTGGTTTATTTTTCCCATGAAGACTCTTCACTGTTCAGAGAAAATATCTGTGGAAACATATGTTGTTACATAAGAGCATGTTTGTGGGAAGTTCAGGGAACTTGTGCAGACTTGCTTAATCATCCTCTGGAGAGCAGCAATGCTTATTTCCTGTCTGCTTCTATTACTTGATGCTGTGCTTTAGAAAGGCACTGTAACCAGGAAGAGAACATCTCTGAACCAACAGAAAGCACTTGAGAATGTAAGGAAAAAATTAAATAGCCACATGAGAGCAATTCATTGTAAATAATAAAATAATCCTTAAAAGTTGCACATGATCTATGTAACATAATGGTAAAAATAAAGAGTGCAAGTTTCTTTGCCTTTAGCATAGCTTGATGTGTGCTGCCAGTTTAGAAGTAATTTCTAGATATGTGATTTAGTATTTATTTTATTTGGCTCTAGGACAGTCACATTCAAGTGTATATAGCTTTTTAAAAATAAGGACAGGGTTGAAGCTGTTGAGACAGCAATTGAAACTGTAGATGAAATCTTTGTGTTTGTGTATATTAGATTCTCTTTAGATGCAAATATGGAAAGTGTCTCATTAATGGCTGAACCAAGAAAAAAATAGGTTAACTGGCATATGCAACTTTTTTTTTAGGTAGCATAGCCATATCTGTTTTGTTCGCTTCAGTAATGTAGCAAATACTGCTAGTGGTTGACCTCTTTGCAGCCTTCTTGTATAAAACAACCTCTGCCTTAGAAAATCCTTCTTCATAAGACGGGGGAAACTACTGGCTCTTTAAGGTGACATTCTTCTTGCTATGTCTGCTATATATCTCTGATAATACCCAATAAATGTTTGGTGCAGCTCTGTCCCTTTGAATCTAATTTCATGTCCCAGTTTCTAGAACAGTTATTCATGTTTTTTTTAAGCGGACATTAGAAACAAAACCAGAAGGGTATAAGGGTGGACACGATCCTAAAATTTCCATTTCACGCTCTACTTCAACGTTATAACTTGGAGGTCTATTTTTATGAGCATTCACTTTCTTTGGGTCAATATATTTGAGATTTAGGTACTTCTGTTGTTGAGGTACTGAAGAATGGTTTAGAATTAGAAGGACGATCTGGCTTAAGGTGAATCAAACACCTCTTATTCCTCTAGCCCAAGGGTTTATGATATCCATTTCCTACTGAAGTTGCTGAAGCAGTACTCCATCCCTCTTGAGTTGTCATAACTTACTTACCCTTGTCTTGAATGCTTCTTTCCCCTCCGTTTCTGTGGGGTCGCCCTTCAGATTTTTCTCCTAGATTTTTTTTTTTGTCTTCTAGTGTGAAGAAAGGCAAATATTTTTAATTCTTTCTTTCACTTATGCCCTCTGAGATTCTCATGAGACTCTTTTTTAATCTTTCTTCATCTAGCTTTTGAGCAGTCTTATTTACAAACATGAAATTAAGTATTGTTTCTATGCTCTGACTTGTATCTTTTATTTCAGACCTCAGGTGTTTCTATCTCACTTAAATCTTTGTTGCTGTGACGTGTCAATTTATGTTTATGATGCCTGACACAGGTTTCTAGTTCTCTCACTGTCAATCCACTCTTCATTCTTCCTTGATAAATGTGAACTATATCATCAGTTCTATGGGTCAGTCAATAACTGTGATGATAACATTTCAGACAAGATAGGCAAGAGCCTTTGTCTGGGTGCTTACTTTCAAATCTCACCGATCTGTTTGCATAACACTGAAAGGAGCTGGCTTTCTGGTCAGCATTTATGTGTAAAGCAGTTTTCAAATGTGGCTGTCATGTCCTAATGCAAGACCCTTTTCTTTGGAAGCAAGAAATAGAATCTTGCTCAGTGTTGATTCAGAAAGTGTATCTCTGTTGTTAGTGGGACGTGTACCAACACGGAGGTGTTTAGGGACCTCTGTTCTAATTGTTCTGATTTCCGTCTGTATTCTGTGCCTTCAGGCTTTGGAAGTTCAGTATCCAAGGGGGAGAAGCAATTGTATGTGAAGTCACCAGTGAGGGCCATATCGGGAAGTTAAATGAAGATCCTTCTTCCTCCTGTCATCCAAAGATGAAACAAAATTAATTTCAGACTACACCTTTTTTATGCAAAAAGACTACAAAGCTGCTATTGCTTGGTTTCATTTCCCTCCTCAGAAATAAAAAAAAAAAAGAAAAAAAAATGAGCTGTGACATTTAGTACAAATCATTCTGGTAAGACAAAATTAGAGCCAGGAAGAAATAGCAAAGCAGAGAAATGAAAGAAAATCAAAGAAGAAATGATAGGAAGGTGTTCCTCTTTTAAATCAAAGTTCCAATTACATATTTTGCTGTTTAAAGGGAACCAAGGCAAATAAGTAGGAATTTTCTTTTATAGATAGAAAAATAAAATCCAGGTCAGGTCACTACTGATTATTTGTGATACCTTTGGAGTTTCCAAACTATATTTGCCGGTGTGCATGCTTCTGAAAAACAGTGGAGAACATTCCCCAATTTTGCAGCTCTTACTGGAAAAGGCTATTCTTATATACGCACAAAATCTCAGATACCTGTGAAACAGGAAACTCTAGGCTCCAGTGCTTATTCTTCCTTTCAACCAGATAGTGAACTATTTTACTGAAGTGATGAAAAATGGCTTGGCTTTAGCACAAAAGTCTCAGGTATGGAGAGGGGAACACATTTAGTTCCTTCTACATTTTGAAGAAAGGGAAGACAGTATTCATTATCATTTTGGCTTTCAAAATAGCGCAGGGTTTATAGCATGAAGGAAGAATTCCACTCTGCGGCCCTCCCCGTTTTCCTTTAGCTTAGAGCTGTCCTTTTATTTGTGTCACCTATGGAGCAGTTTGAGCCAGAACCCATGAGTGACAGCAGGGCTCCCCTCTATGGCCTCTTCAGAGCATTTCTTCTGCGGCTTGTTTTTAATTACTAAACTACTGTCCTAGCTAACGCTGGCATAGCCGCTGCCTTCTCCATGCCCTCAGGAACACACAGAATTTGTAATTCCAAAATTTCCCAAATGAAATCTTGGGATTTGAGTTGTACCTAAGCAATAATTTTAATAGTTCCCCTTCTAGGTGTAGGATGCTAATCGGGTGTTATTGATACTGTACTAACTGAACATGCATCATTGAAGTCTATTGTTGCATTGCTTTGTTTAAATATGTAGTGCATTGCCAGCAGCATGCTGATGGAAAACTGTCACAACAGCAATCACTACAATCTGGGAGTTAAGTTTGACTGAAACATATGTCTTCAATTTTAATAGCTCAGCTTCCCAGATGCCCTAGAGGAGAATATTGCCTGAGAAGGAGCTTTTCATGTAAGAATAATTTGTGTTAAGTAGCTCAGTGATCTGTTTGTTAGGTTAGAGCTGACAGTTTGTTTATATTTCTAAAGGGGTATGATGAATGGGGGAGAAGTTGATGCTAATTAGCCTAAATTGTTCCTAAGAATGCACAGCACTTTGCTAGTTTCATTGTTTCTGTTTCTTTGCACATTTTCAATAATTGAATGGAGCTCAGACCATTCATCATAATTTTAGGTAAGATGGAAATAAATGAATATAGCACAGGCCAACCTGTGCGATGGAGGATGTCACTTTAGAGTCCAATTAGGTAAGACATCAAAATAAGACTAATGTAGCATTTTCTAATCCAATCCTATAAATATAGCAAATGTGAGGGTTTTCATTTAAGAAATTAATTCTGTCATGTTACCAGTATTAAGTATTATTTCTTGCAGTTGCTTTGTCCTACTAGCATAATGTTTTTATCTTATACCTCAACTATTACCTTGAGGTATGGACCCCTGACACTCCATATGACAATATGTGCTACTTTTGTATCCGATATACAGCATACTGAATAAATGTAAAATGTCTGCTCCTGGGAGAACAACAGCGTTGGTCAGGTGTGATATGCAGAAGGTGCTAGCAAAAGGGGCTGAAATGGATTGAGAGGTATGACAAATGTAATGGTAGAGAAGTTTTTACTGTTGTTCATCTGACTTTGGCATGTTGTACTACTCTTTGTCTTTGGGGAACGTAACTCTTCTCAAATTCAAAACATCCTATCAATACACAAAATGATAACTTTATAAGAATGTAAATTTTATATTGAAGATATTCCTTGATAAAGTTAGATTTGAGGGGTGGGGACTTGGAATGTTCCATTTTCAGTCCTTATACAAGACCATTCTTTTTTAATTTATGCACATATAATACCACAGGAAGAGATGGTATAAATTTGTGGACTGTGGAGAATGAGTGAACATTTTTGAATCAGGATCTTTAAAAGGGGTGAAATTTGAGTATGATTAAGTTAGGAAAACGGCTCGCTTACGGCGGAAGTCAGAGACTCTGTATACATTATAGGCATGTCATGGCTTTTAAAAAGTTATGTTAGACTTCTATACAAATTGTGAAGGAATTTGTATTACCCCAAACAAAATTCTGTGTGGCTCTGAGCTCTTGCAAAAGTACAAGATAAAATAAAATAAAAAGGAGTGAAATAATAATAGTACTTAGTATTCTGGTCAGGAGTGAATGTTGCTGTAGGGCAGGCTGGTAGTTTACACTGCATGGGTGTTTTGTTGGTCACTAATTTTCTTGGAAGGAAATGATCCCATGGCTTATGCTATCCGCGCTTGTGCATATTTGCCCTATAATTGGCATTTATTAAGGGGACTTTTGGTTTGATGGATGACTGTCAGGGTATTGCCTGCTAGCTTTGATGCGGATTGCTTTTGCATGAGGTTTTTTTACATTAACTCATTAGAAACTCTGCTCTGCTTCAACATGGTCTTTATTTACCTTCTGAGAATGTGAGACTTCAGCCCAAGTTTAAAGGGACTTAGTGTGTTTTTATTTGTGTACCAGTGTTTTAATTTGAGCAGATGAAAAAGGTGCAAAACAGAAAATGCTGAACTTTCAACCTGTGAATGTTAAAACTTTTAAGAGGTTCATCTAATCAGCTTAATCAGTTTTGAAATGCTAAGCTACAAGTGAAGTATCTTTAGTTATAGCACTAAATTCTGTGTTCCTAATTTTTTTTAAGAAAAAAAAAGGTAAGCAAAATCAAGTCCCATAAAAGCAGCAGGTATTGTAATATTTTCACAGCAGGTCGATATTCAATGAACGTTCAACAAATCCAGGACTGGTGTCTGAGACATATTAGTGGTTTCTTCAAGGCTGGATTGATTTGGTTGTTTCCTGTAATGTATCTGGGACATAGGACTGTTAATTAGATTAATTGGCTATAACGTGATTTATAAGGCAGTTATAATAAAACTATGGTTACCAGTGTATTGCCGTGTTTTGATTTGGCATTTAGAAAAGCATACAAAAGGAATGGAAGTTGTGTGTGCTGACACTGCCACTTCGAATGTTCTTTTATTAAAACATTTTCTCTACAAATAGCTTTGGAAAGGAGAACTATAGTTTGCTGCACCGAGCAAAGCTTCTCTTAGCATGAAGAAATAATTGGAAGGTTAAACTCTTCCTCTGAGTTCATATTGCAAGAAGAAAATTTGATAGAGAACTTCCTACTTTTTTAGTTTTCTATTGTTTACTGCCTTGATATTTTAATAAAGCCCTGCCTATCTTGTGCTTGCCACCCTTAAAACAAAAAAGAAAAAACCCACAAAAAGCCAAACATTTTTGTGAACTCCCAAATTGTTTTTGTGTTTTTAGTTGATGCATGGACACATTGTGTAATGTAAGTGTAGAATAAAAATATAGTTGAAGCTTGTAATTCAATGTTGCTTGGGCCTGATGATTTGATGTAGACAACTGACGGAGTAACGTGACATAGGCACATCGTTTCTGCAAGGCAAGAAGTTTATTTGGGTTGATCTCAAAATGGAATGATTGATTTGTTCCCAGTCCTGTGAATTATTTGTGCATGCTCTTAGGTTGTTTGAAAGGATTTGCTGGACCAACTGACATGCTGGAGTCTAGTCATTTGTTCAAGGGTTTGCAAGCCCACAGCTTTCTTGTTTGTACGTTCTAGTTGCTGCAATTGAACTTGACCAGCCACAAGCAGTTCATGACAGTAGTGGTTAGGCATGCCCTTCCTTACACATAATGAACAGAGAAATGAAGAGGACTCAGTTTGTTAACTTTCATTTACATGGCTTGTTTGACTAAAGAGGCTTGTCTAATAATAAATGCAAGTTGGGCTTTCTGTTTTTTCTTGCTAATTCAGCTGCTGTTCTGCTCTGTTGCTGTTTTAGCATCTGTACAGCCAGTTAGAAAGAGACATTAGATACACTTGGGAGAAAATGGAAATTTTAGGAGTGACATACAGTTTGAACCTTGGTGTATTTCTACCCGTAAGCTTTTCTCAAGGTCTGCCACAAAGATAGCGGGGCTTTTAAAAGGTGTGTCCCACATGTTGTCTGATACAGATTTTTTTTATGGTTGATCATTCCATCCTTTAATGAACTAACCATTTTTCAAAGCTGAGATAAACTGCACTCTACATCTTATTCTCTACCTACAATCCCTTACCTTCTAATAATGTCTACACATGTGTTCTGCTGGATGCTAGATTTTTTCAGCTCCCTCCTTTCTCACCATTTCTTCTCTCCTCTGCATGGACCAATGTAAAGAGCAATTTATATGGGCAGGTAAAGGAAAATGGAGCTGGACTTCTTGCAATGGTCTGCTGAGATTGGGGTCTAGGACTCTTTAGTGGCAGCTACGGGTATCGTGCTCCACAGCAATGCATGGCATGGGGAGGCTTCATTTTGTGTCAAAGCATTAGCAGTTTTGAGCTGTCCCTGTCGGTGTTGCTGAAGCTTAGAACCTGGTAATTTATTTTCTGGAAATCCCAAGTTCTCTCCATTCCTTCAGCACTTTGTGTTGTATTCCTGCCTGCATTATGTCCACACCTGTTAACTTATTTGAGGAACAAGAAAACTGATTAATATCACAGAAGGGTGAGTTTTTAGAAGTCACTACAGTCCTGGGTAATTTGTATGCCACGTGTTGAGTCAGAGCTAAAACAGGAGAATCTGGGCTGGTTTTGTGACATAGACAGGGGAAGATGCTTGAAGTGCACATTTCAGTTAATGAGATGTTTTCTCCGTTTAAGAAATTTCCCGTGAGTCTTTTGACACCCTGCAAAAGCTATCAAAGGACATGGTTTTACTTATGTGAGGACAATAAATCCTCTCTGGCACCACAGGGGCTGAACTGAATTGGGGTCTGGAAGTACAGCCTGGAATACACTGAGATAGTGAGAGGAGAACTTCTGTCACGTTTCCTTGTGGGGAGAGATACTGACAAGCTTACCAAGACTGTGACTGCGTACTCAAGGTATCTTGTGCTTTGCTGCTTCCAGTAGCTTGAACTGGCATCCTAGATATAGCTGAAGTCAAGCTGTTGATTCCACAGCTAGTTTTGTTCAAATACCTGACACTAATTATTTGCCCTGTAACTGACTGACAAATACGGGCCCATATCTGCAAAGTAGGTCAATGCTATGCTCCGAGAACAGAATACACGTCTTTGAAGTATGTACTTTCATTCCCAACAAACAGAACAGGGGACCCATCTAAGTGATGATGCAGAGAATGAGCTCTCTTGCTCCTGCTGAGGTACTAGGAACTTCTGGCAACTTGAAACAGCTGGACATGAGCCAAAGAGGATGAATACAGAGAAGTATGGCTGTTTAACCTCATAACTGAGGCACACTGATATGATGTCAAGAGTCATGAATTTCCATGTCTGTTTCAATGAGAATTTGTGTTACATAAGGTGTTTAAAGAAAAAAAAAAAAAAACTGAAACTACTGGATCTAGAAATTAAAAAATGAATTCCACATCTCCTTGCTTTTGGAGAAGTGCCTCAAGGATTAAGATTAGTCTTGAGTATCCACTCTTTCTTTGCTCTAATAGTCTTTGCCTAAAAAGATTTTAAGCTGGTAAATTGTGGATGAAGGACTGAAGTCCATGGATATGTGGGCAACAGGGTACCTTAGAGGATCATGTGTAGAGGGTGCAGCAGAGAAACAGACTTTATCTGCTTATGTAGTTGGTAACATCATAAAATGTAGATCCTAGTGTGTGTTGTCATATTTCTGGGGCAAAAAGTATGCAGCATTTCTTGGAGAATCTAAATTTTGAATTTGCCCCATCTTCCTAAACGGGGCCTGAGGCTCCATTGATAGTCACTGAAGTAAACAGTATCTGAGAACCTGAAAAGGAGCAGCACTCTAAAATGCTTCTTGGGGATTTGAGTGTTAATTCCTGTGTGGGTCTAGTGGTCTTATGTCAGGGATTTTCCCTTTGAAATTTTTGATGTTCAGCTAACTTGCTACCATGATGGTAGCAAGTAAACCACGCACCAAAAATATTAAACCTACCCATCGGTACATGTATGCCTGAAAATTCTGCTTAAAACTTTGCACAGATGTTACTAAATCGACTACTGCATGGCAATAGTTCAGAAAAAGACTTGTAAAATAAAACGTTTGAACAATTTTTGTCAGAAGTGGGTTTAAATACAGTCCAGATGAATCTAGTGTACGAGTCAAGCTTTGAAAACAGGTTGAAAACGAGAACTGGGGTGCAGATTTGAATTTGATACAAAATCACCTGGTATACATGAATTCAAAGTGAGATCGCCTGATCTAGAAGGCTGGTTCCACCTCCCTCCCATGGCAAAGAAATACATTACAAAGTCTTCATCTCTGTATGTACCACGCTTCCAATGGCAAATGCCAGGTTTCACTGGCTATTCCTGACATAGATTTGAAAAATAGTGGCTTTAACAGGAAAGTTACAATTAGAACTAGGCATTTATTGTTATGGAATTAGAAAGTTAAAAAGAAGCATCAGTGCTATGCAGCTGTTTACAGCACAGCAGCAAACATGTTTTTGTTTTTTCAAGAACTATGCAGGAAATTTTTCTATCTCCACTGCTTTTACTGATGAGGCACACCAGCTATATTTAAGCCAGGAGACCTGCAAGCACTTCTAGCTTCTAGGGTCTAGGCATGTCTGACTGACTTCATTTCAGGTTGCAGCAAAACTCAAGCACAAACTAAGTCCTTTGCCTCACCCTGTAGCCACATATCCCAACAGTAGTCTGAGAGGCAGTTTTCTACAGTTCCTTTCTTCTTCCTGCTGTCCCCCCAGGTGCTGTTGATTGATGGGAGGGAAACCTGAGTATGAGGCCAGATGGGAGCCAGACTATGCAATAGCTGATCAGCCTGATCTGTGTGATCAGGAGACCAAGCCACACGGTAACATAAAATGTTCTGCAACTGGTATCCAGATTATTGGCCTAGGCACCGACAGACGTAACCCATGAGCGGGAGTAGCTTGTCTACCCCTAATCTAAACAGGCAGTGGAAGTTACTTATGATGTTACTTGGTATTTATCAAGCAGTAGGTGATCAGGTACTTGAAGGCTTTAGATACGACTTCTCACTAAATCACCAACAGCTTTAATTTTACATAGCGGAGGAGAATCAATAAAGCTATATATAATAGCACATCTTCAAACCGTTCATAATAAGCTGTTAAAAGTGATACAGATACATTTGTTACATCTTAATGTCTGGGTTTACAGGTTGAATTCTTTCCTATAGATGGAAAAATGTTAAAGGAGAAACCCTTTAATTACAGAAGGTTGTAATCACTTCCACAAACCAAGCCAGTGAAAAGAACCGCACTTGTTGAAAACAAGATTTTCTGCAGGTAATACCTGACTAGGAGACACCAGAATGAATAAATAGCATGATATGTGGTCAGAAAGGTTTAGTTCCGTATGTGCATTGAGAAAACAATAAAGATGTAGGAATTTTAGTCTTCTGAGGAGGAGTAATTTCTAGCAGGTTTCTAATGCACATATTTAAAATGTAAAGTATACTAATTAGTATTTACCAATGTTAGAAAGCTGCAAAGATTTTCATATGGCTGTATTCATAAGTGAAAAATGGAAAACTGTGAGGGGTAAAAAAATGTGAACACTTTCAAATTTAGGACCAGACAAAAGAAAAAAGTTACCCATTTGAAATCCAGAGAACTTTACAATGCTGCAAGTAAGTAAAAGCAGATGTTGTGAAGTTTAGAAAACCAAGACATTATTTTGCTGTTTCCAGTGAATTTTTCTAAACACATTATAAATAAGCTTTGAAGTAGTACAAAAATACTGTGTTTGTTTTGCTGATAGCATCTTTTTTTTTTATAAAAAACTTTATCAATATTTGTTTAAATTATAAATTAAATGATATCTGTGTGGTTAAACAACTGGCTGTACCTCTTGCAAATACAATGCTCCACTACTTACAATGTCTGAGTCCTTCAAAAGCCTATCTGATTGATCTTCTGAGTTTAATTTTAAACAGATTAAATAGTGTCTGTTTACAAAATGTAAAAATTAAACTAATCTTTTGCAAGTTCCACTGAAGAATATGCTTTTCTTTTACTGTAAGAAGTAGCTTTAAATCAATAAATTTATCTAAAACACTTATCTAAAGGAGTAAAACAGTAATTTTGGGATGTCTGGCTTGTTGTTTCTTGGCATATATTTTTCTTTCAATAAATGTTCAGTCTTCAATAAACAAATAAATCAATCTTCATCTATATGTGTGAATCTAAATGCACTATTGAAGATCACGTGCATTAAATCTTATGTGGTTCTATTAAAAATTGACCACTGAACACTAGACTTGCTGAATTGCAAGGTCTGTCTGTGAGATGAAGCACTGTTTCCAAGTACCAATCTTATATTTGGGGGTATGGATATCAAAGCAGCATGGGGATTAAAGGGACACTGAGATTGCAAGTTAGTTGAATTATATCCAGTTAGCAGCCAGGTTTAGTTTGAACAACAGTCCTAAATGACAGTATTGTCATTCCTCAGTTAATGAGTCTTGAGGACACTGGCTGTTGAGAATAACAAAGGAGTTGAGCAATCTTGGTATTTGTCACACTGTATTAATATTCATCACACTACATTAATATTCCTTCACATTCTCTGAATTCTTCTTTTATAGCACTAATATCCTAGACATGAGAGCGGAAGAGAAGGAAATGTTTTCTCATTTTGCTATTTCCACTGGAAGTTTCCTGGTGAGAAGACAGCTATGCAAAATGCAGCAAGCACTGATTTTGAGTGGCTGTTCATGTCAAAAATACATTGACTTCACCTTCTTTACCTAGACTACAGTGTCATAAATTGTAATCTTCCTCTCTTACAAGATTTTTAGATCTGAGATTTGAATATACTGATTAAAATGAAAGAGTTTTGATTGGCCTCTGCAAAATTTCATGCATGTATGTTCATTTGCATTTCTGAATGACAGAGGACCAAGCATCCATGGTCACTGGAGGTGTATTCTTCCAAGATTTATTTTTTTTTTTTTAGATGGCTATATCTGTGTTAGTCGATCTGCACTCTCTATAGCTCTTAGGAGTCCTTAGATAGTATCACAGTATCACAGTATCGCAAGGTTGGAAAGGACCTCTGAGATCATCAAGTCCAACCTATAACCCTACACTAACACCAACTATCATCTAAACCATGGCACTCAGTGCCTCATCCAGTCTCCCCTTAAACACCTCCAGGGTCGGCGAATCCACCACCTCCCCGGGCAGCGCATTCCAATGGCCAATCACCCTTTCAGTGAAGAACTTTTTCCTCACATCAAGCCTAAACTTTCCCTGACGAAGCTTAAGTCCATGCCCTCTGGTTCTCTCACTGATCACCCGAGAGAAGAGACCAATCCCTGCCCGACTACAACCTCCTTTTAGGTAGTTGTAGAGAGCAATGAGGTCTCCCCTGAGCCTCCTCTTCTCCAGACTAAAAAGCCTCAACTCCCTCAGTCGCTCCTCACAGGGCTTGTGCTCCAGCCCCTTCACCATCTTCGTTGCCCTCCTCTGAACACAAGATAGAAGTCAGTCTGTAGGATACTTGTCATCTGACCTCTATTAGCAGTCAAACCACACAAAACAATGCTTGTTTCTCTGACAGTGAATCTGATCAATTAGCTCACACATAGACATCTGTGTTGGTTCAGAGGACCATGAACATGCGTTTTGAGTAACTACTTTCCTCTGCGTATTGCCCACTTTTCTGAAGTCCTCTAGATTTAAGTAGGCCAATACTATGCTTTTTAAATTTAGTCTGTCTGTGACTTGCTTGAACATAAATTGTCATAGTAGAAGTTTCCAGTGTAGTAGCACATGCAGATTTGTGATATTAGGCTCAGGATTTGAGACAGTTCATTTCCTAAGAAAAAAATACAACTATGTGAACCCTTTATTGCTGCCAGAATCAATTATGTTTTGATATCTAATCAGCTCTTGATTAACTAGTGTAACTTGGGATAGGGAAGACCAAGGATTGGAATAGCCCCAGAGAGCAAAGCCACAGGGAAGAGAGAAATAAAGATTGTAAGCTGAGGAATTAATGGAGTAATGAAAGAAAATTTTGGTGACTGTGACAGTGGACGTAAAGGCCCTTGGCCTAAATGAGAGAGGTCTGCAGTGCGACAGTTCTTCTGGATTAAGGATCTATCTGGATTCAGACTGGCTAAGGCCTAAATTAGTTTGGAGTCTGTGCAGCCTTCATTTTATTAAACAGCTCACAGATGCCTGGCCATTGCCTGTTAGTGAATGAAACAATACTGATAGCAATGCTGTGTATATTGCACCAGTGAGAATACAGTTCATGGAACACCAAAAAGGGGAAATTTTTTTTTTTATTTTCTTTCCATTCATGTCTTTATCCCATTGATACTTCTATAACTCACAGTATATTTGAAATCTGCATCTCGGGTCAAATGTGATCTTTGCAGACTGCATTTTACTTCCTTTAATTTTTGTTAATTCATTTACTTTTCTGAAGCCCGGTATTTGCCAGCCTGCAAGCAACAGGTCCTTTCAATCAAAACACTTGTGCTCCATTGCTGGCCTAGTCATATTTCCATAGTTTCTATTTATGTTCACTCCTTCACCTCTATGATAAAAGAGCCTTTACTGACATTCCAGTTAAGTCAAACCATGGCAAGGAGCTTTAACTTAATAGAACTGTAAGCTCCTTTGGTCCTTTATATCTGTAGACTATTTAGTTAGGAGCCCTGAGTTTGGTTTTTTTACTGTAGTCTGTAGATGATGAAAATTACACAAATTCCTAAGCTGACTGAGGTCAGCTTGTAGTGCATATGCCAAATTTCATCCATGAAAAGGTAATTTGATTTGGCTTTCTGAGAAACTAGATTTTGAGTTTAGAGTCGTAACAATTAAAAATGTTGGAAGTAAAAAAGTGTTCAAAATATTTATGAAAACCACCTACTACGAGGAAAATCTCCATCACTGTATTTAAAATTATCTTTTGAAATTGGAAAAGTTGTATAAGCAATTTTGTAGTAATTTTTAATGAATAAATTCTTCTTGCATGAATTAGTTCATTGCATGATTCACTCTTGGTTTTGAGAAAAGAAGCTCAGAATACATATAAGTGAGAAAAATATGTAATCCATATGTATTAATAGGCTTTTTCTCACCTTTAATCCTCGCAAAGAAATGTCTACTGTCATCAGTAGTTTTACAGGATGTTTCAGATATAGATATATAGTTATTATACAATAGTTTATTGTAATAGTATTCCTAAAATATTTTGGGGTTAAGAGCATTGTTGCCACTTCTGTTAAGGACAATAAGAAGAGTTTTTATAAATACATCAATGGCAGAAAGAAGGGCGGCAGCGACCTCCACTCCTTGTTGGATGTGGAGGGAAATACAGTAACCAAAGATGCAGAGAAGGCTGAGGTACTTAATGCCTTCTTTGCCTCAGTTTTTAACAGCAAGGATGTCAGCTTGCTTGACAGTTGGCCCTCTGAAGTGGTTAATGGGGGCAGAGTGAAATATGGCCCTCCTGCAATCCATGAGGAGGAAGTTAGAGACCTGCTGAGCCGCTTGGACCCTCATAAGTCTATGGGGCCGGATGGGATCCATCCTAGGGTGCTGAGAGAGCTGGTGGATGAGCTTGCTAAGCCGCTCTCCATCATCTTTCAGCAGTCCTGGCTCACTGGAGAGGTCCCGGAAGACTGGAAGTTGGCCAATGTGACGCCCATCCATAAGAAGGGCCGTAAGGATGATCCAGGTAATTACAGACCTGTCAGCCTGACCTCGGTCCCAGGTAAAATCATGGAGCAGATAATCCTGGGTGAAATCATGCACCACCTGCAGAACGGTCAAGAAATCAGGCCCAGCCAGCATGGATTTAGGAGGGGTAGGTCCTGCCTGACCAACCTGATCTCCTTTTACGACCATGTGACTCGACTGGTGGATGAGAGGAAGGCTGTGGATGTGGTATACCTGGACTTCAGCAAGGCCTTTGACACTGTCTCCCACAGTAGACTCCTAGGGAAGCTGGCAGCCCGTGGCTTAGATGGGAGCACTCTGTGCTGGATTAGGAATTGGCTGGATGGCCGAGCCCAAAGAGTGATAGTGAATGGTGTCTCATCCAGTTGGCGGCCGGTCACCAGTGGTGTCCCCCAGGGATCGGTGTTGGGTCCTGTCCTGTTTAATATCTTCATTGATGATCTGGATGAGGGGATTGAGTCCATCATCAGCAAGTTTGCAGATGATACCAAGCTGGGAGGAAGGGCTGATCTGCTAGAGGGTAGGATGGCCCTATAGAGGGACCTGGACAGCTTGGAGAGCTGGCCTGATTCTAATGGGATGATGTTTAATAAGTCCAAATGTCGGGTACTTCATTTTGGACACAACAATCCCATGCAGAGCTACAGACTGGGGACAGAGTGGCTGGAGAGTAGTCAGGCAGAAAAGGACCTGGGAGTGCTGGTGGACAGGAAGCTCAACATGAGCCAGCAGTGTGCCCAGGTGGCCAAGAAGGCCAATGGCATCCTGGCCTGCATCAGGAATAGTGTAGTAAGCAGGACCAGAGAAGTTATTGTCCCCCTGTACTCGGCACTGGTCAGGCCTCACCTTGAATACTGTGTACGGTTCTAGGCCCCCCAGTTTGGGAAGGATGTTAGGATACTGGAAAGTGTTCAGAGGAGGGCAACGAAGATGGTGAAGGGGCTGGAGCACAAGCCCTATGAGGAGCGACTGAGGGAGTTGGGGCTTTTTAGTCTAGAGAAGAGGAGACCTCATTGCTCTCTACAACTACCTAAAAGGAGGCTGTAGTTGGGCAGGGGTTGGTCTCTTCTCTCAGGTGACCAGTGGCAGAACTAGAGGGCATGGACTTAAGCTTTGTCAGGGAAAGTTTAGACTTGATATGAGGAAAAAGTTCTTCACTGAAAGGGTGATTGGCCATTGGAATGGGCTGCCCAGGGAGGTGGTGGAGTCACCGACCCTGGAAGTGTTTAAGGGGAGACTGGATGAGGCACTGAGTGCCATGGTTTAGATGATGGTTGGTGTTAGTGTTGGTGTTAGTGTTAGGTTATAGGTTGGACTTGATGATCTCAGAGGTCCTTTCCAACCTTGCAATACTGTGATACATTCAGCAGATAGGCTTATTAAATTGCAATGGTAACAAAGTGCTCTTAATCTGTGCTGTTGCAGAAGTAGAGCCCAGTAGATGATTTTTTTTTTTCTAGTATGTTACGGTAGACATCATCAGCTCCATGTATCACATACATTAACGTTTACTCAGGAGCTGAAATAAACAAAGATGTCACAGCATTTCATACTGTTCTATGGAAGTACGGAATTTCTTTTTGCACAGCATATGTTACTTCAGTGGGCCACAGTATAAAACAATGCAATACATTACCTTTTCCTGAAACAAGGCATGTTTCTCATCAGTTGCCCTGAAAGCATTTTGTTGATCTGGAATGTTCTGGCGCTAGCTCTACATTTATCATCTTGCTTTCAACTCTTGCCTTGAAGGACATCTATGAAAAGCTTCTCATATAGAAGACACTGCTGTGACTTCTGAAATGCAAAGGACTCTCTACAAGAAGTATAAACTGTGCCTAGACTCTGTAATGTGTTTTCCATTACCAAAAATCTGGTCCTCACTAAATGATAGGTTAAATTCATTAAGAATATATAGTAACTATCCCTGCTCTCATTCTTTGTCTGTTAACAGTGAAAAGATAGATTACTGCTCCTAGCGTAGAACATGACTGCTTAATATTTACTGTATATATTTTTTAATACAATGTTTTCCTTACTTACTCAGGACATATTTTTTTTTTTGTTTTCACATCTGAATATTATACCAATGGCAAGATAGGACCCAAAAGTTTACAAGCTGATTTTTGGTGCCATAGACAAGGTTTTTGTTTGTTGTAATGACAGTGTGCTGTTCTTGCACGCACTGTTCCAGCTGCTAGAAGAGTGTTATTATACAAACATGGGAAGTAGAATGTTTTAAGGCATACAAGTTTTAACAGACAACAGGACAAGCAGAGATGGTTATGTGAGGAGGAAGATGTGTCAGAAATGAAAGTGAGATAATTTGTTTTGAAACCTGAAGGTTACTTTTTTTTCTCAAAAGGGCAAAGGTAAGTAAATTTGGGTATATCGCACTGATCAATGAAGGATGAGATAGACGTAATTCAAAGCTGGACTGAGTTTGGGGTTTTTTGTTTGTTTGTTTATTGAAGAGGATTGTGAAGGCATCTGCAATTGCTAGACCGGAATATGTGGAAACAAAACAAGACAATACCACTTTGTAATTTATTTTCCATTTCATAAGTTATACAAGCTGAGACATCATCTGATGTCTTTTGTGTATTTTAAGAGGAAGATTCAGCTCTGAAATCCTGTTTAGAGCACTATAAGAATAGATTACTGAGCAAGCATGCAGTATGAACATGGCTACTGCTTTACTTCATTGAGCTATGCTTATTTGCATGTTCCTGTTTCAAATCCTAAGTAGTCCTGTCTGAAAAAAACAGTTATTAAAAACTTTGACCTGTATCTCATTACCATATAATAGTGGTACTTTCACACTCTTCTGTTTCGTTTTTTTCCTATAAGAAGAACAAGATATTGAAACATTCATATAAACGTGAATGTGTGTTTATTTCTACCTTGTCATGTGTGAGAATTATCTTATAAATTGTAAAGTAACTTCATAATCTTAAGCCATGAATGAAAAATCATGGAGAAATCATGGTTAGTGCACACTAACCTCTGGGCAGATCTTTTGAATGAAAAAAAACACAAACCAACCCACAGTAGGAAGGGTCCCTGCTGGTGGGGTGAAAAAACTCTAGTATTTTTCTGCACTTATTTTATCTGCTTGTTAGTTTAGCCTATTAGACAATGTATGCAGTCTATCAAAACTATTATGAATACAATACATTCAACATAAGCATTTTGTGGTGCTATGGAAGAAAATCTGTTTCTACTAAGGTAGAAAACTTTAAATTCTAGGTTTCCTCCCTTGAAATTCAAAGTGGCAAAAAAATAGCCTCTACAAGCAGACAAAATAAGTCATCAAATTTGTGCAACTTCAGAAATTGGGGGTGACTGATTCCAAAACTAAGGAACTCTTTTTTCAAAGCACTTTACTCTTAATTCCCAGCTGTTTGTATCAGCTAGACTTCTACTGAATTTGCCTAGAGGGAGAGGGAGTTTCTTCCAGCCCACCAATTCACCGGTGCAGACGGTCTCTTCATGCATAGAAGGGAAATTTGCAGTCCTAACTACATTAGCATATTGATGCTATAGCATTTCATCACATCTTAAAAGAGCATCATATGTTATTGGTATGGGTAAAATGGTGTTAGGGCTATATCATTTAATTAGACTAATTAGGCTCTTTTTTAGGAAGAGACAGACTTCGTTATTTCTTAGACAGCTCTGACTAATTTATTCACTTCCATGATAGACAGTGGTTTATAAGGAGGTCCATATTTCTGGCTGTCATGTGTTTGGGGGAACTGAGAGGGTAATCTTTATATATATATATATATATATATCTTTTTTTTAATATATATATGAATTTTTCATATGCTTTGTAAAGTATTTATGATACAGAAGAGAAGATCAAAGCACTATACCTGCCATATGGCATGGTAGATAGTAATGTCATATACATTCCACTGCCTTTTGTTTCACATTTTGTTACTGCAGGGAAAGTGACATTGATGCACAAATGAATTCAGTGTTCTCAGGTAACTAAAGAATAAGCATCCAGGCCCCTGATTTTATTCAGCTTCTCAACTTTCTGTCTGGAAACATTTAATATGTTAAAGTCTCTTCCATTGAAGTTATCCTGGTAGTCTCTCAGGCCTTTTTTTCAGCCAGCAGAGAGCACACTGCTAAATTCCTGGTTGATTGTTTGCTGAGAAGAAATACAATATTTTATACTAAAGAGATGAGCCATAGCTTTCTGCACGGATACACTGCTTTGCTGTAGTATTGGCAATGACAAGAATGTAACCGAGCTAATAAGTTATCCAGCAGAGTATGATGTTTTTTTCAATCAGATGTGAGAATTGAGGACCTGGGAGAAGTCTAGAAACATATCTCAACTATTTGACTTGACAAAACTGGTCATGTTATGACTCATGCTTAATCTGAGTGCAGATGTTTGCTACCTTGTTTTGCCAGTTATGGAAGAACATTTTTTTGGAGGAGAGGGGAATATGTGTGGTTTGATTTTGGGGCTTGCTTGTGGTTTGGGTTCTTTTGGTAGAAGCCCTGTCCCTATCCTTTCTTAGTGCAGGGATGCACTAAGAAAGATCTTTGGTAGACCTTTGGTAAACTAAGGAGCAATTTTTTTAGGATCTTACTTGATTCCTTTACTGGTAGCACGTCTCTGGGTTGCTATACATTTCCTCTCCAACTACACTGGCTAGAGAAATGATCATTCTCAGTTGTCAAAGCTTTATATATGCCACATGTGCAATGGCAATACCAATGGGACAAATTGCAGAGTCATCTGATAAATTGTATTTACATCCACCTTTGACCACCTCACCTGCTTTCTGCCACTAATCGATCTCCACTGGGATGCATTCAACATTCCAAACCTCAGAGCAGCTTCAAACATCTGCTAATTTAAAAAAAAAAATCAACCTGCCAAATAAAACTTTCCTGCCTTCTTCCTAGCTAACAAAGTACTCTCTGCCTCCAAAAGGTGCACTCGCCTATATAAAAAACTGGACAATAATCAGCTGTACAACCAGGCAAAGTTTAGCACTTTACAAACCTTCATTTGGCTTCAGCATGATATATACTGTCTGGAGCTGTCCTGAGATACTCAACTTTAAACTGGGATTTTTTATTTATAAAATTCTATTGGAAGGCAGTTGATTTCAGGTCACTTGTGCAAAGATAGCCTCTGTGCCCAATGATGTTGGTAGGAACAGTGTTGGGCAGCTGAGAACTTGGAAAAAAGTCTTCAGTTATGGTGAAGATACCTTTGCTGGAAGCTCTTTGTGTTGAAATTGTATTGGTGTCCATTATTAATATTGCCTGAATGCTTTATGACTGGAAGACTAATTCTAGTAAGACACTGTATTGGCAATGTTTGTATTAAAGCTCCGATAGTTCCGTGTACTTAATCATACACTTATATATAAACTTGACATTGGGCATTTCCTTCAAAAGTACCCTCTGAAACAAGATGTTAGTTGGCTTTTGAACAACTTTCTCAACCCAAGTCACAGGCCATTTAGTCTCTGTTAATGGCAGATGTCTGATATTACGGGGATCGTTAAACAAGTGGCTTCACAACGCAGTTAGGTATTTGCAGCTGCATTTAAAAACAGACTTTATGAACTGCTTGGTTAATGCTACTGAGCAGAATGGCTAAGTACAGGACTTCTAATATGAAAAAAAAGAGAGCACCAGTAAATATGTGGAATGGTTTGGGATAGCAGCCCAACATCTGTGGTATAAAGAGTTAGCCAGGAAATAATGCTGCAACAGGCTGTGCTTTACAGTCTACAGTATTCTTGGCTCCAGTATTTAATTCAATAATAAAAATTAATGTGCAATATAACATCTGATAGTCACCATTATTGTGAAAATATGATCACATGTGGAAGTATTTCATAACCATTTGCAAACATTTCTGCTTTTAAAAATGTGGTTATGCACCGGTTTAAAATGTTTCTTATTGTCTAATAGGGATTGTACTTCTAAGTAATTCTTTTCTCAAAACTTTTCACCCCACCTCTTTAAACAAATACTTTGAAGAGATCACAGTTTTTTGTGACTCACCCAAAATGTATGAAGTATCTTGTGATGTATTAAACTCCTAAGCAGGCCCTTTCCCAGCTGAGTACATTCTTATTAAAGTTGTAGGAGATACTGGGACATAGAGAAGTGAACTAAAATGAGCCACTTTCTAATCAATGGTAGAAATACTGAACACATATTTGCCAAATAGTCACTAGACGGAAAACACATTTTTTTCCACAATAAAATGTAGTTATTGTGAAGAAAGCCAGACCAATAAAATTAGAAACTGATGTTTTCTAATTGATTTGTGAGAGTACAATGAGAAAGCGTAGAAATTACTCATTATTGCTCCTAAATACATGTAAAATTGTAATGGAGATTACCACCAATAAATACTAACAATGTTTTTGAAAGTAATATTTAAATTATGCTTTTACACTTAGTTTCTATATATGAAAATATAAATACTGTTGTGGCAAATAAGAATTTTGTAAATCTGATATAAGTATCTGCCTCTGATGAAATTCCTGTTTGATGTACTTGCACAAAACTTTCTGTGTTATTTGAAACTTAGGATGGTTAACGTCTTGCACAGGTGAATGTGGAAAACAGATTAATCAATCATTTAATTTCTTATGATTAAACAATCATTTCAAGAAGGGGAGGAGAGTGTGGAGGCAGGGAGTGGAGGAAAAGGAGAAGAAAATAATATCAATTAATATATTGGTGATAAAATGCATAATTTTTTTTCTTTCTCTTCAGTTGATAAAAGATGCCCTGAGATTTAAATGTCTTCTAAATCTGTTTTTAACAAGGATCAAATTTTCCTCATGATAACATGAGGGAGCAATTGGCATATATAAGGTATCATTTCTGCAAGTATGAAAACATTTGTTTATCTTTTCAGGACTTGTCAGTGTGCTTTGTGTTTCTCTGCAACTCTTCTCTAATCCTTGCTCTGCTTCCTTTAGTAATTAAAAAAAAAATCTGGAAATGCAGCAAGAAAAAGATATCCTGAATTATTTTAAAAAGCTAAGTATGAATGTTAGCATATATATAAAAATATATGAATGCGCGTATATGTACCTATACACATATATGCTCATATATTCTATATAGTGCCCTACAATCCGTAAAGATGCGGAGCTTTATAGCATTGCCAGAATTGAATTTTTAAGTATTTTGTTTTCTATTTAGCATACCTTTTGGAAATGGAACAGACACTTCTGGAGCAACTTTATAATGTCTAGAGATCCATTGCTGCGATGTATTTTTTCTTTTAGGTTTAACATATTTCTGCTGTTCCTGGAAATCAGGGGAAACACTTGGTTGTTTACTTAATTGGGCTTTTAACCTACCATGTGGCAGCAGAAGCAAGGCAACTTCACATTCTGCACTCTGCTGTCAGCTTTAAAACCACATCAACAAGGACAGAGTATCAAATTCACATGTCTGTTTTTCCACAGCAAATAAGGGTTACCCATAGTGTAATATTAAAAAAAAACCAAGGTGATCAAAATTGTTTTGAAAAGAAGCTACTTTTAGTATTGACTTCTCTGCAAATAGCTTTCTTAATTGCTCCTTCCTTAGTCATTATGTGTTGAAGTAATTTCAATTATTTGATAATAGAATCCCTAAAATCTTCTGAGCTATTTCCCAGCTAATTTGATGGAAGTCATTTGTTCATTATTGACCAGTTCATCAATGTTGATTCACTATCATGTAGCTGAGAACGTTACTCAATGCATCATCATCATCATCATAAGAATTGCATGTCAGGAAGGTGCTCGTGTTTGTAACAATGTATTTCTATTTTGGATCATTTGCTTGTTGACTGTCTTCCCACCTGAGTTTGCCCTTGACTTGCTTTGTATGGGTTGGCACAGTTGTAGTGTTACCTGTGTGATGAGTGTGTGCACACTTAGTAAACTTCCTAGGAAGCTAGACAGATTTCAAATACAACAGCTCTGTTCAGTTGCAGATTGATATTAAATGATTTCGGAAATATCTGAATTCGATATTTGATTTAACTGTTACAAATTGATCCAACCTCCATTAAAATTAATGTAAATCCATTAGAATTACATTTGGTGAAATTGAATTCAGTTGTCACTTGCTAAATTGCACTTATTTTCCCATACCTTCAATGTCTTTTGGAATGCAAAGTTGTAAAATATGTAACTGATAAATGTTTATTTAAATTGTTGGGATACAGTCAATTTTAGAATAGTATTATCAACAAATGATGAACCTTTTGTTTAAATTATTACAGTGTCTTTTAAAAATAATATACTTTGTTTACTGAATTGTTGATATTTTTCTCCAGCAGGAAATGCTGAAGGTTCTAATTTGGTTTTGTGTTTTGATCTCATTGTTTAAAAACCGTAGTACTCGGGTTAGAACTTCTGTACAAGAGTCTATAAAAATTCCATGTTTCATTACATGGAAACACAACATTCTGATTGTAGATTTTGGAAAAGCTTGGCTTTGCATGTTAAAATTCAGGGACATAACTGCAGAGTCGTCCTTTATAATGCCTGTTAATAAATATATATGTATTTTGATTTTGTTCCACATTATAACAATGAATTTGCCTTTAATTTCAACAGGCGTTCAGGTAAAAAATCACCTCAGAATGATTTCTTTAACGTAACATATTGCAGGTTTGGAAGGAGAGAATAGAAATGTTTCGACAATAAAATGTGTGGCATTTCCTGTTGGTTGTAATTTTGGGTTGCTTACTAAGTTAATATTTAATGTTATCATTGGCAAGGCAAACTTCTGTAGGAAAATATCAGTGTGAATTTTACTAGTGAGATGGGAGTACAGGCCATAAAAATTCTCAGTTTCCCTTTTAAAAACTTAATCCATTTGTTCAACAGGAATGAATACAGAAGGACTAGAGGTTTTGAACTTCCCCCACATCTGGGTATAGCAGTGTATTTTGACTCCAAGCACAATAAAACAATCGTACTTGCTGGTGGTATATGACATAATGACCCAAATATGTTTTTAAAAAATCATTTATTGCTGTACGTAAACAGCTAAGTTAGCACAAGGGATGATAAAATAACATTGGTAATTCTTCCTTTAGCTGGGAACCATTGGTGGCCCATTACGATTCCAGATGTAGCCATGTGTGCTTTTCCATTTGTTTTCTAATGTCTACTGCTTGGGCCCTTGGTACCTTGGCTGTGGTTGTCAAGCATGTTGGCTTTTCAGCTTGAGGTCTTCCTGGAGAAACACACTGGCCTAGCTAATAGCTATAAAGCAGCTTATTGTCTTGGGCCTAGTTTGTTGGGACTAGCCAGAGTGAGGGCAGCGTCCTGTCAAAGGTCAAACACCAGCTTGACCGAGTTTTCTATGGTAAACACTTGCAACTGGACCTCAAAATCTAGATGTTAAAATATAAAAACAAGGTGTTTTAAGACATTATTTAAAAGATAGCAGTCTGCCACAATTTATATCTACTGAGAGTACATTGGATTACATTCAGGTATTCAAGTATTATGTGGAAAACATTCTAATTTCTTTTGCAGGCAATAACTTGAAGTATTACACTAAAATGGAATATTGAAAGAGGGAAAAAAGTACAAGAGAAAGTAACAATGATGAGCTCTCTTTGCCTGAAATAAAGCTAAAAATAAAAACTTCAGTTTGTTTTGTATAAGTCATGATTCACATCTGTCTTTAGCTACTGATAGTCTTGTAATGTTGATTTAAGACAAAACACTTAACACATCGTGCTTACATTAGTCAAGGGCACGGTAAGAACAGAGAATTAAGGTCAGTGTATTGGTACTTGTGTATATAGATCCAGACTCTCAAAATTGTTGACTTGCTTAGTCCAGCTCAGTTTCCTGGGATTATTTATGCAAGTAGCTCTCATCTAGAATTAGTTGTCTTTCTGACCCTACCTGATTTCAGTGAGAATATTTGAATAAGCACTGTTCAATGTCATTATAGCCAACATTGCCTTTATTGAAATAGAAATTCAATGACCGTGGAAAAAACATATAGTGAGAAATGGTGCGTTTGTTTGGGGGTATTCTTAATCCATCTGAAGTCATGAGGACTAGTTGTGTGCCTGTTGTCTTCTGGAAGATCAGTTTGAGTGGGTTCACACCCAAATGAACCACAGCCTATCCTCTAGCCATGAGGCTATGGGCTAGGCAGGACGATAACCTTCCTGTCCCCTGATGAAGCTTCCTGTGCAGCAAAGACTGCAGATTTCCTGAGGTCACAAGAAGAATGTGGTTGCTAGGGAGTAGTTGGGACCATCATATGCAAAGGGAAATGCGATTGGTTTTTTGCTGGGTTACTACCAAAGTGAATCTTGGAATAGAAAATAGTCTTGCTGTCTTTTACCAAAATACCTGAATGAGCACTTGAGAAACAAAATGAAACCGAAAGTGGATGGTGGCAGGGGCATGGGTAAAGGAAAAAAGATGTAGACAGAAGGCAATGAAGTGAAAAGCGGATGAGACTAGACTCATGTTGTGACAGCCATATGAGTAATCAAGAGCAGTACCCAAGTGAGTTCTTTTGAGCAGAACTAGCTGGAGTTACTGCTTTAATAGCTAGCCAGTACACCTAATTTCTTCCCTAAGCACTAGAGATTTTCATTATGCATCAGACTGTTTACTTCTGTACCTGTTTACCATGTTTATATTCAAACACTCTATCAAAAAGGGGTTAGATTTCAAATGGCAAAACAATCAGAAGTTTATGAAGTCTCTTAGGCTAGCAGAGAATCAAAACAAAATATAATGAGAAATAAAACGCTTACCTTAACAGTCTCTTATAATGGTAACAAACTTTTTAGGCATGTCTGGCTTCATTTTTTGGTACTTGACTCTTCCTTGTCTGTACCATTACATTTCTATAGTAAAGTATATAGTGTGCTTTTTGTGGAGAGTTATGTTTTTACTTTTCTCTGCTTGGAAAATGCTAAGCATAAATTTGTAATCAATATAAATTGTTTTCTAAAAAAATTCTTCAGTTTTGTGTAACACTATGAATTGTGATGCAGTCTAATCCACTGGACTAGCTTATTCCACAGCTGAATCCATGGGATAATTCCTTTCTTTGGTCAATTCAGCTCCAGCATTTTGTTGCTGTACCACTTAAGAAGAGAACAATTCCTTTAGTCACAGTCACAGTCACAGTAACAGTATCACAAGGTTGGAAAGGACCTCTGAGATCATCAAGTCCAACCTATAACCTAACACTAACACCAACACTAACACCAACCATCATCTAAACCATGGCACTCAGTGCCTCATCCAGTCTCCCTTTAAACACCTCCAGGGTCGGTGACTCCACCACCTCCCTGGGCAGCCCATTCCAATGGCCAATCACCCTTTCAGTGAAGAACTTTTTCCTCATATCAAGTCTAAACTTTCCCTGACGAAGCTTAAGTCCATGCCCTCTGGTTCTGCCACTGGTCACCTGAGAGAAGAGACCAACCCCTGCCTGACTACAACCTCCTTTTAGGTAGTTGTAGAGAGCAATGAGGTCTCCCCTGAGCCTCCTCTTCTCCAGACTGAACAGCCCCAACTCCCTCAGTCGCTCCTCGTAGGGCTTATGCTCCAGCCCCTTCACCATCTTCGTTGCCCTCCTCTGAACACATTCCAGTATCCTAACATCTTTCCCAAATTGGGGGGCCCAGAACTGGACACAGTATTCAAGGTGAGGCCTGACCAGTGCCGAGTACAGGGGGACAATAACTTCTCTGGTCCTGCTTACTACACTATTCCTGATGCAGGCCAGAATGCCATTGGCCTTCTTGGCCACCTGGGCACACTGCTGGCTCATGTTGAGCTTCCTGTCAACCAGCACTCCTAGGTCCTTTTCTGCCTGACTACTCTCTTTAGCATGTGAAATATTGTAAATTGGCTAAATGCTAGCCTTTTGGCTTTGCAAATTAGACGTCAAGTATCTATCAGTAGCATGTTATTTGAGTAGCCATTGTCTCTGCTAGGTCAGCAACCATCTTCATGAATAATTCCATGTCATTGTCAAAGTAGGGTACTGAAATCTGCCTGGTGAATAGCTTCTCCTCTCTCTGCCTCATATTCAGTGGCATCCAGTGACCAGTCTGCAGATACAAGTGTTGTGTTTTGAACTGCTTCTCATAGGAGACAAAGACATTAAATCATTTAAGAAATCCAAGGTGAAGGAAAGTGTTTGTTTTCTTTTTTTTGGCATTTGCACTCTTTAGCCATCAAAGATAAACACAACAAGCCAGCAATACTCTGAGGATTCAGATCACCCTTGACCTTTCCTGGTCATAGTTGGAACCAGCTGCTGTACAGCTGGGCAGTGATTTGTAGTATGTGTAAGGACACTTGCATACTGTCATTGCTGATAGCCACGTACTGAGATACTGACAGCAGAGTAACATTTTTAGTAAACGTTTAGCCTGATATTTATGCTCCCTTTTCAATAGTCTTCAGTAGGTGTCAAAGAGAAATTCAGAACGGGCATCTCTAACCGTTGGCTGGTAAAGTGTTTTAAAGAATTCGCCTCTACTCTGGATCCTGTTACAAAAGGGAGCTTTGGAAACACTGTAGTGCTGAACACTATGCCAGATGTGTCATGAAAGGGGGAAACTCTGGGTTATGGATAACCAAACAGCAGAGGAATCAAATATTTTTTTGTGTTCAGTGTAATAGATGGTCCTCTGTTTATATTGTGGCTGTCTCTATTATAGGTACAATAAAGAAGTTGCATTGCAGTGCAGACAAAATATTGACCAATAGAGGTCATATATTCCTGGATCTTGTAATCAGTATTTAAGAATTTGCCATTTGAAGTTTCAAAGTAATTATTGTAAGACTAATTGCATTCTGACTGCGGGAGCATTTTGGTGGTGGATTAGCTAATCTTTAAATTTCTGTGTCAGTGAATGAAAGCATAATTTAAGAGGAAAACATCATCAATCTTGAAATAAAAGCCACAATGCAAACAGAACAACACAAAATGTCAACTGGATGCTGTCAGGGATTAAAATAACTGTTCCTTCACCTATGATTTATTTCCTCTATTCAGCATTTGAATATTCTGAAGACAGAAAAGACAGAAGCATCCTAGGGAAATAATTCATTATTCCTTCCACATGAAACAGGAAGTAGTTTCCTTGAGGAAAAATATGTAATACGTGTTTAAAGAACTAAGTCTACTTTATTGCTATTAATATCAATAGAAGTTGAAACTTCTGTGTCAGATGTTTCTGAGGAGAAACAATGGGTATCCCAACCAAAACTTGTTTGTGTTTTGTTTTTTATTTTTTGGTTGGGGTTTTTTGATACTGTTTTTTTTAAACAAAATAGCATTGAGATACGTACAATTGCAGAAAGGATGTTCTTGTTCCATATTCAGTGTAAGGTGGAGTTAAAATGGGAAGGATCTAGCTGTTGTCTGTAAATGAATGCATTGGTTCTCTGCTGTATGATAGCCATTGCTGAGAAACGGTCATTTTTTATCATGTTTCAGGAGAGATGGTTACTTCAATATTACAGCAGTCCTTGTAGTTGCCTTGTAGAACTACCTTAATGAATATTCAAGACTACTTATTCGTCTGCAAGATACAGAATTATGGAACTTTGTATTAAATAATGTATTTTCTATCTTCCTGTGTGGAGATCAGATCTAAAGGTGGCTAGATCACTTCTTGGGAAGTGATGCCCTGGACTGATGTCCTCCATACGATAACATAGCACTCCGTACTTTTAGCTGAGTCTGGAGTTTTAAGCAATAATTTATCTTTTATAGTCTATTTATGATGCTGTGCATTTTATTCTTTCTGCACAATGACTTTCTCAGCAATACTGCTGAAAGGCAACCTCAAACTGAAGCTAGTCTGTACCTGCTTTGGTCAGATAGAAGATGTTGAACAACTTCTGGGTTGCCTTAAGTACCAAGCATCTTGAGATCAGGAGATAAATTGGAATTATGGTGCCCTTCTATTTCATTCTCTTTCAATTTAGCTGATTCTCTTATGGGGGTCTTCCTTCAATACAGAGGGGTTCACTTGCTTCCAGTTGGTTTCTTCTGCAAGGCTGCTGGTGAGTCTTTGGCTGGGTGTGCTTCTTGATGCTTTTCCTAGCCAAACTGCCTTTATTGGCTTCCATTGTGTGAGTATTTAAACAATGCCAATGTGGAAATTGCTCCTTGGCAAAGAATATACACGAAGAATTTTGGATTGATGTTTGTTTGTTTTATGTTTCATATTCAGAAAAAGTTGTGTGGAGCCCACTCTCTCACTCTTAAAAAGTGTTAACAGACAGTTTACTGCTGTTCCTGCTTGAGTCCAATGTTTGTTGACATAAAAAAAAATATTACCACTGTGTTATTTTCAAAATGCCACTTCTGTGACATATAATCAGTAATTATCACATTTTAAGAATATATATATATAAACACATTCTGTTTTGGCAAAGGTTTAATTTGCATATATCTCAACTGAGAAAATGGGAACCAAAAAAAGAGGATGATGTGCTGGGTGAAGTAAGGATACTCTTCAAATACTTGTTTGAAATGAATCTATGATAACTCACTCAGTAAAATTATTCCTTAATGTACTGAGCTGAATTCAGTGTTTACCTGGAGCTGAACTCAAATCATCTGAATCATTTGATTTGAGACTTCCAGTTGATCTTGAAAGAAAGTTTCAGAAAGAGTAAGTACTTTGATTTGTAATATATTACTAGAATTGCATTACTGTTTAATAAAATACTTTTTTGTTACACTTGTATTTTTAGAATTAAAGACTTGTTTTAGCAATGTAAAGTAATTGGTACTGACTCAAAAATCACAGCTTGTGTGTGAGGAAGAGCCAAGGTTTTTTTTTTAATTTCTAGCAGAACACGCATAATGTTTCTTCAATTTTTTATGCATTAAAAATGATTCTCCGGCTATTTAAACACTTTCATTCCTTTGTATACTGCTTGATTTCCAACAGGCAGACATATAATACCATTTTAATTATATTATAAACATAGATTATTAATTCTTGTTACTTAAGCAATAAAAACATGTAACAACCTAAGTAAAAGCAACTAATAAAGCCACAATATATTTTGGAATAGATAGGGAATCAAGTATTAGTTGAATGACTTCAGTTTAAATTAAGGAAATGTCTGCTATGTTTTCTATAAGAAGTTTTCAACTCTGAAAAATTAAATTGAGTAACTTTGTATCTTGTACTGCTATTCGTATGAGAAGACCTTAAAAGAAGGTGTTTTTTTTCTTATTGTAAGAATCTGAGCAATCCTTCTACATGCTAACATAAAGCATAATAATCCAGAAAGTGAGTTATTAAGTCAAGGTGCTGTATCACTGGCTCTCAAGTTTTTAAAGTTGTTTTTCAGTGTATTTATATGAAAATGTAGTTGGAGTGACTAGAAGTGACATATCATTTGTTTGGCATTAGATATTCTAGTTTATTGTAATTTTGTGTAATTGCGTGTCAGACAAATAAATGGGTATCTAAAAGGTTTATAGGTAAGCTTTTAGAAGGTTACGTTTCAGCCTTATTTTTATACAGTGGAATTTTTGATGCTACACTAAATTAAGAAGTTGGATGACTTTCATATGATATCCTATTTCACTAATACAGAACAACCCTGAGCCACAGTAAGGCAGTAATTACCAAACTTAAATCGGAGACAAACTCAGCCAAACAGCTGTTTCCAGTTTGTTAGGAGATCCATTCGATTTACTCTTGGTCAACTTTCATTACTTTATAAGACAAAATTTCAGTGGAGATTTTAACCCTGAATTCCCAGTGTTGTTTGTTGCCTGCTGTAAAATTGTATGCTTGAACTGTCACGACTACTTAGCAAGTAGGGGAGCTACTGTTGTGTTTTACATTGATCCAGTTTTCATGACAAGTGGTTTCAAATACTGAAAGGTGTAGGTAGAATTCAGGTCTAGACGTATTTCTAGATGACCTTCCTTCTCCTGTGGCAAAGGAGGGCACAATGCCTTGTGTAAGGTCACTGTCTTGCGCTTTGGTAGTTTGCCTGCTAAAGTGGTGGATCACATCATTGTGACTATTTGACACTCAAACTGCTTGACACACAAATTGTCATTGTTTTT
Organism: Tapera naevia; assembly: GCA_033556795.1. Classification (NCBI taxonomy): domain Eukaryota; kingdom Metazoa; phylum Chordata; class Aves; order Cuculiformes; family Neomorphidae; genus Tapera; species Tapera naevia. Next base: position 13,692,447 of record JAUMJJ010000023.1, on the reverse strand, counting down.
ATTGTTGGCATTTTACAAGGTCAGCACATCTTGCTATCTCACCCTGAATTTTCATGTACTTTCCAGGCTTGTTTCTGTAAAATTTGAAACTTAATGCTAGCCTCTATCTAGCAGTCAACTCAATTGGACTTAACCATGTCTGTATCCAATCACTGTCTTTGTTGTGTTTTACGGGACTACCGTAACACCAGCGTGATGCATTGATAGTATGGTAATTGTCAGGAACTGTATTAATGGCATTATAGGTTACTGAAAGGGAATCCAGGCATAAAATTTGGGGTTTTTTTCTTGTTTTGTGCAAGTTTTCCTGTTTTTATTCTGATATTGCTGATTCTTTGGCTTTCCTGTCTGTTAAACTATTTGAACATCTTAGCAAATTTTGAAAAATGACTGAATTTGTCCTTGAAAATAAAACATATGGAAAAATCAAGAAGATTCTGATAAGCTTATTTACAGCATCGGTTCTGTCATTTCAGTTTCTTTTATTGTAGTCAAAAAGCAGGCATTGGAACAGGAAAATGCTAAATGTATCTCACATCTTCAGACCTAGTTTAAAACTTGCTTTTGTACAAATTTGTTGCTATTTTTTTTTACAGCTTCACTAATGGCATTTTCTGCCCTTCCTGGTTATGTTTTTTCAGTTTAAAAAAACATAGTGCTATGCCTCATTACTCATGTTCCTCATTGAGCACACTCAGCAATTCTGTACTCTTGTCTCTTACTGTCCTGCTTTGGGAAGGTCAACACCTCTGAAAAATGGGGACTACAAATGTACTTTTTGTGTGACTGCTTATCTGCACAGCTGTGACACAGAAAAATACTACTATAGTATTTTGTAGGGCCTTTTTAGTTTTCAGAACACTTTGCAATAATTAATTACATTATCCTGCTCTTAGAAAGTAGAATTTTAGTTCCAGCTCATACACTTCACCTGTAAATATTAGTTTGGGAGCTTAGACCTATCGAGGTAGTTGCATCATAACTTTTATCAATGGAGTTTGGTTGTATAGGAAATATGAGCGTGTTTTGATTGTACAACAGACCATTCACCCCACCTCTAGTGGCACTGAATGCATCTGGTTTTTAACTCAATAGATGAAGCACCACTCTGTTTTCCCAACAAAAGGAGAAACCATTTGGAGCAAAACTAAAAAGTCCAGAATGGGGAAAAGCAGACAGGTAGCTCATCTCAGTGACAGTAGCTGTCTTTAGAGACAGAGTTTCACCAAGGAGGTGTTCACTTCCATCACATGGTTTCCAGGCTCTGGGTGGTTCTATATTGTTTTCTCAGAGCTGTTACTTAATGTTGTGCCATGCTTATCCTATGTAATTAATGAAAGTCTGAACCAAAAGGCATCACTTTTACGATAAATCCATGTTTAAGATCAAATGACAGAAACAGCACCTATAGACTGAAGTTGTGCAACGTATTTAGAAAATCTTGATGACGATGCCCAAGACATTTTCCTGTTTGTTATGAAGACAAGTTCTTTCAAACATCACTTAAACATATTTTACACATTGATGTTTAAGAGAAACAGAAATAAAGATAAGCTACTGAAAATGGGTATCTATTATCTTTATTTGTGCATTTAACCTAGATAAAAATGACCTTTTAACTAGAGTCAAAGGAAATGGGCTATTGATCCATCAGGTCTGAAAATCCATCATCCTTCCGACTGTAAAATAGCTTTCAATAGGAAAAGCCTTCAGCTGGTTACTGAAGAGAGCAGCTGTCCCTTTCTGCCTCTGCAACTTTTCTTGCATACAGACAGACAGGATGATGGGATACAGAGACTCCTACTTCTTCCTTCCTACTGCTTTTGAACAATTATCCTTTATCAGGCAAGATTGGAAGGGTTTTTTTGCATGCTTTTGGTTTTCCAGGTATATGATGAACTACTGAAAAAAGCTATGGCTTTGATCCAAGCCCCTAACTCTAATTCCTTACCTCTTTTTAAGTACATTAGGAGGAAAGACTGTGATCTTCCCCTAGTGGTTATTCTTAGGGTCCCCCGAAGCTTATAGCTTCCTTATCCCCCAGCTAACTTCTGCATCTAAAAGGAAGCATAAACTTGTGGGTTTTTTCTTTCTCTTGTGCTGTGAAGTCGCTTTCCATTCTTTCTGTCTGCAGTTTGTCACTCTGCAGTTGCCTCAGCCAGCATCTGAGGTTCTTTCTTTGCTTTCTTAGTTTCCCGTATGTGATCATTCATAGTGCAAACAAGCCCCAAAACAAACAAACAAAAAATCTTGTCCTGTTTTTACTTAGCCGAGATACCTGTGTTTTAGTGCTTCTATCTTTACCTAGAACCAGGAAGGAAAAAAGCAAGTACACAACCCAGGGGAGCGAAAGAGGAAATTTTCAAGAAAATGGACTTTGCTTTGTTTTTTTGGTTAGGTTTTTTTTTTTTTTTCAGGAAAGGCCATAAAATATTTGATCTGATACTGGAAGACTCACAGACATCTTTTCAGAGAGATGTGGGCACTCTTGGCTAAGATTAGAAAACAAAGAGTTGTTCAAAGTTTCACTGACATTACCTATAGTAAGAAACAGTTACACGTTATTTCTGTACTTTTAACTTACAGACTGAAGTTATACTCTTGTATCCTTTCATCCCTGGTGGAAAAACCTATACATCTTTAGTCAATAGAATCTCACGTTATTGTGAGGCAGGTGCAGACTTCATCCGTTTCTCACCCTGCTTAAGGAAATGGATCAGACAAATGCTGTCTGGAGTGTAAAAAATAAAAACAAAACCAAAAAAAAGGAAAAAAAAAACAAAGTGGAAATGCTGGAGAGTGAGTTTCATTGTGGGACCATCCACAGTCATGACTGAGCATTGTCTTGGCTCTTATACCTAGATTGGAAAAGACAAACATTTCTGTTGTTGCAGCTGAACTCACTGGTACCAAGTTGTTTAGTTAGTGGAGATGTGATTTGTCTTTGTTTCTTAGGGACAACTCCATGCCAGAGCTGCTTTATGACCCCCAGGAGCTATGTAATGTTGTATTCAAGCGATGTATATGTGAAGTTAAGCAAGGTTAAGTGTCTATAGCAATGATGCTTACATTTTGTGAAAATTATAGACTGAGATAGTACCACACTCTAAACTTAAGAGGTATTTGTGGGTGGGTGGAGAGGAAGAATAGAAAATATCAATGTATCCTTATTTACCCCACTTTATGATGCCCATTTAAAGATGGAAATCTCTAGCTACATCGTTAAATTGTTGGTAAATATACAGGAAAATTGCAAATTGAGCCCATGTGCTAGTTTCCAGATCCTGCAAAAAGGAAGTGACCCATGTCTCATATCAGGTCCATTTCAGTGAAGGAACTTTGTTCTTCTGAAGAGTAAATGCTGATATATACTCACTGAACTTCTATTTGACTGGTACGAAATCATTGACATTGCAGAACTTTGGCTTTTTGGCTTTTAGGAAAATGGGCATTTCTCTTGTGAGGTTGTAGACATATCGAGGGAGACAGCACTTTGTTACAATCTTTTCTGTGGTAAGAAAAGATCTGCAAAAGTTTTTTGAAAATAATTTGATGTTGAAATGCTGTCTTTGAAGCAAAAATAAGGGAACTGGTGAAAGCTTCCCCTTGTCACGCATTTGGTGGTAAATGACGGACTACACCACAGAATGCTGGTTTAATGTGAATTCTGCAAAATGAAACTAGTGCATGTTTTGCCACTTTCCAGGAACAGGTTTCTGCATACCTTATGTAGTAATGCTTTCTTAGTACTTTTTGTACAATTCAGTCACCTCTTGGACAAGTCTGATGTGGGATCTTGTAGCTGCTGTTGTTTCGTATCTACAGATGTATATACATTGTGTACTTGAAATTTTCCTGTTTTTTCAGTCATGCTTTTTTAGAGTTTTCTCATTTATGATGTTCATTCCACCTTTCCTGGTGTAAGTTTAAATGTATAATTTTGCTGTTACTGTTGTATTAATATAAAGCTAGCAAAACTAATAACAATCAGCTAGATGCTCTCCTGCATGTTGCTTAGAGCTGAATACATAAAAAATCCACACTTCAACAAAGAGACTATGAACCAATCAATCTCCTATTCATATGGCAGGAATGCCCACACTCAATTTATTTTGTGACCATGGAGTCTCTTGTATGCAAAACATAGGCATGGGGTTGGCCGGGGCGGGGGAAGACCACGACGGGAGAATAAATATGTGTGGCTGATAGGGAGGGAGAAGGATTAAAATTCATACGAATAACGTTCTAAGGATGATTGGTGATCCCTTTACTCCAGCGTGCCTCATGCCTTATGAAGCAAATGATGGCAATTGCTTTATTAAGAAGTCTGGAGCTTAAGAGTCAATTATATCAAATCCTAAGTAATAGCACTTGGAATGAACAAAAGATCCTCAAAAGACAGTACGAGAAAAATTTAGATTACACTGGCTAAAAACCATGATAAAGTTCTTAAGGGTCACTATGAATTCCCATCTGGAAAAAGTCTGCAATGAAAAAGCAAAATCCTTGAACAAAATCGGATAAGTTAAAATAGCTAGTTTGAATACCACAATTTTTTAAAAAAAGCTCTTTTCTAAACAGTAGATTAGTTTCATTAACAAAATGTAGCTATATTTCAGACAATTCTGATACTTACTACAGAATTATAGTTTGCTAGGAGAAAACCAAACCAACCCAATGATGCTTTGTAATTTGCATTCTAATAGAATCTTATGTACTCGGGTGTATTACACAGAAAGTGTAAAATGGAATTGCCCTTATTCAGCCGCAATGTCTAAAGATGCTTGTTTATGAAGGCTTTAAAGATCTCAGAATGATGTGACAGTGAAATTATTGGTGTGTTTGTTTCTTCCACTTTAAATAGTTCTCTACTCAGGAATGCAAAATTCTATTTTTCCCCCACTTCAATATAGTAAAAGTGTGTTAAGTTTGGTTGTTGGAAGAGTAAACCTGCTACTGACAGTTGGAGGATAGATGAGAGTGAAGCTTTTATATGTGAAAATTTTGCACAGTAACCAAAAAAGGAGCAAAATAACTGTTTATAGATCTAGTATACTGTTTCAGAAGCTTGAACAGAAGAACTGGATAAGCTTTATTGTTGATAGCAGACGTCCAGTTAGTAGAGCATGGTCCTTGTAAAGAAGGTAAAGACTTCTAGTCAGCAGTTAGCTTTGATTTAAAAATCTCATCACAGAGCTGGTTGCAAGAATGGCAAATATCCATGATTTCATTTTGTATACTTGTAACTGCTAAACTTGGAAAGCTTATATGTATGGCTGTAATTTTATCATTTTAATGAGAATTTTTATGCAGGAAGTTTTGCCTGGATGACTACATGCCATAGAATACAATGAAAATATAAAGTCATAATTTCTACTCAGGTGCAAGTAAAAGTTGGGGAAACTTGGGTTCATATTTTTTTTCCGTCTTCATGTTAAACACAGTACAGCTATAATCATCTTCAAGATAAAAGAAGGTAGTTTTCAGGAGTATTATTTCTTTCTGAAGCATTCACAATTAAGTTGTGCTACCATTTCAATAAGATCTACAAGGCAAGTATTGTGAGTCGCTTTCTCTTTAGAACTTTTGCTGCTTTAAGAATCACTCTATAGTACTCAACTAGAATTCCTTTTTTAGGGCAGTTTTCTCAAATTTCTTCACAAATAACCAAGAAATGTAACAGATTATTGATTTTAATTAAATCAACTGGAATTACCAATTTATAAGTCTTACATGAGGTACATTAATCATTGCTAGCAAGTTGAGATTGTGTTTTATATATGTGTAAAAGTCCATGTACCTATGTAGTACAAAATGTAGATAGAATATCCAATATTCTGACCTCAAGAAATATCTGATTCAACAAATGTATATCTTTAAATTGGAAATCTAATTATTTGCCTTAGATTTGCACTACTTGGGAACTTAATGCAAGACTATGTTAAATAAACTTATTATTTCTGGTTTTCATTTAATCTGTGGGTTATGGTATGACCAATCTGTTTTATATCCTCAATCAACAGATAATTGTATTTGGTAATAATTTATCAGGAATAAAAATCTGTTTTTGAAACTAATCACCTCATGTTAGGTCTGCCCTTTTTCAAAACCACCATCTGATATTCATTTTGTCTGCAAGACAAACATACTGATGAAAATGCATCTACCACAGGATATAGTGAGTGGAATGAAGCAGTTCTACTCTTTGTATATATTTAGAATACATCTGTGTTTTCTCCACAGATGGACCAAATTTTAGTATTAAAGAAAAAAAATCAATTTTGCATAGTACATAAACAATTTTGAACAAGTACATTTCACATTTCTGATCAGTTTGTAGCAAAACATCCCATGGAATTTGAGGGTCAACTTGGGCCATATGAGAGGGGAAAGATTTAAAAGGTTACTTTAACTACTTTCTGTGTTTAACGTAAGAGAGCTATCTGGAAGTCAGAGTTCCGAGCAACCCTTTGAATTTGGCCCACTGAGTTTAAATGCTGGGGTTTTCTTTTGAATATTCTCCGTGTTCTCAGAAGTGGCTGTTCTTTGAAAAGAAATTGAAAGCACAGATGTGTTCATGCACTAAATTACTTCTGTACCATGAAGCCCCTCTCTGCTTAGATTTCTGGCCATTGCCTAACCTGATGTGTTCTTCTTTTAGGCTGTCAGCTGAGTCTTGCATCAGCTTGGATCTTCCCTGATCAAAGCTTCCCATAATACTAAAATATATGCTTGATTAAGCCAGCATGTAAGCCACATGCATGGAGTATATGGAATATGGAGCATTTAAACTATTGTACTCCGTATACAGTAGTTCTGTGACATTAACTTCTGTCCCAGGAGGTCTGAACTGAGAACAAGAAGCTCATTTTAATTTGCAATTACCAGTTAGATTTAGATTTTTTGACTCTATTCAAAATTCTACTCAGATTTTTATAGTGCAACAAACATGTAATTTTAAAAGAGGCAATAAACCATTACAAAGTCATGAAACTATTTTATTATTTTGAATTTTTAAGAACTGTGTGTACTGCAGCTGGACTTCTTCCAGCGTTCATTCTTCCCCAACCGTTTTATTAAAACAAATCCAAACAGTTTCCCAAGGAAGTTATAAATTGTCAAAATTAAGAAGTTAGAAATTTTGTGGTGTCGTTTGCATGGTATTTTTTTATACTATCTTTTAGCAGCAAGTTATTAAATGCTGTGATTTGAGATCGCAACCTGTATTTACAGTTCCAAGTAATGTATTCTGAAGGCGATATTTTTCCCTACCCCCAACTTCAACCAGAGGTCTTTCCATTCCCCTATAACTCTTCCCCTTCCTCCACCCTAATTTGACTAGTGTGTTGGCCGCCATGACAACAGGGATTTTATCTGACAAAAAGTTAAAAAGCTTTAGAAAACAAAGAGGCTAAAAAATGAAATACAGCTGTTTGCATGCAAATATAAACCAGAGGGCCTCAAATGCTTTCTACTGATTGGCTGCATTACTTGAAATGTGGCTCATTGTTTCATAATAATCAGCAGTTATTTTTCCCCATTAAAATGTACACTGGCAAAGTATTGGAAACAGCTTTCCCAATCCATTTCTATGTGGAACTGGAAATATAAAATGTCCCTATAACTTTTATTGCCTTTATGTTAAGGGACCCACCAAAACAAAACTGCATAGGTTCAAAATCCATTTTATATATACATGCGCATTAAAAATGGATTTATATACTATTTTTCAATACTGAACAATACCAAACTGATTTACAAAGTAGCCTTTTTCTTTCCTGGTGCTGCAGCGAGTAGGCAAATGTGGTATCTGCCATAAGTTCTGTTGTATCTCACACATCTTTAGATGTATTTAGGTCCTATTTTATTGAGAAAGGAAATGTTGGTCAGAATTCTGGAGTTATACCCAAGCTCTAAAGAAAAATGATGGGAGATCAACTTCCAATTGGACACCAGCCAAAGATAGGCAGAGGTTTCCAGCTCCTTCATACTTCATAGCACAGCAGGCTGAATTCTGGCATTGAAGACCTCATGCCCAGTATGGTTTTAATTTTTTATTGCTTAACAGTAGTTCATCTACACTTAATCATAATGAAATAAAATACTTAAGGTGTTGCTTTCCTGTTAATTTCAAATAATATTGTAGTATCAGGATATCCAGAGAAATGGAATAGACTACAGTATGAAAAGATAGTCACAATCAAAGGGAAGGCAGACCAATTAAGACCCACCCTACAGTCAGTAAGGCGGGAATCCACATCCACCTGTTCCCTAGCCTAGAAGAAAGAGGTGTAGTTTGCAGTAAATATTCAACCTCACACACAGCGGAATTATACAAATTATTTAGAAAAGGCAGCTCATTTTGTATTTTCTGCTGATGTCTCTTGAGTATGAGTGTAGGCAAGGAATCACTGGACTCCTCCAGTTCTTATTTCTTGTATGTCCTGCAGACTGGAAAGAAGTGGACCATTGGCAGCTTGAGCAGTGGTGTCTTTATCAGTGAGTTGGGTTTACTTTTATATTATAGATCTGTTTTTTTTCCAGATTGTGTTTTTGTTTGAGAATGTACTCTAGCTTTGGGTTGAAAAGTTAGTTAATACTACTGTGTCCAAATTTCAATATGCTTGTATTTTTTTTCCTTTTTTCCCCATTTCTTTTAAAATCAGCACAGAAGACTCTCATGTTAGCAAATGTGAGAAACAAATGACAAAGGTGATAATTTAGAGAAAGAAGTAATTACTCAGATTTTTTCCAAAATTTAATAGTTGACAGTGTGGAGAAGTCCAACTCTTCAGCTTGTCAGGAGCATGACAAGAGCGGACTCAGCTATTGAAATAGATCATTGTCTGATACTCTAACTCATGACCATGAGTTCAGAAATCATCTTCATTGTAATGATATCTAGTAGTCTACCTCTTTCTGGAAGAATTAGCAATTGAAATCCTAGTAACACCTCTTTAATGATGCTTCTGTTGTACCTTGACACAGTGTTCACCATAAGTGAACAGCAGATTAGCAGATTAAACTAAACACTTTAAAGCTGGGTAATATGCCATTCATTTTGGTATATTTTATCTTCCAAATGTTCTCAAAGCATTATGAGCAAGTAAATATTTGATTTCCTTACATGCCTTACTGTACCGATAGGTTGGTAATAAATGTAGTGATGTGCATGTCTGCTGGAGAAATTCCTGTTTACTGTGCTGTCATTGAAATTGGTAGGGGATTTTTTAACAGACCCAAGGAGAGAAAAGTAGGGGACAAATGGACCTTCTGAAACCTGCCCTCAACACTACCTTTTTGATTTCAGTGTAATATTTTGTGGAGGGGTTCCTGTTTCCCTTCTCCTTCTTTCCTTGAGACATTGTAAAGAACGATGGGACGTTAAGAGAAGATGAGGAGAAAAATTAAAAACTCTCATTACTTTCAAAATTTTTATACTGACTCTGAAAGAAAAAATTCTTATTAAGAAAATATTCTGTGTACAGGTAATAGTTTTCTTGCTGTTGCATATCAGTTCTTCAATATGCTTCTATTCCTAAGAAGTTTCTCAAATGAATGCTTACTTCATATCCATCAGATTAAAATAGAGTTCTCATATTTTCTAGATTTTTATTGTGGAAGTCATTTGTTGTTAACAGCATTAAAATTAATGCAAATGTATATGTATGTGCCTACATGAACAAGGATTATTCCTCCTAAGTATTATTTGTATATAAAATATTAATGTGGATGTCATATGCATTTTCCAAACTGTTTTTTGAGAAAGCATTAATTTATTTTGTATTTTTCTGCATTATAGCACTGAATTTCTAATTACATACTACTTTGAAGTCCCTCAGATGAATCCTTAATTGCCTGTCAAGAATATCAATGCTTTTCCTTTTTAATATCCCTCTACCTTTCATTGTGATGTCTCTTAAAATATCATTTGGCTTCATATTCACTAAATTTTTGTCTGTTCATATTCACTAAATTTTTGTTTAAGAATAGTGTATGCGTATTTATTTTATAACACTTTATAGATGCTATCTAGATTGCAGAGTGTATGTTTTTCATTCTTAAAGGAGTAACAGTTCGGGTTTGATGAACAAGAAAAAATCAGGTGGATAATTTTTTCTTCTTGTCTTTCAAGTTTCTTAAGTGAGTGCGAAGTCCTGAGAAATTTTATACCTAAAATTATTTTACTTATTCGTACGTCTTTGGGGATGAATTTTCCTAGAGCAGCAGACCTGTATTCATTTCTAGTTATCACAAGAAGTTAAAATATATGTTAAACAAGGAATATGCTTGTTGTACCTTTGTATATACTTATGTGTGATTGTTAATGAAATACTGACTTCACATGCACTCTGTTTTAAAAAAAAATAGAAAATAAAACCAAAACATCAACCATGTGCTGTAGCTCCACTGCATTTTATCTAGCTCTCTTGATGAGGTTATTATAACCTTACATTCAGTGGCCAATTTCACATTTTTGAAGTTTTCACAAATGGTTTGAGTTTCTGGAGGCCTCCTTAACTTTAGCCATGTATAAATTCAGTGTCTAGTCTAAGCTAGTTATCCAAGCTTCCTGTATTAATAGAGTGCGCAGTGAGAGACATCTTGTCCAAAACTGTCCTAAGATTGGTATCTAAAGTGAGGACAAATGTTTTCTCATGGAGCTTTTATCTGTCCTGTTTGAGTGGGAAATTGTTTCCTTAGACTAATGCCCAGCTTTTTGCCTAAGGTGGTAGATGAGATAAATTCCACTGCATGTGATAAATAACACAGATTTAAGGCTTCCTCACTACAAGGAAAATAGGCTTATGATTTTGGAGAGTATTATGCACTTAAGTAACCCCACCAACCCTGGTGGGCCTACTCATTCTTTTAAAGCTAAACACGTGAGTAAGTCCATGCAAGATGGACCCAAAATAGTAAATCGAAACAGTATGTTGACTTCTGTTTACTACAGAGTAGTTTTGGAGCACTTGTACTCATTCAGCTCTTGTAATATCATATCAGAGCATTGGGAGAAGCAGAGTGTGGTGTGTTCCTTAGTTATTGTTCCACATGCATCTCATAAACAATGTGCAGAATGAGGAACTAGTTAGCCTCAATTTTAATTCTATCTCAGACTCTGAAAGCTCGATATTAAGCACATTTTATTACTTCTTTGCAGTTTAGTCTTCTGTCAATAATTTGGCCAGTGAATCGAACAAGCACATATTCGAGTACAAGGGCAGGGTATCATGGTTCAGCTGGTACATGATAACTAGCTGAACTGAGATGACTGGACTGTATGTCTGGGCCTTTTTTTATTTCTTTAGGAAAGTCATATAGCATCTCGGTTTCTGTCTTGCTTAAAGCCAAAAGAAATAGAGGTAGAGACTGAGGGAGACTAGGAATTGTAATCTTGGCAATGCACAGAAATTCATCTATTCAAGTGCAAGCATAGTATATAACAGTTGCTCCTAACATAATTTGAGGCACATGCCCTCAGTCTGTCCCTCTCAAAATTCAGTTTACAGTTCCTTTCGCTAATTCCAGCTGTAGGAGAGGCAAGAAACAATCTGAAGTCTTCAGTATTCCCCTTTTCTGTAGAAATGTAGGTGAAAATCTCATTTACCTCTGGGAAACAGTCTTTTTTTGCTATATATTAACTAAAGCTTGTGAGAAACTATATGTTCTGTTACTTTTAATATTAGATTTCTAATTTGTAGTGTTCTGATTCCAAATATGCCTGTCTCTGTAATCCTGCTGGGAGGGTGGGAAAATGATTGCATCTCAGATAAGTTGGCATAGTAGGAAATATTCCTCTCTTATCCTCCAAAAAATGTAAATGTTCATTACCAACACATTCTCAAAACTTAGATCAGAGTCCATAGTATCGTGCAGAGGAAGTTGAGCAGCTGAAATGATGTGAAGCTTGAATGGCATGGGATAGCATTTCATTTTTTTAGTGCGAGCATGTAGGAGCTGGGCAACTGTTCCTTCCTTGGTCACTGCAGTAGAAGAAAACAGCGAGGGAAAATCAGTAGAAAAGGATCAGATCTGTTGAATGAGAGGGAAAGTGGACATTTTTAACAGTGAATTGAATATAGGGTGAACCTACCTACTTTGATGTGTTGCTATGTACATCTTTTTGCATAATTTTACTAGGATTCAGAAATTACAGTGTGACTGCAAGTCACTATTTAACTAGCAACTAGGGTGGATGTTGAGAATACCTTCAGCTCTCATTAAAAATAGTTGGAATTGAGAGTTCTCAACATCTGGCATCACTGGACCTATCGTTAGCACCTTTGTGAAAGGCCGTTATAAATAACTGGGGTTCTTTTAGTAGATGTATATGAAGTTACATGGGAGTGTGTTACATTGAGGATATGTTGTATTTAGTGCCTTAGAAGAGAATTAATCATTAGGCTTCTTTACGTCATGGGTTACTTCATATATATGTTTACTTTTTCAGTTATCCCCTTTTAATATGCTTTGGCAATTATTGCATTAGCAGACAGATATTCATGCTGAGACTAAATCTAAAGAAAATATGACTTTATGCTGAACCCAAGTAATGATTCCCCATGTGAGAGGAGAAGGTGTTAGAGAACTGACTTGTAAGCAAGTTGGAAAGTGTGACATGTTGGCTGTGTGTCTCTTAACTAAATGAATAAGCTGGCAGCTGAGGAAAGGATGTGCTTTTAGCTGAGAAACAATTGGCCAGAGAAGACGACGGCAATGCCAAGCTGAATGGAAAACCACTACAGAAGAAGTTCTGTGGCAGTTTCTTTTGAAGTGAGTTTCTAGATCTTTGGAAGGAGATTGTGAGTGCTAGACTTAAAATTCTTTCTAATTATTTGACTGCCAGAAGTTGAACTACAGCACACATTTGTGTCGGGAACAGGCTGATATTCAGGAATAGACTCAGAATAAAGTAGCCATCTGCTGTTTATGGTTATTTTGTATGGCGCTGTTACCACAAAATACTGTTTCTCTCCCTCTTCCTTTGAGGCATGACTTCTAGCAAATCCTGCCTTTAGACTCACAGTGTTCTCATGCGCTACAGCTGGAACCAGACACCAGCAACTCTGCGTGACTGCAACATCAGTTCAGAGGGTGACAGAAAATCAGCATTGCAGTCTTAGACTAACAGGAGAATGTCCAAAACCCCTGCCTGATGGCTTCAGTTTAAGTATGACAATACTTAAAAATTAGATGACCAAGTATCACAAGAGCTTAGAGTTATGAGAGTTAAGCAATGGAGAGTATTAGGTGTATCTGAAAGGGGAGTCAGTACAAAACATCACAATTTTGGGGGGGTTCTAGATCCTCTTTTCAGCTAAGATGCATGTTTTAGAGTTGCACAGTGAGTACTTCATCCAGCTGCAACCTAAACTGAGAATGTGTCTCCTGAGAGCAGGGTACAGCTGTGCTCTTTGTTGTGTAATTGCTATTGACAAGCACAAAAAGTTAGAGATGTGGTTTGAATTCTCTCTAGCCTGAAGAGATTCATCGCCAGTCTTCCAATGTTCTATGTGAGTCCCCTGCTGCTGTGTCCCAGAGAATAACCTTCTATGTACCAATAGAAGGTCCTCCTTCACCCTTGCTTCTCAGAGTGGGATGTTGTATTGCCAGGAATTCAAGGTGGCAAAGAGACACAAGTTGGCCTGAGTTGTTAAACTAATGGAAACATTCCAAATTGGGCTAAATGAGAAAGAAAGGGAGTAAGAAAGAAAGGGAGAAAGAAAGAAAGGGAGAAAGAAAGGGAGAAAGAAAGGGAGAAAGAAAGAAAGAAAGGGAGAAAGAAAGGGAGAAAGGGAGAAAGAAAGGGAGAAAGAAAGGGAGAAAGAAAGAGAGAAAGAAAGGGAGAAAGAAAGGGAGAAAGAAAGAGAGAAAGAAAGAAAGGGAGAAAGAAAGAAAGAAAGGGAGAAAGAAAGAAAGGGAGAAAGAAAGAGAGAAAGAAAGGGAGAAAGAAAGGGAGAAAGAAAGGGAGAAAGAAAGGGAGAAAGAAAGGGAGAAAGAAAGGGAGAAAGAAAGGGAGAAAGAAAGGGAGAAAGAAAGGGAGAAAGGGAGAAAGAAAGGGAGAAAGAAAGGGAGAAAGAAAGAGAGAAAGAAAGAAAGAAAGAAAGAAAGAAAGAAAGAAAGAAAGAAAGAAAGAAAGAAAGAAAGAAAGAAAGAAAGAAAGAAAGAAAGAAAGAAAGAAAGAAAGAAAGAAAGAAAGAAAGAAAGAAAGAAAGGAGAAAGAGAGAAAGAAGGAAAGAGAGAAAGAAGGAAAGAGAGAAAGAAGGAAAGAGAGAAAGAAGGAAAGAAAGAAAGAAAGAAAGGAAAGGGAGGGAGAGAAAAAGGAAGAGAAAAAGAAAGAACAATTGAAAATAATCTTCCAGATCCTGCAGTCTCAAACATGATTCAATAGCAGACCAGGATGTCCTCTATGAAATGACAAAAGGAAAGCTACACTGGGCAAATATTTATTAGTGAAAAGATGGGAAACAGTTTCATATGAATAAGGCAGCTAGGTTTGACCGTTTCCTATTTCATCTCACTGTTTAGGCTGTGGTGCTTGCTGCAAAATGGATTAAAGCTGTTTTTAGAAAGCAGATTCTTGCTTGTGGAAAATCGGCTACTGGCAGCAGTGTCTATCTCTATGGTAGAGTCCAAAGTCGATTGTCCCAATGGCTTCTAACTTCCTCTGGGGTCTGTAACATGATTACATTGCTATGGGGCTGGCTAGACTACTCTTCCTCTGGGAGCAGTTTAACCTTTAATTTGGAGGAATTTGCGCTGTTACATATCTGTGTACAAAGGTAATATATTGTGGTTGGTGCTTTGGATGTGCTTTGTCTATTTCCACATACACTTTAAATTGAATCTGTTATGCGAAATCAACATATTGCCTTCAAAGACCACCTACCATCAGGATCCTGACATCATGTTTTTCTTGAGAGTCAGTGAGGTAGGTTTTACAGATCATGCTTTCCAGCCTTCACTGTTCTTATAGAAAGCAGTTTGCTAATCAGACAGAGCAATAATAGCTGATACGCAGTTCTTTTTAATATAAAAATCATCACATTTTACATGAGTTTTTTCCATTATTTTATTTTACGTATATGTATGGGACTTTTGTAAAGTTCTCAATCCCCGCTGGCCTTATTGACTTTGCAATGATTTAAAGTTTTTAAGGATTTTAATTCTCCTAGTTCTTTCCCTCTCTGCTCTTAACATCTCTACCTTTAGAATTTATTGGCCTCAAGAAAAACTAATAAGCAGTAGGTATTTTTGATAAATCTTTGTTTTATTTTCATTGCATCTATTCTCTGCAGTATGAAGAACTTTTTTAGGATAAATACCGTGGCTTATACTTTGCTCTCCTACGGCTATTGGTATTAACTACCAAAATTCTCTTAAGAATTAACATGTGTCAGGAAAACAGAATTCTTAACTATTTCACTAATTACTTAGCAATGATGTCATCACAAGTATAATAGAATACTGTAATGTGCTTAATAAAAGAACTTTAATGTGCTTTTAGTTACATTTTCTTTCTTACTTTGTATTGATTATAGTCACAAAAAATGTTTTAAAAAAATTTACTCCATATGGTTTTAAGACTTTTAATATTTTTTCAAAGCTTTGTCTTTGGAAAAGGAGTCAGGTGTATTTCATACATCCAAGTGATCTTTACATTTTAATTCAACTTTTAAAGTTTCATTAATAATTCATCCTCATTCAAATGTGCTGTTTAAATTGTATATTGAGATTAAATTAATTTCTGTGTGTCGTGGTCATGGTAAATCGCTTTTGATAAGACAAGAGAAATCTAAACAGAAGAATAAGTGAAACTGAGATGTTTACTTTGTGTACATATTCATATGAAACTTTTTGGTTTGTAAATTCAGTTTGTTATTTATAATACTGCTACTAGAATTATTACTAGAATACAGCCATGTAAATACTAAGGAACCTCTGAAGATCATCTGGTCCAGCTTAAAGTGGGTCAAAATTAGATCAGACTGCTCAGGCCATGTCCATTTGAGTTGCCATATTTACAGAGTGGAGATTCCACAGCCCGTCTGAACAGCTATACCAGCGTTTGACAACCCTAGCTGTGAAAAAAAAATTCTCATCATTGTGGCAGCTGAATTGGGCTCAAATCAAGAGTTAAAAATATTCGGTGTTAATATTGTACTTCAAAAATGTAGAATGCATTTTTAATGGTATAAATAATTTATTGACAGATAAATAACTGAGGAAAGTGGAATGCTAGGCTGATGACTTCTCTGCTGGAGCAGCTACCTTCTTAATGGTTGTACACTTCATTTCAGCAGCACTCCTCAAGTTGCACATGTTGCACATATGAGCTGTCTGCAGGACTTGATGTTATTGGGTAGAAGTAAGATAGTAAACACCACTTTAAAATTTTCTTATTGATAATATCTAATTTATGGACCAGAGCTGATTAAAGCTGAGGTGTACCTGACTCCACAAGCAGACTTAATTATTTATACAGGGGACTAAAATGAATAAAAAGAATATTTTCAATATTTTGTGAGCTGAAGTATTTGTGTATCATTGTTCATATAATCTAGGAGATTTTCTGAAGTCTCAGCTAGAGAGAATGTATCTAATCCCATTCTGTGCCATCCAGGTTATTATTGGTGGCAATGGGAAGTTATCATTGACAAGCCCTAATAAAGCTAGAGATTGAGAATATCTTAATTATGGACTGTGTGGATTGTATATTCGATATAACCTACAGCAGTTTTCCCCTGCACTTTGTTTTTGTAATCACATGGTCAAGTTTTGGGTTGTGGGTTTTTTTGTTTCTGAGTTTGAATTAAAATCTCCTCAGTGCAGCTTCACTGTGTCTTTGTAGTCATTCTTAAGGATGTACCAGCCATTCCATTGGGATATTGGGAATTCTGAATTTTCAATGCCTTTTAATATTTGCAACTGCTTGTCATATCTGCGTTCTCAGCATAAACCTTTTCAGTCAGTAGCCTCATGCTCAACTTAATTGAGGAAAGAGCTGGATTTTGGGATTGTGTCATTTCTACAGGTAGAGGTTAAAAATGTGATTCAAACTTGTCTTCGTTTATCTTGTATTTCAAATGAGGGTAGTTCTCAGTTTATTTTAGGAGAATATTTTCTGTGGTGATGTAAGGGAAGAAAAATCGTATTTGGAAGATTGGATCTGCTTCCCTTTTGTTTTTTTTAGTGGCAGCTGTTTGAAGCTGCTCAGGAGTTTGGAATGTTAAAGTAACTCCCAGGGAGCGGGATTAGTGGGCAGGTGATGTAGTCATGGGTATCGCATGCCTCTTCACTTTTTCACATATATATTACCTCCATGTATATGGGGTGTGAGTGTGTTCTGTATGCATATGTCTTCCGGAAACTCTAGGCAGCTGTATTTTTATTGATAATGTATATGAAACAACATCACAGGCAGGTGGGGAAAAAATAGTGCATTTCATTAATTTATGGAATACTGTATAAGTATCCCTTTACATTCTAACTATGACAACATAAATTTGAAATTACTACTTTTTTCCTGTAAAATTATTCTTCCCACTAACAATGAACGTTTTTACTTCAAAAGTAAACAACAGAATATGCTCATGACATTATGACTAAAAGGTATTATAGTATTATATAAAGTTAATAAAGGGCAGCCATGTGATGAATGTCATTTAGTTCTAATTTTATCCCAGATGTCCTAAGTCTAGAAATTAAAGATAGGTTTCCTACCCACTAGTGCAGGCTCTCACTGCTAAGTGTTTCCAGACGCTCTGCTTGTGTGTGCTTTAAACCCATGTACGCATAGCATATCTCATGCACAGGGTATGATGCAATTGTAATTCTGGCATCATGCTCTGTATTATTAGTTCTTACAGCTTGACTGATAAGTTTTAATAGAGGAATTTTGTCTAATTTTACTTTCATGAAATATTCATTTTTGTTACTTCTTAGTTTCTCCGTTTTCAAATGATTAAAAACTCTTCTAACTTTTAAGCAGTATTTACTGATAAGGTAACTTGAAACCTGAAAAAAAGTAATGAGTTCTTGTGTTCTTGTATTTGGGCACAATCTGCATGTGGCTTGGGCAGCAGGAGAAGGTGAATGTGCTTGAGTTGGCTAATATTCTGCAGACTAAGATAAAATCCCTGCAGGAGGGCTGAGGATCAACTGCCATAGACATCACTGCTGCTCTCTTATTCATAAGCAGTACCTCCCCAGCCAGGGACTGGCGTGAGATTGTGAGGTGGGTCTCCTGCCCTCCTACATGCCATTTGGGGGAAACAGCACCTGTTTCATGACATGTCCACTCTTTTATTCTTATACTGTTAAGCATTATAAAAAGAATTCCCTTTCTGGTTATGGACCACATGAAGTCAAAGGGCATCTTTCAGGTGTCTTTTTCATGCGTTGCAGGAGGCCTTTTGTGAAGAGTCAAAGCTGTGTTACTTCTGCAGCATAGGACAGAAGTTTGCTGTGGCTCTGTTTCTGTTATAATCTCTCTCACAGAAGAGAGGCTACTGTGTGAAAACCAACACAATGTGAGCAACACCAGCCTGAGGCTGCTGAAGGAGGTTTTATAGCCATATCTATGTTGGAAGGACCACTCTAAGAAGGATTGGTTATAAAACAAAAATTATTTTGGACCTGGGAAGAACTTTCTAGGCTTCAAATGGAGCTTTAAGTGTTCAGGATCCAAACCACGTGATTCAAGTGCACATAAAAATGAGACATAGACTCACTGCTGCAGATCTTTTTTTATATTTTGAGTTCTTAAACTGGAATAGGGAAAGGGGTCTGGGTTTCAATGGATGGTTGCTCACCACCATTCCAAAAATGTAGCTGTTATCATATGGTCTATTAAGTTATGAGCCTAGGAACTGTGGTGTCCAAAGTCACAAGTCAGTTTTGAAAGGATAATATGCATCAGTAATATTCCAACCAGAAAATAGTCTATGGTATGCAGATTGTGTAAAGATATTTTAATACAATTCTGTTGCAGCTTTTCAGAGCAGTAAGGCATTCTGAAGCAAAGTATCATGCATTTAAAAGTTTATTTTTTTAAAAAAAAGTAATTCCTCATTAACAACTATTTTTATTCAGGGAATTAACTAAATGATAGCTGTCTACATATAGAGCAAGAACTAGGTAGCCAATCGACACTGGCTTGGTATACATATGTAGTGTAATTTCTGTTATAGTTTAATTAAAAAATTATTGAACTTATGGTTCTTTAAATGAGACATGCAATTAATTTATTTCCATAAAGAATATAGATCACCTGTGTGTTGATATTCCTGATTACAGGGATCTTTCTAAAGACTATGTCTAAACATACAGAAGGTGTGTTTTTATGGAGATCTTGTAAAATCCCTCCCTTGAAAACTTACTCGTGCAAGACCCAATCATATGAAATGGGTTTGTTGCAACCTTCTTTTCTCTTTGCCATGTTATGTAGAAGTAACTTGATTCAGAAATTACCACTCACTTACTGCAGTACTGGTAAGAGGCAGAGAAGTGTTTTTGTGACCTGCACAATTCTTCGTGGTAGGAAATAGTAGCAAGCTGACTTAAGGGCAGTACTAAAGTGCTGTAAAAATGTTTGCGTGCTGCTCTAACCCTATAAGGGACATATAAAACCAGTAATAAATATGTATGCAGCCCCTTAATATGCTTGGTTCCACAGTTTTTGACTAGAAGAGCACAAGTGAGTAATTAGATAATTGCTGCCTTGATTGTACTTAATAGAAAACATTTCAATTAGGCTAAAAGTACACAGAGAGGAAGTAGGCTTTTTACAAAGGGAAACATTCCTTGTCATGCAACTGTCAGCTTTTGCCCATGCTAAGAGATGGGATTAAGTGGATCTATGCAAAGGAAAGAAAGTAGGGGGAGAGAGGAAGATTGGAATAATTAGACGTGTACTTAAACAGTGTCTTCTGCTGCAATTTCTTGATTACTCTAGTTTTGATAACATAGCTCTTCAAACATCTTGGCTGGAAC
This sequence comes from Tapera naevia, assembly GCA_033556795.1. Taxonomy (NCBI): domain Eukaryota; kingdom Metazoa; phylum Chordata; class Aves; order Cuculiformes; family Neomorphidae; genus Tapera; species Tapera naevia. The sequence goes on along the minus strand of JAUMJJ010000023.1, from coordinate 13,672,449 downwards.
AAATTATGATGTTAAATCCATGAAAGAGTTAAGTTTCTGCTTTAAAAAAAAAAGAGGCAGAGAGAGGGAGAGAAAACTCTTCTCATTCTTCATAATTTAACATTTTTTTCAGATTATCCTTACTTGCCAACAATGTAAAAAGTGAAGTGTGAGATGAATATTTTTTCATCGTAGAAAGTGCATATGCACAACCCAGAATACAGGAATTTCTCTGCAGGACTTCTTGTGTGTCAGGAGCTCATTCCCTCTCAGTGTAATACCCAAGCTGGGGCCAGTTTTGTCATGGGTAGTTCCAGAGGCTGCTGTGTGTGGCAGTGTAGCTCATGGGCATTTTGTCCATGTTAATGCCATCCTTGCATTGCAATTAGGGAAGATGGTTCTTTCACGATTGGCAGCTATGTGAAAACAAAACTGAACAGATGCTCTGTTGTCGTTTAATGTTACCTTTTCTGCCAAGGCTATGTGGCTGTGGCTGCTGCTGCTGAAGTCACACACAACAATTATATTGCTTATAAGTCCCTTACAGCTCCTATGGGCCCAGAAATGCAGCTAGGGCCAAGGAGGAGTGGGAGGACTGACATGCACAAATCAAGCAGTATGCAGGAAGGTGAGAAGCATCTTTATGGCACAAGAGCACTGCTTTTCTCTTGTAGAAAAGGCTTTTCCTTCATTTTGCCTGTTTTGCCTGTCTGGGCAAACAGCTACTCAACAGCCATTTACCACCTAAGAAAGCAACTATTTTCATCTAGCCAGCAACTGTTAGACTACAAATGGCTGCTCTGTATTCTTAAATCCATTGTAAGCCACTGAGTCTCTATTTGACATTGCCATTAGCTTCAATAGTTTATATTCAGCTGTAATGGAAGCTTTCTAAACTAAGCAGTACTGTGCTGGTTTAGTGCTCTGATCAGTGACTTTGAGAAGGATGCATCTGTGTTGTGAACAAAGCTGGTCTTAGAGAAGAATAATCAGTCAGGATATATGTGGCTTTTGGTGTGGGAGTTGTGAACACCACTAGGAGAGGTTAAATTATCTGTCAAATATTGCGTCAGCTTCCTAATGCAACATTAGGAAATACTGAGCTACTTGATAATTTGTCAAGTAATAGCAAATATTTGGTTTTATTAAAGATACCACCAGAGTCTATAGCTCTGCAGGCTGTTCCCTGTATGGTATTTTATGATAGAGACTGGAGCAGTTTAGTGACGAATGAAGGAATTTCCCCGGTCTTAGGGAGGGACTAGATTGCATCTGTCAGTGTTTTGCAACTTGGTATTTAACTTTGGGTCTGAAAATCTGAAGTGTTGATACATGGTACTAGTAAAGATACTATAAGTGCTCCTTTAGTAGGAAGAGAGGTATGTATAGCAGTTTTCAAAATAGTAAACTTTTGCATGTCTAAGTTAAGACCAAGTGCTGAGTCCTGCACTTTGGGCACAACAACCCCATGTAGCATTACAGGCTTGGGAAGAATGGCTGGAGAGCTGCCTGGCAGAGAAGGACCTGGAGGTGTTGGTTGACAACCGGCTGAATATGAGCCAGCAGTGGCCCAGGTGGCCTAGAGGGCTGATGGCATCTTGGCCTGTATCAGAAACAGTGTGGCCACTGGAGTTGTTTAGCTTGGAGAAGAGAAGGCTCAGGGGAGACCTCATCACGAGGTGGATGCTGGTCTCTTCTCACAAGTGACAGGTGACAGGATGAGAGGAAATGGCGGTAGTGCCAGGGGAGGTTCAGAATAGATATCAGGAAAAATTTCTTCGCTGAAAGGGTGGTCAGGCATTGGCACAGTTGCCCAGGGAGGTGGTTGAGTCACCATCCCTGGAGGTGTTTAAAAGGCAAGTAAATGAGTTTCCTAGGGACATGGTTTAGTAAGGGGACAGGTATGGTTGGACTCGATGATCTCAGAAGTCTTTTCCAACCAGATGATTGTATGATTCTATGATTAAAAAAAGGACAATTTCTGGACACTAGGACAGGAACAAGGAATGCTGAGTTCCGTTAGGAATGGATTGCTGGTTTCAGAAGGAGGTTTGCTTTATCTACCAAAAATGAGAATGAAGCTAGCATGAGCTCATCGATGAAGATAAGATGGCAATAGTTTCCATTTACGTACACCAAAGCTTAACATATAGCATGTTTTAGAGTCACATAATGGAGGCACTTTGTTTTTTAATATAATCTTATGTATGCAAAAGTTTGGTAAAAATAAAGTTCCTTTTTCATACACTAAAAATTAGATAGAATTTGCATATTTCACATTTTAGAGCAAATAATTCCCTTGAGATCCTTGTGTATTTGTACAATTGTTGCTGAAGCTTGGTGTCAAGTTATTTAGCTTAGAAATAGTTGGCCTGAGGTAAAGAACCATTGGAGGTTTTCACATTTGCAGTTATAATTTAGTAATTTATGTTTGCATAATGTATGACAAGTTGACTAATGAGTGCCCTGAAGAGAAGTGCCAGCCTGGCATTTCATATGCAGAAATTTTATGGCACTGCCTACCCTACAGGGCAGAAATAGCTTCGCTGCTCTGTTCTTATATTTTATATTTTAGTTAGGTACAGTTCCTCTTGTCTTTTTTTCCGGGAGCTGCTTTTAAATGGAGTTCTGCATTATGACAGAAGCTTGACATTCTGCCAGAAAAGTTGGAAATGAAGGCTTAAAATAAATACTGGGGATATTTCTCTTTCTCTCTCCCTTTCTCCTTCTCCTTTTCCCTTTCTTTTTTAAGGAAAGGCATATGTTCTTATCCTAACTTGTCCCAGTAGAGGGTCAATTACAACCAGTTGGCTGCAAGTCCAGTCCAAGAAAAATACTGAGTACAGAAACTTCAGCAACAGGTACCAAGGGCCTCTAGTACAGTCAGTCATTCTCAGTACATATGAAATGTGAACATAAAGCCTATGGGTAAGATATTTTTAGGCCCTGAGTTTCCCATGATGGTCCAAAATGAATCAATAAATTAAAGCAGACATTTTTGTGTAGTTAGGTATTTTCCTGGATAGCTCTTTAAATGTCCACAATAGTATGAGATCTTTTATGTGAATCATGAGAATAGAACAATGTCTTATTTAGGAAAATTTGCTTTGCCACATGTTCACATATATTCTGCAACTTGCTCTTGCAGGGTAAAGTAAACATTAAACTGTAAAGCTAAATGAAAATACAAACATATATGTATAATAATAAATGTGCATAGGGAAAAAATACATGTACTCGATTTTGTTTATGTCAATCCTCACATCCTCACGCACAGTGTCTTAGGGCTGTCTTGCAGTAGTGGAATTTAGGTCTAGTGGAATAAGTTTCTCCCAAATAAACTAAGGTAAGCATCACTGTATTGAATGTCAGAGCTTTGCTCTGGCATGGGAGCTTTGGTTGCTGCACAAGTGTAACAGTGTTGAGACCAAGGCCAATGTTAGTATTTAGCAGTATTTTGGGGAAGTATAGCAAAAGACCAGGCAAAGATTAAACTTGAAGATACATAATTTATTCCACAGACAAGCTGCAGAAGGAGAGGTAATTGTTACTCTTTTTTGACAGAAGCATTTAATTAAGCTGACCTCTCTTCTGTATCTCAGTATTTACAGAATGAAGAGGGACTATGTGGCTTCTAACAGTACTACTTATGCCGCATATTGATTAGATTTAGACAGGGAAACAGGAACATAGGTTTGAAATGGATCTGCTCCACCTTCATCTTTTTTCAGGAGACCTTTTGTCTCAGGCCTTGCATGCATTTCCTTTCTAGGGCTTGTTACCTGTGGGCTTTCAGTATGTAAGTCACAATCATTCTTAGCCCCTGAGGTCCTAGGTGCACATGATGGACCAACACCCTGATCATTCTGTTTGTATAGAAGTAGAACCAAAACTCTAAAATCTAAGCACAAAATGAAGAACCAAGGCTTTTCAGCCACAGAAACTAATCATTCAAACCTTCTGCAGGCTCTGTAAAACATTCCAACAGCTTGCATGAACTCGTTTCCAGACTGACTAAAACTGGTTAAAATATTTTTTAATGGAACAGATTTCTCTGTAAAAGATAAAAATGAAGTTTTAATGCAGTAAAAAAGTTTGTGGGAGCAGCTTATTTTCATAACTTCTCAATAATAATAGAAAGTAGAGTCCAACAATTTCATGAATTAATTTCAAAAATGTATCGCTTTAATATGATAAATTATTTTATTTTGATGCCTTTGTCTGGATTTGTTTATTATGATATATGTGTGTCTCTGTGTGTGTTCAGTATTTCTATATAATATTTACATATTTATTTCAGTTTGTAACATTACACTTGATATCAAAATATGTTTGAAGTTTTTAAAAATAAAACGACTGGCATACTAGAAATGTTTTTTAATCTTGGAAAAATAAATATCTCAATACCACCAGAAGGAAAAATTTACATTATAGTCCTGATTTTTTCTCTTGAAATTTTTATTCTGTGGAAATCGTTACAATGTTTCTCTTCTTATTTTGACTTTTCCCCTCTTTGAAGTATTAGGTTTGTAACATAATGAAAATTCTAGTTAGACTATCCCTGGTGTCAAACATTGCAGGAAATTTGCCCAGTCTTAAAATGCACTCTCAAGTTGTTTCTGGTGATTCTATTTACATGAGAGTCTGTGGCGCTGACTGACTAGTTTTCCATTTTTCATATTGTGTGTTAGGCCAGTTCTCTTCGGGAGCACACTGGTATGATTTTCTGTAGTTTTGTCCAATTAGAATGGTCAGCAGTTGCTGATTTGTCACCTGAGGCTAGCAGAGATTCTCAGATAATGGTATTTCATAGAATCATGGAACATTTTGGGTTGGAAGGGCCCATCCAGTTCCAATCCCCCTGCCATGGGCAGCGACACCTCCCACCAGACCAGGCTGCTTAAGGCCCCATCCAGCCTGGCCTTGAACACCTCCAGGGAGGGGGCCCACGCAGCTTCCCTGGGCAACCTGTGCCAGTGTCCCACCACCCTTATTGTGAAGAATTTCTTCCTAATGTCTAATCTAAATCTTCCCTCTTCCAATTTAAAGATATCCCTCCTTGTCCTATCACTACTTGCCCTTGTAAAAAGACTCTCCCCGGCTTTCCTGTAGCCTCTTCAGGTAATCGAAGGCCACTATAAGGTCTCCTCAGAGACTTCTCTTCTCCAGTCTGAACAACCCCAACTCTCTCAGCCTGTCCTCATAGCAGAGGTGCTCCAGCCTTCTGATCATCTTCGTAGCCTCCTCTGGACCTGTACCAAGAGTTCCATGTCCTTCTTACTTTGGGGATTCCAGAACTGGACACAGCACTTCAGGTGGGGTCTCACGGGAGTGGAGTAAAGGGGCAGAATAGCCTCCCTCGCCCTGCTGGTCACGCTTCCACGCTTCTTTTGATGCAGCCCAGGATATGGTTGGCCTTGTGGGTTGCTTTACTGCTTTCTCTGTTCATTCCTCTTTTCATGATGGTTCTATCTGAGCCTACAGGAGGAAAAAAAAAATTTTTAATATGTGTTGGGCTGCCTGACACTTCTCACACAAGTGGTAGAAAATTTCTTTTAGTTTACGTATTCAGTAGGATGTTGCAAGTGCAAGGGATGGATTCTTTTGTGCCGCTATGTCACTCTAAGGAAAAGAGGCCAAAAGGATGATCAAGGTAGCATGAACTGGAAGAGCAAAGGTCATGAGCTATGGAATGGAAACTGTCCTCCACTGTGGCTTGTGATCCTCTTGCTATCGAGATACACATGCATGCTCAATGTGGAGAAGCTGAGGGAAGAGCATAAGGAATTCAGTATCTGTTCAGAAGAATTGACTCCTAATTACCACTGTTAACCAGAGAAGCTGTCTGAGCTATGGGGATCATATCTTCTCCTGAGGAGACTGATAAAGTATATTTCAATGCTATTTTCTCACATAAACTAAAAGATGTTAGAAGACTATGGGAAAAGTTCGTTACATAGAAATGAGGACTCTGACTAATAAGTTATTTTCTTTCTGTTAGTTCAACATCGTGCTCCATCCTAACTATTTAATGACCCATTTCCACATGCCTCTGTGAAAAACAGTTTTAAAACCAAAATTTCTTCTAAACTCAAGATTTTTGTTTTCCTTTCCCATTCTTCCTTTTTTCTTCCTCATTTGGTCAAAGAAGAAAGTAGCTGGCAACTTTTGGTTTGGTATATTTGTTACTGAAATATAGGGTCTCATAGTTTGTTTCTTTTCAAACTAGGTACTGTAGATTGGACTCATACAGTGCAGGATAATAGTTCACATTATTAAAATATTAGTCTTAATGAATACTACCCAAGAAGATAATGTTAAGTGTAAAAGAATTTATGAGTCATCCAGCACTCCTTCCTGTTGAATCATTAAATCATTGCAGATTTTGATTTGGATTGATTTTGCTTAGTATAACTGCTGAACACTTAGAACCCACAATGCCATTGAAGGTGACCACTGAGGGCTACCACAGCAACTTTAGAAGGGAGTTGTTTCATATGAGAGAATTTTAATTTTATTCTGTGTACTCTTGACAAGAAAAGTCTACTGGAAGCTAGTTATTTCCCCTCTGTGCAATACACAGCTACACATATTGAACTGTAGTCTAGCCTATTGCTGAGCAAATGGATGTCATCAGCAGACTCACACTCAAACCCACTGTTAATGTGTCCAACAAAGATGATAAGTAATACCGGTTCCAATACTGACCCCTGCGGAATGCCAGTTGTCACCGATCTCTACTTGGACATTGAGCTGTTGATTGCAACTCTGAGTGCAACCATCCAGGCAATTCCTTTTCCACTGAGTGGCCCATCTGTAAAATCCATGCCTCTCCAATTTAGAGACAAGAATTTACACCTAAATAAGCTTCCTACAGTGAACCTGAGACTCAGTGAGCCTTTACATTGTATGTCTGTTCTTTACAATTTTGTGCAAAACCACACAAATCTGCAAACATGGCAGCTGTAGAAGCACAATCTTGTGTTTGAATTTTGGTGTGAACAAGTAGCATTCATCAAGGGAGCAACGTTGTTAATAAACCCACTTTTGCAGAACAGTAAGCTGCTGATTTCTAAAATGCAAGGGACAGCAGAAATGGGAAAGGAGTATCCTGGAGAAACCACAGAGCAGTAACGTTGATGTTCAGTATCCCAAAGAAGGTTGAAATTGTAGTGGGAGTCCAGCCTTGGATGACAACAGTTGGGATATGGTAGATGGGAATTTGGTAGGTTCAGCCTACATCTCTTTTGGCTACATCCAGTCTGTAAGCCTCAGTGTTTTGCAAAGTGCAGCAAGGTCAGTGCAAGACTGCTAATACAGTGTTTTGGTGGCTCAGGAGGCTGTTCATGGACCAGAGAAGTGAGATGGAGAAAAATGCTGGAAGGCCAAGCTAGATATGTTGCAAGGACATACTGGATGTGTTATGGCTGATGACGTGAATCGAGTATTCCCTTTGAAGATCGAAGATTCGCAGTTGTGGGATTTGCTGTAGTTTTTGATTAGATTACACTGATCCAGTAAATCTACAAAGTCACCCCAGAAGTCTAGTATAGGCATACATGAAGATTTCCTCCTCACTAGCTACTTTATTATTTATTTGCTAAATTAACTATCCTAATTATCAGAGATTCCTTATAGTTTGTAAACCTTATTTCAGACTTATTCCTCAACACTGGATTTTAAGCGCTGCTGGACTGTACAATGCCAGTAGAGAAATCTCTGTAAACACTCAGAAAGGAAGACAAAGTCATTATGCAGTCTAGATTGTTCGTGGCAATCTTGAGTTTGATGGTTCTGGCTGCACACTCATACTCTCAATGTGTTGGATCTGCACACTTTTGTTCATGTGGGATGACTCTCCAAAAAAATTCCCTACATAAACTCTACTTTGAAAGTATACTTCTGTATCACTTTTTTCAAAGTGAAACTTTCAACATTGTGGATATAGGGAGGATCATTCACAGTTGTAGTTTTGCCTATTAGAAAGCTAAACTCTGATTGCATTCCAAATATTTTGTTGATAGCTTTTTTTGGGTGTATAGAAATAGAGCTAACACTGAGATTTTCTGCTCTGAGAAAATTATTAGTTACTTTGTTTCAGCAGGAATTTTCTTTGCAGATGTTACGGCTCCAAACTTTGACATAGAAATTGCACATTACATGGAAGTTATTGTCACCTTTCCTGAGAGCTGGAAAGCAAACACAATATTTTATGAAAATACATTCCATTTCAAAATGTCTCTTCCATCTCCTTTAACTGAAAATTTAAGGTAAGACCAAACCTGAGACTGCACTACCTTATAAAATGAATACTAAGAGAAAAATGGAAGAATGCAGAAGAGAATTCAGCCATTGTTTCAAGGCAAGGTTACCTTTCTTGTTATGAGGTTATTAAAAGATTATCTTTTCTTGTCTTCTACAAACAAGATGACCTTCAGTGTCTGCTGATACTACTCTACGTAACATGGTATAATAAACATGTATCTGTGGGTGAGTAGCTTATTTTAGAAAAAGCAAAGCTTCTTTGTAGAAACAAACAGTGCAGTCCCTCTTAACACTCTCAGTCTTGAAATAACAAAATGAATCATTGCATCACTTTCCTGTGAAATTGCGAAATAATGCCTCTGTGAAATTGTAGATGATAGATTTGCAGACAATCTTTTGGAGATAATTGGCTTTGCTATATTAATAAATAATTTATTTGCAAACTCGTTTCTTTTTGGATTCTTAACTTCTATATCAATATTCTGCAGTGGCATCCTATTCCTTCTTTCAAATCTTCATTTCTATCTGCGTTTTGCTAAGATTCTTATTAGTCTTATCAATACTAGCAGCAACTGCAAAACATCAGAAGCGGGACAGTAAGAGGAAGAAATGGAAGAGCTAATAACATCTTTGTTATTTTCAGGACAGTCTTTGTTTTGGAAGAAAGTCAAGAGAAGATAATATCTTACTTACTAAACTTCAGCATACTTATCTTATCATTAAATCTCTGACTCAGCTCCTAAGCCCGCAACTTTTGTATGAAACATATTTTCAAAAGGTTTGTGCATCAAACCTTTTTTTTTCTTCCATCAAAATTCTTAAAAATATATGCTATTTAGTTACCAAACTTGAAGAAGCAAGGAGTTGCAATACCAGATGTGACTCTTTGAAAAGCTAGACGCATTCATCATCTGCTCACACTGCGTTGGCTTCTTATTCTGCTTCATTGTCTCTCATTCGCTTATAGGCTTGAGAAGTATGCTGTTTCACAAACATAAATTCTCATGAATTTAAGGTTCTGGGTATGGTCCAGTATTCTCTACCTACTTTGACAGCCTCCAAGGATAAGAAATAAAATAGACAGTATGTGAGCAATTTAATTTGAACTGGATTTATGATATTGCATTTCGGTGCCCAATGTATGATGAATTTCCTGGTAAAATATTGCATAGAAACATGCAGCTTGGATCTGAGATCATAAGAATAGTAAACAATCTCTCATATTTTATTTTTGTAGATGCAAGTTGGGCTAATATAAAGATATAAATTAGTTCTTTAAAACCACTGCTTTCCTTTTGTTTGAATTGTAAGTTACTGAAGATTAAAATAATGCAGAGTAAGAATTCACCTTAAAAACCATTTGAGAAGAAACTTTAATTTGCAAATTTTTTTTCCATATTTTCAAAGATATTTAAAAAATCAATTTAATATTTTATATAATGGAATATTCTTAGGAAAATTTCAGCATTGTTTATTTTAATTTCTGTAGTTTTGGAGATTTTAATTTAAAAAAGCCTAAAAACTGAAAATATAGAATATGAATAGAAAAGTTGTGACTAAATTGAATACCCATTTAAAAAATTTTAGAGGGCTCTAAATATGCATTTCTAATATTGTTATAGAGCTGGCAAGTGTTGTTGCACAATGGCAGGAGCATGAAAGCAGCAGTGCTAGTGCTCATTCTGGCTACTCATGTGTCCTTCTGAAGCACTGACAGCTGCCTCACAGTTTGAGACTCCCAGCCAAGACCACTAAGATTAATGACTTGAGTTTATATAAGAGTATTTCTTATAGACAATAGGGATGATCAGACAGAATATTTTATAAATAGTGTGCATATCAACAAAGTTTGTCTGAACCTGAATCAGCCTTTGTTCTGTTTCCAGCAATGCTTCCAGGTTCTAAAACATGTAAGTTGTTATTATGCCTCAGTATAGAATCATAGAATCATAAGGTTGGAAGAGACCTCTGAGATCATTGAGTCCAACCATGCCTGTCTCCCTACTAAACCATATCCCTAAGAAACTCATCCACTGTAGATCTCCAGGTGACTGAAAGGAAAAGATGGTCTGATGGTAGGACTTACAGGAAAAGCACTGACATGTATACATGTAAACTGATTACAAATTGCATACTTAGACTGGTATTAAATTGGAGAACTGTTTATGGGGAGCCAGAATATGCTTTCAAAGTGAAGCGAGCAACAATAAATTTCACAGAGCCTCCTCGTCAGCAATAATACCTAAGCAGACGTTTTTCTATCCCTATTGAATGTGTTCCATTGTGACCAAAAATGCTCCATTCATAACATGAACCAAAAGAGCTATTTTAGAAAACACAGAAAAAGTAAATGGTCATTCTTTGACCTACTTGAGATTTTCAATCAAAAGTGGAGGGTATAAAGCTGAAGTGATGAAAGAATTAGATGTATGTCAAATGATGTTTTGCATATGACTGTCTCATTTTAGAAAGCATTAATATTCAAATTTCCCCTGTAACATTAATTTAATAGTTTCTTTCTCTGCATTTTGAGGCTGCAGCATTTTTGCTTGTAGTTAGAGACTGTCACATGGAGAACAAACATTTGGAAATCAGTTATTCTCCTCCTCCTGACAACACATACATGTCCGCTTCTAGAATCTGTGTGGAGAGATGTTTTTCATCCCTACAGAATAACAGCAATCACTGATAGGATAATGGCAATAATTGTCTGCAGCTGTAATCCCTTGAAACAAAGTTTTCTTATTTTGCCATATTCTTTCAATAAGAATATCTTTGGGAACAAAGCATCAATTTTTTTATCTCTTTCACCCGTCTGAAGCAAGCCTAATAATACATGCTACAGATAGATTGGCAGAATAGTTTTTAATGACTGAAAAACATTAATTTAGATGGCAGATACAGTATTTTAGTGTGGTGGATATTACTAGAAGCTGTTGCTACCTTTTTTTTTACCTGTTTTTGAATACTGATTCCTGAACACTTTGTGGAATTCGAAAAATTGGCCTTAGAATATTTCTAAGCAAACTGTTGTTTTTTGCTGCAGGTAATCAATCCATTCATTTCTGATCTATGGGTGATGATTCAGCTTTCAACTAAGATTTAGGTAGGAATTTGTAAGTTGTCAGAGGACTAAGTTCTGGATATATAAATAAGAAATTCTCGCTTTCTCATGAGTGTTTATTATAGCTAATTGTATTTCTGATTTGTTTTTCTTTGTATCTCTAGAACAAAGGAGAAATAGAGACTAGAAGGAGAGAAAGAGCAAGCAGGAAAAGAAGGGAAAAAGATTCCAAAGCCATTGGCAGAAGGAAGAAATGTTTGTGTGATAAATCAGTATATAGTCTTTTATTTATCATATTGGCTAGATACATGTGTGCACACATTGCTCTGCCTCCTTTTGTGATTTGAAGGACTGGCTCAAATATCTGTGTGATATTGAGAAACACACAGATGGTAACCATCTGAAACACAGCTGGGCCGATTTTCAGACTTCTGAAAATCAGTTTGTGTTTTCTGTACCTTAAAATGAGTATATTTTCTTCTGCAAAGATTCTTCAAATCCACATTCAAGCATCTCTCAAATATGAACTATATAGCTGACAGTTGTAGTTGGAGTACCACTTCTCAGTTGTTTATAAGACAAATACAAGCATTAGGGTGCAAACTCTTAATTCACCCCCCGTAGAAATATTGTGGGCGAGACTTCCCAGATAAAAATTCTTGCCAACTTTTTTTTTTTTAATTTAAGAGAAATGGTCAAAGAAGAGGTAATCTTGACATATTCAAATTTCCTGTTCAGTATTAGTTCAGTCATTACTCAGTCCCTTCAAGAAATTAAAAAAAGAACAGTATGTGTAAGGATTACAGTCCACTTGAATGACCCTACAGAAGTTCTGAATAGCTGGGTTAAAGTGCCTGAGAAGTTAGAAATGTAGTATGTTAAATCTTTCTGAGAATGGTTAATTTAGCCTGATGGAAGAACACAGTCAGAACAATTCTGAGGCTTTTTCTAATTGGACAATTTGCATCAGAAGGTTAATGGTACCCTGGGCTGCATCAGGAGGAGTGTTGCCAGCAGGTCAAGGGAGGTGATTGTTGTCCTATTCTCAGCCCTGGTGAGGAAACACCCTGGAGTTCTGTGTTCCCTAGCACAAGAGAGACATGGACATGATATAGAGAATTTAGCAAAGGGCTGCCAAGGGGTGATGGGACTGGAACATATTTCACATGAGGAAAGGCTGAGGGAGCTGTCGCTGTTCTGCCTGGAGGATCTCATCAATATGTGAATATCTGAAGGGAGGGTGGGTGCAAAGAAAACAGTGCCAGGCTCTTTTCACTGGTGCCCAATAACAGGACCTGAGGTAATGACTGCAAACACAGGGGATTCCCTGTGAACATCAGGAAACATTTTCTCACTGTGAGGGTGATTGATCAATGGCAAAGATTGCCCGGGGAGGGTATGAAGTCTCCCTCCTTAGAGATATTTAAAAGCTGTTTGGACACAGTCTCAGACAACTGACTCTAGGTGGTCCTGCTTGAGCAGGGGGTTAGACCAGATCATCTTCAGAAGTACCTTCCAACCTCAACCCTTCTATGATACTGTCATCATAAAGTATTGAAAGATTAGGTAGCAGTGCTCCATCCCTTCTATACTTTATTGTTACGTAAGGCCTGACTAGTTTATCCAATGAAGTCTTGCATACTGGAGTGCTTTGAAGATCATCCTAACTGTCCTATATTGGCTGTCTGTAGAGTATTTAAAAAAAAAAAAAATAGTTTCCCAAATCCCATCCTTCTACTGGTGCTAATTCACCCAGATTTTATCTCCTAAGCTTCAGCCCACTCCATTTCTCCTGCCATGTGTCTAATCTAATGTGATCAGGCTCATTCTTTGCCAATTTTTGAGTTTTGTGCTCTTCTTTTGTACAGAGTTTAATTTAGGCTAGCTGTATTTAAGTATCATCATCTCCCATATGACTTTTTTTTCAGTTTAGTCTGTTTGGAATGGAAGCATTCAGCATGCAGGTCCTTCAGTCTTTTGGGGATTTTTCTCTTCCTTGGGATAAGGAATGTTATTTTCTGTACTTGGTTCTTTCTCCACTTCTTGTACCATTTCCTCACACCCAATGTTTAACTGTCCCCTGGGAATGCAACAGTATGTTTTTCGAATCTGAAGAGGCCATGTCATGAAACAGTTGGAGATGACCAGAACTGCCCAACCCTGTTTAAGCTGCAGAATAGCTAAATGGCTGGGTAGTCTTGATGTTGAAATCAAACAATCCTGGTGGCTGCCATTTCAAATTAAAAAGTGAAGGAAGTCTTTGTTTTTAACAAATGTATATCTACACTGTTATTGTAATAACTTAAGGGATTAGTCAATTGTAGAAATTAAGAAATAGACCAGCAGAAAGAGTGTTATAATCTCTGAAAATTTTCAGTCAAGTTTTGTTGAACCTTTCCGGGATTGTCTCTATGCTAGCTGCGTTTCCACTCAAACTCTAGCATTTAATTACTCCAGAAATTGAAATCCACCAGTTCATCAATTGGTCTTAGAAGGGCTGAATGTGTTCTTCAATCACTCTAGATTAGTCAGAAACAAATTATTATAGTGACTAGATCACGACTCAGAAGCCAGCTAAGAACAAAGCTTAACAAATTAGGTATTCCTTCCCTAAAATAATAGCAAACAAGTGGTAGGTCAAAAAATGTTAATGTATACTATGGTCCTAGGGTTTCTTTCCTGAGTTTGAGGGAAGAAATAGATCTAGTCATATATACATTGGCAAGTATGTTATGAGATGGGACCAAGACAGTTTGAAGAACATGTCAGTTCTAAAAAAACCTGCTTCCCTTTCCAGGCTGCTGTCTGCAAAGCAATTATGCAGCGCAATTTCAAGGGCAACTTGAAATGTCAAGCAATATGCCTGCACATAGAATATCTATGTAGTGTAGTGCTATTTGAGTTAACTTTTTAAATACACTTCTAAAATGTGAGATCATGAGGTCAAGAAAAATTAATGTGGTGTCTCCACTGAAATAAGAAATTCACTTCTATATGTAGGTTTTTTCTTTACACTTTTACAATGATGCTTGTTATCCACTCCCTTACTTCTTTCAGAAATTTGTCATATTATATAATTTATTCACTAAAGTCACGTGTTGTGCAAATCCATCAGTCCCTTTAAATTGTTCTGCCGTGAACATGTTAACATTTTTTAAAGTTCAGGAAAACAAATTCTTTAATCTCACAACTGTCTAGAATGTCTTCTGTTATGTCATATATTTTTAAGTTAGTCTCTTTGTTGGTAATATGTTTTACAATCACCTCTAAAAGAGTTGCACAACTGGTAAATATGCCCCCTTTGAGACTCCCAGGATGCACATAAGAACTCAATACACCTTGTATCTTCTTTCTGTCTGCCTCCTATAGTATTTAGATGGTACTATAACATTGTGGTGCCTGTGATTGTACTGTACTTGTATTGTTGAAAGATTCATCAGAATACATAGCAGGTTCTATGTAAATTTTTGAAGATTTCACAGTTTAGAAATAAAAGCAGGTTTAGAAATATGTAAAACACGTAATTTCTCTATGTGTAATAATGAATATACTGCCATGTCTTTATCGTGCTAGGTAGGATATGAGCCTACAGAAAGGGAGAGGAAGGAGAAAGTCATTCTTGTGCCTTGCCGTACAGGTTCTTTAGCACATTCTTTGTGGTGTTTGGCTTAACTACACATGCAGAATGTCTTGACAAAGGTCCGATGGGTGAGAAATCTGGCTTCCTCCTGCTGAGTAACGAAAGGAAAAGACAACCAGTGAGTGGTTATACATATGTATACATATGGAGGTTATGCCACGCAACAGGGTGCCTGTCTCTGACCTAGTCTTAGACGTGCTTGAATTGCTCCAGCCCTTTCTCTCCTCCTTTTTTTGGCTTTCCTGTGTTTCACTACTGGTGGTCTGCTGGATACCATGCAGATGTTTTCCCCATGTTATTGCATGGTTATTTTTCAAGTGGTTTCTTAGTAGAAGGGATGGAGGGTCCACACGTGAGAACATCTGTTCTAACAATTTTTCAAAGCAAACAGCAGATGGCATTGCTGCTTCCTTTTGATCTCGCAAGACTAATCCCATACCAATGGTGTTGGTTTAACTTTCAGGCTGCTTGGTTATGGTGTACGTGAGCATTTGCTTCTCTCTTTTCTCTCAACAGTAGCACTACTTGCAGATGTTTTCTCTGCAGCTTTCTATTTTAACTTTCTTTTTGTGACCCTGACTCCTACTAGGTGTCATGATCTTCTTTTTTCCTCCCTCATGGGACTTTTATTAGTGCCATATCATCCTTAGCAATTCTCTTTCTCTATTCATATGCAAATTGTAGGGAAATAGAAGGCACGTGCTATTCAGCTTTTTTGTGTTTCAGCCTCTGTATAAAGTGGTTTGGGAACTTTATATACATCGCCTTTGCTACTTTTTTTTTTAAAGAAAGTTTTATTTCTCAAGGTCGATTTCTTAGTTTCTACTTAGTTTTTTTCCCTCTTACTTAAATATTTTCATTCAGAAAATTCATGCATGTGTGTACAAAATTTGAAATGTTTAAGTAAATTATTTTGCATTAATTGACTTTTTAATTGAATTCCCTTTGCAACAGATGCATTCATATTTCAATACCTTGATACATTTATATGACTTCATTGGGTACTTTCTGATAAAATCTTACTGTACAAAGTGAACAAGTTGCTATTGGTAATTGGTAATTTTGAGAAATTAAATTTGTACTCGGGAGTTGAAAATATGACATAAAAATAAGCTCATTTTTTAGAGAAGGAGGCTGTAGTAAAATTTGTGTGATATGGTAAATCACTAACAGGTGTAGGAACACACTAACAGAAATAGGAGCAGCCTCTGGGGACAAATCCGTTGAGTTTATTGTCAGCCTGATGTGGGAGAGTTAGTAACGTCACTCCTCTTAACCCTGGAAACTTAAGGTGGAGTCTTTGAGCACTCTGTCCCTTCAGAGTTGTAAGACTGTTAATGGAAAGTAGAATATGTGTGATTTTATCCTGTTTCTAAATTATGCTAAGTTGCATTTGGTCATTTGAGGTAGAAACCAGCAGTACTCCTGTATCCAAAACATCTGCACAGGATCCTACTTTCAGCTCTTCTGAACTCCCCAACTTTTACTGTACCTCATGCTTCAGCTTCTGCCGCCATTTTTATTTTGTTTCCATTTAAACCTGGATTTTCCTAAGCAGCACATACAAATAATTTTCTTATAAAGATTTTTTCTTCAATTTTTATAAACTTTAATATTTTGGTTCCAAATATTCAGTTGGTTGCTGATTGCTGTGTATTGTTTACAACTTCTAGACAAATTTTTCAGGAGCTTTTAGTTTGTTTTTTTTTATTGTTTTATTTTTTCAAAAATTAATTTAAAACCTTTTCTGAAAGAAACAGTCTATATATGTGATAAAATGCACAAAATATTGGCCTTGAATGTTATGTGTTTTTTACTAGAACTTGACGTTCTGTATTAAACTTCCCTCATAACTTGACTTTATATTTGAAACCAAGAAATAAGAGAAGGAAAACATGTTTTACACACACAATTGCAAATGGCTTTAGTATCTTGCTATACTCCAGAAACCAGCAGCTTTATTTTTTATACTAGGTTGATTTCACTATAGACATAAATTTACAGATGGACATGAAATAGATACACTTCATTTGAGCCTCATTTAATTGAATAATAAATACAATTAAGAAATAAACCTGGTGATCAAAAAAAGATGCCATTTTACCCACATCCTGAAATTGTTGGAAAATCAGCATGTATCAAGAAAGGAGACTTGCATACTCCATGTGAAAATTA
Organism: Tapera naevia; assembly: GCA_033556795.1. Taxonomy (NCBI): domain Eukaryota; kingdom Metazoa; phylum Chordata; class Aves; order Cuculiformes; family Neomorphidae; genus Tapera; species Tapera naevia. Next base: position 13,655,326 of record JAUMJJ010000023.1, on the reverse strand, counting down.
CTTAAGGAGAACTCTCCAAAAAGCTGATGATTTAGCTAAATGTGGTTTTATTTAGTGCCATGAAGTATGGGTCCATACTAGCAAAATTAATAGGCTAGATCAATTGAAAATCTGATTTCAAATCTGTTCGCAGCCTTCGCCGTATAGTTTTTATATCTCGGGACCTTTCACTTGTGTGGGACAAAGAGGTCTTGCAACGTGCACTTAGGTGCTCTCTGGCAGTAGTGAAATGGGCTTTTCAGAGACCCGTTCTATAGCTTTTTTGTATTGTTATCATGCAAAGAAAGATTTGGTTACTGTGTTCACTGAGGGGCATGTTCTGAAGACTAATGTGAAAGTTACGAATTGTCAATGGCCTGGGTTTTTGTTTGTTTGCTTTTATACAATGATTAGCACTTACTGCTAAATAAATGATTTTGCTCACAGCTGTGCATTCCTCCCCTGTTGCTGCCTTCATTCCTGGAACAAGAAGGAGAATTTGTGTGGATTCAGATGATGCAACCGGTTTAAAACTACCCTGGTTAAAAAAACTAGAAGGACTGAACTGGTCTATGGCATTAAGGAAATCACACTGGCTGGAAGATTTAGAATAATGTAGCGTATTTTTTATATTATGGTAACTTTCAGAGCTGCTGTGACAAAGTGGTGTTAACCAAAAATTGTAGGTTTTTACATTATTCTTTGAGCCTCACCAAAAGGGACTTTACTTATATCTGTGAGCTAAAGCAAGATCTGATTCTTGTACCAATCTTCAAAATGCCATTTGCAGATTGGTGAGAGGGAAATTGTGATAGGTAAAGCAATAAAATTAATGGAGAGGATTTCAACAAAAGAAGGTATTATATTTTCAACTTTAAAATTGGAATCAAAGTTACAAACCAGAGACTAATATAAAATACATATTTACTTGCCAGTGTTTTGCTAGTTTCTGCTTATGAGTTCTCTTAAGTTTGCCTGAACTGAAGGAGCTGAAGATTTGATGGAGTAATAGTTTCCTCATTATTGTCATTCAAAGCTAAGCTTGTTTTTTTACTGAAACCACACTTGTTGAGAACTGCCTGAGCTACTCAATAGCACTTCAACCCCGAATACAATTTAAAAATTGATTTCTAAAGTTAATCTTTTGTTTCCAAATTAGGATTGTTTCATTCTGGGAAGCCATCTAATCTGGGCTCATATATTCTCTCTTCTCCCAGATGGAGACCATTCTTCTTCAATTGTTTTCCTTAAGTATACTCTTTCTGGTTCTTGTATTAGAAAGGAAATTTGGAGATTCGTTGCTCTCCTCAAAATATGATTGTGACGACACACATTCTCCTCCCTGTGGTTCTATGATGTTGTGTATCTCCTTTCTTCTTCTTTTTCTCTTGTGAATTAAGCTTTTAGTGCTTCGTGTCAGTGACCATTGAAAGCAAATGAAGTATTCAAGGGTTTTTGGATTCAAGTAACAAGACTGTTACAATAATTTGCAAATTATATGCCTTTGGAAGCATTCCTTCAGCTCAGAATTCTCTTCATAAATCCCACACAATCGATATATTCATAATATAGACAACAAAGTAAGCACTGCAAAGTGTGCTGTTTTTTTGTCCTCCAGATTAAGTCCTGCCACTCTACCTATTACAAATGGACGTCTTTTGATAGTTCAGAGTTGTAGACCATTACACAACCTTTGTGACTGGGGCTGTGTTATGCTGATGTATCAACATTGTTGTGTAGTTTGGTGATAAAGAATAATAGGTCTCACTGAACTCATAGTTTGTTTGCACTGAAATACAAATATTGTTAACCTAGTCATAATAAAAATTGATTATAAACTTTACTAACTCCAGCAACTATGTCCTACCATGAGTTCATGAACCTAGTTTATACCTAATTTCTTAGATGAGCTTTTATAATTTGCCCTAGGTTCTATACTACCACAGCTAAAAAAAACAACAAAAGTATGAAAACAGCCAATAACAAGGCCAGCTAGTCTGGGCATGTCTTTCATGATTTTCTCCAATATATAAATTTTTGCACAATTTTTCTCAATCTTAATTATTTACTGAAGGCATTATCCCTGTTTCTTGGGCAACTCAATGTAGTCCCAAGACTTTGTGTATTGACAGTTTTTTCCAATTGTGGTTTACATAAAATCTGTAAAACCCAACAAAATTATGGAGGGTTTTTTTCCCTCTTAGGAACCTGGGGAAATTTTATTTTCAAAGCATAACTGGTAGGCTAGTCTTGTCTGGCTTTGAGGCTACTTGACAATATATGATAATCACTTTAATGAAGCATATTTCTATCCTTTAAAAATCATTCTTCCGTGTTTCTTCTTGTTTAATCATTGTCTCCTACTCATGCACAATTATAAAACAGAAAACAGATTATGACTTTTTCTCATGAAGAAACTCTATTTGTTTATTCAGGAATCTTTGCATAGAGTGGTCCATAAGGTACAACATTGACTTGCATGGTCTCAGAAATAGACAAAGTAATGAATTTTGATTCCATATCACAATTTTTGGGGTTTTTTTTTGTTCAGGTTTGTTTCTACTCTATACTGGCAGCAATTTAATTTCTTTTTGTATTCATCTTGCAAGCACCTGGGCAAATTTCCAAGAAAGGCAAATATTCCTTTGCTATCCCACCCACTTGTTAATTTAGGGATAGATCATCTTGGAATGAACATTCTTCCTGCCATTATGTGACCCCCTGCCATGCTTTGTTCATGTGAGAAACTAAAAAGACATTTACAATCCATTTATTATGTGCAAGTGTAAAGGACAAGTGGTGATCTTGCCATAGTATTTTAGTGTGCTAATGTTCTATTTTTGGTGTTTAACACAATTAAGTCTAGCAGTGTTCTGTACAGAAGACCTAACCTTGAACGTTAACAGAGTAGCTGGAGCTCCAACACTAACATAAGCATGCCAAGCATTTATATCAGGCTAGATTACTCACCACAGTTGAAGCTAAATGAAACTTTTATTGTCTAGTTAGTCCATTTGAAAAATGAGTAAGAAGTCAGAGGTTCGGCAAAATGGGAAAAATTACTAATTTCCTGGTTTGCAAAATTACAGTAAAGAAGTGGACCTTCTTAAAAATTCCCGATCTTTTCATTATGTTGTGATTTATTCGTTCAGAATTAACGACTGTGGCACTGTGAATGGTATATGCTTATATAGTATTATCATGGCATACCCAGAACCCAGAGCACACTACTATTGGGAGGGGAAGACAAAAGAGGAAGGGAACATAGGAGCATTATTGTGAAAAGTAAGAAGAGGAGGGCAATCCAAAGGAAACAGATAAGGAACGGGAAGAAGAAAGGTGACACCTGGTGTCAGTGAAGACAGGAGAAGATGATAGGATTTGTTTGAAAGAGAGTGATGTAACATCTTTTGTTTCACAAACTCTTTTGAGAAGGAATGGTCTAAGGAGGAAGTTAAGCAGAAAAAGTAATTTGCTGACACTGAGTCCACAGATGTTGAAACAAAAAAAGCAGAAGTATTTCATTAGCAGGACATGAATAAATATTTTAAGGCTTAATTAATTGATGTCTGTAGGACACTGTTAGAGTGTTTACCATTCTCCAGAACTGTGTGTTAATACTTAATTTCACCATTTTTTGTGCAACCAGCAGATTTAAACTATTGCATGTTTAAGGTTTACTGAATAAGATAGAGCACATTTTATCACGACAGAGTGCTAAGTCTGATGCCAGGAATCTAACATTTTGTTTATCTTACCTTCTGTAACAGTGCACATATGCATGATGTTATGCCATCTTCTAAAATAGTCCCCGCCTGAGAAGGAGAAAAGTTTCTCTATTGGTAAATGTAATGGCATCAGGTCTCTCTGCTGGTGCTGTGTGGAAAAGACAACATCCCTGAAAGCTTTACATTCTCACATTGCTGGAGCTTCTAAGTTTTGTCAGGTGCTGGTGACTTGGACCTAACACTGAGTTGTAACTCAAGAGACAAAACAGTTGGAAAACTTTGAGAAAGGCTCTAAGGGTCAACGAAATTTACCGTGGGCAGCTGCTGCTTCAAAGCAACTCACTATGCAGAAGCCTATTAAGAAGTAGTAAGGTTACTTTCCTGCCATTTCCCCAGCATGATGGATGACGTTCTGAAAAGTGAAAGGACTTCCTGTGCCACAGAGATTTTCCCCATGACTCCTTATCCAGACCCAGTTGCTTTCCAGGTACTGACTATGCTTCTATCTAAATACTGTTATGACTCACTCTTAAGAAATTGTTTTCTGCATGGGATGCTAAAAGGAATTTGTTTTTATCTGTTATAGGTGTTTGAATACCGTTATTTACAGATGGTCCTTTTTATGGTCTAAATTGTCCATTTACAATTCGAAACAGCAATAAATCCTTACAAGAAATAAGTTCAAGCTGCACAGCTCAGGTTTGGAAAGCCATTTTTCCAAAGTTTTGGTGTGCTACATCTTGAAAGTTAACTTCTTACTATAATATGAGTAAACAGAGCTTAGGACAGTTTTGATTTTAATAGTATTCATATGTAAATGTCTATGTTTGCGTATGTCCTCATATCTGATTTAAACTCATTAAATCAGAGTACACTTAATTGAGGGTAGGGTAAATTCTTTGCTTTTTAATAACAATGTTCATTAGCAAGATAAATGCTTTTTAAAAATATGTGAACTGTAGCAAAAATCTATATGAGATCAGCTAAGATAATACAATTCATGAGCTAAACTACTTGATGACCATCATTAGGATACTTGTCTTCCATACTTAAAATAGGGAAATGTAAATATTGATGTGTCAGTGAAGATGTAATTGTGGGCACTTGAGATCTTTAATTTTTTATATAGCACAGGAAATAGAACATATTGCTAAAAGAGCAGAATGCTTTCAATTGGATTTTTATCATTAAATTCAAATATGTTTGAAGACAATGAACACGCCCTTTTAAATTCTAATGTTTCAAGATAAAAACCATAGCCAATTCTTCAGTAGAAGCTTTTGTTGGAATTGGTTAGGAATGTGAAGAATAGCAGTCTCATGTAATCCTATATGTCTCTTGCCACTTTTTGCTCCCTCCCCTTCATAACTTTTTTAATCTTTTGCCAGTGTTAACCAGATCTAGCAGAGGGATGGAAACTTCAGAACTATTCTGCTTCAATAAATTCTGTGAGAACAGGATGAGATAGGAATGCATTCACTGACTTGGACTAAATGTCCAGTGAGCTCCCTCTGACAATGGCCATGAGCAAAATCTTAGAAAAATCATACCAGAACAGAGCAAGACTGATACTTGTTCCAGTGTATTTTCCCAGTTTCTATCACATTAAGGGCTTTCTGCACCCCATCTCTGTCAAACGGTTTAATCTTAATTACCTGCTTACTGACAAAAGGCATTGTTTGAGGTAGCCTTGTGAGATATAACTTCTCTCTATGAAAGCCACATTGACTCCTCCTTCTATAGTACTAGTAGCACATGGACAAACACAATGTTCTTTACTACTCATTTTTAGGTTTGTGTGTGGTACAGAAGCTAGACATTTGGGTTCCTCCCCCCCCTTCCCCCAGTTCTGTATATCCTCCCTACAGTCCACATAGGATATTTTAGTTGCTTCTACTCAGCATCATTCCTTCAGCTTCTTCATGCATTTTTCCAATGTATAATTGGCAGGAGGAAAAATTGCCTTTTTTGTGCAACTTAACTTCTCACTTGTATTAGTACAGCTCATGAGTTTTCCTGGAGATTTTGCAGTTTCTTTTGTTTGTGGGCAAATGCACACAATGAAACATCTCTACCCATTTTTTTTTAATGTGCTCGTGCCTGGAGTAAAGACTGCTTTCATTTCACTTCTCTAATTACTTAAAAGACCATATTGACTCCTTTTATGGTGAATAAATAGTGAGTTACCACACTAGTAACGTCTATTCCAACCCATAAAAGTAGTTGTGCAAGTAGAACTGAGATGTAAACTAAAATGTATTTTGCTTTCAGTTATGGGGCTTCGAGCAAAAATAGAGTCAAAACAGCCATTGCGAAGGAAAGTCAAATTATGGGAATTCCAAGGGAGTGAGAAGAAATGTGTGCAAAGTATGTCATCTGGATGGATTTTAAAGAGACTTTTAGTGAGAATCCTCACCAAAGTTTGTTTAAGAAACTTCCGGAGAATAAGGAAAAAAGTATTGGCATTGGATAAATAACTGAACAAATGGAAACTGAAACTAAAAGTAAATGGCCCATTTTCACAGCAAATGGAGGTCATCAAGGAGTCGTCTCTAAAAAAAGGGAGGAATAGTGAGGTGACAGTCTATGAATGATACTGTTACTGAAGGAAATTGAAACAAGGGTCAGCTATAGAGAACTGCAGATGGAGTGTAGGAAGTCCATGGAATAGCTTTGTGACAGAATGTCAGTTAAAAATTCTTGTAGGTTAGTGTAAAATAATAGGTGGGGGAGTGGGAGAAATTCTAGCTTTGCATATGAAAAGGCTTACCTTAAAATGTCTGTTGACACTCAGTAGTTAGATCATTCCTTTAGCAGAAGAGACAAATAGAAATAATAGTCCTGCAAAAACATTAGCTTATTATCAAGCAAAAGAAAACAAATCCAATGTTAGTAATTATTTGAAAGGGAACAGAGAACAAAACAAGGAACAAAATTTATATTTCTTTGTACAGCTGTTGTGTTACCAAATTCTGAAGACCATATGCCGTTACAGTTCCCCTCTGTCTCTATAGAGATACGTTTGACCTTGGCCAGATTCTGGGAATGGTGGCAAGGCTAACCATGAAGCAGTATTCATACAGGGAACATTTAAACAAGTCAGAACTCTTAAGGTTGGTAAAAAAATAGAGGAATATGAAATACAGCAGGAGCCACCTCTGATGTGAGGAATTGCTCGGCTGTAAATTACTGGTGTCTGTTGCCAGGGCGAAGGGAATCACTCTGCTCACTCTGTTCTTAAGCCCCTCAAATATCTGCTGTTGGGTAGGTGGAGTCTTGAACTGACCCAGTACAGCTGTTCTTACAATTGTATGGTTTAACAACCTGAATTAGCCCACAGTGTGGTCAGGTCATGCAGACAGAGGAGGTGTGACAAACAGTATCCTCAGTCTTATTTCATGCACTGACCCTCAGCAGTTTTGCCATTGCAGACTAAGGCTGTGTATAACTGAAGTTAAAAAACAGAGTGTATCAGTGGTTTGAAGTTTTTGCAGCCGTTCTTTAAAATGTACATTGAAAATCAAGAAGTTCAAATGATATTTAAATTGCAAGGAATTCTAAATAGTTTACAACATGGAAAGCTCAATTAGGGGGCCCAAACAATACTTCTTTTTCTGGTCACATGATAATATAGCCATCCATATGTCATTATTGCAAAATCATAGATGCATTTCACATACAGAATTGCGTTTAAGAGGGATATTATCTTTTTTTCACTCATGACCTTTATTTCTTTTCCTGCCATCATACACAGCATGCTTACTGTGTTCAGTTCTGATGCTCAGGAGGCAACAGAAGCAGAATTCTGGCCAGATTTATAGATTTGCAACACCAGCATATGTACTTGATAAAATGTAATCATTTTAAAATATCTTATTTGTAGTGGCCACGTGCTGAATAATTTTTAGATCTAATACATAGACTCCATCCTAATTCTGACTTCATGCAGTAAGGGTGGAAGCACACATAGGACTCTGGCATTCCCAGATTTTATTCATGAGCTTTTCTATCCATAGAGGCCTGCTGCTTTCCAAATTAGTAGAGAATCTGCAACACATGCTTCTAGAAACTGTGTCAAAATATGATGATTTAATATAACATTCCTTTCTGATTAGGAAAGCTACTTCCAATGAACTATCTGCTTAAAGATTTTTATCAGACAGTCAAACTACTGACTCTGCTTTTAAATGCTGCTTTTCTTGGCGGCATCTCACCTCATCTCATCCAAGGAGATTAATTTTCAGGTTGTAGAACACTGATTTAAAAACATTCCTCCCTTTTATATTAAGCAGAGAGAACAACTCATAAATTAACAATTACTTTGTACAATTATCATTATTCTCAGTGCCTCCAAGGCTTTGAGCTGCCTTGATAGAAATTAACTCTATTAAATATGTCAGACACATAGACATAAAGGGTATGTGACGATCAGTATTTTATACAGTGGAAGTACACAAAAGCCATTACAGTTCCTATGTATTAAACAAAAGTGCTAAACAACTCAGAAGAATAGAAACATAAGACAAAAGGATTAATTCAGAGGGGTTTGACAGTAAAGATGGTGATTCTTTTCAGTGGTGATCCCTGGCTTCTGGGCCTTCAACAGTGAAGTTTTGTTCCTCATCCTCTTTCCATCTGAAGATATCCATCTCTCCTCTTTCCTTGTCAGGAAAGCCAATCTCCAACAGTATAAGATTGCAAAACCTAGACCTTGCTCACACCTGACTTAAAGCACATGCTAGGTGTCATATTGGTTTCACAGGCTCAGGTTTTGATTTGTTTTTATTACTATAATTTTACAAAAACCCCAATGTACAAGTAATAGATCACATTATACTAATTTAGTTTGAAGGTTAACTTGTTAAATGGCCTACTGAAGTTGAAAGCTTTCACTACAGAAAGGAAGCAAGTTTTAAAAATATAGGTTCAGTCCCATCCCTTGCATTAAAATCATTTGTAGAACTAGAAAATATTAAGTTTGGGAACCCCTTATTTATTCTTCCCTAGTGAAGAATAGGGAAGAGGATATTTCCGCAGACAATGTGGGTTTTTTTAATAGTTGTACCCTTCTTCAACTTTATTTTTCATAGTAGTACACAACTTTCCAACCCAACTTCATCAAGATTTTCACATGTATTGTTTCAGAAATCTTCACATTCACCCTGCTTCTGCAATATTGTGCATAAGCACCGACAAAGTGGTGCTTTGGTATTTCATTCCCAGCTGGGAGAGGACATAAGATGTTTCACCCTTGGATTAACACCAGCCCTTTCAATGCAAGGTGATGAGTTTCAATCACTAGCTTTAATTCTTAGTCATTTTTTTAGAAATGCTAGAAGCCAGCACAGCATGTGAGTAATATAATATAGAACTCTGCTAGTATAAATGATAGCTTAGCTGTAGAGTTAGTGAACAAATGATTTGCTGGCGTAACCTAATACCTCCAGTCTAATTTGATGCTATGAGAGACTGGAGGCTGAAAGGAGGCACAAATGCAAGATGTAAAAGTCTGTTTAATGCAGTATTTGATAGCCACAGATGGCTTCACTTGTAGACAAAGCCAAGTAAAAAGAAATAATAACTTTATGGACCAGAGATATTTTGCAAGATTTTTACAGCCTAATAAAAAAAAATCAGGATATAGGCTGAAGCAAAGAGGTGTAGTGGGAAGCATGGAAGAGATGTACAAATTATTTATTTCAAATATGAAATTTAGTTGAATTCAGAACTGATGCTTTAAAGAATCTTAGTCTTTTCTTACAAAGGTCGTGACTGTTTGCACTGTGAATATCCTGCAATCTTCTTTTTAAAACCAACCATTTCCATTCATCCTGAAATGCTATAAGGACTTTTTTTTTTCCTCCCAAAAGAGTAACCTAATAAGCCTTCTATGTTCCCCAATTTCTGTGACTCTGACGGGCTTCAGTTGTTAATTCCTGGCTTCTTCAGAACGTAATTCAGAGACATGCTCCTTGAGTGGAGTTATTATGTAACCAGTGGTTGATTTCCCTGTTACTGGCCATTTTGGATGCCTTGACTTGGGGTCTGTTTAGCATTTGCCACCTTACTTTCCAGATCTGGAAGCTCTGGGGTTTTTTATTTCCCTGGAGTAAAATGAGAGCAGGAAAACTCTCCTATTCCTCCTGCTTATAGTCAGATCCTCAGAGAACTCAAAGACCATGAAGGTCTGTGAATTACATCCTGATATGCATACAGAGGAGTCCTTGGGCTTCCAAGGGTTCATTCATTAGATATTGCAAGGATGATCTTTTAATGTAAAGGTGCTAAGAATTCAAGAGGTGACCCAATACTCGCATCTGTATGTGAACAAAGAAATATAGGTTCCTTTCCAAACCTTCTGAATCAAACTGCAGGGGTTCATTTTGTGAATGGAACCCTGCAGGATTCACACAGCTGCAGAGAGAAATCTAACACTTAGTTCAAATGAAACAATTCCAGGATCCAGCAAAGAATTCCTAAAGCACACAAGCCAGAAAACTTGTTTTCTGATTTTGATATTTATGTGCTGTATCCATTGATTGTCTGTGTCCTTACTACAAGCAAGTGACTATTCTTTACTTTCAAATCAACTGACAAATTACTAATGACTCATAAAACCTAAATAAAGGTTTTCTTCAAGCGAACTGCCCATGAAGTCTATGGAAGCTGGAATTTTGCTCAAGTGAAATCTGAATTAGTGTTTCATGTTATGACCTCTAATGACTTTTTCTGACTTTTTATTAAAATATTTACATTTAAATAAAATCAGTAGAAGTATGACCTGTGTCACTGTTCATTTGTTCAGGATTCTGCTTTCTTCATAGTGAGGGTCTTATAGATTGCACAGTGAAAAATGAAGAAATTGTGATAGTTAAAATGTGCAAATCTAGATTATTGAATTAGTGGTATAATGGAAAACATAAACAGAAAATCTTACTAGATTACAGGAAAACAGACACATTTAATTGAGGCACTGGGACAGTGCATTTTTTATGCTCTGTACATGAAGAGGAAGTTGAGAAGTGCAGATTTTGATTCAGGAAGTCAGATGAATAGAACAATATGTATAGTTTCTCGTGAATATTTTAAAATCTTGAGAGATTAAGTCCTGTGACCCCAGTATTTATGTAGAGGACAGACTGAAGTCAAGAGGATAGCTCTCCAAATCATGCATGTGTTTATACATGCTGTCTGAAGTTAAACTATAAATGGAAAATAGCCTCTTTTCTTTGAAGCACCTGCCCCACCCTGAAACTCGTGTCCTCCTTATTGCATGGTAACTAAATAAGTGATAGCATGATTCTGTTATAGTATGTTGTGGATGTCTCTCAACCATTAAGTTCATAACCAGTAAACAATATAAATTAAATTATTGCAAACTAGAAAAGTGCAGCTTTTTTATATTATTATATCTTTATCCTCTATGAAAAGAGTCTTTTATTATCAAACACACGATCCCATATGTACACATGAAACCCAACAAAGTTCCAACATCACATTAGAAACAATGTGTACTGCAGTGTACCTCCCTTTATCGTACTAGCAGTAATAACCTTTTTTTTTTGCTTTGTTTAATTTTGGAGCATCTGATGAGTAGACATTGTTGCTAACAGTTTTTCAGTAACCTTTGTGCAAATAAATTTCTGTATTTATCACCATATAACAAAATAAATGAGACACGTGCTGTGCAGTTCCACCAGACCTGGAGCAGACATGGAAAAGATATAAATGTGTCAGTATTACAGGAGGGAAAATACATAAATGCACATGGTGACTCTCTTAAGCCTTGGGCTCAGTGTGATACTAATTCACTTTGGTGATATTTGGAAAATTTCTCCCAACATTAATAATAAGTTTATAGTAGGGGGTAATTCTGCCAGACACAGTGTTGAAATAAAAACTTGCAAGAATGTCCATCAGATTTTACAGGTGCATAGAACATGCATTTGCAGTTGATTGATGATCTTTTTGTTAAAGGTTGACATAATGTTGAATGGAATGTTTTGTTTATATATGGTGGTCTAGTTTATTGACCAGTACGAAAATGTATGACCAATCTGGGAGCTCGTACACTGTCTCTTTTTTTTCTCTTTCCTGGAAAAAAATTCTGTATTTATCTTCTCTTCTGATCATCAGCACATGGATGCTCTTTGATTATTCTATAAATATGATTTTCTTGAAATAATTTTTCCTGTTAAAATATTCACTTAAAGTGAAAATTTTAAATTAACATACCAGAATTTTAAGCCATATTTAGCAAAAGGATTTTGTGATGACCTTTTGGGTATATGTTATACAACATAGTTCTCCTGCAGTTATTTACTGAAAATAAAAATAACATTTGGCATGTAATTTGAATAAATCTGGCTTCTATTTGGAGGACTATTTAATGTAAAGAAAAAAATCTTAAAAAACCCACAAAATCTGAAGATGTTTACCCCTAATAATTGAAAGTGGAAGAACTGGGAAGATGGTGCCACTATTTAATAAAGACATTAATTTGTCTCTTTTATAAGATCAGATCAGTAGAAGAAGGGATGTCTTTAACCTTACTTCCAGTTCATAATATTATACTTTTAACCGCAGCAGCTATTTGTCTAAATACTGTATTTATTTTGAAATTATGAAGATTTGTGCACTCAAAACCATTGAAATCCATGAAAATCCATGTAAAACTTAAGCGTCCTTCTTAACAACAACATATAAGTTGCTTTTAGTTGTAATAAGTGTGAAATAAGAACCTTTTCAGTTCTTTAGTCAGTTTTATTAGCTAAAATTGGTGTCTGTAGCTGTCTTTCAGTCCAAACTGATACTGAGTCCAAAAGGGCGTTTTAAAAGTTGAGACAAAACTAGCTGAAAGATTCTAATATCAACTTCATCTTTAAAGATCAAGATATGATCTTGTCTTCCTTGTGACTGCGCGTCATTCACAAGGTATTCACAAGTATATACACTTGTATTCACGCTCAGGAATTCATTCTCCTAACAAGACAGTCTTATAAACATTGTTTACTCGGGAAGAAAAAAAATGCGTATCAGTATACTGGCGATATTAAAGAGTTTGTCAGTCTGCTTTCATCTTCCTTCATAATATGGGAATCTATATGTATAATCTCAGTGTACTTGTCCTGAGAGACATTTGAATAGGGCAAAAGAGGGGGTAGTCCTTAAGAACACCTTGCTCTTCATAAATAGTGCCAGCAAAAACTAGAATACAAAGCTCTTCTGCCTGTCCTGGATTATTGAAGTATATGGATTGAGATATAGTTAAGGAAATTATTTGTTTGTAATCCAACCAATTCTGTAGGTAATTTCAGAAATAATGTTAAAAATAATAACCTCCATGTATCTAGGTTTCAGATAGGACAGTGTATCAGTGAATCCAAAAACACAGACTCAGTTTATCTTCTTATTCTTCATATAGACAGAATATTTTATACATTGTTTGTTTTCACCAGTCCTTAAGAAAAACAAAGTCAGGGAGGTTAATAGCACCCAAATGGATCAGGCAGTCTTGGCGTATGAGCCCCTTCAGACATACAAGGCATATGTGGTGTTCGTTTGAGTCTTTTCACCCTTGAGATGAGTTTGACTTTTGAAAAGTCTTGGAAAACACCAAGGCTCTCCAACTGTGTCATTTCATCCGACCTTGTATCTATGGGAAGAGAATTTTCTGTGTCTGTTAGTCTGAGTAACAATTTCTGTCTGTTGTTCATTGTACAGACTACTGTATTTAAAATGTCTAATATTAAAATTCTTAGATTTTTCACGGATACAGCATGGAAGTGACAGTTCTGTATGTGTCCCATTCAGGATTTAGTCCACCAAGACTTAACATGGCCAAGAGTTGTTCTGCTAACTGAGATACACATGAAAGAGTTTGTCTAAATTGCTAAATTGTAGCTGCTCTATCCACCTGATTTTAATTTTGAAGGAAATTGATTTGGAATATTTTCCAGTCATGTTCTGATGATTTTCATGCTCCTACAATAAGGGTGAAGCCCTTTCAACCAGGTAAAATTCTCCCCTGCTGTCTTCTGAATCCAAATCCATACAGGTGTGATCCTCATGCACTGTATAGCATCTCAATACCCTTTAGGATGCTGTGATATTTTATTTATCTTACCACTGTAGCAAGTGAATGTAGAAGTCAGGCAGCAGTATTGAGAGAGTGACAAGATATTCTTTTCCAGTAAGACCAAAGACTTCCTCTTCCTTCTAAGAAGGAATTCAAAGAACCGGAAGCATCATGGATATGTGAACTGTGGGTGTAGCAGGGGAGGACTAAGGAAAGGAAGATAAACTTTATAAAGCAGAGTGGAGACCATTTTCCATGCCCAACAAAATTTTGAAATGACAATTCTGTGAGAGTTGGAGCAAATTTACTTCAGTCCAACTGTAAGAATATTTGAATACAGATCTTTGTTGAAAGATTTTTTTAGAACTAGGCTGAGACTGTAATTAGTGATTTCAGTTATTTTACTAAACAACTTATTTCAGCATTTCTGAATGCTCAGTGTATGCGTTATTTGCCTATGGGATTTTGTAGACAATGCTTACAATGTTTCTAGGATGTAATAAATATTTTGCTTAATCCTGCACAGAATTTACCAACCTTGATTTATAGGAAACGAATGAAAGGACATATTGTTATTCTTTCTTTTTAATTGATTCAAATTTGTTGTATGTGCAGGACTCAGAATAATCATCAGGCTAATCAACTAAAACATGTTATTTAAAAAGTTAGATAATTCTACACTTTTAAACTGAATTTCAGAAGGAGGACAGCTGATGAAGTACTTAAAATTATGTTTTCTTTTGTATTATTGTGTTGTATGTATTTTAGCATAGTTGCATAGTGTTTTCGTCCTTCCCCTTACCGATGAAAGCCTGATGAACAATGTTGGCTTCGCTTTTTCTAATTGCTAATTCTAAATATTTGATTAATTATAATATTTTAAAATTTTTGTAGTTTTTTGAACATGTGCTGGTACTTAAAACTACTCAAACTGCAGACTCTTGAAACTAAAAGGTGGAGAGAGCTTCTAGTGCAGGGTTAAAATCAGTTTTGGTCTGCAAAACCAAGAAGTTTCTAAGAGCAGCCTGGGTATCAAAGTGACAATTGTTAGGTGTTGCCAGTGGATTTTCTTCATTTTCTGATATTTCTCCAGTGAATACTTTGATTTTAGTTAGGATTTTGTGGCTTTCAAAAAGCTTAGTTTGGCACGTAACTCCCAAGTTCAGCAATAATTGTCAGGGTTTTCTGCTATTTATCATAAGGCAGTGTGTATAAGCACATTAGTAATTGTGCTGGTTTGAGTATAAAAAACATTATTGCTCTCTTTTACCTTTCTGTTATTCCGCGAATGTAAATCCAGTCTTGTATAAACTTTGTATAATGTGGAACTTTGAAAATGTGAAAACTTATATTGTAGCATCCAAACTCCCATTCTATACTGAAGGATGGAGTACCAGCATGGATATAAGTCTTTATCTGTCATGCAATTACTTATGAAAAATATTTCTGTGTTGTAATGTTGTTTTAAATAATATGCCACTTAAGAATGTATTTTGTATATAGTAACTTCAAGGCAAAATACGTGCAGGTAGATATTCAGGCCTTTCTGTGCTAGGAAATCTAAACATACATCAGGTGTACATGTGTCAGAGCCTGCTGGAAAACTCTATGTCATGCGATTCGGAGCAGACCTGGTAAATCTATTCATCATGAGCTGCAGACCACCACTGTGTTTGCAGTGCAAAAAGCTAGACTTTTTTTTCTGGATAATAAATGATCACAGAACTGGAAATGAGTCAGACTTTTCAGACAAGCCAAAGACAAACTATCTTTGATTCCAGTCCTCTTGATTCACCTGTACATATTCCATGTATTACTCAGGTGTTAAGCAGAAGTGCTTTTTGTCTTCAAGGCTGAATGGCCCTTTAGTTTAAATGAGGGACGTTCACTGGTCTTCCCTGAGAAAGTAAAATAAATTTACTAGTGGTTACTAGTAGTAAAAAGCTGTTAAAATACACAAGTTCTGCCTCATTTCCAGTGAAATGCTGTGACTTAAGAACACTCGTTTATTGTTACGCAGTATGCTGCCAGACAGTCCAGGTAGATGAAACCTGATTCTCTCTTATTAAGCATTTCATTATCACTTGTGGCTTGTTTCAAAAGACAAGAAAAAAAAATAAAGCTTCTTGGAATGAAGTAGTTACTTGCAACTGAGATTTTTTTTTGGTGGGTTGTTGGGGCTTTTTTGCAATATATTGACTGCATTTGACCTTTGACCTAGGAGGACCTTATGGTTTTCTGTTACTGAAGATATGTTTCCATGACAGTGCTATCAGAGGTGAGATGTGTAAAAGAAGCTATTATGTAGTGAAACATGAAGAGACACACATGAAATATTAAAAGCTTGACTGGGCAAGTCAGCCTACAGAAATGGTAACGCTAAGAACATTTATTGCAGCAGAAGCTGTGCCCAGTCTGTGATACCCTGACTGCAAACTAGGTATGTAGTGGGATTGCTCAAGTGGAGCCCATTTTCACTGACCTGTTACAATTATATGAAGTGTTAAATGTATTTGTAGATAAGCTGTCTGTTGCTATATCTAGACATCTAGACAGAAAACTGTTAATGACTGATTCCTGCCTGTGCTTTCCCAAAGTATTTTTAGAGATTTCTTATGACTGCTTGATTAATTTTATACGTTTAAGTTTTGGTCCTTGTGCTTTTTTTTTTGTGATGATATTTCAACTTAGGCATTAGAAATGGTGGGAAATGACAGAAATCAAAACTGTTTCTTCATATTTAAATGGAGTTAAATAATTTTTTATGGTCTTTTAATTCATAGGAAGTTCTGTCTGTATTGGAACAGACCATGGAAAAGTCCACGGAAAAGTCCACTTCATCTTAATTGGATTTTCTTGGTATTCATGCCTGTCATCTCCTGAAGTGATGATGCTTTCGTTTTCCGGGTTGCAACTGCTTTTAGGAAAGCGTAAAAAGCCTTGCAGGCATCTGCCATTTCCTAGGTTGCTGATTCTGATTTAAAGTTCTTAACATTAGTCTTTGATCATATTGTGTGTTAGAAGAAGCACTTACAAAAGGCAAGAGCATTTGAATAAGTGTCACAGACCATTGCAAAAATTAGTATAGGTTAATTCTGGAATTAACCTAGCTTAAAAAAAAAGTAATTTTGCATTTGCAGCTTTCTCAGTCTCAGTGGTTTATATAATTGTCAGCTTATTAACAAGCTGTTGGCATTTTCTTTCCCCCCCTTTTGAAAGGTAGGAGAATTTTAAAATGCCTTGTATCATCAGTCCTTCCATTTTCAACATCCTGGTTTCTATTTTAAAGTACATTAAACTGTACAACACATTCCTACATTTCTGGTTTGGAATCTACTTAAACTGTTTTGCCATACTAACACAAAAGCAAATCATTATTTTATTCTCGTAGGATCCCTCTGAGATAGAGAAATAGTAGCTTAATTATACCACCAAAGAACTATAACATCAGATATATTGAGTGGTGTGCATGGGCCACACTGGAAGCCTGTGGTTGGGCTGTGGGTTGAAACAAGATCTCTTTAGTTTCAGCATAGTTCCATCTTTTGTTTATGGCTATACATGAAACCATTTGTTATTTTAATTCTTATGCAGTGATTATGATACTCTGGGATTATTTTAAAGTAAATAAAACTTTCTGTAAACCTTTAGAGTAATCCCTAATCTTCATTGAAAATGAAACCCAGACCAAAGCTATATTTTCTTGTTACATTATTTTCTTAGATTCTTCTAGGAAACATTTTTAATTTTAAAAATATTTTTTTCTTTTTTGCCTTTATGTCAATGAACTTCCTGCTTTAGCTGAGACAGGAGCTCAAAGAAGAAACTGCAGTATCTTCAGCCTTGCAGAATTCAGGACTAGCAGGAAATTCTTACCTCACTCTATCTTCAATCATGTACCTTTTAGTCAGGTATGAGAGGAAAGAGATTTGTAAGAGGTGGGATTATGATCCCATGAAACTTGGGGAATGAGAGTGTCCATTTTTACCTCAAAGACACTCAATAGGGTTTGGATGTCAGTAACATGTTCAGTCCTGCCAAAAGTTTTTGACGAGAAAGTGAGGGATGCAGATGACCAGTAACACAAAAGCCCGCTAACCAAATATCTCTGCTCCACAGACAATTCGTCTGAGTAACTTCTGGAATGTCCTGTTCATTTTTAGTATGTCTTCTAAAGAAGATAAAGGGAATGAAAATGGATTGCCCACTCCCATAGCTGTGAAACAAAAGTTTCTTTAGATGAAATAAATTATTAGATCCAAAGTAGCTCTTGGATTTAAACTATTTAGCATTTATCTGTCACTGGAGACACATCTGCATTTTATAATTTAAAGTTTAGTGAAGTTCATTGAAGTATAAGTCAGTATTGCAAATATTGTAATATTGTGTAGAGTGTGTATTCTATAAAATCTAGGTTAAAAGGTATTGCATTCTAGGAAGGAATTTGTAAATATTTTTTGAAACTTTTTTTTTATAATTACTTGGATTGATCATGCCCTCTGATGTTTGCTTTCCAGCTTCAAATATTCTAGCAAACATAGTTATTTGTAAGAATATTGACTGAAATCACAAGCTGAAAGCACATCCTGCTGACTGCTTACAGAATGTGAATTATGAATATGTGTTGCAAGCAGTTCTAATGAACACTGAGTTTAGCATAAAAGGCTTACACAGCAATGACAAAGAAGTAGATCATGTTATTTGCCACTCATGTTTTAAAATTGCAGGTAGAAAAATTTGAACTCACTGTTCTCTTCTACCTATGCCCAGTATTTAATCTCAGTGAGAGTTTGTTCAGTGCAGAAAGTTTACTTAATTCTGTTTTAAGATGTGTATTTGCAATTTGTAAGTAGGAAGCCAAACATATAAGGGATGTGCAAGAAACTAGAAAAGGACACATAATTTAGCTCACATGACTATAACACCTACACATTTTTAGTGATTTGCTCTATAAATACGATAAACACTGTTTTAGTGAGCATGTTACAATGCATATGGAAATAAACCTTAAAATACTGAATGGCAGAACAAAGAGAAAATAATGACTGAATTTCTGTAAACATGGTTGAGTTGAAATCCTGAATAATTCTGTGGTTTTAAAGTAATTTCTAATTTCCACGGCTTTTCAGTTTTCAGGGTTTTTTTGGTTGGCTATTTGTTTAAACCATTTTGAGATAGATTGCGCGTGTATTACCTAGAAATACAGAAAATATTGTTACTAGTATTTTTCAATTCTTCTGGTACTAGAAAGCTGTAGACTTAATCTTTTAAGTCTTCTGAAAAGTGTAGCATAAGACAGGATACTGTTTGCCTTTTTTTCTTTCCCCCTAACATGAACCTTAGTTGAATCAATCAGCCTTCAGACTGAAGCATTAAGAACAAGTAGATCTGTTTGCCTCACTGAAGGCAAACAAGGGTGAAATGTTCTAATGTCAGGTAATACAACACCATGAAGCTATCTTGTATGTGTATGTGCCTTTTTTCTTTTGGTAATAATGGTTTGTGGCAATATGCTTTAATGCATGTTCCCACAAAATTTTATAATTGTTGCAATCTAATATACTATCCAAGGGAAACCTGTACTTGCAATGTTTTTCTGTAATTCCTCTATGCATATACAAGGACAAGGTGGTTATAAAGAGTTTCAGCCAGTGTTTCAAATGCTGGTGTAAGAATAGAAAATTTTCTTGAGGGTGTGGCTATTGAATGAATGGAAGTAGAAGATAATACCTTCAGTTGTTTCAATAAGAGGTATTGCTCTTCCTTCTTTAAAAATCCATTCCAGTAATCAATTAATAAAATGACCATTCCCAAAATCTTTTTCCTTTCCTGCCATATTAGACTACATAGAGGGAAGTCTCATCATATGTCTACACTTAGTGCAACTCTTCACCATGTTTCTGCAGCACAGGAGGGGCTGGGGAGAGTGGCAGCATTGCCTTAGATTGACATCAGAGTCCTGAAGCAAAGCTTTTTCTTGGTACTAAATCACAAGCTCTAATGTAGGGAAAAGTTTTGGCAAAATTTCAATTAAATATTTTCCTGCTCCTATGTTAAGAAGTTCTCTGAAAAAATACATATTTGGAACCTGTACAAGTGAGGAGTCTAACCCATGCGTATATTTAGATTGAATGAACTCAGTAGCTTAAACTTTTTAGTGTGGATACTTTATAGTGTCGCAGAAACATCACACAGGTAGTTTTTCTTCATCAGACTTTTCTTAAAGATATCCTGGAGTACAAAATAAGACGGTGTGTTCAGAGCAGAAAGTGAAAGAAAGGTCAGTTGCACGGCATTTTTTGGCTTTATTCTTTGAGTTGTCTACACAACCAGTCAGCCTCTCAATCTCAGGCATTTCCCATACATCCCAAGCTCCTAAAAATGCTACGTTTACATTCATATTTAGAATATAATACTCAACATATTCAGAGCCAAAGGCTGTGTAGGTCTGTCTTTAAAGTACTCAGAGGACTTGTAACAGCAACAGATCCAATTGTTGATGTTTACTTCTATTTTCCTGGAAATTGGTATAAAAACCTGAGGTATATTTTAATGTTGTTGAAACCATAAGTTAACTTAAAAAGTAACCTAAAAAATGACCCTAGGTGTACTCTTCTATTACCTTTATCCACTAGGTGACAGTACAACTCTTTTACCTTTTTTATTATTATCCATAGGTGTTTTTTAAAAAAGCAGTTCTATACAAACTTCTAAGAGCACATTCTTTTCAGTAACTGTGCATGATTGTTTTAATGAGAAAATTTTTTATATGGTAAGGAAATTTTTCTCAGTGTAGTTGTTCTATTTAATGCAAATAAAATTCCTTATCATTAAGCAAAGTTGTTTGCTTTTAACTGTGAATGATAATACAGAGTGGCTTGATTGTGATCTGATAAATTGCTATGGAAAAACAATTTGTGGAAATAACTTGGAAAAAAAGGCAGTTTTCAACCCAAAGGTAAGTTATGCAGAACTTTTCATAAATACTACTTTGAATTGTAGTATTGGTCTTTAAGAAAAGAGATTAAATCAATCAAATTTTCTTTTAAATAAAGATTAGATTGTGCAGTGTAGTTAACCCTTGTTTATATGGCTTGTTACAGTGATTTAATTAGAGATAAGTTGCTCACTTTCAATACCGTATTTTATAGTGCGGTTATCTTTTACTTCAGCACTTTCTGCTTTCTTTCATTAAATGATTGAGAAGCCCAAACAATGGATGGAAAGTAAAAGTTAGAGTTTATAGAAATGTATTTCCATGCAAAATTTCATGTATTTTGAAAACTGATCCTGCTAACATTCATTTCGCTCTTCCTCTGTACTTGGGTAAAGTATGTCTCCAAGTGTCTGTAGATGAATTCTCTCGACCACTGCTCTGTACAAGAGTAATCTTACTGTAAAAATTAATTTTGCTGCGTATATATAACATATAATTACATAACTAATTAAAATTAACATTTATCAGGTGTAGAGACTTTAAATATTTCTGAAAGCCAGATGAAAGTATTAAAAAGCCTGAGTGCCACATTTAGTGTTTATCATAACAGTATCTTAATAAATTTGATAATGATATATGGTTTGATGAGATTATTTTATGTTACACTGTCAGTTTGCACATTGTTTACAGCTTGTGTAATTGCATGTTCCCTAGGAGGAACTTGTAGTAATTGCCCTGATTTTTAACAAAGATAAAGATTTTGTTACATAGTAGAACTGTTTTCTTTTGTCATTCTACTGCTACATTCTGAGAATAAGTCTTTTAAAAGAATGCCTGAATGTATACAGTAGGCAAATTAGGTAAACATTAATAATAAAACAAACTAGTCATTTTGTAAAATTAAATCACTCTAGTTATTTGATGGGTTGCCTTAAACATAGACTTAAACATAGACTGTTTAAATATTTAGGAAAAAAACAGACTTGTAATAACTTACTCATAAAATGTCATTTCTATTAAAAAAAATAGTTTTGTTTACAATACTGATTGCCAGCTGTAATTTTGATGAGATTTATGCTCTGGTTCCTAACCTTCTTCCCCAAAATGGTTCAAGTCTGGATAGAATTTGGCCCATTTATGTTTAATTGCTGAGGACCACGTAAGACTTACACATTTAAAATTTATGATAGAGCATTACAAAGGATTACTTTGTACCTTGAATTGGGATTTCTAGTGACTTTAAAGGCTAGCTTATTTCAGTGCTTCCTGTAAAATGCTATGGTTCACCTATGAGATATCATTTTATATACATGTTTTATATAACTGTTATTCGTTTTCTTATTACAAAATAAGAGTATGAGTATTTCATTTGAAAGAAAGCGTTCCTCTTTAAATCCCATCACTTTTCTGCTTCTTCTTAGAAAGTAAATATCAAATACGTTTTACTACATAGTCAACCACATGCCTATTAGAATTATTTTTCATATTTCTTTTAGACATACATCAAAATAATGCAGCCTCTGGCTGTGCTACATAAGAAGCACTTCTGTACCTTTCAGTTTTAATTGTATAACAGTTAAATAAGAAAGCTTGCATACATGATTTTAAGCAATTCTATAGATAATAGCAATGTTAATAAGAATTTACCAAGTTTTAACTGAGAGATGATAAAGGAATACAAACAAAATGTACTTACAAAAGCATTGTTTTTTTTCTACAATTAATTTAGGAATCAGAGTGGCAACTCCATCATAACTTAATAGTTAAATAACTTCCACAATAATGTTGTATTTTTGGAGTATTTATGATTGAACTCAGGCATTTAAAAATAAGCTAGAGAATCTGTGAGGTCTTTTTTTGGCAGTGATTTTTTTCAAAACATGTATTTGAAAAAAATAGCAACGCTTTCTTGAGTTGTATATAAATAGAAGATGTAATTTTAGAAAGCTGTAGTTCGTAATAGTGTTAGTTTTAACAAAACAGAATCTTAGTTTTTGAAAATAGTTAGCTGCCGTCTGTGAATGCTTTTTCCAAAGCAAACTTTCCTGAGCCATATCAAGCCATTAGATTCTAAGCAAAACTGAAGTAACGAGGAATGTCTTTTTAAGGGAGCCTGATACAACATGGCTTCATGTACCACCACCCTTGGCCTGTTTCTAACCTTCCTCATATTACACTAATGACTTCAGTTAGGTTGTTCGTGATTTATAGCAGTGCAAGAGAAATATCAGATAGGTCTTGCTTTTACCAGCTTCTTCTACAAAATAGGATGTGAAACAATACTGTTGCTACTAAAGTCTTGTCTTCTCTATTCCGTGTTTCACAGGAAAAATTGATGGCTTCATTCTGACCCTGCTGAATTCCATAAAAGCAAGGCTTTTTGGACTTCAGCAGGTGTTGAGTCAAATTCTTTGTTTTGATACTGCAAGGATTTTTGTGCTGTACAATTCAGTACTGTTGAATGTATGTAAGCTTACCTTAGTAAGCACTAAGGTTAATTATTGGTTTTGTACAACAATCCAAAAATGATCATGCAATTTGACTTAGAAATATATTTGACTGAACTTTTTACCTGTTCGTAAAATAGTAAAATGTGCAGAAGCTAGAGGAAAGAATAGTAACCAAGACTGCAAACAGAATACTTCTCTTGTTATGCAAGGGATCATGATCCTTTCTGTCAGTAACTACACTTTTCATTGTTCAGGGTGTATGAATTTGGATTAAAAAATTGACTATGTTGAAGAAAAATAACATTTCAATCCAGTCATCTGATTCTACCTTAAATTTTAATGAGGCTTATGCAGTCTACTGAACTCCCTTCTACACAGAAGAGCCATGACTACATAGCATTTTGAACTTTCTGAATGTATAACTTAACCGTGTTTATGAGTGCAAAAATTGAACAGTGTAAGTAATACGTATGACTACTTGAAATATAGTTATAATTTTGACCACATATTTTATATATAGAACTAATAATATTAGTTCTAGATTACAGTTATATGGTTATATAGGTTATATATAGTTATATAGTTATATAGAACTAATAATTAGTATAAAACTAATAATAATATATACATATGTAAATACATAACAGATCTGTAAAAATGTTTAACTCCTCCTCTTTTGATTCCATTGTGCTCTCAAACATAGCAGATGCTACTTTATTTCTTAGTTGTGTACTGCACCTTTCTTTAATTGTTCTGTAACATGGCCATAATATTCTTTTTATTGGTATGAGGAGTTTAGACTTGAAAGGACAAATGTAATGCCTATGAATCGTGCCCATTTTTAGATTTTTATGTTGTAGAATAGGTTCCACTAAGAATGACATGCACTTGCACCTCACCAAATTTGTTTTTTGACATCACTATTTGTATTTCACCTTTGAGATACCTGTCACTTGGTTAAAGAAAATAATAGTATTAAAATGCAGAAGTGACAGGTAGGTAAAAAGCTTAGAGAAACAGGCATAGCAAAGTCAAGCAGATATATGGGAAAGAGAACAATTCTAATATACCAAGAAAATTGCCTCTGAGAATTTCTCCAGTTATGTCTAATTCTGTAAATATTTTAATTTTCAGATTTTACCATGGTGACCACCTGGAGTTGCAAAACAACTACAACTTCTCTCTGGCTATCATTTATTTCAACAAATGGTGCAACTTGTTTATGGAATAGCACTTTTGCCAACTAAAGTAATGATAATGAACTGTGCCCTAAATGATGTTTTATTATAAATTCCTCTCAGAAATAGAAATTATTTTTTAAAAGTCATGTCCTATAAGATATTTGTATCTCAGAATTCTTGTTAATCATAACACGCTTTGACCTGCAAATAGAGATGGAATAATTCTCTTCAGTCAGAAACATGTTTAGTGAACCTTCTATTAGTGACCTAAATTCAAAATTGTGGTTCTGAACTGCAATCATTATTTATCTAATTTAATTGAAGAACAAACAGGTACCAATTCTCTAATTAATTACTGATTCTCTAATTTAAAAATGGAAATAGGAAATAAATTATTTTTAAACAGTCTATTTTTATGTATATGTACATATTCATGTCTTTTTTTTCAGTTGTTTTTATAGCACATCAAATTATTTCCTCACCCAGATAGATTACAACATTTTTCTGAAAACTTTTTATTCATTGGTTTTCTTAGTGTGTGGATAAACTTAAAGGATCAAGTATTTAGGAAAAGTGAGCACCTGGAACTGGGTCAGATTTTCAGGAGATCAGTGTCTGAGACTATGATGTTGTGTCACCAACTGATGGTTGCTTTTCTTCTAATTGCCTTTGTCCCTAGCTTCTTAAGTAATGTAAGCAATTAACACACAACAAATGGATTTTTAAACTTTAGTCAAGTGATAATACTGAGTACCAGTAAAAGTTTAAAGAGAGTACCTGCAGTGAAGGACTCAGAAACAGTGAGAAAAGAAACATCAAGACAAACTTAGGGGAGTAGTGAGTGAATTGGTAGAAAAGCTTTCGGTAGGTTTTCAGTAGAAAAGCATTTTACACTATCTAGTTACTTTACAAATTCCAGTGAGATAATTATTAATTAAATTAAAGCTTCAGTATCCATCCCTCGCTTTTCAGGGGTTCATGAGCAGTAGCAAAAAAAAATTATTTGATGAAGGATCATGGAAGGTGGAGAATGTATGTGGTTCAGTTTGGTAAAGCAGATGTAGATTAATTTGTAGCATTTGGGATCTACTGATATTGATTCCCGTTGATTTAGCTGATTTTTCAATGGTTATTCATAGGTTGTGAATTGCGAAGATGCAGTACACTAACTGATACTAGTGAAGCTTATGCAGATAAAAAGTCAGTAGCAAAAAGCTAATGGGATTTTTCTCAACTTAAAATTACAGACAATCATGATTCCTTAACTAGATAAAACCTTTGCTTAGTAGTGTTGAAGTGCTTTAGCTAATTGTTTGAATCAAAGTAATTCTCATGCTCAGCCTCCACACAGACTAACAAGTTAGTCAGGCAATATATATTGAAGTCAATAGTTCTTACATAAATTTGTGAAAACTGAGTAAATAATGTATTTTACTGTAATTTTACAGGTATGTGATGGTGTCTTTTTTTCAGGATTTCACCAGTTTTCCTCAGAGTCGATTTTGATGCATTCATATGTTGGAGTAAAACTTGTGGTTCTGTCTGCACAATGGGCTTCTCTTACTGTGCCACTGCTCAGTTTCTTCTGAGAAGAGAGCCGAGTGCTACCCAGCTTTTGTGAGAGCTACGTTTGTCTGGTGATATATATAGGGCTCAATTTAAAAAGCTTGTTCTTCATGCATTTATATTTTACAATTCTAGATAAAATTAATGGATCTGTTCCATTAAAAATAAGGCTACAGAATGTCCACACATTAGGGAGATTTCACACGGCTTTCGTTGCACCTGAAAAAATAGTTTCACTTTCAGCACTAAATAGACAGAGAACATCATCAGTGTTCATGGTTTTACATTTTAACGTACCAGGTGAGAGAGCTACTCTTCAGAATGGTTGTCATGCTAGTTTCAAAAAATACAAAAACATGTGGGCTTTCTAGAGTTGAACAGTCCATGTTGGCTGTGTGCCAGTGTAAGTAAAATGTGTGGAAATGTAACAGCCCAGAGCAAGCTAATAAATGACAGTGTCACATGGGTTTAGAAACAAGATCTCCAGGGAATAACAAGAATATGCATGTCTGAAATATTTGTGCTCTTGGAGGACACAAAATTTATTTTCTAATGAGCTTGAGAAAAAAGGGCCTTTAACTGAAAACAGGTATGATTTAAGTTAAAAGCAAACAGTAAGACGTGAGATGTAAAATTAGAAAATACTGTTTATGCAGAAGTAACAGCTTTAGTAGCTCAAGGCTTCTGTGAGTGTTATGGTTCCTACTACTAGGCTGTGCAGGTATAGATACAGTCTGATTTATTGTTTTCAAAAATGGTAAGATACAACAGATGGATGGCAGTGATAAAGATATAAAGAAAGGGAAAAGAATGCACAGTTTATAATGCAGTGATGGTGCCATGTGTGCAAGGTCTCTGTATAGCTATCAGACAGCTGAATTCTGCACTCATCATGGGTTAAACTATCATTACTTAAGTTTACCCTTTTTGTTGCCATTGTATAATGTATGCTTTGCTATATTCCTTGGATATCATCTGATGTTCACTCAGGAGTATTGTTATGATTGATGTTTATATTCTCTGCACACGTCTGTTATATAGTAGAGATTCAACACTGATCTACAGAGATGCAAACCTTATCAGCTGGATTTTGATTCTGAAACAAGATGATGTCCATGGCAAATCGGTATTCAAAACCTATTTAGTATGAAGCTGTCCTGAGGCTTTAGTTTACAAAAGAAGGAATAAAAAAAATCTATGTAGTTGTGATAGCACTTGAGAATGTTGAACATTGGAAAACACATTTTACTTAGGTTTGAAGAAAGATTGTTATTCCTAATGCTTTAAACTTCTTTACCTCTTGAAAATTCATGTTATTTTGAAGTGACAGCAGGGGCTTGTTTGTTTTTCTAAAAAGAAATACTTTAAGACCAAATTAAGTGGATGAATGCTATTGTTTGAAACAAATTGTAATAGAAACCTGTGTCACTCTGTTTAGAAGAGTTTTTCCATTTCACAAAAAACCCTATATTTTTGCTACGTTTTCAGTCAGAAATGGGGTACTTTCCAGTACAGGCTAATATGATGATTATAAATAGTCAGGTGCAGAGGCACCAGCCATTATTTTTGAAGAAAAGAATGAAATTTTCTTCATTGAGTCTCATGGTAGGAAACCAAATAAAAGTCGCAATCTAGCCATTTATAAATTCATGACCCTGCAATGTATACACAGTATTTATTCTCGTACCTATGCATATACCATAAAAATGGTGGTAATTAGCTACACAGATGATAACCTCTCCAGTCTAAGTATCGAGTTTCAGTGCTCTGCTGCAACTCAGTAGTGCAGGACTGCTTTCTTACAGATTTTCCTACTGGAATGGTTCCAGAGTGCAGGACTCCTGGAGGTGGTCTTCTCTTAAAAGGCTTCTGTGTTTTCTGCAAGAATGAATTCTCAGAATTAACTCTGAATGAACAGACTAACTTTATGCCAATAGGCTATCCAAGATGGGAACATGGAATCTACAAATTAAATGTGTTGTTACTTACAGTATCTACTGTATCTACCACCCGGTTCCAAGTGTGATACATAAGGAATATCAAAACAATTAGATATTTGAAACGGAGTGTTCTCTCTGTCTAATCCAATGTTTCCACCTAGCATTTCCAGGTTTATTAAATCTCACAGGATTTTCGTACATTTTGTGACTTGATATTTCTCTTTACCTGGATCCGTCATGCCAATACAGAAGAAATTTAAAGCTGAATCATGCATTAATTAATCATCCAGTAGTGAGATGTCTTGCTCTGTATGCAAGGGAAGGGCACTGAATGCTGTATACCTTGACTTTAGTAAGAAGTTAAACAGAGTCTCCTGTAGACTCATTGGCATCATATTGGTGATATATGAGTGGTTTAAGTGGTCAAGTTTTTTTGGTTTGCCTTTTTTTAGGTATAAAAAATCAACACTATAAATTTTCAAAAAATAAATACTGAAAATTTTGCCCTAAAGAATTCATATTTCTTTTACAATAGGCTGTATCAGATTCTATGTCTCTACTATAAACTGTCTTAGAAAATATTGATATTAGTCTTCATCCTGACATGCTCTCAAACTTATCTTTGAGTTTTAGAAGAATGTTGGTACTTATATCCTAGAAAGCGAATAACACCAAAAATGCACTTAAGTGTTCTTATATTTTCTTGAGTACCCTTTATAGATCTCGCGTTCTATGCTTGATACCCTGCATTTATCTGACCTGCAGATAAATCTACATTCAACCAGCTGTATGGATGAATTATAGTCCTCAGACACACACAAAAGTATGTCTTCACAAACTTATGATGTGTCTTTTGATATTTTGTTGACTCATTCATCTTAAGTTTTCTTTCTGTTATAGCTCTTTTCTGTTTCTCATATCCTTGAGTTTCACAGAAAAATGCTTGAAAACCTGTACAGATACTTAACCAGATAGTATGTTTAGCTGTAGTGGACAAGAGGCTTGTGTCAACATGAAAGCTATACCTGACTGTGTCTATATTGTTTTTTTCACTTTGGAGTGGAAGTGTGGTTCAGTCCACAGTGTGATGTGGTGAAGATGAACTAGGTTTATTTGAAAGGAGTCAAACTGGCTGCTCTGTTGTCAGTTCACCAAGCACTCTCCAAACCCTCACAAGGAACTGGGATCCAAACCAAACCAGAGGTTTTAAGTAAGACTGGATGTAAGGTAGGCGCTTTGAGGTGTCAGTACTAATTCCTTTAATCTTGTCACCCATTTCTGTTGTGCTTAATTATCTGCAAATATAGACATAACAAGGTAGCAAAAAGGAATTCAGTGCATTATTTGAGTCCTTTAATCACAGTCCTCTAATAATAATGTAGTCCTGGTTTTAGCTGGGATCATTTTCTCCCTAGTAGCTGGTATGGTGCTGTGTTTTGGATCTAGGTGGAGAATAAGGTTGATAACACACTTATGTTTTACTTGTTGCTAAGCAGTGCTTATACTAAGTCAGGGACTTTTCAGCTTCTCATGCCCTGACACTGAGGAGGCTTGAGGTGCACAAGAAGCTAGGAGGGCACACAACCAGGACAGCTGACCCAAACTGACCAAAGGGATATTCCGTACCATATGATGTCATGCTCAGTTTATAATCCAACGGGAGATGGCAGGGGGCACTGCAACTTGAAGACTGGTTGGATGTTGGTCAGCAAGTGATGAGCAATTGTATTGTGCATCACTTCTTTAGTGTATTCTATTATCATCATCTTTGTTTTTCCTGTCTTTATCTTGACCCACAAGTTTTACTTTCTTATTTGTTCTCTCCCATATCCCACTGGGGGTGGAGAGATGTGAACAAATGGCTGTGCAGTGCTTAGCTGCCTGCCAGGTTAAACCACAACAAATGTAAAACTCAATTGCTGTGTCTTTAGTAACTTTGCAGAAAAGGTTTTCTTCTTTGATCTCAAAGTGTAGAAGAAGCATGTGTCATCATTTGCCCCCTGCAAACACTCAGGCTAATCCTGATCCTCACATAGTGGATTTCATGGGTCTACCTGTCCCTAACTTTGACAGCTCGAGTAGAGAACAATACTTGAACTTGCCAGTATACAAGAACTCTAATTTTTCTATTTCAAGGTGATGTGGAGAGAAGAGAGTTTTGGACAATGAAGGGTGGACTTTACAGAGCAGGTTTAAGCATATCTGCTGTTTAGCTGAAAAAAACTTGGATCTGTAGAGTACTTTTCAGATGCTGATTGCATAATGTGACCTGGCTCTGTTAGACATATTTTTGCAGGGAAAGGAGGGACCTGACTAAGGGATGTAGAGTTTCTCTGTTAGCATCAACAGTGGTGTGGCCCTCTATGCCATAGCAGAGGCATTATCTATAGATAAGGAAATCCCTCTAAAACCACCATAGCTACTTAAGACCTATCCTTTTTCACTTGACATGTAACTAACCACCTGTCAGTGATTAGAGCCTGCATTAAAGAAATAAACAAGGAGGTTATAGAATCCTCACTGGTCTTATAGATTCTTTTTGTTCTGAAAAAATATCTCATTTTATAAAACTTCATGGAGGAAATGCATTTTCTGTGTGAAAGAATCCTTAGGAATTCATAATTAATTTCAACTTACCAGAACAAGGGGATTTTCTACCTGACAAATAAAAATCAGATGTTTTCTCAAAGAAAGAAGTTGAAAATATTTATCAATACAGTCAATAGTGGTTAAGTCCTCATACTTTCAGTGGAAAAAGATTCTTTCTTAGCTGGTGGTATTAATGTTTCTAAGGCACTTCTCTCCTGGCACGTTTAGCATTAGCAGCCTCTGTGCCTGTGTTGGAGGATTATTGCTCTATCTTTGTGTTAAATACAGCTGCTCAGTTTCCCCCTTCTTTTCTTATTTTCTTCTTTGTTGTTTTTTTTTTGCTTTTTTTTTATGCTGACAAGCTGATGATGTAATTAAGTTTTGGAAAGAAGAGAGGGTGTGGGTGCCTGAAAATGTTAAAGACAGGTTAATTCTAGACGTGGCTTTGCATGTTGACATTTCCCAGTTAACACACAGCTTCGTAGTAGGTTTTCTCTTGAAACTTTGCCATGATATACTGCCAGCAAATGGGAGTGGTGAAAAACACTGGGAAGACCAGTGACTGCTAAAATAACACAAAATAGTGGTGCTGTCATCACCTGTTGCCACAACATAGAATTCAACAAAAAATGCATGCAGTAGAAGACCCTGGAATATTTGACTGCTTTGTGTATAGAGGTCACATTGAAGAAAATGCTTTATTCACAGATACTTGATAATCATTGTGTTTCAGTAGCCTTGGCATCAAGAGTCCAGTTTGTTACTGGTATACGTTAGCAAACTTCTGTGAAACACTAGGAAGCTACTTCCATATTAATAAGCAGAGAATTGTGTCCTGAATATCTCTGTATACAAAGCACTTGTTTTAGGCCTCATCTTGTAATTGGGACTAATATTGGTATTGTAGTCCTTATAGCCAGTGTTGTTAAAACTGATAGAACACTGGGGAAGAAAAAGGAAGATGCATATAGTTTTAGATCTCTTTGCAAAACTCTATACTACCTGTGGGGTAACATCACTGTTTTGAAACGCGAGTTCATAGTCATAAGTAGTGTTTTACAGCACATACACTGTATTATTTGCTATATTTCATATAAAATAATACTTACAGATTGTGTACAAAAGATACAAACAGGAGTTGTTCTTTGATATTTCTGAAATGTTTCTGCTCATTCAGGCATGAAGTTGAAGCTATTGAAATTTAGTGAGGAAAATGAGCAAGAGGATCACCGTAGGACAGCTGATCACTTTGTGGCTTACCCCAGAATAAGCAACATCACAATACTTTTTCTGCATTTCTTGTTTTTCACAGCATTGTTGAGTTCAGAAGCTGTTCCAAAGCAGGCTACTCTGAAGATCTGAACAGTAGTTGTTCCATGTCTTGCATGTGTATTTTTGACAAAATTTTATGTGTATTTATTTAATTATTTAGTATATTTTTACCCAGAAGAATTATTTATATTCATTGATTCAGAAGAAAAATAAGGTTTTACTCTACATTATATAAATGCTTTTAATGGTAACCTTTTACGAACATTTCCATTCCTGCTGTTAGGTGTATCTTTGGGCAAGTTTTTCTTTGACCTTTTTAATACTTTCTGTACAGAGTCCTAATCTGAAATTTTTGGCCCCAAGAGTGTCCAAGTCAAAGATGATTTATTTTTCAGTGTAACATGGAGTAGTGCGTAGAAAATTGCCATTATCTATATTACACATTCAGCATTACTATGCCAATTTCTATTTGCTTTCCTCATCTGAACTGGAACTCGTACTGTCATTTCATTATTCGTATGTCTTGATACTTCAATATGTGTTTATATTGATGGTACAAAAGATGGAAAAATTCATATCATTAACAGCTATTCAATTATTAACTTTAGGAAGTATGTGACAAAATCAAGCATGTTGAGTTCTTTGTAAAATTCCTTTAATTTTATTTTGTTTATACATTTTGTCCTTTAGTGACATATGGAATTAGATTTTCAAATCTCTTAAATGAATGATGAAAAATGTATGCCTCTTGAAATTAATGATTAATAATTTTAGCTTTCAACTACATAGTTTGCCTTAAATATTTTGTGCAATACTAGAAAAGAACTGTGAAGAGTAAAGTTAAGGTGTAACAATAATCCCTTGAGAAAGTTACTTCTGCATACTGCTCATAGGATGGACTTTTCTTGAGGAAGAAGGTTTGGCTTCCAGCCACAGCTGCTTACTAGCTACTCTATGTATCTTGAGGTGGGCTACTTGCCTGTTTATGTACCTCACCACTACTTTCTTTGAAGGTGTGCTAGCTTGGTCAGAGATGTGATTAATGAAAACTTCTGTAGGGAAGACTAAAAGGTTGACATTTTGGAAAAGAATATGGAAATTAAAAAATTGCTCTTACTTACACAGAAAAAGATGGGATAGTTTAGGCTACAGAATCAGTTTTTGAAACTTTACTATTTTGTATAGCTATCCTTTATAGAGATTCTTCTGTTCTTAGCTAATCCTTAGTGAAAGGACCCGGACCAAACTTCAGAGAATTTGAAGAGGTGCTCTCCATCCACCTCAGTGGCTTTATGCCACACTGGGCATAAGTGTGATCAAATTCCCATAACTTGAGACAATTAGTATACATTCTAGCTGCTGTGTTAAACAGTTGTGGTATTCCATAAGGGCCTTAGTTCGATGATACATTTAGTGCAGCCGTGACTACTGGGCTGTGACATAAAGAACTGTTTATTGATCCTGTAGCAATGCTGGAACTTTCTCCTTAGTCAAAATCCTACTTGAAATTTATGTGCGTTCTGTGCTCAGTATAGAGGACCCCAAGTAATGGAAACTATATAAAAAAGAGTACTAAGGAATACAGGTATGTGACTTTATTTATAAAAAGCGCCACAGCTCCTGGAAGTGCAACATACTGTGCTACGCGAAGCGCTGCTTGCATGACTTTCATTTTCCTTCAGGATTCCATATTCTGTGATAGTCACTCATTTCAGTGTTTAGTGGTACACAAATAACCATAAATATCTAAATTTAAGCTCAGGAATTATTCTATTTTGACTCTCCAAATAATGAGCAATTTCTAGCTTTGGCAGATAAATCCAGAATAGTATTGCTTTAGTGGAAATATTTCCATAATATTATTCCAGAAAAATATTTCCATAGTGAGACCAAAGATTTTTTTCAAAGTCCTGTATTTAATATTTTAAATTTTCATTTTGTTGAGACTCTTGGTAATGGTACAGTCCTTAAGGACAGGTCATAAGGCTTATAGACTGTTGAATGTGTGACAAAGAGGCTATAAAGAATCTGGTCAGATGTAGCTAATTAAAGGTAAATGAAGGACAGCTGCTTTTTATGTTTCCAGCACATCTTTGATCTGCTCTACCCCTCAGACCTCTGTGGACAAAGTAGTTAAATACAAACTAGGAGGCCTATTTTAAAGACATGAAAGCCCTTCGGGGCAATCGAGGGACAGTCCAAGCAGCCATAAGCTGTTTGCTTTATTCATTAGAGAACTTTAAACGTGTCAAGAAATAGAATAATGTCCATGCTCTTAGATCAGCGTTAGCAATGAAGATTACAACAGCTCTGGGACATATGAATGGGCAAACTTCTTATGAAAACAGGTTTATTGAGAAGCATTTTACTATAATGGCAAAGAAAATATAGGCTACACATTTTCATTGCAGAAATATTGGTTCAATATGCATTGAAATAATTAAAGCTGTAGTGACACAAACATTGTGTAACCCAGTACTGACCTCAGTGGTCTCTTCAATCATGTTTTAAAAAACTTCCTTTTCAGACACTGATGATGGAAAGAGTATGTCATACCTGAGTGACACAATAGCACATAATACTTGCTGAAGAATTTATGGAGAATTTACGCAATATATAGCCTTTCACTTGTGTCTAGAGGCTCAGGTACTTAAGTTTGTAAATCGCAAGTGTTTATTTTATAAGTCAAAGCTTTAATGTCAATACAACATCAGTAAAAGGTTTAGAGAGACTAAAAGGAAGAAACATCGGTAAGCTATATAAGCTGTATAAACAGCTCTTTATTGCTAGTCTTTTTGGAAAAAGTGACTTTGGCCAGAAATATTTGCAAGTCTAACTCAGTATATTTTTTGAGAATTGTTTGGTGTCTTAATTTTATTATTATAAATAATAGAAGCTGAAATGGAAATAAAGGTGAAGCAGATTCCACTAACATTCTAAATGGTAAATTCTGGAGATACACACCATATTGCCTCAGTGATATTTAAGAATGTAGAGAAAATATTTGCGCTTTTTTATATTGTGTGGTGTGTTTTACTCCAGTATCTTCTGTGTCAGAACCTAAATGTTGCGTTGTTTGTCTGCATAATCAAATTCTCCTTGGTATTGAGTCCCGCTGAGACAGTTTTGGCATTTTAAAAACAAATAAAGGTGATAAAATTCTGGAATTCTAAAATGATAATTTTGACTGACTTTTTGGCCATGCTATAAATGCAAATTTCATAGGTCTTACCATAGAAAGAACATTTCTACATGGCATTTTACCTCAAAAAAGGATCTATATGAGGAGTGCAGTTGGAATTGCTTGGCTATGAAAGTGATGGATGGTATTGGAGTCTGGAAAAACCTTTCTTCCCAAGAGATGTAGATGTATTAGAAGATCTCCTGTGACTAGCCACTGATTTGTCCTAGGTGATTTCTTACTCTTGCTATAAATATATTTAACTGTATATAATTTAAAACTAACTTGATCCTCAGAATCGTCACAGATTTCTCGAATGACAGATACATAAATATTTCTGCAGTCAAGTCATAGACATGAAGTTAAGTTGGTAATTGCTGACAGCATGACCATAATATACTGATTTGGCTGATTATGCCAAAAACATTGTGGAAAGTAAACAATGAGAATGAATATTGATCATGAGCACATTTCAGGTATGTGGATTGGAACTTGGGAAGTTAAAGGGGATTTACAGCTGGTCAACAGCCAGTTTAGATGAAATGCAGCCCAAAACACTAATTTCCAGCTCCTCTCTTCCACACATCTAGAGCATAATTCTCCAGCACTTGAGTAGGCTTCACTTGAAGCCTTGAAGAATAAAATGCTAGTTTGCTATACAATCAAGAAGCCATTATTAATTCAACAAAGGCTGAATTGGTTTCGCGGAGAGAACATTGAGCACTTTCAGTACAAATGTTGCAGGCCAAACATCAGAAATTTCCATCTGCTGCTGAAGTCCTGAGATTTTTGAAAGCCAGATAATCAGTGTTCCCAACCCTGCTCTTCCTCAGTTTCCAGATAGCAATGCAACACTGACAGGTTGCATCTATTAAGGGATGCTGTTAGCTAACAAGATGTTGAGAATGACCCAGCTCCTCCTGTAGGCATGCAAAAGCCTTCTTCTGAAATGCGTTGTGTAACAATGGTAAAGCAAGAGCTCCTCCTGGGATGAATTGTGATCAGCTAACATTTTTAAACACAGACGTCCTTGTCCACACTGAGGGAAAACTGTATTTCACCTCTTGTTTAATTAACATGTTTTCTAGTGTATTTTCTCAGTGTAGACAAGGTCTCTAAGGAAGAATTAGTCATGAATGCAGAATTGCCATTATGGAGTTGTTTTTGGATTAACTTTCCATTTCTCCACTTTTTCCAAGGAAAGCGTTAATTTGGCTCATTACCTAGAAGGTTAATTAAAGCTTGTGAGGAGTTCCAGGGTCCCATCAGTTAATACCACACTACATCGCTAAATAGAATCCTGAGTTACAGTTAGAATCAGTGTCACTTTCTTGAGCAAAGGCTGATATGTACATCCTTTCCAGCATAGCCCATGCATACTGCTGTATAGTTTTCCTTGCAGCCTACTGGACATACTACGACTGAGACAGGCACAATACGTGCCTGCTTCCCTAGGAAAGGAGTTGCCCCTGGCTGCACACGTATCACAGTGAAGCTAGCATTTTGGGGACATTTCTGAGGGAAGTGTACCCTTTCAGAGAAGGTAAAAGATTTATGTGCCTGCGAAGATGGACTGGGACAGAGACTTAACAGAAATCAGCCTGTGCAGAACTGACTGTAGGGATACTTTTTTCCAGGCATTGTTTATTCTTCAAATAATGCTGTTAAAATCAGGAAGAGGTTCCATGCTTCATCTTGTCAAATAAAGTGTTTTAGCCAACAGACAAGCGGATTTAAGAGGAATTTGTCATTGTTTTTACTAGGATACGAAGGTCAAAATAAGATTCTTTGTCAGACATATATTCTCAGAGGGAAATGCATAGTACGCATAAAATATTTATGATCATTTCTTACATTGTAACTATATCTACATAAAAGCCAAAATAAATACCAACTGTTCCAACTATACAATATGCAGTGCCTGATGTGTTTATTGCCACATTTTCTATGACCAGTCTCCTTTCTGTTGTGTTTCTCCAGTGACTGTTATTCCAGGGAAATGAGTAACACAAGGAGAGGTGGGTGCATAATGACTTCTACGCAGTAGGGGGTTGTCTGAACTAACACATGGATCATGCTTTACATCTCTTGAATCTGTGTTGGAATCTGTGTTCAGGGTGTATTATGCAGAAAACATATAGAGGGTGAGCTGCTCAGGTTTCTTTGAAAGACAAAGCACTGGCACTTCACACTTTTTCAGTTCATAGCTTTGAGGGTCAAAAAAGAGCTGAAGGGAAGAATTTGTCTCCTCAGGACCAAAACCATAATGAATCCTTTTTTTCTGTGCTATATAGCAAGTGGTGGTAGCTAGGTTTCGTTCTTTTCCTCCCTATTCTGTGAGTAGATGAAGTATGGAAACACCTGGGGAGATGAGGAGAGCTATAATCTTGTGTTGCTGAAATCTCAAACTTTCACTTTTTACCAGATGGATAATTAGAGCACATTTTAAATAGATTCGTGGTATTCTCAGGCCCTGTTGTATGATTATTGATACAAGATTTGTGTAGCAAAGGAACTCAAAATACTTACCAGTCAATTAAATATTTGCATTGAAGAGATGTATATGAAGATTGCCAATTTGGAATTTAAAGTGTGAATCTTGTAGAGGGATATGTAATGTAATATGTAATGGGAAATGGTTTAAGAATAGAAAACATTAGTTGGAAAAAGGAAAATGCTTCTCTGAGGAGGGTTGTTTTGGGGGTCAGTATTTTCTGTCATTTTATTCCCTCTGTGGGCTCAGTTTATGAGCAGGATGTTTTACATAATAGAATTCTGGACTCCCTTCTTGGTTGTTGATATTCCGCTTGAGTACACTCAGAGGATATCAATGATGACAACTGGTTATTTCTTCAATGCATGGATTATGATTATATGTTGTTTTATGGTTATTATCCAGTTTTTGCAGAAAATGTTTTCCCATCCAGAAGATAGCAAAAGTTGGACTGACCTAGTAATTGTTCTTTACTATATTTCCTTTGGGCTCTTCTTCAACTGGTTGGATCTGAGTTGTTTTAAATATAATTAGACCATCATAAATCGCTCTGGGTTAGTTCACATGTGACATCATCAAGGAGACACAGTGGGATGATTAGAATATACTTTTGGACACTGTATCTGTAGCTATGTTAACTACTTTATCATGAAAATAAAGTTTGTAAACAGTAGTCTTTACAATGCGACAAGTTAAAATATATTGCACCCTGATATAGATGTTCAGCAAATTAGATTTTCATAGTGCTGATTACATTTGCCACAAAGCTGATGGCCGTTAGCTAAAGAAAAAGCAACATATTTTATTTTAGTGAGCACATCTCGGAGTACTTGTAATTTAGTAGGGCCACCACACTTTCTGGGCAGGCTATCAAGTAGGATGTTGTAATGATTTGCATGACTACTATAGTAGATGGAAAAATGTAGCTTGTGTTTGTAGTTGTTCCATTAAAGTCTTGCGTGATGTGTGCTCCTTTGGTGCTCCTCAGAGAGCTGTGTCATACTCCTAGAACTCCTAGAGTTCTGTCTGGTGAAATCAAGTAACTATATACCATTTAAAACCTAGCGAGTAATTAAATGATGAGACAAAGGGAAGACTAAGAAAGGCAGATAACCAATAGTATCCTGAAGTTATCAAAACAGAGCTCTTGCCAAGGACCTTGAAATTCATCTGATTCAGTTGCTGGAAAAATGCCTGAATTAAAAGTTATCCTATGAAGACCAAGAAAATAGAGCCAAATTCTGGAACTGTACAGTTTTCTCCCAAAATGGGCATTAATGCTGCAAAAAACGAATAGGGTGAACAACCCCTGGCCCCGTGCTTGGCCCCCTACAGTAGGCTCTATCTGCCAAAAAAAGATGGAATAGAAGATCATACACTGAGTGAGGAGGAATGGGAAGGAGAAGTTGGAAAAGGAGGGTGGTTGGAAAATAGAAAACTCATAGGCTCTGCCCCCTGCCAGCACTGAAACGCTGGAGTGCAGCTCCCCTTGTCTAGCACCTGTTGGCAGCTATTGGAGCAGTTTATATGTTCTGGGACAGAATCATGATAGAAAAAATTATATAGCCTGTGTTCCCAATGTGACGTGATTTGGCCTTATTTTAGAAGCCATTCGTTGGCAATAATTAGAGCAATAAATGTATTTGTTGAGAAAAAAAAAAACAACAGCTTTTGATTTTTAGGAAAAAATAAAACAAATATTAAATTACTTGATTTTGAATGACTCTCCTTACTACTAGTATTAATATTCTTTGGCTGAGATCACCTATGTTGTCTTCCATTTATCTAGAGCTGAGAAAAAAGAGTGTTGTATGAAGTAGAAAGAAAATAAGAGAAAGGAATTGTTGTAAATATTAACTTGATACTGTCACCCAAACACAGCAGCAAGAACTTTGGTGTAGAGGTTATCTGGCCATTTTTATATTTTGCAAGCTTTATATATTTGAGCAGAATGATACAAAAGTAGGAGAATTACAGATGTTAAAATTGTCAGTAAGTATTTTATGTCAGGAATTCAATTTAAACATTTTAACATCTTTACAAACTTTCATTTAAAGTGTTGCTCGAAACATTTAATTGATAATGTTAGCTAATGCTTTATGTCCTCACTCTGTTACTAACTCAAAAAAAAAATTAGGTTTGCCTAAAAAAATTGCCATCCTTTGTTGTTATAAAATAGATTATTCTTTCTTAAGAGAAATATATAACAATTATAAATCATAAATGTATTCGATATGTAAAGAGTATTAAGCAGAAAATAAATGTTTGGGTTTTTTTTAAATATCGGCATTTCTTGTATGCTGAGCTAGAAATCTGTTGCTCTTATTGGTTAACTGTCCTTTGACTTTAATGAGAATTTTCCCTCTACTAATGCTTTAGTTCAGTGTAAAGGGCTTTCTCAGGAAGTACCTGTACTACTCTGGAAGTTTGGGTAAAGTTGAAATAGCAAGTAGATATTTTTTTTTTAATTTAATCCGTTCTTATCTAAACTTAACCCCCCCACATACACAGTTTGCTTGAAATACTTATTAGTTCTAAAATAATTTAAATTTGAAACTTTTAGCCTTCATTGGATTTAGATTCAGTAATGAAAAAATAAAGTTTCTGATGCTGCAGTGTACGCTATCCAGGCAGAGCCTGCTTCCTGTGTGAAGCCCTCCCAGAGTCTTTCTCCCCCAAGTCTGCCGAAGAATAGAGCCAAAATGCAAATTCCATTAGTCAGTCATTTGTGTATGGAATATTTCAAAATGAGATTTTCATTGTATGTTAGAGCAATTTCTCTGCCTTGCATGGAAAGAGAAATTGGTTGAGTAGCAGAAATAGAGAAGCTCTAAAAGTTCTTCCTGGGCAACTAATGCTGGGGAACATCAGCAAAACTTGGGTGGTAAACTTCTGGACTCTTCATGAAGTGTCAGGTGGATGAAAAAAGTAATGGAACCAATTTTGAAGCTGCTGTTGGCAGGTGCATTTGAAATCTTCCCGATCTCTTCTTTCTCGCCATACCTCCCTTGCTGTTCACACTCTCTATTTTTGCACATGGAAAGTCCACAGCATGTAAATTTAAGTGCTTATGATGAGTGGTGGAGCAGATAGAGGGGAAGCCAGGATTATGCATCAGCACCAGCACAAGCACAGGCCAGGCTGAAGACCAGTAAGGCTGCAGCTCTGATAGCTCAGAAATCAGCTGTCATTTTAACATCATATTCATCTGATCCCCCAGCACTGTCTTGTACAATAGTAGTGTCTTTAGGGATTGATCTTACATGATAAAGAAGCTGGTGCCAACCAATGATCTGTTTAGGTTTTTGCTTTACTTTTCAAACTACAAAAATTATTGGAATCAATGGAAATTAAACTATTTGTACAAATGTTTATTTGGCCTTTTTTATTATTATTTTATAGGTCTTGTAGAAATTTGCCTGATGCATCCCCTTGATGTAGTGAAAACAAGGTAAGATTCTGCTTGAATGGGTTTTGTTGACGCTGGGAGATATCCAAATTAGAAGCTGTCAAAAAATAAAAATAAAAATAACTTGTGCCTTTAATGGCATTTGTATTTACTTACCTGTATCTACAGCGTTTGACAGGTGGAATTTGAATAGCATGACACATTTCTGATTAGAGTTCATCTAAAGGTGTTAAGTCTGTTTTCTGACATGTATTTTCAATATGTCATAACATGTAACAAAATCCTGTAACATGGAGATGACTTTAGTTAAAGTCTCTTACTGTGCGTATCATTTGCACTAATGCAGTTGGGAGATACCACATTGCCTTCAAAATAATCTTCACACGTATTTGAATTTTGATAAAAATAATAAAATAAAATGTTCCATATTGTTTCTATAAGCTAAGTAACTTCATGCTTTTTTATCTTTTTATCTGCTCCTTATTTTCTTTTCTGAATATTTGTGCTTAGGTAAGTATAAACGATAAGGTGACCTGGAAAATTCGAGATTTTTTTAATGTTGATTGTTGAGATGGAAAAATAATACTTTCGCTCTAGTT
Source organism: Tapera naevia (assembly GCA_033556795.1). Classification (NCBI taxonomy): domain Eukaryota; kingdom Metazoa; phylum Chordata; class Aves; order Cuculiformes; family Neomorphidae; genus Tapera; species Tapera naevia. The sequence continues at coordinate 13,613,923 of JAUMJJ010000023.1, read as the reverse complement.
TCTTGAATATCTTTTTGGTTTTCTATACTTTTTAGTTTTCATATTGATTCAGAAGTGAGTGTTACCATACATAAAAAGCAAGCTAGAGTGCAGAAGCATTCAATAAGGAGGAGAAAACTTTTCATGCCGTGTGTGTTACACACAATCCCAATAACTACCATTTACTGCTCCTGGAGCTCTGTCTAGCTCTCAGTCATGTAGGCAGAAGAGCTTCACTGGGGGATCAATCAGCCCCAAACAATGATGAAGACAGCTGTTGTTCCTAGCATATCCTTGAAGCACTCAATTATGACTTGAGATTCTAGTTCCAGTTAGCCAGCCTGTGAGCTTGTTACACATGTATTTTTGGCTTCTGTTTAAATCACATTCTGGGGTTTACCTAAGACCTTGACATACACTTTTCTGCTGCATGCATGTTGTTTCAAGCGTCTTCTATGTACTTCCAAGTATCACTGAGACCTTGTTTTAAAACAAGATTTACATTAAAAGATTGAAACTACAGACTTATTCATCTCTGTGCCTCCAGTCTTGTAATAACTTAATACATGTCCTTAGAGTAATTCATGATTCAGAACATGGCACGTATAATATATCATAAAAAGCATTAATTGCAGATCTATTCTGATAAACTGGCAATCAACAGATATACTTTATCTTTCTGATAGAAACCACACATGCATTGGACTCCCAGAATACAAGGACACATTTCCTCAATTATATTCTGGGTTTTACTGGGTTTGTCATACTTTCTGTAGTGAAAATGCTAATCAGATCTGAGATCCAGAAATGGAAAGCATTAAACAGGGTATTGTGATGTTTGTGAAGCTGTATCAATATAAAACCAAACCAAACCAAAACAAAACCTTATAAACAAATGAAACCCTTTAAATGTGAAATCTGAGTACGTCAACAATGGAATTTAAGAAGAAATCAGGAAAAAAGAAGAGTAGGTGTGTAGGATAAATCAGATTATGGATCATGGTGAAACCAAGGGGCTGAAACAAGTAAAAAAAGCCATTAAGAAAGTTTCTTCATTTGGAGAAAATTCAAGTGAAGTTAACTCGGCTCTTCCGTTGAGTTAGCTGCAACTCTTTGCAGAAGTGGGCAGCACCCAAGTTTAGTTTTTCTGTGTTTTATTGATGCAGATGTATTCAGAGATATTACACAGATGTTGCAGTAAGTTTTCTGCAGATCTTGGCAGATGTTAGTACTTGAAAATACTTGCATTTTGAAGCAAATGACAACACATAGAGTAAAATATCCCTTTGATCTCATCTATCATTCCATTCTGTATTCCTAACATCATATCACTTCCTTTCATTTTGTAATGGTCCCAGTTTACTCTAGCAGATTAATTCTTTGACAGCCTTGGAGAAGTTCAAATGAAATATTTTTTTTAATTCTGAAATTTGGATTTAGTATGTTTTCTAATACATTTTCATTTACCTTATTCCTTTGTTGCAGTTACTCTTTTCAGCATGGTACTGATAATCTGTCATTTGCTAACCACTGCCAGCTAATACAGTTTTGGTGGTTTGTTGTTGTTGGGGGGGTGGGATTCGATGGTTAGGTGAAAGGATGTATAAAAGCACCATTTGTTGCTTAGTTTTTATGGTGTTTTGTTTTTCCTGGCATTTTTCTATAAAGTGTTCTTTGGTGGAAAGAGTCCAATGACCTTTTCATATTATGTGATCTAAGTCAGCACTCTGAAGTTTAGGGAAGATGCCGTAAACTCACGTCTAGGGGACTGGTGGTTTAGCATCTTTGCTTTGTTGATTTGTGTGTATGTTTTTAATAAAAAAATGGAGAAAATAAAGTTCCTGTCAGAGATTATTTTGAAACCCTGGAAAATTGTTGGCTGTTTTGTGACAACATTTTGCAATGTCTTTTCTGTGTTTAGTAATTTTCTATTATTCTACAGTAACAATGCTAGACTTGTTTATTTCCTCACATCAAGGGACGAAATATATATGCATGTTTATAAACTCTAGACAAGCCAAATCCTTAACGGAATGTTCTTTTTGCTAAATGTACATTTGAAAATTGTTTTTATTTGTTAATCTAATCTAATCTAATCTAATCTAATCTAATCTAATCTAATTTAATCTCATCTCATCTCATCTCATCTCATCTCATCTCATCTCATTGCATCTCTAGAATAGAATAGAATAGAATAGAATAGAATAGAATAGAATAGAATAGAATAGAATAGAATAGAATAGCAAAGATCACTGTTTAAGAAATTCATGTGAGGGAGCTAACCAGATGGAGACCCATTGTTTTACTCTATTAATCCCACTCATTCTTTGGAATAAAGCTCTTTTTCAATTACAAGGTGTACTAGTAGAGTTTCTGATGAAAGACTGTTAAAAAAAGTGTGCTAAACTTTTAATGTGTCGGTATAACAGAGATTCTGTTAGCAGTTTTATTTATCAGTTACCCTTATGATTAATTTAGCCATCTGTAAATCAAATAAAATATTGATTCTCTATTCTTGTCCTCCTAAATGTCAATGTTATAGAATTCAGTAAGGTTTTCTGTGTATACCAATGTATGAGGAGGGAGAGCAGTAGCAAGTAACAGTTTTCTGGTATAGGTATAGTGAAGACACGTAGAAGGTTTACTTATTAATCAAGAAACCTGAATGATCTTTCTTTGCTGGAGAGTGAGGAGAGTCTGGATAAAGAGTGAGTCTGAGTCTGGATAAAGCATTGATTTTGCTTATTTTGACCCTTTTTTAGGTCTTACGTGTAATGCAAGCTGTAATGTCATTTTCATCCATCAGACTTATCAAAGGATGAAAAGGGGAATGCAAGGTCATGATAAGTAGGACAAGACATACTTTAAAATTAAAAATCGTTAAGTGCTTTCGAGCTAGAGCTGGTCCTTTGCATCCTACTGGTAGATATTTGGCTTAAGCAAAGGTACAAAATTCAAAACTGAATAATATTTTATTGTTGGAAAATTGATACTTGTGCAGCTGCACATAGGTGTAATTGGTGAGTGAAAGGAAGAGAACTACAGGGAGTTATCTGAAGTCAAAGGAAGGCTAATGCTGTTTGAGGGATCAGTCAAGCAAACCTGACTGATGCATGGAGGATGTTACTGTGGCCTCTCTGATGGCTCCAGTTGTGTTCTGATGTGGTCCTATAGGCTTAAATAGCTGTTTTTTTCAAAAAAAAAATGTTCATTTTTAGATTTTCCCTACTGCTGTGTTGCTGGCATAAAAACGGACATTTTCAGGAGCTTAATAATTTCCAAACTACTGAGCTAATGTAGTTTTCCTTGCTATTACATTTTAACACCTCAAAAAGAAATGCATGTAACCAAGAATGATCCTGCAAAATTAGAACTATAACTAGAAATTAAATTTTGACTTACAAAACTCGGAACTCAGGTTTGTAAGTTAATTAACTTTATGTGTGCTTTCTCTTTTTCATTGATTATCAGCAATATTGATACAGCTGGATTTTAGTGACTCTGCTGTTCTTGAAAATAAAAGTTGCCTGTGCAGGTATTCATACAAACTGAGAAACATATTAATGTATTTTAGTAGAAAAAGTAATTTTGCTTGTGACTTGGTGTTGTGTAGTTAGGAAATGGAAATCATAATCTGTAACTTTTTTTAACATGAAATGTTTTAATAGAAAACATATATGAAGAAGTATATATTTGAGTGCTTTCAAATAATAGAGAAAAAAATAATAAGACACCACCAAAAAATTTTAAATGCATAACACATCTGAAAAGATTTTTAGCTGAAAGTCCCGTGAACTGGAAAAATGTTTTGTGGATTAGATGAATCAGTTACTTATCTGTTTCATTTTGGCAGTAATTTGACATCACTATATGTTTTGAGACAAATATTTGAAAGAAAGATGGTTTATTTCATATCAGACCAATACAAAAACCTGCTCCAGATCAGTGTTGACTTCAGTGGAGACAGATTAGTTCATATCACTTGAGGATTAAGGGTTTTTACTTCTAGGCAATGTATTTGAAGAGTGGTAAATGTTATTTTAAGCCAGCTACCATCTAGAAGACTTGGAGAAAGTCTAGTTTATTATTTTATCAGAAGAATAATCCGGGTAACTTGTGTCCTAACAAATTAAACATGTATTCAACAGACAGTGTATTAGTAGTTCTCTTGTTAATTCAAATAATGACAGTTCCAGGTTATTTTAAACTTTTCTGCTCTTTATTTACACAATCTCTTCTATTTTCAGACGTAATTATATCTTCATAACACAGTCTAACATTGGGATTAGCGTGCAGTTTGGAAAGAAATGCCTGAGAGACTCAGAAGGCATTCTTTCAAAAGCATTTTCTTCAGTTTATCAGGAGAATAAGTTAATAAGTATAGCTTGTTTTCCTGATCAACCTATTCAACCTCCCTGTTTTTTTTCTTAAAGCTGTTTCTCACCTTGGGCAGAATCTAGGGAAGATGCATTCCATGTTGCTTTTACTTTAACACTTTTTGCCATAGTTCACTGTTAGATCAGAATCTTCCTGTGATCTGACTTTTCATCTTATGTGTGATCCCAAATATAAGCATTAAAAATATCAGGACAACAATTCACCTTTGAAAATTTGGAGAAAGTTTTCATCTAGTCATGATAGTCAGGCAGAAAAGGACCTGGGAGTGCTGGTGGACAGGAAGCTCAACATGAGCCAGCAGTGTGCCCAGGTGGCCAAGAAGGCCAATGGCATCCTGGCCTGCATCAGGAATAGTGTAGTGAGCAGGACCAGAGAAGTTATCGTCCCCCTGTACTCGTCACTGGTCAGGCCTCATCTTGAATACTGTGTCCAGTTCTGGGCCCCCCAATTTGGGAAAGATGTTAGGATACTGGAATGTGTTCAGAGGAGGGCAACGAAGATGGTGAGGGGGCTGGAGCACAAGCCCTATGAGGAGCGACTGAGGGAATTGGGGCTGTTTAGCCTGGAGAAGAGGAGGCTCAGGGGAGACCTCATTGCTCTCTATAACTACCTAAAAGGAGGTTGTAGTCGGGCAGGGGTTGGTCTCTTCTCTCAGGTGACCAGTGGCAGAACCAGAGGGCATGGACTTAAGCCTTGTCAGGGAAAGTTTAGACTTGATATGAGGAAAAAATTCTTCACTGAAAGGGTGATTGGCCATTGGAATGGGCTGCCCAGGGAGGTGGTGGAGTCACCGACCCTGGAGGTGTTTAAGGGGAGACTGGATGAGGCACTGAGTGCCATGGTTTAGATGATGGTTGGTGTTAGTGTTGGTGTTAGTGTTAGGTTATAGGTTGGACTTGATGATCTCAGAGGTCCTTTCCAACCTTGTGATACTGTGATACTGTGATAGAGATTTTATTGTTTGCCACTCTTTCTGCAAAAATCTAAATCAATGTCATAGATCTAAAGCCCCAATTTTAGTACATAATTTGGGATTTAAGTCCAGATTTTACCTCTGCATTACAGACCCATTTCTAGCTAGCAACTGTTCTACTGATTTCTGTGCATGTTTATGCATTTTGTTCCTTTGTTCCAATTCTGTATTTTGGTCTTATTAAAAAAGTTCAGCTTACTACATGTGTTTCCGATCTCATTCCATCTGTTGTTTTGCAAGAGCTACTTCCTTTATATCATTAATTCCTCTTTGATTTCTGGTCTTTTTTGTTTGAGTGAGCGGTAGTGGAGCCTGTTTCTGAAAAAATGTTGGTTTAAGGAAGAGTTCATTGTCCTTATACAGTGTTGCCATTTCCAAATGACCATAGCTCATTTGATTTGCATCAGGCCACGTTATGTTCATGTTACTTTATGCAAACGGCTCTTGAAAGGTCTGTAACAGTTTTAAGCAGAAAACAATCTTCCTGTCATGGGAAAATTATCAGGATACCGAACTGTATTGAAATGAACAGTTGAACCTCAGAATACTTAGAAAAAGAAAGAGTTTTGGCCAATGAAACTCTTCATTTAATTAATTCTGAATTTTGGAAGTTTTCACTTCCATTTTTTTTTCCTTTAAACTACTTTTAAGAAATTTTGAACTCGGAAAACTGAAATTTTGGGTTGAAAATGTAGAGAACAACATCGTTATGTAAAAGAAGTGTATAAAAATGTATTGAAACTGATAGTTTCCTGAGAAAAGCTTTTTTTGTTTTGAGGGAAAAAAAATAGTAAAAATAATCCCTGACAAACTCAATAATGTTCTTATTTTGACCAAATGTCAAGACTTTTCTCCGAGATTACTTTTACTTGATTTATCAGTTGCCTTTGGCACAATTTTTCGTGGGGCTTGTGTGCGTATTTTAGCTTATACTCTGGTTTTGGCATTTGAATTTCAGCATTGAAATACTTCAAATATTCCCGTACAGATCCAAGTTTGATATAATAAGTTATCTCAAGTTTACAACAATCTGGATGTAGATCCAGGGCTCTCTAATCTGCTCTTTGTTTTGCTTCTCTATACGGTTGGCTAGGAATTAATAAGGGCACTCAGGCTAATTATGCCTGCTAGATATATTATTTCAAATTAAATCCTTCCCTGAATTAAAGAACAATATTGATGTACACTGTTAAATGGATGCTCTCATTTGCAGTGTTGTTCAAAGTGATTTTTGTTCCTATGTGATTCTTTTGTTTTCTTAGGCATGCTATATGTGTATTTTATAAAGAGCATCAAGATCCTTTGGGATAAAAGGAGCAGTATAAATGCAGCTTCATCCTCTCCTCATGTGATACTGTGTTACTTGTGATCAAACAGCAGAACTGCTTAATAATATTGCTATTTCAAATTAGTACAGATTTTTGTAAGAAGTATAGCATATATTGTTACTTGATTTTATAATAATCCTATCTATTCTTTGATAGAAACTGTATTTATGTGTCATCAAATCAGACTGTCAGAGATCTCTTCTCTCAAGCTTTTCCTTCATTTTGATCAAGTATTCTGCAATATACTCTTTTTTAATGGATAGTAGGTGCTTTTTTAAACGACTGAAATACCATAAAATAATAAGTTCCGTTTGACAGAATGGCATGATTGTACCATGCTTTGAGTTACATGTTATCTGTTCCATTTCACTGGCCATACCAAAACTACCCTCAGTGTCTTGAGTCACACCTGAGCTGTAACAGCCTGGACTCTAAAACACACCAAATAAGCCATGTCCAGCTTCAGCATGCTTGAGATAGGATAATAATCTCTATTTTCCTTTTAAAGAATCTTTTTCTTATTTCTGAGGGTTTTAAGTCAATGAAATTGACTATTATATTGAATATTATCCGATCCACTAGTGACAATCCTTTTGACTATGCAGCATGTAAACATGCATTTGTTCTCTTAATGTTATGCTTGTTATTTTATTTCCAATTCAAACAATGAGCTAAAATAGTTCATTTCAGGTCCCTTTAATTCACATTTTGCTTTCATTCTAATGCCATACTAAAATATTCTTTCTGTGTTTGGATTTCCAGTGCTTACAAAGTTCATGTAAACATTTCCTGGCAAATACATGGGCAGAACTTGTAACATGTCAAAAACCCGAGGGTTTCCCTTCTATAATCTGCATTGATGTATTTACATGTTTTAAAAATAAATTTACGTAGACATATTTGGGTGTACTCGTACAGCATCTTCCTTCAAAAACAAAGTGAAGTTTCTTCATATTTAAGTTCCCTAGCACTGGAAAAACCTGCAGCTTATTAGCTGTGTCCTCGTGATGCAGTTGCAAGAGGGTGGTGTGGATTGTGTTTTATGATTTCACGGGCTGCATATTGTGCATTTGCAGTTTAAATCCAAGAAAGCTCTTCGTTTTTTTCCTTCCTTTTTTTTTATCTTAATTTTATGAAAATATTTCCTTTCATAATATGAGGCTTCTAATAACTTGTGTCTGGAAAGTATATACGAATGTGACAAGAGAGCTCCAAAACTGTAATCTTGGGGAAGAAGCATGACATGGGTTACAGATATAACAGAACAATTAATTTTTCATTGCACTGTCTGATGGGGGAAAGGAAGACAAGAGAGAAAACTTAGGACTAAATGTCCTGTAAGATATATTTATTGCACTGTTGGCTGCTTCTCTAGTTAGAACCTACCAAAGAAATAAGAGACAGTGTAGAAACATGGATTCTTGTTGTAGTGTCTCAATATTTCTACAGATAATGATGACATTTACGTGAGTCAGAAACTATGACCAAACCTTCATGACAAAAATGACATTCAGTTTGAAACATTTTGGATACGTGAGTATCCAGATCTGGAATGACAGATCTGGAAAATTATAGCCATACTTGTGTAGAAAATAGCCTGTAGTATTATAGTGTGTGCTATGGTTTGTATTAAACACAATAGATGTGTTTAATTGTTTTATTTGTTTGGAATCCCACAGTCTGAGGATATGCCATTGTATTGCTGTCAAAAAAACAATGAAAAAAGGACTTACTATAACTTATTACAATGTAAATTTTTTTGAGTTATGTAAATTGCCTCAGTACCCCTTACACTGGAATAGTGACAAAGAAATGGTGTTGAGAGTCTTAAGAGTCTTAGCATTCAGTATAATGTGGGCTATCTTGTACATCATTTATGAGTCTGATTTATTTATATTGGACATGGGAGATCTAGTCACCTAGTCATCTGCTAGTTCATGGCAACAAGGAGTGGTACTAAAATTGCTAGCATTTTATCCAGGGCAGTACTGGAGACAGTTTAGACCACTTCAGTAGTACCAGCACTTAAATATCACAGCCAGTTTCCAATTGAGGTCTTAAAGCCTGTGTCCATCATGTCCTGCCTCCTGCCACTACTGTACCAGCACTCAGAAATCCCCATCCTGGTGCTGAGTTCAGCAGCCCTCTCCCTCTCTGCTTTCCTCATCCCTGCCTCTGTTAACTGCTTGGCCCAAACTACAGTTTTTCTCCACCCTATTTTAAAGTGTGCCAGGTGACAAGCTCCCTCTAATTCCCTTGGGAGACTCCTGCATAGCATATTTCTCACAGACAGAGAGTATTTTCTAGTGTGTCAATACTTCCATTATGCAGCTTCATCCCTAACAACTACCTACACCTCCCTTACTGTACATTTTCCCCTTTCCTTTATTTACAGTAGATTCATGGCATGCCCCCATTTTCATTGTCCCAAGCCTAAATTAGTGATAGACAGTTAAAGAAGCTCTTTAAATAATCTTTTCTCTCTATCAATCCTGTATTTAAAATATGACTCAAGTGAAAACATGAGGGATAAAATGGAATGACACCAAGAACGGAAAGCAGAAAGTGGAGGGCTAAGAAGTGAGAAAGTACATGGGATTCTATTTGCAAGAAAAATATGTGCTGAAAATAAGTATTTAAGATGGGAATTGGGGAGTGGAAATGAACAGATGTTAGCACAGTTACAAAAGTAGTCTGGAGACAAGGAAATGCGATAGTTTTAAAATGTATGCATTTTAAAGTAAGATTTTAAATAAGGATTAAGCAGCTGGGAAAGGTTACGTAGGCTACAACGGAGACAGCTATGGCGTACATAAAGTTTTTTTACAACAATATAACAAAGCAGCGAGTTGAGTTATTAACAGATATTAATGATTTGTCAGTGGTATAAAACATTAAGATCACATTCAGGTTAGACCATGGTCATGCCTGAATTCTCCATGGACAAAAAGTTTACATTAGAACACTGTCATGTCTGATTTCTAACCATAGACGGAACATGCTTAAAATAAAACAAGCAAGGAACTACTTTGGTAAAAAAAAAGAAAAAAAGTAGTCAGTGGGGAGGGAACCTATGTTTACTTTTATTAGTATTTGGTCATGTAGCAAAATGAACGGGAGACAGTTTAAGTATGGAAAATGACTTTTGAAGATCTTCACTTGCAATAAGCAGAAAAGAAATTTTCTACCTCTTTCCATGACTTTTTTTTTCTTGCTTGTTTTTGAACTAGATTTTAGAATCTATGGATACAAGAAAATAAATCTGTATATGTTGGACGATGTAACTGGAGTATTGCCAATAATTCTCTCAGAGAAGTTGGCCATTAATACTGTATTTAATATGTCCCTAAAATAACTACATTAGGCCAGTAAGCGCCAAGTAAATCTCTAAATAAATAAAAAGAGAGATAATATCTTTATGAACTATGCTTTTTTTATGTTTTTACAAGGGGATGCATCGCTGTGTATTCTATGTCTAGAGGGGGTTTTGAGAAACAAGAGTCTTCATGTTGAGTAGGATGCAAGTAAAATACCATCTCAAAAATAATCTTGGCACAATAGAGCTGTCTTGAATTTTTTCTCAAGGGAGTGGAAAAAAAAATCCCTAAGGAAATATTTGCAAATTTTTAGCTGTTGCAATGTTGTAGTAAGCTGATGACTCCCTGGTGAGAAGGCAGTGGGTTAGATTGTGCTTTTACAACCCAAATTGAGCCAGGGGCAGAGCTCAGCAGCACACAGAAGGAATTGTGCCTCAGAGGTGCTGTGACCTTCTTGGTTTTCCCTTATCCGAGGACTGGATTGTTGATCCATAGCAATACTAAATTCTTTTACCTACAGAAGTACTGCCATTCCGTATATACTTTTATCCATTTCCCTAAATCTGGAGCTGAGGCAAAACAGTGCCTGAGAATTCCCTGTGTGCTGGCTGCCATGTACATGTCTGTAGTGGAGTCGTTAAAAAGCACTGCAAGTGCCTAAATGTACGTGATGTCGTTCAGAGAATGTAACAGAGAGAAGGGAGATATAATTTTGAGAGTAACACATGATGCTACCCATCTAACATCTGCCCAGATGTAGCAACTTAGATCAGGATGGTTTCTTCCAGGAGATGCGTTGGGTACTTCTTTCTTTAGCACATTACTGAGCTGCATCAACTCAATGCAAGGATCAGAGAAGCATCAGAGATAGTGCAAGGGAGGAAGGAGAATGAGACAAATGGGAATTGGGTTGGGAAGAGTACCTGTAGACAGCAGCAGGTCTTTATTTTGCTGTCTCATGATAGTTTTCTCTGATTTAGCGAGTCACAAACTGGAGGGATCGAATTAAATACTTCTGAGAGTGCTGAATTAGAATACATATTAGGAAAGGAAAAGCAAAAAGGAAAAAACTTTTTTGCCTTTTTTTGTATCTTAGAAAGAGGTGAATGAAGGCACATTTCATTTGAAAATGTGGTTACACATTTTACATTTGTGCCCTTGACACTTACACCGCCATACAGTGGCAGTTGAGGGAGCTAGCACAGTGGAAAACTGATCAATTAATCATTTACTGATTAATTTACTTGTTTTTCTGAATTGGTTCCTCATGCAATGGTGTAACAGGCCATACCAGGATAAAGATGGGGTCAACCCAGACAGGTCGTCAGTGGCAATCACCAAACTAAAGGAGTACATGAAAGGCATGTGTGTATACACTGTCATTACAGTGGAGTATGATGTTACTGTTAATCTGGTGAGAGGGTGATCTGACACTACAAATGTATCCTGCTCCTGGTTCCTTGCCACCCAGCTTCCATGTCTAGTGGATGTAGTATGGTCACACCATTTACCTTATGTCAGATCTAGCAATTGCAAAACTGGGGGAAAAATTGATCCAGCTTCATTATATATCAGGAAACAAAGGTATTAAAAAAAATTGTTTTCTAGTGGCTGCATACGGTTAGAACAGCTCTGTTGTAATGCAAACCTGCATCCTAATCAAAGATGCATACATATTTATTTACTATGTCTCTAATTTAAATATGAACTTTCATTTGTATGATTGCCATTTTTTTTAATTTCATCTGATAGTGTTTATAGCATTATATCTTCTCTTAGAATATGAGGTCAAGTTAGTATCGACAGAAATGTTCCTCTGAAGGTGTAAGTTGAGTTCCACCACAGAGGGAATAAAAATAATTCAAGAATGTTATGTAGACAAGGCTTTCCTAATTTAGCCATTGAAAGGTGAATTTTCAAATGACTAGCAATGCATCCTTTTCATAGTTCTTCTTTTTCTTACTGAATTGTTTTATTTTTCTGAACAATTTGACCTGTCTAAGAAATGAAACGGCTTACAATTCCATTGTTACAAAGCTAAAGTGTTGTAACAATGTCATATGTCTCAGGAAATTTAGAAATATACTGCAGTTAAGTTTTCAATTTCTTGAGATAAAAAATTACAATATTGCAGTTTAAGGATGCTCCTCTCTAGCAAGACTCCTGCTTAGAGAAGCTGTAAACCTTGTTGTAGTTTCCCATGGGCCTCTAGAACGTATCGTCCTAGGAGTAGACTAATTGGTATAGTTTGTGATGAATTTGTGAATTGAATCAGCTTGTTAGAAGGGTTCCATGAACATCAGAACTATTACAGATGAGGAAGCAGGACCACACAGTGAAAAAGGAGTAGGAACAAGGGAGAAGGAATTGAGAGTGAAACCTCCCTGTTTTGTTTTAGGTTACCTCTTACATTAGCTCAGCTGATTGTGGAACAGCTGAAGTCAGAGGCATCAAACAATTTAAATCATGGGTAAATTAATTCATGTTCTTCAGAATATTCATTTATTAGCTTTGAAAATTTAATTCATGTATCGAAATACTTTTCCAAAATTGAATGGATAAAGGATTCCTGAAGTTGCCTGTTAATAAAATTGCATAATATTGCAAAAATTGCTTGCTGTTATTGCGTGAGAAATGATTGCACATTACAAAAAGCTGTTGACTTTTCTGTGAAACATGTAATTAGGATTGAAATTTCATGTTACATCTACAGCAGATATAATTCATGGCTACTAAAAGGAAACTTACAATCCCTTATGCCAGCCCTGCATTCAGCAGATTCAGCTTTCTAACTTGGCCAAAAACTAATTAAATAACAATAAAAAAAAAAACAACTAAGCTTTCCAGCAAAGAGTATGTGTAGTTGGAGAGGGAGGAATACAGCAGGAATTCAATCTCTCTCTCCAGGCAGAGGTGGGAGTTTTTCATTCAGTTCTGCAGAGCACCATGAGAAAAATGGAACATGAAATGTTCTGCCCTAGCTAGGAAATGAACCTGGATATACAGATAAGTATGGGGCCATATATAAAACTTGTTCCCACAGAGAAAAGACATACTTAACAAAAAACTTCTGCTCCAGAATCATGGAACTTGGAAGTACACAGGGTATATCCTTGTCATCTTGCCGTACACTGGCCTAATGATCCTCTATCGACCATTGACAAGGGCAATAGATACTAGGATGCATGGCTTTCTCATCTTTTGTCATGTTATGCATAATATTAGAACAAAAATAACTGAGTCTAAATTCTCATGTAAATATATAAGGCCAAGAACTAGGTTTTAGGTTGCGGAGCACCCTTTCCAGTAGGTGGTGTGGAGGCAAAAAGCCTCCTAACTATCTTTACAGTAGAGCTCGGTCACTTTCTTGGATCAAGTGACTTATAAAGGCAAATATGATATAGTTGACTGTGATAACAAAGGTTGAGTTCACTGACTCAGCCAACCACTTTCAATCCACTGTTTGATTTGCATGAAAAATCATCAGAAAGGTAATAAAAGAATGATGATCAGTGTATCATGCTCATTTGCGTTCTGAGTCACGTGAAAAGCATCTCAACCATTAGAAACAACAAAATCCAAGAAAAATCGCACCTGTGGAATAAGGTAAATACTACTGGATATCTTCAGCTGGTTTTGCTACAGAATTTACTATACCTGAAGCCATTCCCTGATTAGTCAAAATTATATTTTAAGATCAGTTAAATGCATTAATGATGTCATTTCTACTTACTGACTTTGCAGTCTTTGTATAAGTGTATACAGCCGAAGTATTTATAGCTGATGAAGAGAAAGGGCAAAGTCTTATTCTTGTCTTTTTTGACAGCTCAAGGGACCTTGAGGGAGATTTTGGCTCTGGAAAATTTTCTTAATGAAACAGAAATCCGTAGGTGGTATATAGGCGGATTAATGACTCTGCTTCACCTGTTCCTCACAAACTCTTATATGGGAATAGGTAATTCTGGAAAGAAGTCAATGGTCAGAATGTCTTTTATACTTCAGTTTTTTTGTGGCTGCCAGGACAGACCCTTGTGACTAACAGGAATTCAGCATCAATTAGAACAACTCCCACAGTTGTGTTATATGTGCTGGAGCTACAACAGTTCCACTGTTCTTGGCTAGCCCAAGTACAGTGGAACTACACAAAACAGCTTTGAAAAGTTTGGCCCACAGTCCTTCCTCCTACTTAGACACATTGCTTAAGGGTAATGTAAACTTCAGTCTTGAGTGACAAATCATAAAACTGGTACAGCACAAGACGAATTCACAGGTGCTCTTGGAAGACATCATTTGTGTGATTGCATTGAGTTTTGGTTGATGTGAATAAATTGCCAGATGTCTTTGGAAAGAAGTTATTTTACTATCTGCAGACTTCTAAACAGAAATACTGGTGTTTGAAAGCTTCTGTTTTTGAAAAATAGACCAGGATTTTTATCCAGAACATAAAAAAAAACCTCAGAATAAACAGAACTCTGTCAGCTGAAGTTTTGATGAGTCAGATTTTAGAAAGCAGCATCAAATATGTTAGAAGAAAATGTCTTTTGGAGATATATCAATCATTAGAATTTTCAGGAATCTTTTCAGATTTCAAAAAGATGGAACCATTGCTTTGGAAGCTAGTGTGAAACTGCAGATAGAGGTACTGGATACTCCTTGTACTTCGTATTTTTTCAGCACTATGCAGGCAGTCTTTGCAGCATTCCTAAGAACACCATAATGGTTTTAACCCCTATTGAACATAAAAAAAAAGAGAGGAAGAAAACGGAAACATCTTCCCTTAGTCACAGAGCAAGGACTGAAATTCTCAGCCTCACACTTTTGTCAGAAGAGGTCTCCTAAAGCATAAGGCATACTAGGATTGCCAAGGATGTCCTGAAGAACAGCTCCAGCTGTCTTCTCCATCCTTCTGCCAGAGGTTACTGCTCCAGCAGAAGTGCTCCAGAGTGAAACTGTGGTGGTTCTTCATTTACTACAGCTTATAGACCATCAAAATTATTTGACATTGCTTCCATTAAAGCTAAGGCTGTCAGTAAAAATATCTGAGGGACGGCCCATTTTGTTCCTTCTGCTACAAAGTGGTGAGCTGGAGGAATATGTTGAGACAGGTGCGTGAAAGTAAGATCCCCTAAATTACGATATTGTTAAATCCATTCCACAAAGTCAGAATAATCAGTTACATACACCCAATATTGGTGGGTAATTTGGCATGACAGCATGAGATTTTTTTTGAAATTCAGGGTGATATATGTTCATGATTTTAAATACATGAGAAAAAGAGAAACATTTTTTTAAAGGATAGTTTAATTTTACCCTTCACTAGGGCACTGCCACAGAACTGTGCAGCAGCGTTCATACACTACTGAGCGTTGAAATAGGGCTGGAATACTTCATATGCTTTGCTCTGACAGTCTGCATAAGCTTAAACTCATGACATGGAGTATTTAAGCCAGAATTTTTCAGAAGTTCGGTTTTGATAAGTGTAAACTTTTGTATTTGTTGGAATTTTCCTCTAAACTGACAGGTGTTTTTCAAAGCAAAATTTCTCCCCTTTATCATGCTGGAATTTTTGTTTAACAGTGCTGTAAATGCATCGTCACTGTATTTGTGACCTCTATAAAAAGGATCTGTAGAAACTGTTTGAAAGTGTATTATCTGTTCTGTTTCTTAGGGACGGTGCATAATGTGGCTTAATTACCACTCAAAAACTTCTGACATGAGTTAGGCACATATATCTGTGATGGGTGGGTCAAATTCAAAGATTGTTTCATTGATGTGCAAGTTGCATAGTGTCCGGACACATAATCGAAGGCAAAGTTTTGAGTAAATAATTTCAGTGTGGTTATATTTCTTTTATCTGCAATACTCACTTCATGATATGCGTCTATACACCTAGAATTGCTAGACTGTCTGTACAAGAAACATCACATGTTTAATAAGAACATAAAATCGAGGATGGAGTTAATCTAGGTAATACTGACTTTTTTCTGTTCATGTGTTTCATAATTCTGTGTTTTGTAGTATTACAATATTTTGCCTTCTACACCAGTGTATTTTAGTACTTTTATTGTATGCTAAGTAAGTAAAGTACAAGTACTTAAAAGCATAGAATTTAATTGCACTTTGTTGTTGTAAATACTTCTGTAATGCAGAAGAATTACATTGACATTTTAATATGCTGTCACTTTAAGATACTGCATGAAGTGTGAACAGAGCACAGGCCCTTTTAACAGGTGTCTCTAATTGTTAGTTTGTTTCTTAGAAATAGCCATAATGTAAAATTTGGTGAAACATGTAGATCCAAGGTGTTTGGATCCTGCAACATGCTAACCAGGTTTTCCTTGGGCTGCTGGTAAAAACAAATTGGGCTGTGTAATTGATTTTTTTGTAAGTAAAGCTTTTATGTTTGCTTTGAGTTCAAACTCCATCTTTTTCTTGTTATTTTTTTGTCCCTTAGGAGGGATTGCAACATGGGCTTTTAGGAAAAAAAAGAGTTCAATGTATTAATTTATTTTAGCAAATGGGATGTTTCTATTACTTTCAGATTTTGCCAGTCTGCAACTGCAGAAATAATCGTGAAAAGAGTGAAAGTGAGATCAATTACATTTTCTTAAAGTATTTTTTTCATTAAATTTTCCAAGTGCCTATTATGTTCAAAAGGGAGTTCACGATTGTCTTGTTCACAGAATATTTGAAAAGCCCCTTGAAAGAAACAGATCCATCCAGAAAAAAAAAATATCTGGATTGTTGGATGAAATGTGCTTTAAAAAGTGGCTGAAAGAACATACATACAGTCTTTTCAGATTTTCGGTGGGATTACTACTAGTGCTGGAAATAGATTCAAAAATATCTTTAAAAAAAAGACCAGAATACAAACCTGGTAACAAAAGTTTATATTGGATTTTGAAAAAAAAGCAACCAGTTTTGTTACATAGCAAATGAATTGTGAATATGCATCTTCCACAAAGTTAACAAGATTTTATTATAAACAGTTATTTTTTTCCAATTTGGCAGAAAGACAAACTATATAAGTTCTTCAAAGTTATGTACTTATGATTTAGTGAACATTTCAAGATCAAATGTTTTACTAATTTTGCAAATGCATTTAGATTGATTGCAGAAAATTATGTAAGTCTATTTATTAGTTAAGCTGTAGTTAAAGTAAAGGAATTCTGATCAATTTGCTAAGAATTGCCTCCAGCTGTGCTGGTTTCCCTCATGTAGTTAAACAGAAGCTCACCATAGTTTGGTATATTTGTCCTCATTTTCATGGTCACTGAAGTAAAGTGTGATGGGCTCAGGGGCAGTCTTGTGTTCCTTGAGTATTCAGGTGCTAATCCAGAGAATTAATGAAAAAAATTCAAAGCCATTGGGAAAATATATATATTTATATATATATATGAATGTGTGTCTGAAATTAATATAAATTAATTATACATTTTATACATAAATTAAACATTTTAGTATCTATGAAGAAGCTGTGTAATAAATTCTTCTTTTCAAGATAGAATTGACAGAGTGAGCTCTGATCTGGAATAGACAATAACGTCGTCATCCTAGCACATAGCTAAGAAATAAGAGAACCAGTTCAAATTCCTCCTTTCCTGAATTGGAAGTCAGATTTGGACTTAACCTTCCCAAAAGCCACACAGATGCCTTGACCTATGAGTCTCTATAGCATAATTCTATATTCAAACCTCAGTAGCTACTCTAGTCAAGTTGAAAAATATGAACCGTGATTATGATATTTCTCCAATATGTTCATTTGCACACAAGGTTTAACTACAGACTGTGCTATAACTAAGCAAGAACTTCAATGGGTCTCTGTGAGATAGGCACTAATATCCTCTCATTTCTCTAATAACTACAACTCTAATCAAAACAACAAGATGGGAGACCACATTTTTGCTTTTCACAGGAAAAAACCTTCTGTCTCAGATGGATCTATTCTTAAAATGATGGCCATATGTACTTCTATGCTGTAGGTACGGAATCGTGCACACTCAAAGACACAGAATATTTTTATGTCTTGGGACTGTCCATGATGTATTCCTATACTTCCGCTCGGTGTGGTATGTGTATAATATGCCCAGCTACCAGAAGCTTAGCTGGCACTTCAGCTGTGGCCATCAAGAGTGTCATGCAAACTAGTATTATTCTTGAGGTTTTTCACTGGATCTCCTGTCAGTTGAACTGTAAGAAAAAAAATACTGAATCAGTCTTGCTCTTTCAAGATACCATTTCTCCTTGTAGGGCTGAACCTGGCCTGGTGACCACAGACATTTACTGTAGTATGTGTCTGTTTCGGCATCACCTTTACTCCCTTCAAACAAGTATGGTCCTGTTCTTCACACCCTTTCATATCTCTGTTCATTTCTTGACACATGTCAAAAGAATAATCTCCTTCCATACTTATTCTGTTTAAATCTTCAATGTCCTACTTAGGATCAAGAATTTTGGCATGAAATATATGAAATATATGGCTACTGCAGTGGAGGTCCTTTTACCTCTTATGGTAGATCCTCCACCCTAAGTCTGGCATGCTTTTGTAGTCTCCTGTCAGCAGCTCAACGTGGGTTTCAGCTTGGAGTATCTCATGATCATCAGTGGTGTTTAGTGGTTATCCTAAAGATATCCTTTTCTTAGGTCGTGGTGAAAAACATCATGATTAGGACCAGCAACGAGTCCATCTACCTTACCAGACTACAAGTTAGACTTACATATAGTGTTCAATTCTTGTGCTAGTAGAGACTCCTCCCTTCTGGTTTGGTGTTATTTCTGGAACCATAAGAACAGACAAGTACCTGTCAATAGTGAAAGTTTTCTAAACATTGTATCTTCTGTCATCCACAGATAGAGCTAGATATTCTGTATTTTCCTTCCCAATACAAAACGTGCTTTTAGTACAGATGTAGAATATATTGTACTAAGAGAATGTGTGCAATATATTTTAGATAAGTGATATAAAACTAAAGTAATGACAAGAACAGAATAGATGCAACAACTGACAATTTTGAAATATGTTAATCATAGAGTTTTGGGGAAATTTGAATATGGGTAATTAGTTTTATTCCTTTCTCCTGCAAGTGCAGTTATAGGTGCTATTGGTCACTTTTTGCAATGGCTTTAGACAGAGTAATGCTTCAATAAACAATCATGGTCATAAATTCCAACTGCACTATATATTTCTTAAGCTAGGTTTTAAACTAGTCTACTCTTTCTGATCCTCATCCCTGATATTTTTGCTCGATGTATCTTTAGTATGCTTTCAATTGTTGTTATTAAAGTTTTATCCTATGAGAAATTACTAGATAAATGTACTAGAAGAGGATTGTTCTTTTCTTCCTTCCCTGATTTTTGTGAAACAGAACTGGTTAACTTTATGGAGAAAACACTGACAGAGCTTAAACTTTCAAAGATTAAAGATCACTTGAGCTAAGATTGACTGTGCTGAAAAGGTATGTGCATGGCAGTTTGGAGTGAGTGCCCTGTCTAGGAAGAATTTTTATTTTTGCAATTAAGATAAAAATATCTATTTTCTGAATCACTCTTCCTAGTATAGCTTGCTAAAGTTAACTAAAGCCAGAAGACTAAACATCTTAAAATCAAATCAAATTACAGGAAATACTCCCACAGTGTTCGTGAGATAATTCAGTGGGATTTTCTTTTGAAATTAACCCATCGTTAGTACTTTATCAGAATCATCTAGTAGGTAATGTAGCCAAAAATACTGCCAAAGAAGAAATTGTTCCACCCAGATTACAGGTATGTATCTGAAACAGAGAGGGTATAGCCGTGCAGTGTATATGAAATATCTCATGACACAGAGCGCGTGCTGCATTTATTGTTGTTGCAAGAGCTTATATGCACAGTAAATCCTCTCCTAATTTAAAAGAGATTCTGACTGCAGGGACCTACTGACTTCTGCCGTTTCTTTGATTTAAATTAAAACCCAGTCTTACCAACGTCCCTGACAGCAGAGTTTATCTTTTAAAACAGTAGCTAGAAGTTTGATCGTAGTTGTGCTTACATATTCAAGCTTGAGGGAGAGAAGATTTGAAACAGACAAGATTTGCTTCTAACAGCCAATCTACTGCATTCTTCTGCTCTAAGGTACGGGTGCTGACTCTATACTTTATAGATAAAACAATAATTAAAGTTGTCAACGGAGATAAGACAATATCTAGATAAAACCTAATGTCCAGTAATGTCAACTCATCCTTTGAAAATTTTTTTCATTCCTATATTAAATCTGAGAACTTTCTGAAATCAAAATTACTTTAAGATATAATTGGAAAACCTAGCAGTTTAAATCCTGACTTCAGTTTCACTGACTTTTTGTTTTACCATTCTATGGCCTGATCTGCCAGCAAATAAAGTCTTTCCATTTGTGTAAAATCTAATACCATGTTTGTCTTTCTCCCCTGCAAGTTGCCTTCATTTTTCAGATGGTGAATCCTATTGTCTTAATCTAAGATTAAACAAAAAAACTACTAGAGTAAAAAGTATTGTTTTTCTAAAAATTGTACTTTATGTATTGAACTAAATTTTCTGAACTTGAGACGAAAACTACTGCAAAATTACGATATCCTTAGATCCAGCACAGAGGAAGCAATTATTACACACTAAGTAGTAAGTTGCACTTGCTCATGCAGTTACTTGGAAGTATTTTATTCCTTGCATTTAAACAAGTCTTCAAGCATTGTGTATGTAAGCCACAGTACTGTGCTACCACACCTGAGGATTTTAATCTGGATTTTAAATATAACATTATTAATGCATATTGTATTCTGTTGCACTTTGAAGTTTCTAAAGGAATGGCAGAGATGGGATGGCATCACAGAAGTGGGCATGTGCTAGGTGAACCTATTTCAGTCTTTCACTGTGTTGGTAAAGGAGTTATACCACATATTACTATGAAAAGTTTTGGGTGTGAGCTTCAACAGGTTTTGTGGGTCATGGGTAAGATCCTTCTTTCTCCTCCTCTCTCTCCCCCTCTCACTTACTCTCTCTGTCCTTCCACTCAGCTCCTGAATTTGCAAAGGCTAGAAATTAGCCCAGGGCAGTTTCAGTCCATGGTGGAGGCCACAGTGTGGTGTGGTTCTGCGTGTGCAGATTCCCTGTTTTTTTCCTGGGCACAGATCCTCTTCCACAGCACAACCCCTTCTGCCTCTTCTTTTGCTGCTTGGGCTCTCCCTTTATTTTAGGACAATCTCATTGCAAAATCCTTTTGCAGAACTTGTAGACCTTCCAAAGCATATGTAAGACGACACTACTCTACCCTGAAATTTTTCTGGAGGGAGAAGAGGTGCTAGAAATATGGAACAGTGAGACTATGCATGTGAAACCAGATCAGCTCTGAACATGGGAACGGTGGGGAAAGAGGGAGCAGGATGATCAGAAACAAAACATGAAGGGGCTGAGCCATCTGCAGAGTGGACCCACAGAAATGAGAAAAAAAAATTTCTCCTGGTGGCATCTGGGTGTTTCTGACATTAGTTTTTAATCAAATGAGCATTCTTGTGTTTTAGTGAATCATATCTCAGTAATTTTGTGTTTCATGAATGCTCCTCTGGGTTTAAGCAAAATGCACTTTTGTGTCTAATTCTGTTGTATTTTTCACAAAGTATTTTGTTATTGTATCTCTCTTTTCCACAGTCTTTCAGATTGTACATCAAACCTATGTATTTATTGTGACTCCCTGTTCATGTACATGTTTGTGAGTGCTCAAGTCACCGAGTCTGCCATTTTTTACATTTCCATGTACGTGCCCCTATCCTAGACTTTTGCCCCTTTCTTTGTCGTTCTGCGGAGTCTGGATTACGTCAAATATCCAAAGAGTATAACCTACACCAGGCACTGCAGTCTTGTGGAGAAAGAGAGCAGACCAAAGCGAACTTCCTAGCCAAATTTCACCATTGGCTGCTCCAGTGGTGACCACCGCAAAATACTGGGACACTGGCAGTGATGATGTGCCTGAAGATGTGACTGTGGGAGTCTGGGGACACTTGGTAGTTTGGCAAATTTAAGTGACCTGCTCTCTACTATGAAAAGTTGATTGTATTTTTGTTTGAAATATCTGTTACTGATCAAAACCCAAACAGCCACCTAAGAAAACAAACCATTGACAAATCTGTAATCCTTCTTTAAGGGCATTTGCTAGCGTAATGGCAGTGTATCAAAGGTACACAGCTCTATCTATAGCCAAGGGAAAGAGAGGAACAACTATGCAGGACGAGTAGTTCCATCTGTCCTTGATACCTGTCTTCACATGGGTTGAATTGGACTTCGGAGATGCAGTGATTTTCCAGGGAGCTTAGACAACTGACTTGAACTCAACACTTAAAGGTGATTGAAGGTAAATACAATTAATGATTCTTAAGAACTTAAAATGTCTGAAAAGGTTCTGGTTTATTGTATATCTAATTCCAACAGGCTGTACAAGATTTTAGCCAGATTCTGGCTCGATCTAAAGGCAGAGCCCTTCAGTGACACTCAGGTGTCTCTCTGTGCTAGACTTGCTAGGCATGACTTCGTTTGCTCATTTGCAGTGGCAGAGATGCCCTCTGCCTGCGCATTTATTGTACGTATCTACATGGCTGTTGCTGTGTCACACAACCGCAATTAGCAGTGAAGTAGCATTAATTAAGGACTACAGCCCTCTTATATTCTTGATAAAACCGTATCTGCATCTCTACTAGAAACTAAGACTTTCTACAAGTTTGCCCTTAACCAGTGGTTAGAAGTTGTGCCAATGCTAGAGAAGTAAGTAACTTCACTGGCTTTTCGGCTGTGGAGAGCACAAAATAATACATTTGGTTTGTGCTGTGCATGTGACAGAGCTGCTTTGTTGCTCTCATATCACCAGGAGAAAGGGTAGGCAGCAGCTGATTAAGTACTTTCCTAGCAGACACAGTGACAAGGCTTGAGCTGGGTAGTTCAGGAGCATACTCATCCCACACTTGAGCAGGTAACTGAGATCATGGACTTCTGGGAAGACCCTTTTTCTGTTGTGATTGCCACCCTCTCCTGTTTCTAAAATGAAGAGAACCTAGGAATATTATTTCTTCCCTGCCTGTTACATTGAACACCCATGTTCTTTTCACCCAAGGGATATATAACACGTGATTTACAGAACTGCTGGCTGTTGTAGTTGCAATTAAAGCAATACTGCCTTCATAACTTGAAAACTGAGTGCAAACAGGCTGATAGATTAATCAGTCCAATTTAAAACTTATTAACTAAACCATCAGTGTACTGTTCTTGTCAAACTCTAAACAACTGTAAATCTTGTTTTCAAAAATTAGACAGAAAAAAATGTAACACATTAAAAATGAATTAGACACAGCGCACCACCCATAAGCTGTATAATAAACAGATCACAGCCCTATAATAATAGTTGTGATTTCTGGCACGTCACTGGAGAAGAACTCATGGGTTTTCAGAATGACCTGCGTCATAAATCATTGCATTCCCATTTACACAGAGCACATGTATCTAATTTTTCAAGAGTGGCTTCTGAAATCCTGATGAATGGCTTCGACATTGATTACTGGAATGTATGAAAAGTGATGTCACAAAGTGGTGCCTAACTGAGGAAAGGAAAAAGGGACTAAAAATACAATACAGTGAAATCTGAACACAAAATCATGATATATACTAAGTAAAAAATATACAGCCACCCAGGAGATAAGTCTAAGACATGACAAATGAGAAATCTGTCACACTTTTCTTTAAGATAGATAAATTAATTTAATATAAATTTCATTAGAGTTAAAACAATAACAATGCCCAAAACAGCATAAATCATACATGTATTTTTTTGACTATGCAAGCATCAATATCTTGCTGTGCAGTTTAATGTGTTCTCTGCATGTTAGTATGTATATTTTCATAATATGAAATGCTTCATGTTAGAAAGAATTTAGACATCCCAAACCAGGAAATGTATTCAAACTTATTAATGGAACTCCAGAGACGCGGTGAGGTATTTTTATGTATGTCTTATCCACTTCATTTATCTGCGTGATCTTTTGTGAGCACATTTGAGCACTCCACCCCCTTAATACTCAAAGCTTTAGAAAAAGCTATGCACAAAGCCCTAATTAAACATCCTGTCTCTCCGTTCTCTCTGCATACACCATCCAACAGAGACACATGATTCAAATTACAGGTAGAACTGTAGATGGTAGATTGAATTTTTTTTCCTTTATGTAAAAGAATAAAAATTACACTTTATGCTGAAAGATAATTTAGACAATTTTTATGTTTGGCCAACTTTTAAGATTTATCTATGTCAGCAGCTGGAGAACACGGCCTGAAGTTGAATGTGTTACCTGATTGTAGCATGTAGATTCTAATTTGGTGTTGAAAGAAACTCCGTGGCAGATAAGTAATGAAATGAAACAGCGAACATGCTATCACCTAATAAAAACATCAGTTCATAAGAAACGTTAACTACCTTTTCCCGAGACATCCTTTTTTAATTGAAATATTTGAATTTGTCATAAGAAAACAAATTCCTGTTATTTTAAAAATATGTGCTGAGCAGCAGTTATAGAATAGGGAACGTTTTAAAATCAAACTATTACCCTTGGTCCCGTCTCTATTTGTGAGGTTCAAAATGACCAGCATTTGTTAAATTTTATTACTGAAGTTCATGGAAGTTTCTTCAGATTAGAAAAGCATAACCTTCTGTCCTTATTTAGAACGGTGTTGCAGCTTTTCATTAACCTGGAAACCTCCTATTTACATGGTTCACGGCCTGGTCTCAGCTCACTTGGAGGTAACAAAGGGTGTCGGGACAAGAGTGCAGCGGGGGGCTCATCCTTTAGGGCTGCCATCTGAATTTGATCAGGTCAACTGTTTTTACTCCTACCTCATTAAGCAAAATAAAATGGAGATTGTGGTGTGTGGAAGGATCGCATTACAGACAGCAAGCTCTGCCTCCTGACACTCTGTTGGTTTTGCATTTTGACAAGACCTTGCTCTCTGTGATTTTCATTCTGTACTGCAGTTGGCTTTAAACTATATTGAAGACAAGATCATTTGTATCCCTTTGCATTTCACAGCTTAGCCAAAGAGAAATGAAGTAACAAAAGAAGACACATTAGTCTCAGAGGCAGTTTACCTACTGGAGAGATGTCACTGTGTAGCATGGGCTTAATGCTGATAGACACATTAATTCAGCTTGTCAAGCAATGCCTAGCTCTTCTCTTTTCAAAGTTTAGGTTAGCTGTAAATTTGAAAAAAAATCACAGAAAAGATTCACCAGGTAAATAATTATTATTTCCATCTGGCACAGAGGATTAAATAATTCATTTTGATTACTTACAATTAACGTGTTAGTTCTGTTCAGTTTCTCTTTAGGTACTGGTGTGGAGATGGGTGTCATCAAATATTCATCACATAATGAGAATCTTTGCCACCTGGTTGTCCACTAAAAAGCATTTCCCCATTGACTTCATCTAAATGTGTCATGTATTAATAGAAAGTTCTCAGTCTCTAAAACGCAAAATATGGTTCAGGATGTACATTTGGCCAGCTGACTAATTGGCAGATCTTTTATGAGGAAGATGATTCTTATCCATCACACTCAGTTATGATTTTCCTTGTTTAGCAATTGATATGTATCTTCTTTCTCTTATTCCATTTGTTGCTAGGATTTTCTTTAAATTCTTTCTCTATAAACTAAGAGTAATAATTCATAGTCAGTGAAACAGATGTAGAAATATCAAAATTAGAAATAACCTTACATGATTTTTGTGATTATTCCTTTACAAATCAAAAACTAGCCAGAAGTACACCAAAATGCTGTCAAAACAAGAAACTCCCTTCAGGGAAGAGGGAAAAGAGGCAACAAGTAATACGCGACAGATGTGAACGTAAATTGTTTAATGGAAAGTAGCGTGTACTCTATTCTATAGTTAGAAGTGTAGCGTATTTTTTTTTATGCTAACTTAAGATTTCTTACTCAAGTAGTGACCAGCTGAGAAATACGCTCTATTGTTATCATTTAAATGGACTTTATATGTCTGAATTTAAAGCCACTAGCTTTCAGGAAACTATAGGTTGAATAATCCATAATAATGTATCTCTTCAGTAACTGTTGAAAATTAGATTTTTTAGATAAAACTCGTTTAAATAAAAGTGCAACTTAATTGAGTTTGATGATCAGGTCATGCTATTACTTACTGCAGGAGGAAACATATGAAGGAAAATTGGATTATATGTGCTTATAGCTAAAGAATGATATGTGCTTATAACTAAAGGATTATATGTACACATCCAGTGCCCTGTGTCACTTAGCTAAGTTTTCAAAGTGTTGTCTTGCATCTCCACCATACTCAGCTCCCATCTGCACATTCTCCTGACTGCTGCCAGGGATGTCTGCCAGTGGTTGCCAGGTGTCAGTTAGCTCCAAAGTCCAGATCTGAGATTTGGCGAGGCAGATTCTCAGGCATCAGGTTTCATAAAATAAATAATTTAATGGAAGATTACAGCAGCGTGGTCAACTCTACAGAGAGTGGCTAACGTGAAACAAGAAATTCCTGGGCGATTATACCCTTACAGATAATTTACGCAGTGGTTTGATCCAGTAATAGTTTTAAGGTCTGGGGTCTTCTTGTTCCTCATTGGATTCCTTTGCTCTCTTTCAGACATGTTGTTTTCTTGTCTTGGTGTAACTAGTATTGATGATCTGTATCCTTGAATCCTCTATATCTTCCTGGTTTTCATTAATTCTGGAGGCCATATTTTGGCTAAACAGGTTGTATGTGTTGGGAAAGATTTTAATTTGGAATTCCCACCTTGTAGCCTAGTGCTTCAGAGCAAGTCTTGCCACTCATCCTAAGAAACCTAAGCAAACAGCATAATAAACCATACAAAATTATGATTTTAGATTCTCACTTAAGCTAATGGTATACTGAGTCACACAACATTATAACTCTAAATTGCTTATTCTACTTTGAATGTTAATTATTTAAGCTAAACAACTAGTTCCTGTTAAAAAGGGGAACTGCCTGTTTGCGTAGTCCATTTGCCATCCATGGAGAATTGAAATGGGGCACATTGACTATCTGTCTCTGTCGTTAGTAAGAGATCTCAGTGCTTCAAGGAGCACCCTTGAGAGGCCTCTCAGCACAAGGGGACATCATTGCCATGCAGTCATGCTGCCTAGCAGGGAGAGCTTACTTAGGGTGTCATATTTATGGGATAGAAGTGGTTGACTATGATCTATGAGATACTACGGCATAAAACAGAACAGGCTGCATTAGGGAAATTAAAGTAGTTATTTAAAGCAAAGCTGTGTTAAATTTGGTGTGAATCATATGCATCCAACCCAAGAGTAGCTGTGAATTTATCACGAAAAATAAAGCAGTCTGGTTTAATAGCAGAAATTCAGGTGAGAGGTGTTTTCTTTTCGTCTACTGCATAGCTTCATCAATATTCACATCAGCAAAACAGAGTCTGGATACAGAGCAGGCTCAGCTGTGTGAGTAGGTTAAGAGAGGAGCTTCCTGGCCCTATATGATGCCAAGGAGTCTGAATGGCGATTTCTCAAAAGTGAGACATTTATTCCTCTACATTACATGCATCTAATACAATTGTATTTGTTGTCCAGTTAGAAAGTTGAGAAAAGAGCAGCAAATACTACTCTTGCCTGCTGTAGGCAGTAAATAAAGTTATACTGATGTAATGCAAGAGCACAAAGGCAACATTCCTTTTTCCCTGTTTTGGTTGTACGAAAGCAGTACCAGCCACGCAGTTAGTCCGAGTCATCTGGCATAGCTCAGTGTGACTCATGGTGGCTGGAGAGCAACAGCCTGTAACTGCAGTGAGGGAGAGCGGAGCTTCCTGGCTTGCAGAGATAGGAGCAAAGAGGCAAAACTGAACAGTTTTACAACATCATAATCTCACACCTTTCAGGTCCAGGGACAATCAGTCAGGTTGTGTTCCCTCAGAGCATTTAACAGAGCATTAGAAAGGGGTCGTGCCCGGGCTGTTTCACAAGGGAAGTAAAAGAAAAAATTGTGTGTGTCTTTTACAAACTAGCACAAAAAATAAATATCTGAGTATTTTAAGATGGATGCTTAGTGTGTAGTGATTAGAAGTGATGTGCTCCCTCACCCCAGAGGTGGTTTATCTCACAGAAGGCTTTGGCCTCAAAGGAGGAGGAAAAGCGATACAGTACAAAAAGTTACTTTCCGTGGTTGTGCGCAATTGCTCTGAAAGATGCAGCAGGGTGAGATACGTTGCTACAACCATACCATTTTTAGGAGTTTCTATTCCTTCCGGAGACATTGACAGTGATACTATCATCTCTAAAATTCAGGGATTTGAGTCAGCAAAAGAAGGTTCAGAGTTTGGGCTTCTTTCTTGCTTTTCTGTTTATATGATAGTTTCATAATAAAGGATTCAGTTCATGATGTCAGATTACTACTTTAACGTTATAATATTATGTAATATCATTACCAGTGCATAACAGCACAGTTTGGCATGGATTGCCTAGAAACTGAGCTGTTTTCTAGAGGTAAGAAATAAAAATGTGAAGCTTTTCAAGAAAGGGAGGAGGAAAGGATAAAATACAGAAAACGTCTATATCTGCATCATAAATATTCTAATGACCTTAGGCATAAAATCATTATTGGAACTTCTAGTCTAATACCTATATGATAAACTGTGTGTTTGAGCTCTTTAGTAAATCCATTGTTTACAGTGAATCCAAGTGATTAACATTTTTGCTTGGGTTGATTTAGACTATTTGTGGTAGATTAATTTTCCCTAAAATTTCCTGTTTCTGTGTTACATTTAATTCCTCTGTGCACAGTTCTCTATCAGTCATTTTAGACTGTAATAGCTGATATTCTTAAGATAGATTTTACATACAAATGCTTCTCTGGATCTTGGAGAGATCTGACATAAGATGTCTGTTGGTCTCACTTCAGGAGGTCTGGATCTTTCAACCAAATTTAATAGCTATTCATGTCTTGAGAAGATTTTATCTGATGTACTATTGGTTTAAGGTCATTCACAGCCTTGCATTATATTGAAACATGGACAGAGAGTGTAATTTGTTAATGTCATGAAGGATGAAGTTGGTTAGAAAGGGAAGTGTACACGATTTATAATAACACAAGTGTTTCCTTGCTAATCCCTTGGCGGGTTCATTATCTGTAGAGCCCCAGGCAATAGTTGGCCTATCGTGAGAGTGAAATTTAACCCACAGCGTGAAATTAATCCTCAAAGACTTTTGTCTACTCTTTCTAGAATAATAAATTCAAAGTGATTTTTTAATTCTCCTCTCTAACTTTATGCAGAGGTGTTAAATTGCTACCTAAATTCTATGGCATATGTCAGTCTATTGGTTTATGTTTAGTTAACTAACATGCAAGCATATATCAAGTGTAATAAAGAATCTGAAGACCTGAATTAGTGGTGTGTTCATTGTTTTTTCCTGAAAACCTTTTTTCCTTGATAATACAGAAAATTATATTCCTCGTAATTACTGGGGACATGAGGAATATGTATATGTATGCATGTATGTATGAAATCATTCAAATGATCATATAGAGATTTCATATATCTGGTTTTATATATGAAATAATTTGGTGGGGTTTTTCACACCCTGATTTCTTCTGTAAAACTTCTTAGAAGCCTAACACTGGCTTGTTGCAGGTAAACAAATGCATTTTTTGTAGAGTTTTGGAAAGTACTTCTTGAGTCAGCTGTGTAAATATTGGGAAAAACAGCTGGATTTTATTTCAGAAAGAGGTTTCCTTTTCTTACCTATGCAAAGTTTTTTCTACTGAGGAGAGAGCAGGTGAAAGTGATTTGTTACTGATTGATTCTGACTCTCCTCTGTGTTTTGTAGAATGTGATTCCTCACTCATAGCACAATCTAGTCTACAGGAGTAGATGAGCAGTTCTAGATACTGTTATATCCATCTATGCAGGGTAAGTCATTTCCCCCACTTTTAGCTAGTATTTATCCAGTATATATCTGTTACCTAGACACTTTGTATGTTTTGATGCTGACCTTCTAGAGAATTTTTCATATTTAATATTCATATTTAATAGATGTTTGTAATTGGCCGTCTATGTTGAAGAGATTATTCAAGATATTAATTGAAAACTCCCCACAATCATAGCCGTTGACCAAATGACAAGAAATTAAGCAGGTCAAGTGTTTCTTAGTACACAGTCCAGACCCTGGGCAGGAAGTTTGCAGGCTTCTTAGAGGCCGTTATGTGGGCAGATCTGGAAATACATTACTCCTTTGACCATCCTTCTTATTCTTCACACATATTTTATGACAGTAATGTAGATATTGAACCATTCTCACATCACATATTCCTTTAAAGAAAATCAGTTTCTCAAGTCATACCATATTTATGTATTTTAGGAAAGTTACTTTTGTGCACACATATACTCTAGTATATGTGAGAAGGAAAACAGCAGTTGCTGAAGTATGTTAAACAGAACTATGAGCAGAGGAGTGTCTTTGATTCTAAAAAAAGGCTTTAAGACATGTTAAAAATGCCACTTGAGAGTAAGTAGAGGTGAGATTATGGTGTAGGTCTAGGAAACCTCTGAAAACTGCATAGCTTTTTGTAATATTTATTGCTGAGGATAGAAAGTGCTACAGAAGCATGTCATATAAAGTTAAAGCATAGGCTTCTAATCTGTTTTTAAGCTGCTTTTATTGTTAAAAGAAGATGATGGACTGAAGCATTTTTATTTGATAGACTATGGCACAGTGAATCAGTACCATATACTAATTCAGATATAATTTATGTCTACATTTTCACTGTCCCTTCGATGTAGTAGTAGTAGTAGAGAGAGAAGGGAAAATTGCAGAATTCCAGTTCTTGGTTATAGATGTTAGAGCTGACAAGTAAGGAGGAGAAGAAATGATACATTGTTCATATCTTGACCAATGACTGCCTCAAGGTTTTCCATCTGCTCAATATATAGTATTTCTTCAGAACACGCTTTTCTCTCTCCCACCTATTTTCATAATTCTGCTCATTCCCTTTACACCCATCAGGCATTCCCCTGACTGACTTTCAATATTTGTCCTTTTCCCAGACCACAGTCTCGTAGTGAAAACTTCTTGCAACAAAAGCAGTAGTGTGTGTTGATCGTGAGACTGCAGTTTCTGCTGCCAGTTGCAGTGACAAGTTGGCATCTTATGACCTCTAATAAATGATGTCTAATAAATTGGCAGGTGATAATTCTCTTAGCTGGTAGACAGGATGGCTGTTTGTGTTTTCAAGAGAATCTTGAAACAGAAAAATGCTAAAAACTCTCCCATGAGTGTAATAAAACTAGAGATTTCTTTCTGCAGACCTTTAAGGTCAGCTTCTTTCTTGGGAGGGGTTCACATCACAAGCCAGACAAGCAGTAGATTTTTAACAAGGATGATACCAACGTACTCTGCAACATTTAGGTGCAGTACGTCCTTCTCATAACTTAGTCTGGGCACCTTCCAGGTTCCATAGCAGGGAAGGATCCTGTGGATCCTTGTATTCCTGTTTATGTGAACAGACTGTATTGCACAAAGATTAGGCCTACAATGAAGTAGCTACTGCCAGCATTATGTCACATAGCAAACAAATAGCACACACTACATGTCTAGCTTTTTAGAAATAGAATAGTATAATTTATGAAGAAGATAAATTATGCTATTCTTCTGAAGAGCTAGCCATATGGTTGCTTCTCCCACTAGCTATCCTATCTGCTGAGAAAAAGAAGGAGGAACGTGGCATGCCTACATGTTGCACACTTAGAGTTTTATTCATTACACTTACTCAATTTGACATTAGACAGCAGGAATATATGGACTAACAAAGGCATAATCCTACTCATAGTATACAATAATATATATCGTAATTACTCATTAACTCTGTATAAGCATGCAGAAGCACTTTTTCCAACAGTCATTGTTCAAGAAGACATTTTATTTATTGGTAGGAATTAAATAATTCAATAATTCAGGTAGTTTTATCTCTGATTCCACGTAGCACTGCAAAGACTTGACTAAGTATATGGAAGGGGTGCTGAATGTGGTAAGGAAATAAAACAGCAGCCTCTGAGAACTACTGCATGGCAACATCAGAACTGCTTTTTCTTGTGCCTGTTTATCAGCTGTCGGGCTCGGTAGCTGACTAGATTCGGCCGTGTTAGTGCAGGATGCCTGCATACCTGCCTGGAGAAGAAAGTGAGCAAAAGTACTTTTAAAAGACTTCAGTGACTGTGCAAAATTAAAGGAGGAGTTTTTCTAGCTTCCATCTGGGGGTTAGTGAAATTGTTCTATTTTTGAGATAGACATCACCTTAATAGAATCTGAAGATACTTCCTTGATTTGAAGATTTTCATGAAATCAAAAGGAATAATTTACCATTTCTTTTTGTAAAAGCACCCTTTAAAAGGCACAAGGCTGAAAAAAAGCAGTAAAATCTGTTAAAAAGTAAACTTTCCAGGTTACTGAACTGCCTGCTACCCACAAACGCGTTGCTGAAATCCTCTCTGTTTTTCAGAAGTTGCCTTGCTTTGTACCTTAGCAGTAGGAAAAGTCTTGTTAAATCTGAAAGAAGTCCTGTTTTTCTTTAGAATTAACAATGTTTCAGATACTGATTAAAACGGGAACTCTCCCTTTATTCCTGAAGTTGGTAAGAAATATTATGGAAAATTGCGTTAACTCTTGCAAATCCCTCAACAACTATAAAAGTACAAATGAGATCGTCCCTGCTGTTTCAGTCAGGCCTATGAACCTCAGAGCAATAGGATATTTATAAGAAAATTCCAGACATAGCAGTGGTGCCGTGATCCATATGACCCAAAGTTTCCAGTCTTTGTCTATCCTCCTGTCTTTAAGGAAAAACAGAGGGGCATTAAATGAAAACTTGGAAGATCACAAATCATTGTTATGACTCATTATAATGAATGATTTGTGCATTACTTTATGAAGTAGTTAGGTTGGGGAAATAAAGAAACCTTCCTTTTTAATTTTCACCACTTTATGCCAATTTTCAAGCAACTGTCTTTCCTAAAATAACAACGCTCTTTTTTCCACACTATCCTGGATAACTACTGAGTTTTTTCAGCTGCGTGAGTGTGTTGTGATACAAAGGTGCAGCCTTGTAGGGCTGTTGTCAAGAGACTGTATTTTCATTACAGCATTAAGTTTTGTTTGCTGGTGTTTAAAACTGGATTGTAAAATCCTTGAAGTTGAACTTTGGTAGCTTTCAAAATATATTTACAAATAAGAAAATGTATTTACAAATAAGAAAAGTAATCTCATTTGATTTTTAATTCTGTGAAAAAATAGAATCCTGACAGCTTTGTAGCAGCTGTGAGTCAGTTTTGATACTCAAAATTAGGCTATGACCACCTCACACAACCTGGATTCTAGATTCTCCTGAGTTTTGTTTAGCATTATATTTTGTTGTTAACAAATTAATAGGGTATATTACCAGACGTCAAACATTTATTTTACCTTCCTAGGATAACTTTTGACATTACATGAGAATTTACTGAAAGTGTAGTTATGTATCTGTGGACTCTGAAAAACACTGGCAAGCTACCATTTCAACACAGCAAACTTTCCTTAAAGTTATGAGGTTACATTTTTATTTTTCTTTTTACAGAGGGAAGTGCACTGTTTCAGATAAATTGTATTACAGAAAGCAAGAGTGTTCCAATATTTTACTAGTTTTACTTTAAATCACCGCAACAGAAAAAGTCATAGCACTTTAGGGGAAATTTCATCCTTTACTTGCCTTGCTATACTGTACTGTATGTTAAGAATTGCTGGGGTCGCTCAGCACTGGCTAATAATGAATTCCATATAAGCTGTAGTATTAGGGCACAGCTGGGTGGTAAGAGTTGAGTTCCAGTCTTTAACTGAGAATTTCCTTGTTTTACTAGTTTAATTTCAAAAGGTAATGCTACTTTGAGGGTGTACATTTTCTTTTATTTATACAATCTGATAGAAAAAAAGTAATTTTTGCGTGGAATTAGCATATGCATACTAGGAAAGGTCCATGTTCTGTGTATTAGCTATTAGTCATTTTAAATAGTTTGTCTTTTAATAAGAAAGGGCATGAGAGTTGCTTTTTTCAAATGCAGAAGATTTAGTTGTAATTTTCAGTACAGTAAGTCTGGTTGTGACCCTTTTAGTATTTTAAAAATCTCAGCCACAATATCTTAATGAAATTGTTTCCCTTTTAACTATTTTCCAGCACAAGCATAGGAGGTTGGGTGAACACTCAAAACTAGCACCTCTTTCAGCAACTCACAATTTTATTTTGGCTGTTTTCCACTGAAAATTAATTTAGATTTCTGTATTTGACTATTTCTTTCCTTTGGGAGCAAAGATATTTTGGGTTATCTTTCCTACTTTGACTGTAGGGAGCAAGTGTAATGTATATTTTGTTGCAGTTTGCAAATTTTTGGTGCTAAATCATTTTAATACTAAACAAAATCAGAATACACTAAGCTATGATGGGATTGATCTCACCAAAGAACTTAGAATGCTAATGAATACAGAAAAGTAATGAACAATCCTCAAAAAATCCTCCCCCAAACTCTTCTTGCCAGAAAGCCGCAAAGTTTTTCCTGCCTTCTCAGAAGGAAAAGTGTTGTGTTATAACCATAGGGGACACAGAAATAAAAACTTTGTTGAGAAAACTATGTAGAAGTACTTGGCTCTTTCTGTAGGAATTGTTGAAGAAAAAACTTACTTTTTCCTGTGGAATATAGATCTTCATTACATTTTCCTAAACTGGAAGAGTTTTAGAACAATGCTTAGTGTTTGTATTTCAGATATGGTACAGTGATGACCAGTAGTAATTATTCATTTGAAGCCTTACTGTGGCTTATCAGATTCATGTTTTATTGTACGAAGTAATATTAAGGTTTGCCTTTATTTCTTTTTGATGTAATAGAGAATACTGCTACTTTTTTAAAGGCAGCAAAATTATTCCTCTAATTTGGTATCATTGATATCGTAACAATTTTAACTGTTAGATGACATTTTCATACTTAAATCTAAATTTTTTAAAGGCTTCAATTTCCAGAGTCTCAGTAATGGATTCATGTGTCACAGTAATGTCACAGGACACAAGAACGCTCGAGAGAGTTAAGGCCCTCTAGGCCAGCAGAGAGAGGTCAAGAGAGGATATACATTTTTGTAATAGAAGTTAAGCTGAGATAAGAAACTGGAGAGTTTTTAAGCAGGCACTGAAATCAGCCAAACCACATTCTCATTTTTCCCTTGACTGAGACTGAATAGTGAAACCTTTATGTAATATAATCTAGTATCTGATTCTTGTGAAATCTTTTCTAGTCATTATTTTGTATTCCTCATCACTTTGTCTGTTATTTCTCTATAAGCTGTTTTAAAGGAAAACACACAAGGCTTTTATCAAAAACTAATGGAAAACAGACTTTTATTGATGTATTAAGCCACAAGTGAATACTTACATTTAAAATCATAAAAATAACTCCATCATCTCTAACAATACAAAAGTATTCCTTATGGTACCATTTCCAATTATTTGTCCAGTTTAGATAAGCGAAAAAAAAAAAAAAGTTTTGGGGAATTCTTTTTTCATAGGAAATAGAGATTACGGGAGGTTTCAGAAATAAACTACTATCACTGTAAAAAACAAACTGTTGGGTTTACAGTTGCTGGTTCCCATGTGTTCTTTCACCATTGTAACAAAGTGCTTTATACACAAGAAGATGTAGACAAGAGACACAAACAGTGTTTAAATCTGCCTATTGCTTTTACAGTGTTCATTTCCTACCCAATCTTATTTTTATAAGATTGTTATGGTCATACATATTGCACCATCTTTAGCTGTCCCTTTGTGATCATTGCTGTCATCTTAAGTTGTACTCCTAAGCTGTATCCAGACAACCAAAGCTAAGTTTCAAGGACAAAATTGAACCTTTGAGGTATCCACGACACTGGCAGAGAGGCCAGCAGGGCCACCCCTGCTTTGGCAGAACTTGTGGACAGGCTTTACAGGCAGAATATTGGAACAGTTTCTAAATGGTAATACAAATGTGTCATGTTTGTGGTTCCATAACTGAGCGGAAAGGCTGTACTTTGCCTACAGCTGCCAGTAGTATCTGGGTATCTGGAACCTCAGAAACACAAGACTTGGAGGCTGGGAACTGGAGATAGGAAGCACTTGCTGTGCCTGTGCAATAGGTGGGGAGGACACTAACTTTGAGCCTCGTTCCATAGTTTTACCTTGCAGTGAAATATGCAAGTGTTCTGTCTTTTCATCCTTGAAATACAAGGGAACTTGCACAGCATCATAGCTATGAGTATGCATGATGTTCCTCTGACCAGTTTTTAGTGTGAAATGGAAAAGTGGTAGTTTTCACTAAATTTGTTAGTGTTGTTTTTATCTCCCCTACCACACACACTCATTAATGGAATTAGATTATTAAAAATAGTTATGGTTTGAACTTATTTTCTTCTGTGTTTCTTTCTCAAGAAGACATTAAATAATTTGTATTATTTCATTGTGTATTATTTGTAACTGCTATGACTAATTACTTTTATTACTCATTAGCAAAATTATCAGAGTAGATTTGCATGAAACAGTTACATGGGTTGATTTGACCTGCTTCCAGTCAAGTTTATTTTTGCTAAATATTTTCTTCTAAACCTGCAAGTAAAGGAAAATTTCTTTCTGATATTATAGCTACTGTTAGTCTCTTGCACATAATTGAAAAATTCCTGCAGGAACAAAAAGTAGAGTAGCTCTTCATTAGCATCTGTCAAAATACAACTGGCATTTCTAAACCACTTTATTACGCTCTTGGTATATATAGTGCGGCTTTATTTTTCCCCACTGATATTTTTTGATGGAATAGTGTGCTGCTTAGCCTGAATATAAAAGCAACAGATAGAGGCAAGTGATCTATAAAAGGAACAGAGAGCACAGGAAAAATGAAGTTCTTCTTCAGATTACTGTACTTCTATCTTGTCTAAGAATAAGACTCACATTCAGAGAACTAATCAAGAGTACCAATGAAACCCCTGTGCCATTTTGTCCTGTTTAGGTTTTTGCTATTTCTGTATTTGATGATGCAGTTCATTCAGGGAAAATATTTTCAAAATAATGTAAGTTCAGAGTAAGCCACACATGGAAAGTTCTAATCAGCGAGGCTAAAGGGTTTAGACCAAGAATTTTATAAGCTTATTTGTTTTAGTTTATTTAGATTGTTAAATAAACTGCTTTTAGCTAACCTAAAGGGAGATGACTACTGATGATGATCTTACTGGATTCAAATTTTGATCAGAATAACCAATAAGTTCCATCTAAATTCTGGTTTAAATTGCTAAATCTGTTGTTGATCTAGCTCTAATTTCCGCTGGAATGTACGTGTTATTCAGATATAGGTAAGTGCTTGCTTCCTTCTCATCCACTGGTAATTTTTCCTTCTTTTTCCCTACTTATATTTCGTAACAATTTCTGAGATTTTTTTTTTTTCGGCCAGAGACAAAGTGAAAATTGCTAGATAACCAATCAGATAGAGAGAGGATAGAAGGAGTGGATCAGGATTGTGATAAGGCAGAGTTCATTTGTGGAATGGACAAATTTATGAGTTGCAGTATTTGATAAGTAGTTTGATAAAGGTGAAAATTCATCGATTTGTATTTGGTAATTTTTTTATTTGACCGTCATACCTGGTAGTTGGTGTTCTAACTTGCATAAAAGTCATCTCTGCAGAGAATTTTGAGTTTTCATGGTATCTTTAAATTTATTTCTGTTATGACTATTCCATTATTTCTTCTTCTTCAAAAAGACTTATTTTCCTCCAAAATTCATAGAGTTAAATAAACTAAAAAAAGCATCATGAATTCCAACAAAGTAGAATTCATTTCAATGAATTTTGAAATATTTTTGACAGTGCTTCTCTACCCATGATTCTGGTTTATTACTTCTGAAGGAAATATGAACTGTATGAAAGCAGATAGTAAATTCTGTGATTAGATGGAGGAAAATCTATGTCTACAATGGAAAATTATTGGAATAAGTTGTGGTCTTTGCCGGTTGTCTGTGTTAGTTCTTCATTGGATTCTTACAATTTTTTTGCAGTTAAATAACCATCACTGCAATACTTAAAATATCATTAAAATATCATTACAATACTTAAAATATGACCCCCTACACTAGCAAAATGTATATCTTTGGCTTAAAGTAATTAGGTTTTTTTGTTTTGAAATCGAATACTCAGTTCTTCAACAGCTCGTATGATTTACTGTTAAAATGCGTGACAGAATTATACTCTCAAATTAGCTATTATCTTGTAAGTAACTTAAGCAACTCAAAGAACTTGAGCCCAAAAGTTAAATAAATCATTTTATCAAGGTCCTTTTTGCCACGCAAAGTTTTGCATGAAATGTAAGCATCAGTAGATAGCACTAACTAATAACGACACCTGAATAAATGTTCAAGTTAGCAAATCAAAATCTTTATAAATTACAATGCAGTTATTTTTCATTGAAATCAGGTGAACTGTTAAATAATGTATATTTATATAAATCTCCAGGCTATACATTTTGTATCAGCTTATGTTAGTAAGGGCAATTACATCTAGGAGTGTCTGGAATCATAGGAATTACTGAAAGTGCAAATAAGCTATGAATGTTGTTTTCAGTTTTCCAAAAGCTGTACTCTTATTTAAAGTTGTTTTAAATTTAACGTTGCACAGATGATTAGATTAGTTTTGTTGTTATGCCGCATAACTCTTCTTTATAGCATCTAAACACATCAGAACCTGGGATTATTTGCTTTGGTACTGCTGAAGTCCCAATCATGGAAGGAAATCTTAGGAATTTTATTCAAATAGAGTAAAACACATGATAAAATCCTAGTAAGATGTGAAGAGGTGGAAAATACAGCTAAGACTGCCACTTGTTGGCAAGCACTGCAACATGGTATAAAGCCTGCTTCTCTGAGTCAGTGTTTTTCTTTCCCTCTGAACTCTGTGGTTGAGGAACTAGTCAGCAGCACAGTATAAAGCCAGCAAGAAATTCTGGAATTTATGCGTGAGGGTATGGTCTTTGCAAACCCAGTGGCAAGAATTTGGCAAGTCTAGTCTGCTCCACATCAGATGCAGTTGTCCTGCGTAGCTGGGATTTAACTGCTCACTGTTTACTTGAATCTAGATACGAAAATGCTAGTTTCTTCCTTTTAGATTTTAAGATGACTAAAACAATTTCAGCATTGATTGGAAATCTTCCTGCAGCCCAGATCAGTAAATAATAGAAGGAGGGTTGTTAGGTAGCATTGTGGTGAACATTGTTTAAACTAAATACCTGGATACTGTAGTGGCTGAGATCCACAAGACAACTTTGATGAGATGTTCAGCAAGCATGAACAAAAAATTTAGCAATCGATAGAGGGAGAGAGAAAAAGCACACACCATCTACTTGTCTGTTTGTCCTCCGATAGACACTGCATTAGAAAACACTACCTAGTGGACTTTTGTAATAAGAAGGGGAGTAGGAAAGTATCCTATGGATTGAGGATTCTGTAAAACTTGGAATGAAATACTGGCTATTGTAAAACCAAGAAGAACTGTAAGTTGAGCATTGGAAACAAATATGTATATTTCTGTAGAGCCATTGCTCCACAACAGGACATATCATCACTTGTTAAATGTTAAGTGGTTTGGAGAACTGATGAAAGGACTCAAGCATCGTCTACATGGTGGAATTTTAGGCTGAGCCTGTTGAGAATTGCTGAACAAAGATTCTAATAAACATAAATAATTCTCTCTCTCATGCTGTCAAAATAAGAATAAAGTAGGTTGATTCATTTCATAAGAGTTGTAGTGCTGATTAGTGTGGATAAGTTAAAATATTTTCATGGGTTTAGATCGTACAGTTTTTAATTGAAGATGTTGCCATTTGAACAGACCCCACAACCTCAAATGTTTCTACATGATTTCCACATATTGACATCCCAACCACGTGTCCTCTGGAGTGAACAGGGAAGGACACTGATGTTCTCTTAAATAGTATCAGGACACTTGTATCTAACAAAGGAACTGCAAACATCATGTTCAGTGAAAAGGGATATAAACGACCAAGCCCTGTGGGTTGTTGCTACAAGCCAGAAAGGGGGATTGTGAGGTCCCCCGTGGTGTGGGAACTGAATGTGGGACATGGGAGGAGCTGAGAAGGCAGGCAGTAGATGCCAGGGACGCATGGGAGATCCAGGGAAGAAAGAGGTAACCCGGAGGCCAAAGTGCCTTCCACAGCTCTGTGAGCAGTCCTTGGGTGGGAGTGCCTGGTACCACAGCATTTTGACCAGAAAGCCAAGAAGCAGGAAAATAGGAGTGGAGGCAAGTTAGCCTGATGATCATTTTTAGAGTGATAAAGCTCTTGGTAAACCTGTCAGTGTGTCCAGTGGCTTCTGATGCTTGTCATATATTAGTAGTGAGTAGCAAGTCATTCATCTCAGTCCTAGAAAAGCCTGTCTGCCCATGTGTCCATTCAGTATGTTATCACTGCCTGCATGTTTTGCTTTTCCGACTTCAAATAAAAAAGCAGATCAGAAGTTAACGCTCTGTTTATATTTATAGGCAAATTACGTTTTTTGTTCAAGCAAAGCTAATAACATACAAGGCAGACATCCAGGTTTCAAAAATGCATGAAATTCAGTGGTTTTATAATGCTTTTAGAAAGAAATGGATTAAAAGCAGAGGAAGCCATTATGTATCCCCAGTTGTGTTCATTCCTCTAAACAATCATTAAAAACAGGCCAGGTTGTTTTTTGAAGTGAATGCTTTCACTCTTCTGTATTATTAAAATTTCTAATACAGCCAGCTGCTGCTGCTGCTGCCTTCAGAAAAACAAACATTTTTTCCGCTCTTCCCCGAGCTTCTTGTAACAAGTGCTGGTGATCAATTAGCTAGTTCATTAAAAAGTTACACATGATTTTATTGAGGCAAGCAATTCTGAATCAAAGAACCCAATTCGCAGGTCTAGGTTTAAGCACATAATTGGCATGTATTTTAGGATCGCTGTTAAAGCTATAAAAAGATTTACTAGGGAAGGAACAGATCCAAAAACCCTAAAGGAAGAAATACGGGGTTTTGTGTGACTCATTGTTACAAATGGACTTATTTAATACTAAGGCCTTATCTATATTAAAACCAAAAACTGAAATAAACATAAACCTCCTTTGACTTAACTTCTTTATCAAGAAGTTCTCCTTCATTTGATGCACATAAGTTACATATATTATTACATTTCTTCTGCTATGATTTTGATTATTGCTATCAAAGATGTATTTTTATTAGATCAATTAAATTGAGTTGAGAATTCAACACTATATAATTGTAAAACAAGGTTATGTAAGGTATACTCACCATGTTGTTGAGATCCACAGTGAGTTGGGGCTAAAGTCATAGTTCTACAAACAGTTGTGTATCTGTGACTTAGTGGGGCGCCTTGCATATGTACTGGTAGGATATACTCGAGCATTTGCAGGGTGAAAGAGGGGGAAGGTGCATTATTCAGAGGATGTTTTAGACAGAGTGATGTTTGTTCTGCGTTTGCAAATGGACCAAATCTTGAAAATTGAAGAAAAGACTTTGGGTTAAGAAAGGGTTTTTTTTTTAAAATACTTGGGGAAAGTTATTTACTGGTGAGTTTTTGCAAGGTTTCTTTAAACAAAAGAAAGCTATTTTTGTTTGTGAACTGAGACATGTAAGTAGTCAATTTTTAAATATATTTCAATATGCATAGTATCTATTTTCTGTTATAATTGTGATTGCTTGATTGCCACAATGTAAGATCTTCTGTAGCTGATATTACTGTCAGACTTGGTGTGATAGCATTGAGGCATTTTTCAACTATTAACCGTCCCAAGGGTTCTTTTCGGACAAAATGTTATGTATCAGCTCTTATTTGAGTGTAAGCCTATTGAATAGCATTCTCCTCTCTGCCAACTTGGCAGCAAGTTCTTGTGCTAATAAAAGAGGTTACCCCAGATAGAGATCCCAGATGTGCCTGAACTACTTTTATTAGGACTATGGAGGGGCTCAGTGTTTCCTTCTGTTTTCAAAAAAAGGTGTGGGCTTGCCCCCATAATTACCCAAAGAAATGTATTGCATCACTGGAAAGTTTTTCCTTAAATTGAATATAATGTTAGATGTGTTAGCAGAAAACACAGCTTAGGAAATACTGATGTTCAAAGAACGAAAGCCTTTTGCTACAATACAAACCTCAATTTGACCCTTCTGAATTCTGCTGAGAAGGCAGACAACTCTGTTGTTTAAAGTTGAGTTAAAAATACCTTGGTTTGTTGCATATTAATGAGATTCAATATGGTAATTAAAAAAAGTAACAATAGATGTTTCTCAGAACAGCAACATACCGGTGGCATATAACATACTTGATTATAATATCACCTATTCCTTGAAACTTTGAAACACTGTTTGTTCTGTAGAATTATTATTGTACATAATGATTAAGCCACTTAGTGAATGTCTGATACGAGGCTATTATAGACTGGAATCGCTAACATTAGTATTCTATTTTTTTGAGTGCTATATAGTAATTAGCAGTTCAAAAAGAAATTTTATTGCTAAAAATATATTCAAAATTGCTTCATACTATTAGTTGAATATGTTGGCTACAGTTTTAAAACTGCAAGAAACAGCATAATCTATCTGAGATACTTAGTAAAATAAACTAGTTGTTAAGCTTACTGTTGCTGTCCTTAAATCGTAAATAATAAGATGTTTACAATCTTAATTCATAATATTGATTTTCCTTTCAAGGCCACAAACTTCCCGTTGAAATCTTTATTGTTGTCAAAATGTGAATAGAGAAAACAACTAATTAAAAATCCATTGCTTGCTTTTATTGTTCATTTTATTATTAGATTATGAAAAAATGAATGTTGCTGTAATTTCTGGTTATAGCTCTAGTTAATTTTTATTGTAATAGCATCAGATACAAAAATAAAGAAACTGCATAGTGGATTCATTTCATAGTGAAACACATGATAGTATTCCATTTCAGGTTTTCAAAAACAGGGTTTGACTCAAAACTCCCATTAGTTTCCATGGGCTTTGAATCAGGCACAGGGTTAACAGCTTACATTTCAAACAACTAGAAAGAGGTGTAAATGTCAAAGGTGATAGCCATACTGTGAGTTCCATAAGCTACAAAAAAAGTTACTACTAAAGCTCTACTTTTCCTTAGTTTAACAGCTTCTATGTAAACAGTGTTAATAAGTATATCAGGAACGGTATATAATAATGAATCAGATGCGTAAAGAACCCTTTAAAACTCCTTTTATATAATAATTGGAAAGTTAAAAGTGGCTAAAGTCCCTAACTTCTCATGCTGTGATGTAAATTGTATTTTTTTTAGGTTCCAAATTCAAAGAGGGAAAGCTGATCCAACCAGTTACAAGAGCCTGGGGGACTGTTTTAGGACTATTTTCCACCGAGAAGGGTAAGAGTATATGTTTTTAAAATTGTCAATTTTATGTGACCTTTTTTAATCACCCATTTTCCAGACATTAGATCTTCTTTATATTCCACTCTTTTGCAATTGCCACAATTTGGCAAACGTAGTCTTACACAATAAGCACAATTTGAAAAGTCTTAGTGTTACTTAGAGTCATAAAATCATAGAATCATCTAGTTGGAAAAGACCTCTGAGATCATCAAGT
Source organism: Tapera naevia (assembly GCA_033556795.1). Lineage (NCBI taxonomy): Eukaryota > Metazoa > Chordata > Aves > Cuculiformes > Neomorphidae > Tapera > Tapera naevia. The sequence continues at coordinate 13,570,203 of JAUMJJ010000023.1, read as the reverse complement.
CCAACCATACCTGTCCCCTTACTAAACCATGTCCCTAAGAAACTCATCTACTTGCCTTTTAAACACGTCCAGGGACGGCAACTCAGCCACCTCTCTGGGCAGCTGTGCCGATGCCTGACCACCCTTTCAGTGAAGAAATTTTTCCTGATGTCTAATCTGAACCTCCTCTGGTGCAACTTGAGGCCATTTCCTTTCATCCTCTCGCTTGTCACTTGCAGGAAGAGCCCAGCACCCACCTCGCCACAACCTCCTTTCAGCCATTTGCAGACAGTGATGAGGTCTCCCCTCAGCTTCCTCTTCTCTAGGCTAAACAACTCAAGCTCCCTCAGCCTCTCCTCATTGGACTTGTTCTCCAGCCCTTTCACCAGCCTCGTTGCCATTCTCTGAACATGTTCCAGCTCCTCAATGTCCTTCTTGTACTGAGGGACCCAGAACTGAACACAGCACTCGAGGTGCGGCCTCACCAGTGCTGAGTACACGGACACAATCACTGCCCTGGTCCTGCTGGCAATGCAGTTTCTGATACAGGCCAAGATGCCATTGTTGTTGTATCCAAAGTGCAGGACCCGGAACCTGGCCTTGTTGCACCTCATCCTATTGGTCTCAACCCATCAATCCAGCCTGTCCAGAACCCTCTGCAGAGCGTCCCTTCCTTCAAGCAGATCGACACTTCCACCCAGCTTAGTGTCATCCACAAACTTACTAAGGGTGCACTCAGTCCCATCATCCAGTTCATTGATGAATACATTGAACAGGCCTGGACCCAGCGCTGAGCCCTGAGGAATACCACTCGTGACTGGTTTCCAACTGGATTAAACTCCATTTACCACAACTTTTCAGGTCTGGCCACCCAGCCAGATTTCACCCAGCAGAGGGTGTGCCCATCCAGGCCAATGACAGCCAGTTTCTCAAGCAGAACACTGTGACAAACAGTGTTAAAGGCTTTACTGAAGTCCAGGTATACCACATCCACAGCCTTTCCCTTGTCCACTAAATGGGTAACCTTGTCATAGAAGGAAATCAGATTGGTCTGCAAGGACCTATCTTTCATAAACACTTCTTTACTGGGCCTGATCACCGGATTGTCTTGTGCATACTGTATGATAGCTCTCAAGATAATCTGCACTGAGGTCAGACTGACAGACCTGTAGTTCCCCAGGTCCTCCCTCTGACCTTTCTTGTAAATGAGCATAACATTTGCCAGTTTCCAGTCAAGTGGCACTTCCCCAGTCAACCAGGACTGCCGGTAGATGAGGGAAAGGGGTTTGGAGAGGACCTCTACCCTCTCCCTTAATACCCCTGAGTGGATCCCTTCTGGCCTCATATACTTTTGTAAGTGTAGTTGGCCAAGCAGGTCTCTAACCAAATTGTCCTTGATCACTGAAGGTTCATTCTCACTGTCTTCTGGCTCAGGAGGACGAGTATCCCGAGAACATCTCACTTTACTATTAAAGACCGAGGCAAAGAAGGCATTAAGTACCTCTGCCTTGTCCTCATCCTTCGTCGCTAGTGTCCCTCCTGCATCTTGTAAAAGAGGGAGATTCTCCTTGGTCCTCCTGTTGTTAATATACTTGAAGAAACATTTTTTTATTGTCTCACCAAACAGGCCAATTGAAGATCCACTTGGGCTTTAGCTCTTATAATTTTTTCTCTACATGATCTCACCTCACCCTTCTGGTCCTCCTGGAATGCCTGCCCCCTCTTCCAAAGCTTATAAACTTTACTCTTCTTCCTGAGATCAATATAAAGCTCTCTACACAGTCAAGCCAGTTTTCTTCCCCACCAACTCATTTTACGGCACACAGGGATGTGCTGCTCTTGCGCCTCCAGGATTTCCTTCTTGAGGAGCATCCAGCCCTCTTCTGCTCCTTTGTCATTTAGAACTGCCTGCCAGGGAACTTTATCAAGCAGCCTTCTAAACAGTTCAAAGCCCTCCAGAATTCTAAGATGGAAGTACTGCTGACCTTTTATGCCTCCAAGAACTGAGAACTCTATCATCTCATTATCACTGTGCCCCAGGCATCCTCCAACCGTACCTCTCCCACAAGGCCTTCTCTGCTCACAAACACTCACAATACCAAATTTTTTTATTAGGATACATTTAAAGACTAGAATATACAGCTCTGTAGAAACACTGGGGCAAACTGTAGTTCAATAGTGGGAGCAGGATGCCCACATCAGCGTAGTGCAGTATGTAGGCTCTAGTATCTTGTTGTCCTGGTTTTCTGAACTAGCTCACCCTGAGCCATTACCTGTTCAGTTTCCAAGCTCTGATAAATTGATATTCCCAATTAGCTGTGGTAGATGTTTCCAGGACCTGTGTGAATAAAATTTCGTAGTCTAATTGAATTTAGAAAAGGATTTATGGTCCTTATTCACCTGAATTTTACTGGCTTCAGAAGGTAACACTGCTCCAAGCCTGAGTTCCTCCAGGGGACTTGGGGTCTGATCCAGAAAGGCATTTAAATACACAGTTTTGTGAGCGGTCCAGGTAAAGCCAGTGAATGTAATGGAACTGATCACATTCTTAAGGTTAAGCCTGCTATCCACAGGAGCTCTTTGGGAGCTAGCCTTTAATCAAGGTAACTCTAATTAGTAAATCCCAGTTTTGAGTGGCTGGCAGGCTTTTCCTAAGAACTTCTTAAACACAATTGCAAGCCACTTTTTTGTCAATATATTTATCAAAATGGAACTGTTCTTATATATAGTGGTATAGATGCTATGCATGGAGGCAGCACGTATGTGCAGTGAGGCGCAAGCTTCTTGTGTCCACAAACCATACTGGAAGAACACAGGTGGGACAAGTAGTGAAAATGAACAGTTTTGTTTCTTGCAGTGAGATTTAGCTGAGCTACACTATCTAAGTATGTAGATATAGAACTAGAGGGCTTGAACTGATAAACATGAAGATGTAGAGATGTTTTGTTAAGGCATTGAGAGAAAAGTTGTCACATTTGCCCCTACCAGTGGTAAATTCATTTTTGATGAAAGACTAATGCTGTACATTATCACTACAAGGCATTAAAAAGCCTAAAAGTTTCACAAAAATGACATTTGATAGCTTCTGGGGTTTTCTGAGTGTATATTAATTTTTATTGCCTCTCAAAAACTGTTTTCTCTCTATAGGAAAGCATTAATATTGCAATCATGTCAATCTGTTTTTAAATGCAGAACCAATTTCAATATTTAAGTCAGTGAACATTAAAACTCTGTTTATCTTATCCAAACTCGATGTTTTTATTTTTTTTAACTACTCATAAAATGTAAAATTAAGAATGGGTAAACATATCTGGAGAACAAGTGTAAATCAAGAGAAAACTTCCCAGTTAGTTTATTATAGGGTCTTATTTTATTACCTATTAGATTATATTGTGTAACTGGATATTTGTGCAATCCACTTAAAAAAATAATAGCAGGACACCGCAAACTTCAATGAACCATACAAAATACTGTTCCCTTACTATTTGAAGGAGTGGGAGAAAGAAACAAATACTCTGTATTTGGATTCTTCTACAGGTTATGCTTTTCAAATGCTTCTCAGAGACATAACTATCACTTATTCTATGGGTTTATTATTTTCCCAGTGTTCAGACTATATGCTGCCTAACACACAGAAGCTGTTTGACTGTCGAGAGACAATGAAGGATCTGAGCTCTGTAGTGATCTGTGAATGAGCTTCAGAAAGGGGAGATGAAGATTGTCAGGCTGTATTTTTGTAGGGTTTTTTTCTGTAGAAAGCTTATGCCTCAATAATGCAGCCAAACCAGAATAATATTTTATTTATATCAAGCCATGACTCTCTAAGCAGGAAGATGCTTACACTAAATTATTGTACATTTAAATCACTATTTGGCAGTGGATTGCACTACATTTCTGTCAGGTTAGAGATAATATAGAGTTTTACTTGCCTGTTGCAAAGCAGTCAATATTGATAAAAACAAAATGCAAATTCTATTAATACTTATTTTTCTCCAGGAAGATAGAAGAAAAAAGGCACATATAAACAGTCATCAGTGGTAAGCACTAAGAAAAAGAGGATATGAAGTATCTCAGATACAATATATTCTTAGATTTTGGATAAAAATATAAAGGTAATCAACTAATCCTGAAAAAAACCCTGTTTGAGTACATGAGTGCATTCCCATCTGCACAAGTTGTCCAGTTTCTGGAACACGGTGATTATGACACTTCTGAGTGAAGTGAGAGAGGTGACTGTGAAGACTTTTAGTTAGTGGAATCCTTGAATCCTGATTACCCCCATTCTTGGGTGACCACTAAAATATGCAGAAGAGAACACCAAAAATCTTCACAGTTAGATACCAAGCAAACAAAAAACAATTTATGAGGTGTTCAGATTCAGGTGATCTGTTAGAGGGTAGGATGGCCCTACAGAGGGACCTGGACAGACTGTAGAAATGTGCCAATTCTAATGATGTTTAATAAGTCCAAATGTCAGGTACTTCATTTTGGACACAACAATCCCATGCAGAGCTATAGACTGGGGACAGAGTGGCTGGAGAGTAGTCAGGCAGAAAGGGACCTGGGAGTGCTGGTTGACAGGAAGCTCAACATGAGCCAGCAGTGTGCCCAGGTGACTAAGAAAACCAATGGCATTCTGACCTGCATCAGGAATAGTGTGGCAAGCAGGACCAGACAAGTTATCATCCCCCTGTACTTGGCACTGGTCAGGCCTCATCTTGAATATTGTGTACAGTTCTGGGCCCCCCAGTTTGGGAAAGATGCTAGGATGCTGGAGTGTGTTCAGAGAAGGGCAACAAAGATGATGAAGGGGCTGGAGCACAAGCCCTATGAGGAGCGACTGAGGGAACTGGGGCTGTTTAGTCTGGAGAAGAGGAGGCTCAGGGGAGACCTCATTGCTCTCTGCAACTCCCTAAAAGGAGGTTGTAGTCGGGCAGGAGTTGATCTCTTCTCTCAGGTGACCAGTGACAGAACTAGAGGGCATGGACTTAAGCTTCGTCAGGGAAAGTTTAGGCTTGATGTGAGGAAAAAGTTCTTCACTGAAAGGGTGATTGGCCATTGGAATGCACTGCCCAGGGAGGTGGTGGAGTCGCAGACCCTGGAAGTGTTTAAGGGGAGATTGGGTGAGGCACTGAGTGCCATGGTTTAGATGATGGGTTGGTGTTAGTGTTGGGTTATAGGTTGAACTTGATGATCTCAGAGTTCCTTTCCAACCTTATGATACTGTGACACTGTGATACTGTGAGGTGTGTAAATCTGGGAGAAGGGAGGAGAAGGGACTGACTATAAAGAGTCTAGGCACCTCTCCTCAGCACTCAGATTCCTTACTGGCATATGTGATTTTATGTTAAGTTGACTACAAAAGGAACTAATTAAAGAAAGGAACATACTGGGAAAATAAATGTTACTAATGGCCTGCTCTTGAAAATGTTTACATTTGGGAATAGTACTTATACTCATGTGTACTTATATTTTCAATAGCTAAAATGTCAGAGCCCAGTTCAGATAAGACACTTCCTAATGCCTTATTTTTTTGACCTTGTTATGTTGAGATTAAGTATACATAATCATCCATTTTTATGAATACCTTTCCAACTGTTTCATTTGCTGCAATGCCTCTTACTGAAGAGTAACTAGTATTAGGTTACTATAGTATCACAGTAGCAATCCGATGATTTCATGGAAAGCTTCTTCATCATAAATTGTGACCAGGATTTCTTTAACCATCCCTCTGATTTTCTCCCCATTATAATCAAAAGGACAGAGGAACTATTTCCAGCCTACCACTAATGGAACCCTGTCCTTTTCGAGGAATATGAAAACTTCTTTATCTACACAAAATCCTAGAAATTTCTTAACTAAAGAAAATCGCAAAAAGATCTACAAAAGGTCCCTTCCCCCAAACTTTGAGCAGCTCTTCAGATGGAAATAAATTTTCTCCTTAGGAAATTAAATTCTTCAAAGAAGGATCCATCCATTGAAATCTTTCTTGTCTTACAAGAAAATGGGAGCCACAAAACATAAAATTTAATTGCAACTCACTAAAGGAAAGCTCAGTCAAGCAGAACATTAAAGGTCACATAGCTTTATATTAAAGGGAGGCAGGAGTATTAACTTCAGGGCTTTTGCAAACTTGTGTTGGGAGCGTCCAGTCGCTGCCAAGTGCAAAAGGGCTGCAGCACTGTAAATCCCTCAGGTGGTAAACAGCCTCTGCTCAGCTGGATTCACTATAAGCCATGCATCTGAGCTCCTCTGGTTGAGATGATGCATGAATTGGCAGATCTTTGACAGCATATCTGTTAATGGACGAGTGACAGCTTTATAGCCGACATAAAAATAATCTTATATTTATTGGGGAAAATGTTTTGATAGAAGATTAACTGAAACCATTAATAGGAAAACTTTTCATTCTTTTTAGGTCCTACAAATAAGAGGTTAGATCATGTTAAATGACCAATTTTTGTATCGTTGTCATTTTTACTGCATTTGTATACACTCGCTTTTTCTTTGATAATGCCTTAGGTTTGAATATGAAATGTAAGCATAAACCAACAGTCTTGCTGAATGTATATGTTGCATTTCTATTAAAGACACATGGTGTTGTGTCTTATATTAAGAATGGAAAATTATGCCCATCTGCACTGCTTTAATTTGGAGTTACAGCATTAAAAATATTGATGCTGTTATTTCAAGTCTGTAAACAGCTTTGTTCTTATAAACTTGGATTTTCATGGGCTCATAATTTTAACAGTGAATGTTCTGGGTTATAGTTGACTTTTTTGATAGGCACTCAGTCAAGAAACCTGCTACTTTCTCATTCGTTCATTAACTTGCCTGAAAACAGAGAGGGTAGTAGTGTCCTCGTTTCCAATTTTATAACTCAACTTGAATAAGTTGCAGCTTAAAGTGCTGTTAGGCTCTCTTAGAACAAGATGGTACTGGGAAAGTACAAAACACAGTCGTCATTTATTATTTGAGACTTCATTATTTCTGCTGAGTTATTTGATTATTATTTTTGTTGAATTTCATTTGGAAGGAACAATTAGTGGGGTTAGGTTATAAATTTGCAAAAGTCTTGTCAGCTATGGTTGAAGTAGGTCAGAGAACAGAGTGTGGAGTTGTCAGCAAACATGCAGAAGGTGGAGGGTTGCTGGTTTACATGATATCAATGGTTGCTCATCAATTGAGGAATTCACTAGCACTGTCCTTTGTCCTGCTTCTATCCTTCGGCTGCCTGTAATGGTAACAAGTGCCTGAGAGACTACAGCAGTGCTCTTGAGGTCTGGCTTTCCCAGCTGGCTGCAGACGATACTCTGCTGCTTGTAATTGCCAGTAGGTCAGGGAAGGAGACTTGCGAGATTGCCAGCCCTGCAGGCAAGCACCAGCCTCTGGCATTCACCAGCAATCATCACTGCCCATTCCTGGGTCCAGCTGAATATGTGCTCTTCCAGCTGGGCTGAGGAGAGCTGTCAAAAGAGTGCCAAGTAGGTGTTATTCAAGATGCAAATGCTTGGCTACCCTGTGCCTGAATCCTTCAATGGAATTACTGACCAGGGAATTGTGACATGGTCAGTTGTGCCAAAAAAAACCTTTTCCCAGTGAGGAGTTAGGAACAGAGATTCATTTCCACTTAATGGAGGTATAAATTCCTGTGGTATCAAAAGACCAGACTGTAGTCTCTCCTTTAAGTCCTCTGAAGCAAGCAGAAGTAGTAGATAAAGATGTTACTTCCCTTCACAGCTATCTGCCCTGCTTTGGGGTTTCTTTTTAGCACTTCGTGCCTGGAGGAGCAGAAGTAAACTTGAACCCATGCTTGCTTGTTACCTTCAAGAATTTTGTTTCTTAGAAGAGACCCACCTGCACTGTCAGTTTCAGAAACTGTGATCTGAAAACTGAAGTGCAGGCACCTTTTCTCTTCTGCCCCTGCATCAGGAGCAGTAACTTGCACCTAAACGCTGAGGAAGGTCTTGCCAGCACTCGTACTTCAGAAATATCTATACATAGATCCATCTCTTTCTAGACATACTGGCCTGCCTCACATTTACGTACTCATAATACTTGTACAAGCTCTACTAAAATGAGATTAAAGATTAAAAAAAAAATGGCACAACAGTACCAAAATGTCTATTTGTACCTCTCCTGATAGCATCCCAATACTCCATACTATATTGCTATTTTTTCTCTTTATCCCACACATTGGAGAATTACTCTGTGCATCACCTTACTCTACATTGGCATCTTCTTGCCATACTATTGTGTCTATTGCAGACTTCACCAAAAAATTGTGATTTAGAGTATCAGAAGTAATTATCACATTACTGAGTGAAATAATACCATATGAAACATAAAGTGGAAATTAAGCATTGTAAATCTTTGCTGAATTGAGTCCTGTAAATGAAATTGTGGCGGACAGTATATTGGCTTAAACTGCTTGTGTGTGAAATCTATTGGCTTTTCTGGATGAAAATTGAAGTCTTAGAGCTGAATTTTTGAACTTTAATGCCTGCTTTGCATATCTTTAAAGAGAAAATGTGCATTATTAGAAAAGCTAGTATTTGCATAGTTTCAGGGAGCATGAGCTTGCAAGATTTATGTAGGGATGTGGCATGCTCTCATGGTACATAATTAAAAATATCAACTGTTTAATCTGTCTGTTTACTTTAGGAATTGAGCACTTCCTTTTGCTTTGCCATTTTTTCTGTTGGTTGACAATTGGCTCTTACTGTCCCTCTGCAGGCAAACTGTGACACTCCTCAGCAGGCACCCTCATGCCTGTTGTGTTTGGAAGGCAGGATTCAAGTGGCACTGGGGTGAAAGAGAGCTCACATTGCCAGGGAAAGGAAAACGATGCCTTATTACAGATTTTAGTCTCAAGGTGCCCCATGACAAAAGAATTTCAGAATTTTTTGTGGGTAATTAGCAAGAGTTCCTTCTTCATAATCCATGACATATATTTACAGAGTAATACATCTGCTTTCACTGTAACTGTTTTTGGTGCCACTTACTCTCACTTTACCCCACTTTTTACTCTACATAGACCTACATGCACTATCTGGTGTTACAGTTTTCAGTTTCATTATGTTGTTTTAGTTTGTTTTGACCTGTGTCTCAAAACTATCATTTTTTATTCTGTCTCTGACTGGGTGTTGACCTGTAAAGTTTAAATGACAGCCTTGTGTAATGTCATCATTAAGATTGCTTTCAGGATTAGGGAAGATGAAGGCAGATAACTGACAGAATTTTCCTGTTAATTTACTTTAAGATTGTGATTTATTATGCTCACAATGTTTTAGATCAAATATAAATGCAAAGCAGACATCTTTTTGTGTATCTACGAAGGCAATGGTGTGTTCTGCTTTCTTTTGTAAGTGAACATTTACACTTGAGAATTCAATTTTGTCTCGTTTCCCAATAAAGGCAGAAAAAATCTCGGAAAATTCTGATGCCTCATTACATTTTAAAATATGTGTACATATGTGTATACATGTCTAATTATTAAATGTTCATACATTCTCTTCATCTCTAAGTAGATGAACCAGTTGATAATTTAGTGAAGTTTTGCCAACAATCCCAAGTGGCTGGATGCTTTTACATCATGTCATAAAACAAAGATGATACTTGTTCTTTTAACCTATGCGTGTCAAAACACTTCACAGAAGGAAGTGCCGTTATCTCAACTGTGCAGATAGGGATACTGAGGTGTAAAATGCGAGAGAGTCTACTAGATCTAGACTGGAACGTGCACACAAGTTGTTCTCATGGAGCAGCCTGATACTATGTCATTTTCTCACCCCATGGTATCATGTTAGAATCATAGAATTGTTTAGGAGAAGATCTTTAAAATCAGTGAGTCCAACTGTTAACATAGCACTGCCAAGTCCACCACTACCTCATGTCCCTAAGTGCCACATCTATATATTTTTTAAATACCTTCAGGGATGGTGACTCCACCACTTCCCTGAGCAGCTTGTTCCAATGCTTTTTTAACACTTTCAGTGAAGAAATTTTTCTTTAACATTCAATCTGCACCTCCTGTATTGCAATTTGAGACCAATTCCTCTCGTCCTATCACTTGTTTCCTAGCACAACAGACCAACACCTGCCTCACTACAACCTCCTTTCAGGTAGTTGTGGAGAACAATATGGTCTCTCCTCAGCCTACTTTTCTCCAGACTAAACAGCCCCAGTTCCCTCAGCCACTCCTCATTAGACCCTTCACTACCTCCATTGCCCTTATTTGGACACACTCCAGCATATCAATGTCCTTCTTGTAGTGAAGACCCCAAAACTGAACACAGTATTTGAGGTGCAGCCTCAGCAGTACTGAGTACAGGGGGGCAATCACTTCCCGAGTCATGCTGGCCACACTGTTTCTGATACGAGCCAGGATGCTTCTGGCCTCATTGGCCACCTGGGCACACTGCTGACTTGTATTCAGGTGGCTTTTATCCACTACCCCCAGGTCCTTTTCTACTGGGCAGCTATTCAGCCACTTTTGCCCAAGCCCGTCGTGTTGCATGGGGTTGTTGTGACCACGTTCAGGACCTGGCACTTGGCCTTGTTTAACCTCACACAAGTGGCCTTGGCCGATCGATACAGCCTGTCCACATCCCTCCGTAGAGCCTTCCTGTCCTCCAGCAGATCAACACTCCTGCACATCTTGGTGTCATCTACGAAATTACTGAGGGAGCATTCAATTACCTCATGCAAATCATTGATAAAGCTATTAAATAGAACTAGTCCCAATACTGAGCCCTAAACAACACTGCTTGTGACTGGCCACCACCTGTGTTTAACTCCGTTTACCACAGCACATAATATCAGAGCTCTGAAGCACATGTGTATTGGTCATAAAAATGCTTTCTTCAATACAGACTCCTAATTTAGAAGGGGTCTGATTGAGCAATCCATTTTGTGGAGTAGCTCGTCTGAGAGCATACTTGGAGGTAGTGACAGTTTTAAGCCTGAAGCTGGATATCCTGACTGCAAGGCTTGCATCCTGTTCAGTGGACTGCACTGTCCCCAGATAGCCAGCAGTATTTACAGTGATGTTACTGTCATGAGGTTTTTCATCATCCCTTTCAGGCAGGAATTCTCTGTTCCTGACTGGAGGTTCCCTACCCCCATCTTCATATGTTAACACTTGAACACATAAGAAATTGCTCTGGAATGTAAAAGTCTTCTACTCCCAGTTTTATGTGTGTAGCTTTCTGCAATACAACAAGGTTGTACTTGTGTAACCAGGGTCAGCATTTGGCTAACTACATTTCATAGCTAATAGACACATATTTTACTTGCAAAATTTGTATGTATGACAACACAGTAAACAAGGACACTCACTTCTGAGAATCATACGATTTAAGAATGAAATACATGCTTATTTATTTCCCACAGGAGCAGAACACAATGAAATCATGTAAGTCTAAGCACCTTAGAAGTAAACAGGCCAGACCCTAACTGGCATTTGTCATTATCATTTGCTAATTTCACTGGAAGTTCACCTGTTTACATTAGTAGGTGTCTGTTCTGTATTTTTTAAAGGTCCAAGTTGCATTTTTTTTAAGTTTCAAATATTTTCATAATCAGATTGTTTTAATCTTAAAGTTGTGATTTCTCTATTTTCTGCCAATGTAATGTAAGCAGAAATCATTATAGTATTGGTATTTATAGGAATAGCTCCTACAGGCCTCATTTTGGAATCAGATGACTGCATTATAAACACAGAGTAGTAAGAAAATACTTACAAGAGTAGTTTACAATGCTAGTCTTGTTAGTAAAAATGAGAACTTTACTTTTTAGTCATTATGATTGTAACATTCAAGCATATTTATCACCTTACTACATTAGGTTCCTGTTGGTTTCAAGCATCTTATTTAAATAGGTCAGTGTAATAATTACGCCTCTAAAAAACCCCTCCTTTTAGTCTAAGTTGTATGGAAAATATACTATGCTGCATCATTGGGTGCTCTGCATATACTTATGTTCTCTGAAAGTGAAGAACACATCTGCCAAATTTGGTAGTCCCAGGATAATGGCCACGAACTTCTACTTCAGTAATTGGTTCAGCGTGAGGGGCTGCAGTATTTCATTTTCAGTGACAGGGACATTCCCTGGTGCTCCAAGCAGAGGCTTGCACCTGGGGCCCTGATGGCAAAGTTTCTGACCCACACCATTTTCCCTTCTTTGGGTATCAATGCGGTGCCTCGAAACTTCTTATGCCTTTGGGTGCAGTCCCTGATATGGAGCGATGGAGTCCTCCACAAGCAGGCAAACTGCTGAGCCAAAAGCCGTCTAGAGTTAGAAAGCTGGGAAGAGCTTGCTTACAGTGCATGCCGTTCTCCAGGACTTCCTTGACTCACCCAGGACTATACGAAAATTTTCAGAAAGCAAGAAGCTTTCAAGATTAGTCACAGCCAGAGCTGCTTATCTTCTGAGCAAGGAATTAATTATTGTTTTAAGGTTAAGTGGGTAAATTAAGCTTAAGTCATATATTTGTATCATGCTGCTTTTGAGGAACTGTCCCTACACAAGTTGCTTGTTCTGAAATGGTATATAAAGAGAGAGATATTGTGCATTCAGAGTCTCCAGAATTGAAACCTGTGTTTAAAAAGGGGAGAAATTATTCTAGCTCTGGCAGAGGACTAGAGGATCTCTAAAATCTGACCCAGTGCAAGGCTGTCATGCCAAGCTGCAGGTGGATAAAAGAATCTAGTATCTATCTGAAACCTCTTTCTTATCAAAGGTAATAGCTCTGAAACGTGATGATGTTTTCAATAGTCAGCTGTCTGAATTAACTGTTTATCTGTTATGTAAATCTAGCTATTAACATCTAAAATTTCATAAACAATAGTGGATGCATCATGAGATGCAAAATTAATTGCAATTACATATTGTGATTCTTTAAAAGGCAAATTGTTATTTAATTCTCTGTAATCTGGGATTCTAGAAACCATTAATTGTTAACCTGTTCTTTAAAAGCAAAATTCCACTGTATCAAGGAAAAAAAAGAGTGAGTAGAGAACAGATAAATCACTTTTATGTCCTTAGAACAGCTGACTTTACACTTTTATTACAATGTTTGAAAAAGCATCTTTTCATCTGGAAGGAATCAGTTTGAAATGTGATTGTCAACACAATGAAAACAGCTTTCTGTTTAAAATGGCTGCTTGTGAAGCTTAGAACTACAGTTTTGCCAGGATTTTCTTTACAGACACCAGTTACTAGAACCAAGAGATTTTAGATGGGATGTTCACAGGAAATACCTGGCAGACAGTGTAAAATGCAAAGTAAAGCATTTTTATTTAAGTTGTAGGAAGCATGCATGTGAAAATGAGCAACAGTGTTTCAGGTCAAAAGCCTTCTTTTCAAAATAGAAGTTTGGAAGATATAGTTTGAAGGGACTAGAGAAAAATGCTCATTAATTTTTTCATGTCTAGGGCAATCCTTTAAATGTATTCCTCAGATATTTACTTATATATAATTCTCCTTAGTTTGAACCCCTGTGCAGATGAAAATTGTACACAAAAATCAAATATTGCATTCAGTGCTAAAACATTTTCATTCCAGGAATAGAGCTTGACATTATATAAATTAGCTCATTATTTTAGCTATAAATTATGAAGATGTAGTAAGACAATTAGAATAGGTAGAATTTTATCAAAACTCATCATTTTCTTGTTTTCAGGGTAAGTTAATTCTATGTTATTTGTAATATTTTTATTATAAACTTATATGCCATACACCTAAAATATATATATTCTCCGTTATTTTTTTCATAAGAAATTAACTTGGTTTCTTTTCCAATGTTGGAAGATAAATAGCATTATTAGAGAAACTTCTAAAATGCATCTCCATTAGAAGTGTTTTTCTGTATGATGCTAACTCATATTTCAGGGCATATTGCTTCCATATGATTCTGAAAATCAAAATGTGAAAAATAAATAGTTTATTTTGCCTTTTATGCCATTTGCCTCTTCACAGAAAATAAAATTCTAAATACATGAGGTTGGTTTGTTAGTTTTCAAATTCTTTGCTTATGCAACTTTACCCATGGTTTGTTGTGATTCTTTACTCTATAAATAAAAATTCTAACTTTAATACAATATAAATAATTTTATTTAATTAAAAATATGTCTCCATCAAGTGCATTGCACTGCGTCTTCTTACAGGAATACATGCATATAAACACAGGTAAATTGTACCATTGCATTCTGTCTTTCTGGTATAAAAAGCCTCTTTTGCCATAACCAACAGGCACTTAATAGTAAATTTCTGAAGATTTCGTGTAGGACTTGGGGCAGTAACTCCACCCGAAGCATTGGCTTCAACTGTGAATACAAGATTAATTCCAATGCCTTTTTTTTTTTTTTGCAGTTTACCTTTAGTTTTTGTGTATTTTTGCGTGTTTTGGCTTTGCCTGAACTTGCATATATGCTGTTTTGCGTTTGATTATCATGCACTGGGTGTCTCAAGAATGGCTGGGGGAGGGGGGGTATTTTAATCTGATAATTGTGGAATTTTCCGCAATAAGCAAACACTTCTGCATCCTAGGAATTTGGTAGCCAAACCCAATACATCTATTAGTTGTTCTTTGTAGCAGTTGAACTCCATGGCAGACGCAAATACTTCTGCACTCCTGATGCCTCTTAATGTAGGCAGGGGCTCAGATTACTTGCTGTTAAACATTTCTTAATATAACACGTTTTTCATTATGTGAATCCTACATAAAATAATTTTATATCTTGATTTAATAAAAGTCAATTTTTGATCAATGTACCTTCTTTTATTTGTAAAACCCCATTTTATAACAGAAAAAATATTCCATTTATGTTTTCAAAGAAAAATATAATATCAAATAGTTCTCTTTATAAAATAGTTTATAATAACAAAATTGTCTTGCCTATTTTAAGAGGGTTTTTTTACACCGCTTTTATTTGGAAATGTCATCTATCTGCAGTATGAATTACCATCTAGTATATAGGTGATACTTATTCTTTTGGTTGCCACTGTGATTTAGAAGAATCCATTTTGTGTATAAAAGTAAAGTACTACTTTTTAAGCATTTCAGCATTTATTTTACTATGTTCTCCCATGTCTCTACCTTTGAAAATACAAAATAATATACTTGAACAATATTCAAATTTCCATATGTTTACATCAAAACACATTCACGTATTTAATCTCAATTTTTTTAAGCTTTTCTTAATAAATGGCAAGTTAATTAAAATGTCAAAACTAACTTAAGATATCTTTAGGAAGTATATAAAAAACCTCAAAACTTTTAGTTACATTTTGAAAGATCATGTGCAAATGAAATATGTCACAATTTTGAGTACAATGTCTCCAGCAGTCTTTCAACAGCTCATGTTAATAATAGCACACAATATTTTTGAAAGATGTAATACTACAACAAGAAAAATAACAGTATGTTTTTGTGGAAATAACAATTTTATAGGCTTTCACCAAAATTTTATAATAGTATTTTTATCAAGCATGACATAAAGAAAAAGGGGAAAAGGCAAAGTTATTTGATGTATTCCTGAAAACCAGTTTAGGGGTGTAAAAGGTGAAAATTAATTAGTCAGCAATTTAATGTAGGAAGACTTAGCTGTCAATGCAACATGTTAGTAATCAGTGGCAAGAAAGTTTTCCTTAGCATCCTATCTGGGAAAATGCAGTTTTAGAAGTAGGTCTTTCTAAGTTACCATCAGGAAATGCTTGGAATTTTGTCTTTCCACCAAAAAGGATTGGTTTTCCCTTGATTGTCATCAGTTTGCTAGGTTGTCCTGCTATTTAAGCTATTAAAGACTGGTGTGCTGCTTGGTCTCAGGTGATCCATAAAAAGGAATGAAGTCTTGGGAAGGTAAACCATCACCAGACTGGCTCAGTGTATCAGCCTTCCATGACGGAAGCTCTTTGTTGAGAATTGTTGGCAATTGCAGCAGTTTCCAACCAAAGATAAGAGCCAGCATTCTCAGATAATGCCCTCGAACACATACCTGATGACAGACTCCTGCATGCAAGTTTTTTCAGGTGCTATGTTTGCTCAGTAATCCTTCAGTGCCAGTCTTTTCTAAATGGTGAGAAGGTCCCGTCAGTAATGGACATCAGCCATTAACCCTGTAATATTTGTCATATATCAGGTTACGGCTTTGTTACTGCAGTCTGATGAATGGATGCTGTTATAATTAGGGAAAATAAAGAAGTGCTATAAATTTAGCAGTCAGTATTAAATGAGTCACTACTCTAACGGCCTGATTCACATACTTCTGAAGACAGTGGAAAATATTCTGTTTGCTAAAGCCTTTGTATCAGGCCTTTAATTTTTTTCTCTTCTAAAAAAAAGAAGCCAAAGCTGTCATTAAAATATGGTTTCCTGTTTCTCACTGTATACCATTTTAGACCTAAATAGTAATTTTAATATAACTCTTACTTTATGTCTTAATATTTGTGTTCTGTGCAAATGATTTGGAGACATGCAGAGAGTTGGTTACAGAACCTGGCAGATTGCTCATGAAATACTCAGAACTCAGCTAGGGGCATTCAAAAATTCATACAGTATTTCTTGTAGTTGTTTTTTTTCATGATCCCAGTGATTCCTATACCAGATTTTTAAGTCTATGCTCTGATTTTATGCTTTATTTGCTTGTTTGTCATTATTCTGGAAGTTACTCTAAATAAAGATAGAGTTAAAAGATTATCAAGGACAGTAGAATCTGTCCATGGCAAAAGGCTGCATTGTGTTTCAAACTGTTTGCAATTTCAAACTTTGCAATTGAAGACTTTTCACATAAAGAAAATTAATTTCCTTTTTATATTCCAGCACATAAATAAAACTAGTACAGATGAAAAGTAAAACACTGTGCTAAGGTATAAGCCATACAAGTTCTAGTCTTTGTTACTAGCCTTTCATACACAAGACTTTAAGCCAACTAGAGGCTACCAAAATGTTAATTCTAGCCACATCCATAAAATTCTGTATAATCGTTTACTTACTAGTTAGTATGTTTGCTATAGCAACTCCAATTTCAAATGACATAATATGTATCCTGCTTCTGGGAAACAGGATATCATCTTACCATAATGTAGATGGTAATATGTGTTGCTTAAATGATTATGGTTATTTTTAAATTATAATTAATCCCCTCAAGTTCAGCCTGTAATTGCTATACAACCTTCATTTTCATGCTAAAGCTTATGGTAATGTTATATAAAGATTTACTCTTCCCCGTTGTTTTTTAGTTGTTAGTAATTTTCTTTGTACTATCACTGAGATGACCTAAATCAGCTATAAAAAGGAAAAAAGAGTATACATGTTGCAAAAAAATTAAGAAGAAAAGAGACAGTCAGGAGAACTACACTGAAACTTGTAAATTTGGTGTGTTAATGCTAAGAGACTTCCTCTATGAAATGCATTCTTAGCAGATATTTGACATAGAAAAGGGTCTGGGGGGTGGTGGTAGTTAGAGAAGCAACAAGAGAAGGGAAGAGTTTCATACCAGAAAACATAAAGACAGGAAGAATAAAAAAAAAAAAATTCCAGAAGTAGGTATGCAAGAGTTCAACAGTCTAAAAACTGGAATGTATGCCTTTTGTTTTATGGGAGCAGTACTATTTGTTTTTCAACAGAGGAAAAAAGCAAATTTAAATGCAAACTACTCAGTGCACAGTGTGCGCCTTGATTATACAAATGCTTTAAACCCCTTTTTTAAAAAAACCTCTTCCTTGGTTCCTTCTGTGCCAGGTAGGTAATTTCATTAAAACTGAAGATCATATTGTCTTCCAGAGCCTAGCACGTAGGTTTCTTTCTGTTCCACTGTATGCTCATTATAGTCTGTAGTGCCGTAGGCTCTGTATAAACAGTAGACTCTTTCCACATTCATTAGTGACCTGCAAAATAACATCTGATTTATCAAATTCTTCTGCACTACCTTTCTAAGTCTCTTCTGGCATATTACCTAAAACGATGTTTTAGACAACATATTTAATTACACTCTTCCTGATCTTACAGTTGCTCTGGGTTTTAAGAGACCCAGCATGGAAAGCAGAATTTAGACATCTATAATTCTGTCATGTAAGTAATATGCACATATTGTTGCCAACAGGTGTCTAACAGGCATTTCTAAAAATCAGGGGAATTGTAAAAAATTTGAATTCATGTAAAATAGTGTAGACAGTGCCTGAAATATATGGGTTAGTTGTCAACTTTTATACTAATTTCTTAATAATTTCTTTTTAAAAAAATTTTCAATTCTTCTCATTCGTGAAAGAACTTGTTCTTAATCTTAGGCAGAGTTTTCATAGTCAGAGAAAATGTTGCAGATAGCAATGGTGAAATGTGAGGATGCCTGATAACATTCCACCTACCCTTGGATTTCTAGTCTACATTTCCTGTCTTAACTGATGCATGACCAAACCTTCTGCTTCTGTGATTCTTCTGAGACCACTTTATAAACACCTGTGAATAGAAAATCTCTCATAGGAAAATGTTAATTATAAAGCATTTATGTAAGTGCATGTGTAACTATAACAAATATCTTAAATGACACTGCTTGCCCATCACTGAAAAACAGATGAACTAAGAATTCTGTTAGCCCTCAAGGTTTGCTACTGACTTCATATGTGTGCCTAATAGTAATTTAACCTGAAAAATTAAGCACCTATTTGTGTAGCAGAACTTCTAAGTCCTCCTTAAACTTAGGGGACGAAATCTGCTTTATCATTGGAGCCAGCTACAATGCCTGCTTAGCAGACTACCAAAGATCATCCTACACTGGATACTTACGATAAAGCTGGTCAAACTGGTGCATGGAGAAAGATGTGATCAGAGCACCACTGTGCATGCTTGCATATCTCTAGAAAGCGCTAACAGAGTAGATCACAGGACAAAGGGCAACGTGTTGCAACCTAGACTTTGGACAAGGCCCCAGGATTTGGAAACTGCAAAAAGAACAGCTACAGCATGAATTGCATATGAATAGAGCTACTTGTAAAACTAGTCCTGCATGGATACATTTTATTTAAACCATAAAATCTATACTAGTAGTTATAATGTCATGAAAACTGATGCATTGTTCCATTAAGAAACTACAAAGCTATTGTTTTTCCAAGTTGTGGTTATTCTTTTAAATTAGAATATTAGAATTAACCCAATTAAACTACTCTTTCTAGACCATACCAGAAAGTTTGGTTTGATACTGATAAGACAAATTTAAAAAGCCATATCCAGAAAAAATTATCACATAAATCTAAAACGCTTTGTAAGGAAACACACAGTTGTCAGGTGGAGACACTGCTAGGCATTTCCAGACTGTGCCTAAAACACACCCATAGGATTGGGCACCTCATAAAATACAGTTGTGTCTGCTATCTTGTTTTTTGAGAAATAACAACCTCTGAAAGATATTTTCATTTATACAATGGCTTAAAGGTCTTGTCCATGAACTAGAGATTCCTACTTCATCTGTACCCACAGGAATCCAGAACCTTAGTTCCCACTTGCTGGAGTGTGGTCTAACCACCATTTTACAGCCTCTCTTGATAGTCACAAAGGAGGGAGAGTAGAGATGGGCGTAGTCACTTTACATTTCTGTTGCAACTGTGTGCTTCACAGTTCAGTATCAGTTCAGAGAGCACGGCCTGTGACTCAGTGCATGTGGATGGAGTCCTTGCTTCTAATTATTTTCCCTGAAGTATTTATGACAATGAGTTTAAAAAAAAAAAAATCCTTGCAGATGTGGAAGAGTGCAAGTAAACCTGTCTTTCTGTTACGAAAGGTAACCATTTCCTCCTAACATTCCCCTGCAAAATAATAAGTGTTTATTTTCTTGACTGTAAGAGATGTAGGTGTCTGGTTTTGAGAGGTGGCTGGGAACTACCAGTCATAAATAAAGGAAAGTGCTCCCCAGTAGGCCACTTACATAGCAATAACAGTTGGGATATTAAAGCTTCTGTAGCTGAAGTCAAGTGGCTGCTCTGCAGAGTGAATCTGAGTCTTGCAGTACCTCATACTGGGAGGCTTATTCTTTGCAGCACCACCTCTGCTTGTGAAACCCAGTTCTCCTCTGTAGTGAAAGAGCTGCTTTTAGCTTGAACCCGTGGAGTTTAATCAAGGTGTTTCTCCCCTAGCTTAGCAGCACATCGGGTGCTTGGGGTCACTTCACCTTTAACAGTTCCAGCATCCTGAACTAGACGTTCAATTCTCAATTGTCTCTCTAACATCATCAGCCTTCCCTGGGAGGGCAGTTGCTATACAATCTCAAGCGCGTAACTAAGCATGTCTACCCAAAGCTTTATAAAGATGGTGTTGGAATCAGAAAGCAGGCAGGATGTCTTGTCACAGGAATTCTGCTTTAAGAGGCTATGGCATGTTATGATATATTCTCCTATTAAAAGTTTCAACTTTGAACTTAGGTTCCCTGTAACTAAATAATGAAACATATGAAGCTTGCAGCACAACGTAGTGCATCAACTCCATAAGTGCTGAGATTTGGGGTGCTGAATGGGGTGACCCAGAGCAGCATGACTTGAGAGAGGAGAGTCCTGGAAACTGATATTGTGTGACTGCAGGAGATGCAAGTAGGGACTGCATCACTGAGAGAGTGTTTACAGTCCCTGAAGAGGAATTTCTGGGTTATTTTCTGGGAAAGAAAACGTGCTGTAAAAGCATTTGTGCTGCAGGGATAGCACTGGCAACAGAAGAGTGGTGCCTCTTGATAATTTTTACAGACATTGCTTAGGCAGGGCAGCAGCATCTCTGTTTAGTTTGCTAGCATGTGCACGCAGCCTGGCATGGTTTTACAACGATACTTACGGGGCTTTAGTTCTCCCATTAGCATCCATTGGGGCCATACTGGCTCTGTGCAGGATAATGGGAACGTTGCACTGCTGCGCAACTTGACCTGATTTTCTCAGGACTGCATCTGCCACTGCACCTGAAATACGTAATATGTGTCTACAAAACTATTAAATTAATATTTTATTGCTCTGAAATAGAGAAACAATGAGTACTTCAGAGTTCACTGAAGACAGGCTCAGAAGCATCTGTTTTGGAGTCTTGTAGGCACCAAGTAGTAAATTGGAATAAAAGAAAGTTATTCTAGTTAATTTCTGTTTCCTGTTTTTCCATGTTTGACCTGACTTACAGAGAACAATTAAATTTAAAACAGACATTTATGATGGATTTGATCTAGTTGTAATCACTTTTTGGAACAGTTTGGTCTTTCTTTTACCATAACTTATTTATATTTGTGTTTCATTATTGGAAAAAGGACTTTAGACATGCCTGATAAGAGCATGATCATCAATGTCTTAAGTACTCACAGGAAAAGCTTTCAGTTAAATAGAAAAAAAAGATTATAAGAAACATTACACATTTAATTAATTATTTATGCATTTTTTTACTGGAAGCTAACCAGGATCTTTTTTGTCAAAAAAAATTTGGTTTGAGTCTTATTTATTTAACTGTAGGATTTCCTTCGGCATCTAGATTTTGAACCAGATATTTAACTTAGACCATGTATTGCCAGGGAGGTCTACATCAGTTACTGAGGCATAAGCAAAGTTTTAAGTCAATATTTCTGAAAACAATAAAAGAAAGACATAGAGAGAGTGCACTTGTAGGAGCAAGCAAGCTTATTGCTGATTCCTGTCTAATGGGGACTTGTATGCAAAAGGCAAATCCTCAGAGCTGATAACAAATAAGAGCTGAGAATTCACCAGCTTCCTGGCTCACAGTAGAAGTTTTTCATTTAGAAGCCAATGCAATATTTACAAACATTTCATTGCACTACTATGTATACTAAATCACTAATTTCATTCATATTTAATATGCATCTTTTTTTTTTTTTAAATGCAGCTAATGTTTTTCTTGATGATCTTGTATTGTGAAGTCATGACATTCCCACAGTGAAATTTCTCCCACTGGAGGAATGTATATTTTACCATAGAGAGATCAACTATTATTGCTTATGGAATTATGAACTGCACGCTCTTCTTATTAGTCATTCTTAAAACAAGGTGCTCTAAACAGGCACCAAAAGGATATCCAATAAATACAGTTTCTCATTTACAGTCCAAACATTCCTTCTGCCATTCCAGAAAAGAAAGATTCCTTTAAATATTCCCAGTAGTCTAGGAGTAAATCACTGTAAATCTCACAGAATTCAACAACTGGAATTAGAAAGAGTCCTGAGGTCACACCTGAAATAGAGAATTGAGGAGTAACATATTGCATTACTAAATGAGTCATTAGGCCAGCTGTGTTTATATGTATTGTGCAATTAAAAGTTGGTGAACATTCTCCTGATAACAATGGCGTATGCTATACTCTGAATGTACTCTGAATTCTGAGTCGCACAGAGAAAAATCTACTGTTTGGCCATTATCCAAGAATGACAATGACAAGTACATGAGCAAGTGCTGATTTGTCTTGCTCAGTCTCTGGAAGACCTTTTTTTTGAGTTCTGTCATTTACTAAGTGATAGAAATGTTGGGCAATAGTCAAGCACAGAGTGCTGATGGTATTAATATAGCATTGATGGACTGGAAACCAGATGGTCTCTCAGATAACGAAGTATTATCTGGCAAGAGATTGTTCCTGAAAGCCAACATCCTCACCTATTTAGCACTCTGGAATGTTGGCATATCAGTTACCGCGTTCATGAGGTGGTATGTGTTGTACTTTAGAAACAATCCCTAGAATAGGCTTTTTAATTCAAAATTGCTGCCTGATGAGAGGGTAAAAGTGCCATTATTATAGCACAGCTGGATGAGTATAATAAACAGCAAGATGTGAACCATACATCAGGAATCAAGTTAAGGAGAAAAACATAATAGACTACATCCTGAGTTCTGTCTAAGCAAAGCCATGGTTTCTTGGATGTTTTAAACCAACACTGCCACCAGAAGAAGCAGTGGTGTATACTTGCCTGCCCAGAACCGTTATGTTCCTGCTTTTGTGCTACACTATCCTTTGTGCCAGCACATGCATTTCCGCACACCTAGTCAGGAGGTTTTACTGCCTTTTTTTTACTTCCTTCTTTACTGCTTTTGTGATTACTCAATTGAAAACTAGCCAACCACATATTTTCTCTTTCAATCCTGTCCATTCTAGGTAGTTAATATATTCATGAGGCATTTTCTGTAATCATGACTAGTAAGTCCATGGCTCACATGAAGAAGGAAAAATGGTACATATTACTATCAGATGGAAAGAAAATAGTTATAATCTGTCAAGGTCTGTAATAAATATGCTGAAGATGTCTGATAACTACTGTTTAAGAGTAGAAACATTTTACCATAATTGTTGACATTATTAATTTGCAACACGTAGAAAATAACATAAATCACAGAAAAAGTCTTCCCTTTCTTGCTTTCAGTGCTATCACATTCCATACTGATTATATAAATCTTTCTTTTAAAAAATCCATCCCACTCAGCAAACCAATATAAAGAATGAAGCTTCAAATGGGCTAAAGTGCATTTGTGGTATCGCCAGGCCCAGTTATCTTGGCAGGGTAAATTTTCTGTCTGACAGGCAGGTGATAGAATTCAGAATTTCCCTGATGTGAAACTAATGCTCTCACACACTTTAAATATTTATGCTGAAATATTATCAGTTAAAGTCTTTTTTTCTCAGGCTTGATTTGCGAATGCTTCAAAGCCACCATTATCTCTAGAATCAAATTTGTAAATCATCCCAGCCTTTAATATTTTTGAATTGAGTAGGGAACAATAAATAAGTCAGAAGAGTTTCACTTAAATAAAAACAAAAAAGCCACATACAGAAAGTAGAAATTAAAATAAACATTTAAAACCAGTTTTGTGTTTTCTTCCTGGTGAACATTTAACGAAGTTGTTAAATGTTTCATTTAACACAAAAAACTGGTGGAGCAGAAAATTAGAACAGATTATTGCTTTAGAATTACACCCAATTTCACCATCGCCATGCAACTAAAGGCATTTTCATATAGCCAAATACAAAGTAATTCAAGGGGAAATCAAAATTCAGATTTTATTTACTATATTAACAATGCAGAAGACATTGTCTTGGGAAGCAATAACACCAAAAGGATTAGTTGTTAAAGGTAATGACATCGACGTAAGCTTATAGGACTGTACCATAGCAAAAAGGATTATGCAATCCTAAAGCATACAAAAGTGCTATGTGTACCTAAGGAATAGTAAGGAAGCACAGAATTTTGCCTCCATGGATAACTGTGATAATGCAACTGTTAAAATACTGAACTAAGTCAACTCTTCAAAGAAAATACGGAGATATTGAAGAAATTTGAGAATTCCACGGAACTATCTTGGGAGGAAAATAAACCTTATGTCATAAAATTCAAGAGGTTAAGTTTTTCTGGTTGTGGAAGAGACTATTGAAAATTTACTTGATTGCTATGCATAGATATAGTTTTCACCTATGGAAAAAGTTTTCTGGCATTTGTGAGTTCAAGCGTTTTCAACCTTGCTCACCTCAGCCAGTACTGAGAATTTGATGTTACGCAAATGCAACTTTCAAACACAGCATTCTCTGAATGTAGAAAAACACTGGAGGGCTTTTGCTGGAGGGCTATTACTTAAGTCTTTCCAAATATTATTAAATGTAGTTTCTAGATGAAAGATTGTATTGGTAAAGTGAGGTATCCTAAACGGTCCTTTCTGGGTTTGTAGTCCAGTCTCATAACTCATCCCCTGTCTTGTATTAAGCTTTGAGAACAGGAAACCTTGCACTGCCCTAAACCTACCATAAGACTTGAAGGTTTGCTTTATAGTAGTGACTGTACTTACATCATGCTTCAGAGCTTCAGCAAGTCACTGTCAGGGATCAAGGGAGATTATTTTTTCTTAATGCACAATTGACTAGATGCATGATAGAGAGGGAGGGTTTCCTTCGTTTTAAGCATGATTGGATACAGATGAAGATGTGATAGCATGGATTAGTCCTTTGAGGTACAAAGGAAATGCATTTGGGAGGGTGATAGTTTATTTCTGGAGGCTCGGAATCTTACCCAACTACAGTTTGTTGGTAAGGAAGGAATTTCTGCCTCAGTCTGGTAGGGAATATCATAAATTTCCCGTTCCAGTCATCCTCTCTGGCTCTTTCTGGACGTTCTCCCCATTCTACCTAGCCTGCTGTTCAGTTTCCCTGCCTTCAAGACCAAGATATAAGAAGAAATACAACTAAGTGAAAGGCCTTTTTATCACTACTGAGCATCCCTTCAGTCATCTTGAACAGAATTTCAAACCATAAATGCTCTAGTTAGGCATCCATCACAGGTTTAATATTTTAGCCTACTTTGCTCTCATCCTGTCATCTCCACTCGTCCTGTCATCTCCACATACATTTCTTTCTTTCAGGAGATTTCAGTTTCAGAAAGACTTTCACTGTTCCCAGCATTTCTTTTCTGAATTCACTTCACCACTCTCCATTGATCTTGTATACAGTGCAATTTTACTGATAATTGTATAATATTAGCACAAATGAGAGTAGAAGACAATGATATGGAGACAGTATGAGTATCTGGGGGAAGGTTTGTTAGGAGCGTGTAGGGATTTCTTAAGCCAGGTATATCGCTGAAGAATGCTTACCCTATAGCAAGTAGTTACTAAATGCAGCTATCTATGCAATTATTGAATATGTTTTAAATCTCTCTGATCTGTTTCCTATAATAGATCCTCCCTTCTATGTTAGACATCCTTATGCTGTCCCCTCCAGGTTGTGTTATCCATATATACAGTTTGTCCACTTCTTTGCCTCTCTTGCTTACCATTGCTTATTGTTGCTCATCCTTGCTATACCTCCAAATGATCCCCTTGGCATACTGCATTTTCTTTTGTAAAATTACTTTGAAGCCTCCTCTGAGGCTGAAAAAATCTCTGCAGGCTAACTAACTGTAACCCCAGCATAAGCCTCCGTCAGTATCTTTATTATAATTCTTAAGAATTTAGCATTTAATTCAGATTAGGATTTAGGCTGAGATATAGATAAGTTTTTAACCTGTCCAGTATTCCAAGTACATACGAGAACTGCTTAGCGACTCAGCAAACAACAGAATAAATTTAGTTTACTTCTCTAGTGATTTAGCCAGGGATTTGTTACACTACTGGAAAGAAACCTGGTGCAAAAATTTTATTATTATTCTTGTCAACTCTTGTAGCTTAGAATTTGCTTGCAGTTCTCAAAATTTTCAGTGACAGTGGGCCAGTTTCACAATGCATCAGTCCACCTACTTCCAAGGAAATGTTTCCAAAGGCTGTGTGTGCTTCTGAAAACATGAAGACTGAGGCACCACTGTTTTCTTTAATAACTGATGAAAATAATGCTAGTGATTAGAATCTGTGTGGCTTTACTTGATTCAGGAATATCCTACAGAAAATTTTAAGAAGTATATATTACTAAAAGATGATGCATTACCAGCAAGTAATTTTCTGGACACTGAAATGCTAAAGATCCAAGAGCAGTCTGCATCTCCTCACAATTCTGTATGTGTGGAACTGCGCACAGCTACAGATGTTTCCACTGCCACAGGATTCACTAAAAACTGCCAGGGAATTTGGCCCAGATGTGCTATAGAATTACAATGACCCTGTTAGTAGTGAAACTTTTAAGCAGCAAATACCAGATGTCCAGTAAAATGGTTAAAACTGAGATCCAAAGCATTTTTTTTACCACATCATCACACGTAAGTATGGAGTGAATAAGCTGAAAATCTCAAGTAATACTTCATTATTCATCATTTCTAAGCTGATTCTATGTGCTTGACCTGTGATACAGTGCTGTTCGAGTATAATGTCTTTTATGAAGGCTGCATTCCCAGAGGCCTAAATAATTTTGAAAAATGAATGAATTAGACAGGTATATACATTAAACTTAATACAAGGTTGTGGTTTTGTCCTTACCTCCTTTCTCTACTCCTTTTGCTTGAAAAGTGGTTCTGCCTATGTATGTGCTGTGCTGCCGTATGATAGCTTTCCCGCAGACAGGATAAATGAACTGCTGTTAGTTCCAGCTAATGTAGTTCTGCTTTAGCTCAAATGGTAGCAGACTCGAGCTGTGGTACCAAGGCTCCATGCACTGCTACTCTGTGTCTGTATGCAATAGTAAATGTGCCTTTCATACAAAGTACAGCTATTCATTACATTGAGGCACTGCTTTATACTTTGTGGTTTCTGAAGGGTCTATGGGTAGGGCAGACCCCAGACGTGACGGAAAGCATTTCTCTTTCCACTTTTTATTGATTATTTATGATTTTTATATCCTCAAGTGTAACTTTTATACACTCATTACCAGAATGTTCATTTAGCCATTGTTTAAGTGTCTCAGAACCAAAAAATCATTTCTATTACAAATCCTGAATCAAAATGTACTGTGTTATTCATGGGAGCCTGGTTGTGTTTGTCAGTGGTGTAGATCTGTATAGTGCAATAGACATAGATCAGTATTCATAAGTTAGAATCGCTGTTTCTACTTAAAGCTTCAATGCAGCAGCAGTCTGCTCTGGTTTGTCTCTGGAAAACTAGCAGTACTAAGCTTTTTTACTTGGAACTGAGATTATAAGCTTCATAGATAAAAAATGAAGAAAAACAGGAAGAAAGAAAAGGTCTTGAATGCTTGGAGGAAAAACTAAGGAACATGTAGACTTTGAAAGAAAAGAGGTAGTTCTCCAAAGTCTCTTAAATCTTGTTTGCAAAAGATGTAGTATAAATTCTATTAAAATAAAGAGAACAACTTTGACTTCAGTAGGAGTTGAATTAGTGAAGAAGAGTCCATGGCTCTGTTACTGTTACTTTTACACAAGAAAATGTAAAAATTGTTTACTAAAAAGTGTGCTCTTCATAAATCAACCCGTGCACCATGGCAGAAAGAAAGTTAAACTACTGCTTTCAGAAATACTACTGCTCAAGGATTTATGATTTCTTTCATTTTTTGGTTATGCAGCTGTTCAGGTAGGTTTCAGATGGCCTCGGGTAATATCCTTGTGTGAATTTTTGTAACCCAAAAGTAGAACACAAGGTTGTTGACAATAGTGCTGAGTTGTGTAGTTCTCTCTTCAACTGCAGACACACATTTTGTTAAAAGCTCACTTACACCTGTGGGCTTTTCAGCGTTTTTAACTTACAGCAAAATATAGTCTACAGAAGAACCTGCTGTGTTGTGTATCAATGGAGATAGCATTAGATGCCTTTACTCAGACCATTGCCTCGGTATACCCAGCACTCTGAATGACTTTACCACGTGTTCCTTCAATAGCATCTACAGTTACAGCAGAAACCATTTCAATTGGAGCTTTTTGCCTATCCTTGCCTTTGCAAGTCTGCTTGTAGCACAGACTTTCTTGTCATCCACAGCAGTTTGCTAGGCACAGGTTCGCAAGGAAACTGCAGTTCTGTTTGCTTGTAACCTCAGTTAAAATAATATAAATGTGTTCTTATGTCCTTGCTGGTTGTGCTGTCTGTTTTCACATGTCTCTGAATCAACTCTCTAGGATACTAGGTAATCATGTAGTCATGCCTAGTGACATGCTGTTTGTATTGACTTCGTAATCCTCTCTGATGATGCTGACGTGGAAATAGCATGGTTACAAATTGCAGTTACACTTACGGAGTGTGAGATCATGGCAAATCATACTGCTGCAGAAGTGCAATGATAATCTCTGGCTAATCTGGCTAAATTCTAAGTGCTCAGAGCTGGTTACTGAGCAAGCCTCGTGGCCTGTCTCTCATCTATGCAAGAAAAAAAAGATTTCTCTTTTGCAAATTCAGAGAAAATTAGAGTTTAGAAGAAAAACAAATTTGACCCAAATTTTCTTTCTTTGTGACATATTGATAGTTATAGAGGTATTGTCATTTTAAGTCATAAAATGCAGAAATGTTTGAACAAAACCACTCCTGCTGTCTGCTGTAAATAATTTGTGTAGCATTACTTGGACTGCTACATGAAACACTTTGTTCATTTGTGGAGTAAAATACTCTGCATGCTTTTAAAACTAAGTTGGGAGAGAGGGTTCATTTGTTTTGTTTATTCAATGCCAAAGTGGCAAAATTTCTTTTCTGCAGAAGAATTCAATTTGAGAAGGGTGATAGATCAGAGGAGTATATTGAGAAAAAGAAAACATTTCAAAAGAGATGTTCAAGTTAAACCTGTTGAGGCAGGTTTGCTGCTCAAAGAACACATTGCAAGGGGTTTTTAAAAATAAATAATCCAGTAGAAACTGCCACGTCACTGAGACACAGGCTCTATTACTTTTTTGAAAAAAACACTGCCAGGTTTCTTCACAAATGTCTCTGAAGATGAGGAGACTATTGGCAGGTGGAGCATGGCTACATAAAGTGAGTAGATCACTGAATAATAAATAGCAATAGTAATTAGGGCAGCTAATTCTACATGATTCTTCCCTTCACACGCTTGTGTTGCCTGTTGAGCTGGTCTCGGAATGCGTTTATGTATCTCTGCATCACAATCTTGCAGCAGGTTTTTTGATTAGTACCTATAGTGAAGTCTGTCACTGATGTAAAGCCTTGCAAAACGTGTTTCTAATTGTTTAACCCTCAGCTTTGGTTGGAATACTATGGTAAATCTTTGGTAAGCCTTCTTCATTTCTCAGTCATTGAAACCTACCTTGCCTATCCTTTTCTCTTTGAGAAACTCAGAGTGAAGGTTAGTCACCTGTCCTTTTGGGTGTTGTTCCATCATCCCTCACAGTCAATGTATAACACAGATCTTCATTTGACAAGAGATTTCTTAAGCAGTGTAACTTGGACTGGAATGAGCTGGCAGGAACAAAGGCCTGGAGTTTGGTTTCACACCCATGGCCTCACTGTATCACACTGATAATGCATAATGGCACTCCAGAGGTGCAGGAAAGGACCTGTGATACCATGTCCTTCTGCCTAGGGACAGTACCTGTAACTGCAAAAAATTTATGCTTTTTTGAGGAATAATTTTCTAGCTCCCCAATACATAAAACTCTGTATAACTTTCTTACTGAAAAATCTGTTAATGATTTCCCTTATAATGATTAGCACTTTCTGGGTGAACAGAGGCTTGAGACAGAATCCAGTTTCAGCAACATAGAGGTATTTTGTCTGTCTTCAGACAGGTAGCTGTCATTTGTGTGAGTTGCCTCACAAATCTGTGGAATAATACCTCTCATTCCCATGGTGTGTCTATGTACCACAACTGTCTGCCAGATGGAAATTTAAGTGCCAGTAAGTGTATGTATTCCTGGTGCTGTTCGCTACCTAAGTAGTGCTACACATTCTGCACACTTTGATCTCTTGTGTGTATAAGACTGTTGCTCTCTACTGGTGCAACTATCAACAGTATTACTGTTACAAAATCATGACTATGTTATGATTTGCTGCTAAAGATACTGTAAAGGGAGTAAGAAGAATATCCCAAGGTCAAGATGCTAAAAGATGGAATTAAATTAATTATAATGTGCATGTTTGTATATTTTTAGTTATACTCCCTTCTTTTTGATGCTAGAAAGTGCCACCTTGATATTTTTTGAGAAATGGGAAAAATTTGTAAGTTTTTCAGTTTATTAAAAGCGCTGTAAAACCACTACTGGCCTAGTTTACTTTAGATTTCAGAAGATGGATGTGTTTATGAATCCAAATGATTGCAGATAAATTTTGCACCTGCAGTTATGGTTGCCTGCAGTTCAGTTCAGTTTAAGTGTCTACATCACTGATTGCATCTGTAAATTAAAAGCATCTAAGTAACCTAAATCACAAGCACAAATAATTGCAGGTGCAAAACTCTTACAAACACAAAATGATGTCTGAAAGTTGGTCTTCTAAATCTTATTGTAAGTTATTCACTGTATCATGAACCTAGAGTCCTTTTGGGAGAGTCGCTAATCTGTATAATGACAGTGAAAGCCTCTTGAATCGCATATTTAGCTAGCAGATGGGAATGAATATGTGTAGTCATATAACTCCCTAGGGATTACACATGTGGATTTTGAAGATTATAACTTATTCCAATGAAGGCTAACATTAACTTGCAATCAAAATTTCCTTCCTGAGCCACATTTTTCCTGATGAAATTAAAACAAGGTAATGTTGCATCTTTATGAAGTCATAACCAATCTGAGTAGGACACACTAGAGCAAGTACAGAAACTTTGCTAATCCCATGATTTTTCATTTAATGAATTGTTAATTTTTCATTTAGTTTAACACAGAGAAATGCTGTCAATCTTTTCCAGAAAATACATTTAGTTGTCCTCTCTAGGGTTATTTTTTTCCTAAGTGCAAAGCTACAGAAGTGTCTTTTTTTCACTCATATCAAAAATTAAAAATTAATCATTTTCTTGCATTCCTTGCCTTCAATAGATGTAGGTGTGGAGCTACTTTAAAACAGTGACGGCTTCCTGTTGTACCAGTTTCAGCAGTACTGTTAGCAAAAGGGGAAAAAAACAACCCTTAAATTCTCTTCTTGTGTTTGAACAACTAAACCTCCTACTGAACAAATGAAGTGTTCTGCCAGTTCTGACAATCCAAAATGTAATGAAGAATTTTTCTGTTTCAGAAGCTCTAGGCAAGGATGTTTTGGCAAGTCTGTAGCTTGTTTCTACAGCAAACAAAGGGGCAGCTAGAGGGATAGTCTTTGGGGGAAGAAAGTGCTGTCAGTTATAAGAAATTAGACATGCAGACCTATTCTACAGTCCAGCTAGCGATTACATGCAGTCAATTTTATAAAAGCCTAGACCAGCTGCCAGTGATAATAATGCTGCCATTTTCACTGATTTCAACAGGAATTACATCAAACAGACCATCTTAAGGCTTCTCAGAAGCACAGGCAAAATTGGTATCTTGTTCTTTGGCCGTGAGGACCAGACCACAAAAAAACTGTTAAGAAGGAACAGGCAAAGATGACAGAGACCCCTGCAGGGTGAACGTTACTGTTCCTATAAGAAGCGTGTGCTGCAGCCGGCAAGGGTACACCAGCAGTTCCCATCCTTCTAGGCAGCCGGATTCCTCCCTTGGCAGCAGCGGTCAGCGCAGCTTCACAGGCCTCTGCCACTGGTATGGTAAGTGGCAGAGGTGTAAGCATATCTACATTTTAAAAATTTCGAGTTTAATGAAATACACCTGGCTGTTACTCAAGCAGCACACAGTGACAATGTACCGCTTAACTAATCCTCCTGGAGAATAAAGTCAGAACAAGGTGGGATTTTTTACACACAGAGAGCTGTTGAGGCTGTGTTATGTGCTGCAACATAAGGCTCCAACTTCACCTTCCTATAATTTTTTTAGGTGTCTGAGTATAGCAAAACACAGAAAGCGTATGAAAAATATGTAATCTTAGAGAGGGCTAGACCCTCATTTGAATAGCAAGAAATTTTAAAAAGGATTCTTTTTTTTCACTCTCACTTTTTAGTGCACAAAAGACACAAGAAAGCAAGGAGAAGGTTTCATCTTATCTTTCCCTCTTATGAAACATTTATACTTAGATGTGTCCTGTAACTTTTATAAATTCAGACTGCAGAGTAGAAAGCCAAAAATTAGCAAGGATTTTGATGAAGGGACTAAGGTGATTAAAAGTCATGGAAGAAAGACTCATTTCTCAGTAAGAATAACAAAGTCACATAGATGATGGCTCATAATAACTTCATAATCTGACCCACGTACAGTAAATATGGTGATGACTGTCATTTGAATAAGTGAGGTAAATTGATGTTGATTATTAATCCATTTCTTCTGATTCTTTCTGAGCCAGATTATCCACTGTTTAGTATTTTTCTGAAGTATCTTCAGAGTGTCTTTCACTAGCAGTCTCTTCCTTTTTGACCAGTTACTTTTCATATTCTCTGTTGCCTTAACTTATTTGATGGATTTCTTTTGTGAGCTGGTCTGCTACCAGAATTCTCATAGCCGGAAACTTGGTCTTCTTTTAGCATGTAGTGTAACATCAATGTTACTACAGACATGTGTTAACATATAATTCTGTATTACATTTACTTGTTGTGGAAAAAATTCTGGTTTTCCTTAATTCCTATGTGGTGTAACTGATGGTGATTTACCTGAATACATGCTCAGTGAAAAGAAGTGAAATACGCTATGAAAGTAAGTACCTAGTATTTAGTGCTGATATCTAAAATAGCGGGAATCTAAAGTAGACACAGAGCAGATAAAGAAATATGTCGCATAACAGAAATTCAGAAGCTATCTTGGCTAAGTGTGCCGTTGGTAGTTTTATGTGAGGTTCCTGTAGGGACATATGTTTTACATTTGCAGTAGGATACTATACATAACGCGCTTCACAAGAAAAAAGCTTTTTGGAAAGCAAAAGAATGTCCAGGCCTGGTCATCTATGAATGTGTCCAACCTCTAATATCTTTTCAACTCTGCCTGTTGCACCTGAGCAACACACATGATTTCCTACACCATATCTCTTCAGCTGGGCAAATGGCTGTAGACAGTGTGATTAAGGGTGAACTACATGTGTGAACTGGCTAGTAGCTTACTGCTCTCAAAACAAATGGCTAAATTGTAAATTGTCGCTTTTTCTCAGCAGTAGGTACTAATTTGTGCCTGCCTTGACGAAGCAATCCTTAATTTTCCTGAAACTTCTGGGAATTTAAAATCTTTTTGGTCTCCAGCTAGATCAACATAAAGATTTCTTCACCCTAATAACTATATTAAATTAATATTGTCCCTTTTCCAATTGTTTTACTCTGTGTTAGTAATAAATTCAAAACATGCTACGTACCATGAAATAAAAAGATACCTTTTTCCTGATATAAATGAAAATCTTAGTAAATTGCATTATATTTAAACATACTTTCTTCCTCTTTTCGAACACCAACCCTTCTACCAAGCATGTCTTAGAAAGTCCTTCCTTTTGTTGAAATCAAAAGATATATAAAATCAGAAAATCACACATTTGTTTAATGTAACTGACATGATCATGAAAGCCAGGTCTTTTATTTATACTTGGGATAATGCAGAGGTAATGAAAGCAGAATTGAACCTAAGAGGTTTTTTTTTCAATTGGGTAAGAAACTTGGATTTTACAGCAACAGAAAAAAAGGAAATATTGTGTTCATGCCTTCAATCAGCTTTATTAGATCCTTCAAGGGAAAATTATGCGAAAGACAGAAAGAAAACAACAAACTAAGCAAGATCCCAATTTCAGTATAATTTGGAGAAAATAACTGATTTAGGTTGGACATCTTGCCAGAGTGAATGACTCAAGGCTTCCAAACAAGAAATGGAAACCAGAAGGATAGCAAAAGCCTGAAAGAACCAGTTGAGAAGTTATGATTGACTGTAATGTTTCAAAATCAACTGCTGCAAATATGAGCTTGGGCTGTTGCCCAGAATACAATTGAATGTTGATATTCATTTAGACCCTTAATGCTAAAACAAAATAAGATGTAGCTGTGTTTCTGTTAGAGATTTTCTTGTTCTCTCCAGTGTCTCTAGCTAGGGATATGATGTCACATCCTCTCTCTTCTGTCACACGCTACGTTGATTGCTGCTGCTGTGCCATTGTTTTTCTGAAGAACAATTTTCTGAAGGAAGGCCTGAATCCAGGTGATAATATCTTTCAAATGTCAATTGCCATCACTATTCACTAGTTGACTTTGAAAAATTTTATACACCATGTACCAGTAGACTAACTCAGTGTTATTGTCCAAGGAAAACAGAAGCATAAGATTGTTGTGTGTGTATGTAATTGCTGACTGCCAGAGCCATTCAGGTCATGCTATTTTTTTTAAATTAATAGCTCATTCTGCAAAGTTTTCAAATAGTTGTGTCTTTAATGGGCATGACTTGTAAAGCATTATTTGGAGAAGTTGGGGGCAGCTGCTTGTCCTCCACCTCAGGTACAAAAGGTTCTAATTATGCAAAATATCAGTCAGTTGACAATAGGCAGTGATAAGATGGGATTGTCTTCTACTTCCTCCTTTCCTTTATTCCTTTTATCTCACTGGCTTTACTTGCTAACTTTTTTCTGTTTCTATTTCAAAT
Source organism: Tapera naevia (assembly GCA_033556795.1). NCBI lineage: Eukaryota > Metazoa > Chordata > Aves > Cuculiformes > Neomorphidae > Tapera > Tapera naevia. The sequence goes on along the minus strand of JAUMJJ010000023.1, from coordinate 13,535,233 downwards.
CAGGAAGAAAAAAATAAACTAGACCACAATTCATAATTAAATACTGAGCTAGTTCTTACCATGTTTACTGAATTGCATACTGCATAGATGGATGTATATCCTCAAAGTTTTCCTGTGTTTTTAGATTTCTAAACTTAATGTGTTCCATAGGAAGAGACCTTAACTCCTTCCTGTCTGGTTTTCATGATGAGATTTACCCCTACAGAAGAGAGGAGGAGTAAAGCAGTGAAACCCAGTTACAGATTCCTTAAAATTTTAGGGATTTGCAGAGCCATGAATGCAGTTGCTGAGCTCTGTGGATTCTCCCAGTTTGCAGTAGAGATTCCTTCAGCAGAAAATCTTCAGCATTCACCCTACAGCTGTAATAAGCAGATCATAATGACATGACATGCACAGTGATGCCTTTCTACAGGTATCTCTGCCACAGGGTGGCTGACCTGGAAAGAGGGCTTTAAACCTGGAACCACAAGGCAGGGAGAGGGTTACTGTAGCTCTGAGGGAGCAATGGACAGGCTGACAAGCAAAACACCTAGGATGGTGTGAACAATGTGGAAGACAAAATTAATAAAAGGGGACTTAAGTGGCATTGCCTCAAGCATGTGAGCAAGGGAGTCTCTCCAAAGTTCCTGTACACCAAGGCATGCAGCATGGAGCATAAAGATAAGGAATTAAAGATCTATGTGCAACTGCAGAGGTATGAACTTGTTGGGATTCCAGTGGTGCAGTGGATGTCTTGCATGGCTGGAGTGCTGCAAGGGAAGGATACAGACCCTTTAGGAAGGATAGGCAGAAGACAAGAAGGAGGAGTCGCCCTTTATGGGATAGAGCAGCTGGAGTGCATGGAAGCTCTGCATGAGGGTGGATGATGAGAGCTTATGGGTAAGGATTAAAGAACTGGTGACTTTGTAGTAAGTGTCTACTATGGGCTGCCTGACCAGGAAGAAGCATCTGAGGCCCTCTACAGACAGCTAGAATCAACCTTGTGTTTGCAGACCCTGATTCTCATTGCGATTTCAGCCACCTTGATTCCTCCTAGAGGGAAAACATAGCAAGGCATGAGCAATTCAGGAGGTTACTGGAGTGCATTAATAATAACTTCTTACACAAGTGAAAGAGGATCCAGTGAGGAGAGGTGATCTACTGGACCTCATACTGACAAATGAGGAAAACCTCATCGAGGATGTGAGGGTTGAAGGGAGCCTAGGTTGTGACTGTGAGATGGTGAAATTCAAGAACCTGAGAGGAGGGAGCAGGAGCAGGGTAACAAGCAAGACCACAACCCTGGATTTCAGCAGAACAGACTATGGCCTCTTCAAAGATCTGCTTGGAAAAATTACATAATATAAGACTCCCGAGGGAAGAGGGGTCCAGGAAAGTTGGATGGTATTCAAGGATAGTCTCCACTCAAGAAAAGTTCATCCCAACACACAGAAAGTCAACTGAAAATGCCAAGAAGCCTATGTGATTGAGGAAAGAACTCCTGGAAAAACTCAAACACAAAAAGTGAGTACACAGATCGTGGAAGCAGGGACAGGTAACCGACTGAGAGCAGTCAGCATGGATTGACAAAGGGGAAGTCACCTTCTATGATGAAATGACTGGCTTGGTATATGAGGGGAGAGCAGTGGACACTGCCTACCTAAACTTCAGAAAGGCTTTCAACACTGTCTCCCATAGGATCCTCACAGAGAAACTATTGAAGTGCAGACTGGATGAGTAGACAGTGAGGTGGGTGAAAACTGGCTGAATGGCCAGGCCCAGAACGTGGTGATCAGTGGTAGAAAGTCTATCTGGCCAGTAACGAGCAGTGTACTCCAGTGGTCAATACTGGATACAATTTTGTTCAACGTCGTTATTAATGATTTCATGATGGAGTAGAGTGTACCATTAGCAAGTTAGCTGATGATACAAAACTGGGAGGAGTGCCTAATATACTAGAGGGTTGTGCTGCCATTCAGAAGAACTTAGACACAGTTGATAAATCACAGTATCACAGTATTACAAGGTTGGAAAGGACCTCTGAGATCATCAAGTCCAACCTATAACCCTACACTAACACCAACCCATCATCTAAACCATGGCACTCAGTGCCTCATCCAGTCTCCCCTTAAACACCTCCAGGGTCGGCGACTCCACCACCTCCCTGGGCAGCCCATTCCAATGGCCGATCACCCTTTCAGTGAAGAACTTTTTCCTCACATCAAGCCTAAACTTTCCCTGACGAAGCTTAAGTCCATGCCCTCTAGTTCTCTCACTGATCACCCGAGAGAAGAGACCAAGCCCTGCCCAACTACAACCTCCTTTTAGGTAGTTGTAGAGAGCAATGAGGTCTCCCCTGAGCCTCCTCTTCTCTAGGCTAAACAGCCTCAACTCCCTCAGTCGCTCCTCATAGGGTTTGTGCTCCAGCCCCCTCACCATCTTCATTGCCCTCCTCTGAACACATTCCAGTATCCTAACATCTTTCCCAAACTGGGGGGCCCAGAACTGGACACAATATTCAAGATGAGGCCTGACCAGTGCCGAGTACAGGGGGACAATAACTTCTCTGGTCCGGCTCACTACACTGTTCCTGATGCAGGCCAGAATGCCACTGGCCTTCTTGGCCACCTGGGCACACTGCTGGCTCATGTTGAGCTTCCTGTCAACCAACACTCCCAGGTCCTTTTCTGCCTGACTACTCTCCAGCCACTCTGTCCCCAGTCTATAGCTCTGCATGGGATTGTTGTGTCCAAAATGAAGTACCTGACATTTGGACTTATTAAACATCATCCCATTAGAATCAGCCCATCTCTCCAAGCTGTCCAGGTCCCTCTGTAGGGCCTTCCTCCCAGGTTGGTATCGTCTGCAAACTTGCTGAAGATGGACTCAATTCCCTCATCCAGATCATCAATAAAGATATTAAACAGGACGGGACCCAACACCGATCCCTGGGGGACACCACTGGTGACCAGCCGCCAACTGGAAGAAACACCATTCACCACCACTCTCTGGGCTCGGCCATCCAGCCAATTCCTAATCCAGCATAGAGTGTTCCCATCTATGCCACGGGCTGCCAGCTTCCCTAGGAGTCTACTGTGGGAGACAGTGTCAAAGGCCTTGCTGAAGTCCAGGTATACCACATCCACAGCCTTCCTCTCATCCACCAGGCGAGTCACATGGTCATAAAAGGAGATCAGGTTGGTCAGGCAGGACCTACTCCTCCTAAACCCATGCTAGCTGTGCCTGATCTCTTGACTGTTCTGCAAGTGCCGCATGATTTCACCCAGGATTATCTGTTCCATGATTTTACCTGGGACCGAGGTCAGGCTGACAGGTCTGTAATTACCTGGATCATCCTTACGGCCCTTCTTATGGATGGGCGTCACATTGGCCAACTTCCAGTCTTCCCGGACCTCTCCAGTGAGCCAGGACTGCTGAAAGATGATGGAGAGCGGCTTAGCAAGCTCATCCGCCAGCTCTCTCAGCACCCTAGGATGGATCCCATCCAGCCCCATAGACTTATGAGGGTCCGAGCGGCTCAGCAGGTCTCTAACTTCCTCCTCATGGATTGCAGGAGGGCCATATTTCACCCTGCCCCCATCAACCACTTCAGAGGGCCAACTGTCAAGCGAGCTGACATCCTTGCTGTTAAAAACTGAGGTAAAGAAGGCATTAAGTACCTCAGCGTTCTCTGCATCTTTGGTTACTATATTTCCCTTCACATCCAACAAGGAGTGGAGGTCGCTGCCGCCCTTCTTTCTACCATTGATATATTTATAAAAACTCTTCTTATTATCCTTAACGGAAGTGGCCAATTTGAGCTCCAGCTGGGCTTTTGCTTCCCTGATTTTCCTCCTACACGACTTAACAACATCTTTGAACACGACGTGGCTTACGTCCCCTTCTTTCCATCGACGATACATCCTCTTTTTCTTACTTAGTTTCTTCAGAAGCTCCCTGCTATGGTCTGAAAGAAACCTCATGCAGTTCAACAAGAGGAAGTATGAGGTCATGTGAGGAGGAACAACCCCGTGCACCAGTCTTATATAGGCACCCACCAACTGGAAAGCAGATTTGCAGAAAAGGACTTGGAGATCCTTGTAGGCACCGGCTTGAACATGAGCCAGGAAAGTCCCCTGCAACCTAAAGGGCTACTGGTATCTTCTGCTGTGTTAGAAGGAGTGTTGCCAGCACATTGAGGAAGGAGGTCATTCCCTTTTACTCAGCACTGGTGAGGCCACCCCTAGAGTGCTGTGTCCAGTTCTGTGCTCCCCAGTACAAAAGAGACATGGACACACTGCCGAGAGTCCAGCAAATGGTCACTAAGATGATAAAAGGACTGGAGCATCTTTCACATGAGGAAAGGCTGAAAGAGCTGGGACATTTCTGCCTGGAGAAAAGAATGCTCAGGTGGGGGATCTCATCAGTGTGCACAAATACCTAAAGGAAGGATGCAAAGAGGACAGAGCCAGGGTCTTTTCTCTGGTGCCCAATGACAGGACCAGCAGCAAAGGACACAAACTGAAACACGAGGAATTCTGTCAGCACATCAGGAAACATTTTTTTTTCTGTGAGGGTGACTGGGTACTGGCACAGGTTGATAAGAGAGGTCATGGAATTTCTCTCCCTGGAGATATTCAAAAGCTGTTGGGATGTAGTCAAGGGCAACAGACTTTAGGTGATCCTGCTTGAGCAGGGGCTTGGACCAGATGAGTTCCAGAGGTCCCTTCCATCCTAAACCCTTCTGTGATTCAGGAGCAACAGATAATTGTTTTTCATATTTTCTAGAATTTGCAAATAATCCACTACCTGGTCTGATGATCATGAGTCACTGATATTTCAACCACAAGCTGTAAAGAATAGTGGAGCTTCTTTAGAAGCGATTACTTGCCTTGCAAGATTGCTGAGATAACAGATCTGCTGCTGAAGTTCTTAGTATATTCTTCCCTTCTGCATTCTCTCTGAAACGTTTTCCCTGAGGTCCTCAGGTTTAAATATTCAATAGCTGCATACATTTGTGTATACAAGGAGGAAACCTGCAAAACCAACTTGTGCTGCTGTGTAAAGGTAGGTAATGCTGCTGTGTGTTTTTACAACTGAATTGTTGGTTCACACTGCATATTTCTCTGCTTATGCATCTTTTACTAATGAGTAAATCTGGACCAAATTTGAGTCTCACTTTTTTTGTATTCAGAGCTACACTTGTGAGTACAGCAGTGGAACACTTTTCATTTTCCAGTTCCACTCATGCTGGAGTACTAGAAATTCCAAATGGAATACCTGTTGTTTATATATGTTTACAGTGTTGTAGCTTATCCTACTTGGACCTCAGTTTCACGTTAAACTATATGAATCACATACTTAAAGTTATTCAACATTTCGATCGCTTGCTGAATCAGCAAGAATACTCTGAATATTTATGAACCATTAAAGACTAAGACTGGATTCAGTATATCTATATATCTATATGGCTATATGCATATCTATAAATATCCATATCTATGTGGGTAGATATAGATATATGTATGCGTGTATATCTATGCTTGCAAAATGAGAGTTTGGTGAAATTCAAACATCTGATAACTCAACTGAATTCCTGAAACCTCCTGCCTAATGCCTTTCAGTGTTTTGTCAATTTATAAAATGCTCAAAATTTCCTTTTACGACTGGGATTCGTAACTTACTTCAGAGGATGGATCCTTATATCACTTATGCACTTGGGAGCATCTTACAAAGCCTAAATTATTGTATTTATATTGTAACAGCTTAAGAAAAGAACTCCAAAGAAGCATTAGGAGAAGGATGGAAAAAGTGGTACAAAATTTGTGTTATTTTACATTCATGTTGGGAATATGAATTTAATTGTTTTCCTTTGACGTGCACAGGATAACTATAGAAGAATCTGTTGATGTGATGACACTTCCACACACTGAAAGTTTTCTATTCCAAGTAACAGTGTTTTAGAAAGGTGAATTACCATCTTTCAATATTTTAAAAAACACAAATGTTTTGCTCTATGAAATAGTTTCTTCTATAGATAGAATCCTCTTTACAGTCTTGAAAGAAGTGTATAAACTCTGAAGATAAGTTTAACATATACACTTGTTGGCTGGCAAGTGAGCTTCTTGCTGATTGCATTAGATGCCTTTCTGAACTCTCCCCGTGCGCTATCTAGTTAATGTGGAGACCCAGCAGACAGCAGCTATGTCTGCTTCTACCTCACCCAGGGATTCTGAGAACTACATGTGATTTAACGTATGCCCAAGACCCAGTGTTACGTATCTGCTTTGGCCTTGTAAGCAGAGCTTAGGCTGCCTGCAAATGCCATTTGTGCTTGTAGCAGACTATATCTATACATGTGCGTGTGTGTGTGTTTGTGTGTGTAAAATTTAGGTGTTGTAAAGCAAAGCATTGGCCTCACAACATTTCCAAAAGTCAGCAGCTACTGTAAACTCCTTAGGTGTTTATGGAGTCAGGCAAGAAAGGGACCAAGACTTGAATGAGTACAGTAGCTAGATATTGCCCAAATTTCTAGGATGAAATACAAAGTTTCTTTTATGGCTCTGTGATAGCTAACGTGTTAAAATGAAGTTGTCAAAAAAATAGTTTGTCTGTTTAGAGGCATTTTTAAAACTAAACTTTAAAACTTGCCTTAACCTAGTGTCTGAAGATGAGCATGCTGGGGTTTTGTGTGCAACTTGCTGATATCACAGTTTTTTCCAAGTATTTTGTGACTTCAGTTTTTATCATCGCTATGTCAAGAAAAGTAAAACAATTGAATATTAGTTCCTCTTCATTGTCAAAATTGTTCCTCTTCCTTTAAATATAATTTGTCTACTCAGAAAAAAATGAATTGATTTTTTACTTATTAATTGCTGATAGTTTTATACCATCTCACCAGCACATAATAGAATTGGTAGCATGTTAGTTACTTAGAAAGTAAGGAGAGTATCGTTATTTGTCTGTATGCTTGGAAATGCTGAAAGCTTAGTTGCTCTACTCAAAAGTGAAAATAGAATTGGCAATATGGTAATGATATGTTGTTTATGTTATAATGATACATTATTATGTTTGAAGTATTTTTTTTTTAATAGATTGCTTGGTTTCTACAAAGGAATATTTCCTCCCATCTTGGCTGAGACACCCAAAAGGGCAGTGAAGGTAAAACCCTCATTCTTCTTCCTTTAATAATATGAATAGGGACAGTGGCAGCTGTAAAACATTTTATTTCTACCTCATTGATTAACATTAGAATCTGAAACTTCTTTGGCATATTAATCCTCTGATTTTTGCTAGGAGGAAACTTTCCTGTTGATAGCACAATAAAAACTTTGCTTGATTAAGAGATGTAGGATACGACTCTTAAATGCTAGACTATTTTTGACCTGTATGTATAATGTTACTGAAAAGCGAATTGCAATTAGTTTATACAATCAAATTTAATAAAATACTTTAAGGGTTATTTTAGCCTTGTAATTACCTCTAGCTTAGACTTGTTTTTACTGAAAATGCCTATCAACTTGTAAAACAACTAAGAATAATTTAATAAATTAACACAAAACGTCATCAAAGAAGCCAATCCTAATAAATACATATTCAGTAACTTGAAGTTTTATATCTGGAGGTTTTAAGTGCTACCCAGAGTTTTCTTGTATTCTAAAGAGCATTCAACTCCATACGCTCACTCTTTTACAGATTAAACATAGTAGCAGTACAGCTCTTCATCATGCAAAGAACATTTTATTGCAGCTGTCTTAGAGTGGAAATAGAGGCTAGCCTATCAAAGTGTATTTGCTGTCAAATGTTCATCTAATTTTCTTTTACTATCCTTTAAATTCATTTGTGGAGCATTGTTCTAGTAACATTCCTAAGCAACATACATTAATATATCAATATTTTTCAATTATGTCATGCAAACTTTTTAATTAAAACCTAGTAATTAAGCATCTCATCTTAAAGTTCTAAATCTATCAAAGCATCTATTGTGTTATGAGCACATGTTGCCTTGTCACTTATTTCAGAACTTTGAAGTTTCTCATAGTTGCACCAAATATGTCTAAAAGCAGTTATTACACAGAATGTCTTGATTTTCATTTCTTTCTTTTTTTTTTTGTTTCTTTGTAAAAAGGCAGCATATGATCCTGGTCCTTAGTCTGCAATTAATCATTCACATTTCAATTCCTTTAGAGAGGAATAATATTTGTATAAAGTGACAGGATGTGACCTTGTAATAGAATCCTAAAGGAGTTCTGGTAATGTCATCTTCTTGTTTGCACTGGCATTTTAGATGCAATTGACGTGTGTCACCTGTCTCAAAATTATTTAATATAATTAAGAAAAATTCTATTTAATAGAGAACTGTCAGTACCAGTGAAGAACAGATTCCTAACAACTCATTTTCTTTGGACTGTGATGTCTGAATGAGTTGTCAAGCACTGGAACAGGCTGTCCAGGGAAGTGGTGGAGCCACCATCCCTGAAGGTATTTAAAACACATATAGATGTGGCACTTAGGGAAGTGGTTTAGTGGTGGACTTGGCAGTTTAAAATTTACTATTTCAAGACTTGATCTTAAAGTTCCTTTCCAACCTAAATGATTCTGTAACTCTCTTTCTTCTTGTCTCTCCATTTAATTTAATTTGAAACAGGCCAATCTGATCATGCATTTTAGATTCCAGTGTATCTTTAGTTAAAACAAAAACCCAGGTTTAATGTCTCTCCTACCATCATTCAAAAATCTTGTTACTTTTTCTTACTCAAATTGATTAAATGGGTTTAAACCCCACAATATTGAATAAAAATATAGAATCACAGAAGGGTTTAAGTTGGGAGGGATCTCTGGAGGTCATCTGGTAAGCTTCCTGCTCAAAGCAGGGTTGTCTTCATGGTTAGATCATATTGCTTATATGCCTTGTCTTATCTTCAGAGATGGAGTGTGCAGCCTATCTGTGCTCCCGCTCCAGTGTTTAATTGCTTTCACTGAGAAGAATTTTGCCTTGTATCCAATCCAGATTCCGCTGATGCAGATTTTGTGTATTGCCTCTCGTGTTTCTGTTGTGGACCTCTCAAAAAGTTTGACTTTTCTTCTTTTTAACCTTTAGATGGTGGAAGACAAGAAATAGATCTCTTTAGCCTTTGCATCTCCAGGCTAAACACACTCAGTTCTCTTAGCCTCTTGTTGTACATCACAAACTCACAGGTCCTTAACCATCTTATTGGTCCTCCCTTAGTGGCATGCTTTCTACCTAATTCTTATGCATTTACATGAAGCTCAGTAGTGTTTCTGCAGCCATGAGATACTTTTAAGTTTAAATACTAAATATATTTTAATGAAATAATTGAATTCCTTAACTCTCCATGCTATATCTTTAAATTTTATGCTGTTTCTAGGACACTAGGAGGGCTTTAAGTTACCTTGAGACACGACCAATATTCTTCATTAAAAGAATTCAGTGACAGAATAAAGCAGGATAGTAATGTCCTTGTAAGGACCTAGGTAATGAAGCAATTCAATGTCAGATGTTATGTACCAGCACAAGTTCTGACATCCAAAGTGGAGTTTGTACCCAGGCTTTGATCTGAAAAGAGTCCAGATTGTCTCAGATTTCCTCTAACTTTATTTGGATATCACCCCAATGGAAAAGTCACTGTTTCCTTTGTCTCACTTTCCCCCTTTTATTCTTCTAATAATTTTCCTCATTTTATCAAGCCCCAAGATGTCCCCTGTCCACTGTCAAAGTGACTAGTGATATTTAGAGGAAGATTATGTCCATCCATGTACTTCAGAAAACACAAAAGGTAAATAAGCAATTTCTAGGTTCCAGCAGCCTTGGTTTGTGTTTGTAATGAACATTTTTGAGAATTTCTGATATAATGCCTTTTATTCTTCATAAGCGTATAGAGAATGGACAAGGGAGATTTTGTACAAAGAAGAAATGTGCTTATGCTACTGGTATATTGCATTGATTTGGTGTGGATATTTGCAAATAAAAATAAAGCTATTAAAATGAAGTTATTTAGAGTCTGTTATTCAGCTAAGCCTTGAAGATACAGCTTCTCTTTTAGTCGATTATGTTCTCATGTCTGTCTTGCTATTTCTTTTTTTCTCTCTCTTTATGTCCCTTCTAAAAAGAAAGCTAGTATTTCTGGAAGATGAAAAGTCAAAGTTTAAAACTTTATGTTAGATTGAACTTGGAGGAAAGAAGTGATGATGCCAGTACAATGGTTAACAGATGAACTTTTGGGGCAAATTTATATTGTTCATGTGTTCCCAGACATCTTGTTTCAAGCGTATATTTTTACCTTAGAGTTATTGAGACATCTGGTAAGTACTTTGGCTATTTTCTGTGTAACTTGAATTAAAATGTATCTTTGCCAGATGGACAATATTCATTATTATGTACAGAAAAACATGTTTTAAATACATGTATTCTGGGATTTATTTTTTTTTACAGAGCTATTGACTTAATACAATTGTACAGAAAAAGACAAATTATGCTATGTTTTTAAAAACTTTTCGGGTGGATGTACATGATATAAACCCTTACGATACATTTAGACATTTTCTGGCAAAATTGTATGTATATTAGCCACTCCAGTACATTCAGCAACATTTATATTGAGTTTTATTGCTGTTGATGTGTTTTCTTTAAAAAATCATGTAAAGCATAGTTACTATTAAGTAGTTATTTTGTTTATGTCTCTAGGAAGCTATTGATTTTTAAAGTAACATTTTTAAGAGCAAACATTTGCTAGGCAGTGTACTTCTGCCTTTATTACAACTATTTTACAGATCTGTGACACTATGGAAAACATTAAGGAATACCAGAAATTCCATTGAAGGTTAGGAGGGTAACTATGAATAGAAAGATGCTGGAGAGACAATAAAGCAAACTTTATCACAATAAGAAATTAATTTAGTTCAGTGAAGTAACTCACCCACCCACAACTGACACTTTCTAAGAGACTTCCTCTTACCTATAAAATGTCATCAGTTATCCAAAATGACAGACCTACAGTCTAAGTAACACTTTTATCTTTTCTGGTTGGCAAGGCCAGTGCAACAATTTTAAACGTATCTGCAGCATGTTTGCGAGATTAATGTTCAGTCCATACACTGTTTGGAGGGCACTTAAAATCAGAGCCCCAATTCTAGGACCTTTTCTGTAAAACAAGGTTATAATCACAACTGAGGGTAAAAAAATGTACCTATCCACTGGCCAGAGTATCAGTTCTTCATTTTTCAGAACTTAACATCCTAGTTTTGCACTATGTATACATATTCCCTCCCTGATTTAAATGTGGTGGCATTGTTAATATATTAACATCTACTTCTCTGATGATTTTGATGTGATTCTAGTGACTTTTTATTTGAAGCAGGTCTTAATTGAAAAATGATATTGACTTTGCCATAGGACAGCGTTCAAAACAAGTTAAAATGACAACGTGGTGCTTATTACTTATGTGTCTGTACACACTGTTTATGGAAAAGCTGTTTTGTTCTCATAGGTCTGTGGTAACTGAACCCTGAGGGACTAAGCTTGTCTTCTTTGGCTGAGCCACAGCACAGGTCACCCAGTCTTTCTGTTTTGTCTGAATAACTCTATTCGCCTTTGTTTCTTACAATTCCCGCATCTCCGTTAACCTCATTTCCCATTGCCTTCCTCTCATGATGACGCAATTTGATAGACACGTGTGTGGGCAGGTGCTATGAGGAGGACCACGGCCTCATGTGGGAGCAGACTTCCAGAGGATCCCACCTTCATTTGAGCCAGCTTACTTCAAACTAATCATTTGTTACAGGTCAACTTTGGAAAGTAGCCAGGAAAGCCAGAGGTCCTAGTTATTTACTTTTGCTGTGCAGGGATATGACAGCTCCTGCTCTAGGAGATCTCCACCTGTGCTCGTGCAGTCTTGGTGCAGCCGTGACACGTTTTGTAATTCAGTCCCATAATACTGGACATGCTATATAAAAGACACTTCCATTTTGCATGCAAAGTCATGAATACTTCTTGGCCGGGATTCAGAAATAGTGAGCTGTAATTGTGGGCCTCGTGTTCGTTTCATGTGTGAAAATTATGTGGAATAACGCCTCCAATATCTTTGAGTTTACCTGGAATTCAGAAATCTACTCTTTATAGCTCACAAGATTTTCTGCTAGAAGATCATCTTTATTGCCCTCAGAATTGTTTTACATGACATCAGTCTGAAATGGAAGCACTGGACTATAAAGGATCTCTTAGGTCAGCAGGCTTAGTCCCATGCTATTCTGTGATCTCCTTCATAAAGTTGCCAACCTCTCCTTTACAAGTAATTAAGATTTCCCTCCATTATTCTTATTGGAAGATTGTTTCAGGACTCCACTTCTTAGATTATAAGAAAGCTTCATCAGATCTCAAGCCACATTCCATTTATGAGTAGTTTTTACTTTTATATGAAATTACTTTATGTTACTTTCTTTGGTTTGATTCTCTTGCAGCCTCTCTTTTGCTAGAGTATACAAGGCAAACATTTACTCTCCTTCAGTCTTCAGTCTTGAAACATTTTCCAAGTTTATCTTATGGTCCTGGTATCCCTGTTTTGAATACACTGTAGTCCGAGCTCATTTTTTTGAACAAAGGTGGCCAGGATTGTGTGCTGTATTTCAGAGGGCATCTTATCAATAATTTGTAAAAAGTCACAGGTACTCTTCCTTTAGAGTATACCTGGACTGATGCATCTTAGACTTTGTGTCCGTCGATAAGGAAATTGGCAGTGAAAGTCCATCTGCCTATGTCAATAGGAAGCTTCTTAGACTTCAGTGCAGTCAGCATATTCTCAACACTTGTCTTGGAAAAACAAATTCAGAAATTTATTTTGCTTTCATTTTTAGAATATTTCACAAAAGTTATTCTGAAAAATGATGGATTTGAATGGCAAGAAGCGTAAGGCTGCGAACAAACCATTTACAAATGATTGCCTTTTCCATCTTGATGCAGGTGAAACTAATTCTCATTTCTTCCTTGAAGTTCAAATACCCAAGGTACAGCTTTCAAAACTCATACTCTAAAGAACCGTAGATGATCAGAACTTCTGAGCAGATAGTTGATGAAATATTTATTTGTACAGAGCAAAAACTAAAAGAAATGTACCTGTTCACAGTAAAAGATTATAAAAATCTGCACTTTCCATCTTCAAAATCTGCAGTTACATTTCTTTGATGAGAAGTAGACTAGTATTTGAGAAATTTGAAAGTCCTTGCTGTATATTATACTATATTAAAGATGTGAGGGTCGTTTCCTGAGAGAAATTCTAGTATCTGCTACTACATTTATACCAGTATCTGCAAGTTCAATGCTACAGGAAAATTTTATAAATTAAAAACACTAAAGGAGTTGTGAGTGAACTCTTACATTATTTTAATTGCATTTATGTCGCTATTATGCATGATACACTAATAAAATAATTTCTGAAGCCTAATTGTCTACTATTGCATATCTAACACCTCTGCAAAGAGAGTGAAACAAGAGTGGCTTATGGTTTTTTTGCAGAACTGCACACAACTATTCAGGTTACAAGGTAGTGAAGCTCCATTATAGTTTGGTTTTACGAATTTGCATAGGTAACTCATGAATTTTTCAACACAATTTCAGTTTTATTTTTATTTACAGTTTTTCACCTTTGAACAATACAAGAAGCTTCTAGGATATGCATCATTACCGCCAGGACTGGTATGTATGGACACAGAACTTTGTGCTTTAATTTAATACATGTATACCTAACAGTCCCATCTGTTTCCTCTCACAGAAGGTGCCCAAAATTAGAGGCCACTTCAACAAACAGTTGTTCAGAACAAACTTCAAAACATTGATAAAGGAATTTATTAAAAAGATAATTATATTAATTTTTATATCTAACGTCTTCTAAGTAATTCCCTATATTGTCAAACAGTTGTTAACATGGATAGTGACAGTAACCATGGAATAGTCTGTATGCAGCTTGTCATTCTTTATTCTTGCAAAATAACAAAAAAAGTTGAACATCTTCAATATTTATTTATTCATGCAATAGTGACTAGAGATCTCAACCAGGTATCAAAGTGCTATTCTGCAAGGCACAGTGCAACTATAACAAAAGTATAGACCTCTGACTTATTCTTAACGCTTTATAATAGAAACAAGCTATTGATAAGAAACTGCTGTCTCCTTTGAAATCAATGGCACAACTCTCTTATACATCAGTGGAATGAGGATTTCATCTCAAGAACATAACTGTTTTAAAAACAAAATACAGGACGTACGTGTACACAAGAATGTTTTAATGATGAAATGTAGCTTATGTATAATTTTTGTGTTCTGTAAGTAGGGCTTAATTCTGCTATCATGTCATTTAGAATAAAAACCTTTATATAAGAATTACTGCTTTCTGTGGTGTAAAAATGTAAGTAATAGTAAATATATATTTCCAAAATAATGGCATAACAACTCTATCTTTATGGTTATGCTATAAAAACTTTGGTAATGAATTTCCAGTACTGATCTTGGTAGCATTTTCAGAAAAACCTTGAAAGAGAGTACACAAAAAACTTATGGGAGATGCCAGCAAATTTTCCCCACAATCATAAGGTTTTGTTTAAAAGTCATTTTAAACTAGCAAGTTGTTTCTTTCTTGAAAATTTTCAGTAATATCTTATTCAATATTTCTACTTTAATCTATTGCTTCCTTCCCATTTACTTATTTTGGCATTTGCTGCACATTTTTTCTCTGTAGCAGCTCCTGCATTTTTTTTTATAATTGTCAATATATCTAAGCATTAAGTGAGACAAAAATGTGAAATATCTGGAAGAGAGTAAATACCCTCTTTGTTAACTAACAAACACTAAAACCCTGAATACCTGTATTATAGTTTCTTGGTCAAATGAGTTTTGAATTGGAATTTGTTTTATAGTTTTAAGCTCTCAAGAGAGAAGCTGACTGAAAATCATCTTGTATTGTAAGAACAAATAACTCTCCACATTGTGTGAATCAAAATGACATCAGGGAAAAAAAAAGACATTTGTTTTTATCATTAGTTCAGATCTCTTTCAAACAGCCATGTACTTTTGCCTTCCATTGCAGAAACAAGGTGGTCATGGAAGCA
This sequence comes from Tapera naevia, assembly GCA_033556795.1. Taxonomy (NCBI): domain Eukaryota; kingdom Metazoa; phylum Chordata; class Aves; order Cuculiformes; family Neomorphidae; genus Tapera; species Tapera naevia. The sequence continues at coordinate 13,520,137 of JAUMJJ010000023.1, read as the reverse complement.
TGTTAACTGGCTTAAAGCGAGTTTCCCCTTAATTATTCTACTGACCATATAGTAATTTACAGTATCTCCTATTTTATCTTGACTTTTTTCAGCAGACTCTACTCTTCCTTAGATGTAAATAGAGAGGCTGATACTTGTTTTCTGGCAAGTAGTAGTGTTTGAGTTTAATTTCCATAGTACAGCATCACTTTTTTGGAAGAAGATATGTTGGAAACTTGTAAACATGCAATAAATGACCAAAACATCCTGTGATTCATATAGCAGATGCAGCAACTATCAGACACCTCTGACATTTTTAATGCAATTCTGTTACCACAGAGGCATTTTTGCCCCTAAGATACCCATGCTAGAAAGGGGGGAAAAAAATGAGAAGGATTCTGGTCAAAGCTAGGCAGAATGCTTCTAGGTGCCTCACAGACCTCATATCAAGACAACATTTATTTTTAAAGAGAGATGCATAAATTACCAAGATCTTCCTGCTGGCTTCAGTCTCATGGTTGATGATGAAGGGGGTAGGTTATGCTCCCATGTCATGTCAAAAGAATAGATTTTTTGGTAACACAGTGTTCTCCAAAGACAGTAAGTCTGCAGCTTGCCACTACTCTCCTAACTTACATTCTTTTCTTTCTTAAGTTCTCAAGAGTCCCTGCTGAAATTCCTCTGTATTGAATAAGTTATTTTTCTCACTATTGTTTTTCCTTAGCATTGGTTTCCTTGAATTTCAGCAAAACTCAGTATATTGTAATTTGGTTGTGCAACTCTTTTCAGCCCCTAGAAATTCTGGAGACGTTAACCAGAGGCAGTAAGTGTGTAAAATTATGACAATAATCAACACCTCTGAATTTTCTCAATTGACCTAAATATTTCAATATTACTTTTCTGTTACAAAAAAAATAGGGTGTCACAATGGAAAGCAAAGCAGTGAATACCTCCTTTTCTGTGGCTGTAATGTACCATCAGCTTCTAAGTAAATGGAGTTAATTCATTCTTGTAGAGGATGCTGACATTTACATGTGTATCACTCATCCCTCTATAAACATTTTCAGGATTGATTTTTTCTTAGGATGACTTCTATTCTACTTGTCCAATTCACTTAAGTGCTGCACTATTCAAATTTCTTATATTTCTTTTGGTTTTTTTAAGTTACTTTGTTACCGTTAAATGTTTAATGCTTAATCCTCAGTGCAGAATTTTTATTTTTCCAGTGCTGCATAACTGCGTATATATTTTGTTTTTATTGACTTGACCCAAAGATAACAAGAGGACATTGTTTTTCTATGTTTTTGTAATAAATTGTTACCATAATTTTTCTTCAAACTGAAAAGAGAATTCATTGGCAATGCTATGACATTTTCTTTTGTATTTTTTTAATATGGTTTATGGCTATTGTCATGTTGTCTTCATGAACTGTCAGCATCTAATTGAGGGCTAAAGTTGTTTAGTAATAGAATACTGCTGCATTACTGTAATCTTGCAGTTTGCATTGTATCATTCTGTCATATAATCTGGTATAAGATAAATTTTACTCCTTAATTTTTCAGTATTGATTGATTTAACTTTCCTAGGCATTTGCTGTTGCTGGCTTGGGATCTGGGTTGACAGAGGCAGTTGTGGTTAACCCTTTTGAAGTGGTAAAAGTTGCCTTGCAGACTAATCGGAATGCCCTCACAGAGGTATGACAGTTGCTCAATTCTTCTTTTTCTGCTTTATTAGGCATAATGCACTTTGAAGTTCATATTTAGAGCAGAATATCTATAATATATGAGTTCAATGAAATTTTCCCACAGGCTTAACAGAAATGGTTAAAGATAAAAGAGACTCAGTAGACAGTATCTTGAAGTATGCGTAAGAGGCATACAGTATTGTCATCAGTATCAGCATCTCCATTGTAGGTATTCTGTGCCTGAAGTGTGCCTTCATCCCTCAAGAGTAGCCAGCAGCCCATCACTGTGAGAAACTGTAATCCAGAAGCAAAAACCTGAGCCCCTTGTATACAATGCATTTACCCCAGCAGGCTCCAGACTTAAAGTGAGTGCCAAAGGCTGGCGTAAAACATCACAGCCCCTTGCCCTAGCCAGGGCCCAGCTGGTATATTTTATTTAAAAACGTAGCTGGTAGATTTCAGAGTCTTGGATGAAATTATTTATGTTTTAGGTATTTGCTAACTTTGCCCATGATTCTGTTGAAAGGAGGAAAAGACTAAACTGGAAAGCAGTGTTTCATCAAAATCAATTGTACCTGGGAATGTACCAGTTTAGACTGATTTCAATGCAGAAAATATTCCAGCTAAAATGAAGGCAGTCACACACTTCTTTTCTCAGCGCATAAGACTAAAAATTGTCAAATCAACTCTTCCAAAATATTTTGAGAAATCAGCTGTACTGTGATAGAAGTGCCAAATCACATAAGTAAGGCATGAAAAGGTTGGCTTAATCCCTGGTGAGATGTGATTTTTACATATTCTGCTGTTAAGTTTTGACAGTTAATATTTGCATGCCTTGTAGCACTCCACAAACTCAACATTTTTGGGGTATGCACAGTAAGAGATTTATCACCTGGCCATTTACATAAGCTGTTTGGGCCAAGCATCTCAGGTACACTCTGGCAAAGTACTGTGACTCGTTTCCAGGTGCCATAGACTAGATGGTTGGTGTCTAGTCCGTAACTCATCCAGAGAAGCATTCTCTTTCAAAATAAATTTTTAAACATTTGTTAAATTTCTGTTCAGTTCTGTGAAAGAGGTGTTTGGTCACTCCAAGACACTAACTTAAACATTTTTTAACCATAGGCAGCAAAGCCACTGAAAGAGAGCTAATACAGTACAGGAGTATAAACATTAGGATCCTGGAAGGAGAGAGATTGAAAGTGAGAGAAATCAGTGTGTGAGAAGATCTCTCTCTGAGGAAGGGGGTATGAAAACAATACAGCCTGACACTATAGCTGTTCAAAAGTATTCTGAGTTGTTTTGTTCTAGGCGAATATTCTTTGAATTTAATTTAAACACAAATTTCTACAAAATCCAAATAATAATACATTATCATACAAATAAAATCATAGAAAAATGCTTCTGGGACTCCACTAGGAATCTGATTTACAGCTAAAATATAAGTAAAAGTGTCTATTTGTCCTAATGAGAAAATCCAAAGGACTGAAGTGCTTAAATCACAAGGACAGTTAAATCACAGGTATAACAATTTTTAATAGACCTTTTTAAAAAAAATATTAAAATTTCACATTTTACCGTAAATCCGGGAAACTCCAGTAACTTTATTACCATGATCTCAAGTTCTTATTAATGTGTTAAAGGACATTCCACGCTAAAGCATGTAAACTCAAGCCTATTAGGAGCAGCATGTGCATGTTACGTTGTACAGCATAAGGCAATGGTATGCTCAGTTACCATGCACTGTTTTTCTAAAAGGTTTAAGTATGTACCTGTCCCATTGTGTGGTTTTCATACTATATGATGAAACCTAATGCAGTTCACATATTTCTTTGACTGTTGTGTTGAAATAATAAATATATCTTGTTTAAAAGGAACAAGGAAGAGCACGAACACTTATACCCACACCCAGGCTTTTACACATCCCCAAAACAAATATTCACACACTGTGGTGACAGCTGAATTATTCTGTGGTACCAGATCATCTTTCTAGAGCTGATAGGTTTAAAGAGAAAGGCCACTATAAATCACATATTGGCACCTTTGTCATGTGGATTGCTCCAGGTAAAAATAGCAGGTGACTTTTTTTAAAGGTAAACTGTTAAGGCCTAACACCTTCTTGTCTGGGTTTCTTTTTACGTTTTGGGGTTTTTTTCCCTTTTTTCTATAGCCATGGATAACTCACTGGCTATAGAAGCTGAGTGATAATAGAAATCTTCTTACCTGACTTAAGAGTTGTCATTAATTAAACAAATACAAGTTTCTGCTTTATGATGAGAAGAATCTGACTCCACACTACACTGAGTAGGTCTCTATTAAGTATATGTCAACAGTTATGTGAGGCAAATTAAAACTCCAAATATTTATACAACAACAAATTACTACAAGTGAATTAATCATCCTAAGGTCTTTCCATCATCAGTGATGAAATACAGACCTTCTGTGTCATGATCAGCTGGCATTTTAGATGCCTACTTTAGATGAAGTGAAGTGCTGTCTAGGAGACCTGTCTTTATTGCTAAGGAACTGGTAAAGGAAGTCTTTTTGAATAGCTCAGATGTAGATGTAGGTGTAGACATTGCAGGTATTTGCCTTTGGACTGATGAATCACATCTTGGGTGTTCAGCAAATAATAGGCTTCCCCTCTGAGTCATTAATAAATCTGTGTTCAAGATGAGACTAAGAGACACCTTACTGTTGAAAGTTGCTATATTCAGCTTAAATCACTTTATTCAGGACTGCTTGATATTTTTTAAAGATCTAATCCTCATTTTTTTGTGCATAAGAAGGGTTTTTAGTGCTAGTATCTAGACTATATTCCATGTTGGGTACCAACATTTTAGGATAGTTTCTGATTTGATTCCAGAAAAGTAACCTGTAGTAAGATATATGCAGAGCATTAGCAAGATAACATTCGTTATGAAATATGAAAAGATAGGATGAAACAATGTTAAAGACTAAACTTGTCACCTAAATAAGCAGTCATATGCTGTGTCAGATATAATAGGCATCATTTGGCTGATGCTCTTGATCTACCATAGCAATATTTTGAAATGGAAAGCTATTAAACAAGCAAGTGTATTGAAATTAGCAGTGATCACAGTGCTGTAGTCAAAATTCTTCTGTATTTTCATGTTTGACCCTCCTAGTGGAAGTCATGTTTTGCCTTTCTAATTAAATATTTGGTTATCGAGAGCTGGCCTTATGCTTTGGAGAAAGCCAGACTCAAGTCAACAAATTTTTGAAGGCAACTTTTCTGTAGTTCTGCTAAAAAGATATCTAAAATGTTCAGAAGGGGAACATTTGATCCTGTATATCACAGTTTATTGGAAAATAGATCAAATATGCATGTAGTTATGCAGATCCTGCCTGAGGAACTGATTGTTATATAAGTGGATTCTGAGGAAGCTTCTTCTGCCTTTCATTAAATGGAATTTCGCTGATTAAAATAATTTCTATGTATTTTGGGCATTATTTTCAAAACAGTCAATTTCCTAAATCTGTACCTTGGAATTTATATGAGCTCTGATTTTCAAAATCTAACTAAGCTTTTAAGTCAAATTATTCATTGGGAGGGCAAAACAGGATTTCCAGTTCCCAGTTGGGTGCTTAATGAAAAAAACAAAACAAAACAAAACAAATAACTTCTTTTCAAGATTTTCAATACTATAAGAAGAAACCTTAACAAGTGGTGTGGTTTTAAAAAAAGGTCTGCATACTAAATAATTCCTCCAAAAGTGAGTGTCTTATGGCAGTAGTTTTCATTCCTAAAAGCCTGAAGACCTCCCAGACAATATATATGCCTTTTGTCTCCTGTCAGCCCTGTTCCTAACACTGGATCTGGAAACTACCAAACTGATCTTCAACACTAATATTTATAGCGTCCTTTGCTGCTCTAATTGGTGACTCCCAAGGACTTGCTTTCCTAGCCATAATGGATCAAAAAATTCCTGTTCCAATTATGTCCCATTTCTCATGTTCCTGTGCCGTTGGTTTTACTAGAGAAGCTGTTTTCATCTCCTTAGTGTCCAGATTGATTGTTATATTCTCTAGTTGTGTAAAGGTTTCATCTCTCATAATCTTAAGAGCACAGCATTAATGTTAAAAAAAACTATTACCACGTTCACACATTCAAAGCCACATATCACTCTATACAATCTATTTTTTAAGACCATTTCCTTTGCTTTAGGAATATTCAGTCTTTTACAGTAGTCAAGTCATGTTTTCATCTTTTTTCTGCAATTGAAAAAATAAGGAATCTTTTTTTTAAATGAAAATAACAAATATGGTGATATTGATGAAACTACAAGAATTTGCAACAGTGTGTGCCAACAGGATTGAAATGGCCATGTGGTTATTGTTTTCTTTTTGTAAAGATAATATCTTCTTTTGCTTAACTTGTGTAGCAACCATCTAGCTTTGTTCAAGCTCGGCAGATCATTAAAACCAGTGGGCTGGGTTTCCAAGGACTCAACAAAGGTCTCACTGCAACACTGGGCCGTCACGGAGTTTTTAACATGGTTTACTTTGGATTCTACTTCAATGTGAAAAACATTCTTCCAGTCAATAAAGTAAGTTCTTCAGACAATGTGATAGGCAAACAGATAAGAGGTTTGGCAAATTAATTAACATTGTATTTTTCTGGGAAAAGCTGTGGTATTTAATAATAAATAGTGACTAACTTAGGTCTCTGTTTTGCAGAAATCTGTAGCATTTTAATGGACACAAACCAAGGATCTGTACTTCTCCCTTTTTAAGCAAAGCTGAGTATAAATAAAGTAGTCATGTTTGAATTCTCATTTTTATGAATTTCCCCTTATACCATGGTAACAATGTAAAAAGGCAGAAATGAGGATACAGGTATGTTATGCTTATGTTAGATATGTATGCACTTTTCTGTGATAAACTGGCTTACAAAAAAAAAAAACAGTTTCTGGAACTTCTTTCAGTAGTCACAAAATAAGCAGCAAAGCTTGAGCAAATGGTAAAGCTGCAGCACGTAGGGCATTCTGGCTGTGTATCAGGCCTATTTGCTCAAAAGAGAGTTCAAACCAGTATTGAAGGATGACAGGGCGGATTTATCCATATAGGAGGGAGCCAGCCCAAAACAGGACTTTACAGGGTTATGCACAGGGGATTATGTAGTTTCTACATTTGAAAAGAAAAATGAAACTTTATAGCTATAATTTCACTCACAGCAATTTTATGTGATAGTCTTATATTCCTTTACATAACAAAGGAAACATTTCCTTTACAACAAAGGGAAATTTTACTAATGAAAAGGTGGTAATACCAACAACTTTCTAAATGACTGTGAGCAACAGGTAATGGTTTATTAATGACTCCAGTACATTACTTACTGAACTGTGTTTTCACTAATGTGATTTTTAGATGATGACAGCTAAACAGTCACAGGTGTAATGTGCAGTGATATTCATATAAGAAACTGCAATTTACATCAAAAGGGATCAGTTTCTATTCCCAGATGAAGTAACACCTCTTTTTTTCCTACACTTCTGAGTAGCCTGGTATTTTTGTTGGCAACCTTGTGTAAACGGAGAAAATCTCCACTTCTTATTTGCAGATCATTACAGTAAAATGAATTGTTCAAAGGTAGCTAACCCACAAGTTTCTACAAGTTTCTTATAGTGCATTTAAGCATACTTTACAATGTACTTCAATCATATTCTAAAAACTCAAGGCACAAGCATAGCTTGATACTAAGATAGTAGTAAACATATTTTGGTTGATCAAAAGATTATTACTATGCATATCCTTCACAATCATATACATGTAAGGACAAAAAGTCTTGTGGGCAACTTCTATGAAAATCCAGAAGTGGTCTTGCATAGAAATTGAAGAATAGTATTTGGCATAAGTATACTTTCCCAGCATTTCACATTATATAAAGGGGTGTGGGAAATTATTACGTCTTTAAGAAGTTTCAGAGCTTTATAATCTGAGAGAAATTAGCATTTTAAACAGATTTTGTGTGATACAGAGAATTGTTAATATCTACGACATAGATTTAAATACATCTAGAAAATGAGAAAGAAATTACAATACTTCAGTGGTGTCAGCCCAGTTGTCCTGTACATACCATCAAAAGCAAAAGACAATCAATGTAGAATTAGATTGCATTAACTGTAAATAAGTGAAAAGGTTTGCCTCGTGCTCATCCAGTGCAAAGTACCATGCACAGTGGCTACATCAGTGCTAGCAAACTGAGCAGCGTCACTTAAAATCAGTCATCTGTGCTGTTAAGTGTTCTCTGGCACAGCTTTGGCCCAGGCCAGCCAACACTGCTCCTGGGTACAGCTTAGGAGCTAGAACAGACAAGGAACCATTCCTAATAGGCAAAAAACATTCCTAATAGGCATGTTTCGCACAGCCAGTTAGTTTTAAATGGCATTTAATAGCACTGATAAACTTAATAGGACACTCTAGGCTAGCTGGCATCAGTGCCACAGACAGTTCTGTACATACAGATATAACAAATAATTCTGACCATATTCCATTCAAATCAATGCAAAACTTACCCTGAATTTAATAAGGTACAGATCAGACCTCATCTGGCTTGTGCTAGCCAATAGTATGTCTCAGGCATTTACATGCATTGAACTTCAGTGACTGGAAAATAGAAATCTTCAACAACACTTGGTGATATTTAACTTAGACCTCTTCTGTCAGTGGGCAGGTGCTAGAGGCTAAGAGTTATGCAACTTGTGCAAGGAATTTTGCTGAAGCTGTTTTGTTGTTAGTCTGAAAAATATTAGACTGTTGTGACTTTTCAAGATTTCTCACATACTTAATTTCATTACCAAACCTATTTTGTCTGCTTTATATATTTTGCCAAAAAAGAAAATCTTATGTTAGCCTTGTGATATTGGCAATCATATAAAAATTGTGAAGTAAGATTACTACAATTTTGAAATAATTTTGGCTCTTGATGATGTATCTGCTGTTCACCATCTGTAACGTAAGTGGAAAAATGTATGGAAGTGTCTGTATGAGCCTTTTAGCTGTCAACAGTGCTAAACTGTGCATTAAATTTGCATCCCAATTAAGGATGTTTTCAGTTTATTTTGCCAAAAATGATAAACCTTTTCTATTGAGTGGTCAAATTATATAAATTACATGTGTGGGTTGTAAATGTTTGTAATGAATAATTTTTCATATGCTTGGTCTATTCTGCTAAACAGACCATTTATAGCCAAACTTGTGCTCCGTTTACTGAAAGTGGAATAAACCAGACTTGTTTCAGTTACCACTAGTGTGGCAACCATACAGCATTAAAAGCTATGCATCTGCGCTAGCAATCAAATTAGTCTGAAAATTTATATCGTCTTAGTTTTATGGCACCTGCTTTTATAGCACATTTCATAGGCTTCCAGCAGTTCTCGTTTTCAATTTTTTATCATGGTTAGATTTGATTGTAAACATTAGTTTCGTTAAAACCTTTGCCTACTACCACCTCCAAGTGGCTGTCGAATTTCTTAATGATATGGAATTTCCTCACTGTCTGTTAAAAAAACTCTTTGCAATGTGGCCAACTGCAAAACTCATTTCAAGTCAGGCACTGGCTGCTCCAGCTGCTGCAGATGTGCCTGTTGTTAAAGGGTTACTGCATCAGACTGTGGAAGTTGAAAGGTGTGTTGTTTTGTCAGAGAAAGGGCCCTAAACATCTATAGGTAAAGAAAAGGAACACATGGGAAAACAAAATTGGCTATTCAGCTTTGCAAAAAAAGTAAGATCATAGACAACAATTTAATTTTAAGTCATTTTCAGATCTATACCAACATAAAAGCCATTCGTAGGAGCAGACAGTGAAAAGGACATACGGTGCAACACGGTGAAAAACTAGTAAACAAAGATAATTTAGGAAAAGGCTGGATCAGAGTGGAAAATAGAATAACCTGAGAGCTAACGTCCAAACTCAGGTTTCAAGATGACTTGTGAAAAAACAATGGCAGTGCTGTATCCATATGATTGTTACAAGCCATCCTTTGATCAGTGCTCTCCTATCAGAGGTGTCCTGTAACTGTAGAAACTACAGCCTGTGTTGTTTAAAGTCTTCAACCCAGGCCATCATCATCAAAAGATATTACATCAAAGGAGGAGACTTTGTTGCTACCTCAAGTGCTCCTGTACTGTGATATCTCTGTAGGCAAGACAGATACGAATTTTCATGAAAGGAATCTTTGGTCAAAATAAAAGTGTAAAGCAGATAAAAGAAGTTTCTTCTGTTTTCCTATAGAAACTAGGATAATGCTGAAACTGATAACCAGGTTTGACCATCGCTGACAGAGAGGCAGGTTCTTACAAGACATGCAGGCAATCATTTAAAAGGAGGAGAGATCCTGCAAGTGCATCTTATAAGTGCCCCAGGTGAAGGAAATTTTCAGTGGAAACCTTACTAAACACTGAAGTCCATAGGGAAAAGTCCATGTAAGGCTTAGTCTGAGCTTGCGTTCTTTCCAGTCATCAGTATCAATCAGTCACAAGAACCCACAGAACATCAGACTTCTTTAGCTCTGGTGTTCATGGGGTTACTCTTTTTTAATGTTTCGTAAGTTACTTTATAACTGAGATTGAAAATGCATAGTGCAGACAAAGGTACTGGATGCGGGGGTAAGCAATAAGATATCCATTTCTGCATGCCTTTTTCTGAATAGTTAGTGTCTAAAGGATGCCATGAAAAGGTGACCTGCTTGTAACTCCAACACTTTACAAACATTCTGATCATCTGTGTAGACTAGCTCTGTGTGGGAGAGCTAAGTCTCCAGAATTCTGTACATTTTATATTCATTTACTGTATTTGTCTCCTGTTTTTTTATTTCTATCAAAATTTCTCAGGTGCAAATATTTGGTTTAGGACTTAGTTAAGCCCTAGCCTGTTTCAATGGGTTCAAAAAGTTATAGAAGAAGAGTAAATAATAGATAATAATACTACTTGTAAATCTGAAGTAGGGTTGATAATTTTATCAGGAAATTGTATTGTGAGAAAATAAATCACTGAGAGGATTGGAGGCTGAAAATATATACCCTGTACAACAGACAGCCATGTCACTCTGGAGACTACCCAGGGTATTCATCCTAGTGTCTGTCATTCATCTTCTGATGCTGCCAGACATCTGACAGGTAGATTTTAAAAACTTAAACAAGTATCCGCTGCAATGAGATTGCACTCAAGTAGGAATGTGAGATAATACCAGTGTGTAAAAGCACAATTAATTGAAACAAAATGCAGGTGAGCCTATGCATTTTGGAATGCCTTTCCTGATCATCAATGATTACTATAGTTCTAATTTCATCATTTCCTGTACATCTTCACAAAGATCAGACCATCATTGTACTATTCATTGTACTTCCATCTTTTCATTTTCACCCTTCCTTAGATCCTTGCAGTGAGTCTACATCATTTTCTCCTCCTCACTGCTGATTTCTACCTGGAGTTTAGATGCCTCCAAACCATCTGATCACTTCCGTACCAGCCTCTCCTCTCTAAGAGTAGAATTTTACAGACAGTTCTTCCCAGCTCTACTCTAGGACTTGGCAGGAAGACCCAGACATGATGTCTCCTCTGGGTCATGGCTCAGTGTCTATGTTTTAAGCAATTCATTTGAGTTTTTCATCTCCCACCTTGCCTTTCTCTAAATAGATCTTTTCTCTGTCTTGGAAGCTCCCCTTCCTAAGACTCACATGTTACTTTCTTCCCCTGTCTGTTGCCAAAGGAAGCTCATTTTAGTGATTAAAATCAATTGTCAGGCTGGTTAAAGCAGTTCCTTACAACCTATTTCGCTGCCAAACCCTTGATAATAGTCAATGTAGCTTAGATGAGGTCTTGTGGAGCCTCTTAGCTTGCCATAGGAGTTCCTGTGCTATTCAAGCTTACCATAGCCAAAAAGGCCAAGAAGCAACACTACCCCTTATTTGTGGCCTATCTCCCTCTTTACTCCCATAATTCCTAGGTGCACTAGGCAGAACTAAAGTTGGCTAAACTAAAACTTTGTCTTTTAAAGTCTCCCTTGTTGCACACAGGGAGGCGAAATGTGCAGCATAGAATGCAAAGCTTCACAGCTCCATTCCTGGCTTCTCTATTGACCCATTATGTGACCTTGAGCAAACTTTTTTAAATTTAGTAGTCATTTCAAATGACTTTTGGCATTTGTGTCACATGTAACTAATCTACAAAACTAATATTACGGCTAACACTTTCAAATGAGTTTAAGAAACTTAATGCACATATTCCACTCTAGGCATTAGTTTTGGGTTATCTTCAGTAGGCTGCTTTGCAGTTCCCAGCTTTAAGCATTATTCTTTTATTATTATTTATTCTCCATGCAAATCGTTAGGAATTGGCAGTCTCCTTAGCAAATAATCATGTCTATACTTTGTAGAAAACCTATCTACGAGGTGCTCAGAAGTACTAAGACACATTTATAGAAGTATTCTTTCTCATATGTACCTCCAGCAACTGGAAAAAAAAATCTCAAGTCAAACATCCAAACATTGAAGCAAAAAAGCTTCTAAAAAGTCACTTCAGTTAGAAAAATCAATATTTGTTATCACATTCTTGATTATTTTTCTTTAAAATAGGGTTAAATTATAAATTTCTTTATGAAACATATGCCACTTTTACTCAGACTGAAAAGGGAAAAACAAGTAGTATTCCTGAGTCTCTATGGTCAGGTTTCTAAACACTTACACATGTCGGTGAACTGCCCACATTATGTATTTCTGCATATTTCAAGCAACCTAACTTAGGTACTTTAAGCTGTTCCTTTGAAAGTACCTACTTCACTGCATATGTGAGTGTTGTGTCCTGCCTTTGAACCTTTAGATTGCACCTAAGATGGGTGTCTAAATCAATACGAATATATGTACTATAGTGAATCGTTATTCTAAAATTATTTTTCAGTTATTCTGAAAAAAATAAAGTGAGTTCCAAACATATGTGCCTTTGCCAAAGGGTTATTTCATGGATAAATTAATATCTATGCTGCTTATTGAGTTAAGTGACCTTCCTTCAGTATGGATGAAGATAGTCTGGAAACTTTTGAATGAGGTCAAAGATTTAAACAGAAATTTTGACAAATTATCTAACAAATAAACGAATAAAATGGTAGGGAAAGGAAGGTCTGGGGCTTTGGAGTCTGAAACTAATAAATTAAAATTGTCTCCAGTGGGTGACATTCTTGTACATGGGTGTGTATGTGTTAGATTTAGGGCTAGAGTTTTTTGCTAGAATTTATGGAATATAAAAGAAGGGATTAAGCAACATATGATTCAGGTGGAACCAACTTATTTTAAAATGTTATGATAGGAGTAATGAAATAAAAAACCCAGAGAGATACCATCTCAAATTTTTTTCTCCCAAGTAAAGCAAGGAAATTCAGCAAAACATGCATAGATATGGCATTTATTAGTGATGCCTATTTCTCTTTTTATTTTTCATGGTTGGTGGTGCTCACAGGACAGGGACTCAGGTGTACAGGAAACATGACTGTGAAGAGTGTGGTGAAAAGGGGAGATGATCGCAGATTACATTACGCAACCACAGCAAAGTCATTCCGTTGTGAATAAACAAACTGGTATTTCGTTTCCTTGTGGTACATTCTACTGTGGCATCATGCCATCTAAAATCAAGTTTCTGTTCTATAGATTCTACATAAAAATCGCCTTTGCTTAAAACTGAAATTCATATATGTTTTCCCTCCAATTCTCCCAGTGAAAGCAAGAGGAGCTTTTTTTTTCTAGTGCAGGACATGTGAAACACATAATATTTGGTCAGTGAACTGCATAGTGCAGAAGTTAGTGACAATAACACAATCAGTGTAAAAAGACACTGCTTCCAGATATCACCCACTTGCACCTGCCTGATAGACAACCAATGTTCTTTTTTCTATGTCAGCATTGTAGACAGAGGCATAAATTATTTTTCAAAATTTTTTTTTTCAATTGGAAGCATTCACACAGTAAAATGCCACAGTTGTGCTGTTAGAAAAAATAACTTTTTAATTACTTTTAACAGCTAAATTTATTTTGAATCTCTTATAGAAATTAAATGGCCCAAATGTTACAATGATGAATGCCATAAATATCCCATGAGATATTTAATAAAAAAAACAAGTTACATAGCAAAGCCAGTGTATGCCATAGTGCATTTTGTTAGAATCCAATTTTGTGAATGGGCAAAATGCTGCCTTTCAACTTTTCATGTGCTGCAAATAATGGAAGATAAATAAAGCAATTTTATTTCATTTCCATTTAGTTGTGTAGTGTAGCATCAGGTTTTAATAGATTCTCACTTGATCGGACAGACACTGTATCTTATACTCTGTGGCACTCTCAATCATAAAGCAGGAAATGCTGGCATAGGGAATGCACCAAAATATGAAAATGTTCAATAATTCAAATATAGAGGATTTGTTAGGAGCAGCAAGACCTGAAATTCAATGTGTAACAAGCAAATAATTTTGTCTGACATATATTGCCTTGCCCAGAGGAGAGCCCACTGTCCTTGGCACTATGGAAGGAAAGTGTCCTTATGCCAAATTGCCTAACAAAAATACTCCAGTCCATTCTGGACTATGAAAAGTCAACAGAGCAGCAGTAGCCTCCTCACTGCAGCATGGTTTGAAGAGGTTAGTACAATCTGGAATAGTGCTTAGCTCTCAGATGTGGGTATAGTGACACGCCTGCTGCCTGGAGCTGGGTGGGCACCATGTTCAAATAGGGCTGCCCTGCTTGCTGCCCTTCAGACTTCAAAAGGGGTCCTTTTTCTTCTCTGGATACTGAGAAGAAACATTGCTTTTATGTTATTTCCATATAAACCATTGTCAGTATGTTCAGAATAAACAGAAGTTTGCTACTAAGGTTTTTTTAATAAAGTCTTGCAATTCTGTATGTATCACAAGCTATTCTAAGTTTGAAAGATACTACCAGTATGTTTAATGTTTTGTGAAATCAAGGTGTTGATTTTTTTCTGCAAGTACTAAAAAGCTCTCTTGATTTTGACATTTCTCTCTGAGCACCTGTATGGACTTCATCCAACGCATATTATGGAAGTTTTAATTTGTGTTCCTTTTTGCTAATCTTGAAAGGAAAATTTCATTATTCCTTTTCTCAGTCACAAATGCATAAGTTTAGAAAACAAATAAATCTCTCTTTCATTTTAATGTTGTGGCAATAGTATTACATATATTACTGATATTTACTTCATCAAAAAAATGAAACTGCACATGTGCAGTCTGCTATAGTAAAAAAGGATCCTTCCTGTTGAAGACCAATAGCAAAAAAAAATATATGTATATAGGAAATGCACTGGAACACACTTCCCTATGGTTTCCACTGCTTAAAAAGATAGGATTAGACTTTATTCAAGAGACTTTGACTCCCAGGTAAACTCTGAGTTCTTTAATGTCATAGAAAATACCAAGGTAAGAGGTCTTCCTAAAAGATCAAATAAAACCCTGTTTGACTGTGAACAGTAAGTGAGCAAGAAAAGTTTTAGATGCACTTCTAACCTGCTTCTTTTACTGTGGATATATAGTAGGGTTAAGAAACAATCTGTTGTAAATTGTTCAGCCAATTAGCTGAGTGGGTTACCACCATTTATAATGCCTAGAACATGGAGGCTCTTTTGCAGTTGCACCGAGATGGATTGTTAATAACAGGAAGCTAGCACTTCTCAGTACAGTGGATCAGCTACATGTGAAAATAAATGTAAAAAACCTGGAGGGGAATGGCAGCAGACTGAGATTAGCCTTTATTTAATTTAGCATTTGGGGGTTCAACACACAAATGAGCATTTTAGTAGGCTTTATGGTGGAAGTTGCTGTCATTTGTAAAATATTCTGGCCAATTAGTTAATAGTGTGCTTGGATTTCTCCTGTTTTGATACAGTAATACTAAGTACATTGTGAAGCCCAATTATACAAATCATCCCCATATGCCATACCAGTCTCTCTTTATGAACTGTGTTTATAAATCCTGTGTGAGGAAATGTGTACTTCAGCAATTTAGACCATGTGTAAAAACATAGCCAATAGGATTGTCAAGAAAACAAGTTCCAGCATAGGAAATCCTAATGTGTTCCGCTAAAATAACACGAGTGTGTTGTGTTGTGTGTGTTTTCTGATTAAATACATATTACTTTATAGTATTTAACCTTCATAGGTCCTTCTGCTTCCCCTTTTATTCTTTCTGTCTTTTTTTTTGTAGGATCCAAATTTGGAGTTTTTGAGGAAATTTGGAATTGGGCTGGTCTCAGGAACAATAGCCTCAGTTATTAACATTCCTTTTGATGTTGCAAAAAGTAGGATTCAAGGACCACAGCCAGTTCCTGGAGAGATCAAGTACAGAACATGTTTCAAAACTATGGCAACAGTCTATAAAGAGGAAGGGTAAAACATTCTTATTTTAATAAATGTCCAGACCTATGTTTTGGTTCATATGGGTCCATAAAAACATGTTGTTATAGCTCACATTTGATGAGTACCATTACGCCACCCTGAAGTCACGTATCAGAAGAGCACAATGTAACATTTTGAAAATGTATTTAAGAATTACAAGGAGATGTCCTTCTACTCCAAATGAACTGTCGCAAAACACATAGAAGGTGATTATTGGGTTGTCAAAGTTTATGTTCCACAAAAAAATTATTTGTGCATCTTATGTAATTTTTTCAACTCTTCATTTTGTAAAAGAAAAATATCAACAGAAAACAGAATATTTCCTAGTTTAATCTGATTGTAATTATACAGACCTCTGTACCTTTAAAATGACTGCAGAAAAAAAATAAATTGGGGACAGATCCTTGTGGCAATAACGTTTTCCAACTTTGTAAAATATTTCTCAAGTGAGGACTGAGTTGGAGCTTTGATTTTCAATTATAGCAGTCATTTTGTCCATGTATGCAGCTGTTGTTAACAGACTTTTCTTGAAAGTAAAACCGTCTCCCTGATTAAAGTCATATTTCTGATTGGCTAGGCTCACAACGTAGCTTTTGTGACTGAACATTGATTAACTTTTTCTCTTCATCTGACTTTGTAAAATGTTAAAATCCAGATACGGCCTGCTATTGAACATGTATAATTTCAAATAATTGCTTCTAAATGTTCTGCCAGCATTTTAACAAACACATGCTGAAATTCCATTCTTCTTTTAGAGCAAAAATATTGTTTGAAATGTTTTGTTTGATTTTCTTCTGCTACAGATTTCTGGCTCTGTACAAAGGCTTGGTTCCCAAGATCATGAGGCTTGGTCCAGGTAATTTTCCCTCTGTCTTTTCTATACTGATTTTTTTCTTGCTTTCTCTTCCCATTTCTCAGTTTCTTGACAAAATGCAGTAAGCATCAGTCAAATAAATGAAAGTTTACCAGAAATCATCAATATCTCTTTCATCTTTGAATGATTTCTTTTGACAATAGCATCATCTAATAGTATCATGGATGGATTTCACTAAATATGTGTCTAAAAAAATCATATACACATACATATCAGATAATTGTAGATTCAAGTAACTGCTGGTTGGTGCAGTTACTTTATTTGTGAACAAGTCAAATGCATTGATGCAAATACCAGAACTGTAAAACCTTTGGAAGCCTTTCTTAAAGCTTGTCTTATTCCTTCTGATGTGATTTTTTTAGTTCCACTGGGACTATTCTGTACCAATGTAAAGTCACCTTAAAATGCAGGCTAGAGTCTCTCCAGTATAAATGCTCTCAACTGGTCAAGGGGTAGCCCAAGCATATCGAATTCCCATTACTTTCTTCTGTGCTCTACAGGGGCAGTAAAGAACAGACCCTAAAAGGACGATAGCATGACCTGGGAAGTGACTAGCATGACCCTGGAAGACTAAAAGGATGAGGATAACTTAAAATTGAGTTTGTTGATTGACCCCTTCTCACTTGTTGGTTCTCCAAATGCAGAAACACAGTGGCTAAGAACTAGATCTTCTTAGACTTTTAGACTATTTTTCCCTGACAGGTTTTGATTTGTCGTGAAAGCAGAGCACTGGGCCCTTAGGCCTGGCCAGCCCACAGAGGCTGTCTGTGTCAAAAATTGCTGAAGCGCCAGTTTAAACAGTATCC
This sequence comes from Tapera naevia, assembly GCA_033556795.1. Taxonomy (NCBI): domain Eukaryota; kingdom Metazoa; phylum Chordata; class Aves; order Cuculiformes; family Neomorphidae; genus Tapera; species Tapera naevia. The sequence continues at coordinate 13,502,377 of JAUMJJ010000023.1, read as the reverse complement.
CATTCCCACGAAATTGTATTTCCAATTGTGCAAGGTGGTTTAATAGGCAAAAACACGCATGGTTAAAAGCAAGCAAGTACGGAGTCTGCTCTGCAATATAAAGGAGGCATTAGGTTTGTCTGTAAATGTTTGCATATCCAGTCTGTCTGGCTAAGTGCTAAGACTATGCGCAGTTATTGTGCAGGGTAAAGGAAGAAGGTGGGGAAGGGAAAAAAAAGGAAGCTAGGCATAACTCTGGAGCTAAAAGCCTTCTCTCTTGTGCTCCAAAGGTACTAGATTACATACAGGACAAAGAGAAGGCTGGGTTTCACTTCCGCAGGACCCATTAGCACAGCATATTTTGGTATAAAATTTTCTGTCTTACAAATGACTGCGTTCTCGCACCAATCCAGCGGGTCAGTGAAGTGTGCTCTTCATTTTAAACACTTTGTAGTCTCATTGACTAATATATAGATTTGGTTTTCTGATGAAACAATAATGCGGTCTTCATTGTGACTAGAAAGGTAATTCCTTCTTTCAACATGTGAATGCTTTCAGAAAAAAAGAGATACTCAAACAGATCACACAGTATGAGAATGGAAATCAGCCTTGATTTGAGTTCACATCACATCTTACGCATTGTGTCAATGATTTGTTTGTTGGTCAAAGCCTTTTGCAAACTTTTGTTCTGTCTAGCTGTCTGTGAGTTGCTGTTCATGGAGAATGTCAAGTCTGATAATGGTTCACTGGGATAAATAATTTGGGAAAACTCCTGTAATAGTTCTGTGTTCCTGATTGTCTGAACCTATCCCATCTACCTAGAAAGGTGAGCCCAGTTTAGCAGAAGACTTGTTTATTAGATTTGCCACTCTGACCTGCTAAATGAGCTAACAAGCAAAGAAAATATTTGTGCCCCAGTGTTGGCACCCACAAGTAGCACATTGTAACCCACTTTTACTCCTTGCAGCCTGGAATCAGACTTTCTTTCCCCGTCTTCTCCAACTAGAAGCTTCTCTATATGTTTAGTGTTATATATGTATACTTTCTGGAATGTTCCCTCCTTTAGCTCATGCAATAATTACAGCCCAGTTATGGAAGGGCTTTAGTCTGAGTTCACTAACAAACGGTAAAAATACTTTATGGCATCAAGCTGAGATTGTATATTCTTATCAGTTCTAGTAAACCATGCCATTTCTTCAGATCGAAATTTTTCCTGTGGATTCATAGCCAGCTACAGGCACAACAAGATTATACTCATTTCAATATCATAATGTTCTGCTTTAGATATGGTAAATAAACATCTGGAAACTTTTCTTGAATCTTACCTGAAAATATTTTCACCACCCTGGTGATGAATTTTTGGCATTCCATCACTCAAGTTGCACTTTCATGGCCAAATCTAACTCTAAACAAACACCCAAATATATACATATTCAGATTAATAATTTCACTTGTAAAAGAACAAAGAAAAATATTAATCTTTAAAAACCGTTAAGAAAACTCACACTGAGGGTGATTTTGATTTAATGTACAAGCTTTTTACATCAACATAATATATAAGCTTTTTATAAGCTATAATATACAAGTTTTTTACATCAATGTTATGGTCTAATATTAAGTAGAATTGGTATGAATTGAGAATTAGTAACTTTTAAACCAATTAGTAGAATTATAGATTTGGCAAATAAGGCTTTGCCATATCCTAGTTTAGATTGCACAATACAAATCCTCTACAATATCTTGAAAATATTGAATTTTGTATCTAGTAAAATAATATCTTTTCTTCCAGGTGGTGCAGTGATGCTTTTGGTTTACGAATACGTTTATGCATGGCTTACGGACACAGCTGATCATAAGTAGCATTTCTGAAAAATGTACTCTTCAAAATTATAGGCATTCTAAAATAAAAGAGATTCTGCTCCTTTATTGTGTTGAATGCCCTCAGTTTACAATTATGTTAATACAGTTTGAAACAAATTTGGTCTTCGGGTCTTGATCTTGATTAGGATGATTGTTTACTGGATCAAGAGAAAATATAAAAGAAACATAGAAACAAGATAATTTTCTAAGGATAAATTGAAAATTCTGGACAATGAATTATACTATGTATTCAATACACTTTTTAAAAGATAATAATTTAAATAAATGAAGAGAAAAAATGCTTTCAAGAATGTGAGATTTCAGTCAATTTTTTGTCCAACTTCATATACTATTGCTTAAAGAGTTGTCCTGTGATAGAAATGCTCAATGCACCTTGACTGCCCCTTTAGCCTTCCATTACCACTGTGGGATGGAGGAACAGTGTTCTAGACTGATAGCACATATGCAGTCGTAATTAGCTAGTCATACACCTCAAAGAAATGCGTCTTTCTATAGGTGAAAAATGTTGCTCTAAAGCTAAAATTCTTATTTTTGCTGGTCACTGTAAATATAAATATTTCAATGGTTTGCTCCTGTCTTTACTAGCCATTCTAACTAGCTCTGCGAGGTAATTTCTGCTATGCTAATTGAAGACACAGCTTTGGTTCACGCAGTTGTGCCACTCTACAGTTTCTTTTAAAGAACTCTTTGAAGAACTTAAAATTACATGTTATTCTGTTATGAAAATGTTCCCATTATCTAAATTTGGTTTGTTGTCAATGAACGCATATATTGCAATTACGGAAAGTTTCTGTATCATCCCATACTACATTCACACTGTCAACTTTAAATGTTCTTCCTTTTAAGGAGGTATAAACCTTTTTCCCAGCAATACGAAAGAAATAATTTTCCAGAGTGCTACTTGAAAATAATAGCTCACTTGTGAAGTCTCATCTCACAAGTGTTTTTAATGCTCTAGAAAAGCAACAAAAAGCTAAAATAGGAATGCTTTCTCAGCGCTTTCAAGGATGCTTGTGCTGACATGCTCAATAAACCTCTCTTTTGTCTAAATTTGACAACAGTGCTTTATCATACCTATGCTACTTCGTGATTAAAACCAATGAAATTAGCTCTGTTACAGCTTATCATTTTAAGGCAAATGTTTGTTCCATTTCATTACTGGTATTTAGCCAAAGAGAAGAGACTACTAAGATGGTTTTGAAAATTAAAAGCAAAATACTTTATAATTAGTCTTTTATTAATTTAGAGCATTCAAAATAAAAAATAAAAGGCTTTGAACATACTGTATATACATATATAGCCTTTGGTTTTACATCCTTTCCAACATGGTTTTTTTCAGCCTGATATTTGATAAAAAGAAACATTAGAAAGCAGAAAACACAGCATTGTTTTAGAAAACAAACCCATGAATGTGCCCCCTCAATCCTCCATCACTCCTGGTGTAATATTTGGTCTGATTCAGTTTTACACTGGAGATCATCTTTAGTGGGACCATGAAAACAGCATAGCTGTCATAGAAGGGAATCTTAGGCTTCACTGATTTCTTTGAAAACATTTGAAACTCTAAGGAATGGAGTGAAGGCTTTTCAGATTAAAAACTTAAATTCTGCACTCATATATACTGCATATTTCCCAAATTAATCCATTCACTCCAGACTTAAAGTCCTGTACCTGACAGCAGCAGTGGACCCTTGTTTATTAATAAAAAAACCCCACCCACAATTCCTTTTTTCTTTTTTGTTTATTGTACAGGGGCTGAAAGTTGTGTGGGTAATAAACTAACATGTGGCTTTAAGTTTACCCATGAGTATAAGCAGGAAAAAATATCCTGTGTCATAGGTGTGTATTTAAAAAAGAAAAATGTTATGAAAATATACACAAAAAATCCATCACAAGCAGCTCCCCAAGGGCCAAGATAAGGCACCTTTTCTCACTCTGAGCAAGGTTTCCTGCACACAGCCCCATTAGCCTTCCACTCAGGGGTAAGGTATTATATAAAACAGGCAGATACACAAAGATCTATACCTAAATAAAGATGAAATAAAAATGGTTCATGATGGTGTGTTCCTGTGTGAGGAATAATTAACATCACGTCTTGTCCTTGCTTTATATACTATACCAATTTAACTGAAGACAATATAATGCAAACAGCTTATACAAGCTCAGGATCCATCTCACAAAGTAACTTCTAAAACACACCAATGCCTCATGGGAATGTCAGAAATTATGACTTTTATTCCAAAAATGACCTCTTGTCGCTCAAGAAAAGTTTTAAAACTTTTAACATAGACACGAGTTGTTACAGGCTTGTGAATTCTTGGAGCTCAAAAAGCTGTGCTATGGAAGTCTTCTCTTTTTTTCTGCTATTTTTGGTTTTCCTTTGATGTACTTTGTGATGTATCAATAAAAACAGGTAGACTTAATAATTCTATAACCTAGTAAAAGAACTAGGTTGAGAGCTAAAATCTTGTTATCAATTTAATAATTTTTTAACTCATGATCTTTTCCTTATCTTTTATTTTCTCCATTTTCTTTTCAGTGAAGAGCTTGTCTAGAATAAAACCAATTTCTTTTTCATGGTGTTAAGGCTCATCTTCTTTCAGCTGCAATTGCGTAATGGCAGAATAACATCCTTATATCACTAACAGTGTGGTAGAATGGAAATGTGTTTGTGTGCACATTATCTTCAGTGGTTTCAAAGATACATTCTTTAAAAAATGTTCTCCTGAATAAAAAGGGATTCAGCATCTCATTAAAGCTAAACAACTGTCAAATGCCTTTACTGTATTAAGGCTGAAGAATACAGGTTCATATCTGAGATCAGATCTTTCTTTTCTTAGGGCCATAGTACAATACCCATGTTCTTTATAGAAATAGGGTTCCATTTTGAATGCAAAAAGCAAAGGTGGCAGCAGCCGGTTGAGTCCTAAATTTCAGTGGATGTACTGTATGTAATGTATGTACTGGTTACTTAGATTATTATGAAAGTTTACCCACTGTTTGGGTGACAAAAACTGGAAATCCACAAAGAGAGGACTGTATTTCAAGAGAGGACTGTATTTTACTTTCTCACTGAGTGAATGTTTAATATGGTACACAGATAGAGCAGTTTTTGAAGAATGAAGTTTTCTCCTCTGGCTTAACTACCTCGTGTAATTTAGATTATTGCACAGCATTTACAAAAATGCACAATATATTAATATTCTATGAAGGATATGACATCACACCAGGCTTAATTTTTTTTTCCACGTTCATATTCTGAACGTACCTACAGCATGTGGAAAACATTCTGGAATAATAGTCAGAACTTTATTATTGCCCAAGGAAAACAGGTAAATTTTCAAAGATCAGAACATTAGCTCTTTTGGGATTAAAGTTTAAAGCAAGATAACTGGCACACAGTACTTGCCACTGGATACAGAAGTGTAGAAAGGGAATTTGTTATAGTAAGTAATGTCTGTGTTTGTAGCACCACCACCAGTATACCTAAAAGGGAAAAAAAATGCTTCAGAACAACAATGTAAACTTTACCAAGAGCCATATTTTACATTCATTAAAGCAGAAATTAAAGACAACTTCCTCTTAAAAAAATTACAACATAACATTGGGGTTGAAAATGCTGGCCAACAATGATAGTACAGTTTTGTAGTGAGTTTGTTGGCTGATGTGGCTTTAAAAGCATCTCTACTCATGTTTCACAGCATTTTTCTCAGCAGTTTTCAGTTTTGTTCAGATATTTTCTGCCCATGTCGGTTTATACACTAAACATACATGTGGTGTTTCATGAATCTAAGAGGCTGGCTATAGCTGGGGAGAGTTACTAGGCTAGATTTCTGCCTTTGAATTTTTTGCTAAAGAAATAATGGTATTTCATGAGTTGTTGAAGTAGGCACTGTAGGCACAAAAACAATATGAAAAAAAATGCCTAAACTTGAGGCTCTCACCCCACCGTGCAAAGACACAGAAAAGAGCGAGAAAGTCTCCTTTTTAACTTAAAAAAAAAAAAAAGTAGAAATAAATGTATTGGAAGGTGAAAACAAATGCTGTCAAAAGCCTATATTTACAAATAGAAAAAAAACACAAAGATATTACTACTGCCTGACAATGGCGACATGCCAGAAGAATCTGAGAGTTGCGTATGTCTTGTTTCTATATTTGATTTTCAAAATGCAACAAAACAACCAAAAAGTGATCTCTAAGTAACAGTGGATTGTATCACTTCATCGATGAAAGGGTTGTTCTCTAGGCAGTAGGCAAATGCTTCCATTTAGCCACCTTTGTTGATTCAAGGCATAGCAGAATTTTCTGTGGTGACTTTTCTTTATTGACTTTTTACACAAATCTTAATAACAATTGCACGTTTAGAAAGTTTGTGATGATTAAGAATAAATATGTGTGGTTTGACCAGGAGAGTGGGACAAGGCTCCATGAGCCCTTGGAGGGATGGAAGGTCTTTACTTTACTCAACACCACGCTTCTCAGTTTCTGATGTTGTCTTCTGCTCTTTCAATCCCAAAAGCCTTATAGGAGATAAGTCTTAAGGAGAAATGCCAGATACAGCTGGCACAAAGAGGGCAGTCCATGAGCCAGGTTCAGGGAATGGCCAGACAGCAGGCTTGTGGTGGTCCAGGATCAGAGAGCGGAGGCCGCGACTGAGTGGCTGCCTTCCCTGGTCGTCTGCATACCCTTGAACGCCAACGAGGCAGGGATGTCACAGCTATGAGGGGACAATGGGGTGCCTCCAGTGTGTTGCCAGCCATGGCTGGCCATGTAGCTGGATGGGGCAGCACTGTACGTCATATAAGGTGACACTTGGGCTGGCGTGGCATAAGGAGGCATGGCTGGTGCTGAAACAAAACTGCTGACAGTTGGGAGGCCATTGGGTCCCTGAAAGGAAAAGGAAAAGGAAAAGGTTTTCTTAGAGAGTAAGACACAGCAGATGTGCCATTAAAGAACCTGCCCTCAGATGCTGCTGGGGCTTTGTACAAGAACCAAGGACAGTGGGGACACCCAGAGAACCACCCATTACCATTCCCTTGGATTTCAAGGGAAGCTGGCCCCTTTTTCTTTGTTTTTAAGACCAGCTACCCTGCATGAGCCTGGCACACCTCTTCCAGCAGTCTGTGTCAGACAGAGATCAGCAGCAGATGTTTAGGAAACACAGACTGAGAGCAGGGCAGGAACTGCCGAGCCCCCTCATACACCTGCCCAGCTTCCTGCAAGCTGTTGTTCAGTGACTCCTTAAGCCCATGGTTGCATCGAGTCATTACATTTGAGAACTACTGCTGGAAGTATTTGTGATGAGTTTGTCCCATCTTTCTTACTGAGCACCTTCTTCCTATTGGCAATGAGTCCCGTGGGCTGTAATATTTACTCACCTTTCCCGAATATCGTGTGGGGTGTTGGCCACTGTGGCCTTGGCACGTAGTGGGATGGCAGTTTCAGCTGGGTGTACAGTGCCCATGTCCATACCAGCAGCAAGAGAAATAGACTCATCCCAGTGCCTACCCCATTCCCGAAGGAGGGTGGGCTCAGTCCTGAGCTGCAGCAGGCAGGCATGGGCACAGATCCTGAAGAAATGCTCCCCAGAGTGGAGAGGTAACGAGCAGCCGTGGGGAGGTGGGAAGATCTTAAACTCTTTGGTAACAGTTTGCTCAGAGCATGAGTCAGTACTATACTATTATTATTGATGATGTCTTTTTTAAAAATCTGTTTTCTAGGTACTTGGGATATAACCTTGCAAATGTTCTTTACCCATAGCTTCTCCTGGTTTCAATAGGCCTTCTGTGTACAAAACAATTGCAGGGCTGGGTCCTTTCCTGCAAGCTATTTTCCTAGGTCCTTCTGTAGGCTGGGGAGAAGCATTTCTGTTTAAATAGAGAAGGGAGAGTCCTTCAGTCTGCCACGGTAGGATTTCACAATGAATGACGCCTTATTTAAATAAAAAAATTTTGGTGGTTTATTTTGCACTCTATAAATACTTCTTTTGCAGAACAGGTACAAATGAAGATCATTCATCTTGCTGAAGTTTCGATTTCTGTGGCATCTATGTTTTAGGATGTGGGTGATTTTTTTTTTCCCAGAAATATTTCCTATCTGAATATGAAAGAACAAGTATTGATTTAGTAAATCATGTAGCTTCTGCCAGTTTTAATCACATTGTAGGACCGGATCTAGCCTGGATAGTGCAGAATTAAGAACTGAAATCAACTTTTGTTTCTGCTAAAACTTTATATGGTGTTAACATTTCACTTGTTCAGTTCCTGTCTGGATTGCACCTGCATAAATTTCCAGTATTTACCTCCATAAATGGCACTGGCCTTATTTCAGGCTTATGAGTTTCCTACCAATGTAACTCAGTTGCACTGGCTGGACTGTCGTCTCTTGCCATTTGGGAAACCAAACAGTAATCCTGCTGGAGTCAATATAAATGTGTACAGCAACCTAAAACAGCAGGAGACAGTGATGGGATCCCAGCCACAAGCCTCTGATAGGTACGTTAATTGGTACAAAACATACAGCTGCAGCAGCAACATATTGTCATTCCAAATCCATAAACACTTTCTTGAAGCTGAGCTTGCCTTATTCTTTTGAAAATCCAAGTATATGGCTTGACCTTCAACTCCAATTACACATCCCCTACTGTGTCTCAGAATTATACTTTAGCCTCAGCTCTAAATATCAGTGTTTGCAACAATACTAATTAATACAAACCTTCGAATAATTGCACTGTAAATGAGTACACTTTTTAAATCACACGGAAAATTATTTCATTAAATTTACCAAAAAGTAAAAAGTGTGAGAGGTCCTTAAAAGCTACTTTTCTCTAAGTTCCCTGCTTCTTCCAGTGTGAAAAGCACTTCTCAGAGAACACGAAACAAGAAAAGAGCACCTCTCTCTTTTTTTTCTAACAAACAGTAACAAAAGGCTTTTCACAGAGGCCCTAGAGCCAGGTTCTTACACTGGGACATCAAGAGCCACAACCCAAAGGGATCTTGCACAGAGAACTACAGAAAACGCAAAGGGATGCTGGAAGGAGAAAAGACCTGGGGCAAGTAGCTGAAGAATCTCATATCTGTTGTTGCAGGACAGAGCAGACAAACACTAGCCTCTGAGGAGAAGATTTGAACTCTGCAAGGCCACCCTGTTTCCTCCAGGCTTGCCCACTCCAAGCAGGCTAGTACTAAGTAGTGGCTTCAAGGATGTGCCTGAAAGACCCATTTTAAGTAGCATTCCTCCCTATGAGTTGTCACGTCCTGTGAACCCTTGACGATGCTTTTTGAAAGGATTCCTTCTAGGCTGCAGAGGAGGCACATGTCCCTCCAGCCTCCTACATTGTCACTTGCTTCCCTCTACCACATGTGGCTCTGGAATAGCCAGAGTCCTCATTTGCCACAGAAGAGAAAATGCTTCCCATATGCTGTAAGACTGCCATGATGTAGGATGCTCTCCAACGGATAGTACTTCCTCTTAGAGCTGTTTCTGAAAAGGCAGATGCTATAGCAACATCTCATTTGACGCAGAGTAAGACTGCAAATGTATCCTTCAAAGTTGTGCCTAGTGCTGCATTATGCCTGAGGCAATCACTTTTACTAAGCACCTCTTCTCACCCTGCCATCATAGGCCAAGAATACATGAGTAGAGAAAGGCAATTTTGGTCCTCAAGAAATGAATTCCCACCACGTCCACTGCTCAGGCAAAAAGAAGTCGCTGAACTGTTGTGTCCACACAGGTAAATGAAACAGACCAGGGCAATTTTTTTGGCCCTGAGGATGAGTAGCATCGTTCAATACCCAGCCCTCTGCCTCTCCTCTCTTCTGCCAGAAACAGGGCAACCTCATGCACGCAGCCTGTTGAGCAGGAACCCTGGGCTGTGCTCTGCCTGACTCCATGCTGGGACACTGGCTGTCAGTGTGCTAGAGGGCACAGGCTAAATCTGTGCCAGGCAATGTGCCAACAAGCCACCTCTTTGCTGGTCCACCAGCACTTGAGCCCATGTCCTGGTCTCTTGCAGCTCCTGTGGACAAGGCAGTCTGAGATTTCTCAGGGACCAAAGACTGATCACTTTGCATGATTCAGGGCAAATATGAGTTCCTGAACAGCTCACATTAACTCATACATTGTTGATGAATATTTAAGCAAATCATATATATGTTCATCAGCTTCTGTTTATCATTGTGCGGTCTTCCTTACTACAGTCTTATGGCAGAAAGCAAAAAGAAAGTCTGTGAGATATAATTATTGGAGAAGCCCTAATTTGTTACTGAATAACATTGGAGGTGCTATTTCAGTTGTTGCTCATAAAATGTGGGACTGGACTAAAACTTCAATAGTTTCTGTAAAAGATCAGTTTAAAAGAATACCTATCCTGATTAACAACAGACAGAACAACCCTTTTATCCCCAATCCCCACCCTTTAGGTAAATTGCAACTGAAATGACTGATAGTTTTATAAAGTCTGACTGTTTTGAGTGTGAGAAAGATCTTGCCCTAACTACTAAGGGCAGGACGTGGAAGCAGTTGTGTAGGTATCACCAGTTGCAACGCGTCAAATGCCACCAATTCTGGAAAGCTATTGTCACTGAATAAATGAATCGTTCTTATTTTAATTCTAGTGCAACAAAGCTTTACTGCTCAAAACCATGATGATATGGATGCCAGCAGGTACCTTCAGCCAAGAAGGCAGCAGTGGGATGAATAAGGACTGGTCCAGAACAGAGCACAGCTCTGCTTTAGATGATGTTTCAGCTACACCCAAAAACCAGCCAGAGGTCTCCTCTGGTCCAGAGTTAAAGTTGAGAGGATAGAGAAAGCCTAACCTTATGTGATTTAAAATTTCTCTACTCAAAAAACCACTGATTTTCATCTCTGACTTTCATCAGTGAAGGACTTGACCCAATAATTTTAACCACAAGGGTTTTACTTCTTAACAGCTTTACATACAATATGTAGGTTATCAGAAGGGTTGAATTTTGTCTGTCAATCTGGCACTTTTTACAAACATGACATTCACTTAAAATAAATTGAAGGGATTATGTTCCATGACCTTGTATATACTGGATGAATAATTCATCCTGCAGTATTTCAGTCAGAGGAAATGAACACCAAAATTTAAACCTTCATAATTAGGAGTGTGAGAACCCCATAGTATTTATGAATTTTTAAAAGCCTTAGAACTACATGTATGTTTGTTTGCTTGTTTCAAAAAATTAGATTTCCTATAAAAAGCAATGGCTTAAATTAAGAAAAAAAAAATTTATAAACCTTAAAAAACAGGTTCAAGAAGGTCAGCACTTAAAACAAGTCCTAACAGGACAAGAACCTCTGCTGTGCAAATGGTAAGTGTTCACTGTTTGCTTTTGAAATTGCTTAGTGTCCAGCATCTACAAAGACATTTGCTATAAATTGCTGCTTCTATCAATGTTTTGAGACAACTGATGGAAAAAGTATTTCCAAATTTTAGAGCTTTGTTCTAAAAGTAGAACACGATGGCCATCGATTTGCCAATTCAGCTGAACATGCTCTTACAAAGATACCTGCAAAACAACACTGGTTGTGTTAGGTTCACAAGTTGGGTCTTTTGCCTTTCTGCTGAGTTACTGCTGCTACACACCAGCAAAGGGAATATCCAGGCCAGAATTCAAAGCCAAGATGGACATAAGTTTTTACTTTAGGTCACATTAAATGACACTGCAGAAACAAATAGACTATTTTCACCAAGGAAGGAGGTGGTACGATGCTAACTAGAGACAACTTATTTGGTTATTTTTCAGTCTGAGATTTGAGACACAAAGCGAGTGTTTGTCCAGAAGCTTTCTGGACAAAATTCCCAGTCAGTCCATGTGGGACAAACTATCCGAGTTTTTTTTCCCCGCCTTCGTCTTGTTAATACCAGAGAAAAACACAAGCTACATTCCACTTTCAGACATCATTGTATAAATCCAAATTCTATATTGCAGTTAATTTATATTATTTTGTTTTGTTTCATCCCCTTCTCTATTTTTCCTTCTCTGTCTTGCTTACTAAATACGTGTTTTTTTCAGTATCAAAATTAGACTGTCTCCTGTGATCCCTTCCCATGTGGCTTCTAAATATCTCAGAAAATGACCCAGAATCATACTATTAGAAGTCACAGACGTGCATTTATGTTAGTTATCACTAATAGCAATAATGCAAATGATCTCATTTCAGGTTTACATGAATACAAGCAAGAGCAGATTTGATGGCACAGGTGAATGCCTGCTCAGATTTATAGTCTAACTCTAAAGTAAATGTCACAAGGAATATAAATTGTTCTTCATATTTTGAAGTTATTTCCAATCATTTCAAATTTTTGCCCATTGTAATTTTATTGTTACAATATTTTATTAAATACAAAATTTATTGCATAGATCAAAAGTGTATGTTTTATAGAAGTATTCTAGATGTTTATTAAAAAAAATTTTCTGGAAAAAACATAGGCTTCAAGCTCAAGTTACCTAATTCCCCAACCCTAATGAGCTTGGACAGTGACTCAACTCCCCTGCTGGAATCAGCATAAGTTCAGAGCATGTGTCAGGACTTGGGGAACACACTTCTGGTGAACAACGTTGCCATTTCATTTGTATTTCTCAATTTTAACACTGACTTGGATGGAGCAAACACTCCCTGTCCTTGAATCAGTCCGCTCAGTGCATGACCTTTATCATCCAGCAAGGAGCTTTTTTCCTGAGAGCAAGTGAAACAAATCTGCAGAGGTATCACAACTACCTTTCTGAGTGCAGCAGCTCTTTAAGAAAGCAGAGTGCTGGCAGTAGCTTCAGTTGAAAGTTCGCTACCATGGCTCTGCAGACAGACACTCTCTTGCTGCTCATTTTTCAAAAATGAAGAAATATTTATGAAAAAAAAATTCTGGAAATGCTGATTTTTTTCTGAATGTCCTGAAAACGTAGTCACAAAGTAGCTATGGGAGAAGTCATTTTTAACACAACAAGGGAAAAGCATAGCAAGGAGCAAAGCTGAATATCTAGTCCTTCAATCAGAAGAGCAAATTGCCTTAAAAAGCCAGATGCTATCTCCTGTTCTTAGTGACGTGTATATTATCAGTCAAAAAGGTTATGGCAACAAGACTGGGAGAAATCAAACATAAACTGCAAACATAAAGGAAGCAAACATGCTAAATCTCCCTTTTTAATTGGAGGTTAAATATGATTTATAAATTAAATCAACATACAGGATCCCAAGGGCAGAGTAAACAAATTTTCCAAGTAAAACATCAGTAGCGGGCCTGTAATGGAAATCTCATTTAGGAAAATGGCATTACCTAAAGTTGTAATACACCTATGTTTCTTTTAATTTTTTAAAATTAATAACCTTAATATTTTGGTAGAAATTGTAGCTAACTAAATCAGAACTAAATTCTGAAGCTGCCATTCAGTGCTACGGTGTCAATGGGAAAAATTACAAGATCCTAAAAACACTGATTCAGATCAATGTGCCCCTAAAATTAACATGCCTACACAGCTAAGTCAGAGTTACCTAAAAATAAAGATTACAAAAGTGAGCACTGCGTAAATTTCTAAAGTTTATGATAACACTTTTTTTAAGAAAAATGTAATAAAACTGCTAAGACAGCGATGTATGTGAATAATCTAGTCAGAGATGACACTACAAACCAGGGTTTGCTAACTTTTTATAATGCTGGAAAAATTTCTTGCGCAAAAATCTTTTCATAACTCACATTAGACCATCTATCCGCCTTCTTAGATGAATGAACTCCTTTTACTGAACGTGTTCCAGCTTCCATTTTACATTAATTTCACTGCAGGCAGAAGAGAATAGAGCAGATTCTGAAAAGTGAGGACACTGTCATTAAATAATTTTGACATCCAAAAAGCCTTGAACAGAAGAGGGAACATTTTTAAAGTATGATATTACTTTGAAACATATGCCTTATTTTCAAGAAAGGCTGGACATTGGAATTTAGGACCTTTTAAAATAGCTCATGGGAAAGGGGTTTTCAGTCAGTCTGTTGCTTAGCTGAGCTGGATTGATTCTCAGAAGACTGGGTTTTGAAAAAAAAGGAAAGATACCTTTCAGGAATGGAGAATTACAGTATTTCTCTTTCACTGAAAGTCATACGAAGCAATGCTGGTATTCTAGTTTAAGTCACAATTAAAACAGAATTTTTTGCATGCCTGAGTGCTTTAGGATTCCAAACTCAATTAACTACCCAAGCCCATACGAGTTCTCTTACCAAGATGCCTTTTTTTAAAAAGTTATTTCTTCTCTTACTAAATGCAGCGCATTACAATGTACTGCATGAGAAAATCACACTACTTCCTTCTAAAATAACGTTAATTCCCTTAATAATGAGCAGATCCCATGTCTTGTATTTAATGTGGGTTTTTATTAACTTAAGGTTGTTTCCTTTACTTATAGCCATCCTCAGCTGCACTGAATAACACAAAAATCAGATAACATCAATTGAGTGTTTTAACTAAAGTTGTAACATGCATCAAGATCACTCATAATTATATTTTGTTATCAAATTTTAAATCTTGGCTTCCTTGGAAAATAAAAACCCACTTTTGGAAACAGTAATAGTAACTTGAATTTACACACCATCACCGATCCTTTCCTTAGGAGCTAGAGGCATTTTGTGTCTTTTCCAAAACAAACTATGGCAGAAACAAATTTAAAAAAAAATCAAACAGGTTTCCTCAGAGATTGAGAAATCCACTACAAAAACAACAGAGAAAAAAAGAAGTAGAAGGAAAAAGGCACTATGGCGACAAGTCAGACAGAGGGTGTTGTAAAACCTAAGTACATTCTGAGGGAAAAGCAAGTGTTTCCAATGCTTCTTCAGGATACAGAAGGGTTTAGATTATTTTCACACTGAAGTGAGATCTAACACATATGGCACACGCTAATATGTCCCCTAAAATGTCTCCTAAATGTAGATGATTGAGCAAGGTCTGTACATTTACTGAATGGTTGTTTTACATTTATACTCCAGTTTAGGGAAGTTATAAATGGAAGTCATTACCTTCCTAGTGAAGGTGCTGGGTCTTGAGATATATTCTATTATTTTAAAAAACACACAACCAGACTACCTCAAAGTGGATTGAAAAAAAATTGTTTGCTGTGGCACAAAGCTCAATTTCAATCACAAAGACACAACTTGATTCTCTCTTTAACATATATACCATGCTTATGAGAAAAAAAGGGAAAGTTTAGCAAAAAAAATCATGCCATATGAGCAAACTCTATTAAGTAAGAACTAACAACAGAATCCTACAGTTTTAGAATGGATTTGCACAATAATTCCTCCTTGGTATTTTGGCAAAATCTGGAGTCAGGTAGGGCATTCACAGACATTAAACAAGCAAATACACTGAAAAGAATTAACACTTGTTCTTTCTATGCTGATGTTTAAAACTATAACATGTTAGCAAAAAAATCCATGAAAATAGTTTCTTATATATATATTTAACAATATATTGTAATTTCAATATTGTGTTATTTAAATTAAGCTGATGTTGGAAGAAGGAGACATTGCGGACACAAAGATATGATGTCTTGAAGGCTAAAAGCTGGGCAAATAGGGGGTCAAGTTGATAAAGTCCCCACTTTGTCCTATTTAGGGAGAGACAAAAAATGGGCCCCTTGGTCTAATAAATCTCTCATGCTACAAAGGCAATTACTGGGAATTCGGTAAATTAACAGAGTGAAATCACAGCCCATCGATTATTGAGTGATCATTGGCATTATTACCAGGTATGTAGGGAATTCCTAAGAGCTGATAAATTGCTGCAACACACAAATTCAAACACACCATACAGTCTGCAAGCACCAGAAGACTGAACAGATCAAGTCCTATCTAATCCCCCTGCGCCTGGCAGTCTGCTCCTCTGCTGTGGAGGGATCTCCCACTACTCTCGCTTTTCAGTCCCTGGTCCTGTTTTTCATGGCAGAGCTCCTGGTGGGCTGGGGCCCTTTGAGCAGAGGGTGCTGAGAGTGCAGTTTGAGTGTCATTATACCATTCACTCACCTCTCTGACTTTCTTTATTAGTTTCATCCGGGTGGAGTGCCCTGAAGCCATGTGGGTTGGTGGGCAGGGGACTGTGTTTTGGCCGTGGAAGCAGGTGGCCAGTAAGAGGCAGGTCTCACAAATGGGGCTTGAATAGGGTGCCATCCAGATCACCTGGGAAGGAATCGGGTGCATGTAGTGGGATCAGCTCATGCCCCTCTCCCACAACATGCAATGACATGGATGCCTAGACCTCGAGCAAGCCATCTTAGTGACAGTATTGCAATAACAGGCACTGGTCTGGAGATCCTAAAGGGGCTGACGCAGAACTAGACCATCTCCAAGCCAAAGTATGAACCCCTGCACCAGACAGGAAATCTGCTAACAATTCTGCTAGTACTACAGCCAGAAAGCAAATAAGCACCTCTCCTCAACACCTTTCCCCCCTCCCCGCTATAAGTGAGGAGTGGGACGTCAGGACCTTTATCACTGATGGATTTTGCACACACCCATAGCAGGAATCCAACTGCCTGGATCCTTAGTTAGAATATAAAATTATAGATAAGCGATCTACTAATTGATTTTTTCAATAAATAATCTGTGTAGGAAGATCATGTAATTGGCCATAACATTTACGGTTACACTTTCAACTTGTTCCCAGAGAAGTTACTGTATGCTGTGGGTTCTAAGCACTGCAGATCAAACCAATTACAAATGCTTTGGCTTCTGCATATACAGTTCATTGTTCATCTACAAGCAAAGATCAGGAACTAAATATTTACAACGCTTACATTTTCTGTGCAAATAATTGTCCAGCATTGCACCCACAATTATTTGCAATTACTTGCCCTAAAATAGAGCCTTCCGTTTGTGTGCTCACAGCCCATGGAGCTCATGACCCCTAATCAGAAGCAACTGAAGGACAAAGAGTGCTATCCCAGCACAGCTGAAAAGTCAAGCTACTAAGAGCTAATGAAGTTCAGCTGAGAAAGAGATGAACCGATTGATACTTTGGGGTCTGCCCAATACACCAAAGGAATACTTCACTCAAGCCATGTTCACAAACCTCTCTGAATCAGGACGAGTGTTTTCAGCAACTCCAGTACGTTTAGGATCAAGCCTCCAAATAGCGTACCCTGTACAGAACAAGCTTGCAATAACCACTTGCTCTTAGACACACACTCCCTAGTTAGAAGCTTTTGCCCGCTAATGAGCATCAGCTCTCTTTGCCAGTGTGCACATCTGCTTCTTGCAATGCACAGAGCAAATAATTCTGAAAAAAAAATATTTCCAAAGCTATTTGCATCTGAACAAGTCACACAGACGTGTGTCAGATCTTCTGCATTTTCATACATGTGAAAACAGAGGCCACAATTTTTCACTTTGCACATCTATGACATTAGTCCAGAAAGTCACAAGCAACAGATGTCTGAAAACTGCATTTTTAAATATGGTACATATTTATTAATTATTTTGATTTCAAAGACAGGGTACAAATGGGTTTGGTTTTCAGTGATTTCAGCTATTTTTTTAATGCACCTGTCAATATAAGCTGCGTAATGTATAAAATAGACTATTCATTAATAGTATGATTAGCCATAGAACCGTCCCCCCAAACAACTTTGAATGTGCCTCCCTGTACAAATACTGCAGTGCAACTGAGTTCTATATGAAAAGTGTATGAACCAAAATTGTCAAGCTCTCAGAAAAATCTATTTTCCTTTTTAGTTTCTCTGATTGATAGTCGCTCTGTTTGCAAAGCTGTATGAAAAGTGTGTGACTATGATGCACAGGGAAAATATAATGCAATTGCTTATGTATAAACAACAACTTGCCACATCAAGTAATTAAAAATTAATAGAAACTTGACAAGGCATCTCTGTGATTTCCTGGGGAACGTTTGGTACAGAAACACGGTCTGCCAGACAGAGCTTTCAGCTCCCCAAACCCAAATACTGAACTAAATCACAAAGACCCTAGAGACACCAGGAAACTCATAATACATAAAATGAGAAATGTTCTACATACAGTGGTTCAGTATTGTGTTAAACAAGTGTGACTAAATATTGCTGAGGCAAAAATCTGAAGTCTTCCTGACTCTTTTTTGGTGTCCTTTTGCAGCCACTGATGCATGGGACAACGGGTGAAATACAGCCGTTCAGCCTTGGCTGCTGGCTGATAAGTGTAGGAAGTCAGTAAGAGTTTTGTCCAAAAAAAAAAAAAAAAGCCTGCAGGATCCCTCGTGTTAAAACAAATACATATATAATTCAAAAGGAGGCATCAAATAGATACAGTTCAAAAGTACAGAAGACTTTGTTCTTCAGACTCAATTTTTCAAGTCTTTCTCATGCAGAGGGAGTTTCCAGGGAATTTCTTGAGAAGTAAAATAGTGTTTTCCATAAATAAGTCTGGGGGAAAAAGTCTTTTGCTTACCTATCAGCTATGGAGCTGTGTCTTAAATGTTGCTGATGCTTAAAATGTATAGCTGATAGTTGCTGGAAACTGCAGAATTCCCTGTCACTCACACAAAATCCTTTCTTGATGTGCTTTAGAGCACATTCCATCTACTCCTGTTGTATAATTGGAAAGTGAAATGCCATGCTTGAATCCCTGCTGCTCTGTTCCTCTTTTAAGCACTGCTGACTTTGATAGTACAGACATAAAACTGGAGTATTACAGAACAGCCAATTCTATTATCTGGGGGAAACCTGCTGTCTGCCTTCTTAAGACCCACCTTTTGTAATGAGCTCTACCCGAAGGAGATGAGGAAAACACCCTGAAGTCCGAAGACAGAGGCTGTTTCACTATAGTCCTTCTGGCACTTGAGTTATGTCTGTGGCTTACCCATTTTTCCACTACTCCAGATACCTCTTTGCTAGATTCCTACAGATGAACCAATGTTCTCTCCTGTCCCCTGCTCATCTATTTAAATCCAAAGCAGTACACATTGTAGGACACTATGAAAAGATCCAAGGACATCAGAAATCTTTGGTGAGACTTTGTTCTCACAGACCATCACCACAAACTCACTGTGCTTCAGCGAACAGGCAGCTAGTAATTCAATGCTGTGTGCAGCAAGAACTCAGTTCATATATTCTACTTTGCACTTTTTTAGGACAAATCTTTCAGCAAAAAGAATGTCATCAAAACTGAAAAAAATCACATTCCCACATCCTTATTTGACATAGTTTTTTTCTGAATACATTCTAAATCAGCAAGGTAATAAACTTGTGACATATGAAGCAATTAATGTGCATGTGAATGGATTCTCTAGTAAGCAAGTCTGAATACTACATGAGTAGACTGATCTATATGTTAGAAATTTCCAAAGCTGAATTCTCATTACACATATTGCTATGGGGACAGGGGGAATCTCCACTGTGTCTTCTTTTAGTGAGCAGGGTTCTGAAAATGACCTTTTGGATAAATACTTCTGCAGTTTTCTGCCCTTTTAAACTCTCTGGACAATGTATTTTGATAAATGAATTCCATTTTATTAATAGCAATTTGCTGCATTTTTAAATAGCAAATATGTTTAAATTACATTTATCAGGTGATTTTTCAGGTTGAACAATATCTTAAAGTAAGACTGCTATTGACAGTAGAACAGTGATATGTTATGAAGACAAAAGCATAAATACTGAAGGCATGAAAAAAAAAGATAAAAAATAGTTTCCAAAACTAGCATTGAAAATAACCCAATTTACATAATATTGTTCCTCAACACGTTCATTGAGGTAGATGAGATACCAACAGAGACAATGTTTTATAGCATAAGAGCCAGATTGTGTGAAGGCCCAGCCTGGAACATAACACAGCACAGCCATGGTACAGCTGTTCTGAACAGAATAATGACATGCTATTTCCACCTTTTTTATAAGACTGTTAACGCAACTTTTAAAGAAAATTGTGGAAGGATTAATATTAACTCTAACTCTATCTTTAAATGTACAGTCATGGCTAGGCTACAGTGCATGTGAAACTAACAGAATAATAATGGGAAAATAGAAAAATGTAATACAATACAAATAGGGCAGCATCAAGGGTGGTCTCTTGTTTGTAAGGCAATGTATGGAATAAAGCGGTTGTTCACCTCTGGGGTCTAGGCTATTTCCCGGTCTGCCTCATCCACCTCTTCACAAGCATTGCCGCGGTTTGTACGTCATATCTTAAATTTTGAAAGGATCTGATTCAGCTACTCTCAGCACCAAATACGAGCTACAAAGGTCTCCTCGACAGGGCATCCAAAACTGGACACAGAACTCAAAAAATATGCCCAAACCCTCTGTCTGTGAGCCAGAACACACTAAACAGAGATCGCATTTTTTTCTCGGCTTAGCTATAAGCGTTAACAAATGAAAAGCTGGAAAGTTAATGTATCTGAGAAACCTGTGATACATTTTGAAATGCTTCCATCGCATGGAAAAAAAATATTTCGAAAGCCTGTGCTTTCCCAACTAGCAACAGTTGAGCCTTTTATAGCTTTTCTCCTGGCATGGGATTTGATTAGCAAGTACAAAGATTTGTATATAGATTTATTAAGTAACAGTTATATTGTGTCGTAATTAAAACGTAGGAAATTCGCCGTCTACTTAAGCGTTTAAAAATGCTTAATGTAGGAAGCAATTACACCTCATTTTCGAATTATTCCCCTGCCTACGGAGCACGTTGCGGACATGAGCGGCTGTAAGGGGGGGTGGCGGGAGGTGCCCGCTCACCCGGCCCGGGGCTGATGGGGCCGGGCGGGGAGCAGAGCCCCGATGGACGGCGAGACGGGGTCCGGTAGCCGGGCGGCTGCACCCAGCGGGACCGGTGCGCGGCGATTCTCGGGTGTCTGCTGGGCGGGCTGTGCCATGATGGCGGGGGCAGAGCCGGGAGCCCGGTGCGGGCGGGCTGGGGTGCTGCCCAACCCGCCAGCCTTCGTACCGCAACGAGCCTCTCGGCCGGGAGAAAGGCTGGCTAAGGGGCTGTTGGGAAGGCTGTGCTGAGAGAGCGAGCGGAGAGAGGAGCGGAGCACGAAACCAGGCTCTTTCCCGATGTCGCCTGTCTTGGGAAGACCGGTACCCGAGGGAAGGCCGGCACCGGCTCCAAACAGAGCACGCCAGCGCCCAGCAAGGGTCAGAAGTCTGGGGCCGAGCTCAGGGGCCATGTGCATCACTGCCCTCCCCCACGTCTCTTTTTACCTGGCTGTACTTGGCCTCTTGCTCCAGGGAGCTCTTCTCCATCCCGTTCACGGCGTGCTGGGCCGGAGTGGGGAAGGTGTTCCGGCCCAGGCTGCTCCATTCCTCCACCTTAGGGCTGGGATAAGGCGAGGTGTCGCTCACTGCTGGGAAACGCGGAGAGAAAGGGAGGTTAAAGGCAAGGAGCGGGATGTGGAGCACTTTGCTTTAGGCCAGAGACGGATCCCTCTCCCCATGGAACGCACTCCATGGGGCAGAGCTACGGGGAAGCCTGTCCCTCGACAACAACACTTCGCTCAGCTTCTCGGGAGCCGCTTGAGAGAGTGATCCGACGGGGTAAAGGAGTCAGGTCCCTCTGTGCAACGGATGGCAGCGATCGCCAGCCGATCCCGGAGCTGGCTTAAGTCCCTCGTCCCTGCACTGGCAGGATGGCACTTCACCCCCGCGAGATCTAAGGGGGGGGGATTTACGGGAATCACTTTCTGTGTCTATGTATGAGGGTCTGAGGGCAAAAGACACCTCCTGTTAGAAACAGCCTGACAAGGCTACAGATGAACGCAGCTCTAAATATTTTTTGCGGGGGAAGGCGGGGGGGAGCAGGAGGGGGAAAAAAGGGAAAAGCGAAAAAACGAAAAAAAAAGTTGTTTTTAAATGAAAAAAAAAAATAAAGGAAAATAAAAGAAAAAATGAGGAAGAGAAAAAAGGGGGATTGGAGGAGAACATTAAAGCCCTGTTGTTTACACGCGCATCAGCCGCGGCACGGGAATACCGGGCTCTTTTACAGGCGGTCGAATTCCCCGGGCCCCACCGGGAATCCCGGCGGGGGAAGGCTCCCCGAGCCCCGCGCCTGGCTGCATGGGAGCCTGAGGAGATGCGGGCTTCCCACCACCCCACCTCGCTTAGGCCCGCGCCGGAGCTGGGGAAAGGCACAAATCTGAAGTTGGCTTAAGAAATTGAGCTCTCTCGGTGAGCGCCCTTTTCTGCTGATCTCACACTTTCCCATGAATAGGGGCTTCCTTTCCGTGTCAGCAAGGTCAGTTTATCCTATAAATCAAGGGCAAGCAGCCCCCATCTGCAGCATCGGCAGCTCAGCGGCTCCGGCTCTCTGCTGGGAGGGGGAAGGGGGAGATTTAACACTGCAGAAAGACGTGTGCAGCTCTGAGAGAAGACGGGGCAGATACAGAGGCAGCGGGCAGTACCGTCAAAGGCCTGCCTGCCTGCCAA
Source organism: Tapera naevia (assembly GCA_033556795.1). Taxonomy (NCBI): domain Eukaryota; kingdom Metazoa; phylum Chordata; class Aves; order Cuculiformes; family Neomorphidae; genus Tapera; species Tapera naevia. Next base: position 13,480,102 of record JAUMJJ010000023.1, on the reverse strand, counting down.
TGTGGTGTTAATAAAAGAGGAACTCGCTGAAAACAAAAACAAAAAAAGTCAGATTCTCATGTGATTGTAAAGTTCTTTTAATGCTCTCTGCCAACATTACCTCTCCCTAGCCCACGGCAGAGATTGCCAGACATGTATTTGTTAAAGTCGACTCAGAAACACGGGGTATTTTTGTGCCAGTGCTGCACAAAATAAAGCATACTTATGGGTGTGCTGCTTGAAAAAAAATAGCACCTTTCTGAGGAAGAAAAAGGGGGGGAAACACTCAGAAAATTATTCTGCAATACCTAAAGGATCAATCGTCATTAGAAGTGCTGCTTGTTACTGGAACTGTGTTGTTGCTGTTAAAAAAAAAAAAAAAAAAAAAAAAAAAAAAAAAAAACAAAACAAAAACAAAAACAGAAATCACAGTCCTCCCCCTCCACTAATTGGAAGGGAAGAGTGGGACATAGAGATCGCTGTAGGCGAAGGTTATTTTAGACTGTTGTTTTAACCACATTCACTGTTAGTTCTCTGGCAGAGACTGAAATGGAAAAAATGTCCCTTTCTTCTCGGCAAAGCGTAGCGAGCTGCTGGAAGACACGGCGCGGTTTCCTGACAGAGAAACAGAAAGAAGGTGGAAGGCATAAAAGAAGGAAACCTTGGGGGTTCGGTTTTCCTTGACCATCGCTTCGGAGGAAAATACAGCATCAGAATGAAAGCAATTAGGTGACATTTGAACTTCCTGCCGGAGCAAATTTGGCCTGATTGCGAAAACTAGAGAAAATGGGCTTCTCGGTTACGCCAAGGTGGCGCCTGCGCCTGGAGGGCGGCACTGAGCCCCGGCCGGGACAGGGACGGGAGCGGGGCCGGGGCTGAGCGCGCCCTGGGGACGCCGCACCACGGGCCGCTCCCTCTGGACAAGGTAGCCACTTCTCTGATCACAACGGCAGCGGTGATGGCTGATAGGTAGTTTGATGGCCAGTTTGCAGTCTAGCCTGGGACCTCCGGTCTGCCCACATCCTGAGGCGCATCCCCCGGTAAGTTCAGTACCCGTCTTGAGTTGGAGAAAACGCGAGAGGTTTCCCGAGGCACGAAACCTCATGCCGACCCTCGGAGAGAAAGGAGCTCAGGAGCAGGGGACGGAAACGCTCCGTCCCTGCCTGGCTGCTGAGGAGGCCCCAGGTCCCCCTCCTCACCTTGGTCTGTGATGGACCGGATCCCCAGGATATCTGTCACCGAGTGGGAAGACGGCCACGTCCTGGGCATGGCCATGGTGCTGGGGATCGCTGGCACCCCGGGAGGTGTGGGCACCTTGCCTCCTGCAGCAGCGATGGGGCTGGGGTAGGAGTAGATGTGGTTGTAGGGCAAAGCAGGCTGTGTGGGCGGCTGATGCTGCTTGTAGGACTCATAGTGACTCTGCTGAGACAGGTTCCCGATTTTGTTCCGAAGGATGCGGCTGATGGAGCTGACCGACGGCACGTTATACTTGTCACACACGCCATCTGCCAACAGGCGATCCCGGATCTCCCAGGCGAAGATGCCCGGATCCCTTTGTTTGTAGCTCCGTATATGTTTTACCACAGTGGGGGTGGTGACCCGAGGCTTGCTGCCTCCGATAGCCCCCGGTAGGATGGAGCCAGTTTCGTTGTAGCGAGCCAGGATTTTGCTGACACAGCCGTGGGAAACGCGGAGCTGACGGCTGATGTCACACGGCCTGATACCCAGTTGCGCCAGTTCCACAATCCTCAGCCTGATGGCATTGGGCAGGGGTCTCCCATTTACAAACACCCCCCCGAGCTGGTTCACTTCCCCGAAGGCAGGTTCTGCAAGTAAGCACACAAATACACCCGTCGGACACGGTGAATTGTTCAGAAGAGGGCGTCTGAACCGTTTCTCATCACAAGGTAGATGTCACGGCTCGGGATCCCCCCGATCGCGCCACGCACGCTTCTGTCTAATAGTGGGATGCCCCCGAAATTGAGAGGGGTGGAGAAGACATGAAAGAAACAACAAAAAAAAAAAAAAAAAAAAATCGAAGAAAAAGAACATAGGAAAAAAAAAAAGAAGAAGAAAGAAAACCCGTAGCTACGAATGACGGAGCTCTTAGGACTGTGCATCAGGCATATTCTAAAAAAAAGTACATTCCAGAGGTGAAAAACGAGATAGCCCCAACAGATCAGTCAGCTTTATTGCCAGAGGAAAAAGGAACACGGAGGGAGGGAAAAAAAATAAAAACATTTTCGAAGTCGAGGGGGAGGGGGAGGAATAAAACGTAGTTTAGGAAATTCTTTTATATCTTGGGAGAGGCAAGGGCAACGCGACTAACTTTTTAAAGACCGTTTCTGGTGCTGTTAGCGCCTCTCACTTAACAGCACAATTACACCAGGCTGTAAAACAAACGTGCTAAAATGTTAATCGCTATGATCGGTGTCAGGAATAATATACAACGTGCCACAGGCTCCAGCCATCCACTCTGCTGCGATCCTGCCTCGCACTGGCCTAATAACATTAATAATAAACCAAGCAGTCATTAGCTTTCTCTCTCTCTTCCCCGCTCCTGACCCCTAACGTGTTCTTACAACTTGTAGAAACACGAGCAAAGTCAATAAGGGAGCTGCGGCTGCGGCACATGACGGCGCACGGGTGCTCCTGTCTCTTGACATCACTTGAGCCCTCTTGCAGCTCCCAGCCACTTACCCATTCCTCCGAGCAGGACAGCTCTGGGGCCGCCCTAAATCCCAAACGGAGACCTAAGCCCAGAGACAGATTCCCAGCCGCCTGCGCTCCCGGCTGCGCTAGCCCCTGAGGCTTTCTGATTTCCGACGAGAAGATAGCAGGGGCGTGAGGGAAAAGGGCTGCAAGGAAATCTGCTTCGCGGAGAGAGAGCCTTGACTTCTGCATTTCAACCTCAGGGCAACGTGGGCAGGGCTGGGCTGGGCAGAGCGCCGCAGCCCATCGCTCCCCCCGCGCCCGCCCCCGGGGGCGGCCCCGCCGCCCAGCCGCCCTCCTAATGGCCAGAGGAGATGACGGACACCGCTGGGTTGGCGGCCCTTCCGCTCTCCCTCGCAGGCGTGCTCCGCACCTGGGTCCCCGCCACAATAGAAATTACTATTTCTTACCTGCCCGGCGGTGAGTTGCGCGGATAGCGCAGTGGACGCTGGGACGGTGCTCAGCGTGGCTACCACCATGGTGGGGCATCACTGGGGCTTGGGGCACAGGGGGTGGCGGGTACGGGGCAGCGTGGGGCAGGGCAGGGCACCCGCCGGACTGCTGCACTGCCTTCCCTGGCCCTTCTCCCAGAGCCAGCGGGCGCGGAGTGGGACGGTGGGGCTGGCAGAGACGTTCCATCTTTTCCTGACGGAAGCAGAACGTTGTCTTGCTACGGGCGTTCTTTCCCCGCGTTGACTTTGCAGATGAGGGAGACTGCCATGTCTAAGCATAGTAAAGCACTTTTTCACTAACGACTGTTTCACGGGTGGTGTACGAGAAGGCTGTGAGCGACCAGACTTGAGTTCACGGCCGTGAAATAAGCCGCAAGTTCGCTTGGAAAAGACGGAACGGGGCTTGCGGCCCCCGGGCATCGGGATGCTAGTATTCCCCGACCGTTAAAGACCGGCTCCGCCTGTGTTTTAATCCCCACACTAAATATTACACCGCTCTTAATTGTAAAATGTCAACGCCTCGCAACTGATTTCGACTTTGTCAAAGACACTGCTACATATTAACACTTCAAAGAAAAATAGACAAAACTGGTAGGAATTGAAGTATGTGTGGGTCATGGTGTGTTTGTGTATGTGGAAGAAGTGTTTGGTTTGGCACTAGGTGTAGAGGTCCTGATCTGTGATCTTGTGTGTGTGCCTCTTGCATACATGCCATGTACATCATGTGGCACACGGAGATCATGGGCTTCCCGGCTCCAGACAAGTATTTATCATGTGTTTCTTCTTTTTTTTTTTTTTTTTTTTTCCTGAGAGTCTTTTTTTTGCTTGTTTTGTTTCATTGGGTTTTGTTTTTTTTAATGAAGTGTCGAAGTTACAGGCTCTATAAATTAAATAAAACGTGACAATAAGTTATATAGTGATTGGAATGCACGAAATATCAGCAAGTAAAATATTAAATTGATGTCGTTAATGTGATGATCACTGTAAAAATATTATTTCAAGTGAAAAAATCGTAAGATATTTTCAGAAAAAAATAGAATTAACTGAGATAAATTTCAAAGCCTGCTCATATCGCAATGAACGGGCGTAGTTTGGAGTAAGTAGGATGTTGCAGGAGTTCGCCCGGAAATTAATGGTATGTTGCAAGTCGTTTTGTGGTGGAAATAAGACGATCGTGGTTCTTTCGCATATTTGATCGGAATATCGGCGGATACTCTATTTCCTACACAGGGACTTCAAACAAACAAACGAACCCAACAATAACATACTTTCTATGGTAGTTTTGTGGTTATTTCAGAAAAGTGAGTTACCCATTCAGAATATCACACTTGAAAATTGTGATGCTTCCTTCCACCTAGACAAAATTACCTCTTTTAAAGGGGATCTCTCCTTCTGCTCGCAAATGCCATCGTCCGAAAGCGATGGCATGCTGTGCAGGCAGCGCTCGAAGGCATTTGTAGAAGCTGGAATCCTTTTCGGCGTTGTGAACTGACCTGCTTTGGGTATTTTCAAGGCAGGAGGCATTGTACTAGAGGGACCCACATCCAGCTTTTAATTAATTATTGAATGAAACAATAGAAGGGGGTGTGCGTCCGTAAAACTTTTGATCGGCATTAGTAGCGTCCTGGTCCTCGAAGCAAAGTCGCTCAGAGAGATCCCGGGCTGTCCGCCCGCTGGGCTCTGCCCGCCGCCTCGCCACCGCTGCGCTCGGCCGTGTCCCCACACGCGTCGCCTCCCGTTGCTTCGGCCTGGTCCTGCGGCGTGTGACCGGGGCGACACGGCTGGTGTGAACCCGACCCTGCGACTCCCGGCCCCGCTGGGCGCCCCTGAAGCTCCCTCAGGGTTGCTGGGATGCTCGGGCGTGACCCTGAGCTACTCTCCCACGCTGCCGGGTAGTTTCTCTCCCCATTTGCGCCTATCGTGTTTTGTGTCCTTTTCTCCCCTAGCCGCCGTGTCCTCCAACCTGTCTGTTCCCCCTCCTTCCCTCACCCACCCCTCCACCCCCGAATCCGCCTCCGATCTCCTGGATATTTGGTTTCTTTCCCTTTCTCAATGTGTGTTCCTGATGTGGTCTTGTCGGAAAAGCTCGTTTGCTCTGCTCGGGTCTCCAGTGGTTTAAGGGTAATGTTTATCAGAAGTGAACGTGCTCAACTTGTTTCCATTCAACTGCTGAGTGTGGGCTGAAATACCAAAGGTCACATCTACAGTGAGTCGGTAGAGGGCAGGGGGAGCCGAGAGGAATATGAAAACATTATAATATACAACAGCCTGTTGCTCGCTTCTGACCCGCCTGGCAAAAAGATTACTTTTTTTTTCTTTTCAGGTAGGAAATCCTTGAAGAATCGGAGGGGAAAGGCGGCAGGGAGGGGAGAGTGGCAGGTCCGGGTCGGAGTTTCAACACCGGGGGAAGGGCACGCGTGGCCGGTCTGAGGGTTCGCCCGAGGTGCGGAGCAGTCACCCCGCCACACACTCCCCACCGCGGGGTACCGTAGGCTCGGCAAAGACAAGCTAGGGGAGGACGGGAGGGGTGGTCATTCTCGGGTAAGGGCCAGCCGAGAGCTGGGTTTCTCCTCGCCTTCCTTCCCCTCGTGTCGGAAAGGGACTGAGCCATGTCGTCCCTCACGGTGCTGCCCGAGCCCTGTTTGCCGGCAGCCGGTGTCCCCCGAGCTCATTGCCTTTGCCTACCTCCCTCGACACCGGGACATCGCAGAGGGGAACTAGAGGCGGATCAATCGCCTCTCCCTTCCTTCAAACTCGTCTCTCTCACATTCTGTCGTCTACGAGTTGGCCTAAGCTTTCTGCAGCAAATAGCCTGTGGGGCAGCAGCCCCTGGATCCCCCCGCCCATGATGATACTTCCGGGGCCGGGGTTCCCTCCAGAAAGTGCCCGGCCCCCGGTCTCACTTCAGCCTCTCCCGAAGCTGGGAGCGGGGTGCCGGCTCGGCAGCATCCCGTTCCTCCGGCCGAAATCCGGTTTTGGAGGCGACCGAGGCCCCCAGCCGCCGCCTTGCTCACCTCGGCGTGCGCGGCTTCTGATTCCGTGAGCCGTCCTCAGGGAGAATTCGTCCCCCATGAGGGCCTTCCTGCAGGGGTTCCACGGGATGGAGAGCCTCGCTGATCCCCAGCTTCCTCCGCTCTCAGGCTGTAGGAAGAAATCAGCGAAATAAAACGCGGCACACACTCCCAGCACCTCTTTGAAGCTGGAGATTTTTAATGATTTTTTTTTTCTGAAATTAAGCGAAACCCCTCTCCTTCCCCGAGGGGAGGTGGCTACTGAGGAGCTATTAAAGCAGAATTAGGCTCATGTAGCAACAGATTTTATAAGTAGAAGCCTTCTCCTCCACTCTGGCCATTTCCTAAAGGTCAAAACCCCTACGACCACCACTCTGTGCATGTATTCGAGTGGCGGGTTTCTCGGTGTGGGGAGGATGTAGGTCTGGGATGGTGGAGGTGAGAGCCCCACAAGAGTGGTGCGGCTGTCGCAGACTGTCGCAGATGCCCTGACTTCCCACCCCGAGACCCTGCCATGCCACGCAGAGCCACGAAATTTCTCCTGGGAAGCGATGGGACGATTTTGAGTGAGAAGGCCACCTTCGAGCCAGAGCAGGGCTGGGGGGAAACGCGGTGATGGTGTGAGAGAAGCTTTTGGCTATCTCTGAAAGAAAGACAGGGAAAACCGGAGCACTAGCAGGTGGAAAGGCAGTGACAACCTTAGGCTGCATCTGGAGGTGACCCATCCCGCAGCAACCGTGCTGTGCAATGAGAGATGAGATCCACGGAGCTTTGAAACGGGGTTTCATTTTGCATAGAGCTATTTCCACAAGGGGGTTTAAAAAGTCCCACGGGATCTCCCGGGATCTGTCCCATTTTCTGTGTGGTATGTAAGGAATTAAATACAGGGTGAAGAGGCCTTCGCGTATCGCTGAGCCCCATGTACATTTTCTTATGTGACAAAATAGTTGAGCCCAGCACGTTAGTGAGAGCATCGTGCCTTAGCGGGGTGCCGAAGGGCGTGCGGGTTCCGGCTAACCTCGGGCTCCTCCGGGGAGGGAGGGATGGCGCTCCGCCGCTCCCCTCCGAGCCTGCACTTTCGAAAACAGTCGGTCTGAACCCCAGGGCTGCGGCGTGCTGACCCTTCCGCGTAGCCGGGGACAAGAGCACTCCAAACAAGCCCCGGCAGATACTTACTTGGAAGCGGCTGCCAAGGAGAGGAGACTTTCACGGGGAGATGCTCCTTTCGGCCAACTAGCAGCTGCAGGCAGGGAAAGCTATCTCCATACAGCCCCCGAGCCCCTTGGCGACTCCCGGCCTCCGCACTTCTGCACGGGCAAGCCTGGTTTTCCACTTGGTCTCCCCGCTTTGGAGGAAAAGTTTTTGTGAGAATGATCCTGGGAAGCGTTGCTGATCCTTCTTATATGTTTGCTTATATGTTTGTGTTCACATAAACTGTGTGCCTGCATGTGCGAAAGTACATGCGAATTCAGAAGAGGATATTTTTGCGTTAATTGAATTGATATAATATTCAACCATGCACGTAAATACCACAACTACGACACTCCCACGAATTTTTATTATTATTTTGTCCTGCCCTCAGACAAACGGTGTGTGTGTGTGTGTGTGTGTGTGGAGACAGTGCCATATGTGAGTGTGATTTCAATATTGAGAAATTGTTTTGACATCAGGGACAAGATGGAGAACGGAAATTTAGCAGGACTACATTTTGTTTAATAAAGTTCCATCGAATACAAACATGCCATGTCTGAACATTTCCTGCACACTTTGAAACCATGGCAGGCAAAATACGGTCAGATCTTGAAACCACCTTGCCAGTGACTGACCCCAGAATCTGAAGGGAAACGGAAGATTCGAAGAAATAAGGCATAAGGCTGTGTCATGCTTTCGGGGTAAGGACGTAGCCTCCTGCAAGTCTTCCTCGTGCGGAGGAGTCGGGAAACTCCGTTTCAGCAGTTCGATTATGTCTACGTAGTGTGGGGTTGTCTGAGCGGTTTGGATGAAGGGCAAGCGTCTTTTCTGTGCTGGGTCAGTGGCTCCCTGCAGCTTGGCACCGGCTGGTTCCCAGTGACCGGCCTGGCTACAGCTCTCAGCCCCCGGTAGTGCCGCAGGGAATCGCCTCCCGACCCGGTGGGAGAAGGAACTTGGCGACCCATGACGAGTTCCTCTGGACATTTGTCTCCTTGCCAGAAGAGAGGAGGGGATAGACAGACCCGCTTGACTTGTTCGGGTTGACCCCCCCCCGCCCGGTCTCAGATCCTCTCCAGGGAAAGCGAGAGTAGACACCTACTCTTTACTGGAATACACTGAAAACAGATAACGGGTGAAATAAAAGTACAGGAGTGCTAAAACTGGAGAAAAGCAGGCCAAACTTCCCCTCCAAACGCCGTTGCGCCTCTCCCGGCTGCTGAACTCCGGGCGTGCCCCAGCCCACCGTCCAGAGCGGGGTGAGGGACATCCCACCCTGCCCAAGGCGGCCGTGCCACCGCCCTGCTCCTTCCACCCTTGCCTGAATGTTCAGATCGAGGTTAGTAGGGTTGGGGTGTGTGTGTGTGTGTCTTAATGATGTGTTAGTTGCTTGGACAGATTTAATAACTTTGCCGCCACTTGTTCTTAGTAACCCCTCTGGAAACCAGACAGTGTCTCATTAGGGCTTTCCTGGTGCAAACATTTGATTTGAATGAGCAGTACTGAGTTAGTTTCTCTTTGCACTAGGATTTGTTTAATGATATATAGGGAAATAGACAACTCTCATGGACTGACCATAAAGCCACAGAGGGCCAGAATTTAAAAGCATATTTTGTTCTAATAAAGCAATCAGGTTTTCATTTGTCACATATTACATGAATTTAGAGTAAATAAAAAAAAAAACAAACACCTCTATTGTTCTGCATTAAGCTACAGGAACCAATTGGGAATTCCTTGGCAGTTTTCTCCATCTCTACCTTCGCTTCTACAGCACCTAGTACTAGTGCCACCTACAGGAATACTTGTATTTTCCAGCTGTTTTCAAGCAACTAGAAACGTTTGAGAGTCCTGGTAGCTCTGTGGCCTTCCTGGACAAACAGTAGAAAGTGTGACTTCGAAAGCGGTTTAAATTCGAGGGTTTAGTTCGAGATCACACTTGTGCAAATGCAGAGAGGCTCCTCTTTGCCGCGGCAGGTGGAGGGACGGAGCTCCTCTCACGGTGCAGAGGAGTCCCTGCAGGCAAAGGTGAGGGGTAGCAGGGTGTGCTTACACCAAGCAGTGTTTCGCGGTGTCCCTGGCTGTGCCCTGCTCAGTGCCGGGAGAGGTGGCCGCCCGACGGCTCCAGCTTGTCCCGGCAGGGCTCAGAACAACTAAGGGCGAGAATTGTGGAGTTGCCGGCACAGCGTCCCAAATCAATGTCGGTTTATCTCCTGGCTGTGTTTTTATGGAGGCAGTTACAAGCCCAGTGCGGTTCTGCCTTGCTGTCCTGCACACCTCAGGGTTTTTCTTTCGCCGGACAATTTATAACGAATGTCTCCAGAATTCCAGGGGAAGAATAATAATCCCGTCCCTCTGCTCTTTAGTGGTGGAGGCCTTGGCTGTCCGAGTGGTTCTTCCTTGGCTGTAGCCGCGCAGGCTCGCGGAGTGAGCCCGAAAGGGCTTACCGGAGCTGGGGAGGGAGCCGCCGGGGGCGGCGGGCAGCGGCTCGGGCTGCGCTTCCGCAGGTGGCTCCGCCGGGGAGGAAGTTTCCTCACTTGACTTTGTGTTCGCTAATCCTTTCCCATGCTTAAACGGGTCCCCTAAATATTTGTCTTCGTGAATGAACGGCAGTGGCGATCCTTTCTTATCAGTTTTGAAAACGCGCCCTTCTTCTCGGTCGTCTCAGTTTAAGAATTTTCAGTTCCTGTAGCTCTACGAGTGCTTAAAACCCTTATCAAAAAAAACGTGCATAAGGATACCTTCATATTATGCACTGTGCTCGTTGACGCCCAGTTGCTGTGGAATGGAGATACCTGCGAGATGACCTGCATTTGTCTGCAGATGGGGACATTGGTGTCTGCGGCTCACAGACCGCGGCAGCCCGCCCAGCTGTAAACTCGGGGGAAAGGTGGAACATGTAGGGTCCGGGCGCACCAGGATGGAAACTGAGCTGGAGGCATTTCCAAAGGAAAAGGGCTCTTAGCCCTTTCCTCCGAAACCTCCTCTCTCTCTCCTTGCACTGCACAATCTCAAACCCCTGAGCTATTTTTTCCTGATTGGTTAGGAAATGCGATCAGATTTGTGAAAGAAAGCAAGCTTTTTGGCCAACTCTGAAAGATTCGTAGCTATTTTGGTGTTTTGCAGGCTGGAGAAAACTCGATCGTTTCTGCTCTGAGGGTTTCCTTTCGTTGTGAGAATAAAACGGGAGAAAAGACGCGGAGAGCTAACGGAGCTGCCCTTTCTCCCTGTCCCATCCCCTCCTGCCTTGCACGGATCCGAGCTGGGGTCGGTCCCGGGGGAACCCAGTGCCTCCTCTCTACGCTCCCCAAGGGGCCGGCGACATTGTCGATGCCCGTGAAAACAAATGCTTTGCGAAGTGAGATAGCAAAGACGTACCCAGCTGCAGAGTTCACTATCGGTTGCTGTTTTCCTATGAGGCAAACGAAGATTTCCAACTCCCGGCTTAAAGTTTCTGCGGTGAAACTCCGTGTTTTTCACACGGAGGGTGCGGAGTCACATCCTGCCCTCTTACACCACACGTGGCAATGAGAGCGTTTCACTACGCCAGGTGCAAGGCTGCTGTTTTAACCCGAACAGCCCGCGCTGCCTCTTCTATGACTAAAGCCCTGGAACCCAGGGACCGGGCTTCGCACCGGGCCGTCTCGATTTCGTTTGCTAATCATTTCTCTCCCGCAACTGCGATGTAATAACTGAAAGGATGAAACCCACCCAGCACATTTACAACATTGAGATGCCGCCACGTTTAATGCACGAAGAGTGCTATAAAAGAAAATACTTTCTTTTCTTTGGAGAAGAACGGCTATTTCGAGGGAAGAACACCGCTGCTCCTCAACACTGCCCACCTAACGTGACTCCAATCCCGAGAAGAGGCAGATGCCAGCTCTGTGCGGAGGATTTTTTTTCCTAGGGCTACTGGCGCCATCAGAAATTTGCATTTAACCGTGGCTTCTCCGTCAGTTTTCAGCCAAACGAAGCACTAACGAACAACGCTGGGGCGGTAAGGGGCCCTGCTTTTCCAGGGGCTGCAACCTCTGATGTCCGAGTCCCAGGGACTGTAGGTGCCTGCTGAAAGGATGCGTCCGTGTCGAGATCTCTATCCAGCCCCGAGGGAATTGCGTAGCCCGCGGGTTGCAGAAGAGGGGCAGCCTGCTGCCATCAACCCGGCACGGCGGGGCGACCACTTGCCCCTTCCTACACCTGCCCACCTCCAACCCCATGTCGCGGGCTAACCCCAGGAAGAGGGCACAGCAGGACCAGTGCCTGGAACGCAGAAGTGCACTCCGGACGGAGGGAGCTTCCAGGTTGAAGAGCTGGATCCGGCCTTGAAAGTCCATGTACTGCCCTGGGATTAGTTCCAGTGGCAGAACTGGAGGGAGGAAGATGAGGAAATTTTGCTGTATACAGCTCTGTGTTGAGCGCCGAGACATCGTCTCAGCGGCTATGGGCGGCTCCGCACTGACAAGCAGCGAGGGCTACTCGCTGCCCGGCCCCGACTCAGACTCCCTCGGGATAGCCCAGTGTCACTGACTCGTCACCGATGGTAGACTTCAGAGCTGCTCCTCACAGCCTGCCCCATCCTGCCCCGGGACTAACGTGTACTGCATCCATGCGGCCTTACCAGTGCTTCCCTTGACAGTTTTCCTCCTCCCCAAGGATGAGGTCTGAGAGATCCATATTTGGGACATTTTTTCCTCGGGGTGTTTGTTTTGGGTCATCTCAGACCGCCCAATAAGCAAAAGGTGCTCAGTGACGGGGCAGGGGAACAGAAGAACTTTGGGAAGCATGGGCTTTCTCTGCTTCCTGTGGGAGACTAGGACTTACATAATGGGAGGAAAAGTGATGCCAAGGCCTTCAGAGAAAATTTGTAGGCAAGACCTCCAGGTATAGCTGCTGCTGGAGATGCTATTATTAAACAACTCCCCTGCACTCCTGTAGCGGAGCTTCTTTGCATAACAAAGGTCCATACTTAACCCATATCAGGCAAACCGCGGGTGCAGAGTCAGAAGTTCCCTGCAGTGCAGTGAGAGTTTTACTGCATCTCTGCCATTTCCAGATATCAGACCAGCCCCTAACTGCGGTGAGTGACCCTTAGCTGCAAACACTTGCGAGTCGTTGGGCAGAAGCAGGGGGAAGTGGCCGAGATGGGGCCCGGGCGTGGATTCATAGATTCGTGCTCACGTCTACGTCTCAGCAACTACTCGGGAACTTAGGAAACTGAATCCAGCTGCTTCCATTCATTGTGAAAAACTGCAGATATTTATACCACGTCTCTCTTGTATCGTTCAGAGTACTGTGAACAGCCTCCTCGTCTCTGGATGTCAGGGTATAAACCACGTATTATCTTCCTTCACTTATATACAAACACTTTCCACTGACATCCTATTGTTCTTCACATTTGAAGGGTTTGTTTATTCTTTGTATACTCACAATTTAGGACAAAGTCAGGCGGTTCCACTGGATTTGAATAAGGTGCAATTTAAACTTGTATTTTTTAACTTATAATTGCGACTATTAAAAGAAAAAATCTATTATAAATTCCACTCGTGTTAAATATAGTTCCAAGACCAAATAATTGCAATGCTCTAAATGGAAAATTCATTTAAAATAATAAAATAATCGTAGATAAATTATTAGTGTATTGATAGGCAAATTAACGATTATACGTTTGGACAGCTGCATCAACATCGAAGATACAAAACACTGTCAAGATCAGCTTTCTATATTAATAACTGTACAACTGTCTTTAAAAATTGTTGATGGTTTCATCAGAAACAAAAATGGTTTAAAACTTTTGAACCAATTACCTTCAGTATTTCTGTGCTTATACACGTGAAATACAGTTTGTCACAAACGTATCTGAACACACTCTTCCGAGATACAATGCAAAAGAGGTAGGATTATCCTGAAAATATGGTTCGGATTTAGACAATAAAGCTGAACTTCAGCTTGTCTTTCAGAAATGTTTTCATTAAAAGTCAGCTGAAATTTTTGTGCTTATAGCAGTTTCTTTTAATGTACACGTGCGTGTTAAAATTGGTCTCCTTTATATATATGTATGTGGCTATATGCATACGAGTGTTAGGTTGTTCGGACATCCAAATTCAGTGGCAGTGGGGAAAGGACTTCGCAGGTTTGGACCGCGGGTAGTGCCCAAGCACCAGGGTGTGGAGGAAGCCCGACTGCTATCGTGACACCCAAGGACCCCCCAGGTGCTCCCTACTTAGAGAATTGCTTTCCGAATCCCCGGGCGACACAGGCCCAATGCAAGCTCAAGATGACAGCATGAAAACTGCAGAGAGCCACTGGGTGAGCAGGATCCCGGCCACAGCACACGTCTGCAGCCCTTCGCGGCCTCTTCTACCCCGCTTTCGACAGCAGCGCTTTCTCGTCTCCTTGTCCCGGGAAGGGAGATATGCGGCCCCGGAGCAGCCTCCCTGGTCCCGGCGAGGCTGCACTCCATGCCTTCGGTGGCGCCTTTGTGGTCCTCGTCCGCGGGCAGGGGACAACGTGAGGCAGTGAACGGGTTAATATTCGCGACGGCCCTGGTTTCATTACTTTCGAGACGCCAGCTTTTTGACCGGGAAGGTCTACACCTGGTAGCCTCAGCTGCCCACCCCATCCTTCCTCTTCTGCTGGGACACCCGTTGGAGAGAGAGGCAGAGGGGATGCTCTGACCTGGCAGGGCACGCCTGGGTGCAGGGAGCGCGGAGCCGATACATAGCGTGCCAGTGTTTCGCTCGGCTCCTGTCGGAGGAGCAAGCAAAGTCCCCGGGGCCGAGAAATAGTCCTGCTCTCTCTCCCGGCAGGAAAGACAGCCATAGGCGCTGGTCCTTTCCCATCGCACAATCCATATATACATATAAAGGTATATATGGCATACATGTGTTATATAAAAAAACCTATGTATATAGCTTTATATAGATAACATATTTATTTCTATATTACATATAAATACATAAAACTATTCCTATATATTAAAGCTTATATATTTAAATAATATATAAATAAATATATAAATAAAGCTATATATTTAAATAATACTTGAACTTATGTATTTAAACTTTATAACGATATAAAACTATATGTATATATATATTTGTTCTGAGAGCAGTTATGCCTTATACGACCCAGAACGTTTTCTGGGAGCGGGAGGCTCTTAGGTCCCCAGGACTTTGCTGGCATAACCAGAGCAGCGTTTGCCCCCGGGCTCCTCCGCTTGTGCTCCCCGACTGCGTGCTTAAACCTAACACGTTTTTTTCCTGCTCGTTTATTTTCCTCTTGGTGTGCTTTGGGACTCTCTAAATAAGCTGCTGGTAATATCTCTAAATCCCTTCTGGCGTCAGGAGCTAACGCAGCAAATGCAGGCCCTTCTACGTTTCTTTTTTTCTCGTCTTTCCTTCAGTCTTTGAGCCTGACGGGAAGGAGGAAGAGGACACCACAACGATGTCGACAGATCTTGAGAGAGAAATACAGTTTCTTGAGTTTAAAGAGTGACACTTCTCCCTGCAAACGCCCGTAACGCGCCCGTCCTCCCTCCCCGCAGGGGCGGGCGCAGCTCCCTCCAGGTACAGGAGCAGCTCCGCCGGTTTGCCAGGGTGTTGTTTGCCTGGAGAGGCTCATGTGCTATTTCTGCAGTATTTAGACGCATTGCAAAGTAGGAAAAAAAGCGGTCCGCATTGCATGAGCACCGGGAAACACCCAGCAGAGAAATAGCTCTGCCCACCACCCGCGGTCTTTGGGGCTGTCTGAATTTGCTTGGAGGGGAGGCAGGAGCTGTGAGTGCACCACGTCTTTGTTTCTTAAGCAAACCTAGTGTTTTTCTCTTGTCGGGCTGATAGTAAGAGTGAGTAGCGATTTGGAGCAATGCTCTCCTCGTCCTGCTTACCAGAGATCATTCTGGGAGCAGCTGCCCTTTCTTCTGAAATGTCTTGTGTGTGGATCTGGTACTGAGCAACCTAGAGAGGGCCAGACCTTGGTACTGGACACCAGCCAGCCCAGAGAGGAGACATGCCCACCAGCAGCGGTGGGTTTTTTTCCAGTTCTTGGGAAAGCACCTCCAGGGGAGAAGGAAACAGAGAGGTAAGAAAAGGTCCCTATCCAGACTTTGAATTACAGTCAGTGTGCCTGTCTCATCAAAACCACTATGCTGCAGCCTTTACCCCACCAGACAGGCTCTGGGGCCAGCCTGGGACCTGGGACAGAGGGTGACCCCATTGTCTAGGGGTGGCTGCATTGTGGCGTGATCTCTGTTGCTCCTGCAGCCACAGCTGCCAGGCTTCCCCATCTGTCCGCTACCCATCCTCCTAAATTGCAGCTTCTCATTTAAAACAGCTCAGCATTCTCCCTCAAGTTGATGCGATGTGTGGTTAGAACAACCCTTGTTCGCTAAGCAGTTGGGGTATAGGAAAGTCTCTGAGCTTAACTGTGCTGGGAATTTTCCACTTCCATTTCAGTCACAGAAACTGGTTGTTTCCAGCTTGGAAAGTGCTCCAGGCCTCTGTGTGATTAAATTCATCTGTAGCATTTGGGATGGGACATTGCAGTGACAGAAAGTGAGACTAAGACTTTCTGCTGGGTCACAAAAAGGCTGCAAAGCATAATTCGGAGACTATTCATATACCAAGGGCTTATCTCTCCCTCTTGCACCTTCCCCATCCCCCCTTTGAGCACGAAGGTATGTCCTGGGCTAAGTGTGGCGTTTATACCAACTCTCCCCTGCATGTTTGAATCAGTCACACAATTTTGAGAATATCTAGTAAGTTATGAAAGACAGATTCAATAATTATCATTCATCCAGCTTATAGTAGCATTTGCTTGAAAGAAAGTGAATCTCATGTTGATAGCAGTAATGATGGTTGCCTTATTTGCTGCAATGCAAGACCACAGGAAACAAGATAAATATACTTCAGAGTAACTGGGTAGCTCTCATTGACAGCTGGTATCTTTTTTTTTCATTCTTCCCTCTGCTACTCTCAGGATTACAGTTTTAAATTTATGCTTTCTCTTCTTCTCTGGTATCAATACTATGGAAATCCTGTAGTCTTTCCTGCGATCTAGTCAACCATCTAATCCCTCTTCAAGAATGTAAGAGATCTTCTTTGATTTCTCTTCTCTTCCTTCAGATCATTGTGCTTACCTTCAAGGATTCAAACCTGAAAACCTTTCCACTAATCTATGGAGCAACAGTCCTTTCAAATTGCTCATAGTGCATGGAAGAACAAGTACTCCCAGACAAAGTGGTGTGTTAAAGCCACCAGTGGCCTGGCTATGCCCAGCTGTGGGCAGATCTCAGCCTTCCCTGGGCTGCCAGTGGGTGTGGAAGCTGCCTGGTGCTGGCACGCCTGGAATTTCACGTGCTGTGCCTCACACTTGCACGGTCAAGCCCAGGTTTCCAGGTATTTTCTTTCTGGGCTTAATTCTACCATCATGCACCAGAGCGAGTAATATCTTATTTGGCAGTGAATTCTTAGTCATGAAGATGGAATTAGTCCTACAACAACAACAACAATAGCTCTTTACCTGCGTCAGTTTCCAACACTCCCTACATAGCCTCCACATCACAAAGGAAAAACAGAAGGTCCCAAAAAGCACCAGCAAGTTCAGAGAGATCTGGCTCCTCACCGACTTGAGTTTTGCCAAGTGGTGCTTGCTCCAAGAACTTGAGCTATAGCATAATTTTTCTAGCATTGAACTTCTGGGAAGACATGAACTCTTTTATGCAATGGAGACATAAACATCTTTTAAATAAATTTCTCTAATTGTTAACAATACTGACTTTTGTGTATGTTACTTCCAACACAAATCTGCCTAGCCCCAGCTTTTAGAAACCAGAAATTAAAATGACTTCATCTTCTAGACAAAAAGTCTCTATATTTGATAACAGGAGTGACTTACACCTCTTGGCTCAGTATCCTACTGTGCCTTCCTCCTACCCTTGCTTGTATCCTGTACTGAAGTCTGTGAGAGCTATACGTGGGCATTGGGGAAGAGGTCTTATGCCTAGTAGCAGCTACCATTACTTGAGTACTGCAGCCCTGTGCAAGGTCAGCCAAAACAACCAAGAATTACAGCTGAATAACTGGGTGTAGCACCTTAGTGGCAGCTTGATCTGCGCATCATTATTCTTCCCAGGTGTTTCTGAAATACTTTTCTGATTTATTTGTTGTCTGCTATTTTGCTCACAATACAACTTCATATCATGAGATGCTGAGTAATAGCTGATGAACCCTATCAGGCAATGGCTCCAGGGTTTGTTTACCAACATCCACTAGAGATTCCAGCTTTTCTGTAGAAAAAGAAACTGAGCCCAGGCTTATCCAGGTATCAAGCTGTCACATTCCTTAGGGCCTGCAGAGCAAACTGGCGTTTGTGAAGAATGTTTACCGAGTGTAACGCAGCTGTGTTTGGAGACTTATTTCAGGAAAGTCTAGAAATAGCCAGCTGGATTTCCATAAGACATTTCATATCTAATTTTAAGAGAAGAAAAATCATTCGTAAGACGGTGATTTGCATCCATCACAGGTAATACAATAAAATGGCAGTGACAAGATTCATAGTCAA
This sequence comes from Tapera naevia, assembly GCA_033556795.1. Lineage (NCBI taxonomy): Eukaryota > Metazoa > Chordata > Aves > Cuculiformes > Neomorphidae > Tapera > Tapera naevia. The sequence continues at coordinate 13,462,200 of JAUMJJ010000023.1, read as the reverse complement.
ACAAGCATACAGGGAAGACTTCAGGGCCAAGATGTCACTCTAACTAAACTAAGGTTTTAATTTATCAATTATTTCAGGATCTGTTCCCAAAACATTAATAGAGGAGCCAATTAGCATAATCCTGATCTCTGTGCCAGTGGTAAATACACCTGCTCAATGGGACTGTAATTAGCCTTAGATTCTTGCTGCGTGAGCACTGTGCCTGCACTACATTGTTTGCAGATTCTAACTTAGTAGCTGTGGAAAGATATCAAACCTAGGATACGGGAGAGAGTTGATCACAGAGGCTTATCCTGACTTCAGGACAAAATTAAGTTTTTGCTATAAACAACATAATGCATGTGAGGAATTCTGTCCTTTTTTTTCTAAACTTCAGCACCTCTCCATCCCAAACATCTCATTTTCCATGTCATCCCTGGTACTAGAGGTAGACATGGAGGAGGACGGAGCAAGCTATGAGGGTGCTTATTAATGATGTTCAATTTGCGTTGTACCTCCACAGAGCACTGACTCTGGAGTATACTGCCTTTAACACACTCACTTAGATATTATTTAACACAGGCAGAACAGGTCCTTTTAACTGGACAATCAAGTAGATTAATTGTGTTTTGTTTTGCTTGGAGGATTTTTTTTGTTGTAGTTGTTACAAATAGATTGTGTTTGTCAATGCCTCCTACAGACTTTGAGGCAAATATTTAAAATCTCATATTAATCACCTCATTTTAAAGATGAAACTCCGCTCATCTGTAATGAACCCAAACTTTCAAATTATTCCAGACCAGAAAGTTACAGAGATTTCGAAAGTATGAATTTTTAATAATGTTATCACTTTCTTTGCTTATTCACTTCCATTTTTAGCCTCACTGATAATGAAAATTCTTGTCACCCTGTGACCTTATTTTCTACTTTTGCTACTGGCATTTATTTATGTCTAAAACGTTATCAGTATAGAAAAACTAGTTACAATAACTGCAAAAATTATATTTACTACTTGAATTAAGTACCCAGCTATCATGATAAATAGATGAAATAACTCAGACAAAAGATTTATTTTCTCCGTATGACTGCAAAATGCAATATTTTAGAAGACATAGGGCCAAATTCTGATGTGCTTTCCAGAGAGGGTCGAAGTTACCAGAAGGTATGAAAGAGGCTTTATACTCTATAGCAGATGACAATTGTCTTGCTAGCTCAAACTTCAGCAGCTTATGCTTTCGCTCCAGAGTTCCTTGAGGCAGTTCTTTGATTTATTATGGACCAAATGGTAACTGGCAAACACACACACGCAAAGGAGCCACAGAAGGCAGCATCAGACAAACACAGACGTCTGAAAGCAGAATTTGTTTATGAAGTAAAACTGCAAATAATCCAATCTGTTTCCCGCCCCCCCCCCCCCCCCCCCCCCCCCGCCCTTTCCTTAAGTAACTGCAGTTCAAGAGGTGATGGAAATACTGGAAGGGAAGAAGATCAGTCCTCAACTGTTTGTGTAGGGTTTCACTAGGAGGAGCCATATCATATATAATGAACGCACAGAGCTGTTTGCAATTAGTACACATCAGAACTACTCCCAGGGCAGCATTTATGCTACTGCCATTTATCTTTTTAATAAAGACTTTTCAAGTAGATCAGAAGGTAAAATTGGCTCCATTTACTGTGATCCTTTGATTTCTCAGTATGTTATTTTTATAGACTTCATTCTGCCACCAAGAGGATAGTAACCATAACTACCACATCGCATACACACTTTTTGTAGGACTGCAGTATTTTGTAAAATGTTTCTATATCTTCAGGTACATTTGGTACATCAACGAGCAAAACTGTACATAAACCTGCCTGGTGCTTCACCTGCAGAAGAAACAATAAGCAGTAACAATGCTGTGGGGAGTCAGGAGTGAGAGTATGACTTGTTACTTCAGTTCTGCAGATGTTCATCCCTAAGAAAAGCATAACTGTATCTTTAAGGTACTGAAAATGACACAGAGCCATCCTACTCTGTGTTGGAAAACATAAGAAAAGAAAGATAAGTAATGAGGCAGATTGCCTTTGGGAGAGACATCTCTGGGTTTATTGTCACTGCCACATTCCTTCAGAAATGCCAGAAGTCTCCCTGTGGGCTTGTCCTGGGAGAAGACAGCTACAGCTTGGAAATCTTGGATTTCTGCGTGCCTCTGAATTGTGCAGTGCTGCATGCCTGCTTCTAAGTGCAGGAGTAAAGGTCCATAATCCCTCCCACTTCTGTTTAGAAAGTTTTTGTTGGGCAAGAGAAATAATTTTTCACAGACAGTAAAATCCTGCAGGCTCATGGTAGATGGCTGGCAATACCGTATGTTTGAAGTACAGCACCCAGCATCTCTAACTGCAAGTAACACACCAGCATCTTCCTATGACTGAGAGCCTAAACGCATGTACCAGGGAAGGTCATGGAGCAGATCATATTGAATGCTATCACACAGCACATGCAGGACAGCCAGATGATCAGATCCAGTCAACATGGGTTTATGAAAGCCAGGTCCTGCCAGACCAACCTGATCTCCTTCTATGACAAGGTTACTCCATCAATAGATGAAGGGAAGACTGTGGATGTGGTGTACCTGGGCTTCAGTAAAGCCTTTGACACCATTTCTCACAGTATCACACAGTATCACAGTATCATAAGGTTGGAAAGGACCTCTGAGATCATCAAGTCCAACCTATAACCTAACACTAACACCAACCATCATCTAGACCATGGCACTCAGTGCCTCATCCAGTCTCCCCTTAAACACCTCCAGGGTCGGTGACTCCACCACCTTCCTGGGCAGCCCATTCCAATGGCCAATCACCCTTTCAGTGAAGAATTTTTTCCTCACATCAAGTCTAAACTTTCCCTGACGAAGCTTAAGTCCATGCCCTCTGGTTCTGCCACTGGTCACCTGAGAGAAGAGACCAACCCCTGCCTGACTACAACCTCCTTTTAGGTAGTTGTAGAGAGCAATGAGGTCTCCCCTGAGCCTCCTCTTCTCCAGGCTAAACAGCCCCAATTCCCTCAGTCGCTCCTCATAGGGCTTGTGCTCCAGCCCCCTCACCATCTTCGTTGCCCTCCTCTGAACACATTCCAGTATCCTAACACCTTTCCCATACTGAGGGGCCCAGAACTGGACACAATATTCAAGGTGAGGCCTGACCAGTGCCGAGTACAGGGGGACAATAACTTCTCTGGTCCTGCTTACTACACTATTCCTGATGCAGGCCAGGATTCCATTAGCCTTCTTAGCCACCTGGGCACACTGCTGGCTCATGTTGAGCTTCCTGTCCACCAGCACTCCCAGGTCCTTTTCTACCTGACTACTCTCTAGCCACTCTGTCCCCAGTCTGTAGCTCTGCATGGGATTGTTGTGTCCAAAATGAAGTACCCGACATTTGGACTTATTAAACATCATCCCATTAGAATCGGCCCAGCTCTCCAATCTGTCCAGGTCCCTCTGTAGGGCCATCCTACCCTCTAGCAGATCAACTCTTCCTCCCAGCTTGGTATCATCTGCAAATTTGCTGATGATGGACTCAATCCCCTCATCCAAATCGTCAATAAAGATATTAAACAGGACGGGACCCAATACTGATCCCTGGGGGACACCACTGGTGACTGGCCGCCAACTGGATGAAACACCATTTACCATCACTCTTTGGGCTCGGCCATCCAGCCAATTCCTAACCCAGCACAAAGTGCTCCCATCTAGGCCACGAGCTGCCAGCTTCCCTAGGAGTCTACTGTGGGGGACCGTGTCAAAGGCCTTACTGAAATCCAAGTATACCACATTCACAGCCTTCCTCTCATCCACCAGGCGAGTCACATGATCGTAAAAGTATTCTACTTGAGAAACTGGCTGCTGTTGGCCTGGACAGGCACACCCTCTGCTGAGTGAAAAACTGGCTGGATGGCTGGGACCAGAGGGTTGTGGTAAATGGAGTTCAATCCAGTTGGAGACCGGTCATGAGTGGTGTTCCCAGGGTTCAGTGTTGGGTTCAGTCCTGTTCAATATTTTTATTAATGATCTGGATGAAGGGATCGAGTGCACCCTTAGCAAGTTTGCAGATGACACCAAGCTGGGTGGAAGTGCTGATCTACTTCTTGAAGGAAGGGAGGCTCTGCAGAGAGATCTGGACAGACTGGATTGATGGGCTGAGACCAACGGGATGAGATTTAACAAGACCAAATCCCGAGTCCTGCACTTGGGACACAACAACCCCATGCAGCATTACAGGCTTGGGGAAGACTGGCTGGAGAACTACCTGGAGGAGAAGGACCTGCGGGTGTTGGTTGACAACCACCTGAATATGAGCCAGTAGTGGCCCACGTGGCTAAGAAGGTCAATGGCATCTTGGCCTGTGCAAAAAACAGTGTAGCCAGCAGGACAAGGGAGGTGATTGTGCCCCTGTACTCGTCACTGGTGAGGCCACACCTCGAGTGCTGTGTTCAGTTCTGGGCCCCTCAGTATAAGAAAGACATTGAGGTGCTGGAGCATGTCCAGAGAAGGGCGACAAAGCTGGTGAAGGGGCGGGAGAACAGGTGCTACGAGGAATGGCTGAGGGAACTGGGTTTATTTAGCTTGGAGAAGAGGAGGCTGAGGGGACACCTCATCACTGTCTACGGCTGCCTGAGAGGAGGTTGTGGCAGAGTGAGTGTTGATCTCTTCTCGCAAGTGACAGGTGATAGGACAAGAGGAAATGGCCAAATGCACCAGGATATGTTCAGAATAGACATTAGGAATAATTTCTTCACTGAAAGGGTGGAGTGATTGAGTTGGAGGTGTTTAAAAAACAAGTAGGTGAGTTTTTGAAGGACATGGTTTAGCAAAGATGGGTATGGTTGGACTCGATGATTGCAAATGTCTTTTCCAACCGGAAGATTCTTTTCTATGATTCTATGTACTATACTCTTCAGAGAGTGGAGGGACGTTTCTACTGTTGGAGTGATTCACAGTGATGATAAGGTGTCATTAACTTATATGAAACAGAGGTTGAAATTATGCAGGCAGTTGACCCTACAGAGGACCAGCAGATACCACCATCAGAAACCCTTGCTTGGTCACTTCCACCCACCATAAGGGACTTGGAAAGTCCAGTGGATTCTTCATTAGCATCGTTTTGCATTTCTCTGTCATATGAACCACAGCTGAACTGTTAAAAAATCACTGACGGGCTTACTTTTCAATTCTGTACTGTATTAGGGGTCCCATGTAGGCTAATAAATATGTAAAAGAACAAAAAAACAAATATCCCATTTGTACATTTCCAATGTGTATAGAGGCACAAAGTTTCTTGTATAAGTAGACTTTGGCTCTTTGAGTCTGTTTTTAATGGGAAAAAAAATTGCAACTTTATTCAAAGATGGCATTTAAACATTCTGCTTACAGTGTGCTCCTTGCAAAAGTGGGGTGGGGTCTGAGGTGCTACCATGCTTAAACCTACTGTACTAATTCTGTTTGCAGGCTGAAACCATTTAGATCTCTGTGAAATGAGAATGAAATGACTTAACAGCATCAAAGTTGCTGCTGCAAGATTAGCAAGGCACTGGAATACAAGAGGGACTAGAGGCATTCCTGGGAAGGTCTTACTTCAGTGATAGAAAATATATTTGTGTTATCATTTTAACACAAATTTCTTCTATAATGATAAGGTTTGCTATCAAATATAATATAAATTGCACATCTGCTTGGAGGAAATAAATGCACTAATGCTTCAAAGACTATCTGTCAGGCTTAAAAAGCAAAGATATAAGGATTTATTGTAGTTTTTATGATTAAGAGAAAAGCCTGGAGATCTCAAAATAGATCAGTGTTATAGGTAAAAGTGGGTTCCCTTTTCTTCTTTGTTCACCTTAACAGACAATTAACATAAAGCTACAATAGAATCATCTGAATACTAATACATTGGCTGTGTTCTTTTGGACAATATTAGCTTAATCAGTACATAGATGAAAAAGACTGTAGAGAAAATATGTGTTACAGGCATATTCCTCATCTTAAACATTTCACACAGTGTGCCACTCTGGAGATAGTATTTGCTTAAGAAACTCAGGTCTTATTATCCTTTTCCAGTCTTGCCAGGCCTTTGGGAAGAAACGGTGGGCTACTTCTGTGCCAAGGCTTAGAATGAATGTCTATTTGCAACAGATGAATGGTGAAGGAAAGAGGAACTTCTAAAATAGATGTCTTCTAAAAGTATGATTTGAGAGATTTGGACTAAAAATAGCATTTCCAAAATAGCAAATCAAAGGCAGTTTGAAGACACGCACATCAGATTTCCTGCCTGAATTGCTTGTGACTACAGCTTCCTTTCCGTTCCGTGCAATACTGGTTAACGTTTCATGAGACTCACTGCAAGGTGTTGGAGAGAGGTGTACAAATCCTGGACTATTCTTTCTCCTAAAAATTATCTGTAAGAGCTTCTGTTCTGCTCATTTATTTAGGTCTGGGTTGAATATTTCTATGGAATTTAAATTGAATTTTTACAGCAACCTCTTTATTGATTTTATAACAAAATCCAATCCATGCTATGTTAAAGTGAGGACATCCTTTGTTTTGCTGGATTCTTTCTTAAGTACTAAAAGAAGAAATATTAAGTACAAGTTTCAAGACCCATACAATATTTCAAAATGACATGTACTGTAAAGTTCCATTTACATCTACCAGTTTAGCATTGAACTTGATTTCCATTATTCCTAAAGCTATTAATGTCAGTTATTATGGGAGGTAACATGTCTAATACTGATGATATTGTGGAATAAAGCAATGCTGAGCTGCTAGAATGTGTTTTATATGAAGTACAAAAAACTTGTGATACAGTTAATGTAACTATAAATCTTAACTCAAATGCTTATATGTCTCTTTTATGACCTGAATAAACTCTGAGGCAGAAGCAGGGCAACTGAATTGCCGCTTCGGCTGAATATGCACTTACAAAATCCTTTTCATACTGAATAATAACTGAAAGGCAGAAAATGAGCTAAATATTTTCTTTAAATGAAGTACTTCTTTTCCAGAACACTGAGTTTAATGGTAAAAAAATCTGTGAACAAACACGAGCTTTAAAATAATAAATATATAAATAAAACATAAAATAATCAAAATAGTGTGGTGTTGTGTTTCCCCCTGCCCCCGGTGGAAATCCAGTCTGTGCTTATGATAAGAGATGCGCTACAGGATTGGTGTGTTAAATATAGAACACCTGGGCACTGTGACTCCTGGGGATTGTGCATCATTCTGCCCCTTTGGGGAGGCTGCCAGGCCGGCTTGGGTGTGGAGGTATCCCAAAGCCACAGCCACCTCCAGAAGGCTTGGCATTCACTGTCTATGCAAACTACTGGAGGAAGGCTGGGCTGTGAGGGTGAAGGATATTTTGGGAGGCTGTGCCAGACACAGCTGATAATGTGGTTTGACCTGGCTTTTTGCTTGCTTGCACTTGCTGGTGCAAACCCCCAAGTACAAAAATCCAAGCAGAAAATGCATGCGCCAAGGACACCGTAAAGACCACGTAAGGTCCTGCCACAGCTCAGACTTCCATCCTCACCAAGATGTGTATACATATGGTGTGGTTTCAGCCCAAGTGTCTGCAGTGTGAGGGTGGCTATGGCATGGGATCCTGCAGGGTGAAACAGAGAATGAACTAATTTGACCCACAAAAAATAAGATTTACGTTCAAGTTGCACTGAAAATCAGAATCAAACCCAGAGAGACATCAGCTACCAGAAAACACAAGCCCTACTTCCATCAGTTCCCACTGAAATCAGCTCTTTGGAATGGGAATTTCTCCTTGAAGACCTTTGGAAAAATATGATCCTTTAATATTAAGCATGTCAACATTTAAATTGATGATGCCAATTTTTTTAGAACTATTTACAAGGAGAGTGTTTCCCTCTGAATTTGTAATAAATCACGCAAGACATCTTTTAATTCCATTCCCATTTAAAAAGAAATTTTGGTAGTTAAAAATATTTAATGTAGTGGAAAATCTAAAGGGAAAAATAAAGCATCAATAGGCTATTTCAGCAGCAGAAACCATTTGGGGCCAGTTTAACCTCCTAAGCTCTTCTCCAAATTTATTTGGAAAGGGCATATAAAGAGCTCATCACTTTCCGTCTCTATTTTCATGTGTGGAGCATATGAAATAGTTTAGCTTCGTACTCACACTCCAAGCTGATATTGACAGTGAGCTGAAGTAACTTGAGATCACTATTTCTTCCTCCTTATGCCAGTTCTGGAACATTTGTTTGACTAATTACCTTGTTACTAGTCAGCATTTTTTTTTATGTTTGACTTTATTTATGAAGGTACATGTCTGTGCGGGTTAGAGCCACACACATGGGATACCATTTTAAACCAGAGGATTATTATATCACCATGTCCCCGGGCTTCCCCTGAAAGCGTGACAGGAAAACTACACAGGCAAGAGAAAATTTCACCAATGTCCAGTACTTCTGTCTGTTGCTTAGTAGAGACCAGACTGAAGGACTGAAATAAAAAAGCGATCAAGGTCTTCTTCAGCTAAGCACAAATCTTCCCCTGACTTCAAGGGTTGATGGACTAAACTTGAAAATACAGAGGTTATGGGGCATCAGGCAGTGTGGGAAATCCCCACCTCTTCTCCTCACGTAAAATTACATTTGTGATTAATAAATCTGAAAAAAAATGTTCTTGAAAATCCTTCCAAACACAACAGCCAAATTCTGTGTGTACTGAGGAACTTGAAATAATACTCCTTTTGCAGACAACACTCTGATTATGTCAGTAACAACCAATCAAGAAAAAACCCACAAATTTAAAACATAAATTAATTATAACGATGCTTGTGTGCCAGTGGCTGGCGGTGTCTGCATCTGTGTTAGTGTCTCTGTCTATATATTTATATGGTTACTTCTTGTGTTGAAGATAAAAGCTTTCTAACATACCCAAACTTGAAAGCATTACTTTTAAAAGCTGAACCTCATAAACAGCAGCATGTACTTTGCTACCACTCCCTCTTTTCTATTTCCTTTTTCAGCAATGTCTGACTTGGCAGACCCTTGCAGGAGTATCTGCCCTCTCCTGCAAAACCCTGCTGAAAGCTTGGTAAAACTCTATGTAACACTGAAAAACAGCATCAACATTAACACTGCATATGTAAGCATTTACCCAGCCAGAGAAAATAATGTTCCCTAAAAAACTGATTGCTAGCTTCTACACGGTTAAGTCACATTAATCTGACAGACAGCTTCCAGAAAGATCGCCATAGCTATAAGGGTAAGAAATGTCTCCTTTAATTATGGTAAAACTGTAAGTGGACCCTCCTGAAGGGAAATAATTTAAAAAAATAGAGATGGAGTAAGGAGGAGTGACATGCTGGATGATGACAGGTGATTTTATCCCAGTAGAAGGTTTTTCACTTCAGCATTTCTTGGGGGGCTCTATGGCTGCAGGAGGACAAAAGCAGAAGAGGATGATGAGAGAGGAATACAGACCAGGTATCAAATGTGACTAGAGAGCAGCTGGATGAGGAAACATGAATAAGGCTTTGAAACTAAGCACGTGGGCAAAAACCTGGAGCCAAGAGGCTTCCTTCAGGAGATGGAGCACTGGGTCTGTCGACACAGGGGACTGGGACTTGAAACCCAGATGGGAGTGACTGGCACCTTCAGTTAAGAGACTGGCAGAGAGAAAGGCTGAGCAACGGGGACTGGTTGGAAAATGGGAACAGCAGCTGACTGAGAGAGAAAACAGCAGCCGGAAACAAGGAACAAGACGTGAGAAAGGGACAGGACTGGGACAGAGGCAGTTGCAGGAGAGTAAGACAGGGCTAGAGGAGAAAAACTTGGATTAGAGACAACTGCCCCTTCACTGGCTGTTCCAGGGCAGGGAATGGAACATGAGAACGCTGTGTCATGGAAGTACTTTTGTCTCAGGCCCTAGCAAAAGTGTCCTCTGATACCCAGAGAAGCTGCCAACTTAGTATTGCTACAAATTACTCTATTAGCTGAGAGGACAGAAGCCCACCTGGAGAAGCTAAAAGCAAACACAGAGGTGTTAATATGATGACACGTAATAGAATTTTTATTTTTCCACTTTGCTTCATTAAGAACCTAGGAAATTACCTACAAATGCTCTCTCAACCCTGTAAGTTGCCAAAGCAAATACACAGAAGTTGGAAAGCACCAGAACTGAAATTATCTGTGCAGTTTTTTCCCCTTTTACACACATTGGGAATAAAGGAAGCCGTACTCTTTTCCCACAGAAGGTGTGTCAACCTGTACTCAGTCCTGGTCCTGCTCAAGGGGAGTCAGGATTGCGCAAGGAGAGATTTTCAGCCCCCTCCCTATTAATTTGTTTGAAGTTGAATGGTGTGTTTTAGGTACAGTTGAGTACTTCAGGAAAGCAACTTAAAGCTATTGAATGTCAATCTGAAGAACTGGATATGTCCCTTCCTAATGGAACCATATATCTCTTATGCAACATCAGTAAGTTGTTACACTAAATCTTGCACACATGGTCACTAATTGCATGCTCCCAGTTATACGAATACCTGACTTGAGACTCCAGGGTCTGATCTGTAGAAGTGCTGAGCACTGACGGCTACAGCATGAGTTAGTGAGAGCTCTGATCTGAATATCTGAAGAATTACGTAATGGTAGGTGCCCTGACAAATAAGGTCCTGAAGTCTTAAACTGGGCACCTCAAATCACTGCAGTTCTCTGTTCTTCTGTTTTCCAGCTGTAAAATGGGAATGACAATCATAGGGGAGACCTGAAAATAAATACACATTTTTGAACTGCTTAGACACTACCACCATTAAGGCTATGGGAAACTTCCCAAATTAAATTAAAAACTCTTTCTTCAGATCAAGATCGACTGGTCTGTGCTAAATAGAGGGTTTGGCCACATGTTAAACACATGGAGAAAGCAAAATACTGAATGGCTTTTCAATAAATGTATGCCACCCACCCTGAGCAGTGAATCAGGCAGGGGCCTTGTGGGAAAGGCATGAAGTGGCCATGTATTTAAAGATGACATCACAAGCATGCATGTGGAGGAAGTATATTTAGACTCTATGTTCCAAAGGCCAGTTATTTATACTGCTGTACACTTAGTGTCACAAAAAAAATTGCTAATATGATTTCTGTATGTGGAGAATTAGGGATAATAAATGCTTTAGAATTGTCTTTTCTCTCAGGGGGAGAGATTTTAGGATGGAAATCTAGCTAAATATTTAATGTATGTGCTATTAACCAATCCTAATCCAACTTAAAATGTGTATATACTGTTACAAAAACCTAATAGGAACAGGGTGACTGCCATATATTACCTGGCACATTGAAACTGTAAAGTCTGTTTTCACCATCAGAGTGTGACTCATCATCTGGAAGTGATTTAGTTGTGTGGTTACCTTTGGACTGCTGTTCTTTTTAGTTCTTTACTAGTAAGCAAATAACGATGGAGAATAAGACTTCAGCACCACCAAGTAAACAAATAATTGGGTTGGAGATTTCAAAACCGGAGGTGAGAAGTGATTTTGAAGTTTGTCAAAACTCTGTAGGTTTTGTCCTCCATGACTGTTATTAAAAGTAGTTATAGAATCCAGATCTCTGCCCTCTCTTGCTCCCCAGCCCCCTCTTCTCTTTAATATGTGGTATGCAGGGAACATTGCTTGAAATATACTGCTGCTCAGTTCTGCACAGTACATGTCCATAAACTGTTTTTTATTCTGAAGCAATTTGCACAATGCAGATCTATATTCTTGTCTAAGTGCACACACATCTGTAACTTCCATCAGCATCACTAGAATTACTTGTATGTAATGAAGAAAAAATATGCATTACACTGGGCACTTCACACAAGAATCTCCAAAAGGGTTCGTGTTACCTCTCTCTGACTAAAAAAAGTCATGAAAAGCACCTCTGATAAATTTCCTATGATTGATTCACATGGCAGCTGACCCTCCATTAGAAATAAAGTATTTATACCTAATGTCCCTGATATTTCTGAATTGAGGATAGAAATTTCATTAACATATCACCCGAAGGTATTGTTCTGTGTGGGATCAGAGCTTTCATACCTACTGCATCCCGAAATGCTTTTGCAGAGTTAACAAGCACTGTTTGTTTAGCAATAAAAAAATGCACAAGGAAAGAGACATTAAAAGGTGATGACAACTGAGGAGATATTTACTCATAGTAAAGGCTGAATTATGTTGAAGTGGAGGAATACTGAAAGGCTCCAGATGCAGGAGCTCCAGGGAGTTTTACACAGTACCTGCAAAGGGGGGAGCATGGAAAGAACCGAAGGGGATGACTCAGCTGCCTTAGCAAGAAGAAGGTAATGAAGAGAGTGTGATAAAGATAGACAAGCGAGGCTGGAGAGTTCAACTGATTATTTTAAATGTGACATATCAGTACCTTCATAAACACCCATTGTCACGTATTTACTAGAAACTGTGTGAGACAAACATCTTAGGCCACCCCAGGGGAAAAAAAACAGTTAGGCTTGAAAGGTGTTACAGACACACAGTGCTAAGATCACATATTCTGAAGGTATTCTCAAATATTCGGTAGAAGAAAAAAAATGTCTTTTTTTCAGATCATATTTTAAGAGAAATTTATTTCCTAGGAGGGTATTGCCGTACTGGAAGTCATTAATCAAAGGGACTGCATGTTCTTCATCCACAGAAGTTTTCAATGCTGAGCTAGAGACAGCCCATGGCTTACCTGGTCTGCTACTGGGAATGTGGAAGGAGAGTGGACAAGGAGGGGCAGAGTCCTTGGGATCCCCTATTTCCCATAACCAGCAGTGGCAAGAGGAGCAGGGACCCCTGTGGATGCCACTGTTTGTCTCTGACACCAGCAATCAACAGAAAAAATTACTTTGAAATACACACTGCAGGAAAACTGGTTCAGTTTTGAAAAGGATTTAAAATAGGCCTGGCATTAATGAGGGGTCCTTGAAACTGGCAGCACTAGGAATGGTGATGATGTCACAGAAGCATAGAATGGTTTGGGTCAAAAGCGACCTTAAAGATCATCTAGTTTCAACCCCCCACCATGGACAGGGACACCTTCTATTAGATCAAGTTACGCAAAGACTCATCCAACCTGGCCTTGAACACCTCCAGGGATGGGACATCCATGACTTGTCTGGGTAGCCTCTTCAGGTGCCTCACCACCCTCACAGTAAAAAAAGTCTTCCTAATAGCTAATCTAAATCTACCCTTTTTCAGCTTAAAACTGTAACCCCTTGTCCTATCGTTGCATTCCCTGATAAAGAGCTCCTTCCTAGCTTTCCTGTAGGCTCCCTTTAAGTGTTGGAAAACTGCTATAAGGTCTCCCTGTAGTCTTCTCTTGTCTAGGCTGAACAAGCTCAACTCCCTCAGCCTGGGCTCCTTTGTCCTTGCACAGCCCAGAGACAGGGAGACGTTAAGGCATGATGAGCCCAGGGTGTGGTATAGCAGGGCTGTGGTGAACTGGTACAAGTTGAGCCCAATGAAACTCACATCCAGAGCACAAACTTCCTGTGCATCTGTGACTGTAAGGACAAATAGGCTTTTGTTTCAATTTTTTTTCCAGGCTTTCAAAAGCAGGAGGGACTGTAAGTCAGACTTATGACTGGGATTGTATAGGGAGTTGCACAGTTTAAAGCACTGAGTAACAAGTGACACCCGATCAGCTGAGCTGCCATAGCTGAGTGTACAAGTGCTCTTAGCACACTCCAGCTGCAAGAGATGATGTGCTAGGTGTTAAGACACCCTTGTGAATATGTGCAGGGCTTCAGCAGCAAACAGAGAGCTGGAAATTCTTCCATTCTTCTTCACAATGTTAGAGAGAGGAGACTGGCAGGTACAAGAAGACAGCTCATTTATGACTAATTGACTAATTGAATTATGATGGGATTTACTTTGCATTGTAGATCCAGAGAAGAGTAAGGCGATTTAACATATCTCACCTGCCCTTCATGTGCAGGTACAATTTTAAGTTTCTTTTAGTTATAGAGCCAGGATTGTATCTTTGATTAAGTGGCTCAACAAAACTACAGAACTAGCAATACTGGGTCAGTTATTTCTTAGAAAAAAAAAATATCCAAGGTTGACACAGTCCAGATACTTGTAACTCTCTCATATTTTAGTGCTTCCCACACCTATGTAAGATACTATAGCCGTCACACCAAGAGATACTTTCTGATGAAAATTTGTTTATAATATACAGAAGGCGACAAAAGAGGGTCGATGCCAAAGATTCCCTTTGTCAAATTAATATTTTAGGGCAAATGTTGGTACTTACAATATTTGCTCTAATTTGCCTGAAGCACCATAACTACATGTAGCAATGTATAAGGTTATGTCTAAAACTTCTTCCCCTCTTCCTTGCTGCAAGCAGACACTGGTCAATATTGTTGGAACACCTGTGGGTTGCCAGCTTCTGCACTTTTAGTGAACAGGGAAACTTCCAGACATGTCCTTTCTGCACTTTTTTATTGGGTAAGTTCACAGAAAACTCAATTATTGTGTAATGCATTAATGAATCAAGCTTTTACTGTGCAATTCAAGTTGCAGTAGAATAAGTGTGCTTCATATGTTAACAATTATGGGCTAGATTTATAAAAGTATCACACACTGTTTGCATTGGCTTTTCTGAGTACTTTATTCATAAAATAGTGTTAATGCACCTAAAATAAATTCACCTTCCTTCTGAAACTCAGTAAATTCTTGTGTCTCTGCACAGATGACTCTTCAGTCACCACGTACTCTAGGAATGCATCAGATAAAATAAAGATGGTATGTTCCTGCTCACACCTTTTTACTGTTCAACCAAGCAAGTGAGTGAGTCAGACATGGCTGGAGCCAGGCCTACACTGCATCTCATAGAGTCTGAAGTTACAGACATGAAGGATCACGCACAATTGTCTCAGTCCTAAAGAGCAAAAGAGTGAATTACAGTAAGGATCTAGCCCACTATATAAGGACAGCCAGAATTTTGCTTTGAAATTCTGATCTGTGCTGCACATTCAAGTTTGCTCTGCTTCCACTGGCTTCAATGAATGTCAGCTGTACTCACATAGCTGTAAAATGTTATTTATGCCTGCAAGTCTAGTGGGGTCAGAGCAACATAAAACTGGTGTGAGAGCAGAAGCCAGTACTTTGCCTTGCTGTAAGTGAAGGCAGGATTTTCTGCAATCCAAAGCAGGCCTCTAGCAATAGGTTTTCCTTTTTACAGACCATGTTTCTTCTGGATGGAAACTCAAATTACATTTATTTCGTAAGAAACAGTACTTTTCTTACTTAATGCAATTTGTCCTTTTAAAAGTAATATTTGGTTTTACACTAATTAGGCAAAATAATTTTATTTTCTAACTGTTCTCTTGTTCTTTTTTTTTTTACAAGGTTTTTTTTTTAATGTGGATATGCACACACATATAAATTTATTTAACATTTTTTAGAACATGATTTTAAAAGAGGAGGTGAGGAAGAAGTTGTTGGTGGAGAGGACTCTCTGCATAAGCAGAACATCACTGCTTTTTGACTCAGCCTTCCTCTGAAGATCCATAGAAATCATAGAGTTTTTTACCAAATACCAAGTGAATTTCATGATTAGAACATGTGATCAGCTTGGAAAAAGTGTGATTTTGTGTAATCTGTTTCCTGCCCAAATATAACTTTGCCTTTAGCTAAACTAGCACCACAAGTCATAATCAATTAAAGTTCTTGTTTTTCCTTTTTTAACCAAGCACTCAATCTTTTCATGTGAAAGTCTTAATGGTAGGTATATGTGTAAGTGTGAATGTTTTCCCATGTCATTCATCTTAACGAAGGCCTGCAGGTGTATTTGGAACACATTTTCTGAAATAACATACAGAAAATATTTTTTTCTTTTCTTTGTATTTCTGGAGAGCCCCCCAGCATCTGCATATAAAATCAACTTTTGTAGCTAATCTGGAATTCCGTACCTTAAATCAGACCATGAATTTATACCTACTTTAATCTCTTCTCTGGAAAAATGTTCTAGGAATAGACTCAAACAATTTATTCTCCATTACAGAAGAAATACACTACTTAATGGGATATAGAAATACTCCTTCAGATTGACCTAGTCAAAATGAGTTTAAGTCATCTTCCTACACTTGAATAATAGATGTGGACAAGACCTCGGAATGATTTGACTCCAAGTCTAGCCGAAACTTTTCTTAAAGAGTTGTTACAAATGTGAGTCAGCCTTGAGCAGCAAACTGAGAATTCCCTGCTAATTGATGATGGAGAAGTCACTCTTGTTACCCCAGTTTCTGAGGTTTCCTGAAAAAATGCACTGAAATCTGATAGGAAGGCACCATAGTTTAACACATAAGAAAGATTCACACAGTTAACTGTGAGCATTTACAGACAACTTGTGGAAGAATAGCACCGTGAAGGCCTCTAATATATACAGTTTTAGCACAGAAGAGACAGTCGTGTGATGAGCAGCTGTATGTCGAACCCTTCCTTTCCTCTGGATACACTTTTTTCTTTGCAGTCTCTTGCCTCACAAGCATCTTGTAATGGTAAAAGTAACATCAGCATCCTCTGTTTCATCTTTGCACTACAGCAGTTGAAATGAAGGAATTTCTGTTTAAACCATAACAAAAAGTATTACTGAATGTAGTCAAAAAAGGTAACAGATTATCTGGAGAGACTATCGATTTTCTACAGTGTAGGTATCCAAAACCCAAATTAACATGGCCCTGAGCAACTTGCTGTAGCTACCTTGCTTTGAAGAGTGAGATTGTCCCAGGTTTGGAATAGATGATCTCTAGAGGTGCCTTCCAGCCTCAACTAGTCTGTCATTCTGTGACCTTGCAAAAAAAAGAGGTAATTAAAAAAATAGGATTCATACCGGAAGTTTAGTACCTTCTCCCCACTCATTTTGAACTTTCTGACCTGTATGAGAACAGTGAGAGTAAGGCCCTGTGACCCGTGCTCACAGACCTACATCCTTTAATTACATGGCAATAGCGGATTCCTGCATCGTCAGGGCAATATGTAACTGAAAACTCACATTAGAAGTTGCTCAAATGCATTGTATGCTTGTACATTTGTGATTGCATACTTGCACTTCGAGAATAAAATTTATAGATTCTTTCAAGGCCTTTCTGTCCTTTCAATCATGACATCCCTGTGTCCTCCAAACTAACTTTACGTCTTAACATTGAAACTGTGCTTATTTACTTCCTCCCATTCTGTCCTGAACAGAAATCAAAGCAAATCTCACCTTGACTTCAGGGGACTTCAGGGCTGCAGCATCAGACAAAGCCTTCTAAAAAAAAAAAAAGAAAAAAAACTCAAACCACAAACCAACTCAAAATCTTAAACTCAACAGTGTGCTATCTTTTTGACAAATCAGTTTTCACATGATAATGTGGGGTGGGATTTTTTCGCATCACATTATTCCTTGTGTTTTAGGGAATTATGGAGTAAAACATCTTCCAGTTTCTTGTCCCTCTAATATTTTCCAGCCAACCTTCTTCAGAGAGTCATGTGGATTTGCAACAGTCATGCAACATATTTCCACATCTGTACTGGTAAATTTGACATGTGTATGCGCAGTCATTGTCATAATTGTGGGTTTTCTGTGTCACTCCAGGATCCCTATGAGATGTTGATTATGTTTGGGCTGGTAGAGTTCAGAAAATCGCAGATACAGGGGCTCTGCGTTTATATATATATAGTTATTCCCTTCAGACATAGGCAACAGGTATGATATTTAGACTGAAAAAAAAGAAGGAAAAATATTAAGAAATATTTTAAACCTCCACTAACTATAGTGGAACTTTTTTTTCTGTGCATTGAACAGAAACAGTCAGAAACCCGGGCCAATGCAGATCGTTCCGGTCAACCTAGTGATTTCGCTCATGAAACAGACTCTTCAGACTTCTGCCTCTAGAGGGAGGTAGATACCCACGTACTGCTTCCAGTCTGCGGCAGGGATAGCTCGGCCAGAGCTCTACAGTCACAGCATCTCCTGTCAAGTTCTCTGTACGTGTTACTGAATCACCTGGTAAATACACTGTAGTTTTTAAGCAGCTGGAGGCCCTGGCCTGTGAGCAAGTCTTGTAGCAATCCGTGCTCTGATACCATCTGAGGACACCTTGGATCCATTTGGTTTTCTGCTTAGAGCACGACTGCAGGCTTTGAAACTGGGCAGAGCTGAATAGGAAGGCAATGAGTTGTCCCTATATTCGCGTATAACTGCTCCTGTGTAGTTCTCAGAGCCTCCCTTTGTTGTGACACTACAAAGGCCAGAAGACATCACATGCTCTTCTGCAACGAGGGAAAGACAAAAAAAATGTTTACGACACCGCATCTACTGCGTGTCTGTTTGCCTACACAGGTGCTCTGTGATTGAGGCACTGAGGAAAAAATTTGAGTTATTGTGAGCAGAGAAAGCAGAATGGAGGAGGTGTTGCTCCTGTGGGAAGCTGTATCCCACAGCTCCACAGAAATGCTGAATTTCAGTAATGAAAGTATTCTGTTTATGTGAAATATAAACAAAAGTAATGAATATAAATTATTCCTTGTCTTCCTCATTCCTGCCTGTCATTCAAGAGAAAAGGGAACAGCACAACAGCTAGCATGGATGTTGTGTATAAATGATCTCCAGATGGAAAAGGAATTTAGTTACTTATTTGGAGTTTCCAGATGTTTTGAAGCCCTGGACAGCTCACACGTGTACATTAACAGTACTGATCATGCACAGCAAGTCTGGAGATTAAGTGCATCTCTGTTATGCCAATGGGTTACACACACATAGTAAGTCTGATGTACTTGCAATGTACTGAATGTTTTGTGCGCAGGCTGGTAATCTACTCACCAGCTGCTCAGTGGAGCTGCTCAGTCCTGGAAATGCTGGACCCAGGAGCAGCTGCTGCACAGCACATGCATCCATGATTCAGACCTGGATTCCCCTGGCCAAAGGAGAGCTCCTCCGTTTGCAGGGAGAGATCCTCCATTTGCAGGCAGTGGAAGTAACAGGTTTTATAGTGGTTTGTCTTGGCCATGGGGAACATTGCCAGCTTGTATTTGCATGAGATCCCAAACTGAACTGCAGGTGATTGGTGGTACCAGTCAATAGCCAAACACAGAGATTTCTCAGAAGTTGAAGATACTGAAATCTTTTTTCATCTTTTTCTGACCCAGGGGAAATAAAATAAGAAATAATGAGAGAAAACTATGTTTGAAAAATTAAAATCAGGAATTTCCACATTGGTTAAAATTGAAGGTAAATCTCTCAGCTGCTCTGTGGAAAGCAGTTCTCTTACAGGAACCTATCAATCTATGTACTATGGTACAACAAATGACAATCAAAAGACTAAGGTCAGGGGGAAACAATCACATTTTTGGTATGAGTAATCAGAAGCTGGACAACTTTTATTACAACAGAATAAATTTTAAAATTTCTCTTTCAAACTTTTGGGGAAACTTCTCACCACCTGATCCCTCCCCCCGCCCCTCCCCCCCCCAAAGAAAAAATAGTCTTGTTTAGAATCAGAATAAAAAGCCAAAATTGCTCTTGACATGATATGCCTCAAAAAGACACCTACAGCTTCAACCTTTTTTGCATTGACTTCAGTGTTTACAGTTTAAGGTATTTTTTTATTTTGCTGAAGTCAAAATATTACAGCTATATTGAAGTACTTCAACAACAGAGAGGCAAAGCACTTCAAGCTGATGAAATGAAATATTCTAATATTTTTCTACTGAGTAATTTAGGTAAAGTGCTAGAATCCTGGTGAGTTTCCAGACAGCAAAGAGCCAGCGGCAGGCTGCAGAAGGATGCAAGGAGGGAGGGCACATTGTGGAATTGTAGAAGTAAATGGAGTGGAAGATTGACAAGAGGCTTTTACTTTCCAGTATTAAAGGGTCTTGTGTGGGAAGGAAAGACACTTTTAAAACAAGCATTGCTAGGATTCTCTTTCTCTGTTGTAGTTTTTTTTTGCTTCCTTGAAATATTCCTGGTCGTTACAAAGAAATAATTGCAGGAAGGGTAAAAACAAACTGTTCACTTCCCACGTCCACATCCCAGCGCTTACCTGTCCCACATATGAACCTTAATAAAATCTACATGACTTTTTTACTGATTTTGTCAGTTGGCCTACCCTAGAGAAGGTGACATAATACCTACATACAGAATATGTACAGTGAAAACCTTGATGCATTTCCACAAGCCTTTTTTCTCTGAGCTCCTTATTGGCTTCTGGTAAAGGGGATTAGTTAGTGGCATACATGCTGCTGGCTCCAACATTCACTAGGCCATAGATCCTCCCCTCACTGGAAAAAGAACAGTTTCCATCAACTAATCTTCCTGAAGATCTTTAAAATTTTCTGTTTAGCTTTGAATCACTGTCAGACTGAATTGGACTCCTTCATCCCACTTGACATGGGACTGAGTATCAGAGGACTGTCAGTGAGTTTCATTCCCTGAAGGATTTAATGTTACTGCTGTGGGTTCAAGCTAGCAGACTTAGCAAAGTTGATATTTTTCTCAACATATGGCTTTAGAGGCCTTAAAATCACCTGTCAGTTCAGTTTGTCTTTCTGTCTTTCTGAACAGGACAGTTGGAGAAGCTGCAGGAAAACCTCAGCCAAATTTTCTTTCCTAAAACAATGGATTCCCAATAAAAAATCACTGTCTATCATGGCATTTAGGGTTCAGCCAATATTTCTGATTCTCCACTACCTTTTAATTTGGGGCCCCTGAATAATTCTTATTCTTCAAGACTGGAATGTGATACTGTAAAAGATGGAAGTGCAGATTGTTGTTTAAAATAAGGGCCTCACTTTGCCAATAAACATCAAAGTATGTTGAAGTGGATATAAACACAATGCAGATGCCCTGGAAAGGCATTTTATATTGTCAGAAGAAAGGGATGAAGCCTTTGTAGGGTCGATTACTCTCACAGATTTATAGTAATTTGACTTTTTCCTTTAAAGCCCCTAGTCCTGATATCATATGAACATAAAAGAAACTCAGCTTTCAAAAACTATTTGTTTCTAGCTTTTGCATTAGGAGGACATAATTTCCCAAAAGGACATTAGGAGCTCTTATAGATTTCTTTTTTTTTTTTTTTGCATTATATGTGGAAAAAACCCATGTTGAAAATACTTGAAAATATTTCTTTATGTGGTGAACCTAAACAAAGATTATAGTTAGGGTAACATATTGTTTCAGATGTAAATATATTATTCTGAAAGGTATAACTCCTCTAAAATATTGATAGTGAATGTTAATTATGTTGATTCTTCTTTAACAGACTAAAATCTATCTCTGATTATGTCCCAGGCAAAAAGCTGCAGAGAAAGAGAAGTTCAAATCTAGAGATACAAAACAAACTTCTTACTTGTTGGTTACTACTTTCTAGGTGAAAAGAGACAGCACAGAATTTTGGAAGGCTAAAAAGACAGTGGGGAAGAAGCAGAACCCCTGGCTCTATCATTTCTACTTATTGAAGGGACATAACCAACACATTAGGGAGGTGTGCTACTACATGCTGTGACCAGACTGCAGCTTTTAGTGTTTTATTACTCCCTGTTTGATGCCCCAAATGCCAATACAAAATCCTCCTTTGCTATCTCTAATGTATTTATACCTTTTTAATGTCAAGTGTTTCTTTAAACAGCTCTGTAGGAACGGAAAAAAAATAGGCAGATTTTTCAATAAAAGTTTATGGACCTGTACTATTGCAGGCTGCAGGAGTTGCAAGCTGACACTGCGTCCCAACTGTCATGCCGTGGGAAGTTGCATATAGTACTGAAGGAAAGAAGAACAAAAGGAAATAGAAAAGGGGACAAGGGCAGTTTCTGAACTGAGGGTGGAAACTCTTATTATTTAATGCAATCCTTCCTTTAACATGCTGTAGAGTGCAGATGCTGTGGTGCCTGGCTAACTTCTCTGTTATTCCCATTTGTGTGATGCAATCTTCTGGCCAGATGAGCCTGGCTTGGGCATGCAGCTGGACTGGGAGCAGGCAGTCTGTGTTGGAGTGCTGCTGGACGCAGAGGAGCAAGCGTTAGCTCTTACCTTCCTTGCTGTTTCTTGGCATGCAGCCTGTTCCCATGGCATTATCTGAAGCTGGTCATGGAGGTTTATGGTTTATTTTTATAGCAATATTTTCAAGCAATTTTCTTCCAACTTGTAGCTATAGACCTTTATACTCTCAGTCTAGCAAGGACTCGTTTCTGTAAATCCACTTGTTTAAGATTTCCCTCCTGTGTGCCCACTAAACACATTGTTAACCTTGACAAGTAGTTAAACACCTAACCAGCACTGCAAAATTTCAGCTCATTTTCAAGTGTTCTAAACCTTCATTTCTCCTGTCTGTTCTGTAAGCCTGGCATGGTAAGGCAATAAAGGAAGGAGTAAAATAACTTGCACCAGCAACTTAACTGGTTCAAATCAGTGCACCTGCTCCACAAATTCAAAGGGGCTATAGAGATATACATACACACTGAATCTGGTGTTACACATAAAAGATCAATACTCATTGGCTTTGATAGGTTTCTCTGTACTTTATCTGTCTCTTATTGTTTCTCTCTGTGTGTGTTTTGTTTTGAAGAGAAGACAGTAACTTTATTTAGAAGAGTATTAACATCTTATTTGTCAATATTATTATTTGGTGTATTTGAACTGCCACAGATGCCTTGCATAAATGTGTGGGAGACTGCAGTGAGTTTGCAGATGCCTTGGCAGAGCATGAGATGTTTGGCCTCGACCAGATAGTTGTGTATCCGTGAGAAGGTATGAATCCCCCGACCAGAAGGCCGTGTACCCGCGAGAATGTGGAAACCTCCTAATGGAAAAAAGTAAATAAGTACCGAGAGTTGCGAGAACTCGTGAAACAACAAGATAAGGGACTTAGATGAGCTTGGGTGAAGATTGACGTGTAACTGTAGCCAATAATTGCTTGTGTATATGCAACAAGCACCAATGATATTAGAACACATATATGCTGAAAATAGATAAAAGTCAACTGTGTGAATCAATAAAATGCTTGACGATTCATGCATTATACATGAATGCTGCTTGAACTTTGTGTGTCGTGTCCGTCTCAACAGCAACATAAATGTAGTTATCTTACAGTAATAAAAGCTACTAGAGACCACTCTGGCCAGTGTTTTACATCTTCACAATGGACTGAAAATCCAGGCCCTGATTCTGTATTACACTGTACTATGTTTTATAGCTAGCGTAAGTCAAATGATTGGGCTGGAGATACAGAAGAATAATCCGAAGATGCAGTCAGCCAGGCCTCCTTTCATAACATGCAATTCCCATGCTGGTCATAGGCAAACTCTGGAGCCTGAGTTTTTGGATGTGGAAGAGGGAAAGGGAAAATGTTGCTGTAGCAGTTACTGCACAAATAAAACACCGAACAGGATATACGAGGATCAAAAATGAGTCAGGAAGAACATGAACTTAAATGCTCTGCTTACAAAGATCAATTACATAAAATAAAATGAAATCTGGAAGAAATAAAAGAGCCAAACAATGCAGTACAGGAAATTTCTAAAAATGTTGCTGTTGACACTAAAGAAATACAGAGAATATTCTACTTGCAGCTGCAATACAGCTGTCACATCCAAACAAATTTAAACCAAATACCACGATAAATGTAACATTATGTAATTGAAACAGTATCTTCTTTGCATTCCAAGCTGAATACTTATTTAGAGTGTGAAAAAAAGTAGCTTGGGGGCACCCAGTGACACAAAATGTCTTTCTAGGTCCAGGGAAGATTAAGGTGTGCGTTTGTGGGTGTTAAAACTCCTTATTGTTTTGCTGCCACTGCAAAAATGAGACTTCTACCCTGTTTTTACGTTTCTGTTTCAAGACTCCAGAGGGGCGATTCCGAGATTCCTGATTTTGATGACTTAAGCAATCAGAAGGTGCACATGCATACTTTTAAAGTCAGTGCTGCAAAACTTCCTAGGGGTCCGGTTTATTTGCTGTGTGGCATTTCAGAGAGTACTGTACAAAAAGAGCAGCTGGGACTCTGGCTGCTGCTAAAGGTTTGTTCATAGGAACCTCCCAGCATCCCAATCCCATCTCAGTTGCGCTTAGTTACAAGAAAGTTTTGCATTCGTTATAAGGTGCTTATGCTGATTTGCAAAGCCATTGAAAAACAGAGCCCAAGTTACCTTTCTGAGTGACTCTTTACTTCACTGGTCACAGGCTGAGGTCAACTGATACAGGTCTCTGTGCATCTTCAATACTGAAATGCATCACTTTGGGTGGTCGTTCTTTCAGCCATTGTGCACGTGGCCCCGCTCCCTCCTGTCAGTACTCGCACTGCTACCTTCCCTGCAGTTAAAATCCAAACACAAGACACAGTTGTGCTCATCTCCCACTAGCTGGATGCAAATCATTGGGACTTCTGAAGAATCACTCCTAACACCCCTTTTGCAGTCATTTCTCTTTAGCATTTTGAGATGTGTGCAAAAGAAAAGGCACTACAAACAGTGTTTGCTTATTCTCCCTCTGTCACTCATTTTTGTTTTCCATTTGCAAATGTAATTCCCCCTGCCAGTACAGCAGGATAGCATGCATACAGTAATGTGAGCACAAAGTTTTCATACTCTAAAGTTAACATTCGTTATGGAACAAAGTGCAGAATAGCTTTATGAAACACTTTGTTGATTAAAAGAATAAAACCAGTTGCTGTTATAAAGAAACTGAAAATATTTATGAAGTTGGATATGGATCATGAAATCTTATGCTGACTCTTCAACCTTAAATGCTTACTAAATAAGTGCAACAGATCAGAATTCACAGAAGTCAGCCTGCTAAATCCTGCAATATTAACCATTACTTTAAGTTCCATAAATATGTTTGATGTCGGGCATAGTACAGATAATAATGTGAGCTGGGATTCTAACTGTATAGTTAATCAACGAATATCTTTGCTGACTGCATCAGTAACAGCGTAAGAAAGCATATTATGAAAAGAACTGGGAATGTATCTGCTTCAGAAATAGTAAAGTAGCTTTGTTTCACTGATGTAACACGTTCCATCACATGAAAACTGTTACACAAAGGTTACTTATTATTAAAGGTATACCAAAAATGTCATTGTCCCATGACAAGGATAAATATATTTCACTTGGAAATATTCTTCATAAATGCCTCAGTCACCACAACTTCCATTTAGCTGCAGAGGACTGGCAGGACTGTTTTGTTTTAAAATTAATCATCCACTGCTCTTCTTTCCTGTCAGTAGGCTTAAGCACTGAAATACGAGGAAGAAAATCTTGGAACTGTTTTATATATATTCATCCAAGACCCAAGACCAGAGGCAGAAAGGAATATTCCCAAATCTGATTTTGGCAATAACATAACTTTGAGTATTTGAAGGAGAGCTCTCACTTAGCTTCAGTACCCAGAAAGTAAACTGCTCTGACTCTAAACTAACTGAACCCTAGGTATTTAAAGTGGTTAGTATTTGTCCTTCAAAGAAACAGAGTGCCATAGTTATTAATTCCAAGTATTTTAATTTATGAAGGATGTCGGCACACAATTAATCAAGAGAGGGGGTATAAAATTATTCAGCTGAGTGTAAAACCGCATGTGCAGAGCTCACTAAAGACTCATAAAGAGAACAGCTGACATGCAATCTTACTCTGGGATCAGCTTGAAAAGAAGGGCAGAGATGGGGAGGATCAGCAGTCATTTATTCACTATTAGTTATTGTGTGTTCTTCCAGCCCCTTGGCTTTCTGTCCTCTCTTTTTCGCTGAGCCTGTGTGTTCAGGATTTGTCTGATGCCTTATCCAGCTCCTTCTCTGACAAGCCTGCTAGGGAATTTGCTGGCTGTTTTTTGTAGGACAAGAGGCAGACATAGACTCTGCCCTGCTTCTGCTTTTGCAGGGTTTCAAACTTTCTCTAGTGCATGCTGCCCCTATCTGCAGTAGCCTTAAAGGGAGTACATGAGTCTGAATCATCACACAAGTCCGCTCAAAGTCAAAAAAACTCAAAACTAGGTCTGTGACTGTTCATAAACTTTAACCTCTCACAAGACACCAGCTGAGCCCTGGCATGAAGCTGCGCTGGGTGATGAGCATGCAAGTGGGACTGAAGTGGTGTGAAAACAAATTGGATTTTCCTAGATGTTAATTGTTGCCCATCAGTAAAATTTATTCTTTCATTTTTAACAGTGTTGCTGCCTGGCTGAAAACTTTATGAGAAATCACTCCTGGATTTTTCATGGGAGCTTCAACAGTCACATTTTGGAAGCTGTTACTTAATATGATGTCATTGGGTCTGCAGGTGAGTAAACACCCAAATAACTTCTTTTGAAACATTCTTGTGGCAGCTGTTTCCACTCATGATTCATAACTTCTGTGACTTCAGAACTGTGGCCTTTTAAATAGCTTCAGTAAACAAAAGCACAACACACATGCAAGTACAGAGCAAAGCACAAATGCTTTCATTAAATACCTGTCCCCACAGTCTTACAAGTGCTTATTTAGAATTTTTGACAGCATTTTATATAGTTAATAAAATATAGACACTCAGTAGTCATGCAATAAACAACACCTGATGTTACTATCATAAAATGACTGCAAATAAGCTTTAAAATGGAAACTGTGGAGATGGAAACTAGGGGCAAAAAGAGTTGAATCATAGGTTGAGAAAAGGGAAGAAAATCAGAAGAGAGCTGTGGAGACAGATACCAAGAAAGAAAAGAAGATGAATCATCATCTGTAAAGACCATTATTATGTTAAATAGCGAGCATCAAAATTGTGTGTATGCACTTTCATGTATAAAATATATAAAGTTAGATGTGTATAGTTTGCTGCCTCTTAATTTGGAAGCTTGTAGTATGTGAAAATGTAAACTAGCTTCCTGCTGCACAAACCTGGAACAGCCCTCCTTACAATGTATGTTTGCAGAAGCAAAAAAGCAGCTCAATATCCAGCCAGAGCAAAGCTGAAAAATTCAGATACATATTTTTAATAACATGTGGAAATGGGGACGTTTGGATTGAGGCTTTGGCTCATGTACAGTCAAACACTACAGTCAATTTTATTGCTATGAACTGGAAATAATTCATTCCCCAGTAAACGCCTTCCTGCTAGATTCTTGTACAGCCAAAGTCTCTCTATCATTTAATGTGTGGCATGACAGAGCCAGCACTGCTTCACCCAGCTGAATGCTCTTGAAGTCAGCAGTTACTTTACTCAACATTTTAAAGGCAGCTGCAATCAACAGTGTGTAAATGGAAGAATTCAGCCCGAGTGACAAGAAACTATGAAATGAAATTTTAAAATTGATTTCTGTATTCTGTATCTTTTGACCTGCAGTATCAGGGACAAATCTTTCAGTTCTCAAAGAGCTATGAAACACTTTTTCCTTAACATTTTCACTACAAGTAGCTTTTTAACCTGATTTCTCAAAGTGCAAGTCTCACACAATTTTATTTTGTACCTGCAATCTGCAAAAAAATGAAGTCTCAACAAAATTTGGTAGACGGTTAGAAGTCTCAAAACCAGGAGGTTTGTGAAACCTAAATTATTGGCTCACTAACAGGAAACAAATATTTGACTTGGCAGCAGCCTGTTTGCCAGTCAGCATATGTGATGGACAGTCAGTGTCTACTTAGCTAAAACACTGCTTCCTCTTGTGGTGTGCCATGTCACAGAGGAAGAAAATAACACCTTATGAAAATAATAAAGGGATCTTCTAAGAGTCTGCAATTTTGGCTGCCAATTTTGTTCTAATAGAGGTTATACATCAGAATTTAACCAATAGAAGGTATTTATCAGAATTTAATGACTACTTAAAAATGTAGTTGATATCTTACAGTGCAAGACAAAGAATTATATATTGAAACCAAATATGCACCCTTGCAAGTTTTCCAAAGCACAAAATGCCTTTTGTCTTTGTGACGATGTATTGAAGGTGATGGTGTTGGTGAACAGCACATCTTCCCTCAGGGACACTCCAGTTTCTCAACAACTACTTAAGGACTTTACTTTTGTCCTGCCATGTACCCCATTTTCCTAGTACCATCTGCTTCAGTTTTGGGTCCATACTCTCAGAGGGATTTAGGCACCTAATTCACACGACTAAATACTAGATTTGTCTGGGGCAAGGTAACTGCCTCAGCTTGAGAGCAGCCCCTTTCAAGGTTGTGCTACTGGCTGCCCTCTGGGCTCCAGACATACCACCTGGAGCCTGGGCATCTTACACAGATCTGTTGCAAAAGGGAGGGAAAGGGGCCCCAGGTTCAAGCTGCAGCAGCTGAATCTGGACCCAAACCCACAACCTGTCCTGGGCATGCTTTGTCCCTCAGCTGAAACCTGCTCCTGCCTCCCTGTGCACCTGACCCTGTGCAAGCTGAGAGTCTAGCATGAAAATGAGGGAAGAGAAGGAATGGCATTGCAGTGGGGATAGGTACAGAGCCTGTACTCCAGCCAGCTGTTAAAGGAGTGACTGCTGCAGTGTCATGACCCAGGTAAACCCAGTGGCACATCCTAGTTTGCCCTAGGGAAATGTGCTGACAGGGAAGCAAAAGTCCCATCCCCTGAGAACTGGGCTCAAGGCAGCTGGGCAGCCCCACTGACGTCCATGCCAATTTTGCTCTGCACAAGCTCGTCTCAAACCAACTTAGAAAGTAGAAAGGATTTGTCCCTTTCTGCTTTGCTTGCAGTCCATTTGCAAAATAATTCCTCCAGGATGATCACACAGAGCAAATGAAAAGATCAGTCCTGAAGCCTCCACTGCTGTGGGTAATCCGCATTTCAAGGAGTAAAGTCTCTTGTTTAAATGCAGAATAGAAAATTGAGGGTTTCAGATAAAATGTACGCCTTGGATAGCGTGCTTTGTACATATCACATTCAAAAAATATTATTTATTTTTAAATAATGTCCTCTCTAAAACCAAAAGAAGACTGACAGCAGACGGAGTCATGATTTGTATGAGATGGAAGTTAGCACACAGGCAATAAGAATCTTCAAAGCTGGCCGTGAAAGAAAAAAAATTAGTGTAAGATTGTTTAGATTTTTAACAGATTAAATTCAATGTAAGTATGTGCTTAGATTAGGGAATAGTCACAAAAAGAGAAACAAAGGAGCTGCAGAAAAAGATATAGATTGTTAGGAAGTATTAGGAAGTGGGAAAAGTAAATTACATTATTCTACAGGGTAAAAACAATGAAATATGTAGAAACCATTTCTTCTTGTAGAGAATATTCCATGACTTGCATAATATCACCCTGATTAGAAAACGTACAATAATAAATGTCAGCTGCCAAACAAATAGACAAAGAAGACCTTATAGTAAAATTTGAAGTCCAAAGCTGGTTAGTTGGTGAGAGGGAAAGATATCATTTCCAGGCGATTATGAGGGAAAATGTTGTAAAGTTATGTAAATGTTCATTACTAGAGAAATGAAGCAGATGGTTATTTGTTTTTATGGAAAGGTGGATTCTTGCCTGTTTTAAAATCAGTTCCAAAATTCACATTAAATTCTGTGAACTCAGGTATTCTTTTCAGCAAAGTAAATGTACTAAATTAAATTAACTATCCTGTGATACATTGTCATACAGATTAAATGTTAAAATCCAGTATTCTAGTAAAAGATAGGTCCTCGATCAAAGGTTCATTTGCCAGCACTAGTACAACCTTTTTGGTGATATCTGCCAAGTTATTAATTTTCCATGCCTCAGTTCCCCGTCCTCAACCGACCCGTGGGTGTGAGCGCGGCGAGGTGTTTTTTCTCGGTAACTTTGATCCCAGGGAGTAAACCTAACACTGCAAACGTATCCAGGTCGCACCACAGCCTGGAAGCCTCCGAGCAATAGGGTTTCTGCTTTCTGTTCCAAGCTCATCTTGATCAGCGCTATGAAGGGTTCCTCCTTAGAGCCGGGACTACATCAACCAGAGCCAGACGACAACTTGCATTGATGTAGCTCTTTTCTTTTTTAACTTTTTTCCCTCTCCTCCTCTCTCGAGGTGTAGACACAACCATCTGTTTCAGGAAAATGCTCGATTTAGATTTGGTCAATTTGCTGTGCGATCCTCCACTGAGCACAATAAATAAATTAATTCAAAAGGAAAAAAAAAAAAAAAAAGAGAGAGAGAGAAAGACAAAAAGACGCTGCTTTCTCAGGTGGTCGGAGGTGTTTGTAACAGCCCGGCTTCCCCAGCGAAGGCCCTTGGGGAGGGAAGCCCGACGGCACGGTCCGATCTCGGCCCGGGGTATCTCACGAGGATCGAGCAACATCTCGGGCTGGAAACCCCGCGGCGTCCCTCAAAGACGCCCACTTGCAGGGCTGTCTCCACAGCGGTAGCGCATCCCTCCGCGGGGCCGCGGCCACCGCGCCCTAGCGTCGTCGCCCAACTCTGGCTGCTGCAGGCGCACGGTTGGTCTCCCCTGTTCCTACTTTCCCTGCCTTGTTTCACATGAGCTGCAACCAAGTACTGTCGTCAGCAAGCGAGCTGAAAAGTGTGCTGCAAATAGCAATTTAGAATGTCTTTCTTTACTCCCTCGGGAATGTGAAATTTAACTTAAACGTGCGGGGCCTCTGAAGTGTTTCTGTGGATTTAGCTGGAGAGACAGGACGGCCGGACACAAGCGGTCAGACACAAGCATCCATCCCACGGAGATGGACACGGTCTCACTCCATGCACCCACAAAGTTGGGGTCGCCTCGGGGCGGGGAGTCACCTGCTATAGAATCATGGAAACAGAATTATGGAATGGTTTGAGTTGGAAGAGACCTTAAAGCCCATCCAGTTCCAACCCTGCCATGGACAGGGACATCTCCGACCAGACCAGGCCGCTCAAGACCACATCCAACCTGGTCTGAACATTTACAGGGAGGGGACATCCACACCTTTCCTGGGCAACCTGTGCCGCTGTCTCACAACCCTCATCGTGAAGAATTCTCACCGCCTCTGCGGAAAAAAATGCCCGCCTTGTCTCATCCCCGTGGATGCCGTCGGGGCAGAGGTGGCTTTCGGTGGCGCTTCGGGGCTCCCAGTCGTCCGAGGGCACTTTGGGGCAGCAGGGAAGCCTGAGCAGAGGGGTGAACAACAAACCCACCCCTCAGTTAAAGGATGCCTTCACCAGGGTGACCGCGGGTCCGAGATACCATAAGGAAGCGTTCTCCTCCAGCCTCAATGCCGAAGTGTTGCGGGAAAGGGTGAAATCTGAGCCAGCAAACCTCTAAATGAGGCAGGGCAAGCAGAGCTGAAAAGTACAAAAAGTCTGTTCCGAGCAAAACAAGAGATGAAACATTTCAGGTTATTACGTTCTCCCTTTGAAGCGAACTGTTTCCCTCAGATAACAATGCGTAGGTATATTTAGACAGCTCGACTCGTCCAAGGAGAATGTGTCTTGCTCTATTTGAGAAAATCTTGAGAGTAAGTGCAAATATTTGATGCTGAAGAGCTCTTAAGGCTTGAAGAGTACCATTTACTTATTTCTACACATCAGTGTGGGCTTAGGATGTTAAATAGATTAAAAGGCTAAGAAAGGTCACTGAAGTAGACTCTCTTTCTCTCATCTTGACTTTTTTTCCTTGCAAAGTTTTTGCACTTTCTTTAGAGTGTCCTTGGCAAGCTCCTCTCAAGAACCACCTCGGATACTGTAGAAGTTTGTGGCTCTCTGAACGCCGGTCCCTTCCCCTACCCTGGCCGCCTACCCCCATCCCCCTCCCCCCCCGCCCCCCGAAACTCCACTCCAGTCCAGGCATTCAGCAAATGTTTGCCTGCGGAGTCAAGTTATTAATAAGCACTTCTTGGCCTCCTTTTCTACTCGGGGCGCCCGGGAGCGCGGGGAAGCAGCGGTGCTGCCCAGGTACTGCCGGGCAGGCAGGTGAGCTTGGCCGTACCTGTCCGGGGGGGACGGACGAGGGACGGGAGGGGGGACAGCGCCCACCTCTCGCTGGCCGGGGGTTGCCCCTGCGGTGACACGGACAACCGAGGGTGTGGGAGGGAGGGGACGACGACGACCAGGGCGACCGCGGGAGGAGCCGCTTCGCCGAGGACGGCCAAGTCATTTCAATCTAATCTCATTTAAAAAGACATAACTAATAAATTTGTATGGACGGGACTGCCTGAGACGTAAAGCAGAGTCGATAGTGGTTCAATCCCATTGAACCCTATTGAAAACCATGACAACAAGGAACAAGCTCCGATTTATCCCGGAGAGTTAAAGCACATTGTGGGAAGGTGTCAATCACCTATTATTCCAGATCTGAACAAATGCAAAATCTTGACTGGAACAAATGCTTCCAACAGGTCCGGGACATAGGGCTACATTTCCCTTTTGTTCATGGCCTAGCAGTTGGCATGTATTTGTGCTCCCCTCGATCCGACCACCCAGGACGGCTGGGAGGCTGTGCTTAGAGCGGGGAAGATAACTACTGTCACTAGACACGCTTGATAGGTGGCTGTAGTAATCATGGCCTGGGAATCATTTAAATGGAGCCTGTCCAGCCTCGAAGAAATATGCGGGAACATATCCAAATGGAGCCTTGTGCCCCGTTCATCTCATCCACAAAACTCGCAGATATAAATCTCACCTATCCCATGTCGTTATTGCTCTATTGACATTTTCCCCGAGCAGTGTAACTGCTTCCAGAAGCGACTCGCAGAGGGGCAGCAGTGGCCAAGGGCAGGGGGGAAGCGGGACTGGGGAGAGAATAGGGATGGATAAACGTAATCTATACACAATAGCTTATAGATGTCTGTTTGGACAGGGAACTTTGAACCAACAAAGCAGCCGGCTACAAAAGTAGTGTGCATCTGAGTTTCTATTTCCAGGGTTTCACGTCGTATGACAGAGAGGCCGTGATGTGCGAGCTTTGTCCGGCATCCAAGGGAAAGCAGATCTGCTGGGGACAGTTAGGTGTGTTCTGCCGCCCTCCAGGCTTTCTTCCATCCGGCCAGACTCGCCTTCCACCTGTTTTCTAGCCGGGTGCCAGGTCCCTCCCGCAAAACCGGCGGGAATCGATGGGGACGGGCGCTGCGGAGTGCAGCGCAGCAGTGGGAACCGCGTCCCGCCTACCGCCCTCCCTGCGGCTTGACCCACGTTGTGTGACCCACGTGGAGCAGGCTAAACTCGGTCGTCGGTCACTTGTACCCCTGTCCTGCGGCTGGGGACCAAGCCCTGCCACTGCGGGTTTGCATTTTGCATTTTTAAAAACGTCTTATGGGGCCATCGCGACTGGGCAAAACCCGAACGCAGCCTGGCTCTTGCCCCGTGGAGGGGACCGCCCGACCGATGCCTTCACCTCTCCTCCCGGGACGTGTGGATAAACGAACACTGTTTAATCTTTCCTCCTTCTCTCTCAGCTGGAATCGTTTCGCTCCCTCAAACACATAGACCGAGTGGGTATTCTTTGGGTTAGTGCAATGCAAAATGGCCCTAAAAATAATCTCATCCTACCCGTCTCCCGACTTGTTATAAACTTAGTGCGTCGGGCCTCCCGCGTTTCCCCACCCAATATCATGCTGTCACCCTTCCCGAGAAAAAGGTGTACAATCCATCTACCATGCCCAGGAGAGGCAAAAACGACCCCGGAGATCCCATTCCCTCAACGCACACACCCGCCAGCCTTCCCCGCTGAGAGCTCAGCCGAGGTGTGAAAAAAATCCCCGGTGAAGGTAGGAAACGTCCTAACGACAAGTGAGAGAATTGGAGGCAGCAAGGCAAACAGCTCGGGGAAATAAAACAAATAACGACTTAAATTCCTTCCAGGTTTAAATGAGGGTTGGGGGTTGAGGAGTGGAATAAAGAGGGAAAAGCAGGGAGGGGGCTCTCGGCAGTCTCTGCGGATGTCCTGGGAGGGATTCACTTTGTCTGCAGATAGAAGGGACGCTGGTGGCTTTGGTGGCGGATAGAGGGGGGTGGTTGTTGGTCATCCACATGCCACCCAAGATGTTATTCACTGCTAACAATTACCATTATCTGTCCCCACTTTTGGCTAATCAGACAGAATATGTAATGATGAAGCCCGTTTCCTGCTGTCTTTGGGAGGTAACGGGTTATTCTCTCAGGGGGTGGCAGAGGGGGGGGTTACACCTACTCCCATTAGGGCTTTAGCACTTGACTAATTCAGGTACTTAGCATCCTATAGACAGGGACGGTTTGAAAGCAGGCAGTGTTTGCAGTGGGGAGGACTGTTTATATAAACAGGACACCTCTGTAAACGACACTAATATTTGGGGTTAGGCGGTGATGGAAGGGAAGGTCCTCTTGAGCCGGGAGATTTCCCAGTAGCAGAGCTCAGTCTTTGCCTAGCAATTTTAAAGTGAGAGAATTCAGGGCTTTGGGACGATATTTTTTGGGGGGGACGGGGAGTGTGCACAGCCTACCATGGCCACATCTGGCAGGATCAGTTTTACAGTGAGGAGCATTTTGGATTTACCAGAGCAGGATGCTAACAACAGAAAACAAGCCTCTGCCCATCACCACTCAGCGGAGAACTACACTGGCTCGCCGTACGGAGGGTGGATAGAAACAGAGAGAAATCATTATCCCTGTGAGTATGAAACTGACAGGAATTTGTCATGTCCACATGGCTATCTATTATTTGTTTTCCCTCTTCCTTTGAGGAAGACGAGAAGAAGCGAATCGACTGAGTGCGTAGCATACTGGATCGGGGGGATGCAGGCTGGGAATTTTATAGAATATTAACGAATTGCAACAATTAAACAGCAGGAACATCCCGGCCATGAGCTTAAGTGAGAAAAGATATATTTTTTTTGGTAGGTCTATGCATGTTCTCAACAATGATAGAAAGAAAAACCTCAGCCTGTGTCCGTCCATATCTCTGCACTTATCGCTTAAGCTCGCTTTCCGGATACTTTATTTTTTTTCCTTCTTTCTTTTTTTTTCCTTTCCCCTCTCCGTTTTACTGTTGCAGGAAAGTTTGCCTTTTAGTGCTGGAGGGGTTTCAGTTGGCCCCACGCACCGCACAGGAGGGCGAAGCCTCCCCCGTGCCTCGCTTCCCGCGTTGCCCTGGGCTCCACCGCCTCCAGCCATGCTCTCGCCATCGCGAGGAGCAGTCACGGGCTCACAAACCCACCCTATACCACTATGGCCTTACCTCTCAGACACGAGTCGTTCTGCAGGCTTGGGGCGTTTAATGTATATTTGTGTGTGCGCGAGGGACACCGCCCTTTGAATGGATGCGGGAACACCGTCGGGATAAATTAGATATTAAGGTAATCCAGCGGCTGGAGAAAAGCAGTGACTGAGGGACTGGGCAGCCCGGTATTACATTTTAGCACGGAGCGAGCACAAATGCTACCAGTCTGCAAGCCCTGGGCTGTGCGCGGCGGAGAGCCCGTGCCCGTCCGGGGAAGGACGCCGGGACAGCGTCTCTCCTCCGCGGGGGCAAAGCCCACTCCGTCCCGTTTAATGTGTTTAGGAGGTTAACGCACATCTCTTATTGACTGTTGGGATTAATTTGGCCCGGTAAACAGCCGGCGCGCTCCCTGAGGGAGCTCTCGACGGCCCCGCCGCTTCCTCGGTGCCTGGCCCGCGCCTGGCCGGGGGACCCCTCTCTCTAACCCCCTCGCTGTCCCCAGCTTCCGACGAGAGCGGCCCGGAGCTGAGCGTGCCCGACTCCACTCAGAGGTCGCTCCCTTCCCGCGGCTCGGAGGCAGAGGAAAAGAAGAAGAAGCGACGGGTGCTCTTCTCCAAGGCGCAGACACTGGAACTGGAGCGGCGGTTCCGGCTGCAGCGGTACCTCTCGGCGCCGGAGCGGGAGCAGCTGGCCCGGCTGCTCAGCCTCACCCCCACCCAGGTGAAGATCTGGTTCCAAAACCACCGCTACAAGATGAAGCGGGCGAGGAGCGAGGGCCCCGGCAGCCCCGCGCCGCGCCCGCCCGCCCTGCTGCGCCGGGTTGTGGTGCCGGTGCTGGTGCGGGACGGGGAGCGCTGCCGTGGCTGCCCCGCTAGCCCCCCGCAGTCCTCCTCCCGCCCCAAGCTCGGATGCGCCCTGGCGGGCTGCAGCGCCCAGGCTGCCCTCGCCCTGCAGGGCTACCGACCCTGCCCGCCTGCCGCCCTCGGAGTCTTCCCCGCTTACCAACACTTACCGCATCCCACCGTCGTGTCCTGGGGATGGTGACAGCGGCGCTTCGCCCTCCGGGGCCGGACTCATCCCATGGGCGCGGGAGGCGGGCCCCAGCGCCGGGCTCCGAGCGCAGGGAAGGCGCCGGGGCAGTGCGGCGGGCTTTGGAGGGCGGGTGGCGGGGCGCGGCCCCGGGGCGCAGCGGGTACGGATGCGGCTCGCCCGGACTGCCCGCCCCTCCGCCGACCTCACCCGAAGAAGGCGAGGATGCACCCGTTTTTGTAAAATCTCTGCTCCTCCTACTTCTTTTCGAGATGTTCATAGTTAAAAAAAAAAAATAAAAAAAAAAAATCCTAGCGACCTAGTTTATTTTAAAATGATTCTTCCAGTGACTAATAAAGTGATTTTTGGCAAATATTTTTTTTCCCTGTGGGGAAGCATATTTTTGACGATTTGGACTTTTTTAGGATTATCTCCTGTGCCATAAAAGCCGAAATACTTCTCTTCAATGCGCCAGCGGAATTTCACTTTCAAGTTCGTTTAATTAACCCACATCGGCCGGTAAAGCGGCGAATAAAGTTTGCTGCAAGCAATCTCACTGTAAACCTGGTGATATTTCCTACTGGAAGTGTGAGTCCAGAGCCCCTCTTCCCTCGAAGTTTCCCGACTTTTTGTTTTGGGCGGCGATGCCCGGTGTCGGCCGAGGCCCCGGTCGCTGCTGGTTTTTTTTACAGCCGCTAAAGTTGCACCCGGGATTAAGCCAACCTTCTCGGTATTCTATATCTGTTTCAAAGACCGACCGCGGAAGGTTAGCCAAGAGAGAATAAGGCCCTCTTAACGTCCAGAGAACTATGTTTTGAAACGCTTTGATGAACTATTGATTTTATTAAATGGGGAGAAATTATAACGTAATTGACCTTGAAACCGCCAATGGGGAAAATCCCTCCAAAACAAGCCTCCAAGTCTCTTTGAAATACAGACTAGACCGACTGCCTCTATCCTTCCGACGTGAGCCGCGGAAGGAATATCTGGGAGCGAAGACCCCACTGGGACCGATAAAGGGAGCCTGCCCGTAGGGGAAAGGGAGTCACAGAAGCTGAGGGAGTTGGAGCCTTTTTGGTTTGGTTTGGTTTTTTTTTGGCTGGGGTGTTTTTTGCTTGTTCGGGGTATTTTTTGTTGTTGTTGATGTGGATTTTTTTTAATATATTATCTGAAAGAGGGTTACTTCGGTCCAGATGCGCCCTTAAGTCTGTGTCGTGCTCCCTACACATACCAGGGAGGCCCCGGGGAGCGGGACTGCGAGGGCTTTCTCCAGGGCTGCGTTCCGTCCGCCGAGGCGGCTCAGCGTCGCCCCTGGCGTCCGCGCCGGAGCATCCAATCCAACTGCAGGCAAGGCAGGTCGGGGAGGATGGAGCGACGCCGGTCCTCCCACCTGCATCCCCTTCCTTGCTTGGGCAGGGGCCCATGGGCCAAGGGAGAGATGTAGAGCAGACCAGGCTTCTGGGACGCGCGGGAAGGACCCGGGGGAATACCAGCCTGTGTCACCTGGGCTTTTTTTGTTCCCCCTTCCCCCCCTACACACACTTCCCTTTATTTTTTCTCCTGCCAATCGAATTTTTTTTTTTTTTTTTTTTTTTTTTTAGTCTCAGCTGCTGGCCACCTTGTGTCCCATATGGATGGGGTTATCTTGGAAGAATCTTTCAGAGAATCGCTCCTTAAACCTCCTTTTGTCTCGGGGGTTGAAAAGAGCATTGTTGTGCATGAAAAGGACCTAGACAAAATCCGCACTGTTTCAATTCAGGACTGTTTAATCAGTCCCTAGTGACAATTTTATGGGTTTTAGGCGGTACAATAGTATCCCTTAAAACCTTGTGGCCTTCATGAAAACAAAGGGCTTGAATTTTATGGGCTTACAACTCCAATTAGAACAGTACCAATGTGTATGGGAGATTATCAAATTTGTATCATAAAACCCCTTTATAATAAATGATTGCTAGAAACTGGGGTGAGATGGGGAGAGAAGGGACCAGGACTTCAAGCAATGGACTTTGTCGCATGTAGCTTTAAAAGTGCACAAGCTGATTTCCATTTTAACTCTTAGCGATCCAACAATGCAGCAGGATCAGCCGTGGAAATAGTGCTACATCATCACTAGAAACAGAAACAATGACAATAGGAGAAGACCCTTCCTCTTCTGCCCAAATCTACCCTCCTCAGCTTGCTGAGGGTTTGGTAGCATCCCACCCGGCAGGCTCCCTCCTCAGGTCCTTGGTTTTCTGGGATGCTCTCCAACTCATGGCCATCTGTAAAATCGGAGGTCTTCGTTATATTACTGCTTTTATCTGTTATTTGCTGTATGGGTGATGACAAAGGATGTCCCTTCCCACTCCCAGCCTGCAGTGATTTCCTCCAGGGACCGGCCGCAACACCCCCTCTCTCCTCCCTTGATGCTGGTTTCTTGATGCAAAATGTGAGGAGTTGTGAATGTTGCGTTTTACCAAGCCCAGTGAATGGAAAAGGGGTGATCCCCGGACGTCATCAAAGGCTAAAGTCCTGCCCTTGAAGGCTAAAGGAAGTAACCACAACAGTGGTGCAGGGAGGATGAGAGAATCACATTCAAATACTGAGAAAAGCAACCCCATTAAATCAATACATCCAAGAAGAAAGAAGAAAGTATTAAATAGTGAGTCAATTCTATAGACTATGGAGGTTTACAGTAAAAAGTCTTGTGAAGAATACACAGTGGGAATGAAAATACTCTTCCTAATAGAAATCAGTGAATCCATCTATACTCTAAGTGTATTTAGTAAGGAAAATTGATTTGTTAACCTTACAAGTGCTTAAGCCGTATGTAGGAGATGCATCTTAATAAATGTCGTTGACAAAACTTTTGAGGTAAAAGAAACCTATGGCCTTTTGGTGTGTTTTCTATTACTTTGGCTCAGTTTTTAATAAGGTACAAAACCATCTCAGTTGTTGTTTTGGTTTTGTTTTTTTTTTTTTTTTTCTCCTTCTCGAAGGGGTGAACACGCACACAATCTTTGCATTTTTCTCTTTCTTTTGCCCCACCAGGTCTCGCTGTCACTTTCACCATGTAAACAGGCCTGTGATTTCACTAAATCTAATGACTAAATATGCCATCTTCAGAAAAGCATTGCTAACGTCTTCAAACATTTTCCCAGGTGCTTACTAAGAGTAAATAAATGACTTTGCAAAGGTCCAGCTCCACTGTTTCAGTGGGAGTCCCTGAGCACATTTGTTAACTCAGAACTAAGGCATTAAAACAAACCCCTATACTACCTCCAAAAGATGAACAATAGTCCTAAAATTGCATATTGAGTTTCTTTGCAATAATTTATGAATGAGTTGAGAGTGCCTCAATGCATGTCCAGTGTTAGTCTTCGGATAAACACACCATACACTTTTAAAATTGCAACAGATGAAAAACATCTCACAAAAAGAACTCATGCACCTAAATTAATTCTCTTATCACTGATTTAGGAAATAGTCCTGGCAACCTGGCAGTATGAAAAGCTAGGTTAAGAACCCATCTGTACTATGCTGTTAACTAAGTGTAAGTCAGGTTTGTGGAAACTCTTTGGACTTATCAGCCCCTCCTACCTCACGACACTTAATTAGGAGCAAGCCTTCCACCCATAGTCAGAGCTCAGATGATGCTGCAGGGAACAATGACCTTACTTTGCTTTCAGAAGCCAGTGGCGTCCTGCACTTTCTGTGCACAAGCCTGGCTCTTCCTGTACTCCATGCCCCTCGTAAGCCACAGATCATTGATGAAGGTAGTGTCTTACTGGACTCAAATGACTGATAACTACTGCTTCTTCAGAAGATGGGAACAGCTAGGATACAAGGAATAGCAGGTTCTAATGCCATCCAGCCTTACTAATGTCATCCAGCCCTTTCATCCAAAGCCTAGACAGCACATTTTCCTTTTCCTCAACGGGTGCTTCCAACCCTTGATCATTGGTCCAGACACATACATATTGGACATCAGGTAGTGCACGCTTTCCAGAATTCCTGCCATGACCAAAGAATTGCAAAGCAAAGACTTCACTCCATTTACTTGACATGAAAAAAATCAGACCAAGAGTGCCACCAGGATCAGCAATGACAGCAGGACTCCATGTACCTCATGTAATTTCCAGGAGGCTTCTAACCCATATTAGTTAAAAAAGAACTTCCTGTGGGAAAGGAGACAGTGGATGCAGAGTTGCCCATGTCAGAGAAGTTGCTTTACATTCCTCAAGCATAAAACACGGCTCAAGTATCATGCAGGAGCAGAGTAGCTCAGATCAGCAGATCATCTCAGATCTACAAGATTTACGAGGCATAAGAAATCTCTATCTGCCACTGAGCACAGATTACTGAGGTAAGAGATCAGGATTGGTTTTCATTATGTTCAGGTTTACAATATCATTCTAAATAGCAAAGACAATCAGGTCTCTAGTCTGAAGATGTCGGCAGTTGTGCCAGTTTTCTTCCTTTCTTTTTCAGTCCTTTTCTATTTAAAAGAGGTCATGAAGTATGTTGGAAATGTAACCTCCAAAGACAGGTATCCCAAGAAAAAACTGGTACATGTCCCTCCAGACCAGAGGTATAACTTTCTTTATATTCAGGATCAATATGGAGAACGAGTCCATTTCAAGACATCCACAGGTCTCAGTCTGCCTTTCCAAACAAAAGGAGAACAAATAATTCAGAGATGATATCATGTTAGTTACTTCTTCATAAGCCTTTGCTCCATCCAATTCTTAAAGCTGGGAGGTACATATCCTCTTCAGAATCTGGCAGAATTTGTCTCTGGGTGAGGAATACTTTACTAAAAGAACAAAGAGAAACAGGGATAAGGTGTAGACAAGCCAGTAGCAACAATGAATAGAGTAAATCTCCTCACCAGTTCTGGAGCACAGAGAGTGTGTTTCCATGGAAATGTCCATGCTGCTTTTGAGCAGTCAGCCAGGTTCCTCAGGGGCATCTGGCATGCAGGACGGTCCTGCTCACTAGTTCAAAGTGTTCCTGAAGGCAAAAATGATTTTTTCACATTTTATAAAGTAGAGTGTTTCAAATAATTGCATATGAATTATACAGTTGAATTTCAGTATATCGGTGCTACATTGGGGTATTTGCATGCCTTACCCCATACATGCTACATGCATTTAAGTAAATCATATCTTTCTTTACCTGTGATAAAAGGGAAATTGAGAAGAAAATATACTGCTGATATTTCCCCATATCTGAATACCATTGAAAGAGACTGAAATCACTGCCATCTGTTGTATTTCTGCTCAGATGACCAACTATTTGTCTTAAGTGTTGTTTTCATAAAACCTACATAGAGCTTTTTACTTATCTTTTCTTGCTACTATTGCCTTTCTGTACTCATTCTTCAAGTTTTGTGTCCTGTCTTGGATATCGTCTACACCTATCCCATATGCTTAGGACTTTCCCACATTGTCAGACAAAGTAAATTTCCCTGAAAAGGTTGCAGCCTGCTATGGAAAGGTGCCCAATAGCTAGTGTAGTGCTTTTTGGGAAGCTGTTGATTTGCCTTTTTCTGTTGTTTGTGTGCATTCATGTAGAGCTCCTAATTGGACACATCTGCTCTCTGCAAAATACAGTATCATCCATGATGATTGCTTTGCCATCACATTTCAGAAAATGCATCTGCTGCTGCTAGCTGGGCACTGGCTGGGGGCTGCTCCTGTTCTCTTCCATTTCACAGTTGCTTCAGAGAGCAATATGTTAGCAAACATTCTTCTGTGCTATTTACACAACCAGTTGCAGGACAGGTGTGACTGTTTTTACTCAGCTCTTCCCTTTCCTTCCCCTACATGGCATCCTCAGGATGCCATGCTGAGATTACAATTCGTGTCAGTGTTGAAGTTCTGCCTTCATTACTACAAGTGCCTAGTTTACCTGCCTTCTACTGAGGGTTGAGATTGTATTAAAATTCTTCCCTTCCTTACCTTTTCTTTTTAAAACAGCAATTTAGCACTCCATTTTCTTCATTCATATCTAACACTACAGTCTTGAGGAACTAATTTTACCAGTGAGACTTATTTAGTCAATTTTTACAGTACCAGTGTGTATGTTTGTGACTATTTTAATATTTGTATATTCAAATTTGGCTAATGAAAATTAACTTTATATGTGCTTCAAAGTAACCTAGAGTTTATTATGGTTTTCTGCTTTAAGTACTTTGGTTTCAAATGTGTCTTTGGCAACAGGGAATTGAATTTTGGGTACACTGAATGTTGAAGCCACTAGAGGAGAATTGTTCTGGTGTATTTTAAGAAAGACTCAAAGGCATCATGCAAGAGTTGCAGAAAAGGTGAAAGCTTGGCAATCATCCTGTGGAGCAAAGGTTGGGGTAGGTGTCCTATCCTAGCTTACTAAAGAGACTGAAGAAGCAACACAAGTTAAAACACACAGTAAGCATAAATTTGGTCATAAAAGGCTCTTAATTTTAGCTGGAAAGTTTAATGAGGTCCAACACTTAGATAATACCTAGCTCAAAATCTGAC
Source organism: Tapera naevia (assembly GCA_033556795.1). Classification (NCBI taxonomy): domain Eukaryota; kingdom Metazoa; phylum Chordata; class Aves; order Cuculiformes; family Neomorphidae; genus Tapera; species Tapera naevia. The sequence goes on along the minus strand of JAUMJJ010000023.1, from coordinate 13,419,612 downwards.
CTGACTCCTAATCAGTGAGAATAATTAGCCATTTTCTCCACAACTTGGTGGCAAATTCCCTGACTCTGAAAATTTTTAATGGGATATTCAAACAAAGACTTTCTAGTTTGATCATAGATGTTGGACTTGTGCTGAGAATTAATTCCAGGGATCCCCAAGGCTCCTATAGTATTAGAGATGACAGTTCTTGATTAGAACAAGCCCTTTTGACTTTAAAATCTGCACATTTAAATTTGCTACACTGGTGGACTTCAGGTGCCAGAATGACCTCTGTCATTGACCCATGTAAATTATAAGTGCTCTTGGGCTACTATAATTTCAGCTGATAATGAAAGAGCCCTGCCAATCAGAATCATGAAGGTGGATTTAAACCACACCAGATAATATCTGGAAAACTCTTCAATGTTATGATTGCATGTTTGAGCTCACAGGTAAATGTCTTGTCTAGAAAAGCTGCTGAATTTGGGATAGATGCAGCTGTGAGGGTAGTGGTAGGGCTGAACAGCATGGGTTCTTCTCTGTTGCATGGTGTAGCCCCACAGCCCACACTGCTAATAGCAGCTACCAGTTCTCCTGGGCTTCTTGACAAATCTGTGCCCACCTGCACACGACATGCTCTATGTCTCTGTTTCTAGTAGCACCCACCTCCCAGTTTCCAGACATCTGAAGGCAACAATGCCACCAAAAGGCCAAATCTCCACCCCTTTGCCCAGTACCTTTTCCCCTCTGCTACAGCAGTATGAAGAACATCCAGGTTGTCTTAGGGCTCCTTTTGACCACTGTCCTTTCTCCCTCTGGCATGGACTTCACAGAAAATGGAGGCCACTAAGGACATCTTCAGACAACCTTCCAAGGGCACCTTGCAACAGTTGGGAAAAAGAGTTGAAAAATCAGGAGACCAAGGAAACATTTGTGTGACACTCTGTTGCTTGTTCTTTCCTTCTCTCTTGCTCTCTCTCTCCACCATCAGGCTATGCCTGCTATAGAATCAAGCCAGTAGCTGCTCTTAACAGCCTCACTTTGCATTTTTTGCTATTGTCACTGTACCAGCCAATCATGTAAAAAACGATATATTGACTTGGCAGGTGCTTCTGTTTTGAACATGATTAAATAACTTTTTATTGTCATCTTCAAAGCATTTTTATGGTCATTTACTGAGTGAAAGGGACTCTGATTTTGTGAGCATCTGCCAGAATATGTTTGATCCTGTCATCATTTCTTCAGAAAATCACGCGCCTGTAGCTAGAGTGCAAGATGCGGTAAGTGCATGAATTGTCCATTGCACTCTGCACTTACAACACTGCCTTCTTTGTCAATGATAAAAACAGCAGGGGAGAGATCTTGGGAGTTAAGCTACCTGCTGTTTTCTCCTTGATGTTTGAGCTCTTCTATGCTGTATGAATCTCAGAGACACAAAGAGCAGCTTCTTTGTTGATGCCCTGTTTTATTGGTTATTTAAACTCAGTATGCTGTTTGTAATTAGAACTGACTAGAAAGGAGGATTTCTTTTCCACAGGAGATTCTGAGTGTTTTGCTGTGCATAAGCACAGCAGTGTTACAGCACTGATGGAGACCTGGGCTGTTTGTTGCTGCTCATGGAACTGTTCTGCAGACCTCCACCAGGCACCCAATTTGAAGTTCCCATAGTGTTTCCACTTTATTGAGCAGATTTCTAATGTACCCCTCAAATACCTTAATTCCACTGAATCAGCACTTTCCTACAGAAAAGCAGTGAGAGCATGTCTGTCAGCATTATCTATCTATGCAACAGCTTTCACTGACCTTCATCTGGGCTCACAGTCCCTGTGCACATCAAAATAGAAGTACTTCTTGCTAGCTGAGTTAGGCTAGTAAAATTGTGTGGATGAAGCAGAGAGATAGAAGTAGCACATCTTTGTTTAAATTTAGCATTAACCAGCTGGCCACATTCTGTGGGAGGCAGGAAGGGAGGATTCATACAGGGGGAGGAATCTGACAGAAAATCAAGTAGAGGCTATAAAAACATTTATTTAAAATGGCAGCATAATGAAAAAGGGATGTCAAGCAAAGAGCTTACTGATCATCTGTGTATCACTCATAACATACTCCAGCTAGCTCAGCTCTCCGTTTGGAGGGGGTGTGCAGGTGTTAGGAAGGATTGCCTCCCATATATGGTATTTTCTACAGGATTCTTTTCCACAGACAAAACTTATTTGGGCTTCATTACCACCGTTTGAGACAGGCTTCTAATGTGCAAGGTGAAAAAGGCAAAAAGTTGAAAAGTATGAGAATGTCAATATTCCTGAGAACAACCAAAACGAGACTGACTGTAGAGCCTTGACTTTCAGAAGAATCCTATGGACTAATTGGTTGCATCTTTCCTTCATTTTCATATCTTGGTATCCCTCAGAACTGCTGCTTCTCAACCATTGCTCTGCCATTTGTGTTTCTTTCAATGCTGGCTGTGCCACAACTACCCTCCTGACCTTTGACAGCCCTTAACTTTCCTCTCACAAAATTGTAAGTAAAGAAATTAAGTTCATATAAAACTATCTCTCATGGAACAATTTGAAAGACAAAGAGGCAGTTAACTATAATGGGATTTGATAGTGCAATGAAAAACTCAACACATCAGAAAGGAAAAATCATTTGCTTTCTTCTTCTTCTTCTTCTTTTGGTTGGGAATGTCAAAGGAAGGAGACTGTAGGAGCTATCTAGCACTCCCATGAATATCTCTAATGAAGGAATAATGTTTCTGGCTATATTAATATATATGCTTATGAATCTATACCACACTTTCAAGACCATGCCACACAAGTATTAAAAATCAGTGAGTCAGATCTCAAAAATCATGAGGACAGTGTAAAGAATCACAAGATTTAAAAAGAAAGAGAGAATCCTTCTTTTTTTGCCTCCCAGTTTCCTTTCAAAACCAGTTTTGTTACGTTTTAAATGGTTTTGGGTCTACTTTCTCTTTTCAAAAGAGCTTGTTAGTTTCAATGAGAACTAAGATGACACATATTTGTACATGCTGTCACTTCATCATTTGACTTCAAGAAGAGGACCATGGAAAAAACTAACACTGACAGTCCTGCGAAAATCATGAGGGCTGATGAATTCTGTATTTTCAAAGGCAGGCCCACCCTGCTGTAAAATAATTTGTCCGTCATTTGGTTAGCTGTGGTGGAAAGGTCCCTTCAGTCCTTAGCGCTACCTTTAAAAACATCATGAGCCAGCTCGTCAGACGGCCTTTGCTACTATAGCTCTAGGAACATCTCTATGTCAAGCTGAGGGCCTGACCTGATTGATCATCTGGCATTGATACATACATATCGTGTATTGTCTCACCTTCACATTTACATAGTCTTTGATTAGTGTACTATCTTTATTTCTCATAACAACCCTTTGACAGTGTATACATACCAAATTAAGAACAGATCATTTTCCCCATCCACGTATTTGCTTCCAAAACTCAGTTCAAGGGTATTGACCCACTGGGTCATTTGGAAAAACATCCATAAATTCATAGGCAACCATGCTATAGGTGTGGAAAGTTTGAGAGGACATCCATTGTACACATTTCTCAGGCCAAAAGCCACATCATATTCCCCAGATATCATAACTCCTAACACAATAAGACACTTGTACATTATAACAAGTATTAGACCTCTTGCATTAACAGATCATGCCCTACTGTAAAAACAAAAGAACTCAAGGGGAGAGAAAAAGCAGATGAAAGACAGAAAGAAGAAGAGAACTTGCACGTGGAAAAGGACAAAGAAAGAGTGCATTGTCATGGGATGACTATATAGCACTCTTGGGAATCTGGAGTCTCCAATGTGATTACTGCAGGGACAGATAATGTGCAGGTGAACTGGTTGAAGTAGCACAAGAAATGTAGCCATTGACTATGTGATTTTGTTCTGTAACTGCAAGGGAGTGCTAAGGTACTCGTATCCTTCAAACATGTTCCCTTCGCCTCATCCTCTGTTGCACTGCAGAGCAGTCTGAACAGCATAGTCCACTCTCTGGGGCTTGTTGGAAACCCAGTCTTCTCACAAAAGCTGAAGATGGTGGATGGATAACTCACCCAGACCTCCCAGGGCAGAGTGCCTCCTGTGCTTGCTAGCTCACAGGATTATCCCAAACAGATTTCCTCGTACTTTTCTGGTTATCTTTCTGGGTGCCTTCAGCTATTTGATCTGACTTTGTGAAGCCAGAACAACATATATAGGGCAGGTCATGTCTGTTTCTTGTCAGAAGAGTCTGACTTAGAATATTTGCTAGGACTTCTTTTTTAACTGCTAAATATTGTAGAGAGTAAAAGCGTTGGGGGTTTTCCACCTTGCTAATCAGGAAAGAGGTAGATCTTAGCAATGAGAAAATTATGAAAATCAGGAAGCAATTTAATTGTCTGAAAACAGCTTAATTAGAAAGAATATAATTTTCTTAAATGATAGTAATCATTTTCCTGGGGATTAAAGAATAGCGGATCTTAACTTCAAAGAAAATACTTTTTGCTATCTGAAACCAAATGATTGAAAGAATAATGGAAATAAATAAGTCCTTCTTCCCCCAGGTTCTCTTAAGCTTTACTCATATTAAAATATTTTCCTTTTCTTGTTTACTATGTAGAGACATAATCAGTATTTATCTATAGCACAATAGCACCCAAGCCCCTCATCAGGAGCAGGGCTCCACATTGCGGCAGGAGCTGTCTAAATATATGACAATACACTGGCAGAGCCTTCCTTACAGGCTGAAAAAGGGGGAAAATAGTATGATAAACAAGTTAAACGCGTTGAGCCATCTTTGACTCCTTAAAAATTCCTAAAATCTATTTTGTTTATTTGAATAATAAACCTTAGCTTTCAAGGACAGAACAGTGGAAGAGTACAGAAGATTACTGCATTAGTGGTGAGGCATGTATGGTAGGTAGATTACTCAAGGATGAAGTGTTGCTGTATTTGGTAGCCTAAATGTACAGTCTAAAAACTCCTACATTGACCTGCAGTTTTAGAGTGATAGTCAAGGCCTGTTTCATTCAAGGAAATACTTAAGCACCTGCTTAACTTTATTTTAAAGTTCGTGGTCTGCCTCATGCTTATCCAGAGGCTGTTTCCTAGGGGAGATAAGTAATAAGTGTTCCATATGCATGCATATTTAAAAACCTTTTTATTTGCAAAGTCGGACCTTCAAAAGTCAGGGCATTCCAGAAATTAAGTAGCCCCTTGGGCTTAAATACTCTGACACAGTCTTTAACCAGCTGATCACACTGAATTTCCCCTATGAAATCATTGCCTCTTTCAGCACACAGCACGGCTGGAGCTCCTTTAAAAGGCTGTTGCTCAATGTTTTGTATTTTTTTCTGCTCTCCACATTATTTTTTCCAAGTTAAAACACTCACAGATAACAGAAAACCTCTTCTATGTTTTGTCAATAACATGATGACAAGGTAGCTGAACTCATCTATCAGCTTGTTGCTACTGGAAGGGCCATCCTATTCCTTTCTCTCTTCCTGGCACCCCAAGTGTAGGGCAGAATGGAAGTGGAAAAGGCAACCATGAAAACCAGCCCATGTTCCTTAGAAAGATGGGTCTTTAAAAAATGCATTTGAATGATGGCACAGGAAAGTGATATGTCAAGGACTGAAAAATACTGGTCCTACTGAAGCAACAGAGAAAAGATAGCTGGGAAGCCCTTGAATCTGAAAGAGAACTAGTGAAACAGGAGCTCAGTGGAAGCTGCCAGTACAACTACTGAGTGAAAAAGCCTAGTGTAATCCTTGGATTTTGAAGAATAAGTTGGAAAGACAGAGAAAGAAAGTGATTTCTTTCCACTTCTATCTCTGATGAGATCAGTGCTAGGTCAGTACGTCTTCTGGCTGCATCTGTATTTTCAAAACACATTGCAGGAGAGCATGCAAGCAAGAGCCACAAAATAATTAAAGAAAGATGAAAATAAAAGTATAGAAGACTTTAAAAAATTCTACTGAGCTTAGTAGAAACAAGATTGACAGATCACTTTCCAGAGACACATGGGGTTATTACACTGATTATTATGTGAGGAGACATATGAAATTTTGTTGCTGAACCCTCTGTACTAACAGGGCTGATTCACCGAATCGGTAGTGCTCCAGTCTTCCTACAGGCAAAAACCTCTGCAATCAGAAAGGCATAACAAAAATGGAGGTTGAAATCCAGATTAAATTTGGAGCAGGGCACACCATTGGAACTGTGAGGGTAATTAGCTAAAGTAAGGACCTTTCCATGAAGACTAGAGGCCCCTCTGCATGGGGTGTTTAAATCACACTCAAATCACTCAAGGCTCGAGAGAGGTCTTAACAGTGACATAAAATGACTGCTGCTGTACAGGAGACTGGACAAGATGATTCATTGCTTTCAGGTTTTATTCTTGTCTATGTAAATCAGTCCAGATGGGTCTCTGAGCCCTGTTTTGCAGACTGGATCCTCGGAGTAGGCAAGCAGAAAGTCTTTGATGAGAACTGCAGAAAATAGTACCTAATCCCGCTTCCCAAGGTAAACACTAACTCAGGCATTGCATCTTAAATCTTAACCTTCCCATTCAACTATTGTGATTAGAGAAGCTATTGCTTTGGCTTGTATTTCTTGTTGCACGTCAGGTTCTTTTTCAGGCTGAGTAGCACCTTTCACCAACAGTGCTCAGGCTTAGACTAAACATCCTACTTGTAGACTAAGTCACTACTTAATGCAAGAATGCCTGTGGTAGAATCTGGCTGCAGCACAGCTCTTGTGTTGAGAAACACTTTAGTCACCATCAGCACTTGTTTGTTTTCATCAGAGAATCACTCATGGAGTCAAGAAGTTCTTCATGAAGGCAAGATCTAGGAAAACATAGCATGTAAAATGTGTCTTAAATTATGTTGAAATGAGCCTCTTCAGCGATGCAGGTTCTTAACTGGTTAGGCGTATGGTGCAATTTAGTGTTTATTCTCCATGACTTCTTCCTGCCTGGTGCCAGCACACCAAGCTCAGCAGCACAGAGTATGAAAAGCTCCTCCAACACCTGTTCATCCTCACTGAATTCTTTTTAAGACACCAGTGCAAAAGGATTGCTTTGTTTTTTAAAACTGCAGTCCTGGGATACATTTTTTGCAGGGTATTTCTAATTGTTTAACTTCTTTTCTGAAGTAGAGCAGGCTTTTTGTTGGTGGCACAGCCATTCCTTGCAAAAGACCTGCCTGTATGGAAACTGAGGGAGAAGCACAGGTGTAGGAGGGAAGAGAAGTGTAGTCCAAGTTTGGTTGCCGATGCCTTAAACACTAGCTGAGAATGTACCATCTCCAAAAGAAAGTATCTCACTAGGGAGCCAGTGGAGCTGCATTTGTACCTCACATACAGGTTGAAAACTATGGTGGGAATAGCTCTGCTAGTGGGACACACAGGGATGAAAAAGCATGATTAATTGACAGATAAAACAGACTAGCTGGGGGCATCTCTGGGGATGTTAGGCTTCCACAAATGACTTTACAGAAGCAAGCCTTGGCCCTTTATGCTGTGGTGTGACTGGTACAGCAAAGAATGGAGGGCACAGAGATTTCCTGTGAGAGCAGTTGTGCTGGCACCTGCAGATCTCGAGTATCCCAGTCTATAACATGTGGAAAAGAACTAACAGCCATTTTTGCAGCGGCTGAACTGTGCAATCTTAGAATGTGATTCCCAGTGAGTCATTGAGGTGGGTTGTCTGTAAGCCCTGAGAGAAAAGCAAACTGCTGTTCTTCTACAGAGAAGCGAGTGGGAACATTTGGTTTTCATATCACACGAGCATAGAAACTGTACACTGAGGTAAGAATGAGTGGTGAAAACAACAGCTATAGCTACAGAGGCATACTAAAAATCTCTCCCTGTGGGCATGAGCAACCTGTGAGGACACTTCTGTTTGCCTTGGCGGAGGCAGGTCAGCACAGAAAGAGCTATCTCACTCCTGCTGGAACATACTGTCAGGTAAATAGACCATCTACACAAACCCAGAACAAAGCAGAGACTTAACAGAGCACTGAAGTGAATTTTCAGCCTAGCACAGGAGGCATTGCTCAAACTGCCCAGGCAAAACATTTCTCCAGTTTGTGACTCTACAATAAAGTTTGGCACATCATCAGGTAGACAAGCCATTGAGACACCACACCACCTCAGGAAATCACCATTCAATGTTAGTATCAGTGGTTACTAGTATAATTGAAAGACCTACCAAGGAAGTGTGAGCTAAGGTAGAAAAATATCATTATTCCTAAAGAGAAAATTGAATATGAGGCTACATGCACTTCTAATTGATATGATGGCATAAGAACCAGCAGAGACTCAGAAAAGCCAGTTATTGCGGAGCCACTGAGCCTAGCATGACATGGCTTGGCCAGCAGAGTGGAAGCAGAAACCATAGGCCTGCCATGGACTACAGCACAGATTGTACAAGCCTGAATAAAGCAAATCATATGGTAAGGCTGTCCTAATCAAATGGAAAAAACACTGCAGAGATCCCATTGCTATTGCCAGGCAAGGAAGCACATAAGAGAGATTTTGCCTGAGAAGGGTTAGTAGTTTATCCTCTCAGTTATAAGAACAAACTTTTATAATGTGGTTACAGACTTCAAATGTGGAGATCGAAGCACAGCTAAGTGAAGCCAGAGGATGGGTAGTTGAACATCTCATGAACTATTAGCATGGAACAGTATGAAGTATGTTAAGATTGATGGGAGAAGCCTGAACATGTAAAGCTGACATTAAAATCTAAAAAAAAAAACCCAGTGTGATGCTGGGAAGAGGCCAGAACAGACTGATTTGTTTGCAATTGCAGGTGGTCACAGGAGATGGCTCCTGCACTGTAGGAATAGTATCAAACAAGAAACCAGAGGCATGTTGCAGCACTCAAATCACTCACTCCATAATAAAATTAAAATTAATCTAGGCCAAATGAGAACTTCCCACAGTATCTGCCTTGAAATTCTGACAAGCAGGATGAGGGCAGCATTGGCCAAGACTCTCATGGTGAAGTGAAAACGTAGAGGAAGGATTAATCCCCAACGCATCCCAGATTAGAGGTTTGTGAGTTGCTGGACCCAGATCCTCTTTCCATAAAAAAGGAAATGCTGCTGCTACATGACCCAGAGAACAAAAATGCAATGATGACCCAGGGAGGCATCCCCAGTTTGCAGCCTTGTTTCTTAATTCAGCCTGACCAGTCAAGATTATGCTGCTATTGCCTAGTCACTGAATTTTAAAAATAAAATGAGATGAGGAGAAATCAGTGGGAGGATCATTACATCAGTAAGGAACACAGAAGGGGCCAAGATTTTGATTTCTGGAAATAATTAGGCAACTAGAAGTCTGACCTTTTAGCCTTTTGCAGAAGGCTACTCTCCTTATATATTTTATATTCTTTTAAAAAGCACTCACAGCTGCTGATACATTGAGTTTGCTGCTGTTTGCTCCATTTTGAACAGGTTTTTTTTTCAGAAACATTGAATGTGAGGCTATGTTTGATGTATATATAGGTATGTTCTCCACACAGAGTGTTTAAGTATATAAGTATATAATTCTCATTCAATATCACCTGAAATCAACGGGAAAGTTCCCCTGATTTAACTGAATCGACTGGAGCCTGAAACACCCTAATGTGAAAAATGAATAACCTGTTCATGTGAAGTCAGCCCTGCATCGAGAAAGCAGAGATGCAATACTAAATATGAAAGATGCTTCCCAAGTAAATGAATGCAAATTACACTTAAAATGCTAAACTATGAGTCCTATACATGGATTATTATGTTTTACTGCATTACAAAGAAGAGATGTCTTTTTCTTCAAATTAAAAAACGTTCCCATTATGCAAACATCCCTCGCTATCTGCCTAATCCCCTAGAGGGCAGTATGACCTAAAAAGAAATTAAACTCAGGCAGGCAATTAGGATTTTTCAAAGGCTGGTTATGTTAAATAAGATTGGGTTTCCCTTTTGCTCTGACAAATTGGCACAAAGGTGTAAGAAATAGAGAGTTACTTACAGTTTCCTAATTATATGAGAAAATGTGTAGAATAACATCAGCAGCACCCTAATAAATTATTCAGCTCACATAATCTGTATATTTAATTTTGCAAACTGTCAAAGCCAAGTACATTGTATTTAGGTATCTTCTCAGCTGGTATCCTAGGAGAGGCTTTATGGCTTCAGGTTCGGATGACCTTAGTTTCCTGGGCTCACCTTGAAATTTTGTCTGTCTCTTCCTCTGCATGGGCTTAATCTGGAGGAATTAAATTGTCAAGTACCCAAGTGCAAGGAAGGCACGAAGCACTGGCTCATTAACTGCCAGGGCCTGATGCTATAAGGTAGTCCAAATACTCACCAAGCTGCTACAATGGCCCCGTTCTCCAGGCACTTTTAGTCTGAATGAGAGGGGGACTTGTACTTACAGCAAAATGAGGAACCCTGTGTCCCATACCTCATAACTTTATACTATATAATATACAAAGATCGCACAATGCCTTTACTTTGCAAGTATGAGAGTTTTGTTTGATGTTAACGGAAGTAATGAGAGGCAGCTCTAAACCACATAGTGGTTGTTTGTCTAACACAAATCCAGCTCCCATTTATGCCCAAGTCCCCAACCCCTTCCCATCCAAAGCTCCACTGTCTGATTTCGGGAGACTAAGGTCTGATTTCCTTAATTACCTGAGCAGGGAGAATACACACACTCACATGCAGACAGAGTATGTTTGACACATACTCCTCAACTATCATTTAATTTAACAAAAGGAGGAAAAAACTCCAAATGGGCGTGAGCATTTGAACAACTCCCAGCAAACACCAACAACTTTCCAGGAGGTACATCCTCTTTGTCCACATGGACACCATACTGGCTTTTTGACAGCATTTTGGCTGAAAACAGCTTGAATAGTGCAAACATTTTCACTAGCAAATTCACTTCAAAAGAAACATAAACTAGTTAACCTAAAACGTGTCATCAGATCAAACAGCCACACTTAGCAATGTAAGTAATTTTTAACATACCTGCCAGCTACATCTTCAGAAACCTTTATGTCATTGCTGAAAGTATTTTTGATTTGTACTGGTTCCAGACCTGTTTAAAGATGATTATACGTATTCTTTGAACAGGGAAGAACAAAGTAGGTATACTTGTTGATAACTAACTTCTAGAAATAAAGTTTGGTTGTAATGACCAAGGGTAGGAAGATATAACCCAGCGTATTTGGAACCACTTCACTCTCACCTCTAAATTCAACCGCAAAATATGCTTTGAGGCCAGTTATACTACATATAGAAACACTCTGATATAATAGCTTTTAGTTTCCTGGAATATTCTTTCATGAGAAAAAAAAAAATCCTAAAGGTTTCTGAAGAAGTAGCTGGCAGGTATGTAAAAAATTACTTACATTGCTAAGTGTGGCTGTTGGATCTGATGACACGTTTTAGGTTAACTAGTTTACGTTTCTTTTGAAGTGAATTTCCTAGCGACAATGTTTGCACTATTCACCTGCCTCATCAAGGCCTGTTTAGAATACAGTGCTTAATACAGTTTTTAACCCATTATAAAGCCATGCACGGATAATTTAAAATGATCATAACAACTAACAAACACATAATCAAGGAGCTCTTAAAATGTATTAAAATTCAGGTCTCTCGCTATTAGCAAAACCGCTTCATTAACATATTAAGACAATGTTCATTTGATAATTAGCTTCTGTTTTCTTTGCATCTTGGCAGTGAAATCATCCCTGTGAAGCCAGAGGAGAAAAGTTTATCCTTACACAAGGTGTCTTTGGTGAAGTCTAGGTCACCTCCTGATAATTTTTAATCAACTTCTATATTTTCTTCTTCTTGTACTCTGTTTCTGAAATGTTGCAGACTAAAGCCCACTTCCACAGCGAACGTGGGAATTTACTGCTCTCAGAGCTCAGAACAAGGGAAATGATGGGTCCCTTTTCTCCCTTGGACTCATGCTACTCTGGTAACACAAGGCTGAAAGAACTTGCGTACAGCCTCCATGACACACTTCTGCTCAGAGCTTGGCAGAAAAGAACAACTAACAGGACATATTCCACAGATGGAGAGTAGGATAGTTGTTCTCCATATTTTTTCTGCTAAATGTCCAAACTGTATTTTTCAAGAAACAAAAAAGAGACTGTTACTTAAAGTAGATTAAAAAAATTTTTCAACCCCAAGAACAAGGGATTTAATATCTGATTTTGTCTGACTTCAGATGTTGTCTACACCTGCTGAGACAGAGCTACACACACAGTAGCCCACATGTGTAATCTGTTTCCACTACAGCAATAGCCAATGGAAGTAGCTTACTTACAATGAAGGAAGAAGAGAGAACAGATGATTTACACAAGACTGCCCCAGCTCATGTCCCAGATGCATCTCCCAACCACCATCACATCACCAGCCATTTCAGAGAAAATTTCTCATCATCTCTCACAGTTTTGCAAGAAAAAAAAAAGCTTGGCATTACTGAATATACAAGCTAGACCTAGTAGTTATAATTTCCCCTGATATATATTTAGTTTGAATACATCTTTAAACTTAAATAGTAATAAATGACATGTTCTTCTCTTTGAAACAGCAAATGCTGAATGCTTTAAGTACAAGTAGTAGAGTGGCAGAACCACTCAGAGGATCTTACAAGACAGAGTGGCTAAATACTAAATAGCAAATGAAATTTAGTGTAGGTAAACATTAAGTGACGTACATTAAAAGAAATAAATCATAACTTCACATACAATATTATGGGCTCAGAGGTGACTACTTAGGAATGAAAGGTTATAACAGACAGTTCTATGAAAACGTCATCTCAATGATTAGTAATGGAAACAATGTCAACAATGTCTAGGAAGAGAGAACAAAAAAGAAAACATAATACCATCGTAGAAATTCACCGTACATGTATGTCCTGAACACTGGGTAGAGTTCTGGTTGCCCTTCTCAAAAAGGACCTAGAGTAATTGGAAAAGGCTCAGAAAAGATTGGCACAAGTATGCAATTTTTTTCCCTACTGGGGAGGCACCTTCAGCCTGAAAAGAGATAAGTGAGGGAAAAAATACTGGAGCTATATATAAAATCCTGAATGCCAAGGAAAGGACAAATAGTATAGAAAGTAATGACTGGTCTTTTCCCAATGCAAGAGCAAGAGGGCATGCCACGACATTAGCAGGTGACAGATCATAAAAATTGAAAAGGAGGCAATTCTCCACACAAAGTTGTTAAGCAAAAGAATTCTATATCAAAAGATATTTTGGGTACTAAAACTGTGCATGAATTCAGAGAAAGGCTGGAGAAGAACAAGTAACATAAGCTCATCAAAGACTAAATGCCTTGTTTGGCTTGGGAGATCTCTGAGCCACAAGTAGCTGGAGATTGGAAGATTATTTTGCAGAAACATCACTATATGTTTCCTCTCTCCTCTGTTGGATGTTACAGGATATTGACTAGGCGGACTTTTGATCTGACTTAGCATTGAAGTTCTTATATTCTCACAATCTTATGTTAGATGAGATTGTGCTCTGGGAAAGTCTTTACAGCGAGAATTGTGTCAGAGATGCCCTCAGAAAAATGACTAGATCTGTACGGCTCAACAGAGATTAGCTGGAGGCACCAGAGAGAAGAAAATGCATCATATAACAACCAATTTACTTATTTTCGTTTTACTTTGTTCAGACCACTTTGTATTACTGTTTCAGATGTGTACTCAATGATGAAGAAATAGCATATTGTCACTGATGCCTTCTTACTTTCAGTGATTCCTTAAACTCTATTTTTTGTTTAAATTTTTTGTTGTTAAATTACATGCACTGATTTGCACAAACCCCTCAAAATTACATTCATCCTACCACATCCACTAGCACAGACACTGCCTGAAATGAATAGGGAAGAGGTGCTATGTTTTCATACCTGGATGCAGAAGCCAGATGTCAAGCAGAGCCGGTAGATAATCAGTCTTTGTATCTTTTACCTTAGAAAGTACTCGTCTCTTCTTTGATATCAAGGGCAGGTGGAGATGAACATCCTTTTCACCCATCTATTTGTTTCTGAGATGTGTGGGGATAGCACTCAAAGAAGACAACAACAAAGAAAACAGCAGAAAAGTACATGAAAAAAAGGAAAACAAAATCTGCAAGTTGATGATGTGTTCCCTTCCCTTTCTTCTATTGCATCACTAAGAGTCCTAAGAGGTTATTTTCTTCCCTCTTCCTCAAGGTTTTCTCAAAATTTTGCTGTGGGACTGTCACACTTTATGGAGCATGGAAATAGCCTTTCCTGTTGTGATGCAAGATCCTCTTGCAGAGCTCCGCAAAGGTCAGCCTGTTCTCCTGCTCCTCTCCGCCCCAGGCTCTTAAGGAATGTCTGGAATCAGCAGGGGACACTCTCTTACCATTATGTTCATAACAGCAAATTCCTTTGTTTTTTCCACATCTTGAAGAGCTGTTGCATATTTGTGTCTTCTTGTGAAGAAACCTGGGCCTTGGATGGGAGGCATTGAATCAGATGGCTTCTAGGGGGAGTGGAGGTGAGTGTCTAGAGAGCAGAAAGCACAAAATAATAGTACAAACTTGAGCAAAAGACTTTGCCTCCCACAGTATGCTGTCTCGTGACAGCATTTGTGAAACCTACTGGCATCTACCTATTTATGAAAACTTCCAGCTCATGGTTGCCTTCATGATCAAAGGAAGTTTGGAACCCCAGCCATTGCCTTTGGCAGACCAACTCAAATTCATCAGGAAACACCCAGTAGCACTGAGAAACTCACAGTGTGTTACTGACACTGCAAGTTTCAGGTAATTTTGGTGTTTTTAGATGGCATTCAGAATGCAGTAGGAGAACAAAAACTTTCCTCCACATAAAAATGAAAAATTGACCTTGGTTCAGATAGAGCTTTGCCAGATGATGTGATATATTTAACTTTCACTTTCAAATTCTCAAAAACTAAGTTTTGAGGTGTTGAAAATCCTAGATGTTTTTAATGGCAAGTATGAGAAAACGTCAAATCAGCCACAGAGAAGGCTCTGCCGAAAACTGCAGCTGCATCAGTGTGGCTGGGTTAAAAAAAAAAAGTTTTTAAAACAGAAACTGCTGATACAGCTTTTGGTGAAGCCTCTGCAGCAGCTGTGATGGCTTTTAACTTTGATTTTTCAGTGGGGAAAATATGATATTTGTTGCATTGCCATTTTTATGAATAACACATGCAGGTTTCAAAATGTCAGTCCAGGTTGAGAAGCAGATGTAAGATTAGCTGTGCCTTAGACTGATCCAAATAGGTAGTGTGGGCTGAATAAGTTACTGGGGGTGATAACTACAGGGAACACAAAGATGTCAGTCCCCCAGCTCAAGTTAGCTTCAACATGAGCTGGCGTTGGCGTGGGTGGCAGTGGTGATGCTTAGGAAAATGTCTCTCAGCAGTTGCCTCTCAGGGATGCCAAGGTACCACATGGGGAGAACTAAGCAAAGAAGTATAAATCAAATGTGAGAAGATGCCTGGCATCTCAGGTCAAGAACATCCTCTTCCTTAAGCAACAGAACATGTGCTCAGCTTCTTGGCACTCCACACAAGAGAGGGAGAGTCTGGCGTAGTCTTCCATGAAATCTCTGAAAAAGGAGGACTACATCTTCCAAATCAGACTCCCCTTTTGTGCAAAGAAAGAGTCAGTGAAGTAGTTGGTTTCAGGCACCACGGCTCTGAATTAGATTGTACTCCTGGGAGGACAGAGGGCTGAGAAATACTTCTGCCAAAAGCCAACTGAAGACAAAATATCTTTCTGAAAAGCTCTGGTTTTGAGGAATAGAAAATAAAACATTTCTGATTTTCTACCTAGGTTTTCTTGAGTCTCTCCTAAAGAGAAGGAAAGTACCCTACAACTCAAGTGTGGTTCATATTAATTTCTCAAAAATATTAAATTTTCACCCTGGGAGCAGAAATACTCTCAAGCAGTGACATTTCTATGTTTGAATAGCTGTTTTCTGTCTTAGAGAGCTGGCAATAATCTTATATTTCTTTGAATACGTAAGTTATTAAAGCATTGCAGTAGGGTTATACTACTGGAAAATACAATTCAGTTTTTCAGAGATGGTAACTTTGAACAGATTCCATGCTAAGATTTATTAGAAGTATGATTTCGGACTTGTTCATGCATGAGCCAGGGACCAGGAGTCCATAACAAATTTCAACAAATATCATTTTATTTTTCTCTTACTCATTTTAAATTCCCTTCCTTGCTCTCCAAGAAAAATCCCTAGCCCTGCAGGCGACTGGTGGGTGGAAGCAAGTGTGTGGCCATGTCAACAGTGCTGCACACTGATGGCAAGAGGGAAAGATTTGCCAGAGACTGGTAAATGCCAAGAACACACATCATCTATCAAAATGTAGTAAAGGCAGAAAATGTCCTTTGTCAGTTGCTGTGGGAATAGATGTTAGTGTTGCCACTGCAAATCTGTTCTTTATTGGCAGTTTGCTGAAGTAAACAAATAAGTCTATTGGAGCTGGAGTTCATCCTCAATGGAAGAAAAATGAAACACAGGGAATGACTTCATTTCCTGTTGGGAAAACTCTGGAGGTGGCTTCTTACATTCCTGTACTTTTTAACTTTTTATAGGAATAAGAAAACAAATGCACCACTGCAGATCAATGGATATGATAAAGAGATCACCAACTGACCAAACCCAGACCCCTCTCCCTGACTCAGTGCTCAGTCTTTCATGCTAAATTAAGCATTATCATAGAATCATAGAATCATAGAATTATCTGGGTTGGAAGAGACCTCCAAGATCATCAAGTCCATCTTTTAATCCAACACTATCATGATCATGGCACTAAGTGCCACATCCAGTCTTATTTTAAAAACCTCCAGGGATGGTGAATCCACCACTTCTCTGGGCAGGCCATTCCAATGCCTGATTACTCGCTCTGTGAAGAACTTTTTTCTGATATCCAGACTAAACCTTCCCTGGCAGAGTCTAAGCTCGTGCCTTCTTGTTCTGTTGCTGATTGCCTGGGAGAAGAGTCCAACCCCCACCTGTCTACAACATCCTTTCAGATAGTTGTAGACAGCGATGAGGTCACCCCTGAGCCTCCTCTTCTCCAGGCTAAACAACCCCAGCTCCCTCAGCCTCTCTTCATAGGACTTGTGCTCAAGTCCCTTCACCAGTTTTGTCGCTCTTCTCTGGACCCGCTCCAGCACCTCAATATCTTTTTTGAACTGAGGGGCTCAGAACTGAACACAATACTCAAGGTGTGGCCTCACCAATGCCGAGTACAGGGGAAGGCTCACTTCCCTCGTTCTGCTGGCCACACCATTCTTGATGCAGGCCAGGATGCCATTGGCCTTCTTGGCCACCTGGGCACACTGCTGGCTCATGTTTAGCCTCCTGTCAATGAGTACCCCCAGGTCCCTTTCCACCTGACTGCTCTCCAGCCACTCTGTCCCCAGCCTGTAGCACTGCATGGGGTTGTTGTGGCCAAAGTGCAGGACCTGGCACTTGGCCTTGTTGAACTTCATCTTGTTGGACTCAGCCCATCTCTCCAGCTTATAAAGGTCCCTCTACAGAGCCCTCCTGCCTTTTGGCTGGTCAACACTCCCTCTCAACTTTGTGTCATCTGCAAATTTACTTATGATGGACTCAATCCCCTCATCTAAATCATCGATGAAGATGTTAAACAGAACTGGACCCAACAGTGATCCCTGGGGGACACCACTGGTGACCGGCCGCCAGCTGGATGCAGCCCCGTTCACCAGCACTCTCTGGGCCCAGCCATCCAGCCAGTTCTTAACCCAGCTGAGGGTGCACCTGTCCAAGCCATGGGCTACCAGTTTATCCAGGAGTATGCCATGGGAGACAGTGTCAAAGGCTTTGCTGAAGTCCAGACAGACTACATCCACAGGCTTCCCTTCATCCACCAGGCGCGTTACCTGACCTAAAAGGAAATCAGGTTGGTTAGACAGGACCTGCCCCTCCTAAATCCATGCTGGCTGGGTCGGATCTCATGTCCATCCTGAAGGTGCTGTGTGATTGCACTCAGGATGATCTGTTCCATAACCTCGCCAGGCACTGAGGTCAGGCTGACAGGCCTATAGTTGTCCGGGTCCTCCTTGCAGCCCTTTTTGTGGATTGGCTTGACATTTGCCAACTTCCAATCATCTGAGACCTCCCCAGAGAGCCAGGACTGTTGGTAGATGATGGAGAATGGCTCGGCAAGCTCTTCTGCCAATTCCCTCATCACCCTAGGATGGAATCCATCAGGTCCCATAGATTTGTGTGGATCCAAGTGGCTCAGTAATTTATAGACTTTCCTCCTGGAACACAGGGGAGCCATTTGTTTTCCTGTCTCTATCTGTGAGCTCCAGAGGCCAGTTATTGTGAGGGCCACCTCTCCTACTGGTGAAGACTGAGGCAAAGTAGGTGTTGAGTACCTCAGTACCTTATGCTGTGTAAGAGGCTTACATATAATGTCTTTAGTCAGTAACGATCTTTAGAATTTTTTTCTGAGCTATTGAAATGACCTTAAAAGTGTCATGGTTTAACCCCTGTAGGCAGTAAGCACCACATAATCACTCACTGATTCCTCTAACCGGTGGAGTAGAGTAGAGGACTGGAAGGCTAAAAGTGAGAAAACGTGTGGGTTGAGTTAAAGACAGACTAAAATTAAAGAAAAAATAAATAAAAACAAACCCCACAAAAAACCCTAGTAAGGAGGAAACAAAACAAAACCCAGGAAAGCAAGGGATGCAAAGAAACTTGGTTGCTCACCATCAAATTACTGATGCCCACACAGACAACTCTGGCCAACCTCCACACACGTATATCCGTGCCAGTTTTATCCACTGAGCATGACATTATATGGTGTGCGATATCCCTGCAGTCAGCTGGGATCAGCTGGCCTGGCTGTGTCCCCTCCCAGCTCTTTGTACAGCCCCAGCCTACTCACTAGTGGGGTGGTGAAAGGATCAGAAAAGACCTTGATGCTGTGTAAGCACTGCGCTGTAATAACTAAAACATCCCCGTGTTGCCAATGTAGTTTCCACCACAAGTCCAAAACACAGCCCCATACAAGCTACTAAGAAGAAATTTAACTCTATCCCAGCCAAAGCCAGTACACGTAGTCACATTGCTGTGATCTGAAAATCTTGAAAGAATTGCTTGGATTTGGGATAGAATTTCCATTCCTTCCTGTGAGGCTGAGCAGGAACAGGGTTACTTCTGCCTCCTATGTGAGATCCAGGTTCATTTTTGTTACTATCCGGTTTGACAACTAAATTAGATCATGTGCCTGCTCAGAACCTCTTCCAGTCAGATAGAGATTGTTGTTCCAAATCTGAAACATATCCAATTTCCCTGTTCAAAAGTTCACAAGATTTACTTTCCTTTTCTAATCCCTTCCCTGGAAAAATTGTCATTAAAAGACTTGAAACAGTGGTGAACTTTTCCTGTTTGGAGAAAGAAGTAGGAAGGTGGAATGATTTTTCCTGTATAGAATAGAAAAGAGTCTTATGACCTTGAGAACTCATACTCTCTGCTTTATCCCAGGGGACAAACCATTGTCACTGGGATCTGAAACCACTTGACGTAAGCCTTGCTGTAATGGAATCAAGGATCACGGCAAAATGGATCGAGTTGGGGCTAACTGCAAAAAAAGGATTTATGGAACCTACTCTGCTACTACTGTCAAGCTCAGAGGAAAAAAAATAACCATTTTCTCCTGAAATTGCTTACCATCTGTGTATCTTTTACAACAATGACAAAATTCAGTAGAAAATGAGGTTGCCTGTGGTTAAGATTTCACTAGACAATATGCAAGCATTTCAGTGGATTTTCTTTAATATTTTGTGGGACATTCAGTGCTCAGTAGATTGAACTGGATTTCCTTAGAATTTTTCAGGCTCATAACGTGACTTGAACAAAAGGATAATTTGATTAGGCTGATTGCTTCAAAATTCTTTCTTTCCATACTCTTCATTTTGACTGGACACTGATTTGATCCTTGTTCTTTATTTTAACCCAGTTTTTCTTCTTTTGCCTGCTACTTGAAGGTAATTTTATTACGATAAATCTTCCTGAACAAGATAAGTTTGAGTTGTATTCCTGTCAGGGACCAGCAAAATAACTCATAGTTTGGTTAACAGGCTAGCTTCCTAACCTTTCAAAAAAGAACCCTGTACATTTCCACCACTGCCAACATAAAATGTCAAAAATTTATGACAAATCTCTCCAAAACCTTTAAGCTGCCTTCAAAATATGAACGTGCTAAAAATGGGAAAATTCTAACACTTTTTCTGCCTGTTACTCTGAGCCTTGCATATTCCATCAAACTGTCTGTCGTTTGCAGGTATGAGAGCAAGAACCTTGTCTTAAGAAGATAAAAGAAGACTAAACTAAGACAGCTATATGTTTAAAGAGACCTCAGGGCCTATGCAAAACTCCACATATCAGAGGGTTCATGTTAGGATGATGCTGAGAGAGACTGAATTCTTTATTCCAGATAATGGAAAAAATAAAAGAATAGGAGAAAGATAAAAGAAAACTCATGTTTTTTTCCCTCTTCTATGGCAGACAGTGCAAGAACCTAACAGAAGTGCGCACCTGCCTGCAGCAGGCTGAAATAAAATATAAATGGCCCTATGCAAGAGAAAAAATTGAAACAGCTCTGCTAGGTTGATCAAATAGGTGTGCTGTCCCTCCAGATGTCTGTATTTGAAAAAGTTATCAAAGAGGCACCAAGTAGATGAACAGAATTTGGCATTTAGCTCCCAGTGTATTAAGATTTGTAACCAGATCTTTGCTGCTTGCAAGCACAGGGTCTGAAAGTTCAGTGCAATTCTTGTTAGTGCACTAGTGGCTCCTTCTCCCAGTGGCAGAAGTTCCCATTATACAGTCAAGATTTGGTTGAAATCCAGCTGGGGAATTAGATCAGCAACACAGAAATAAAAACCATCTCTGTGTTGCTTGGACCTAGCCTGAAGAGGGTTTTTGAACGTCAGAACAGAGGCCTTTGCTTTGAGTGGGAAGCAGGAGCAGAAGGCAGAGTCCTCTGGGGCAGTAGAAGCCAGAGTTGTACTTTTGGTGCTGGAAAGCAGGTTGGTAGCAGGCCACGTTGTCATCCATTACTCTCTCTCTGATTTAATTTTCTTCTTTTTCCTTCCTTACTTCATTATCATATTCTGTTCCTTGATCGTATGCACTCTCTCTGCTGTGCAGGCTGACTCCAATCCATGAGAATCCTCCCACAAGACTTGCCTCTTTTTTTCTCTCCTGCACCCTTCAACCACTGCACAGACTGGCTGGTCAGTGAACTGGGCTGTGAACTTCCATCAAATGCATTGCTTGGGAGCACAGGTGAAGGAAAAGGAAACGCAGAAGGAGAAAAATTGGCTCCTTCTTTATCCTTCCTCACTGAACAGGGTAGGAAATGAGCTGTAAGGCTTTGAAAGCCTTTGTTTCCAATGCATTGTGCTGAGTTTTGAACATGAACCTGAATGAAACTTCACTGATGATTGTTTTTCCCAGCACACTCGGGAACAATACGAAGCCAGTATAATGGCATAAACCAAGGCCTCATGAGCACTGCAGCCCCATGACTGTGTTCTGAACCCCTCCCCTGTAAAGGGCTTTACTCCAGAGCATAATGTAGCCCTAAATGAATGAAATGATGCAAAAATCCTTTAAAATTGTTCATTTTGTTTAATGGTTTCATATAAAGCTGATGATTATGTGATTGACAGACAAAATATATAGAAAAATGTCTTGCTAGTATGGGTTATCTTAGCTTATCTTTGAAATTTTAAACTTAGCAGAGGACAAAGAAACTGGAAGTGTATGTGCACGCTAATGTTTCATTAGCATGTACTGGACTTCAAGTTTTACAATCCAAACTAGAAATTACAATGTTTACACAAAGAACAAACAAAATGGCAGTCGTAACCCTCAAACAGCTATTTTTACAAAACGAGCCCTAAACCACAATCTAAGTGAGGTCAGAATTTGTTTACTGAAACATAAGGATCTTATACTTAAATAAAAAAAAAAAAAAAGGTGCTTCAGATTTCTCTCTGACGAGAAAGCAATGCCCTGTGGACACTGACGTGTACCAAGGAATAGTGTTTAATACTGCAGGAACAATAATGTGTTATCTCTTACTGCAAAAGCTGCTTGAATTATTTTGAGAAGCCGATATTATGAACTAAACATACAGAAAAATAAGGATTTTTTTCAAGGAAGACAAAATTTCTATTCCTCCATATTATTACAAAAGATTTGAAAAACAACATGCTGTGGCCTTAAGTATCAGACTTATATTTTGTCTTTTGTTATCACTTACAATAGCACTGGTGCTTGAATACCCAGCCATATCAAATGAAAGTTATTTGTATATCTCTATCCTCTCAGGAAATCTTGACCTTGAAATAGAATAAATATGTAACATGTTCATAGCTAACACCACCAGTGCTAAAAACCATAGACATTGAACAAAAACATTCAGAAGATGAGCTTGTGCAGTGCTATTTGACTCATTGTTGAAAAACGAGAAATTACAGTTTAAATGTTTTGCAGTCTGTGAATGACCCTTTATTTGTAATTGATTCAGCTCAACAGACTGCAACTCTAAAACCATTGAGATACGGAACTTATTTGTCCCATGTTTAGAGTATGCTTCAGTCACTTTACCAAAATCAAACTGCACAGGATGGGACCTTCTCTGCTTGAGTACTTTGATAATGCGCATCATTAACTTAGAGTCTGAGATGACTAGTCATTCAGGCTGAGATTTCTAGAAGTCCATCAGGCATAAACAAATCAGTTGTTGACCAGCTCCATTAAAGGAAGCAGATTACACATAATATGAAACCTATAAATAAACCCACAACGCAAAAAAAAAAAAATTTAAATCCCTTGAATAACTATTTGAGGCAACTTTGAATATCCCCTATATATAGCCATGCTTACAGGCCAATAAGATAACAATCTTTGAGGTATCTGTACTGATAATAAAGGACATGATCAGCTGCAGTCAAACTCATAAACCTTGAGGAACGTGACTTTTACATAAAGACTTGAAGGCCTGTGCTCCTGTAAGGCCACAGCACAGACCTCTGATATCAAGAAAGTAGGGTAAGAAACTTGCAGTACGGGGCATGGCTCCTTCCTTTTGCCACTACCTAGTATAAAGATGGGCTGTAGCCTTGGAGATGTCCAAAACCAACAGACATCAACTTTACTTTAGGTTTATGAAAGGTGGAGTAAGCAGGGTTTGGAGTCAAGGGATCACATCATAATGGAGTCAAGGGATCACATCACCCTTAGCAAATTTGCAGATGACACCAAGCTGGGTGTCAGTGTTGATCTGCTTGAAGGAAGGGAGGTGCTGCAAAGAGATCTGGACAGGCTGGATCAATGGGCTGAGACCAACGGGATGAGGTTTAACAAGACCAAACGCTGAGTCCTGCTCTCAGGAAACAATAACCCCAGGCAGCGTTACAGGCTTGGGGAAGAGTGGCTGGAAAGCTGCCTGGAGGAGAAGGACCTGGGGGTGTTGATTGACTGCCAGCTGAATACGAGCCAGTAGTGTGCCCAGGTGTGCCCAGGTGGCCAAGAAGGCCAATGGCTTCTGGGTCTGTACCAGAAACAGTGTAGCCAGCAGAACCAGGGAAGTGATTGTACCCCTGTACTTGGCACTGGTGAGGCCACACCTCGAACGCTGATAATTGATTCTTGGGACACATGGACTGTTGTTTTTGTGAGTATGTGGGTGGAGAACACAAGCGAGGGAAATCTATGGGAGAAGGAGCATGAGGGACTGCAATCAGTTTTCTTTAAAATAATATCATGCTTGCTTCCAGAAGGTCTAGAATTGTGTTTTGTGACATTAATTTTCTACAAGAGCATTAAGACGTGAGTTATAATTTAGTTGTTGGGCTGAAATGATGAACACTAATGTGATAAGCTGGGGAAGATTGCTAGAGGGCTTTTACAGAGACCAGAGCTAGCTCTGATTTTATTTAATATCTTTAGTGTGATCAGAAAACAAGAAGACTTGAAACACATCAATGGTATTTGCAGGTGATTCCTCCCAGGGAAATATTCCCATCCTTTGCTTGGGACATCATAGTACACATATTTACAATATGAAAGGACTAAAGGAGTCTGGGGACATAGAAATAAAAGCCTACGATTGATCTAGAAAAAACAGAAGGTGCAGAATCTGGAGAAAGGGAGGAAATCCTGGAATAAGGTTGCTCAATAGGGATGATCAATTATATTGTCCTCGTTGATGATGCATACATTAATAGGGGACAGAAAGTACTCACTGAAACTTCTTATCCAACAAAGACTTATGTTATATGGGTAATGAAATACCTTAACTGTCTTACTGATGTTGTGAACAGCAGGAGGGCCATCTAAGCTAGAAAAATATGTTCTAATTAAGAAGTACAAACACAGGGAAGAGTTTTATTTATCAGTTTTGCATTTTTATTTCAAAGAATGGGTAAGAGAAAGACAGGGAGGATGGAGGTGAATTTTCACAGCAATATACAAGTCCAATGAACGTAACTTCAAAAACTGCATTACTAATAGACAGGGGGGAAAAAAATATGGAAGGTTTGAATAAAAGTATGTGAGAAAAGGGAGCTAGTGTCAATCTTGAGCAAAGAGGAAATGAGTAGGGAAAAAGGACTGAAGGACTAGCACTTGGCTCCCCAGGCAATTACAGGGAGAAAGAGAATTTCAAAACGCTGGTGTGCCCCTCAGAAATTATTCTGCAAGGATGTTGGTGATAACCAAAAGAACTAGATTCTACACACCTAACTTGAGAAACTAATATGCAGATTTCTACTCTCAGAGACAGCTATATAAACTGTTTTTCATATGGAGTATAGGAAAGCAAGTATTTCTAGAGTGTGTCAGCTCCTCACAATGTAGGTGTGTAAAACAGGAAAAAAGGACATCCGTAGCATAAAGATGTGACAGAGGCAAAGTGATAGTAATAATAGTAATAGAATAACAAAATGTGTGAATAAAAGCAGTAGCTTGCAATAGAAAGAAGAAAAAAGCAGTTTTAACATTAGAAAAAATAGGGAAGAAGAGAGAACCCTCAGGAAAGCAATGGAAAGCCCATCCAAGACAAGATAAAGCATTAGAGAAGAAAGAATTCTCCACTGTTGAAGCTATACTACTGAGTGTAAACCATACAACTGAGCTAGACACTTGGGTGACTGTGATTGTGAAGTCTGATGGAGGGTTTGTTTCTCTGCTGAACAAGATATACTCTCTGGAGCAGGAGTAACCAGAGCAACAGTCTCAAAAGAGGCCAAGGGAGAAGTAAGGTGTTGTTTATAGGCACAACTAACCTTTGGGGCTAGAAAGTTCATTCAGATCCCTTAAGGAATCTTGGTCCTCTATTCCAATTGAAAAGGAGACAACTCTTTCAGTCAAGTTATCCATCTAGCCCTCTTATTCTGTGCAATTTACACATGGATACCATCACAAAAACTGGTATTGCATTTTCAAGAAAATTTACTGCTCCTTAAAATTATATATTTGAGCAAGTGGAAATGGCAGAGTTCAAGTTTGTATTCTCTTACTCATGATTCATCTGCAAGTACAGAAATATATGAGGCAGTCACACGAGACTGTTAGAGCTACCAGATGCAGCGATTTGGAAGAGTTTCTTAGACTGAGCAAGTAGAGAAAAGAATTGCAAAACTGGGTAATGAGAAGGAGAAATCCAACAAAATATCAAAGTTCCCAACTAGCAGGAGGTTGCAAACAATAGAAGAGTACTCTTTAAAAATTAACATTGTCTGACACATCCTATATTGTACCACAAAGCTTTAAACAATTTTGACAACAGGCTTTGCTTTGTTAAAAATAACTTGTCTCTGACTTTTCTCTCAAGTACTCCTGGAGTAACTACTGAAGTCAATACAGTTATATTCCAGCCACATACCCTTCAGCTCTTCAGACTCCAGCCCTTTGACTGTGCTATGAACATGGATGTAGAGTAAGGAAACTTGCCTTTTTCTGAAAAGAAAAATGAAGCACATGATGTGGAAAAGAAATGAGATGTGGCAAGAATGAATTTTAAAGAAATGATTGCCAGAAAGAAACTAACCTTGAAAAGAACATCTGAATATACGGTATTTAAAAGTATAAAGCTCTGTGTTCCTTTCTCATACAAACCCTTTAAGAGGGACTTTATCATGTAGGTGGATACTGGAGATATTTTGTGTGTGTTGGATTCAAACACTTAGGGAAAGTTTTACTCATGTCAAGTCCCAGATGAAGGGAAAAGGCATATTTTCTCCCAGTGCCCCACCAAAATCTTAGCTCCACAAACAACAAGCAAAAGGAGAATCCTCCACTAAATCCCCATGGCAGACTGTTTGTCACAAGTTGTTTATCATCAGGCTGCTGGCTGAGAGTTAGCCATACCATTGCTATGTGCCTCCCAGGCTGTGTGAGAGGATTGAGTCGCCATCCCTGGAGGTATTTAAAAGGCGGGTACATGAGTTACTTAGGGACATGGTTTAGTAAGGGAAGGTTTAGTAAGATATGTTTGGACTTGATGATCTCAGAGGTCTTTTCCAACCTTATCATTCTATGATTCTATGACTGGGGAGGAGTGGATGCCATAGAGTCACAACATGCAATGCTCCCACTCTAGCCTGTCTTGGCACACAGAGCCCTCCTAGCACAGCATGTATGTTCCAGTGCACAAATGGTTGGAGAAAAATGTCCATGCTTTCTACTTTCAAGAACATTTAGAGGCCCTTCGAGCAATGCATGCAGCCATTGAAGAACCAAACAAATCTGTCCCTCTAAAAAGGCTTCTACTTACATATGATAGTTTATAGTGTAGCTCTGGATTGCCTTATCCAAAGTATTCCACAATGCTGTGTTCAAAAGTGATGGAAGAGACTGGTCTAGTTCGTCAAATAAAAGAATAATATTTGTGTCTGATATGGAGACATTGGATTTTGTTTTTCAATAAAAGACAAAAGTTCTAGAGGCATTCTGATTCCTTGTTGAAGACTAGGCATTTTGGAAGAGCAACTTTTAAAGTGAAATTCAATGATACTGTAAAAAAAAATGAAGGAAAGAAATGTGCATGGAGGGAACAATGGCTAAAAAGAAAATGCTACTGCTTTTATATTAAACTAGTTGTAAACTAATAGAAACAGAATGATATGTTAAAAAAAATCCCAAGACCAACGTTCTTGGGTCTGTTACAGCAAAGGCATGCACGTTTTCTAACTGAGTCTTGGAAAGCAAGCACAGTCTCTGGTGCTGCATCACAGCTTACCTCACAAAACTCAGAAACATCCTTGTGGGAAGCAAGGGCTATTGCCCAGTTAGGAGAAAGAGGATTCTTGCCTTTGGCAATACCTCAGTCTTGCCACACCAGTGATGAATAATGCAGTCAGATCAGTGTAATGATTATCTGAAGGTTTTCTAATGCAATGAAGCAATATGGATTGACCAGGCTCTGTATGGCTCAGAAGAGTTCTGCAGCCTAGATCATAAGGGTGTCTCTAAGTGCAGATGGGTAGTATGTAGTATCTATCACT
This sequence comes from Tapera naevia, assembly GCA_033556795.1. Lineage (NCBI taxonomy): Eukaryota > Metazoa > Chordata > Aves > Cuculiformes > Neomorphidae > Tapera > Tapera naevia. The sequence continues at coordinate 13,392,033 of JAUMJJ010000023.1, read as the reverse complement.
GTTGCCTAGAATTTGTTTCTAGCCATTTCCCAGCTATAATCATTCCCAACTATGTGTCTTCTAGGGCAAGAATCTAAGCCATGCTGGACTTTTTGATACAAAAGCCCCCAAGAGGCAAGAATTAATCCCTTTTCTGACAGCTATGTGGACATTGAGTGGTAGAAGGTCAGACATCTTTCAGTGCCTGGAAAGTATTCACAACATTCCTGATGCTAGATAAGACCCAGTTAGTCCTGCTGTGGTGACAACATAACCGATTTTCCATTCTTACTCTGGTAAACTATATAAACAAACATCAGTTATTCATACAGAAGGAAAAAGTTTGTGTTAACTATTTAGCTTGTGCAATGAAGCAGGCTTCCGCCACACATTTGATATTCAGATGTAGAGTTTGGGAGGTTTTTTCAATAGCTTTCTGCTACCTATCAGGAAGCAGACTACTAGGTTTTCTCATGAGCTTTTAGTTACTCAAAACAGTTTTAAGTATTCAGATCTTTTTTTATTTTTATTTCAATTTGAGGTGATTGCAAACTGAAATTTCTCTCTCACAGAAATATTTGCTACTTCTTCTGAATCCTGATCATTTATTGAAACATTAGGAGTTCTGGTCAAATTTCTGTCTCTGAAAAAACCTTGACAGTAGATACTTGCTTTGCTTCTATATTGAAACAAAGAAGATTTGTAGGGGAGAAAATTCAACTTCTGATAACACCAGACTGTAATCAACAATATAGCTAGGAGATGGTGTTCACCTAAGAAGCTGGAGGACAGAATAAAATGTGGGCAACAAATACCCCCAAGGAGTTTCAATTAGATTAGCTCAAGAGAAAAAGATACCAACTCAGAAAAAATTATTTTTTCTACTGAAAATTATATGGTTTAATCCAGCTTTAAATTTGTCATCTTTAATTACAGTATAGTATCTATTGATGACTCTTTACCTAGTTAAACATAGTCAACTGTAGGAAATATACAATGACAAAATGGAAAGATCAGCAACGTTAGATGAAAGAAATAGAACTGGTGATTGAAATTCACCTGATTTCTGGTGCTTATTTATAAATTGGCTAGACAAACAATAGTTATTCTAATTTTCCAGTAACAGCCACTGCATGTCTAAATCCCCTCCTCTGAACTTCCAGGTCACAGATGCCCCGAGTTGCTCGCCCTAACTGGTCTCCAAACACACTTCCACAGCACTTTATTCAATGTTCATGATGGTGAAGCTCCGGGCCATTTGTCTCCACCTTCCCTCTCAAAGCCCTACCATGGGCCTCACATGGTGTAAAGAGCCAATATAAGTCTACTGAGTAACGTTAACTTTAATGTTAGCTTGTAAGATAAAGTGCAGCAAGGTTCTGAAGTGCCACTACACTTCATAATTTCATGATCAGAAAATAAAAGTGCCGTTTCAGTGCTTCAAGAATATAAACTTTCAAATGACACTCCATTGAGGGAAGAATGGGAACCTGCTGTACTTTGTTTCGTTGTCCCCTCTCCTCCCTCAAAGGCAGTTGCCAAAATAGCATAACCAAAAGCACACTGGATGTAGAATCATGTTTGATTCCGCAATATTACCTCTACTGAACTGATAGCATCATTTTAGTGTGGAGTTTATACATTTACCTATCTACACAAAATGCTTTGTGCTCCACAGGAGAAAGTGTGGGGTTTTTTTGCTTTCTCACAGCATTTCCTGTAGATGTGTCTGAGAACATTTTGTGTGGTCTTCTTAATAGTGATGTATGGATGTGCATGCTATGTTCTGCCATGTGATTTCTTCCTCTTTTTATAACCATTTATATATAGTATCAAATGCTGATTTAAAACATTGTCCACCAAAACACACTTCTTGTATTAAAAACAGAAGTAAAAGCCACTGCCTTATTAGAAAAGGAAGATATACCTGAAAACAGGGTATTTCTCCTCTGCCTAGAAGAGGGATCAGAACTGAATCTTCTTTTCTAAGTAGCCAAGAAAACAAATCATATAAGAATTCAGACCTCTGACCATCTCTGAAGGGGAAAGCTAATGGAAACAGCACCTTGCTGGGGACATTACTGCATATCATCAGCTAACAGTGACCTCGAGGGAAATGAAACTGAAGAGAAATGGAGTTGTGTGCGAGGAAAGTGGAACTGTTCTCATTTCTGAATCTGCAGCAGAATAACCTAATTGGATATACAGCGAAGCAAAATGAATAAATACCAGAGGAAAAATGTTTCCAAGCTTTGTAAAGGAATGACACGCAGACTGAGAGAAGGACAAAGTCCTGCATTTCTAGTCATTTTTGACAAATATAGGACATACATAATGACTTAGTCAGAAAAGGAATATTTAGAGAAGCCAAATAATTCGAGAGACTGCACATTCAGCAAAGTATTATGCTTTGCAAGGAACAGGCCATGGAGAGCTGAGCATATGAAGTTCATTGAAAACTTTCTACAGCAGCCAAGATTTCTCAGAGGTACAAAAATTTCAGACACCTTTTCCTGTTTTTTTTTTTCTCTGAAGTGGTTGGTTGCTGTAATTCACAATTTTCCTAGGCAGGAAAGCCTAGCCTCCAGCCTGCATAGTGCTACTGGCACTCAAACTGCTCTGAGTGTTATGCAGAAAGGTGCTCAGCTGTGAGGCTCATACCTGTACACAAGCTGTGGCCCACAGCCTCTGACACCAAAGCCAGCTCTTGCCACCACACTGTCAGTGCTGTTCAGCTGCTGAAGGTGCAATAGGAGGAAGGGGGGAGTAGAGGGAAGGCTGTGTGGTTGGGAAAGATTAGGAAGCTTAGGCTGGCATCCCAGTGCTGGTACACAGTCCATGCTGGCAGTCACCATCACGGTCAGGAGCCCTGGCCACAGCAGACAGCAAGAGCTCCAGCTGCCATCCCCGCCAGCACCAAGGGCTGCTGCAGCAAACAGTACCCAAAGCAAGATTTGTTTGGAACCCCCTGCTTCATGTAATATGTATTTCCATTTGATGTTTCCAGGCTGCACTTAGGACAAAGCTTTTTTTACTAAAAAAGCAACAAAATGTATTAATGAAAAGCAAGTACTCTTTGATAGGTTTTCTAGTGCAAGCTTTAAAGGCTGTAAGTACCATAGACTCTTGCCACTGAATTTAAATGCAATCCTTAATTCTTACTCTGGGAAAGTCCTGGGCTGCAGGTGGCAAAGTGGTAGGACAGACCCCTACCTGCAGGCAGTGGCAGAGTGTACGTGGCCCTGAGACACAGCCTGCAGTGCTGTTTGCAGCCCCACAAGGAGGGACTGTGGAGCTGCTAAATCACCCAGGTGTTTTTCCTCTCAATCTTTTTTCCCTGATGCAGTCACAGGGACCACTGGGGGCTTCATTCGTCTGTGGCACTCAGCTGCTCTTACTGTGCATGTATTTTTCACCAGAAATCCTGCCTCTCAACTTCAACAGCAAACTGTGCTAGCTGTGATGCCAGAGAGGTCAGTGAGGCCAAATAGGCAGAAGGTGAATTTGCCTCCAAAAGAGGTTTCTGGAAGGGCACACTGATAATATGGGACCCACCTATTTCACATACGATTATAAGCCAAATCTTTGCCTCTTTTGCCATCCCAAAACAGTCATGAAATGCTTCTTTCTCTCACCCTAAGACCATTAATATACGCAGAGAGTTTTGAGATTCTACAGAGAAGATGGGATGGAAGTGTCAAGTTTATTCACCTATAAACAAAACTGTGATACTCTCCCTGCCTTCTGCTGACTTCCTAGGGCATGTGGAACTTCACGCTGGCATCCCTGTGGGGTGGCAGAGCCAGAACAACAAGTATTGTATCTTGATGGCAAAATGGCTTTCCTCCTTAGTCCTGTGTTAAGTGCTCGGTGAATGAGTTTGACTCTACAGGCTCAAGGACAGCCAGCTAAGGTTGAGTCCTCCAATACTAATACATAAACAAGTTACTCACTTGTTTTTTTCAGCTAATGTTATTCAGAGACAGTAAAATGCTGTAGAGTGTTCACTCTGGTTCCAGTTGTGGAAATGAAGCATATATAATTACCAATGTGGGTAGCAGTCCATCTCATAGCCTTACTTATGCCAGTGAAGGATGTTATCTTATTATATCAGCTTAGCAGTCTTCTTTCCATGGAATTTGAAATAAGCAAGGCACATAAAGGAATGATGAAACAACTAATTATAAGGGATATTATTTTAAAAAATGCACATTAGTCAAAATCCATTAATGGACTATTTTACATCATTAAACTACTTCCAAGAAAGTATATGGGTTCTTTCAGCATAAACATTTCTGTGTTGAAAATGTAACTTGAACCTAACTCTATGGTTAGCTATTTTTTGAAGGAGCATAATATGCGCTTTCATTTATGACAGGGCAAAGATGAGTGAAATTTTTAACTTCATTATATCTATCATCTGAAGTAATTTAGAAGATAGTCCTGCTACATGGAGACTCTTCTACACTAGAATGCTAATAATGACTAATATCTGGGGAAACAGAAAATAGAGTTGCTAGCAAGGACTTCTTTTAGCACATATTCTAGGATTTTTATTTGAATAGAAAGTGCTGTTCTAATTCAAAGGTTGAATACTTCTGGACCTTCAGCAACTTCTTGGATGCACTTTTAACATTACTATACCAATAAGCTTTGGGGTTTTTTCCAACTCTCAGTCCTTCAACCCAACTGAACCTTAAGCTGAACCTTGCTTCTTTCTGATCAATTCCAGGAAGATTCTGCAAGGCTAAGCCCATCTTTTATTACATCTGTGAAACATCTTGGTCAGCACTCGACTGCAAGCAGAATCATGCTGCCAGTCCTCTAGAAATATGAGAGCCAAAGAATCCAGCTCAATGGAACAGTAATATGTCCAAAGGGAAGAGAGATTGCTGCTGGGAACAACAGAGGAAGATGTGGACATCAGCTGATCACAATATGATCACCTCATTTAGGAGCAGTTCTATTCTTCACATAGCTACAAGAGCAGACAAAAAAGCACCTTTGCAACTCAATTCTTTCTTTGTCAGGTTATTGGTTCTTTCTGGGAGATTGAAAAGTTGAAACATTGTGATTAACCCCTTGTTTCACCTTCCTTGGCAAGAAAAACATCCTGGCAGATCAGATACTTTGCACTGTGCAGCTCATATAAGCAAACACATTTGGCAGAGTGAATGTCAGAGAGTGAAAATGCCAGTGGTTGAGCAAGGAGACGAGGTACATGCAGTAACAGAAAAGCACAAACACTTGTTGCTCCAGTAATAATCAGTATTGCAAACAGTTGTAATTCACTATACCCCATCTCCATTTCTTCCATAAAATAGAGGGGCTCTGCTTCCATAGATCTGTATGAAAATACAGATGCCATTGGTGCGGGAGAGGGCGAGCTACATAATGCTGGTTTTACAGCACTCTTTGAAAAGTACAATATTATGAGGTAGTACAGCTGATGGAGCCTTTTCTGGCCCTCCAGAATGTCTGATCCATTGCCTTGCAGGTTATGAGAGCTGTTTTCAGAGTAGTAAAATTACTTCTGTGGCACATATGTCTCATGGCCTGAGAAGATCTTCCCTGTCACATATACTGTCCATACATCCCACTATTCAAGGAACTTTTGAGGCTCTGTTTACAGCAGGAAACTCCTGAAAGAGTGGTACCTAGAAACTGAACTCACTGAAACTAGGAACTGAAGCGAACACTTTTCTGGCAAGAGGAATGCACCTGTTATATCAGCACCCAGGGCCATATATATGTCAGTAGCTGATTAACAAAACCCAGGCCTGGAAACAATGCTGCAGAATGTATAGCTTTGTTAAAGGGTTTGGTAGCAGGACCAATAAAGTTCATTGTTGAGTTTCCCTACAAATGGCTTCCTTTGTACTGCAGCTTTTTGAGTCAGCTTTTAACTAGACCTACCAGTTGTACAAGCCAGACTGAGGGCATGATCTTCCCAGAGACTCTGGTTCCCATGAAGTGAAAAGGAGACTTCTGAAGCATCCCTAGAAGCACCCTTGGACTTCCGAAATGGTCCTCTCTGCCTAGCAAACCTCTGTGTCCTCTATTCCAGGAAAGGAACAGAAGAAAATCAAGGCAGAGTGAATTATGATTTTTTTCTTTTTTTTTTTTTTAAGTCTGAGAGGAAAATGCTGATTTTAAGGTTCATATGAGAAATAAAAAATCTACTCTCCACTCACAGTGGACAGTTGGGTCAGTCTGGCCCTACCAGGCCAGTACACTGGCTCATCTCAGCCCTACCTCTGAGGACTTTACCCCCAATGGCACAGCATATTCACTACACACACCCAAAGAAGAGCATGGGGCAACGAGGCTGCCCCTGCTGAGGGAGGACTGAGCTCAGCCCTCTCACTAGATGCAGGCTCAGGGAGTAGGAAACAGATGGAGAAGAGGCAGAGTCACTACCAACAGGCTGCTTTTGAGCAAGAATCTTTTGTGTATGTGACCGTGAACTGTCAAGAGCACAATTTGAAACTGTTTGACCGTGCTGCTCAAAGCAAACACTTGGAGCAGGCACAAATTATTAAATAGCTCCTTTTGATCCAGGAACAGGCGAATTGCAGACACTTCCCAGAGAGGGAGAAGAATAGAGGCCGAGCTACTTCTGTGGGAGGGTGTTGAGGAGGAGCTGTAGCAACATTAAAGAAGGTAATCCATCCCTGTACATCTGGAGAAACGTCCAACAAAAAGGCCTAAAATCCACGTAATTGCATGTCTCCTTAGGAGGACGACTGAGCAAAATCCTATTCTGTTTCCTCACTTATGTGGGTTTGTCCTGATTAAGCGAAATTTCAGCAGGAGCAGCAGGGCCCGGGGATCTCTAGCCCTACGGCCCGGCGCTGCACTTCCCGCGGCGCCCAGCGGAGGCTGCCCTGGGTCGGTTCCTCCCCAGGGGCGAGCGGGGTCGGGCCCCGAGGTCGGGTGGCCGCTGGAGATGTGGGAGCGCGAAGGCAGCCGCCCCACTTTGCAGTCATTGCCATCGCCGAGGCGAAACAACCATGGGCACAGCAGGGCAGCTGGCATCTTCCTTCTGAAATGAAGCCCCTGGGGAAACCGCCCTTCGGCTGGGTGGGCTCCGTGGGACCTTGGGGCAAGGAGGAAAGGCCGGGGTCCTCGCAGTCCTCCCGTAAGTTGCCCTCGAGTTTTGCTGTGAAAACAAAAGCAAAGCAAACAATTCCCTTCCCCCCGGCCCGAAAAGCTCGGGCACCACCCGGGCTGGTCGAAAGGGCTTCATTGTCGTTTTTAAATGAGATATCTTTGCAACCGCTCGCCCCTCCCCGAGCCAGCGGGGAGCCACCCGTATCCCTGGAAGCGAGAGGCAGCGGGGAACAAAAGGCAAGCTCAGAAGTGACATTGAAAATAATAGGGAGCTTTGGTTACCCCCGGGGAAAGGTCGAGGGGGAAAGGTCGCCTTCCCGCCAGCGCATATACTGCCGGCGGGCGCGGGGGAGCGCCCCTGGTCCCGGCCTTGCGCGCGGCCCCGAGGGCGCGGAGCCCCCGCCCCGCAGCACGCCTGGGGCAAGTGGCTGCGCCCCCAGCCCGGGGGAAAAGGGGCGCTTCGTAGACCGAACCAGGGAGCAGTAGGAAACGCGCCCACTCCCCCCTCAGCGACGCTAAAATCGGCCGCTGATTAGGGCTGTGGTAAATGAAGTCGCTGGTGCTGTCTCCCAGCCCGCCCCTCCAGGCACGCGCGTGTCCTTCGGCTCCGCATCCAGCTCACTCGGGAGCTGAGAGCCCCTCTCCCCGGCGCCGGCGTCGGCGCCGGCCCTGGGACAGGAGCCGCCTTGGGCTCGGCGGAGCCCACTGGGAAGGGCGAGGAGAGAGGAGGGCGGCGAGGTGACCCACTTAAAAGCTGAGTTCCTTTTTGAAACACTTAGAAACGACAGGGTTGAGGACTGAGAACGTGTGCGTAAATATGTACTCACGCATACCCACTGCCGGAGATAGGTGTGTGTGTATGTGTGTAGGTATGTTTGGGTATACATACAACAGCACCTAACTCCTGAGCTATCTAATGTCATATACTGATAGCTATATTGAAACACAGATAACACAGTTCCCAGCAGGATTCCGTTTGTAGGTATGTACCGATAAAAAGTAGTTATGTAGTTATGTATTTAGATCTCTATAATACATGCCTATATTTTTAAGTATCTCTGTAGAACAACTTTTTGCAATTTGTCTCAACAACCAATTTCCAGAAATCCTCTGCAGAAATCACCTCTGTTTTGGGTGTATCAAAGATGCTTCAGGACAACGATAAGTCACGTATGCGTGTGCTGACAAGTGTCACGGCGGTGACAGGCTACTGACATTACGGGCATTAAGGAAGAGGACATTATTTTAACTGCAAATAGTAACCGCGCCAGGATGAGGGGGTCAGACAACAGCTCAGCGAGTGATGCTGCTGCCCACCCCAGGCTACCGGCGCATCCATGCCTACTAACGGCACTTTCCGCCAGGTCCCCACGCGGAGCTGCCGCGGTCGGGCGCGGTGTGGCCGTCGGGCCGAGGCATGCCCGGGGCCCCGCCACCCCCGCTCTGGCACGGCTGTTCCGGGAGCCCTGCCCTGGCACCTCGTACCTGGCCCCACCCTGGCCTTCTTGGCCGGGAACGGCCCGGCAAAGGAAAAGGCGGGGGTAGGGGTGGGGGGGTGGGGAGGCTGTCAGCAGATTAGGGCAGGAGGTCTCAGCCTCCCCGCCAGGAACTGGGAAAGGAGGGAAAAGAGCTGCGAGGAGGCAGCGCTGCCCTCGAACAGAGCCTTGCGAGTGGGGCCGCCAAGGACTGGTGGCGAAGAGGCCTCCGAGAACACCCAGATGCGCGATGCTCCACGCCCTGGGCAGCTGGAGAAGCAACTGTGCGTGTATTGCGGAGGGGTGAGGAATTTCGCTTTAGCTTTTGGTGGTTTCGTTTGTCTTCTTAGGTCCCCGCACCAGGGGAAGAGATTTCGACCTATGTATTGCGGAGTTTCTCCCAACCGAACAAGATAACCAGGGCACGGGGGCTTTACAAAGGCTAGGAAATGGTCCTTATGAGGCAGAGCAAGAGTTTTCCTCACCAGAGCCCTGTGCCAAGGAGCGCTCGCATGAAGCGTGCGTGTCTAGGACTCCTGCCTTACACACCCCAGCATGTGCTGTGCAGGCAGGGAGCGGCTCCCAGCGCCCTGCCCGCGGCCGGCAGGCTCAGAGACACAGGTCCGCCCTAATCGTCACCGCAGAAACACTCGCCCCCTCCTCCCGGCGTGGGCTCTGGGCACGGCGTGCTAGACACATCTTCCATTTGGTGGGGGGGCTAGGAGGACAGAGGGTGTATTACAGCGACATGCGCAAGCAACCATCGGTGAAGTTTCTATGAGCTCGCAGAGTCGAGATAGGAAGTGCTGCGGCCGATCTCTCGTCTTTTCCAGGCGTGGGGTTTTAGGAGGGTCATTTAAGCCTCTCTGTGGATGTGTTAGGCTTGTGATGTTAACTAGAGAAGACATAGTTCTGTCCCAGCTCTGCTCTTGCCTTCTTTAACTCGGGATTCTCTGGAAACGGCTGGCCCCGCCGCGGAACCCGTCGAGCCTCGCTCGCGCGGCTGGGCAGGCTGCATGGCTGAGGGCAGGGGAGTGGAGGTGGCCGGGCTGGGCAGAGTGTGCTTCGTGTTCCGGTGGCTTGGGACACACACCTGCGAACCGGCTCATGGACGAGCAGGGAGCGCCTCATACCTTGATAAGAAATTGAGCCTAGAAAGTGCCTCTCTGGTTGAAAAATAATTTGCCTGTGGGTTGCGTCCGACTCTTCTCCGAGCTCAGGCGCCCCGAGGGTTTTAGGCAGCCCAGCCCGTGTTTCCACCTAAGCACATGCTGAATCGGAGCCGCGCTCCTGCGTGGGCTCCGCGTGCGGAGGGACGGCGCGGAGACACCGCGGGAGCTGGAAACGCCTAAAGGAGGGGGAAAGCAGTTTGGGCCAAGGAGCGAGTCAGACGCCAAACCAGGCAGAAATGTTCCCTCAACCCCCACGGCTCCTGGCCCTGTGAAATGGGTGCCAAGCAGAGCTGTAGCCCTTCGGCGACTCGGGCTGGCCGAGCACATTTGACTCCCGTTGGGGAGACAAGCATCTCACATGAAAAAGACATTGTAGTCTTTGGAGAGCCCTGTGCGCACTTTCAAAAGCTGATCCTTCAGTTCCCAGCCTCCGCAATCCAGTTGATGAGGAAACGCGCTGCGGTCTTGATGGCACCGTTTCCGTTGGGATTGGCACCATTTGATTGACAAAGTCTCCCATTCTTCCAACTCTCGAGTGTTATCAAACGGATTGTGTGGGGTCAGAAGCTATTGAAGGGACGACCGTGTAGCCGCATTCTGCAAACACGGGGTGAAGACCGTGCCTTTCTCATGAAAATGCTTCCACCAGGCAAACCGCATCTCATCTTGCCTGCTGTCATCCTTAGCATTTCCTTTTAACTCGAGCATTTTACTAAGCAGCATCACCAGGTAAACGAAGACATCAGTAGAGGCAGCCTAGGCAAGTCCCTGCGGGGCAGCCACCCTCCACCGGGGATGCGGGGAACCAAGACGAAACTTGAGTTGAGGGTTTGAAAGAGAAGGGCGAGTGGATGGGACAGGGCAGCAGCGAAACTTTCTCTCATTTGTCCGCGGTTTGAATCTCCCCATTACAGTTCACCTGGGGCGAGAAAGGAGGAGCAGAGGCTGACCTGCTCCCTTTTCACTAGGTTGATCTAGCGAGGCTAAAAAGTGCTATAGGGACCTTGCGGGGTGTAGCTGTTGCCTGGATGCGCGTCTGTTCGTTTCTAACTCAGCGGTCAGACCTACAGAGAGAGTTTCAGACTGCTCCCCAGCAAAAGCGGAATTAAGACCTCTCGCCTTAACTTCCTTTTCCCCGCGGCAGAGTCAAGGCTGGACTCGCTCGGGTTAATCTAATTTAGTAAGGTTTTGGAGATGATTTCACCCGCGCTCATTCGAGCGGGAGAATAAACTCGCCCAGCCGTAGCCGGCAGAGGAAAGGGTCGTTCCGGTGGCGCCCCCCTCTCCCCGCCGGCCCCGGGGTCTCCCAAGGTGCCCCACTTTGCACTCCCTGCAGAGAAACGGAGTCGCTGCTCCTGCCCCACGAACAGCGCGGTCAGTCGCTGTCGTTCGTCTCTGCTTTGAGCCGACCGCAGCGTTATTTTGGTGGATCCTATGTTGTGTTTTTTTTTTCTTAAATTTCCACCCACCCCCTCCTTTTTAATAAATGGCTAATAAAACAGCCACAGAGCTGATATGCCTGAGAAATCCGGGGCGGGCGTGGCGGGGGGGGGGGGGGGGGGGGGAGAGACGAAACAAACCACCAAGGCAAGGTCGAGTGTCTCTCTCTGTAGGAACAAAACCAAAGACCATCATACTGAAAAACGCGCGCAGAAATGGGGGAGAGGCGGGTAAGAAATGCTTCAGGGATCTGGAAAGACAAGATGTAAATATCTGGAAAGAAAAAAAGTAAAGAAAATAAGTAAAAGCAGCCATCTTCCTATCCCAAAGTCGCTTTTCCCTGCCTTTGGTGACCCAGCAGACTCACAACAAGTCCACTTCGGGGTATTCAGCCTTGAGGGAGCTGGTGCCGAAAGAGGCTGCTGAGATTAATGTAGGAGAGCTGGAGGCCTGATTGAAGGAAAGTTCCCCCGATTATATTTGTGTGGAAAGGCTCACCTCTTGCAGAGCTCTAAAGTGTAATCAAGGCTAAGGCTTACACTTGAAGGATGTTAACTCTCATATGGGAACCTACTTTCTCCTAAACGGTTTCTTGCCTAGTGAATGAGAGCCTCCCAATTGAAGCAAAATGATCCTTATGTACTAATATCAAGCACAGTCACAAAGCGACCGGCTATTTATGCTGCCACTTTAGACAAAGATATTTAGTTATTCCCGGGTAGCAAGTGCACTTTTGCATTTTTAAGCACGAACCAGCCGAGCACAAACATATTTACAAATGCAATTACTAAATAGTTACTTGACACTTCAAAGTCACTGGGTTAACTGTACCTTCACAGTAATGTTCTTAATATTCAGGTAATCGCTGTGTTAAATTGGGTTTGCCAGGGCCATAGGCCAGGGTGTGAAATACTCGAGAGGTTTCCCTCCTCCGTCGGGGAACACCCCGAAATGTAAGCTTTGGAGACACTGGGCAACTTGGGAGATTTCTTCAAAGACCCGAGTGACATTAACTGCTGGCTGCATGTACGTGTGTCTGGCTGTGAACGGGCTCGCTTTTGTTTTCACACCGGATCCAAGAACAGACCCGAAAGTGCCAGAAACTGCAGTTTATTCGAAACTGCATGGAATTCATTGGCAAGGTGATGTAGCAGATGACCTGAGAGGTCTTCCCTATCCAACTCCCGTTCTGTATAAATAACCTTAGAAAGCAGTTTCAGGTTCAGAGGGACCGTGAGAGCCTGTAGAGTCTTTGCCTTTTAGAGTAAGGAGTGACATTTTGCGCTAATCTATTTTTCAGCAGTCTCTCGCCCCAGGCAATTAAATTTCTGCTCGTTTTTGCAGACTTACATCTTCCACCGCTCCCTGAGGTTTGCTGAGTTCTGTGTGTGTGTTTTTTTTATTTGTTTTTGTTTTTTTTTTTTTTTATAAAAAAAATAAAGCCCTAGGTGAACGGAATTTATGGATTTAGGGAGACAAACGATCCTCGCACTGGGGGTCTCACACTGGGGGGCTTAGCAGACATAGAGAAGGTTCCTGAGATGCTAAATCCCAAGTGCTGCTCAGCCACCAGCCGGACGGGATACCTGACAAGCCGGTGCGAGGAGTGGCTCGCACAAGCCGGAGCGGTGGGAGCGGTGGCCCAGAGAGGAACGTCTGCCCTACGGAGAGCTACCCTCCTGGCGGCGGAGCTCCCTCCAGACCAAACTTGTTGGGGGGAGAGGAGGACTCGCTCACCGGCATTCAGCCCCGTCTCCTCAGCTTTCACAAAGGCCAAGCTGACAGCCTTGCCACCCGGGAGCTGGTTTTGAATCCTTTCACCCAGTCAAATGGGGGTGTTTTCGCCTTGCCTTCCATTTCCCGTCCACGATATCGCCACCCCCGAGAAAAATAGAATGAGTTGTTCTGATGGGGTCTCCCTCTCCCCCCTCTCTCTCTCCTTCTCTCTCTCTCTCTTTTTAAGACTAAAAAAAAATCCTGACAAGTAAAACTTAAAGGTGTTTACCTTGTCATCAGCATGTAAGCTAATTATCTTGGGCAAGATGTAGGCTTCTATTGTCTTGTTGCTTTAGTGCCTATGCCCCGCCTCTGGTGGCAGCCTAAAACCTGGCGTCTGGCTAAAACAAACGAAAGGCAGCCCTGAGCCTCCACTCAATCCAATTAAGGCGGACTTCGTCCACTCGGTTACGTGTACATCCAACAAGATCGGCGTTAAGGCAACACCAGAATATTTGGCAAGGAAAAAAAAAAAAAAAAAAAGATTTGCCTCCCCTTCCTTTTTTTTTTTTTTTTTTTTCCCCAGCCGCCGAATCATGTCGATGAGCCCAAAGCATACGACTCCTTTCTCAGTGTCTGACATCTTGAGTCCTTTGGAGGAAAGCTACAAGAAAGTGGGCATGGAGGGCAGTAACTTGGGGGCTCCCTTGTCAGCCTACAGACAGTCTCAGGTTTCGCAGCCGGCCATGCAGCAGCACCCTATGGGCCACAACGGAACAGTGACTGCCGCCTACCATATGACAGCGGCAGGGGTCCCCCAGCTTTCCCATGCTACGATGGGGGGCTACTGCAATGGGAACCTGGGCAACATGAGCGAGCTCCCGCCTTACCAGGACACTATGCGAAACAGCGCTTCGGCTACGGGATGGTACGGCACCAACCCGGATCCCCGCTTCTCCTCAAGTAAGTCGTCCCGGGACTAGGTGTATAGCGGGGGTGGGGGGTTGGCCGCGCACCTGCCCGGGGGCTCTGCGCCAGAGCAAAAGTCGGTCTAAATCTCAGCCGAGCCCCCCTCCACCTCTCCAGTTCTTCCTCCTGCCCGAGGATCGCACCCGGTTCCTCCTGGCGCGACCGGTATCACGGTAGTCTCCCGGGGCTGCTTTTTGCGGAAAACTGGTGGGAAGCCCCGCGGTGTCGGCGAGCGGGAGCGCGGGGATCGCCGTCCGGCGGGGCGGGAGCGGCACGACCCCAGGGGCGCAGGAGGGACCCTCGGTGCCCCTGCGCTCGCGCTCCGCCCGGCACCATGCAGGAGAGAGCGAAACCGGAGCCGCGGGAGCCGCGTTCCGGGAGGCGCGGGGGGGAGAGAGAGAGAGTCCACCCCGGCCAGCACCGGCGGAGCCCCTGTCCCCAGCCGCTCCCGCCGCGCTGTCCCATCAGGGTGTCACTGCCCGGGCAGGGTTAGGGGCGAGCAGCCGCCTTTATTCATCGGGGCTGGTCTGGGCGAGGAGAGGGACCCCATCGCCTGTCCAGGGAACATGGATGATAGTTTGGGAGCGGGGGCGCCCCGTGGCCGCGGCCAGGGCTGCGCTACCGAGGGTCCATGGGACCTTGCCGGGCGTGTGGGAGTGCGGGGCCCCGCTCGGGCCGAGCCTAAACTGTGCCGCCTTCTCCCTTGCAGTCTCCCGCTTCATGGCGCCGTCCTCGGGCATGAACATGGGCGGCATGGGCAGCCTCGGCTCCCTGGGCGACGTGAGCAAGAGCATGGCCCCGCTCCAGAGCACGCCGCGGAGGAAACGGAGAGTCCTTTTTTCCCAGGCCCAGGTTTACGAGCTGGAGAGACGTTTCAAGCAGCAGAAATACCTCTCTGCCCCGGAGAGGGAACATTTAGCCAGCATGATACATCTCACTCCGACTCAGGTCAAAATCTGGTTCCAGAACCACCGCTACAAGATGAAACGCCAAGCCAAAGACAAGGCTGCGCAGCAGCAGATGCAACAGGAGAACGGCTCTTGCCAGCAGCAGCAGTCTCCCAGAAGGGTGGCGGTGCCAGTGCTTGTAAAGGATGGTAAGCCCTGCCAAGCAGGCTCCAACACACCCACAGCAGCTATCCAGAGCCATCAGCAGCAGGCAGCTACAACCATCACAGTGGCTACCAATGGCAACAGCCTCGGACAGCATCAGAGCCACCAGACAAACAGTGCGGGGCAGTCTCCAGACATGGGACAGCACTCGACCAGCCCTTCCTCTCTGCAGAGCCAAGTCTCCAGTTTGTCTCATCTAAACTCTTCTACTTCTGACTATGGCACTGCCATGTCTTGCTCCACCTTACTATACGGTAGGACCTGGTGAAAGGATTAAACAAAGCAAAGGAAAAAAAAAAGAAAAAAAGAAAAAATGAAAAAAAGAGCAAATTTTCCCAGTCACACAAACCTCAGTCCTGTCCAAACTACTGGGTGTTTTTCTTTTCTTTTCTTTTTTCTTTTTTTTTTATCCCCCCCTCCCATTTTACTGAGTGATTGTCTGAGGACCTCTAAGTGAGAAAGAGACTTTTTTTATTATTTGGTTTCGTTGTTAGTCTTAATAGTTTTGGGTATTTCTTTTGTCTTTTATTTCCCCCCCAAGTTTGTTGTATGGGGTGTTAAAAAACATTCTGACTAATAATCACGGAGCAGTCTGCAGAAAGGGGACCACCATTAGGCATGGTCCGAAGGCTTGGATTTCAGATGTACACTTCGCCAGCGTCTAGGACTTGCATGTAAATATAGAGATTGGGGGGTGGGGGTGGGGGTGGTGTTTTTCCCCCAAAACACGCATTCGCGTTACCTAGACACAAGAAGCAGCTTCCCCTCTCCCCCGATCTCCTCTCCCAGCCCGTCGCCAGGTCCAGCGGACGGAGACGTGGAGTCATCAAAGGCTTGGCTTTTATTTTCCTCCTTACGTTTGATGTGAACCTGTAGCTGTATAATGCTGTCAAAAGTTGGACTAAACCCATAGTTTTTAGTAGCTTGTATATTTTGTTGTAAAAAGAAAAAAATACAATCAACCAAACCAACCCCCACCTTTTTTATGGACACTAATCGCCCTGTCGTAAATCCCCTGGCAGTTTGTTATTTGCGCACACCGCCTTTTCCTGTTGTAACTTATGTAGATATTTGGCTTAAATATAGTTCCTAAGAAGCTTCTAATAAATTATACACATTACGGATATTTTTTTTTTTTTTTCATTTCTCTTTGGTTGCCCCTCCCTTCCCTGCATCTCTTTTTTTTTTCTTTCTTTCTTCCTTTTTTTTTTTTCCTTGGTGGAGAAACAATCCGGGATGCTGCCACATCCTGAAAGGCCCCCGCCTCTCCCAGGGCTCGGACCCTGTCCTCAAAGGGGAGTTGCGCCTGGGAGTTAACGGGATATGGGATCAGTCAGCGTGCAGAAGTGACAAGAAAACGCGTGGGATTGACAACAAACTCGAGAGCGAAGTCTAAATTCAGTAGCCCAATTAGTGGGGGCGGGGGGTACCACAGAGACTTTTTGCTACAGAAAGCAAAGTACTCCGGGAGTAGAAACTGAAATGCCAAAAGCATGGAGGAGAAAAATGTAAAAGTCTAACGTCACTAGAAACATAATAACGAAGACTCTGCCTACAGAATAGAACATCCGATCGATTGTTCAGTTTTAACACCTCGTAAAAAAAATTAATTTCTACCAAGGTTTCCTATGTACTTGTATTTTAAGGGAAGTACAATCACCTTATTTATAATCAAAATAAAAATATAGTTTATTGTGTACACAGATAGTTTGGATTAACTGTATTTAATTTTATGCATCGTGTCCCTACCTCTGCAAGCACACCCGCACTCACACGACCACGCAGTTTCTCCTGCGCAAGTCCACCTCCTTACCCAGGCGAGAGGTCAGCGGCAGACTACATCTCAGTTTAACGCAGATGGTTTGAGGTTGTTGTTTTTCTTCTGTAGCGATTTGGGAAGCTTCTAACGAAGAGAAAATGCATGTATGCGCACGCGTGTGAGTGCACGCGTGTGTGCGTGGATGCGCGGGGTGCGCGCCCGGCTGAGATAGCGAGTGGCGCTTAGCGGGAAGGCAGATATAGGTAATTCAAGGCAATTAGGTATTAACTTTGTTGTAAATATATAAAGCGTATCAAATTAAGCAGCTCGTATCAGACAAGCCTGAAACACACACAATTTGTTTCTTGGGTCCCAAATGTCCGCGTTGTGAGTTTAACAAAATAAGAAATCCCCATGCTAAGATACCTCGTAATGTTTTTTTTTTCCCTTCGCATCTGCTGCTGGGTTTCGTTTTTTTTTTTGTTTGTTTGTTTGTTTGTGGGGTTTTTTTGTGGTTTTTTTTTTTTGTTGTTTTTTTTTTTTTTTCTCCAGATCCCTTCAAACCACGGAAGCGAATCGTAGTCATTGAAAGATCTCTGAATTACAGAGGTATTATGAAATGCTAATATTTTGGAAGAGAAAGAAAACAGCTTACTCGGGATGGAAACAACCCAACCTCCAGTTTAAGTAGCAGCTTTCGAAAGCTCCAGTCTTTTATTTATACAAGATAGTCGGTGTTACGTGGACACCAAATGCTAGTTTGGATGGAGAATAAGGAAAAAGGACAGAAATAAAGAGAGAGAGAGGGAAAAAGACTATCGTATCCTTTCAGCCCCCCTCCCCCTCCTTATTTCTAACTGGAGAACATCACGTGGGTCAACGGGAATTTCAAGACCTTTCATTCTTTATATTATACCCTACTTTATACAGTGACATTCTCAACTAACCGAAAGAATATTCCTTATTTTTATTTTCTTTCTTTACGGAGAATATTAATCTCAGAGCTATATTATTATGTTAAGCATGGCGGGGCAGGGTGGGGATGGGGTGGGGGGACATCTGGAGCTTAGTGCTGTTATTTCTGATAAAAGAAGAAGGTGTTGGGAATTCCTGGTACGTGGCACAGTGCTGCCAGTTTCCGTGAAAGGAGTGGGAGAAGGGTTAACTCTAAAGAAATTTAGAATTAGACTTAGTGTCTCCCAGGGTTAATATACAAGACTGAAGGGGAAAGTGCTGTGGTTAAGTCGACATTTCCCCTTCAAATGTGATTAATGTCTGCAGCCTTTCAAACAGAGGGACGTTTAAAAGTGAGGGGCTTTAATATGGCCGAGAAATACTAGTATTCCTCCCCCTCAATATTGGAGTTAGCATTTTCGACAGAAATCCAGCCAGTGACTTTTCGTTATAGACTTCGAGGGAAATAAATGAATTTTATTGTGTCTCGACAACCTCATAAACACATATTCGGTGGTGGGTGTAATTACTGTAATGGATTATTATGTACACTTGACTTATCTTTCTTAAACTAGATTTAGTTTCGATTAAATAAACTCGTTTCCACTTTGTCTGATGTCGGCTTAGTTTAAAGTCTGTTTACTTGTTCCACAGAAAGGTGAATTCATCTCTTTATTAAGCACTAGAGACCGAGCAAACACAGTTAAAGCTGTATTTACATATCAATCAGGAGAAATGCAAACAAACTGCTCTTTAACAATTTTATAGAGGTATTTTATGACACTGTGTTATTGCCTTTTATCATAAATCTATTTATATAAACCAGTTATGTCTTGACTGGGATGGAGATATTTGGGGGGCAAATACATTTTAATCTCCTGTCTCCCTCGAGAACACTCACGAGAACTTAGTAATTGTATAGCTTTTCTAAATTAAAATATGTGCCTCCGTCTAAACGCCTGCTTCTTCCAATACACTGATTTTCAGTTTCCCGGTAATCAATGCAGAACTTGGATAATGGGATGGCGAAGGAGGAAGGGCGGGGGGGCAGCAAGATTCAAATCTGAAATGATGGAAGAAATGCACGTTTCCCAATATAACAGCTCCTTTAACGACGTACGACCGTGGGCACCCCGTATTTTGAGAGATCAAGAGATCTAGTGAAGAATGGCTATTCCCTTACACACCCCCACACCCTGGCACTGCCTGTAAATGTAGGAGAATCGCGGAGAGCATTTCTTCCTGCTGTAAACAGGAGTTCATGCTTGAGTGCCATGAAGTGTGCATGTAGTGGCACAGCGGGCTGTGGAAAAAAAAAACCACACACAACCCAAGGAAAAAAAACCCATCATCACCACTACCACCGCCACGACAACAGCAACAATAGCAAAAGACTTCTTCATATTTGCTCTTTGATATCAAAATAGGTTGTGGGGTGGGTTGTAGGCTTTTTGTTTTTGTTGTTGTTTGTTTCACAGCAGCCTGTTAGCAACAGGGATGCTTGGAAGGGAAAGACTCGGTGGAGGCTGCGGTGTTGGGCCCTGCTCCGGGCGCTACTTCTCCCCCGGCAGCCGGGCTAATGGTGCAGCGCGGAGTTGTTACCATACCTACCAGGGGAAAGAAAAAGAGATGGGGAGCTGATCTAAAAGTATATTGCCTGTATCTCGGTGCAGGGCCCTGAGACAGTGCTCAAAGTGCAGGTCCCAAAGAATGTAATCTGAGACAGCTCTGAGATGGCACCAAGAGAAGTTGCCACGGTGGGGGAAGAAGTATTTTAGGAGTTTTGT
Organism: Tapera naevia; assembly: GCA_033556795.1. Lineage (NCBI taxonomy): Eukaryota > Metazoa > Chordata > Aves > Cuculiformes > Neomorphidae > Tapera > Tapera naevia. The sequence continues at coordinate 13,372,557 of JAUMJJ010000023.1, read as the reverse complement.
GGCGGAGGGCAGGTAGAGGGGCCTCGCTGGGAGGGCAGCCCCGGTCCAACTTGTCGCGACGGCTGTTTTTACAAAGGGGATCTAGAGGAAAAGACTGAGCGACTTCTGAAGAATATCAGTCCTTTCATGGCCGTGTCGGCAGCAAAGCTGAGAAATATTTTTTTTTTCTGTCTGATCCGCTGTTCTTCTCATGATCCCCTTCGGGGTGGTGGTGGGGAACCCTCCAAACCCTAAGTAAATGGTAATATTGTTTATATGTATCAAACGTGTACAGAGACCTGACACAGTACGGCTGTTCGTATGAGGTAGGGGATGGCAAAGTGATGAATAATATGAAACGATTTTTTCCTTTCCCCCCCCCCCTCTCTGGCTCAAGCACATTAGGGAGCAGGTAAGGTCGAACTTTTCTATATCCTATGTCTTTTTTTCAAAGGCTTCTGGTCAGCTATAGAAATAAGATGCTGAATAAGATGTACTGATTGAAAGAGAAACTGAATTTTGTTTTAATGCTTAGAACAATTTATGCAGAAAAATTTCTTTGGAAAATAGAGACGAAAACGTTAACTAGGACATTTAGTCTTCGAGGTACAGATTTTTGTTGGGGGAAGGGGAAGAAGGAAAGCAGTATTTTTTTGTTACAATGACACAGAGACTGAGAAGCAAAGACATTTACAAACCGTATAATACATCACTTAAGAGGGATATTATGAATCCACTGTCCTTCGTCGGCCTACAGAATTGGCGAAAAATTAAAACTGTTTATTCTAAAAATAATTTCTAAGTGACTAACGATACTTAGGTCTGTTTTTACTGGCTAGATCTATATACCTCACTAACGACTAAACCTGAATGTGACGGCTGATGTTTTCTATTTCTCAAACACAGTGGAACTTTCCGAATGATTTTAGATTAGTTTGTATGTTGTGTTTTTTTAGCAAGTGGATTTACATACCTGAATTTAGTAAACGTATACAACTTATTACATTTATTCGATGAGAACTCCCATGTTACTCTGTAGCGCGTCATAAATAATCAAAGTGTAGAAAAAAATAATAAAACGCATGTACACTTGAAGTTCAGGGTTATTTTGGGATGTGTGTGTTTGTTTGCTGCTGTGTTTGATTGTTTGTTGGTTTTTTTTTAATAAAAGAATAGTTGCAATGCTTAGAAAACTAAGCAAGGTATGAGATCTTCACTTCCTTCTGTTCTGGTGGATTTCACCAGAGCCCTTCGTCTCGGTCGGGTAAATTTGGGCAAGTAATAACATGATAGAAGGCGACATTACAGACACCTGGGATCTTGGAGGGATCAGACATTTTTTTGCTTCATATCAAAGATGTTGCTGAAGTGGCTGAGTTCATTTCAGTGTGTTATTGACCTAATAATGTGACACTAGGACACGATTCTTTCGGAGTTTCTCTTTGTGCTTTTGTCCCTAAAACTTATTGTTGCCGGTGCTTCTGTTTCTATGAGAGGCTTTTAAAAATAGTATCTTTTTCTTGAGCATCTTCTCTGGACTTTTGCTCTTAATCTGCCAGAAACGCGTTGTTGCTGCTGCGAAATGGAGAGCCCGAAACTCCCCGTCCCCTGCACCTTTCTCTGCATTAGATCACCGCAGAGGGAAAAAGTAAGTGGAAGACCTATGTGGAGCGTGTAGTTTGTATATATGCGTCTATCTACAAACTGTCCCTGTAGACGTGTGTAGGAGTTGATGTGCTCGGCAGTAGCTATGAGGTCTGTGGAGCAAAGGCGGACAGGAATAGGAAAGCTCTTACTTTGAAAGAAGCATTGCCCGCTGGCCTGTGCCTCCGCTCACTCTTTATATTACATTGAGGAAATCCTCCCGCGGTTTGCGCCTTTGCCTACCCGAGGCAGCCCTGGCGGGACGGAAGCGGGGAGCCGGTCCCGCAGCGCAGCCTAGCCGAGCACCCTGCGAGAAGCGCCAGGGACCCCAGCGGGGCACCCGCTGCGCTGTCCCTCTGCCCCTGTCGCCTGCCATTCCCAACCTCCCCGGCCAAAGTTGCCACTGGTGCTCTTGTGTTGCTTTTCCGTCGAGGTGAGCGGGCCTGATCCTGCCCTTTGCCAGCGGGGCCGAGGCCGCGGAGTCTTTTGCAAGCAGCTCCCTCAGCTCCGGGTGTAGAGAGCAGCCGAGCAAAGTTCCCCGCCCGCGGGCTACAGGTGACCGAGGGCAGAGGCTGTCTCCCTTATAATTTTTTAGACGCCAGCTAAGGCAGCCCTCTGCCTACGCTGCCAGTCTGCAGGTGCTCCCGGGCAGATCTAGCTGTGCGCACCCACCGCCTCTCCCTTCCGTGGCAGACGGGACGATGCCCAGGCGGGAGGGCTGCAAACCGCCCGGCCAGGAACCCCTTTGACTTTCGTCCAAACGCTGCTCCCAGTCAACCCTGACAAGGTGTTGACTGCCTATGGCGCCTTGCCATGGCTAGGGCGAGAGGCATGAGGCTCGAGGAGCCGGTACTGCCCCGTCCCTGCAGCACACAACACACTTGCCTAGCGGGGTAAAGGCAGGGAATGCGTGGCACCTCCTCAGTTTCCCAAAAATCACCGAGGACGGGATGCGACCGGATGAATTTGCGTCTTCGCAAAGGTACGGTGCAAGTGCGGGGAAGGACGGAGGACAGGTCCCAGCACTGGCATCTTCTGCGATGTCAGTTCTCCCGTGCAGCCAACTTTCGCGGAAGCCGGCTGGGGGCTACTGACCCACCGATCCCCTCGCCGCGCCCGTCGAAGCGGCGGCCCCGGCCCCTGTCCGCCCGACCAACCCGGCCGCGGGGGCACCCCGAGCTCCGCCGGGCACGCAGGATCGGGCACCCTCACGCCCTCTCAGCTCGAGTTTCGTTTGTTGGTTTAAGTGCGGGGAAAGCAACCCCTGAGAAAGCACCTGAAAAAAGTTTAGGCGTTGTCGCCCTGAACAGCGGTAGGGGGTGGGAGCGGGGCCGCCCGGGCCGGAGCTTCTCCCCTCAGGGCGCGGCGGGGGGACCCCGCTTCCTGCCCCCCGCTTCTCTCTCCCCCGGACGCGGAGGGCTGCCCGGTGCAGATCCCGCTTTTCTCTTCTCGCTTTTTAATTATCCTTCTCTATTTGAATGGATTATTCTTTGGAAGATATGACAGGGTTTAAATCTCTCATTACATATCAATAGACGGAACCTTTGCACAGAGGTTGTCCGCATTGTTTGGTGTGCGAGCAATAGCTGTTGCTCCCTGGCTCTGGCTTTTCCATGGACACACACACACATACACAGGCTGACTGTCTTTAAATAGTGACTGGTGAAGCAGAACCCAGGCGTGGGAACCGTGTTGCGCCGTGGGGCTAGGGAGGGTGCTAGTGGATTGCGTGTTTTGTGCCCAGTGTCACGAGGAGGCTGTGCGTGGCGGTGGTGGGTCGCTGGGGCACGCCGTGCTTGTGGGGCAGCGCCGTGGGGAGGGCCAGTGTGTCATTGTCATGGGAGCCCGGGCACGCTGTGGGCTGCGCACTGAGTAAGCCCCGCGGTGGTAGCTGAAGGTGCACGGGCTGGGGTGTAACTGGGGAGTGTGTGTGTGTGTGCAACGGGAAGGGGGTGTTTGTATGTCAGTGCACCACCCTTCCACAATGGCAGCCTAATTATCTAGCTGAAACATTCTCAGATTGCAAAAAGTTGGAAAATACATCGACCTCCCCGAGATGAGAAGGAGCCAGTTTCAGGGCTGGGCAACCGTCATGCTTTTTTTTTTTTCAATACATTTTAAACAAGAGGATCTAGCGAGTGATTCCGATTCAATACACATAATCAGTTTGGAAGTCCTATTTCCATTTGAAAACAGGCCTATTTGCAATCATGAGGGCCGGACATACTGGAAGATACAGGACGCATTCAGAGTAGGTGGTAGGTGAGGGAATGTACAAACGAGCACCAAATATTTTCTATGCGCTGCAGACCTTTTACACGATGCTTTAATCACGATGTATTTTTAATCTAATATTCTCTATGAAAATATGACTTAATTGCTTTAGAAAGCAAGGTTTTGACCTACAGCGAGACTCCCCGTTGGGGGAAAAAAAAACCAACAACCAAGAAAAGAATGCTGATTGGAAAAGCTTGTTGATTGTCTTATCAGTTTCTTAGGGTTAACAGTCTTTTAATCAAGAATACACTCGGTGAATGGTTTCAGAGGAAACAGTGACTTGTTTTTTGAAGTAAAGTCCCGAGAAAGGACAGTTGCACCGGAGTATAAAGAGGAGCCAGCGCCCGCCAAGCCCAGAGCCCGGCAGCAAAGCCAGCGCCATCCATCGGGGCTCCACGTGATCCGGTGCCCCGAGCCCCACGTCCTGTTCTACTTGAAGGAGTGGGGAAAGGATTCACAAAAGCTAGACCGCAGAGGCTGGGGGGTGATTTGGCCCCGGGGTGGCAGACCTCCCCTCTCGCCTCGCCCCCCGTGGCAATCTCTGCTCTAAGCAAGCACTGCACTTCTCCGCCTCCACTTACTCCGGAGTATTTTTCTTAATCCTCAAGTGCCCGAAGCCAAGAGAAAGCGAGGAGGCCTGTGTGTCCTCCATCGTAATCATTCTGCAGTAGAAGAGCGGGCTGGAAAGTTGAGGCTCACCTGCGGGTAACCAATAGCGAAATAAAGTCTCTCCCAGCCCCACACATTAATTGGCATTTCCAATTTCCCTCATTTACTTGTTTATGTGACTGCGTGCTGCTCTGGGAGAGCACTGGGGCTGCAGGCAGCGTCCCGGTCCCAGCCCTCCGCCGCTTGCTGCTTGGATTTTGGAAGCAGGCAATTGTTTCTTGCAGCTAAATACCATGGCCCTTCCCAGGGACAGCAGCCCTGCTTTTCCTGGTTCGCACCCTCCGCGCACTGTTTTATTCTTTTCCACTTCAAAGGGTCAAATCAGCTCCCAGGAAGGTAGAGGGTGTGTGAGTAAATAAATAAGTATTTGAATAAATGCGGCAATGCCAGAGAAAGCTGAATTAGACTTATAAGAGGTACAAACTTTTACTACGGACTTGCAAACGCACGCACACCGACGAAGATGACAGGCAGGTTTGTGAAGAGCCCGGTCCTTCCTGTCATCATCTGGGGGGCTTCGGTCCGGCTCCGAGGGTCTCTGATGCTCCCCCAGCCCTTTTCTCTCCTGTCCCCGTGGCTGGCAGCACCCTTCTCAACACCCTCCCGCCGCCGGCAAGTCTCCCTTTCCCCGGCAAGTAAGAAAGAGCCGTGAAATTTGTCTCCATTGGGATTTCAAACTTGCTCCCCCCCGGCTGCCAAGAAAGGACCCTGCATTCGCTAATTAGGTTTGAGCTCTAATTATGTCTCGGGACAGAGGGCCTGGTAAGGGGCCGGGTGCAGGAGGGCCCCAGAGGCCGCGCTCCGTGCTTTGAAGGGTTTCCCCCGCCCCAGCTCGGGGTATCACAGCGACAAACTTGCTCTGTTCCTCATGTTCCCCCTAAAAACAAGTCGGCAGAGATCGCTCGTAGGACCCTTCCCATGTCCAGCCGGGCGCCGGGGACACGGAGTTTCTCCCGAAGCAGATTTGTTGTGGCAGCGGGAGCGGCATTACACCTTCCAGATGGTAGTAGGAAATGAGCTTTGCCAGCTGGAGGGCGACGGCTGTGAGATCTCCCGCCCCGCCGGTGTCCCGGAGCAGCCCGTATAGCTCAGTGAGGGATGATGCCCTCGCTGGACAGGAGGGTTTCGAGGTCATCGCTGTTTCTGGGGGAGACCATCTCTCCTCCAGCCCCATGCCCACTGCAGACTATTCCAAATGCCCCCACGAAAATGACGGGGTGCGGAGGTTGGCATGGGATCGAAAAGGGAGGAGTAAAGGGCACTTGTTCGATTAGGAAAAGTTATTTCCCAGCTCAGAAACCAATAGTTTTATTCACCCGAGTTGTCCCAAGGAAAGCTATGTGATAAGCACAGAGAAAAAGGAGAAGTTTTTGGCCCCATGTGTTTTTCTCGTCTCCTTCAAGCCACGCCGGTTTGTTCTTAAATTCACCTCGCTGAATCGTGCCTGATTTCTCACCTCTTGATAAAAACATCCCAGGGCTCCCAGCAGAATAAGGAAAGAATTCCGATCCGATTTCCTTTTTACACAATTCCAAAAGAACAGCATATTTATTTGGCGTGGGTCACAGAAATACGAAGATACATTACCTGACAGTTGTAGGGGCTCAAATCTTTAACCGTATCGGTATCACAGCCCCGAAATAGAAACAGTGATGTCACCCTCAGGAGCATCATCTGTTCTCCTCAAAAGTCTCTGGTTTCCCTTGTCATTTAAGAACATCCCCCACCTCCCCTGCCGCCGCACTTTGTCTCCTCCGATGTATATTACACTCCAAGAAAACTTGCAGTCCATCAACAAGTCACCCGCTTATTTTATTATCAATGATTTTCAAGGGAGAAATAGCTGTTAGGCAGGCAATATTAACCCAATCTTCCCTATCCAAGTGGGAAACCGCAGAGCTGCGACCTCATTTACTTACTATACCGTGCTACAGGCTGCGCACCCTGAGCTTCCCTGGGCGAAAGGCGAACGTTTTGCGAACAAGCGTGACCTAAAAATTAGTGATGTTTCAGATGTGTGCGTATTCCCCGTGTTAACACAGAGCATTATATACACATGTATGTTAAGGCGTGCGTTGATGTGTGTTTGCATGTAAGGGTGTTCGTGTAGAAAAGTGATTACTTTCGTGTGAATTCGAATTATTCAAATATACAGAAGAGAACCTTACTAAATCAGGGTGAGATTTGCCGGGAGACCGAGGCAATTCAGTGACAGAAGAGAGAGGGAGAAAAAAAAAAGATATTAACTCATTAAAACAAAACTTAGGAGAGGAGAGTATCCCGGGAATGGCTGCCTGTTTCTGTGTATCGTTTGCCAATAAGCAATCGGACTTTTTATTCCTCTTTATTTAGATATTCTTTTGATTTAAATATTCACTCTGGACACTGGTCAAACTACCGATGGGATGGAGGCATTTCGAGGTATTTTGACAAGAAACCAATCGGTGTTCTCAGGTCTTTGCAGGCGTTTTAAAATGAAGGATCCTGAAAGAAAAAAAAAAGTGAAACGGCACCTGTCCAAATTACTAGCAATTAAAAAAAGAATCTGTTGCTAATATCTTAGAGAACAAAGGCATGAATATTTACTCAATAAATAGAAAGTAAATACAAAACAACTTTAGGAATAAAAAAGCAGATGATGGATTTTTTTATTAAATATTTCACATACAAATAAAATTATACCTTTTATACGTACTTGTCCTTAACCTTTAAAAGCATCTGCTGTAAACACAAGATCCGTACTTTCTCTAATAGATTTTACTAGGAGATGGTGACAGAGAACTGATTTCTTTTCTATTAGGCTTTAGTACATCTTTGTTGAGGCCTGCAGAATGACCAGGGATTAGATTTGCATCTCTTAGACTCCCTGTGTGGTCTTTGTAAGAAGCTTGTAACTGTTAAAAATGACTTGTTAGGAAGCGTGTGGGCTCTCATCTCTTTGCTTTTGACAGAATGATTGTGAAATTCAGATTGTTCTTATAGGCTTTAGCCTGCAGATTCCACCTGAACCTTAAGCAATTAGAGCCTAATCTCAGTGCAATCATATTTGAGTTAGGATTTGTTGCACTTTGTTTACTTCAATTAAAAAGCTACCTAATATTTCGGAGCAGTTTTAAAGTGATATTCTCGAGGCATTAACGATTCTTTTTCAAACTCTGAACGTTCTCCTCATCGCCCCATCGCCCGGCGGCGTGGAGTGCAAAGCACTCTTCGGGTTCCACGGGTGGAACTGAAAAGGAAACAGCAGGGAAGGAAAAACAAGCTGAAATTCCTTGCGATGCGGAGGGGAGAAAGTATTGGCTGCAACCCCTTCTCTCTCGGGCAGGCAGGACGAGCCCCCCCGGTCGGACCCCCTCTGCTTACGAGCGGGCAAATCGCGAGGCGGGGGGGCGAACCATCCCCCAGGAAAGGTCCCAGCCTTCATTGATGCTGAAGTATTTGCGGCGGCGGTTGCTGGCGTTCGCGGGAGCGGGACGGGTTTGTTCCTGACTTGAGGCTCCAGCTGCCCACCTCCCGCCCTGCGGCCCGCCCGCTGTGGCACTTACACCACCGGGCGGCTTCAACGCACCCCTGATGTAACACAGCTCCCCAAACAACCCACCCCAGAACAGCCCACCTAACCACACCACCTGCCTGCAGTGGCCCGATACTTTTGAATATGAGATGTAAAAAGGACAAGAAGTTTCTATTTGTGCTCAGTTTCATGTGGTCAGCCTAAGAAGAATGCTTTTTACTACTGACAGTCACGTAATTATGGTTTTCAAGTGCCATACTCTCACATCGGAACTATTTTATTTAAAGTGAAACGTTTCGTTTATTTTTTTCCTTTTTTTTCTTTTATTTTTTTTTTCTTCTAGTCATTAGCATTTTCCAGAAAGTCTTTACCAAGTCTCTGTGAATCAAATCTGAAACTTTCCAAAATGCTTTAAAATTCGTGGTCATTCTGTGAGAAATCTGGGGACATTTTTTTCTCTCCCCTGGGAGATATTTGCCACTGTTATTCTGTCTTAAGACGGTGTGGGCCAGATCCTGTTCCTACTGAAGTTATGATGCGAGACCTCCTCCGGCTCTCAGCAGAATAGGATCAAGCTCTTCCATGCTAATAGAGGTTTAACAGCATCAGCACATGGCCAACAACCACCATTATAACCTTGACCCGGTCAGGTACAATGATATTACTACTCCTAAAGTTATCCTGCTTTTCCTTGGTGACAGCAAGCAGCACTTTATCACCTCTCACAACCCACAATAACCCACAGGTAGTGATACCAATAACCCACTGCTCTTTTGTCATTCTTTTCCCTCAGAAGCCTACTCTAATAACAGTAAAAGAAAAAAGAATATGGTCTGCCCCTTCAGCCCATACTGCTCAGAACATTGCAGCCTGGCAGTGACTGCTGAAGTAAAAATCATGTTTTTAAAAGTCAATTAGTTGCCCTCTGAGCAGTCCCTGTCCTGATGCTGAGTGCGGAATTGAGCGCTGGAGCGCAACATCAAGAGCTCCAGTGTGTATTTTGCTCCACAACTTCATTGCTAGGCTTGCTCCATTTGACCTGAAAACTTCCTTATAGGGAGTGTTGTAGTAGTCTTGCATTATCACTGTAAAAACTTTGTTAAAGGCTGTAAAACGGATACGAGCTAGAGTTTTGTTGTTTGTGTTTTTTTTACAGAAACGACAGCCTTACAGCAGTCTTGCAGGATTATTCTTACACCTCAGATTTTCACTCCTTCCTTAGACCTGCAATATTTTACAGTTTGTCTTTTACTTTCAGTTCATAATCACAGACATATTTATCCCTTATAAAACTTGAGGTTTAACACGATATGTCTATATTTCTGTAAAACAAAGTGATCTTCAGACCTTTCCTATCACAATGTGGAGATACATTCACCAAATAATTGTTGCTCTAAGAAAATAAACTCATTGCTCTAAGAAAATAAAAAAGTAAAACTCAAGGATACTGTCTGCAGAATGTATGATATACCAAATCAAACGATTTGACTATTAAGAAAATTATTCTTTTCTAATAGTCTTAGACAGGCAAATATGTTCTCTTCCTGCAGTCAGAAATAAGGGGCAATTTTTCTTGCCTTAAAAGACTGTTTAACAGATGAAAGCAATCCAGTTCACAACTTAATGCGTTCAAAATATGTTCAAAGCTTGAACAGGGCTGAATGAGTGATGGAATGACAAGATTTCTGGGGGTACTAGAGTAAGGCAGTATCTCTGCTGCCCCTCCTCTTTCCCCTGCAGTGCCTGTGATTGTGTGTATGTAGGATGTTCACAGAAAATAGAAGACAGCAATAGCTGAGCAAAAAGCAAAGCTAATATAGCAAAGGTTCTACTCTGAAAAAATAAATGTACAGTAGTATTCTGTAGACAGAACTAAGGACTAGAGAAGCATTAAAGGAGAGAGTAAAGCTTGTAGGTAGAGCTGATACTTTTCTCAATATACTAGTAAACCCCTGCATGTAATGAACAATGCTTATTAGACAGGCCAAAAAATGAGAAAAACAAGCATGTTTTTTCTTCCATTGTCTCATGCAAGATTAGGATGATGGGAGGAGCTGCCCTAAGAACGGAAAGCAAGCATGAAGAAACAAGATGGAGCAATGATAACATGTGCAAAGCTCTGCAAAAACCACGTGGAAGAATGATGATCCTGTTCTCCAATGATTCTTCACTCTGTCCTTACTAGAAACAGGAGGCAGCTGATCAGACTGCATGCAAATAATAGACAGTTCAGAGTCTACTTGGATTATTTTGGCAGTCCATTGTCACCAAGGAGAGACAGGTTTTCCCACACAGTAAGTAACGAGATCTGTTGAAAAATTTGAGTTAGAGCTTCCAAACATCCAGAAATGGCCTTGCTTTGCTTATGCTGATGTTAATGGAAAAGCTTTCTTGGTTTCTAAAGAAGCAATTATGTCACTTTTCTAGTGAGCATTTTAGGGGAATCTCAGAAGTGAGAACAGATTTGACTGCTGCAGGAGTCAGCAAGGGCCAGTCTCAGACACCCTCCATAAAACTGCACACATAAAACTGCACACACTAAAAACAAAACATGGAGTTTTGTTTTTAGTGTGACTCTGAAGTCCACTGTGTTCAGTAAAGAATCTGAAGTATGAGTGCTATTGCGTTTTTCTCGTTTGGGCTATTGCCACTTGGACAGATCTGCTGATACAGAGTATTGAATCATAGAATCCTCCAGTTAGAAAAGACCTCTGAGATTATCGAGTCCAACTGCACCCCTCATCCACTAAGCCATGCCCCTTAAACACTCATCTATCCTTTTTTAAAAACCTCCAGGGATGATGACTCAACCACCTCCCTGGGCAGCCTCTTCCAGTGCCTGACCCAGTCAGGTCCGACTAGTGCTGGCTTATATATTCATTGTGCTGGGATTTCTTATGTACCAGTGAGTGATTTGTCTGTAAAAAGGAAGGCCTCAGTGACAATAGCATTTCAGTATTTTTTCCTATTTCTATTATCTAACAAATCAGTTAGGTCAAACCCAAATTTTAAGACTGCTTCACGAGACATAAGCTACAAAACAATCATGTCCTACAGCAATATAAATAATGGAAACACGTTATTTGTAATCCTTGACTTTCCAATATGGAACATTTATTATTGATTGTTTCAAGCTAATGTGTCTAGAGCGATTCAATGAGTGTTTTTCCACATATTTGAGTACAAAAACATGCCTTGGTCACAGCCTGAATTTTGGCAAAGATTGTGAAAGGCAGCTGCCTTTAGAGAGGACAACAGATTTCAAAAATATCTTTGCAGCCACATTCCTTTTGGGTGTCTTGTCTCACCCAGGCAAGCCTAGTTCATAACATCCAGGAAAATGAGCGAATGGTCCAGAGTCTGCTTTGCAAAAAAAGAACTTGCATGATAGTGCATGCTGTTCCCAAAGTTTGGAGAAATAATGAAAGGGAGACAGTATATTGTAGAAGTTCTTTGCTTAAATTCCTTCACTGGCTGAGGTGAGGAAAATTTCTGGCCCTCATTTCCAAAAACCAGGCAAACCCCAGGCTCTAATGAAGGGGTAAGGCCCATGGGGATGTATGAGGATATTTCAGCTTAGACAAAAATGCTTATGCTACTGCAGGTACAGGAAGGAAACAGGGATGGCATGAGCATTCAAAAATTCACAGGTACTAGAACATTATTCGTAAAGCAACGCTTTGGCTTAGAGAAAGCGTTATATAGAAAAGGCAAAGTGAAATCAGACCAGTAGCTCATATACTCAGTATCTTTTGCTCTGACAACAGTACTACTGATTGCTTCTAAAAGAAGGTGCTCAGTGTGGGTGAGTATAGAATAATTGGCTCAGAAGTGAGCTTTCTGAATCATGTGTGGTAGCTTTCTGAAGTTGATTACTTCTTGGACTTTCCCAGGGGTATCTTGTGGCAATTGATCACACCATCAATCCGTGACATGATTCATATTTTACTGTGACATTTGGCAGTTCAAGGTCCTTCCTTTTCTGAGCTCTTAAACAGGGCAACATTCTTTTTGGTGTTATATTGAAGTTAGGGTTGCTCTTTCTCACAGTACTTTGTATCTTGGAATCACTTCCACCATGATCTTCCCAAGCAGTTTTTAATCCAACATTTTTTTCCCAGAAGCTACAGAAATGAGGGGAACAGCAGAAGCCACTCGTCTTCCTGGTGACTCAGTAAGCAACACTGTAGGAGTCAAAGATACGTTTTTATCTCCAATTTCCTCATTGATGTTATTGTCTCAGTTTAGAGCATGAGCTATACATCACTATATTGACCAGGACAAATGTTATCCTAAAAAATTAATTCATACTCTGGAGAGAAAAGAACCACAAGTTTTTATGAGTCTTTTCATAGCGTGAAGAACTCATATCTGCTTAATTAATTCACATAGCAATTGGAAACAAAAAATCTGTGACACTATCCGAACTCTTTTCTCTTCCTATGTGATGCTCTTAGGAATGTATTGGTTTTTAATTAATTGCAAATACAACCAGTACCTTCCATTTTGTTCCCTCTCATGCACTCCCTTTCTACCCCAATCCAGATATGACATTTTAGATACATTTATTTAAGGAATATGAGAGGCTTTTCCAGCATATGAAATCAATGAAATGTCTTTTTCCAGTAGCAAAAGGGTTGAGATGACATAGTCACAGTCTACATGTAACTAAGATGTCTTTTTAATTTAGTAGAAAAAAAAGCATGACACCTTACAGCTGAAAGCTTACTGTAGGTGCAAATCTTTAATACTGAAGGCATGACAGTGGCATGATAGATCCTCTACCACTTTAACTCAAAGGTCTGTGTCTTTCTGGAGCACGGACAGAAACCTGATGTAGAAATTACTGGATGACATATGGTAGCCTGCTGTGTGCAGGCAGTAAGACAAGACATACACACTAGTCCTTTCTCATCTCGATTTCTACGGCTCTGAGAAATCCGAGATCAATGCCACTTTGTCCTTGCAAGGACTCATTACCCTTCTGTTGAGAAAGAGTATAAGTAGAGATCGAGAATACTGACAACTGAATTACAAAGTTAACACTGATAACATGAGATATGCATTCATGCTATATCCCACTTGAATTCCATATAGAAAGAAATCTGCAAAGCTTTTACCCTCAGAAAACTCTGAAATAGTGAACAGGAACAGTTTCAGTTGAATACTTCTGTCCCTATTTTAACGCTCAATATACATTGGACACTGCTATTCCATACTTATTCATCCATCATCCATCATATCTGCAAGGTCAACAAGCCAGCGACTCAATTCCCAGCTAGCTCCCTTCCCAGGGCTAGGTATTACTTTCTCATCTCAGTGTATTCTATTGACTAGTCTGTGATTACCAGTTACCTGTTTCAAAGCATGTGAAATCCGGGGGCCTTTCCAATCCCAGGAAGTAAACATGGGTTTCTCAACAAAACAGCCCAAACCTGCCATCACATGAAGGTATTGAACCCCTAATTGCCACTGGAAAGTCCACACTAAAACAAACATAAATCCATAATGCTGGCTATAATTGACGGTTACGAGGGTCTGGCGTTCAGTCCTTAGGTGAGTTTGCTGATGGTCTACTTGGAGAAAGCAGACACATGATGGAAACACAAAATAACTCATCTTTCATAGTCTCTATCCTTTCATAGTCTCTATCCAAGCTAGTCTGGGCTCTTTGGGTATGTGACCCAAGAGGGAGAGGCCTCCAAAGAGCTTGCACCACTTGCCTTTTATTAGACTGACTGCTTCTCTTGCTCATTGCCATAGCTGCCCTGCTTGTTTGCTCCTTACCTAACACTTCTCTGTGGTTTCCAGTCTAATCGTTTCTGCATGGAGAGAGGGAGGGAAAGGGCATAGAAGTCAGCTCTGCTGGCAGTTTATGCTTGTGTACCAGGAACTAACTGGGGCTGAAAAATCTACTTTGGCAGGTTGCTGCAATGAGCCTTTAACAGCACCAATCAAAGGGGTTCTTCAGACCCAACATAGTCAGGGTAAGGAGAAATCCCACTTACTCTGAAACGTGGTTTTCACTTTAGTCTTTTACACTAAGAATCAGACTGTTTTTTCTCATTCAATTCTAGTTTCACATCCAGAACAACATTATTGAAATAAGATTTGAAAGCTACTTTTGGATCTCCTTGCTGCACAACACTACTTCCAATAAGGGGCCTTCTTGGAAAGAGCCACAAGGTATTTTCTAATCAAAAAGGTACGACCTGCCTTCAAGGTGGAACATTGCTAGACACATGTTAATTAAAAAAACATGATTTGGAGACCTGAGATGCTAGATATATGGCTTATATAATACATCTCAATGACCCAGATGATATATTCAAACTGTATGGGAGTCACAATCACATTTTTCAAATGCCTCCAACTCTCAGAATCAAACAAACATAAATCTGACAAGGAAGCCTGAGTTGATGCCTTCAAAAAATATGAAACTGAGCACACCTCCTCTTTCCATTGCAGAGATAATTTCAGTATTAGCTACTTTTTTATTGTCAAAACCTTAAAAGATAATGAGAAGGAGGCAGGATGAGAAGAAGAAGCAGGTAGTAGTAATGGGAACTCAAATGGTTCCATAGAAGGAGAAAGATGGAAAAACAAAGGAAAAGCGTAAAAGCCAGAAAAAAATACAGAGGAGCCAGGAGGATACGGAAGAACTGGAATATAGTGGTTCCCCTGAAGGGTAGCATTCTTCTTTCTGAATATTTAACACCATAGAAAGAGACTTAATGTAAATAGCTGATCCGTCACTTATTTATTAGAAACAGTCTCTATTCTCTTCCTAACCCCTATGGAAACAAGGTGAGATTTCACTGTGTGTTCTGTGGAATGAAAAGGACTGAAAAACTGACCGTGGTCAAAACTGGAATGGTTTGCTACTTTCTCCACAGACTATCACTGTTACACATACAACCTGTGATGTTTCCTACCTTCTGGTACAAATGTGAAGATGATGTGTACATAAAGTGGAGCTTAATCTTCTCACTGTAGTGCCTAAACCCCAGAAACAACCCCAGCCTCAACCAGAAAAAAAGTTAGAGAAGAAACAGGCTCAAGGCTCATCTGGAAGTCTATAGCACGCTCAGGAATGAGAACGCAGCCTGCAAAACTGTGCAGCTAACATCTCAGTCACAAGACCCTCCTTCCTCTCTTTGCTCTCAAATCCCCAGAAGCAGCAGGAGCAGCGTAACAGAAACAAAAGATGTAGTATGCTTTCACTGACCCCAAGCCTGAAGAGGCCTCTCAGCTCCAATTCCACTTTATAGAAGTGTGATTTTATAGGGGTCCGAGAATATGTCACGGTTGCCTGAGGGGCATAACAGAAGATAGAGAGAAAGGATGGGGTAGCAGCTAGGTCCTGCCTACTGTAAGCATGAAACACACACAACATTTCAGCTCAGATCGATTTTTTTTCCACAGCCCAACAGCTGACAGCCTTCACTCTGGTGGTTTATTCTGGAGTTTGCGTGTTTTAGCCAACTATCTGTCCCCTGTCTGTCTCTCCTGTCCCCAGGAAGGTCTGATGCCCCAGTGGGGCACTGACAGCAGGTGAGCAAAAGATATGGCCTCAAAAGGTGTAGATTCCAAGTGGAATAGAGCTACTGTTGCTGACAGGGAACAGGCTCCTATGTGGTGCAGAGCTGAAATGCTCCTGAATTTACAATCTTCAAACAACTTGTTTTAGACTCTCTGATTTTAGACAAGTATCCTGTTCTGACTCTGCTTCTTAGAGGCTGCATGGGTATGAATGAAGAAACGCTGTACAAAAATAACAGGTACTTTTGAAAGAAGGATAAAAGATTTGGAAAGTGACATGAAGAGGCTCTAAATAATTTTGCAGCTAGTCAGATGAGAAATTAGACATCTTTTTCTTATATAGCCAATGTGAAATACCAGTTGTTTTTAATCAAATTGTTTAGAAGCAGTGGCTTGTTTTAATATGAAATAAAATTAACTGCACTGAACTTTCTCTAGATGTTAAAATTTCAGTGGCACCAACTAAAGGCAAATATGTATAAAGGCCTCTTTATGTATTTCACAGATCTTCTCTATTAAAACAATCTGATTTGCACAATAACAAAATGCCTGCTTCTACAGCACTGAAATGGCTTTTCAGTATTCCAGTTTCTAGCGTCCTAAATGTTTTCTCGCCACAGATATACAGAGCTAAATGTAGGATGTATGGGATAACAGCATTTACTTTTGATTCAAAATTAGTTTGCATAAGAGAGAACAGGAAATAAATTACTGGTTTTTGTTTTCTTTTTTTTGTGTCTAGGCTTTCTTCGTCATACACATCTTTAAAAATGTAGCTCTTATTTGGAAATGTGTTGCTAAAATAGCATGTTTGGCCTGTAAACTGTACATATAGAAGTGCACAGCAGTAGAGGAAGCTTATAAAATTATTCTTTATTTTAAAATATGAAAAAAATATCTCCAGTGTATCTACAAAGAACATCTTAAGGGAAAAAAAGAGTTAAAATTGTATGGATATTGAATTAATCTGTTTTAAAGCAAAAATCTCTTGAACAGCAAAATAAAAAGTACTGTGCTGTGTGTTCCTGCTTAGAACTGAGAACAACACTGGAGTATCACAGTTAATTGCCTCCAGTCAACAAGAGATCCTTTACATTTCTCACATTGGTGCTTCATTTTGGCTTTAGAATAAACATCTCCTATGTTTTAGAATAAGCATTTCTTTCATGCACACTCTGCATGAAGAAAATAACTATAAAATATACAGCTTAGTCATTCAAAATACGGAGATATTTCAGACTCTTTCCTGCACCACAGAAGAGAATTTAAATAATTTCCATTAAAACAGTGATAGAACCACTAAACAGTGTGGTTCGTAATCCTATTTGCTGAGCGTTTGGGGTGTGTGTGTTAGTGTATATTCTTAATCATCAAATTATATATATTGCTTTATAAAAGATCTTTCAACCTCTCTGTATTTATTGTAATTTCTGTGTACTTTAGTTATCTGTTATGCAAGAGAACTGTCTGCTCTGTAAAGGTATCATATAAAAATATCCATTTATGCATTATAAGTAATGAAGTGCTAAATTATAATAATTATTCCCATATTAAGTGAATGCACAGCTGAGTTACCTGTATTAAACATCTACACTTTACTCAATACCTTTAAACAGCATTTGATTCTCTCTTCTTGTTGCAACTATTCAACTAATGTTCTGGCCCAGAGGAGGCTACGGAGTTTACTTGTGTAAGCCCAAGGAGAAGCACCATACTTCATGGATTTTACTTATTTAATTTAATTTTTATTGCACAATGTATGTATTTAAAAGGTTAAAACTCTTTGCATCATACGTTTCAAACAGGTATGCAAAAATTACTTTTTTTTACAGTCTCAGAAAGGCACTAAACATCTTTCCATTTTACCTAATAGCTGAGATGAACTCTCTAAAATGCTTTCTTTCCAAAGAAGTGACTGTAACTGCGCTTTTGTGAAGAATGCCAAAGCTTGTCCATGTATTACTATTAGTAAATACATCAGAATATACTATTTGCTTTGAAATGTAGTATTCTAAAAAACCGTATTTATTGTTCACTGTATATATACTTAAAAATACATATTATTTTTGAGGTCAGAAGCAGTGCTTCCAAGCTCAGATGCTTGTTTCTAAACCAGGATAAGTATTAGAGAATATAAAAGACAAAAAAAAAAAATCCTTTGTCTAAAAAGCTCTGCTGAGCAGAACAGCTTCCTTGGGAACTTTCTGAATCTTGACAACAGGTTGGCTCAGACTTTATTTATTATTTGCTCACTGTTTGTTGCTTTTCATGTTTTAACAACAAATAAGTAGTACTAAGACATTTTCTGCCCTTCAGCTGTAAAGGTACCAGACCCAAGCAAAGAGGGGGCACCTTTATTACAAAAGTGAATGGCATTTGGGGATGGGATTAATTAGGAGGAGGGAATGTAACGGGTTCTACTTTAAGAGGCAACTAGCTTGTATTACTAGTTTGTTAAGTTCTGAAAAAAAAAACCACAAACAAACAAACAAAACCGACTCAAACCTCTTGCAACAAACCTGAAAGCAGAATTAAACAAATTTCAAAGACTACTCTTTAGCCTCTCTGAAGTTTTTTTGTATTTAATAAACAACTGGTAAAATAGAGCATATGCCTTCAAATTATTTAATGTTCTTACTACAGGAAATACTCAAAACTGACCAGCAGGACCACTGTGCCATTCATACTCATATTTCAATTAAACACTTGTGAACATGATACTGCTTGCTTGTAAAGACCCCAATGTTCTTAACACTGAGGGCAATTTCATGAGAAGTGGTTTATGAAAAATTATATTGCCGACACTGTTTTTTAGTAAATACAACGTCAGTGCCATAATGCCAATTTTGAATATTAAAGTAGTCGCAGAATTGTCTCTGAACTCATTGTTTATTAAAGCAAATATATCTCAGGGAAAGGTCAAAAAATATTTTAATCCTCTGGATACACAAAGCTGTAAAGTGAAGATGATGTGAAGAGCTGGAAAGATGAGATAAGATTTTGGCTCAAGAGTATACACTGTACAAGCAATTTTTAAAAAGAAATTTCAGTCACATAATTTGTGATCATTCTCAACACACAAAACTGCCTTCTGCTAATGAGGAGAGAATCTGATGCATTTGAAAAAAAATAGAAGCACAGAGCAGTCTATCAAATACTTCTATCTAGAAAAAACTGGTACTTAATTCTGGTCTTCTTAATGCTCCTTGGCTGAAGATCAAAATTCTTATTTGGACAAAACTCTCACAGCTGTCTTTCTCTAGATTTTTGCCTAAGCACAAGTGACAAGAATTTGCCATTTTGTACACCAGTCTGGTTTTCTGCTCTCACAAAAATTTTAAGCCACTGGCCTCAGCTGAATTATTTTTGGTATACATTATTTAATGTGAAAGAGCTGATCCCTTGGATTATACATTTTATTTACATAATGTAAATGTAACTCTAAGTCTTTTCAAGAAATTACGGCTAATGAAGCTTAGGAAATTTATTGATGGACTGGGGAGATCTTTCTGCCCCAATCTTCTCTTTTGTGTATTACTTATTGTAATAGAACCAATAAAAACAACAGAATGGGAAACGAAGTAAAAGAAGGAAACTCAGAGCTGCAGGAAAGCCTATTTTTCCATTAATGGCTAAGCATGCAGGCACAAAGGCACAGAAGACAGCAGCACAGGGACGAAATATTCTATACAGGGTACTACTAGTCAGAGTGAGCCATATGAAATCCTGCTTCATATTAGTATAAAGAAAATTGCTTTTTAAGGTGTGCTGCATAATTATGAAAAGAAGCTGAAGCAAGATAAATTTTAGTGTTACAAATAAACAAACAACAAATGAATGAATGAATGAATGAATGAACATTACATGATAATGTGTTCAGAAAATCTATCTAGTTAGGCCTGATCCTGAAGCCTGTTTTGGGCAAGATCACCTTAAATATGATATTTGGCTGCAAGAACTGCAGGGCTTGGATCCAACATATGTGCCCTGCAATTCTTTAATTAAAAAGACAAATAATATATTTAGCTTTTAACATTTCCTCAAATAAAACAGCTCTTTTGCCATAAAAAACTTTATTTTTCTGGGAGAATCAACTCTTTTCAGATCATGCCTTTTAACTTTGAAGGTCTTAAAAAGATTTCTTATGCAACTTCATGAACAGATGCCTCAATAAAATGGGGAACCAAAGAGAGAGTGATGATAAAATACAGAGTTCGTCTATCTTATTTGTAGTTATTAACAAGACATATATGGAAAGATGCTCCAATCCCCCTTTATTTGGCCAACTAGTTCAATGGAGCTACCTGCATTGATTAGGAAAGCAGAATTTTGGTCAAATATGGGCTCAGCTGGATCTTTAAAAAGAGCACAGAAGGAGAAAAAACTCTAGAGGAGTGTTTCCCCTGGGGAGAGAGTGATTTACTGCCAAAGCAGAAACATAAACATTGAATCTGAAATACACATTACAGAATCAGCTGAAGTCACAGAAGTCCGGGCACACTGTGAAGACCCACTTGTACGCTGCATCTGGTCGGGGAGGGCATCATAGGCATGATACATAGTTTTCTCCCAGACTTGACTGTGGACAAAAAACCCTCTGAAGAACTCTTTTTTCAATCTCTGATGGCTGAGTATCCACCTTAGGCTTTCTTCTTAAATACGGATATACCGAGACGTGCTGCTGTGGAATTCAACAACATTGAGCCCTGACTGTGATTGGGATATGAGGACACATAATTAGCTGTGTTAGAAAACTGACCCTCAGTCTTTCATTAAGATGGAATTTTACCACGTAAAATATGAATGAGTAAAGACATTTTCATCAGGAAATAAAATATCCAAATGATTCTCCTCTGTTGTTATTTTTACATTGCAGTGAGACAATGGTAGTGAAACTCACTTTAGGTGATATCACTTAATTAGGAAAAGCATCCTAATCAGATCCCCCTCCAATTGCAATAACTGTAGGGAGTCAAGTACATTTCTCTATCAAAGTAGCAAGCTGCAGTGAAGTATGGATATTGATATTTTAAATTGTGATACAAAAGCAACAGCAGAGAAGACAGAAACACTATGGAAGCAATCTCATTCTCTCTGTATCCTCCATTTCATGATTGCTTCTAAAAGACATATGCTATAGCGCTTATGAAATTTCTGCACCTCCACTTATTAAAACACTGTCAAGGTCAATACTTTCATAGCTGGGACTCAATGGCTAACAAGTGCCATGGCACCTAGACTGCTCCCACTGATGACTCATATGAGTAACAGAGACCTTCTCAGTTCTTGCATTGTCCTGATATTTCTGTCCATCTGTCCATCTCACATTATGTATGGGAAACCTGGAAGCAGGATTTGGACACAGAGAGGATCTCTTACTGAAAGGTCTGTGGAGTTAGCAGCTATACTGCATGGCACTTCTGTTAGCACAGTATCTTCACATCCTCTGATTCAATGCAGTCCTTTTTTCATGACTGTGTATTAATGGTACAACCTTCTGTATTTATAAGCATGCTTATCTCTACATTTATCCCAAATACTACGAGTGCCTATTAATGATAGCATTCCACACCATTCAATTCTTTGCATAGAAGAAGTAGCTTTGGCTTACAGTGCCTGATACTCTGCCTTCTGCACAGGACTAATGCAACAGCCATGAACACAGGAAATCCCCTTCAATTTCAGAGTAAATCTTAGGGTTTATTTTAGAGAAATGGGTTTTCAGTGAGGCACCTCCTCCCTTTCTACAAGTAGCCATGCATAATAAAAGCCATACAGAATGGGAAGGGAAATAAATACTAAAGTACTACCGATTACATTCAATTAGTTGCATTGCCAACACCAATCATTGAAAAGTTACAAAACAGGCTTTAAAATAACAAATTTTAACATATATGTAGGATCCTGTCTATGCATTTACTAAATTCTAGTGTTTGTTTTTTTCCCCACAGTTTTTCTAAGCAAGCAGCAGTTAGTAACTCCAGGATTACTTTACAAAAAAAAAAAAAATGAAGGCTCATATATTGACTACACAGTGTATGGCAAATTAAAAAAAAGGGTTTTGATAAGGTTCTTCACTGAAGACTCTGACATAAAGCTATCCCAGCATAATAGGGCAGGTTCTCTGCTTAAAGGACAGGAATAAATGTCTAGCTTTTATCATGCTGATGAAAAATATGGAAGTAGGTTACCAGTACATTCTAGTTATCTGTCCAGAATACTCATAAATGACAAGAAAAAGAGGGGTACCATGAGAACAGAAAGACTGGTGCTGATATTAAAGCTCTTAAAAACTAAAACTGATTATGAAAAATCAGAAAGATCTCAAGACATTTAGTAAGTGGCCACTGAAATGGCAGATGAACCTAGTGTCAATGTATGCAAAGTAACAGACCTGAAGAAAACCAGTCCCCTTAAAGTTCTATGTACAAAAAGATGCACTCTAAATTAATCAGCTGTGCAGGAAGGAGATCTTGGCAGGGTTTTTTGTGTAGTCCTCTGAAAATATCATCTCAATGGTCAGTAATGCACATGTACATGATATGTTGAGAATTATTGGAGGGGATAGACTTGAAAACATAAAGTGAATCCAAGTCAATTAATAAATCCATACTGCAGCTACATATTAAATAACAGGCCTACTGTGAACCCACTACAAAGGAATATAGCAAAGATACAATAGATTTAGAAAAAGTCAGAACTAGTTTCTTACCAAGTCCTAGTTTAATACATTAAGACTCTTCACCTTGACCAGGACCTGTAAAGAATGTCATGAAGAAAGTGAATATGGAAGAACTATAGGGTATCCAGTGAAAGGATGAAATAGCAGGTTTAAAAGAATCAAGAAGAAATGTTGTATAATCTTATTGTGGAATCCACTGATGCAGGATTTTGTGGGGCCAGCAGTACAAAGGGGTTAATAAAATAGTAGACAAATTTGCAGAAGGAAACTAGCCACAACATGACCTCAGTGTAAATTTCTGCTCAGGAAATCATTAAGCCGTTGATTTCTTAGGTGTGGAAGTGACACCACAGCAGTACCATGCTGTACTTTTCTATTAGATTCTGAGAGTTTTTTATTGACCATTGTTCAACACTGTATCCTGGATTAACTAGATCTGATTCAACACAGCGCCATTCTCTGATTACATTGACATCAGAATTTTCTGAAAAAAAAGAAAAGCTGGTATTTTTGTGTATCCAGAGAAAAGAGAAATTCAGGGTAAACATAAATATTAGGAGTTTCCTGACAAAATCATGAGATGTGAAAGTGCCCATGTGACAACCTTAAGAATCCATATATAATGTAAAAATTCTCATTGATTTTATTAGACCACTATGCAATTGTTTTATCTTAGATGCTGTGGAATTGGCTGTTTTTCATTGTAGCTCTGCTATGGCTCTACCTAATGATAGAGAATCAAAAGTAACTTTGAAGCAACGGAATGGCCATATCCTAGTTGAAATCATTAATTTCCATCCTTTCTGAAGGATTTGGAAAGAGAAAGGAGCTAACAGGACTACTTTTAAATCACAGTTTGAAAGACTGCAAGGGCACTCAAAGGTAACTTGCACACAGACAAAGGATGATGGGACAGAACAGATGGGCATCCTTCCAAAGCAGAATGGTTCTGTTTCACTGCAAGATCAGTTGAAGGAAAAAGGAAATGGACATACAGACGGAAATTCTACCATTCAGGGAAAAGTTTGTGAGGGCAGAGTACAAAAGGCGAAGTTTTCTGCAGACACACAATGATGAGGTGAAGCAACACCTGTAAAGGTTTGTTATTTTTGTCTACAGCTCCATTAGTCCATGTGTAGAATGGCTGATTTCAAAACCTTCATAAACTTTGTGTTCACTTACTTCAACTGTTACATATACCCAGGAACTGATAAACTGGAGCCTGGAAAGTTGGAGCTTGGGGTACTCACTTTAATGAGAAGCCTGGTAAGCCAAAGCTGTTCTTGCAGGCTTATGGCAGGTGGCCAGCAAGAATCCATTTTTGTAAAGGGATTAAAGACAGAAAACAGATGCCTAGGATACGTGTCAGAGATGACAAGGAAAGAAGCAGTGCTGCAGTTTACTTGGACTAAGGGAAGCTTAAGAGCAAACTGATCCAAAAGGCTAGGACCCAATCATGGAGCATCTAGTGGGATGAACTTTAGTAGGACTGATAGAGTCTGTGAAATAAAGGCTTGAACAGGGGAAAGCAAAAAGCTTTGAGGACTGGAATTTTTATACAGCCTGACAGGCTGCAGTGCTAATCTCCTCTAGCCTATAGACTGAAGAAGAAAATGTAAGCAACTATTGACTATTCCTGGATTCAGTGGCCACCTTGGGTGCCCATGTCCCAAGCTGGGAGAGGGCATCCTCCTCTCTGGCCTCCACTGGTTGTGGATTGACTGTTGCAGAGCAGTCCCTTTGCTCACACCCCCTGTCAGGTTAATGTAAGACAAAAACTCCCTTTGCAGATCCTCTGCTCTACCATAAATTTCACCTTTGTGTAAACAAATACATTTTAATTGCTCTAATGTTAAAAGTGATGTTCTGTAACATGTACACTATGCAAACATTTTCCTTGTAGCATGTACTGAATAACTGATGCTGAATAACTGATGCTTTGAAGTTTTCCATTTAAACAGAAAGATCTACAACTCAATCCAAATTTGTTACAATTTTGCCTCATTTAGAATGACTGAATGTTCTTTTTGTCAGCTTTTCTCACCTTGTACATCTGAAGAATCTTCTGAACAAAGTGATAACCCAAAATATCATTGAATCTTCATTTCTAAACAGACCATAATTTCTACATGTTCATTTAAAAGGGCACCTTAGTTTGGTTCTCTGTTTATTGTAGATCAACATAAACATGTGATGTTTCTGTCATAGTAGAGGTGATCTAGGATGTAAATGAAAGCTGGGTAAAGCAGAAAGCTTCCAAGCATAAAGCCTTGGATTGTCTGTTGTTTTGGCTTTTTTTTTTTCCCAAGTAGTGAGCCTAATCATAGATACTATCTGTACAAATCTCACAGACCTGTACAATGTTAAACTGGAAAATGTTTTTACAAAGTAACATCTCCTAGCTAAAACACATACCTATTCTCATGCTCCTTTTTGCTGTGAGAAACAGATGAAATCATAAATAATATTTTAGATCTACACTAATCTCAGTAAATATATTTCCTGTATTTTATGAAGTTACTAGAAGTCTTTATTTGATTTTATCTAATTATCACATAAATACAGGAACATTAAGTGGGCTGATGTCAGCAATCAGGACTGCTTGTTACACAACATCAGTAACAGTGGCTCAGGTATGAAACAACTGTAATTATAGGTATTTAGCCAAAATGTATGTCAGTTCTAACTGATTAGCTCTGTAAGTCTTTATAAGTAATTGAAATACTTCATAAATAAAAATCGCAAACTTAGCAACCAACAATATAGACATAATATAGAAATTCAAGTGATTGTACAATGACAATTAATTCTATCTTTTCTTTACTTTTGCTAAAAAGTTTGTTTCCAGTTTGTACCTTATTGGATATTTTTGTCCTCCTCTTTTTGTGTCTTTATTTTGTTTGGTGTGGGATGAACAGAACAGCTAAGGGAAGATAAGTATACACAACATTCAGCATATATCTATCTTGCACGTCCATTAAAACTTGATTCTAGCATGACAGGCATTGGTTTCTTCAAGCTTTGTGGTACAACTAGCCTGAAATTTTCAATGGACTTTTCTGCATGCGCATCATTCTCTGAAGAGTTGTGTTGCTAAGATATTTATCCATTCGACACCACATTGCAGCAATCATTAACTGATGTAGCTAGCTTGTCATGGTGCAAACCAATCTTTACCAATATTTAAGTAATTCTTCTATTTCTTAGGAATAAGGGTTAACTGTTGCTTTTAAACCAGGGATCCAAAAGCACAGACAAGGTGCAATGAGATATATGCTACACCAGAAAGACATAAGTATATTGTTGTGATAGCAAACACTTATTTTCCATCAGGACCAGCCACATCTCATTGGCTATGTGATGACAACAACTGATCTATAGAACAATATTTTTCTGTGGAAGGCATATGAGAAATATGTTTTGGTTAATGCCTGTTATGTCATATTTTATAAACACACTGAATTACTGCATATCACATAGGGGTCTCAACTTGAGCAGGTTCCTGCAAGTACTTATTTCGTGCCATATATAAACCCCTCAAATGTAAAGTCCAGGTTGCTGCACATTTGGTTACTCCTGATCATGCAGTAGAGTGGGTTTTCCTGCTTTGTCTGCTGAAACCATAGAGACTGTGCGCTTGCACAATCTACCTAACACTACACTGGGAAGAATGTGCTGAACCATCGTCAGTCTGTGCCTGTGGTGACTATCCTTTATTTCTAATTAATTTCTGATTAAGCAGAGTATGAAAACCATCAACACACACTGCTCCCTGTCATGACCACTTCATACCATTTGCCCACAAAGAAAGGACACCCAGACAGATTTTGTTCCTTATGTTCATTTATAGCTTGTTCAAAAGATTTAATTTAAGACAGCTAGGCACAGATACTGAAAACTTTGCTGCCCCTGGCACTGCCAAAGTTGAACCACCCGGTCATTCACGAGACAGTATTATGTAGCCTGACCTGAAGTGAGCTGTCACAAATTTAAGTATGGCAAAAAAAGCATGAGTCACTGCTATGTGCAGTTCCGAAAAGCCCTTAGTAGAGGAAAACATGTGACTTTGCACTTGCTAAAGCAGGGCCACTCTAGAGTTTACAGCTGCTATCAGCCCTCAAAGCTCTTCCTCTTCACAAACAACAGTGCTTTATGCATGAAGACTGTCTCGAGAGCAAGACAGAGGAGCTCTGATGGAACCATAATCCCATTGAAATGTGCTATTTTATCAGTTCACTTCAGAGGAAAAATTCTGCTTTATCATTTACAGGACGACTCTTAAGCACACGCAGTGCATGTAACAGGAGCTGGGATCGCAGGGGGATAGTGTTCCACAGACTGTACACTCATCAAACAGCTCCCTGCCCCCATCAGTCCTCTCCCTCCACATAATTTAGCTTTAGTTTCCTGCAGTTACTTGTCCTCCTCCCTCATGCCATGATACTAGCACCACTTGTGTTGCTAGGGCAGTGCTAAAGACCTGGTGCCACTACTTCAAGAGAAAAGAGAAAGGAAGAGAATATGTGGATTGAGAAAAGTGGATAGAAGAGGCATTAGATGTGTTGTAACTCTGCGCTGTCTTCCTTTACACACGGTCTTTGTTGTTCCTCTCTAGGGCGAGGGGGTGTATTTTGACAGGGACAGCCTGAGGTACCAACTCACTGTTTTCAGGTAGTCTTCTCTCCACCAGTTGTGCTGACTCTGGACTCTACCCTTTCACTGCTGGCTGCAAAGGAGCCAGGAACAGGTTATTCTCACCATGGGCTGAAGTGCATGCTGCAAACCCCAGCCAAAACCATGCTTGACAGTGCTGAACAGAAGGGGAGGTTTACTTCTGAATTTTCTCTTTCCCCTACTATTAAATGCACCAAATACAAAGAGCTATGCCAGTTTGAAATAACTCTGGTAAACCTTAAAAAGGGTTTGGTTAGGAAATTATGTAGCTACACTATGACGTGCCTTTCTCGCAGGCCCACTGCACGGTGGTGCCTGAGGATACCCTGCTGGCACCTCTAGCAGTGGAGGGGTAGTATGCGGCTGAAGGAGGGGGGCAAAGACCACATCCTTCCAGCAGCTCA
Source organism: Tapera naevia (assembly GCA_033556795.1). Taxonomy (NCBI): domain Eukaryota; kingdom Metazoa; phylum Chordata; class Aves; order Cuculiformes; family Neomorphidae; genus Tapera; species Tapera naevia. Next base: position 13,345,172 of record JAUMJJ010000023.1, on the reverse strand, counting down.
AAAAGTGAGTGTGTTCTGGGATCTTGTCCAAAAGTGCCCTTAGTCTTCTCCAGTGCTCCCTCCCAGCCCTGGACTGTGGTGTAAGGCCCGCCAAAGTGCCCACCCTGACTGCAAAGAGCATTGCCATTAGGTAAGTGGCAATGAGATGTTGAGAGGGAACTCTCTCCTGGGCAGAACACAGAAAGCATGAGGCTCCTGTTGTTTAATCAGCTCAAGGTGCACCCTACATTTGGCAACCCTGCACAATGCCCTTTGTCTTGCCAAAGACAGGGCAATGCTGCCGTGGAGGCACTCGCCCTCGCTTGAGGTAGTGAAATGGCCGCTGTGAGGTGCTGCCCTGCCTGAGGGCACGCGGGAGAGCCTCGACCTGCCTGAGGCAAGGGAATGGCACCCACACGGGGCTGTGAGATGCTGGCCGTGAAACGCGGCCCTGCCTCAGCCAGCACAACGGCGCCGGCCGGGCACCCGCCCGCTCGGGTGCGGGGGAGAGCGCCCGGGGGCCGGGCGGGCAGGGGAGCCTGGCGGGGTGCGGTAACGCTGCAGCCGGGGCACCGCGCATCCCCGCGTGGCTGCCGGCGCTCCCCTTTTGTGCTTTCCATTTCCAACCAGTTAAAAATAAAATAAACTTGTATTTTCAGCGAGGGCGGCCCAGTCAGCGCCAGGCTGCCCCGGCGGATCGGCGCTGGCACGGGTGCTGCGCGGGCGGCGGCGGGAGCTGGCGGGGAGCGGGACCGCCTCGGCCTCCCCGAGGCACTCGAGAGATACTTCAGAGGCGGTGAAGAGAGGCTTCGCGGGGCTGAGCCATTAACGTCGCTTTATTAGCAGCTTTGACACGAGAAATGCAAAATTTTCGGGGCGATAAGTTTATGTTTGTTTGTTTTCCGCTCACAATGAACCCAAAGAAACTGCCGCTCTCGGGATTGCCAGGCGGGAGGGTGGGGGGGAGGGTGCGGGGGGAGCGGGAGGCGCGGGAACGCGCCGAGGCGCCGGCGCTAATGGAGGGTTTTGTTTGTTTCCATGATTACAGCTATAAATAATAATAGTTTAAAAAATATATATATGTTGAATCCCGGCAACTTTGGGTATTTGCGTTCTCCGTGTCCCGGGGACTTCGCCGTGCGCGCGGCCGCCGACCCGCTTGTGTTCCAGGCGGCCCTGGCGCCCAGCGACTCCGCCCGCCCCTCCCGCAACCGCCCGGCTCCGGGGCCGCGACCGGCGCACCTGGCGCTGCTCCCACCGCCCTCCTTCTCCTCCTCTTCCTCCCCAAATGTCCCGCTCTCCGGAGTCACAGCCTCGTCCCTTTTTAAGCCGTGCCCTACTTTGTATTGGCTGGCGAACAAGCCTGAAAATGGATATTACAGCTTTTTATGATATAATATCCCTCTAATTGGTGCTTCATAGGGCCGTGCCTGAATTCTTTTCAATTAAGTCCTAAAATACAGTAACTGTTTCTCTCGGTACATGCTGGAAAAGCCATTCACGAGAGAGGCGACTGGTACTGCACAATTCCAAAGTACCTTTAATGTGTCAAAAATGTTTTGTGAAGAAAGCAACACTGTAAATGCAATCACCTACATTGGTGTCCCCATTGTTAAGCGGGAGCCAAAGTATTGCTAATTGTCCTGCGTTTTAGCTGGGTTTTTAGAGCATTATGTAGTAAGTACACCGAAGGGTCAATTTGTGAAGTGAAATACTTAGCATGCAAAGCGTAATACAAGATGCTGTGTAATACTTGACCTCTCAGCATAATAAATGTAGCAGTGAAACGCTGTGCATTCAGGATTCGCTGAATAGAGCCTCCGCAGAGGAACAAAACCAGAAAATGTTCTCTTCATTCCTTTTTTTTTTTTTCTCTAAGCGAAAATTATTCTTTATAATGGCCATTGCAGCAATTAGCCAGCATTTGGGGAGAATAAATGTGCAGAAATAGCAATTTCTTATTTTAAATGAGATTTTTGTATGGAGCCTGCAAATCACTTGGAGGTATATGAATAATTGTTGCCTTAGTTTTATGCTACAGAATAGGGTGTGGGTGGGTATAAAGATTTCCTATTTGCAGTTAAATGTTTAGACATTTTATTATTTTAATTTCACTCTCAGTCTGTCTCGATTGACCCTGCTTTCCCCACTGATCATTTCATGTATGCCAGGAAGCAAGTACTCAGATGATGGAAGGTTTCCAATTAGAGATTTATGTTTTGTGTGTGTGTTGCGGTGTGGTGGTGTATTTTCTTTTTTTCTTCCTCTTCTTTTTTGGTAGCTTTTTTATGAATGTGACATGTAAGTGCAATCAGGTTTTACTCTGGAAGCTACTATGGCATTTTGAATTTAGCATGCTAAATCAAAACTTTTTAAGAATGTAGCATATTTGATGGGCACTTCTCATTATCCTCTAGAATGGCAAACCTAATTGATGCTTTATTTACACATTTTAAAGGTTTTGTGCTCTGAAAAAAGGGATGCAAAATTCTTTCTCTTGGGCCTTCCAGATTCCTGCTTTGAGTTTTAAGTGGATTGAAATTTCTGTGCTTCACTTGCTAAAGTGGGAGAAGTTTTGTGAATATGAAATTAAAACACTTTAAGGGAAAACGTGGGAAGTTCTGACAGCTAGAACTTATTAGGAACATTTTGTTTCAGAAAAAAATTAATAGGCTTCCTTGCACATTTTTCACTGGAAGTTTATACCCTGAGTAATGGATCTTCCAGTATAACTCTGTAAACATTTGATCAAAAAAAAAAAAAAAAAAGCTTAATTAATTTAAATTATATAACTTCCTCTTACTTGATATAAAACTTTTCGGTGTGAGTTCTCTCCCTGCACTCTTATTCCCTACTAGTCCATTTTCTCCCTTTTTGAAATTGATTTCTTGGGCAGTGAGATGGTGTAGCAGGATGATAAGCAGTGTTCTCTTACCCAGCCCATAAAACTGAATGGTCTCAGAAAATAAGGATTCCTTCATAGAGCTGTTCCTGCCATAATAATGGCGAATAATTTCCACTTTATTTTTCATGCTTTAATACATTTGAGGTGCTTTTTTTTTTGGTAATAAATATAGTTCCTTTCTGATTATGTGCAATAATAGGTTAAAATTAAAAATGCAATCCTGATATCTTGTTTAGGTCTGATCCTGCAGTCACTGTGTGTTTCAAAACTTCCACTTTATTAAGGTGTCTTATCTGCAGGGATTTTTGGCTGTAGTCCTGAGCTAAAAGCAGTCAAATTGTATTTCTTATACCTTTAGAAGGGATTACTATAAAATAAAATTTGCTGGTGACTATAAGAACTATAGTTATATCATATTCTGTATTAAGGAATTATGGTCTTTTTAGTAAATGTTATTTAATAAAATGTTAATTTTAGTAAATGTTTTTTAATCCTCTAGTATCTAGTTAAATGGATCTTTTTGATACATGAATAACCAGCACACGAAATGAGTAGAACATGCGGAAATTACCAATGAACAAACCAGTAGATACAGATCTTCAGCAGCTTCTAAAATGAGCATTTTGTAGATCAATAGTATTGCTATTAATGCTCTATACGGAAGTTTTTCTCTTAATTTACTCACTGGTGTTGGAAATGGATTCCAGTTTACGTGCATAGGCTCAACGCTAGTGATGGCAATAATATATTTACACTGCAGTGTCATGTTTATCATGTATTTTTGGCAGCTTGGTGTGCTCTCTGCCTGCCACAGTATTTTATGCTCTATGTTTTAAGTTCTATGTGACCATAGTATTTTATGTGAAGGTTCAGGTCATCTTTGTGCTTGGGAAGAAACTGATTTACCACAGAAGCATCCCTTCTAACTGAAAGTTTGCACTCTTGTGAGCCCCCATATGTCCTCATTTGTGCACCAGTACCTCTTCGTTTGAGTTGGAGAATTGTCGCTGTTCAGTCTCCCCTAAGTCTGTGGTTCTCACATTGCATGAACAGCTAGAAAAAAATCTTTGGCTACATCCTCAGTTGAGCTATATAGTCTGGAGCGAGTTACTTTGCACCAGTGAACTGTTTGTCTCCCGAGTTTTGTATTCCTGGAAGATAAGAATTCTAGCTGTTCCAATGGATTTCAAGGGCCAGGCTTCTAGCTTTCAACCGTCCCAAGATATTAGATGAAATCAAGTGAGCAGCTGAGTTGACTTGATTGCTATGTAAGATATATACCATGCAATTTTTTTTGATGTATACAGAGTTAGGTTCACAGTATAAAGAAATCTCATCATAACAGGATAAAGCAGCAGACTCAATCAGGTATTCAGTGCCCCCCAGGATACTTAAAACTTTTACAATTCAAAATGTAAATTAAAAAAATTGAACAATAATTATCACACACATTGCATAAACTCATGTAGAGTATCTTCTGTATTTTATTTCTGTCTTTGTCAGCTGCTGGGGAGTGTGATGATAATTGGTTATACTGGAGTACTCATGGGTAGTCTGCTACATTTAAATAAAAGGTGCAACTTATGTTTCATTATCCAGTCATGACCAGTGCCTTCATAATAATAGGTGTAAGAAAAAATCTGACTTTTGTGTTAGGTCTATACAAAAGGTTCCCAGGTAACATGTTTTCAATTAATATTACAGAAGCTCCAGTATGAAAAGAAAGTTTGTAAAGGGCTTTTGTTTTTGTCGACTTTAGGAAAGCAAAATCAGTGGAGCAACAGAGAACATGCCACTTCTTCAGGGTCTTTGCTCTGTTGTGACTGTTAGTCTATAATGCGATATATATGAAAAAGTAGTCAAGCACTGTTAAAAGCACATATTTTAAAATCTGTATGTGTACCTAGGAGAATTAAGGACTTAACTAAAGCAAGCCCTGGCAACCATCAGTGGTGGTGTTCAGCCAAAAAAAAAAAACTGAAGGAACCACAGTTTCTTCTGCCTCATTTTTTCTGCCTTAGCTACAATGTTATTCATACATTTCTATACTTCAATGGTGAATTCTCTAAATATCCCAAAATAATGTAACCAATACTCAGCCAAAGTCCTCAAACTTGGTAGATGCTTCCAGATACAATGTCATAAAAATTTTCTTGTTCCAAAAAAACAACCAAAAATAAAGTTGTGTGTCTTTGCTGCTTTGTAAGTACCACTGATAAGCTTCAGAGATATAGGAACTTTAGAAATGATGCAGGGGCAGCAGATAGCCTGACATGATGTTTAGCAATGTGTATACAACAAAAAGATGGATATCTAATTCACTGTATAGAACTGATTTTCAAAGTACACATACAAATTTCTTACCTCTTGAGAAAATTTTAATTTGTTGCCATGGGTATGTTCAGGGGCCTAATTTTAGGCAAGTAGTAATCTATTTATAAATGCTTACCCATGTCTACAAAGAGGGAATGAAAATGCTCTGTTGAGGTCAATTTCTTTGCTGGTAAAAAAGCCCTCTTCAGCTATGATAATTTACATCTATCTTGTAAATTATATTCAGTTTCTTTCCAAAGATGTGCAAGGATGGATGTGGTCAAGCATTGCCTGATATGAAATGTATGTTTACAAAATGACTTAGTGAACACAGTTTTCCTCATCTTCCATCTAGTAATTTTTTACTTGATTCAATATGCTCTATTCTTACTTCTTGTAAGACTGAAGAATTATGGCTAGTAGGCAAGGTGGTGTTCTTTGGTTCATTAACTTACTGCTAGGTGTTAAATTAGTTGTTTTATATTCAGGGAGAGAAGAAGGAAGCTTTGCAATTGCTTTCCATACTGCCTCCCTTCAGTGTTCTTGCAGATTTACCCTCATGTGTAACTTTCCTGCACAAGTAGACTTTAATGCACATGGTCAATTAAGAGACTGGATCAAGTAGTCCATTCACAAAAATAACACATACTCTGTGACCTCCTAACTCCTTCACTTAAGCAGATCTATAGTGTAAAGAAGTATAATTGATGATTGATTGACTTAATAGATTTGACTCAAATTTGTCAGAAAAAAATATCTAAACAGGTGCTAGAAAAGCATAACAGAGTATTAACCCAGCCTTCAGAGGTAAACAAAGGACATGTATTTGACAAGACAGGCTGAAGAGCTGGGAATGTATCAGGATGTAACAAGTTAAGGAAGATCCAGATGGCTTGTCTTGTGTCTTCTGATTGCTTTCCTTCCTGCAATTTTCATATATTTTTTAAACCATTGAACTGTTGAATGTATTGATTTCTGATTTCGCACAAATTACAGAATACTCAATCAATGCATGTCATTCTGCCTCCTAGTCCTACTGCCTGATGTATTAATACCATATGTGATATTTTCTTCAACATTTCTATTACTTCCATAGTCCAGATAGTTCTATGACAAATATAATTGCTTATACCAGCCAAATTTTACTTCAGTTTTATGGTGTCTAGTCTGTGTGAAACCAGCAGGAAATGTACCTGTATGACTGAGAACGGAATTAGCTCCAAGGACAAAAATTCTCCAGATGTCAATGTGCAGGAGGAAAAAAAGGAGAAAATGTAGAACCAATCACATCAGTTTTGAACTGGGATTGTCTGTATAACGAAAAATTTAGCAATAACTTTAGAGCAGTGTTTGGGGCAGTTGCAATAAGTTAAATGGGAAAAAGTGAAAGGTACTCAAAGGTGATGGTATAAAACGGCACAAGATAAACAAAACACAACTGGAAACCGTGGTAGTTTTATTTGCCATGTCACAATAAGCACAGTAAGATGTGTGAAGTTCGTCACTTTCAGTCTTCTCTTTGCTGTTTTTTGTGCAGTAATACAGTAATTAAAGATGTTTAGCCAGGCTTTTTCTGTGAATTTGCTGATGAATCCTAAAATTACAAATGAACGAGATCTGGATTTTGAATGAGATCTGGCTTCAGGTTGAAACCATTGATTTACTATCAATTCAGTATAAACACATAAATAGGACAGGTTAATCCACTAGAATCTGTGTGTTTATGAATCTTGGCAAACCATCCCCGAGTTTTTCATGAGACCAAATCTGAGGAAGTTTCCTTGGGCTGCAGTGTTAACTCTGAGTATTTGCTGTAACTCCAAAATACTATTTTGTTTACCTATGTATACATATATATATGTATATATGTTTGTATTTATACCCATATATATGTTTGTTTGTATACCCATATATATGTGGATAGATAGGTGTATATATTTCAAATATATTTCTTCATGCATTGATAACATTGTATCTCTGGAGAGGGCTTGATGTTACACAGTATTCATTGTATAGACTAGAAAAAAAATAAAGGTAATGGTTACATATGTAACATTACCTTTCAATATATTAATTCATATCATGGAATGCATCCGTAGATTTTAAAAAAACCTGAAGTCTAGGATTTTGGTTTTGTAATGTTTTCAGCACTTAAAACTAACAAATCTGATAATCTCTCAGATGGAAGTGAAACTTTAACCTATTGCAATAGGATTCAAAGCCGTGTTTTAATTTTACAGCTACAAAAATCTTAAACTTTAAGGTGTTTTTACTATGAAACAGTAAGCATTGCATGGGTTAATTATATGTAGACTTCATTTTCTTCACATATTTCACTTGGAAAGCAAAAATTAAGGATCAAGAATTAATTAGCTATGTACAAACTATGAAAAATTGTTGAGGCAAGTGCTGTCTTGGTAATTTATGACTATATTTAGACATTGTAGTGATTAGATTTTAAAAGAAACAAGCTAATTAGAACATTTTTCCAAAGTCACACAGAGGTCAGGGATGACAGCGACCTTATGTAAAATGGAGAGTAAATATCTGCTCTTCTGTACATTGTACGGAACTGGTACAGTAAGGCTAAAGCCTTTTCCTGTTCAATGAGTTGGAATTACACATGCTAATTTGAGATCTCCTTCAAGTATTTTATTTAACTACTTTGGCCTTTAATTCCTTTATATTGCATCATTTAATGTAATGTTATTTATATATACGAAGCACGTTATACTTATTAACCAATGTGCAAAAATCTAAAGTACAGATTTTATGTAATGGGCTAATTATAGGACTTTAAAGCCACCTACTGAGTTTTGCTAAGCTTAACAACAGGTTCACTGAACTGGATAAATTTATTCAAACTTGTGGAAATGAACCCCATTCTATGTGCAACCGTACTGGGAAAACACACAAATTATACATCAATACCAGTTTAATGGGTCAAACAGTGAACCTGAATACCAAACTTATCTACATCTTGCAACAGCAGAGAAGCTATAGGCCCTGGGTGAGAAGAGGAAGTGCCCATTCACAGTTTCTTCCTCAAGTTTGTAAATAACTCAGACTTGGCATGGGATGAGCCAGATTTCCAGCCATAGAGCTGGCTTTTTCTTATGGTGGCCTTTGAAGTTGTGTTATTAAAATGCACTACATGTATCATATGAAATTGTAGAAGAGATGTAAAAGATATGATCCTTTACTATACCTTCTTATTACACCCACTATGTATTTATTTATTTATTTATTTGAATATGCTCTTATGTGTTTATTTATTTATTTGAATATGCTCTTAAAACTGAGTTTATTTCATTCAGTCATTTCATATGCATCTACTAGATCTGGATTACATTTAACTCAAATGTTTGTAAATTGGGTCAAATTTAGTTGAAGTTCAGCATCTGTATCTTTGTCAAAATGGAACCAAATCAGTCATGCAAAAAATTCTCTTATTGCTGTACTTCTAATTTAGCATAAAATTTTTGAATTCATTATCTGAGGAGTTTTTGAGACTTACCATTCCTATTTATTGTTGAAAGTTTACAGATGTTCACAAGGCTTCTACTTTCTTTGGATATCCAGTCATTTCACTGTTTTCCACCAAGTTAGTCTGGATTTATGTCAGTGGAATTCAGCAAAATATGTCCCCTAGTAACCCTTTTTTCTTCAACTTTGAGCAGTATTCATATAAAAGGAAAATGAAAAGGCCAGCTTTCTTATTCGAGCCATAATGTGTACTTTAAAAGCGACAAAGCAGTTTGCTATTTTAAACACCACTGTGGTCTAATGTTCATATGTGATTTTTTCATTTGCATTGTTCTTGAAAAGTATCATGCGGATTATTTAATAAAATCTTTTCTCAGAAATTGAGTATTCTGTTGCTGAGATTTTATGTATCTATATTCTGTTTTGGATAACTATGCATAATCTATTCAGTAGCTGACATTTGGGTCTTGATAGATACATTCAAGCATGTACTTTGACGAATAATAATGCCAGTGCACTGTGTTCTACAATGTGTGCAATGAAAATGTGCCTCATAAAGCCCATAATTGTTGCTTAAGTTACAAAGATGATTTTTTTCCCCAGTAAATGAGGAACAAGCCACATAATCTTGCTCACACTATATGCCCAGGAAAGAAGAGTTTAAATAAGAAATGCATAAATTTAGCAGACTGCTGTAACAAATGAAATGGTGTAGCATTGAAAACATTTGAGGCAATTAATCAATGCTGTGTTTGCACATATCATTAAATATATTATACTAAGTTTAGATTTGATTTCTATGCTTCTTTTATAAAGAGTTAAAAGAAAATACATTTGAATTCATGCTGATACTGAAAACATGCTCCTAGCTCCTACTTTCTTGGATTTCAAATCATTTCCATTAACAAACAGCTATTTGCCCTCTAATAAAATATGTCATTATGCTTTATTCACATCACACAAAAGAATCACTGAAAAATCGCCCCAATGATGGCCAATAATTACACATTTTGCTCCTGCACGAGCAATGAAGAAATCTGTTCATTGGAGAAAGCAGGTGCTGGGGCATCATGCTAATAGTCAATGTGTGCCACAGTAATTAGCCATTGCAATTGCTAAAATTAACAATTAGCTAACATGCAATTCTCTTTTTGCAGGCTGCAGTTTACTTTGTATAATCCTTGTATGTTCTTAGTAATTATTCTGACAGCTTATTATTTTTATTTTTTCTGGTTTGAACACAGCTTTAACATTTGAATCAGTCTACCCAAATGTTCAACAGGCAGTATGAAACAACTGCTTCACTAGGCAATTTCTAAGGAACAAATTTGTTTTTATTCTCAACTTTGTATTGTTCAAGAAATACACACTTTTTTGGTAGTGTAAGAGTTTCTTATCTTATTTGAGGGCTTAGGACCACAGTGAAGGTATTAAGGCTTCTTTTACACTGCTAGAACATAGGATCATCCCAACTTTTTGTAAAAATTACCATGAATTACTCTTTGCACTTGGGTTCCTGATTGTTGGTTCATGGTCATCGGTTGTCTGTGGAGCTCTTGGTGTCAGTCTTTGAAAAATTCACAGGTCTAATTCTAGTTCTCTTTGTTACTACTGTCAACTAAATAACACAAAAAGAATCGTGGAATATACTAATCTCTCACCACTTCTCATGTGAACATGTGGTGATGTTATCTCTGGAGTTGCTTTACAAAGAAAGACCTTCACAATCTCTCTAGGAATACTTCAGAATCACCATATTGTAGAAATGACCCTCCCCTCCCCCCAAACCCAACAAGCCAACCTCAGACCCAGAAAAGAGAAAGGACTATCATGCACAAATTAATGGTATGGCCTCATAGCGAATACTGTATGTTAGTCTTGTAAGCCACATCAAAACAGAGTAACAATAGACATAGCAAATAAATTCAACAAGGATGAGCAATGGTGTGGAATGGCATTCAAATTGGGAAAAATGAAACAGATTGATCAGTATGGGAAAGACGACTGACAGGTTTATAGTACAGGCTTATACATTCATAGGTGATGTGGTGAAACTGAGTGAAGAAAACTGATTGCATCTTCTTAAGAGTTGAGGGACACCCAATAAAACAACCCAGCTTAAAAGGCTCAAAAGCAATGACTTTTTCTTATGGCGCATAATTGCACTGTGGAACTCATTGCTACAGGACGACGTGGGGCAAATGGCTAAACAGGTTGAAAGAAGAAATGGCTGGATTCATAGCAGGTAGCTCCCTAGCAGTACCCATTGTCTACTATGTGGCATCAGGCTCAAAAAGTCTGGTACTGTGAAGATATACAACCATATAGCAGGGAAAGCTCCATCCGCACATACACGGTGCTTCCTTGAACATATTACCCTCATTCTAAGCCATTGTTACAGAGAGTCTTCCAGAGCTAGTTGAAACTTTGGTTTGACCTGCTCTAGTCATCTTTTGTTTTATACAGCAGTACACGCTGTATAAAAATGTCAGTAATGTGCTACAACAAAGATGCAAAAGAGTTGGATTTTTTCCCTACATATTCAGGTCAAAATTCAGCTGACACATGAATCTGTGCAACTCAGTTGAAATCAATGAAGACTCAAGTATTTACATAGACAAATCATGCCCTGCATGTTTTACTTTTATGTTTGTTCATTTGTTGGTTGGCTTTTTTTTTTTTTTGTGCTAGTGGATAGGTAGAGACAACTGGACCCTCTGATAGCACTGGTAGCTTGCTAACCAGAAGGATTCTTCTTCAGCACAGGTTTACACCTGTGTAACTTCAGTGACTGCAGTGGAATTCTTCCCAGTTTTATAGGTGTGAAATGATAATAAAGTTTGGGGAATTTATGTAATTTTCTATAATCAGCATGGCATCTGTAGCTGGCACCAAGTCAAGAGCAGTTTTTTAAACAGTTCTTTAAAGCTCCTCCATGTTTTTTTAAATATTCTAAAATGTGTTTGCTCCTCTGCATACTAACCAGCCAAGTCACGTTAGACAGAAGTAAGCTGCCTTAGCAACTGTAGTTTTTGACCACCTTTTGATTGGTGTGATTTTCCAAAGGAAGACAGAGTGAGGTATGACAGTAAGACTAACTACACTATGGAATCCAAGGCTTTAGTTAAGGCAATAATGATAGAAGGATCAGTCACAAGAGTAAGGATCACAGTTAGGCACGTTTCAAATGTACCCAGCATACTAGGCTCAGTAGTTTTGTGGCTTCCATGCAATACTGCAGCTGATGATGGAGAACAACAAATGAAGATGAGAATGAAAAATGCATTCCATTCCTACATATCTGGTATTTAAGATAATATTCTTGATGAGCATCACCTCTGTGGACTTTGATGAAAATATACATCAGCTGAAAAACTAAAGTCTATAGCCATGGAAACAATTAGCCACTCATGAGTGGTTTAAGTATCTACATGAAAGTGGGCAATCAAGGTTTCTGTCTTAAAGACACATGCACCCAATGCCTATAGAGACAGATTTTAGCTGGATAAAAACCTGTACATGTCTAGATTGCTGTTTCCATCATACTAAGAAAAATCTTTCTATTATCAATGATAAGCAGTAGTGGTCAGCTGAGCTTTGCAGTGGCCCACAAGGTAGATATGTCCTGCTTGCTTCCTCTGTGAGGCAGAGTCCAGTACATAGGATAGTGTGATTTTAACTCTGCTAGTCAGACTAATGCAAAGTTCACAAACTTAGGTCTCAGTTTTAGCCACAGACAAAGTGAAATCAAGGTGAAATCTAGGCACGTGCAGCTGTGATCAATTCTGATCATTGCTTTGTTGTCATTTTTCGCATAATTTTGTCGAGAATTAAATGCCACATCTCACTCCTCATGATTTCTCTGAACTGGGTGAAATTCATAATTTTAACACAGTAATCTACCTCTATGTGTATACTTCATTGAAAGAGGTCAGCTTGTATCATCCCCATTAAAGCCATCTTGAGTTTCTCCAGTAGCACACAGTGGTCCAAATAATTGGCTGTAACATGCCATTTAGGCATAAGGTTCAAGTCATATCATGTTAGGATACTTGCTCCTTTACTGCTCACATTTAGTCTAATCTCTAATCTGGTTTAAAGGTTTTAATTAGAGTATACTTGGGCTCCAATCTTAGTTTTCTATAGCTACTGTGAACATTCTTGCTTGAAAATGTTCCTTTCTGGGTTTATCTTACTAAATCAAAGGCTGGGGGAAGTGAGAGATATTAATGTCTCAGCTCTCTTGTGCTGCCTCTGCAAGTTCCTCAAATTGCTTCCCTCAAGCCTGTATACCACCATCACTATTGAAGGGTTGCGCCATCTTGATCCCATCCCAGATTTCTCCCACCACATATAAGGCTTAAAAACACAAGGGAATTAAAATGTTATGGTCTCTCTTACTGTACTATTATATTAGGTCACTCATATGATATAAAATATATTTAATTACTAATTTAATATATACCCAAATGCACATTTTGCATGGCTTGGGCAAGCTGATGTCATAAGATCATAGAATACAGAAAGAAATAGATTATGATTTACTAAGTTATATCAATCATTTTGGCATACATCTGGTATTTGGTATATGCATTTGGTATACAATGGTTGATCATTTGTGAATGAGGTAGTAAAAATATATTACATAGGGCATCCCAAAACAGCCATGACAATTTTAGAGCACTACATTCTGTACCTGGTGCATGCCAAATGGTTGCCAAAACATGACACCAAAAGTATTTTTGTGTCTCCTATTATTTTTGTTTCCATTATTGAGATTATTTCTTATGTTTCTGCCTACAAGACCAAGGGCTTCATTGATTTCAGTCTAACAGAGATTCGAAAGTGTGAAACTTATTTAATTACGACTTGAAATTCAGGAAGAATTCAAGATAGGTGACTGTTTCTCTATATGCTACTGCAAATACTTAGAAATCAGCAACTTCTGGATCATGAAATGTCACAAGCTACCAATTTTTGTATTTATCTTTGGACTAAACTGAACATGATCTATGTTGTATTTCAGAGATTTGTCATAATCCCTTTTAGAAAACCAATCATGGTGTGCAGGCAATTTACTGATAATAATCTTTAGAACAACTCAGGAAAAACACCTTCACAGCATTAGAAATTTCAAATCCTGCCACACAGAGCAAAGTCTAGATTTTCGCGATTGCTCACTTGATGCCACTGGTGCTACCTGTAGATTTATGGCACTTAAAGCATGGCATAGTGGCTCACCTGGCAATGAATCTGGCAATGTTACCTGTTGAAATGGTGCATGGGTTCTCAAGAGGTGAATCGAGAAAGTTGATGGGCTCACTGGCAAAAGATTCTGAAAATCAATGAGAGTTTTACTGTTGACTTCAACAGGCTTAAGTAGAGATCTTCAGATATATTTATGTCACATGGCTGATCCCCCTCAGAAGGGAAGACACATTACAAGGACACAAAATCATGACTTCTTAGACCCTGTAAGTAATCTAAATGTCTGTATTTAATTTCATTTCTACTGGCTACCAGGGACACAAAATACAAAGCTAAATAATCTCCAGAGCCACGATCGACTTTAGAAAAACAAAACCTGTTTCAATTTTCCATCATACTTGTTAAAGACATGTTAAGGATTATGTTTTTAGCTAAGAATACTGTGAAATCAGAAATCAATTACACTTTAATATACATTAACTATGTTATAAAAAGCTGTCCTGTGAAAGGAACAAAGCTGTTGATTATGTGAACTCACTTTTTTGCAAACCAAGATAGATATAAAATGTGCTGTCCAGAATAGGTACTCTATGGAGTAAATCTCTTGCAGCAAAATGATAAATATGTTGTAAGCTTCCTTATTTAAGATGCTGCTGTATATAAATCGAGGCACATAAAACTATAGTAAGTTTCCTTACTTATACATATAATCAGACAAGAGCAAATCTACCGCCAACTGCTTCATGCTGTCTTGTGCTTTGATAGTGAAGGAAAGCCAAGTTTCTAGCCTGGGTCTAGCTAGCCTGACTCAGGCCATAACTTGTGAGTTCTGCTATTCTAACCCTTTCTCTTGATCTGCTTTTCAGCATGCCTTAGAGTACACAGCTCAAAGCAGCAGGGGAGTCTCTTAGCAAAGGGCCACCCACTTGCATATTATTCCTTCCTTGCCTGTGACATGACACAAGAACAAAGTAGACATTAACCGCTACATTAAACCCAGAAGGAAAGTAATCAGTAACCAGTTATTCCCTTAATAAAGGGAAACACATGCAGTGTGAAATCCAGAAGACTAATCAATAGCCCCAGACAATGCAATGTGCCAAACAAATTGCAAATCAATTAGAATCCTTGTTTTCTTTGAAATGGTTCACTATACCTAAAGCAATTACTCGTTCATTAGACCTAATTTAACAGCATGACTGCCCTAGCAACAACTGGCAGCGTCTGGCTATCAAATGGAAGAATGGCAGCTTATTTCTGTCTGTCTGTGAGTCTAACGCCAATCAAAAAAATTGAATTCCTTTATATAAGACAACTTTTCATTAATGAGTAAAATATTTTCTGTGAAGGAAAAATCAAGTATCCTATTTGATTTTGTTAAGTTTGTTTTTTTTAACTAAGTAAGGGAATTGACATAGACTTTGAAGAAATTCTGAAGTTTTTTTAAATGTTTCAGTAAGTTGAGATACTAAGGTATGCAAGAAAGAGGGGAAGTTTTAGATCTCCTTCAGTAAATCCTTTGAGATTTAAAAAAAAAAAAAAAAAAAGCCCTATATATGTTTGCATCAGCTGCATGTTTACCACAATTGAAATGGCACAATAAGATTAGCATGGTCCGGCATGGGATGACACAGGTTCGTCAAATGTCCATAATCCCCTTGATGGTCTCAGAGCATTCAGCATTTGATACAAACCCTCACTATTGTCTTCCCTTGGCATTGGATTAGGTTCCTAATACCCTAACTACAGGTTTAAAGCAATGTTTTTGTATTTTGTTTCCTGCTTTATTCAGTGATATGGTGACAGCATGGCCATATGTGCCTTATGAGATTTTTTTTAAAAATAAAGTTTTTAGTATACATTCCTTTCCATCCCTGTAAATCTCATACTCTTGAAACCAATTTTTTCTTATTCCTCTGTTTTGGCACACTGTGATGAATGGGATGTACCTGGGATGGGGTTAGTTGGTGGGAAGCCATCTCCAGGAGAGGGGACTAGCTGCCTTCCCATGATTGCAGCATTGATATTTCTACCCCTCACAGTGAATAAAGGTAACAAAAATGTTATATACCTTTAGTGGCTGCAATCAAGTGTGTTTCCAGGACCTATAGCAAGCTGGGACTTTCTCCTTTTTAATATTACTAGGGCAAGGTACTGCACTGTCAGGTACTCCATGGTTAAGATACTGCACTGGCAATCTGTCCAGGATTAAATCCACCACCATTTTTTGCCAGTAAACTTAAACCACAGGGGAAAAAAGAAAATGCTTGCCTAGAGGGATATTTTTAATGGCCATGATTTCAAACCCTTACATTGTTTATTGACCTTTAAAGATGTGACAGTCTTCCTTAAAATTCCTTGTAAATTCTTCAGTACATATATAGAAATGCATACATATATAGACTAACTATATATATAGCTTATACACATATAGCCTAAATATGTATGTATATATTTATAGCCTCAGTTGGAGTATATTTTTGTATTAATTGAAGTAATTTTTGATTTCCAGCAGATAAAAACCCCTTCAAAATTATTTTAGAAAGCCTTTAAACATTTTTTTTGGCTATATTTAGTGTCAAGTTGATTTAATTACTTTTAGAACAGCTGCTGTTACTAGGAGCTGGAGCTGGTAAAAGTGACCGTAAGTATTTATCTAAAGACATTCAACTTCAATGTTCAGTTTTTCCAAGCCTGCTAGGTTTTTATCCTCCTGGGTCTTGCCATCCTTTCTGATGGTGTAATGTTCTGCCCCAGAGAGATGGTATTTTAATTTTGTGAGAAGAATGTTTTTTTGGAAGCTTGTCTCCTTTTTTTTGTGGCAATCAAGGGCTGCTCAGGAGATGGAAATGCAAGAGTTAAGTGCAGTAATCATAGAAGCATAATAAATTATCACGGTTCTATATTTCAGCATCTATACCTTGTTTGGATCTGCATGTATATATATATATATATCTGACTCATCATTCCTCGCATCTTAAACCAAAGGTAGTTGAGCTTTGTGTACTGGAATTTAATCTGGCATTACAGACGCAAACACTGCTCAGGGTTGCAGCTTGGCTAGCAGGCACAGACGGTGAGATCCTGACTGAAGGACTCTGGACCACTGAATCCAAGCATTTGTGAATCTTTGGGCCCTGTTGCAGGCTAGTCTTTTCTCTGGAGTACAGACTAAGAAGCCATGAAAGGCACCATAAAATCTATAAAACATGTCATTAAATTTTTTTCCTAATGTTTTAATATAGACTTTACAGTTCACATATGCTATCCAATACTGAGAAGATGTTTAGCTTTTGAAGAGGGTAGGAAATCTGAAATCACTTTATAACTCAAATGGTCTCAAATTGAAGTTCACAATAATCTCCTGCAGTGGCTCTGCCAACATTTAGAGTTCACTAAGAATTAATTTTAACACTTTACCCTACATACATCAATAGTTGAAATACGTTATTAAGTGTGACTGAACAATTGGTTAAAATTAGTTGGAAGCACTTAGCTGGAAATGCTACCTTTTGACTGTTAAAGCAAGTGCAATGAGGCACCTTGAACTTAATAAGGAACTTGAAATTAACTACAAATTACCAACTTCTGCCCTTAACTTATTCAATAAATTAGGACAACAATTGATGCCCTCACTTTGATAGAAAACTTGAGCATATGCTCATGCCCATTCCTTTTTTGGCAAAATGAAAGTGGCCACTAGGCAATGGACATTATTGATATGATTATGTGTTATTAGAGCTTATATGACTTAAGACTACATACTAGCATTCTATTGTGCAAGTATGGCAATCTGAAACATGTCCTAAACTGCATATAGTTTCTTCTTGTTTTGCTAACATTTGAAACGTAATGGGATCTGAAACTAGCCAAATGGCATTTTAATACTTGTAACTGAGATATAATCATTATGTGGGTGTTGCAAAATAACTAAATGACGTACAGTAGATTGCACCTTTTCTTTTCCTGGGATCCCTTGCAGGTGAACTCCTTACAAATTTACATTTATCAAATCTAATATATTTATTAGATTTTAGTGTTTATCTAAATTGGAACTGAAGTAATCTGTAGGTAGCTACAGCAATTTCTTAATTTTGCACAGATAACATCCAAGTGTTGATTTATTGCAAAGCAGAGCACATACTATTAATAGAAGACATCTTGAGATAAAGAGAGGATCTGCCTAGTGTCTCCATGTCATGGCATCCAGGTCAGGGTTCTGCATGTCGGCAGGGCTACTCCTGAGATCTTTCAGCAGCCAGGTCTGGCTGCTGGAAAACTCTACATGAACCAAGAGTGGATTAGAGAAATCCACTGTGTACCTGATCTTGTGAGGATGCATCTGTTACGCAGTGCCCTGACACCTAGTGGATCACATACAGACCTTTCAAAAAGCACTGCAGATGACACTTCAGAGTGTCTGTACTTTGTGTGGCAGAGGCATGTATATGTGTGGAAAGCATCCACACACAAGAATTAAGGATCATTATTGCTGGTTTTTATTCTTTTAATAACAAAATATTCCCATTTTACAAACTTGATAGCAATCAATACTTTTTGCTATGCAATTAGAACCATGTCATTAAGGGTTGTGACAGACAAGCTGAAATTACTGCAGTATTTTTAGAGTTGTTGCATCAAGCTCTCTGGGCTTAACCTATTGCAAGGCTTACTACTCCACTTCCCATGTCAGAGGTAACCACCCCATTAGCAGATGTATCAGAACAGGATATGTATTTGTGCCTCAGTACATCTTGGCTCACTTCTCAGCATCTCAGCTTAGAACAGTAATGAACTACACATTGTTTCTAAAGACAGGATTAATTCCACCACACTTTAGCTGCCTAATAGTGAGGCACCTGAGCTGCCAGTCATTTAGGGTCTTTTTTTCAACTACTGAGGAGTGACAAGGGATTCTAAAGACTGTAAGAGAGCCCCACACTGAACAAACTGTGTGTTTAATATTTAGGTTAGTAGCAGATAACATTCATGATATGCATAGATTATCCATACATTTCCAATGTATAATGTGCAGTTAGACTCAAACAGTTAGACTCAAACAGTTAGACTACAACTTCCATTGAAAAACAGTGCATGCCTTTTTTTTGAAAAGAACATGGCTGGGAGGATACCACTAGAATATCTTTTTATCTTTCAAAATAAGCATTTTCTCCAGGGATTTAAGAGTAGTTGAGGATTACTGCATTGTCAGCACCACTTTCAAATAACAGTGCATTTGTCTTCTTTGTCTGACTCTTACTCGTATAGTTAAAGACAATTCAATAGCAACAGCTAAGTATCACTTTTCTCATTCATGTTTGGAGTGCAGGAAATTCAAGCACACATGGATGGCAATTGGATTATTTTTTGTTTACTGTTTATTACAAGGGTAGTAGCACTGGAAGGGATCTCAAGATGTCATCACATTGATCTTCCAGCTCCAAGGCAGAATCAACTGTATCTTGAAGGTGATTAAGGGAGGAAATGTGATCTCTGTTTTGTGTTCTGGTAATTAAGCATTTTACAAAGATGTGACTGTGGCTAATCTGAAGAATGACTATGCATATACATATGTATGCTGTGATGAGGCATCTCTCAATTGAAGAAAGAACTAGTCCTAATAGAGCTGCATGTTTCAGTCAATGCATACCCAACAGTTATATTGATACTGTATGACTCAAAAGGGGGTGGGATTAATCCTCTCATAGTGGCACTGGTTCAATTGTGAAAAAAACTTACTTCAGTGTCTCAATGAACATATGTAGAGAAGAATCCAGAGGGACAGAATAAAGAGCATTCAGAAAGGGACACTCTAACACTTTTCATATAATTCTGCTCTTTATAAAAGGCTGTTTTCAGGCTATTGAAAGGGCTTCTTCCAGGCTATTGACAGGGTGATGACAATCACCCAAATTGTCTTGTTGAACTAATTCACTACACTGAAGCTATTTATTATTTCCTAGTATGCAATTGTAGCTTGAATAGCAAAAAGTTTGTATTTTTTCAAAGCTTTTAGGGCCTGATTCCTCTTATCTCTGTTGGAATCTGCAGTATAGCCAGTATCATAGTGAGGCCACTCTCTGTCATCTTTGACAGGTCTTGCAAAACAGGGGGAGGTCCACAATGACTAGAGAAGGGTAAATGCTGCACCCATCTTAAAAGAAGGACAAAGAGGCAATCTGCAAAAGTACAGGCCTCATTTAGTCTTCAGGACAATCTCAGAATGAGACCTCCTTGAATGCATTTATAGGTGTATGAAGAAGGCGGTTGATTGGAAAGTCAGCAGATAAAATCATGCTTTTCCCAATTGCCTCTAGGATGAAATAACTAGATCTGAGGATGGTAGGAGTGCAGCGGATGTTGTTTACATTGCCTTTAGCAAGGCTTTGGACAGTCTACAAATTATTCTTGCATCCAATGTGGGATGTTTTTGTCTAGACTGTGGGACAAATGGATGAATAAATAACTGTTTGGATGTTCAGGCTCAGAAGGTAGTGATTAACGGGTCATGCTCCACTTGGAGGTTGGTAACAGCTGGTAACAGTTCAGGTATCTATCACAAGACCTGTCACATTAACTATCTTTATCAATGGGCTGAAGCAGATGGCAGAGTGCTCTCTCATCAGATATGATGTGACACTAAACTAGTGGGACTAGTTGATGCACTTGAGAGCAGGGCTTACACCCAAAGAGACCCAAGATGAGCTGAAAGAAGAGGTCAGCAGGAACATTATGAAATTCTGCAAGAACAAATGCATGGTCCTGCCACTGGGAAGGAAGAGCTCCTTGCAGCCCTATAGGCTGGAAGCGGCCAGGCTGGAGAGCAACTCTGCCCCTGAGGGAGTGGGCAGTGAGCTGGACATGAGCCTTCAGTGCGGCCCTGCACAAGAGCATCTGGGACAATAGTCACAGGAGCACATCCAGTAGACCAAGAAGAATGATTATTACCCTTTACTCAGACCCAAGAGACCACATCTAGACACTTTGTCCAGTTTTACGTACACCAGTACAAGAAAAGTAATGATCAGCCAGAGGGAATTCAGCAAAGTATCACTAAGATAGTCCGGCATTGGAGAACTTTCCCTGTAAGGAGAGACTATGGGACTGGGGATTGCCCAGCCTGGAAAAAAGGCAGCTCTGGAAGGTTCTAACAGAAGTCCCGGTATCTGCAAGGTGGACATTGCTTCTCTGGACTGACCTACCAACTTTACCTCAAAAGCCTCTGATTTTAGCTTTGGGAAGGACAGTAGTCATTCATGATGGTGGCATTGGGAATGTCATTCAGGTGGAATTTGTGTAGTGCTGCTACATGACCAAAATAATATCCTGTAGCGAAAGCAACCAATTAAACAGATTGAATTAAAAAAAAGGCAGGAAAAGAGAAGAGACACTACTTATCATTGATTAGAGTAAAACAGCATTTTAGAATAAAAAATATGTATTTTGAATTAACATGCAATGAAGAAAATTTTGAACTAGTACACTGGGAGAGAGGTACTTTCCGAAACATTGAGATAAATTAACTCATAACAAATCCAGAGTAGTCACCAATTTAGGACAACTCAAACCCCTCACTTGGAAAGGCTTCAAAAGCATTTTGAAATCTCAGGTTTTATCTGTTTTTTATTTTCTGCTGTTCACTGCAGTCAATAGAAATTAAGGGTATAAGGATACTTAGTAATTCACAGAAGCTCCCCAACAATTTGAAGGATTGGCATAACAGCTAACTCCCTAAGAGACTTTGAACATCTGGGCAAAGATTCTTAGTTGAACATCTCTCAAATGATCTCAATGTGATCTTTTGCCTACATAGGAGTAATTTGAAAGCTCTGGAAATTTATAATCCATATTCCAAACATACACACTATGATCATAGACCATAAAAAATACTACATTATGAAAAAAGGTAAATATCGCTGAAACAAAAGCTAGATCATATTTTGTTATGTGTTTGTGATGTATCCAGAATAGCTGGGCCCTGCATTCCTACTTGGCATCTTCATTGTTACTATAATAAAAATTATAACAGTATAAGGCAATTAACGCCAGATTCTCCAATAAGAAGTGAACAATACTTTCAAACTAATTAAAACAATTCAAACTAATACAGATTACATCCGAGAACTGCAGATAAACATTCTTGGCAAGAGCCATTTAGAACAGCCAGTACATTTTGTAGCTTATTAGTAAAGAATTTTTCTGTTTTCACAAAAATATGTGTCTACACATGGGTGTATGAATAAATGATCTGTACTAACAAGAGAACTCAATGCATCTGAAATGTTTACAACTTTCTATTACTAAGACTGTATGTTTGCATCTCCCAAATCTATGCTTGTTTGTTATTAAGAAATTTTTCAATTTTTTACAAAATTCATTTTTTATATAAATGTCCAAGCTTCGGAATGTACCTAGTATTTTTTTGCAAAATTGTGCATAAAGAAATGCAGGCAAGCAACTTCTCTGCAACTGTTCTAAAAAATATTATTTTATCATTGATTATTAATGAGGAAATTTATAACAAATGTTAACGTTTTTCTGATTTTCCTGTACGAGTAACATTACATGAAAAAAATAAAATTGCCATGAAAAAATCTTGTAGCAGACCTTGGCTTTTGGGGATCACCCTATGCATTAAATGGAAGGAAAAGTTCAGCTTGAACATTATAATGAAAATTAAGAAGTAAGAAGGCTGCAACATTTTGATGAAGATGGAAGCAGTGAGGGTTTATATATTTGAATCATTATTTGTTTTCCTCTTAAAGGAATTACT
Organism: Tapera naevia; assembly: GCA_033556795.1. Taxonomy (NCBI): domain Eukaryota; kingdom Metazoa; phylum Chordata; class Aves; order Cuculiformes; family Neomorphidae; genus Tapera; species Tapera naevia. The sequence goes on along the minus strand of JAUMJJ010000023.1, from coordinate 13,322,508 downwards.
TGAATTATCCACTAGCTTTCCAACAAAAAAACCCTATCTATAGCACTATATTAATAATAAACTTAAAGAGAGCCTCTCTCATTATAATTCTTCACATATTGCCAAGACCAGTCAGTTAATATTTCTGACCATTTATGGCACTTATCAAATTTTTTTAAATGTCTTTTTCTAGCAAGAGACTCACCAAAAATTTCTAGGGAGATTTTCTATATGTGATATATTTCCCTTTACTATAGCATATGCTTCAGAGACTTGATTACTGGTAAAGCACAGATAAAAGCTATAATAGAATGGTGATCAAACAAGTGAGCCTATAAAGTATGCACTCCTCTTTTGTTTGCTGCTATTCAAAAAGTGAATAGACAAGCCCTTTTGCAAACTTGCAGAGGACCAACTTTTTCCCTACCCCCCACTCCTGGGAATGAGCCATTTTAGTTATTGAAGTTTTTTTGTTTAATTTTCCACCAACAAGTAATATGAATATTTTATACAACACTGATGAATGCTTAACTAATACAGTTCTTCATACAAATGCAAACTTCCTTTTTACTGGCCTCTGGTGACTATGCATCTAGTGCCAGAGTGGCATCATTCAGCTCCAGTTGCTATAGCATTTTCAAGAACCTCTCTGTTCTTGTCATAAATTATCTTTAAGTGAAAAAGCTCCAAGGAGGTCTGTAGCAAACTGTATCAAATAATGAATTTCTAAGCTGTGGTAGAAAACACTCATCTTACTTATATTCTTCTACCATCGATTGTTTAGTGACCCTTCTTTGGGATACAGATGAGCATAACCCTGAAAACCATTTGTGTTGTCTTTCTCTTGCTGGCAGCCTGCAGCCTGCATGATCTAATAAATATTGGCAGGACCAAATGAAATAATATAGAAGAGCTTCTCTTCTTTAAAGTCCATAGACCAAGAGACTCTTGTCACTTGTTAATATCTCCATCAAACAGTGAAGTGTTAACATATGTGATACGACCACGCAATCAAGTAAGGACCGATTTGTTGACTAATTAAACCAACACAACAAGCTCTTTAGCACCTACAAGTGACAAGTTTAGAGCAGGCAAGTGGAAACTCTCAATTGAGTCCCCTTTTATGAGACTATCATGCCAAATTCAATTCTGACTGAGTAGTATTTGAATGTACTTGACTTCCACTATGTGCTGACATGCTTACAATAATTCATCATGTGTGACAATAGCCCAATATTAGAGATTTATGATATATACAAAACAGTTACAAATGAAATGTAGCCCTAACATGTGTCTGCTTTACTTATCCACAGCCTATTGATATTATAATTAATGGTCAATTACTTAGGGATAGAGAATAGAAAATAGTCATTACCAGTTTCAGTCATCATCTGTTTTTGGCAAATTCTGGAAGTAAATGAACCATTTTCATAGTGTTTGGCGGTTGCTGGAAAGTACACTGTTGCTCACTGCAGGAAGAATGGGTTTGCTATGTGTTCTGCTATTCAAGAATTATTTTAGGAATGTAATATTTACTTTATTATCATAATGTAGATAAGTTCAGAAAAGTGTATCTGGGAAGAAGAAAATATAGTGAATGTTGCACATGAATATTTTAGAAAGATTGCTAGAATTGGCCAATTTTACACAGACAGACAAAAAACCCAATCCCCAAAGCAATTTAAAAATGTAAATTCAAGTTCAAATTCCTTTAATAGAAAAAAAAAGCATGACAGTGAGCATTTTCTGTTAATCTTTCACAGTTCTAGATCCTGCTTTAATATTGACAAGATGACTTGTGGGTATACTAGTCCAGTTTAAGGAGGAATTCCATCTCCTGTGAATTACTTTTTGGTCACTGAACATGCCAACCATTCTGAATACTTTCCTTTTAAATTTGAATAATTCCCCTGAAATCAGTGATGGTACTCATACACTGAAATTATGAATATATATATAGTGTGTGTGTGTATGTGTGTGTGTCAGTATTTGGACCCTTGTCTTCAACAAGCAGCAACCAAAACCCCAGACCCTCCCAGGGTCTTGAAGAGCCCATTCCGAGGTTCAGCCTACTCCTTGATAAATTTTCAGTCCTGAGGTGACATGAAGGCTTTCCATATTCAACAGGGAGTCAGACACCGAAGAAAGTATTTTCAAGGATCAACCAGCTAATTGTCACCTTCCTAAGTCCCCAAGGAGTAGAATGTGAAAATGCACTTTCCTGGCTCACCTGTTGAATCCAGGTAAATAAAGATAAATTTTGAGAATTTTATATAATAACTGGAATTTAGGTAAGCACATTTTATTTCAGAAATACAATCATTCATAGTTGGAAAATAAAAGCTTTGATTCATTTCTCAGTGACACTGGTGCAAACAGGGCAATAATATAACTCTGAATTCATGCAATTTAACTCCAGGTTTAACATGAAAATTAATTTAGATATTTTATTACCTAAAAGCCTAAAATCATTACATAAAAATACAATTATTTTAGTAATCTTAAAGGAGATGCAATCCTATAGTCTTGTATTAATATCTGCATCTCCAGAGGAATCAATGTAATTCCAACAAAAGAATTGTATCACATTGAGTTGTTTCATATAATGCTATTGAAATGAAAGAGGTTCACAAAGGGTTGATTAAATTTAAGTGGAAGAAACACAATGAGCAAAATTCATCGCTGGCGTAATTCTGTTGTTTCCTGCAGTTCCACCAAGAATAGATAGGGCCCGTGACAGTCTGAGCTCTTACTGCACTTTTGCAATTGAATTAGCAGAATTTAAATTGTAAAAAAATCCCAACAACCAAAATTCCAATCCTCACCCCCATAATTATACGTACAAAATTGAATTAAAGAAAAACACACTGAAAGAATATTAAGAATTTGATTTACTAAGACAAAAGCATATAAGGAGCAAGCTCCATCATTAACGTGCACTGTGGTCAGTATTGATCTTGTAAGTCACATCAAAACTGTTTCAAATCAGTCTAAAGATGCCATACACACAAAAAAGCTCTTAATAATAGCTTTGAGACAAACCTGCCTTCTCTTTTTCTTTTTTTTTTTTTTTTTTCTATTTAGGGATCCAGACAGCAAGAGTTTATGGTAGACTGTTCCTAAAGACTATTTCTAAAAGATATTGAAATGAATAGGAACTACAGACAGCCATTATCTCACAGGTCTGGGCATTTTATTTCTTTTCACAATTTATCATGTGTGAAACCCATCAGTTGCAGTAGTAATTGAACAGATGGATCAGTAAAGAATATCTAACTCCACTCTGTAGGATTTGTGTTTACAGAGGTACATGTTTACTGAGTGAAGCTATTTTGAAATGCAGCTAACACTAGAGCTTATGGCACCCAATCTATATTTATTACGAACATGAATATACCTTTCCTCTTCCCCAGCTCAGAATTGTTCAGTTATATTTTTAAAGAGACTTAACCACTACTGAAAGTAATCTAATCTATGTGTTTATATGTCATACAAAAGTAGTATCCTACTTCTATTGGAATGAAGTTTGCATACTAACTCCATCAGCGTGTTTCAGTAATCATACGAAGAGCTGCATTCAGATATTTATTCATGCACACGCTATAATTGGGAGGCCAAAAATCTTCCAAAAGGAGAGGTAAGATACTAGGAAAAGCCCTTTGGATTTATTTTAAAACTAAGTCAGCAAATCTGTTAGTTCGTAGATATCTTATTTGATTGGAATGTGAAAGCCTCAAAGAAAAAATTAGTTCTGTGAATGTCAGAATTAGGATCCCTGGGTCTATGGTCTCTCTCCTGTATTAGCCTTGATGACTTGATAGTTGATGTCATACCCCAGTCTTATTAGGAATGAGCACACTTTAATTTTACACTCCTGCTCAGCTGTCTACTATCGTATATCTCCTTCTCATCTTGAATCTGAAATCTCTCTTTTAAGAATTCCAATCTTATGTATAATTTCATTGAAATTGTATAGCACATTAAGGAATTACTAAGGGGACCGTGGAGCAGCAAGAATAAAGGCTGAGAAATGAGACAAACCTTTTCCACCTTCAGAAAAAAAAGCCCTAAAAGAACCCCATATGATTTGGGCTTCAATGACCTCAAAAGCCTATTTTTTTCTCTGTTAAGCAATATTGGCATATTTGGGAATTATTTTTATATCAATGTTTAAAAGGGAATAAACATTAGAGAAATTATCTAACTCATTTTTCAGTCATCCTGTGGCATGGAAAAGTTGCAAAAGTCAAAGAATCACCCAACCTGGAATGGACCCAAAAGGGACATTGAGTACATACAGGATGTCTTCTGATATTTGTGTCTGGGATTTTCCTGGAACTTTGAGTTTAAGTTGAGACTTTTTGTGTGCTTGGGATAATCTCAGGACATATCTCAATAAGGGAAGAAGAACTGTATCAACAAGATCATTGCTGAAAGGGGGTACTAGGCTGTAGTTTTGCCAGTACAATGATCTTTACCTTTCAGAGACAGAGTATTTGAGTATGAACACATTTATATCACATAAAGCTTAATCAGAGTAAGCTCATGTTATATCTGGACCAGTCTTTGTATTTCTACTCCCAACTTGACTTAAAAATGTTGTATAGTATGCTTTATTTAACCTCCATATAAAAAGAAAAAAATACATCAAATGTTGTCTTTTTCATGCTTTTTTAAATACATAGTGCCTCCTGTTTGTAGAATTCTCTTATTCCATTCACATCATTTTTGTACTTGGATAATATATCAATTTCAATGAAGTTATACCTGGTTTCTATTAATGAATATTTCTGACCGACTATGTTGGCAAATGCTGCCAGGAGAACCCATCTCAAGTCAATGGGTAAAGCTAAAGGCATTAGATCAAACTATTTTAATTTCTATTACCTATAACATGCCAGTTTGAGGAAGTGAACTTTTAACAGGCTCATCTGTGAGCATATTGGACAGCTCTGGCTTGGAGAGACCCGCTAGAGGAGCGTTAGCTGTCTAATTTTAATATATCACCAACAACTCTGTTAGAGCCCTAAGTATCTTGAATATCTGCCTGTATTCTCACCTTACTCTCTCTCTCTTCCCTTCTCAACATTCTTATTTTTCTTTATTATACTTCCACATTGCAGCACTGGACTTTGATCAATGTGGAGCAGTTTTAAAACTCAGGTCTACATTTGGGACAAGGAAAGGAAGAAGTAAGAGATGTGGTAACTCAGAATGACACAGCTCAATGGCTCCAGTAAATTAAATTTTTCTTAATAAAGTTTGAATAATGTTGATAAAAAATGATTGAAATATGTCTATAAGTACTTGGGCGGGTCCAGCAGTACAGTGTATTTTGGGCATTCAGACCACATATTTGCTGTGCACTTCGTTAATCTTACACACCATGGTGAGTATCCATTAATGCCAGTGACATTACATGGGAATGCTGCAGCATGAATTCTTGCCTGCCTTGAAGTAGAAAGTAGAAACACGCTTGACTTAAATGGTGGCTACACTCTCTCTCACCAGTTTAGCTCCATTTATGGAGATCCTAATCCACTGCAAGTCATGGCAGTCCTGTCAATTTGAACGGAAGTTATGTAACTTGTGGATCTGGTCTAAACATGTCAGTGGTCTACCTTCAATGTATTAAGCTAACCATTTGCATAAGCTTTGAAAGACTAGCGTATGGGAGGAAATGTTCTGTAGAGATTAGAATTGGTCTTGATCTTCTTTAGTCCTTGCTTAAACAACTGTGATTTCATTTAAATAAATAAAGTGATCACAGCAACTGTGGGTTTCAAACACCATGTCTGTGACAATTTCACCTTCTGAAGTGTCGTCTCCATTGCCCTGTTTGGGCTTATCAGGACATTGTTAAAATTTCAGACAGTGAATTTAAGATGTAAGCATTCAATCATTTCTGCTTCCTCATTACAGCAGCAGTAAGCTTTGTCAGGAAGGCATGGGAAAATCTGTGTGTGGTTACACCTTACAACAGATCAGTAAGACTTACCAGTGACATCCCCCAGCACCTGCAGAGATTCTTCAGTAAGCTTCAGTCCACTCCTGCCTCTGCAAAATAAATAATACTCATATAACTAACAACCAGAATGATATTTTATGGGCTGTGGTTTTGTGCTTGTGTTGTTTGAATTAGTAAGACCTTGAAATTGAATAGCAGAATTCCAGCAGCCAAGTCTTTTTTTTAAAGCTAGGCTCAAGTTTAAAACCCTTCACCTCTGGAGTCCTGAGCTGAAATATTATTTATGCCAGAAATGAAAATGAAAACAGTGACATGAACCTACCAGTATGTAGGCTGAGATTACAAAGCCTTTCCTTTCTTCAGTAGGTTTGTTGGTTTCTGTTTAAGTGAAGGCCAAGGACTTGAACAGCAGGGATGTCTAAGCACAGGTGCATGAGAATAACTGGAGGAGATTTAATAGTTTCCATCACCAAAAAGGAATATTAGAGTTTGTGAGATGAAGAAACCGATATAGGATTATAAACCACAAAACAATTAGCTTTCAGGCTTCAATAGTGAAAAAAACTTAAATATATGCTGCTACTGAGAGAAGAAATCTAAGATATTAGAACCATAGAATCCTCCAGTCAGAAAAGACCTCTGAGATCGAGTCCAACCACACCCATCATCCACTAAACCATGTCCCTTAAAAACTCATCTATCCTTTCTTTAAATACCTCCAGGGATGGTGACTCAGCCACCTCCTTGGGCAGCTGTTCCAGTGCCTGACCACCCTTTCAGTAAAGAAATTCTTCCTAATATTAAGTCTGAACCTCCCCTGGCACAACTTATGGCCATTTCCCCTTGTCCTATCACTTGTCACTTGAGAGAAGAGATCAACACTCGCTCTCCTACAGCCCCCTTTCAGGCAGCCATAGACAGTGATGAGGTCTCCCCTCAGTCTCCTTTTCTCCAAACGAAACAACCCCAGTTCCATCAGCCGGTCCTCATAGGACTTGTTTTCCAGCCCCTTCACCAGCCTCATCGCCCTTCTCTGGACACGCTCCAGCACCTCAATGTCCTTCTTATACTGAGGGGCCCAGAACTGCACCCCTCAGTATAAAAGGACATTAAGGTGTTGGACTTATTTGGGACTTAATGTGGACTTAATTGCTCCTATCCTTTTTAATGTATCTATCTCTCCATTTTGCAAATGGAAAGTGAGACAGAGGCTTCTATACACAACAATAGGCAACTATGGTGGTTTAAGACATTGCTTGTCCCATCTATTCCATATTCTTCTTTGCCAGATGTTGCTGCTACCACTGCAGGAAAAGAGAGGTTTGAGTCAAATGTGTGCTTGTTCCCCAGCTGCTGCACTTCGTACTCCAGCCTTAGTGCAAATTTCAACAGTCCTGAAGTTCATACATGAAGCTGTGAACTAGAATGGCTGAGGTATAGCCACATAATCTTTTCGCCATTTCTGCTGCAGGGTTGGTTACCTGCAGGAGAGGGGTGAGGCAGTAAATCATGGTGGTGATGCGTAAATCTCCCCTAGCAATATTTACCAAAACTTACTGTGGAGCTTGAAGATCTAACTCTACAAAGGGACAACTAAGACTCCCTCAAATGTCAAGATTAAAATCCTCAAAATTCTTATTTGTCCATGAAGGTTGCCTACTTTTTCTGGGTTTTTAAGTGCGGGGATGCCCAGTTTATCCATGTTGATAGAGGAAAACTACTCTGGGTTTTTGTCATCTGCTGAGACTTATCAGTATCTACAAAGTGTCAGTCATGACTAGATCTTGTTAGACTACATCTTATTAGACTACATCTTATTAGAGTAAGGTCTGTACAAGACTAGTGCCCTTCATAACATGGGGGAGTAGGTAGAGGTTTCTGATACACTATGGGAGATTCTTACTCATGCTCTTTCCCAGTTGAAGACCTAGAGTGTTAATTTCAAAGCACCAGAATACTGTAGTTTATTTGGGCTTGGAGATCTCTCTCCATCCTGTGGAGCTGTGATGGAAGGACACCACATGAAAGAAGCACATAGAAAGACAGGATGCAATTCTTCAGCTCAGTTGACAGGACAAAGTGTATGGGGGAGGGAGGCAAGTAGCAGTGTTTTAATATCGCCTTTGTTTACTATTTATGTATTTTATACTAGGAATTTACTGAACAAGTGCATTTTGTGATTGGAGTTCTAGTCAATTTCCCCAAATCGTAAAGATATCTATAATGGACCTCAATAGAAAGTGTTCCAGTTCAGTTAATGCCCCAACCACTGGGTTGTGTTTTTTTTCCAAGCAAGATTTTTTACATCAAGACTATTCAGTAACTTCAGTATTTCCCAGAGCATGCATAGCGTCTTCCAAGATAAAGGTCTTAATTACTAAAGTATAGCTAGAAAAGAAGATGTTCTTTGTCTTTATCAAATTAGTATCGGGGCTGTCAGAAGACACTGGCTGTGGTCTCAGTCCTGCAAAGTTATTTGTCCATCTGCAGGATTAGTGACTAAATCCCCAGTTGTTGAAAATCGGCCTATCCTCAGAGAAGATAAAGAAAAGTAGGATTTCTTTAAGCAGAAAATTATACAACGAGCTGAAATGAAGGGGTGCAATTCTGAGCGAGGCAAAAACCAACACAATTTATTTCATTCCAGAAAGTAATATCAAGACTATTTTTGGTATTTTGAGACCCTGCCTAAACTCATGTATGCCTATGCATATGCATATTCCATTTGGCAATTCACTACGGCACGCAGCCACCTACTAAATAATGGAACTTAAAAATGGAAAATCAAATGACAGAAAAAGCTATTTCCAGGTATTTAGTCAAAGGGAGGATCAGAGTACAAAGCTCAAGATAGACCGAGTGCACAACTCTGGCTGAACTGTCACTCTACAGCGGGTTTCAAACATCTGCATGACTTTGACTGAAATACCATGAATAATTTATAATAGAATAAAGAATTTAAGAAAAATAGATTTAAAAAATATTAATACCCCACAGTAGTTACCTGGCTTTGTGTTTATTAATGAGATCCCCTACACTATAAAACATAATTGATTTTAGGAACCTTTAGGGAGGTTTCTTTTTAAAAATTAACATTTTAGCTTGATATTATTTTAGTATTTACCACTCGGTATTGTCTTAGATGTCATCTTGGCAAAGGGCTCCTAAACAACTGCCACTTTTAGCACTGCTGCCAAAAGGCCCCCTTTCACAATAAAGCATGCTGTGCTTTGGCAGGAAATCAATAAAGTGAAAATCTGTTCTCATCATCCATACATTTACCATCACAATCAACAATCAAAGGCAAGACCTGGGTTCTTTATCCACAGGCTCCAGCCTCCCAATTTTCTGCTATGAAAGGCAGCATAAATTAGAACCCTTGGTTCCTGTTAGCTGGGCTTAATGGGTATGATTTATGAACCATTAAATGAGGTTATGTAAATTGATCCTTAGCAGAATGCTAGCACACAGGTGACAGGTGCAGTACATTTGAATGATGAGTCCACAAGGGTTCTGTACAAATCAGATTTCAGTGACATTCAGTTTTAGGAAGGAGAAATATGTTGTCAACAAGGAAGTGATTTAAATAGTGCCCTGGGTTTGTCAGCAATTATGCTTTTCTTCTTAATTGCTGCAAACTATATAAATTCTAATAGGAAATAAATTACTGATTTACCAGTTAACGACAAGGGGGTATAGACAAGAATGGATTAAACATTAAAAAAAATTGCCTTGTGAGGCCATATTCAGTGATGATTCCATTTATGCTGTTAAAGTTAACAGATGCTTTAAAGTCACACGCTAAACTTTGACATGAGCTAAGTAAAATTGTTTTTATAGCTAAGCTAAAGGAATCTGGTTTTGTACTGCAGCAATGGATGTTCGTAAATGGATAAAATTTCCTTGCTATTTTTTGCTTGTTTTTTTGTCTTAATAATGTTTTAAAAATCAAATCAAATTACATTAACTATGTTTAAAGTATTCTGGCTTATCCTGGCAGGATTTTATACTAATAGTGAAAATGATCACACCTAGTGATCTGATATTTGACTCATTCCTTTCTCAGTGCTACTCAAAGTGACCATAAGGATTGACTGACTGCCTTAAAAGGTTTTGATGGGATAGAATGGGGTTGCTGTTGCAATACATTTAAATCAGTGCCATCAGGCTGCTTTGGTCTGGGTAGGAGGGCTTCTGGAGAACTAGATGTATTTGTGTGATATTTAAGTTCTGGTTTTCCCTAGCTGGTTAATAGCACGTTCCAAGTGGCCCGGCACACCTCTGCTTAATGATTTTTTTGCATCTTTCTTTGATGTGAAGTGAAATAGTGATAGGAATGAAATAGATGAATAAGTCTGTACATAACTCAAGGCTTCAAGGGCAGCAGTTCTGGAGGAAAGTTTATTCAGGAGAGTACTTGAAATACATAGGATAGCAGAATGATGTGAAAATACTTTCAGAGGCTTAGCCATGTTAAATCATTTTCATCCATGGAAGAAAATATAGAAGATGAGATGAAACCCACTAGTAAGTTGGGAAGCCTACTAAGATCTGAGGCAAACTGAACAAACTCAAGATATTAATTAACATGTTTCTGTCTATTTCTGTCAACATGTTCATTGGTTGTGCATATCCTGCTTTTCTTTTTTTTCAAAATTCAGTGAAGTTTGTTCAGGCAACAAGCATCAGTCGCTAATTGAATTAGCCTTTCCTATTGTGTTTTACTTCAATGGAGATTCCCTTCAAGGTTCAGCTGCTTACTCATAGCATTGTTCTGCTCAATGCTCATATGTCGCTTACTGCAATACTTGCCCTTTCACAGAATCTGTCACTTTTATTTCTGAGAAGAGGATCAACGGGAGTGAGTCCAGAGTGTATAGTGCTTTTAGGGGTGTGGAATGCAAATTAAAAGCAATGCAAGGTTGCAATGTGGGTAATGCAAAAAAGCATGATGTAGTTTCATCAGAGAGGAGATGAAGTACTTGTTTTAACTCCAGGTATTAAGGAAGAATTCCATAGCCTTCCTATCAATATTATATGACAAAACTGCATAAAAAGAGTGCAAAAGACAAGCCCCCAAAAGTTAAAGAAAACCTCACTATGTTTGTCTAGGCAAACCTCATTCAGTACCTTCTGTGACTGCATTACAAACCAGCCTTCATCATACAGGATCTTCTGGTGCTTTAAAAAGTTCTGCTTCTGTTTCACACCTACAGAAGGAACTGTGTAACCAAAGACAATTTGGTTATTTCTAAAGATATTATCCTGGTCTAATCAAAGTTATCCACTCCCACCACGCAGCTTAGGTTGCCATGTTTAAATCACCATTGTAACCACAACCCTATGACTTCAGTCACAAATAAAACACTATTGGCTAGTGCCTCATTCACTGTATGAGATGTTGATCTTCATGAAACAGGTTACTGCTAAATGTTTCTCTGTGTCCACACTACCTTCTACATATCCCATTCCTTAGTCCCTTGCTCTCAAATAGTGGCAAAAAGCAGATGCTCCAGAAAGAGTACAAGAAGAACGGAAAGTATGTGCAATACCTCTGAGCCCTCTTCCAGCCTCCAGTCATTGTCCACTTAGAGAATTTCTGAGTTGGATGTGATTTCTCTGTTTATTACCTTCTGACAGACTTGACTCCTACACAATGGTTCCATCTTCTCTTGAACCCATGTAAACCTCAGCAAGACATTACAGATATCAGCTCCTCTCCTTTTGCTTGTTTTGAACCTAACCTGTGTGCAAAGAGTCAAGTCTTAGAAAGCAAGTCTTAGAAAGTGGTTAAGCACTGGGCTAGAATAAGGATTTTAGTTTATGGCATCTCATATTTTATATTTTAATGTACAAGGTACAGAAACACTCCCAACTATATGCTGAATATATCTATCAAGACATAAGGGACTGACTGAAATCCTGAACATCTCCCTTTATGAAATGTCCTATGGGGATTCCATCTGTATTCACTTTGGATTTTACTGACTGAAGGAGTATAGCTCCAATAACTGGCTATTGTAAGAAGGGTGGCAGCATCTCCTCCTCTTCCTGATGATAATGGGCAGGAAATGGTGCTTGCAACTACATTTTGTAGGGATCTCTAGTCAGTTGTGCTCTGTGAATGTCTGTTAGTATCCCATGGAAACAGGTTGGGACTTGGGGGTGAATCTGTTGAGATCTGTCAGAACTGGGCAGTTCTGGTCATGTAGAAGTGTCTATGTTTGCACCTGGGAATATCACAACTAGACAAGAAGATTCTTATGGAGATTAGTCACCTCCAAGTGAAAAGTAAATGTAGTGGCTGATTCGAAGGACCAAAGTCCTAATTTTTTTGTATCTTAATTTCTCAAGGCACTTCATTTTCCAATTAGAGATTCCAAGATGCAAAGGTCAGAGTTTGGTACAACACTGAAGCACAAAGATAATATTTGAAAAGTGACAAAATAAAAATAGGGCCCTTTTGTGAAAATGGCGGTTTATCACTTCACAGCATCACATAGGAACTACACAGCAGAATTTGGGATAAAAAGCAGTTTGTTAGGATAGCATTTTATTGCCTCAGTCATCGGGGCACTCTGTCCCTTCCTGCAATGCTCTTTCTCACCGAGAGCATGCTTTCTCATGTTTCAGCAATTAAAGAGATAGTGTTACAGAAGTAATATCCTGAGGCACATAACATGGATTCATTCTCAAACTAGCCCCCTTTCTCAAGATGAGAAAACTTACAAAATCGGGGATTTGAAGAGTGACTTATTATACTCTTAATAATAAATTAGTTCTAGTAATTCTTATTTTGAGTGTTTGACTATATTACCTTTATACAAGTCTTTATATGCGGATTTTTAAAAATATGCTTTTTAAAAAGATTTCCTGGATTATACAATCTTAGACTTTGGAAAACCAAAGTTTTTATTGTGTGTGACTACATGACCCCATGAGAGAGTTTGAGCTAGCTTCCCAAGCTTAACTTTCCAACGCTCAGTGAAAATACTTCCGAAAACTTCCCCCCGTTATATAGATGAGAAGAAAAACCAAGATCACACTAAATATATATGTATTTTACATACACATAGCCACACACAGCAAGGATATTATGCAAAATTCCCAAGAAAGGGAAGAAGGAAAGGGAAAATGGGAAAAAAAGGGCAAAAAAGTAACAAAACCAAAACAGGGATGCACAATTTAATAACCGGTAACTAACAAAGTAAAAGAACTAGCAAAATCTCATCACTTCCCTTGAGGAAAGCAGGACAGCTAAATCTGACCCAGCACTCTTCCCCCACACGTGGGCAGACAACAGGAGTCACCGCAGGCCTCAGCTCCAGACAAGACCAACGCAAGGGACCTCCTGCTCCCAAGCCTCACCGGAAGAGAAGAGAGCGAACTGTCTTATCTACGCCTTACTTATGTATTGTGTTACATTAAAGGAAGATGTGGAATACTTCTGTAGATTTCTGACCGCCGTTGTTAAGGAAGACCTAAAAAAACTAAAAGCCAACCCACTACACCCCATAGGGAACAGGTTCTTTAGCAGGACTGAGATATTTAGGGCCACAGGATCTTCTGGAGCTGACAGAAAGGCAAATAAGAAAGTCGTCTGAATTTCTGGTCTGCTTTGGTGCCATCCTTACACAGGCAGCTTCTGTACCTGTTGTTCTTTCTCATGACCCCAGAGACTTCCTTTTTGCTGTCATCACTATCTCATCCTCATTGTTTGACAACTGCCAATATTCACATCATCCTATCTCCAGTTTCTGCCCTGCTCATAACTTCTTACTGTTCTCCAGTTCCTCTCCCTTTATCTTCATATTGTTGTGTAATACCTGTTCTAAAACACCATGGAAACCCGTGGGGTTTCCTCAGCTCATTACTGGAATCAAACTCTTTAGTGATAAAGATCAAGTATGGCATTATTATGGATCCAGGCACACAATGGATACTTCTGCCAAATCATGTGCGCTGATATCAGGATTTTGGTTTCCTTAAATCAGAGAACCAATATATTTTCATTAACATTTCTCAGAAAACTATTACATATTGTGATTATTTTTGGAAAATTATTTACATTGATCCCTCACAGTGACACATCATCATTTTCTGTCTGTGTATGTCCAAAGTTCTCTATTTATCAGTTTTTCAGTTGTCTCCAGAGAAGTAATGAGTATTCTTCATCTTATCCTTCTTCTGACCTTTTAGTCTTTTCTCCTTATATGGTTTTATCTTGTCTTGCTGCAAAGACCATCAGTATCTATTTATACACAACCTATTCTGGTCCAACATGTTCCAGGAAATATTTACTGTATTCACACAATGTCTACACGAGAAGGAGGGCACCCACAGACACTGTGCTTTACACTGGATGCCACTGATGCATCACAAGGTCAAGATAACTCAATACAAACTTGCACAAGAAAAAAAAACAAAACCCCACAATGGTAACAAGCCGAAGTGTCAAGCATTGCAAAAGACACCTTTCCCAGCCTCCACCAGTTCTGCCCCAGGGTTACTGGAAAGACCATCTAGATGAGTATAGCTTAGAAAGGCCTCCAAAGTCAGAAAGCACTTTCACTATGAGACAGAGGGTACAGAAGTCCCATCTTCAAATTGATCTTTCAAATTACAGAGAATTATTTTCATAGAGTTGGTATCCTAGCTCTTGGGCATTTCTGCTGGGGTCAGGGCTGCTAGATCTCCTCACCAGGAAAGCCCTATTTCATTGGTTAGAGACACTGAGGAAAGGGTTCTCTCTCCAGCAGAGAGCCAGGAAAACTGACACAGATTGTCAAAATTGCTATATAAATACAACAAAGAAAAAATCCTTAATACATTTAATTGCCTAAAATGCTGTGAGCTTTGTCTTCTGAATAATAGCATTTCCATTTAACGTACCCTGGATATAACATCATCTCCCATGGTGTCAACCATAGACTATGTCCTCACAAAGGATGAAGGATGGGCTGAGGCAGAAACCCAGCTGCTATGAAATACTTACAGTGGGAGCATTTCAGTGTGACTATGGGAGAGCAGGAGAACAGGGCCATTGCCTCAAGTACCATTAGCTGACTTTTCTTGAGCACTGTAGTCTGGAGTGAGTATCCATTTAGCTTGTCTCTGACTTTTGTCTCCCCATATCTGTTTCTCTTCTTTCTCCAAATGATTCATGGAAGAATCTATTTGGAGAGAAGAGGTTCCAATAGGAAGGGAAAAAACCCTTCAAAATTCACTTTTTAAACTGCATGCCTCCATCTTGGCTTTTTTCAATAGACTTTGCTCTTCTGCTCTATGAAGTAGAAGAGGAAGCGGAAGTATATTCATAATGATCATTATCATGTATTTAACCACTGGGCGCATTCATTGAAAGAATTTCAGGCCACCTGATTCTGTGACTTGTACAATTTCATTATCTAGGCATATTACTGTTTCAATTTTTTTTTTTACTGCCATGGTTCATACAGGATAAACCCTTATATGAGATAATGGTGGTAGACCTTAGAGTGATTTGCTGAACTTTAATTTTTATCGTGCTAAAAATCATTATAAAGTCATAATCATTTCCTTTAGGTATTTATTTTTTAATTTATGCTATCAGGTTTTATCAGCTTCCTCATCTTCTTATGCTCAAGTATTGCTTAAAGAAACATAATGATGTTTCTTCTTGTCCTTGTAAGTAAAAGGGCTAAAAAGACAAAATTGCATTTTACTCAGATGTTAAGAGTTCCTTGTAATTAAATCTTTGTTGTGAGCTTAGTATTTTTTTTAAAAAAAAAACATATCCGGCAAAACAATAACAAGAGTAACAACAACAAAACTTTGCCATGAAAAGTTATGTTTTTCAGATATCCTAGTCAGTCTATCAACACTTATCCCATGGTATTCCCAGCAGTGTGCATTATATCCAAAATATGATTTCTATATTTGCACGCAGAACAATCATTTGTTTTCCTTCTCTTTTGTAGACCGCATAAAGTGGGTGATATGATCTGCTCTGGTTCCTTGTAGCCTTCATCACATGTCTCAGGAAAACATATTTCAGAATTGGCTTTTGATGTGAAACACAAGAAGTAGCAGTTATTAGTGCTGTGCATCCTTTCCTCTTCTACAGTAAAGGC
Organism: Tapera naevia; assembly: GCA_033556795.1. Taxonomy (NCBI): domain Eukaryota; kingdom Metazoa; phylum Chordata; class Aves; order Cuculiformes; family Neomorphidae; genus Tapera; species Tapera naevia. The sequence continues at coordinate 13,306,449 of JAUMJJ010000023.1, read as the reverse complement.
TACACCAGGAGAAGAAAGCTGTAGTTGCAAGGCAGACTGCGAGCATGGCCCTCTGCTATTCATAGCCTCTTTGGCACAGGACCAAATAACAATCCTTCATTACTAATGAAATTAGGACTATTAAAAAGCAAAGAGCAAATTCAGGAAAGACCAGTTCTCCATCTTCTGCATGGTGGTGGGTCTCTGTTCCTTACAATAGGTTTAGTAACTGATTCAAAGTCACGATCCTTTCAACTTTTCTGCAAATACAGTTGAAGAGTTCAAGCTGAAATGCAAATTTCACTTCTATTTGGGTTTTGTACTGACAAGTTAAGAAAAGTCCGGAAAGTCAAGCTTAGATTAATTTATTGGAAACCCTGTGTTGTGATTAATTTCACAAAATAAAAATAGTGATCTCAAAAAGCTGGAAGCATATTTGATGAAAGAGCTTTTTCCTTCTGCAATTTTAACCAGACTTTTTAAAAATTTCTTCCCAGATTTAATACTATATTGTGCTTGATTTCTTTCTCCATCTATTATTAGTTTTACAGCCATTTTTCATCTGTATTTGGCTTGATCCTTTCTAATGGCATTTTTTTATCAAGTTAATTGCACTAATATTAATAGAATAACTCCTCCCTATTGTGTGTCCTGGTACAGACAGGTTCTGGCTTTATATTTCAGGACTTCTGTAAAAGACAACTTTTTGCTCTGTCTTTGCTTGAAACGTCAACATGGGTAATACTGAAGGAAAATTACTTTACAGCCTTATATTAGAAAGCAATGTCCTCTATTAGGGGAATAAAATTGCTCAGTAGGAAAATAACTTCCACCTAGTGGCTTTCCAGAAAACTGCCGTAACAGTCAATTTCTTGTGAAACACAAATTTCTATTTTTACATAATTTGAGAATAATCCTGCCACCACAATCCATATTCAGTTTTCAGTAAACTCAAATGCACTACACATATATAATACTTCGTATATTGCTCACAGTAAGGTTTAGCATCATCATGCTTGTGGTTTTATAAAAACATAATTCTGAAAAACTTCAGACTAAAACTGATTTTATTCCAGCTTTTCTATTTCACATTTAAACACTAACTATAATAGTATCCTCATACCCACTTCAGAAAAACCTGTCTCTATTATCTCTGTACTTAAACTACCAGCTCATCAAAATTGTATACATAACCATTTGGGTAGTGTGGTTTAGTGGAATATAAATGACTCATAAATCTGGTAAGATATGTATCCACTGTTTAATTTTAAAAGGAATTACTCTAGAATTTAGTATTATACATCTGGCAGAGCTGAATAAAGAAAAACTCATGGAAATGAAAACTAAACACATTCTTTCTCATGCCATTGAAACAATAACTATCCAGGATCAGTAATTTCAATACTAATGTATATGAAGTGAGAATGTGGCCATTGGGCTACTACGAATATTTTCCCTTTTTTCTGAAACACAAGTATTAAGAAATCATTTTTAAATTCAGGTAGACAAAGGTGAGTTTCTGTGCTATGCAATTAGTGTTACATAGCATTCATGTTGAGTATCAAGGATACATATATTGGTTGTAAAAGGACTCTGATGAATGGCATTGCCTGATAATTTTGATTTGGCTCATTAGCTTGCTAGCTATGGGTTAAATTCCGAAATGAAATCCAAACACCTGCTTTTGTGACAGTACATTTTAAAAAATTCAGTAGAAGTATTTATTATAGCAAAGGTGTTTGTTACAATCTAAGAAGTAAATGGAGAAGCTATAAGTTGCAGTGAAATTAATTTTATAATGTTTAAATGTCTTAGCTAAGATAAATGCAAAAAATAAATGAATAGAAAAATTAATTACAATTACAGTGATTTTTTTTTCCCCCTTTCCAATAATCTAGGGTATTTAGTAATATAAACTAGGGAATGAACCATTTTGCTGCTGCTCTTTTTTCCTTTATATAGCCATGTCTCTTATATTAATCCACATATCTTTTTTTCAAAATTATTAGAAGGTGAAGGTAGCAAATTCTTTCTATACATACGGAAAATTATGCAATATGCAGAATAAGAAGATTATGCTTTTTACCTTAACAGTTGTTGTTAACAACAATTCTAATTAATTAATCTGTTGTGGTTCTCCTGTCAAATACATGGAGAAATGTTACTCTGCCATAACTAACAGAAATGTTATCAATATATGTGCAATTGTACTTGTAACATTATCTTCAGCTAGCTGGTCACCTTGTACATATCTACTGTAAACTCTGATTACATACAATGTTCCTGTTTTTTTTTCCAAAGGGAAAAAGAAGGAGCAGAGTCAGAGCAGTAGAATTCAGTTAAAATATTTCAACTGCCATTTTAAAAAGTTTTGTATCCTATACTCACAATGCTTATCCTAGATAGAAAAGTTCAGTTTATATTTAGTTTTGTGTGAAATGGGTGGTTCAGAATCAACTGGTTGTGCACAATTTTTGATTCATTAATTTTGTCTAGTGTTTGGAAGTCAGGGGGGTGGAAATATTTTTTTTTGCTTGTGTGTGAGTGGCTAAACAAGTAAATTAAGCTAAATGAACATTATTGAATTAGGTGATTACTGTATGGCAATTTTCATTAGTATGGATCTTATCAATGGAGTTTTTAATTATTTTTCTTTATGTCATTCCTTGTGACATACAATACTTAAGCCATTATCTGTCAAACTGTGCACTATGTGTCAGCTCCATTACATGTAACTGTTTAACCGTATGATGTGACGAGAATGAGGCTTTGAGCGTATGATGGGAGATCTACAAAGCCTGGCAGCCTTCCTGAGCCTTGACCATGACCTTTTTGAAGCTCAATGACCTCTAAATATTGTAGGAATTCTCTTTAGATTTCTTTAAAGGGTGGTGAGATCCTATTACTCTCTTTCAAACCAGCAGCAAACAGGAGCTTGCCCCAGTGGATCCAGGAGTGATGGGAGAAGAGATGCAGGCCTCTAAATCAGCACCTACTTTTTGTCTTCTTCTTGCCCTCCAAGGCTGTAAGCCAATGCAATAATATTGTCCAAATTTTCCATTTTTATTCTGATGCTGTGTAGTGAGGTATCAGGAACAGTTTGAGGATTGCAGTGCACCTATTTCTATTTGTCTTAAATTTTCATTATAGCTCAGAAGTAGAATGTTAGTACTTGCTTATTTCCTATGATGGGTATATATTTATTCAGACTAGTGAATTTCAATTAATCTTGTTTATGAAAGGCAAAATTAAACAATTAAACAATCAAAGGTACAGTAGAAATTAATCAGAAAACACTACAAGATAAAAAATTAATCAAAAGGCGTAGGGCTCCCTGATTTTGTTTCCAAGATTTTAAATTTTATTTTGTAATAAGGGAAATTCAAACAACCAGAACACATAGATTTTTAGATGAATAATTTTATAATTGTTAGTGATTTTTAACATCATTAGATTAAATTAAACCTCTTTTATTACAAGCAATTCTCAGTACAGTGAACTGGTAGATTCCATTTCACCTTTCTGGAAGACTTCAGATAAAATAAATCCTGCACTTTCCCACATCCCCCAAATCAGACAAATAAAGCAGTCCATATTCCGTGCATGCTTTATTAAAGCTGTCAGAAAATGCATCTGGAAAAATCTGACTATAAAGCTGGAAAATGAAGGAAGTTGATACAAACAATAGATGAGTTTCATAGTGATATGGTTTAGTAGCGAGCCAGGCATGGTTGGACTCAATGATCTCAGAGGTCTCTTCCAGCCTTATGATTCTATGATTCTAATATCCACAGCTGTGACAAAAATGTAGAACTGTGATAGAGTCTGACAGCCAGATCAGTCCTGCTGCCGAGCACTAATACTTAGGCAAGTCCTGCATCTTGTTCAGGAAGACAGGCAATATGTAAAGAGCTAGGGGAAGAATATTTTGAAATATTTCTGTGATGGTAATTTACACAATAGATATGGAAGGAAGATGATTTTTCTTCGAACTTAAAAAGTATTTGTTGGTCCAAAAATGAATATATGTTCATAAGTTTTTGCATTTTTTAAATTTCAAAAAAACATCCTTCATGTTCTTTTTATTAAATACTATCATTTATTGAGTTTGGATAAAAATAAACCACTCTATTACTAACTGCATAAAAAAATGTTAAGTTTTTTTTTCTTCAAAGGAATCACTGCTACTGTTATTTTCCAAAAAGCTACATTTTGGCAACAAAAATCTGCAAAATAATTTCAATATGAAAAAAGTTGATATGAGGACTAAATATGCTTATTTATTACTTTTCATATCATGCAAATAAATACCAACATCTCTGCCAACCCAAAGCCTGGACTTTGCTGATCCAGTTTCTGAATGTTTACTGGTGGAAAAGGCATGAAAAGAAGGTGACCGCCTCGACAGAGTGTGGGGGTGTGTGCGTGTGCATGTGTCTGGGGGGAGCTGATCCATGCATATAGGGATGAACATAAATGTTTTATGGTATATTTTACAAAGGGAGACACGGATGTTTTTAAATTTATTTCCAAAAATATGTAAAAATTACTAAAGCACTTCATTGTGTTGCCTCACAAGTGAGGCTGTAGGATGGATTTATAAACCCACTGCAGACACTACACTGTCAGAGACAGATGGCCTTCAAGAACCATGTAATAGGAAAGCCAGACGTAATGCTAGCTCTATTCTTCAAAACTCAGTTCCTCCTGTTGTCACCAGTCAGGTTGTATTTACTGCTTAGAGCTCTAAAATGGATTACTTTATCACAGCATAATATCCCGACACTAGGATATGAGGCTAGAAGATCTATTCGATGCAAGTAAGGAAAGCTTTTATTTTTCAAATTTCTACCACTCAGTGCAATGCATCAAACAATCAGTTTTAATATCTTTAGGCTGAAGTGCACTTCTTTAATTTAGAATTAAATTATTTTTATTAAGCACTTTTACTGAATATCTACAAGCTTTACAACTCCACTGATTAAGGATCTCATAGTGACTGGTAGAGCAGCCACCTCCATGAATTAGGAAAGCATTAGTGAACACATTCTGTCTATGATCCTTAGTGCTTAGGGAATATTTTTAAAAAAGTGCTATTTCTGTAAAATGTAGCCATAAAATGCAAGTAAATCAATGTAAGTGAAACCTAGTGCTTGCATTGCACAGCGATGTCTTTGAACAGGCTGCAGGCATTTTTTTCCGGAGTGAGAACAGGTCAGATAAAACAGCCCTGGGGTGAAACTTCAAGTGCAGAGTTTCTGAAATATTCCCCTGTGGCACTGAAACACTTAAAGGAAAACCTAGCTGGGAATATTCAAGATGTAATGAGCCGCTTGCCATTGACAACCCAGAACTGAGGGAGGCCTGGCCAAAAGGCCCAAGCACAGGTCTGGGCCAAGGAATGTGCGCTGCTTGTGGATAGTAACCTCCTCTGCAAGCTTGCACAAACTCCATTATTTTCAGAGATGTTGCTCCCTCTGTGTTCTCATTAACTTCAATGGGAGCCAAGAATGCACAACACCTTTGAAAACCAAAGGGGCTAAACTCACAGCTTCAGTTTTCCCATCTATAAAATGAGGCTAAACCTTTCTTATCAGACTCATAGAGCTGTTGTGAAGATTAATTAGATAATGACTGCAAAGCTCTTTGAACATGAAAACTGCTAAGAATTGTTGTTACCAAATGATGGCAAAGATTGGGCTATTATTGCTGTCAAATAATAATAAAGAGATCTGCTAGTCTAAGGAAAGAAGAGGTGGGAAATAAAGGGCAATAATGGCTGCTGTTGTTTGCGCATATGGTACTGAATAATCTTTGCAAGAAGGAGCCAATCTTGTGAAAAGCTATCTACTATAATGGTGCTGGGGTTATTGACAGGTCTGCCTATAAGTGCGGGTTCCATTAGATACATCAGCCACAATGTATTCGCGGCAAATCTCACTGATGATTGCCCTCCTGCAGAGGGAGAGATAAGACAAACTATGATTGAAGTAAAAATGTAAACAGTTAAAAAAAGAAATAGAAGTCAACCACTGCTCTCCCACAGGGGCAAGGACCAAGGATTGTTGCACCTGCGAAGCTGTAATAACATCAAATGTTAACGTGATATGTGATTGTAGCACAGATACTGCTTCAAGCTCTTGCTGAAGAATATATGCTGTTTAGTATTTTTATATGTATATTAAGTGAAGTGCACTTTCCTCGTCTGGGGCAGTGCAGGGCACAATACTAGCAAACTGAAGGGGTTTCACAGGAGTCAAGTCAACAAAAGCATTCTTCGGCAGTACAAGTTACATCTTGTGCTTTTTACTGGTTTCCAGCAAAAGCCTCTGAAATAACACTGACTCTGAACTAATTCTGACCCTCTTAATATCAGGGTTGTGTCATGAAGTATACATACTACAGTCTTCTGGTTTGTATTTTAAGTTTATATTAGACCTATTATTGTAAAACCATATTATTAATTCATATCAATGCATTATATAAATTCTGCTCTTTGGCAACTGGAAAGAAACTGAGTAATACTTCAGTGATAAAAAAGTGCTTCCTATTTTCTCAGCCATAAGGAATGTTTACAGTAAACACTAACATTAAATCGTTTTCAAATCTGAAAAATGGCATAATATGCACCCCAGAGTTTTAAAGAAATTGGCCAAAGAAGCATTCTAACTTTGATTTATGCGTATGGCTTAACAAATAATGTGGTGTGTGTGGATGCCCCAGCAGCTGGCCATTAGTTCTCCTTTCCTTCCCCACCCTCTTCCCCCACCCCCAAATAATTTTCACCCTTTAGGTTAGTTGCAGTCACATTTAGCAGAGGCATAGAAGTAGCAAAGAGAATTCATTTACTCTACATTTAATTGGAAAAAAAATACTGTCTGGGTAGAAGAGAAAGACTATTCATGCCACAGAGGAGAATTCATTGTCCATTACACTTAGCAGCAGCCAGCTTATTCAGTGATCACACATGTCCTACCCAGCTAGCCAGCATGTCTATGCCAGATGGGCTGGCTCTTCCCCAGCTGGCAGAGCAAAATTCAGAGGTAGAGAACATGGAAGGAAAAATATAGAGAGCATGGAGAACATGAAGCTTTTGTTGTACTGGACATACAGAAGATGGAAGGGATCTGGGGAGAGGGATAATAGTATCAGAGATCAAAGACACTGGAAGGAGTGCACAGCAGTGGTATAGTAAGTGAGGTGATATGATGGAGGAGAGTCAGAGACACAGAGAGGATGACATGGCAAAACTGTCTTGAGAAAGATTTAGAAGACATGGAGAAATCTGGGATGACAGCACTGAGTGGGTCAAAGACATAAATCCAAAGAAAACAAGGTTTAATTCTTTCTGCTGCTCATGGAACAACCCATTAAAAATATTGCAATACTGCCAAAGTTTCAGTGGTCTGTAAAACATCTAACATGTGGTATTTTATTTTTTAATGTCCAAACAACATTACCAAAGAAAGTAAAAATCTAGTAACCTTTTATTCATGCCTGACAAAATACTGAGATATAGAATAGAATGGGATCTAATCAGTAAATTTATGAAGAGAGTAGCACAATCGATTTCAGTGAATGAGTTTTCATGGAAAATTACTGATAGAACTGATTACATCTTTTGATGAAATGAAAAGGTTCTGTTGCTAAAGGAAGTTGCTTAATGTAACTGAGCTGGGATATTTTACCTTGTACTCTGACCTTCTTGTTAAAAGTGACTCTACATAAAATCTGGGTAGCATATTTTAACTGGTGAGAAAAGGCTGATACAGCTAAAAAGTAATTACACAGAGGGCATCATTATATAACGGGGTTCCACATACATCTATTCTTAGTTCAGTGCTATTCAATATCTTTATCAATGAGATGGAAGAAAATAGAAACTTGTTGTTGGTAAAGGCTGCAGATGCCATATTCATATACAAGAAGTTAGTACGTGACCTGATTTTTAGAGGCACTAAGCATATTTAGGCAATGGAAAAGGAGGATTTTGGCCTAAGAGCTAAAAACCACAGATATATAGCTATTGCAGTGCCAAGATTTTAAGCACCTTTTAGGCTAAATTAATCTCAAAATAGTCTTTATAACAGATAATAAGAGAGACATGCCCAAACTAGCCAGTACAGAATGACACTGTTCTTCAGTGCTTAGGCTACTGTTTCTGATCTGTCAGGTCAGAAGAAACCTGCTTCATGTCAAAACCCTCACACTGAATTAAGCACTTAATTGCTCTTTCATAAAACCAAGCTGTCTAGTAGTGAGAGTACTCACTGAGCCACAAGGCTTACCAGGGCTGAACACCCCCCTTTGGTGTGAGCAAGTTGACAGCTTCACCTCTCATGTTCTAGGAAACAAGCTAATTTGCATGGAGGCACATTTCCTCTCTCCTGTTTGAGATGAGGCACTATGTAGAAGTGCTAGAAAAACATCACATATGCTCGGACAAGCATTAGATGAGGTAGTAGCCACCACCTCTTCTGCGCTTATGAGCCAATGGTGAGGAACTGATGACCATAGTCTTAAAATAAAATTATTGCATGCCATCAGTTTTTGAGGCAAAATCTGGGGCAAGTGAAAAAAATATGAGTAGGTAAGCAAATGCTGGCAGATTCTCTCTTTCTTCACATACATACGCACAAATCCCCCCAAAGCATCAGGATCCTGCTCCTTTGTGATCTGTGTAGGAAAATGATCAGTCAATGCTGATCATTTCACTGTTGCTCCTCACATTAAGATTTGTTTACCATGGAAACCAATACAGAGCAGTAAAGACAGACAAAGACGGCATGTCTCTGCCTGAGCGGTAAGCTTCTACTGAAATCCCATACCTGGATCAGAGGATCCTGTAACTTGCTATTCAAACATAGCCTAAGAGAACAGAAGTTCCTCCTTGGTCTTCACTGCCACTCACTATTTTACATATTCTAATCTATCCCCTTTTATTAATTTCCTCTCTCAGGTAATGAATCCCAGATTTTTCTATCTCTCTTCATAAAACTTTCTTTAGGCCTAGGAGTAAAGTGAATGCCTGGCATCGTCATTGCTCAGACAGCAGATATAAATGTTCTGGAGGGAGAGAGTAAAAAAAGTCCTAAAGAATTTTATTAATCCTGCTAATTAAGTTGGTGAAAATAGAAAAGGATAATAACTCCTTCATTTGTTCAAACTACAGGTACCTAAGGACAGAGGCTGTGCAGACCCTCCTGAACTATGTATTTATTATAGTAACCCTGAGCAGTTCACTCTCCAGAGGTACTTCTTTCTTTATCTCACTGCTGGAAGAACTAACGAGTGCCACGTGCGGGTAAATTTTTTATAAAGTAGACCATTACTAGCTGAAAAGTAAAGGGAAACTATCAATTCATTTAATGTTGAGTTCTCAGTGAGCATTCAGATGCTGCCATTACTGGGCACTGATGGTTATATTTGAATATCTGTAGATGCTTGTGACCTGCATTCCAGGTTGGGACTACCTGGTGAGCTGGCCACAAAAGAGTTGGCTGAGCAATTCAGTGAGGGCTGCTCTGTGCTCTTGGAGAGAGCCTGCAATATCTGGAGCTCTTATTGCCTGAAGGTGGCTTGTGTAGAAGTTTTGGGGCATCTAAAATGACTGCAGCTATTCTTTTCATGGCCATTTTATAGTACTGTTGTACAGCAAGAGCAAAAATCTCTTTCCATGGAGAAATTATGTTCCTTTATCTATACTTGTCCTTCTAATGTCTTCTAATATATAAAGTGAACTGTCTTAATGTCCTTCTGCGATAACAAAATCCCACAAAGCCTATTCGTTAAAGTGGGCCCTCCTTGTGTATGGACTACTCTATATCTGAGCTGCAATGAAGGGTGAGATATCCAAACTGGCCTTAAATGACTTAGATGTAGTCTAGCCATTCCAGCACAGCTGTCAGCTTGGATCAATTTTCCCTTCCAAAAAAATGCTGCCATCAGTATGAATACTTTGTGGCTGAGCTATCTTGATCCCCCACTACAGTTGCAGCAGAGATCGAGCCTATTTATATTTTTCAGCAAAGAGCAAGGAAAGAGACTCCTGAACTGGGAACTGGTGTGCACTCCATTCTCATCTTACTTCTAATGTTAGAAGGAGTTGGGCTGTTCTCTGAAAAAGTTCCTCATCTGGATGACTGGCGTGCAAGGATGTACTATGGCAAACAACTACAGTCTGATGATCAATACAGTTCCAACAAAAGCCAGGCCTTTTATTAGAAATTGTGGAGTTTATTTCAATTTTACCTAGCAAAGGTAATTAGTAGTTATCAGTGTGCAGTACAGAAATGTTTTTCTCATTTTGTTCCTACAAAGAGAGCACATCGTGCGTCACATTAACACTGTCTAATTGCAATAGATGACAGCTATAAAAAATCTAACAAGAAAATTAACAATAATAGTTCAAAAATCATCTCTAAGGACCTGATCATGCTAATTGATGTTTAGGATGAGTTCTTTGAAATAGGACTGGCTGCTGTTCTTACATTATTGAGATTGCTGTGTTGTAGAATTTTGACAGTATCAAGCAGCAAATGAATACAAATTAATGACCATTGACCCACGGATGCAGATAACTTCTAAGTTATCTTGTGTCACCATCCTAGGGAGTGTCCTCACTCACTACTTATACTGCCTAGCCAGTAACTATCCCTCAGGGCATACTTTAAGCCCTCCAACTAATAGGAAATAGGGAACCCCAGAGCACCCTACCTGCAGGCTACTATGGATATCTGGATGATCTGCAGAAGCCCAAGTTCATCCCATCCTACAAAACCACAAGCTTGTTCCAAACTGCATTTCACACATTACCGCAGATACCTCATACCACCATGCCAAACAACACAGCACAAATATTTAACCTTGATGGTGTTAAATGGCTTAGATAGGGACAACACTACTTCTCCTCCCAGTTGGAGCCTCATATGCTCCTTTCCAAATGGAAATTGGATAGAAGAGACTACATATTTGAAAATAGCTACATCTACGTAGAGATTGTTGCCTGTTAGGCCAAGCTAGTATGCCGGTGAGCTAGGGAAAATTCTGAGATGCTCCAAGCAAGGCTAAAAATGGACAGTTTGTAGTTATGTACAAGAAGAAGGTACAGTGTCACTCATTGAAGAAAGAAGAAAACATCAAAGACTCTGAACAGACATACTCTCAGAAAGGCTGCAAACAAAATATTCAACATAACTATCCAGCTCAGATTTCATTACAAACAACCCCACAGAAACCTCTTATCACTAAAGAGGTACAGTGAGACATATCCCTGGGACAGAGCATAAGACAACTACCAGCAAGGGGTAACTACCCAGTACTGCACTTCTGCATACTCTACCGCAGGCTGGGAGCCTCCCCCTACCTGAAAGAGGATGAAAAACGAACATCGAGTGGGACTATGAGACCAGGCCTAGGGGAGAGAGATGGCAGTAGACAGGAAACTAAGTATAAAAATGTCTTCTAGCGAGATGCTGGAAGCTAGCAGGTGGGGGGCAGGCTGTTGGATGCTTCCTTATACATTTTCTTTGTGTTCATGTGAAGTGAATGACTGTTGCTTTAAATCTTACTCGCTGTCTGTCTTCAAAAAAAGAATTGAGATGAAATGTGTATAATTATATACAGAATATTAATCTTCTTCCTGGTGATCTACAATTCCAGCATATTCATCACACTGGAACTGTGCTCAAAAGTATTTTCATCTGATTAAAACCGCTGATTCATCGATGCATGTAATCCTTTGCTAATAGTATGTATATAAATGGCTCTTAACAATTTGCACATCAGTTATCCTCATTTTCATTGTTATTTGCTTTTTCTCAAACACTGAGTGTAACACCGAACCTTTATGTCTTAATCTAGCTTTTTTGAGAGTTAAAGTGCAATGGTCTCGGCTATAGGTGGAGGAAACTGGAAATGCTAACATCTGATTTTAGCTCTGGTCCCAACTTCCCTTTGGAGATTTGGATAAATCACTCCTGACATGCCCATACTGGGGTCAGTTTTACAGTCACCTTCAATCCTGGATCCACAATTTTTTTGGAATTGTGAATACTTAAACATGATCTCCAGCCATCTACCTCAGTACTGGAAACTGCCATGCTTCAGGGTGTGAAGTTCACTGACGTTGCCACATCTTTCTGCAATTTCTCGGAAAATCACATGGGAAGATACTTGTATACTCTCGCCAGCACTGTGACAACTTGCTGTTGTTTACTTCTGATTTCCTTCCTTTCTTTGCTGTTTATTAATAGAAGGTTGCCTAGAAGAAGAGACAAGGCTGCCAAATGATTCACAGCAGTGTCCCACAAGAAAACCTGGGATAAATTGTAGAATCATCGAATAGTTTGGGTTGGAAGGGACCTTAATGGTCATCTAGTACAAGTCCCTCTTCCAAGGACAGGAACATCTTCCACTAGGTCAGGTTGCTCAAAGCCTCATTCAACCTTGTCTTGAACACTTCCAGGGATGGGGCATCCACTACTTCTCTGAGTAACCTGTTTCTGTGTCTCACCACTCTCACAGTGAAAAATGTCTTCCTAATATCTAATCTACCTCTGTCCTCTTTCAGCTCAAAACGTTTACCCCTTGTTCTGTCATTGCACTTCCTGATAAAAAGCCCCTCCCCAGCTTTCCTGTAGAACCCCTGGCAGGATGCTATAAGGTGTCCTCAGAGCCTTCTCTTCTCTAGGCTGAACAAACCCAACTCTTTCAGCCCGGCCTCTTATGAGACGTGTTCCAGCCCTCTGCTCATCTTCACGGCCTTCCTCTGGACTCGCTCCAATAGATCTACATCTTTCCTCTGTTGAGGACTCCAGAATTGAAAGCAATACTCCATATGAGGTCTCACGAGAGCAGAGTAGAGAGGAAGAATCACCTCCCTAGACAAGCTGGTTACATTTCTGATGCAGCGTGGGATATGGTTGGCTTTCTGGGCTGCAAGCACACATTGTGGGGTCATGTTGAGCTTCTCATCCACAAGGACCTGCAAGTCCTTCTCTTCAAGGTTGCTCTCAATCTGTTCTCCATCCAACTTGTAATTGTGCTTGAGATTGTACAATCTTACCTCTATGCTCACAAATTATAAATGCAATGTGAACATCTTTGGTTTACACCAAACATCCCATAGACATATGATGCAAAAAGGAAATACTAGCTTATGAGGGCTCAAATTTTTTGTTTGAGAATAACTTAAAAGTGAATCCAATGTATTGTTACAGACATAGCCTTAGAGTATTTATTTATAAGTCTCAATACCACTCTTGTCAAAATTTTCAAGGTTGCATCTTATCCCATATGCTAGAGATACTATCAGTTAAAATTCCCACTATTTAACCATCTCCTTCCACACACGTTCACAAATGATCAGCAGCAGAACACCCACTTTCTCTTGTTCCTATTAGGCAACTGAGTACCTCACACCTGTGTCTCTTGAGAAGCCTGAAATAGTAGGCGTGCTCAGAGCATGTAAAATGTATATCTAGGAGATTGAGTTTGTGTGAAACTGAGTGTTATCCATTTATTTTTTTAAAAATAAAGGCATGTATTGACCAGCTTTTTGTACCATACTCTGGTAATCAGAGCATTTCCCCTAGGTTGAGTTCTCTCCTCAGTCTAAGAGAAAAAGCAAGGTCAAATCCACAGCTCTGAGGAGTACAGCTTCACTGTTTGGCTGAAATCTCTTCTTGGGACACACATTCTTCATTTGTTGTTGGAGCTGTTAAATAACAGTCCTAAAATCTCCTCACTCTTGTGAATGTTGGAGAATTTATGATCACATTAACAGTCTCCAGTTCTCTCAATCGTCTTTTTCTCCAAAAATTACTTGAGCAGTTCATGCCAGGAAAAGATGCAGAGTTCTTCAGTCCATGTGGAGGAAAGCTTGTAAAGGGTTATTTATACAGCTGGGATTGTGAGCCTGGAAATCAGTCTTCCCTTGATGTTAGCTTAGGCAGCTTCATACTCACCTGCTGTAAGCATTATTCTGAGTTAATGAATTCCTTCCATGACTTGATCCTGGGTAGTTATTATAAAAACTTGTAATTCTCAGTATTATAATATCCAAGATTCTTTATGAATTTAACTACTAGGACAAAAGTTTCCATTCTGAGTATGCAAATGTCTTCAGTGCCTCTAAAAATTAGATCATGTCTCTATCTAGTCAGTGCCTAATTTTACAGTTGATATTCAGAAATGTTTGCTCAACCTCTGTATTTTCTGGTTTTTTGTTTGTAAAAATGGAACGTTAATATTTAATTGCTTCTCAAAACTTTGTGGGAATTAATGCTTCTGAAGCATTTCAAGAATGAAAAGGACCACATAAACTGACAACTACCGTAATTAAGTATGAATTATTTAAAATGAAAATTTGTATTGCAAATGAAGTGTTGGAGCAATATATTGAACAAACCACCAAAAACCTCACAAAAATCACTAACCAAAACACAAGGCTTAGGCATGTTGCAGTACATCTTAGCAAAGTGTTGAACATCAGCTGAGCTGTAGTAATTGACCATATGTGAATGTGGCCTTAATTTCACAGAAAGTAGCTTCATGTGACATATTTCACTTTCCATTTGGTGCAGACAGGAGGATGGTCAGTCAATTAACACTGACTTAATGAGGAGCCTTCAACAGTATTTTCATAGTGACTGCTAGTGACTGCCATCTAACTGTTATGCTGTGTCTTCTTTTTGCAGTGTGGAGATTTTTTTTCTCTGCTAGTATTTCAGATGTAGGTTCTGTGGGGCAGTAAACACTGTTTTGTCACATGGACCTAGAACCGTTAGGTTTAAGCTCCTGTACTGGGCTATGATCCAGTACAGAAAAGTATCAGTGATAGTACTACTACTACTAAGCTTAAAACATTTAGAAAAGCATAAGATACTTCACCATCTGTGTTAGCAAGCTATTGGCTTGTAGATTGGCTTGTAACCATCTTTTTATATAATGTTGTTGTATGTGTTCTACATTTCCGTTTTTTTCTGATTATTTTTTATGTTAGATTTGAAGCACTTCAAATTTAATTATATTTTAAATGGCAAAGGTGTCTCTAAATTTCTGCTAAGTTCCTTCTTAAGTCTGATCTGTGAAAACCGTATTTCAGTTTCTGAGACAATGTATTAAACAGTGGTTTAGCTCTTTTCCTGTTTGGAAAACAACACATCTTTTTAAAGACATTTATTATAAATAGCTATACGAAACCAGGTACAGAATTCAAACATGCATTTATAGTAAATTCTTCAAGTGAGAATTTTCTAGATGAAACATAGACAGTGGATTTGGTTTAGGGAAAGGGAAACTAATAATTAATATATAATATGCCATAATAATATAATGACATTTAATAACAGCATTCCACTAAGAAATACTTAACAATACTCAATCTATTTTTTTTAAAAGTAGAGGTGTTATTATTGCAAGTTTTGCAGACCTTTTACCAAGTCATCCTGTTCAGAAAAAGACCTGATGGCTCGAAAATGGCTAACATAATGTAATTATTGAAGACACACTCAGGGAACACTTCAGAAAATTATAGACCATTTAGTTTGGATGCCTTTTGGGAGGAGGGAATCTTAAAAAGCATTTTTGGACATTAAATGGGTACCATTTAGAAAAGCACAGCCTGATGAAGGATAGCCAATATTGCCTCAGGAATGAAAGGTCATGATTCACTACCTTGTGAATTTCTTTCAAGTTATACGTAATCAAGGGAACAAATAGATCGCATGCATTTGGTTTTCATTTTCTAAGAGTGTTCAGGAAAATTTAAAATCAAGAATTAATATAGTGTAGTGTGATGTTAATAAAGAAATAATGTAAATAATTTTTCTAAAAGGAAAACTTTAGTATTCTGCAATAGGAGTAGAGCAACACGGGTATTAATGATAGGGCTTTGTACTTTCAATTTATATATATTTAGTGACAATGGAAATAACAAGATTAGGCTATCCAAATCCACATCATTTAAGTCCCAACAGAGTACCTAATCATGTATATAACTCAAAGCAGATGCTGAAACAATGTTGTTAAAGTAAGCGGAATTACTCAGGTGCTTAAATGATTAACAGAGAATGGCATGTGCAGCCCCTCACAGAATCCAGACCAAAAAAAAAAAAAAAGGAAAATGCTCGTATGAAGAAAAGAAGGAATTGCTGCAATATGTTCACCAGGAACCTAAGCTGATAATTAAAGGACACAGTTTTTTAACCTCTCCAAAACACTGAGATTTCACTTATGAGTTTGTGATTCATTCAACTCCATGATCTCATCCTCTGCAACTTATTGTGTCCCAGCTCAGAAAAGTTCACGTGCTTTAAAACATGAAAATGAAGTACAATCTAGATTTTTCAAAAACAATTAAAAATTTTGAGAGTCCCAAAATTCTGGAAATACTTAACTAAGATAAACTATAATTAAAGTATCTAAGATGACTTGTGCAGCACTCAATAGAAATATATTTTGATGACATGGAATTAACAAATTTAGATAGATATATAGACTTCAATCAAATTTAGAGCATTGTGAAATCTGTGCAGTAAAGTTCATTATTGTATCAATTTACATTAAACACATCACTACCAGAAGACCCAATGAACATAATTACATAATACATGTTACATAATATAAACCAGAACAGATTTAGCTAAAATTTTTCTGGTTTTACCTCCAATTCTTTTCTATTTTTTCTCCAGTATTAGTAGCTGTTTGAGATTTCAACTCGAACGTCAAGCTTCATACTGAAAATTGTTATTACAGAAAAAATCCTTCAAACTAATTTATAGCTGAACTGCAGTTCTGGAAATATTATGACAAAATAGTGAATTAGTTTGCACAGCAGCATTTTGCTTTTCATTTCTTCCAAGACCTATGCAGATATCTGTTTGAGACACAAATGCTATAGTTAATATATTATAAATGTGTTAACATCACATTATCCTCCAACCTCTTACTTTTTTGAGTGTATGACAAGAGAAATACTAACCAGGAAAAACATGGAGGAGACTGACAGGATTAAAAGAATGGCAATATGTAGGAAGATTTTTAACAATTATCTATGATACAGCCTTAATCTGGGAATTCAAACATTCCCCAAATCATTTGCTAAAGACAGTGCTCCAAAAGTGAAACACAAGAAGAATACAAGATAGACTTCTCTCTCAAGGAAGATAACTTGAACATCCAATATTGTTCGTTCAGGTTCTGAATAAAGAAGTCAAAACAATACTTACCAATTAATTAAAGCAAATAACACCATCTTATTGCGATTTAGGATACACACAGTTTGTACAGAGAGAGAATATCTTTGACAAAACAAGCCAGTGGAGGTGGGAAAGGGGAACAAGCTTTCAGGCAGTTCCTGATCAGAGCTCTGTGGTGGTAACAGTTTGGTAAGGAACCTGCTCCTAAAAGCTTGTTTCTCATTTGCAATTACACCAGCTGATAATGATCTACCTCTTTCCCCATCTTTGCCTATTCTTATATCATCACTGCTACAACAGCACTACTAGTTCCAGGTGAAGGAAGGGAAGACTGACAGAGGATGCTTAAATAGAGGAAAGTGAACCTAAAAGCTATGTGCAGGATAAATCATGCATATACTCACTTTTCTAAGCCCAGCTTATATATGCCCCCATTTTAAACATATCCCAAGATTATGAATTTAATGGAAATGTATTCTATGAGTAATAGTACAACATGGTGCTCATGAGATGGTATTTAGCTGGATGCAGTACTACACCATCACAGAATACTACAAGCCTACTCTAAGACAATAGAAAGAATATTTTAAAAATTAATTTATTAGATAAATGATGTAAGGTATATTGACCACCAGTTTATCTCATGGGTGGATTGATGCTGCACAGTTTGGGTAGCTTCTGGTGTGTAGGAAAAAACAGGCTTTTAGCTTATGGGCCAACTACAAAAGTCAGAGGAGGTATTGTACTTCCAGGACAGAGTAGAAAAGGAAAGAAATGAGCACTTATATGGTACAAAAGTGTGTCCAGAGGAGAGCAACAAAGATGGTGAAGGGGCTGGAGTGCAAGCCCTATGAAGAGTGACTGAGGGAGCTGGGGTTGTTTAGCCTGGAGAAGGCTCAGGGGAGACCTTATTGCTCTCTACAACTACCTAAAAGGAGGTTGTAGTCGGGCAGGGGTTGGTCTCTTCTCTCAGGCAACCAGCGAAAGAACAAGAGAACATGGCCTCAAGCTTCGTCAGGGGAGGTTTAGGCTTGATATTAGGAAAAAATCCTTCACTGAAAGGGTGATTGGCCATTGAATGTGCTGCCAGGAAGGTGGTGGAGTCATTGTCACTGGAGGTGTTTAAAAACAGATTGGATGAGGTGCTTAGTGCTATGGTTTAGACGACGAGTAGGTGTTGGTGTTGGGTCATAGGTTGGACTAGATGATCTCAGAGGTGAGATCCAACCTTGTTATACTGTGATACTGTGATACTGTGAAGATGAGGAGAACAGACTTAAAGAAGACATTGAAGAGAATGAAAAGAAGAAACTATGGAATTGCCAAGGCATTACTGCTACAAGCTCAGCTGAAAAAAAAAGGGGGGGTTGGGGAGGAATTGGAATAGGTCAGTTATGAGCATAAAATCAATCTCATTGGTATTACTGAGACTCGAAAGGAAACTCACATGACTGGGATGTCAAAATCAAAAGTTAGATCTTATGCAAAGACTGAAAGGGGAGAATCATAGAATCACCTGGTGGAAAAGACCTCTGAGATCATGAAGTCCAACCATACTCGTCCCCTTCCTAAACCATGTCCCTAAGAAACTCATCTACCCGCCTTTTAAACACCTCCAGGGATGGCGAATCAACCACTGCCCTGGGCAGCTGTTCCAATGCCTGACAGCCCTTTCAGTGAAGAAATTTTTCCTAACATCCAGTCTAAACCTCCCCTGGTGCAACTTGAGGCCATTTCCTCTCGTGCTATCATCTGTCACTTGAGAGAAGAGACCAGCACCCACCTTGCTACAACCTCCTTTCAGGCAGCCGTAGACAGTGATGAGTTCTCAGCTTCCTCTTCTCTAGGCTAAAGAACCCCAGTTTCCTCAGCTGCTCCTCACAGGACTTGTTCTCCAGTCCCTTCACCAACCTCATTGCCCTTCTCTGGACACGCTCCAGCACCTCAATGTCCTTCTTGTACTGAAGGGCCCAGAACTGAACACTGAACTTGAGGTGTGGCCTCACCAGTGCTGAGTACAGGGTACAATCACTTCCCTGGTCCTGCTGGCTCATATTCAGGAGGTTGTCAATCAACACCCCCCAGGTCCTTCTTCACCAGGCAGCTTTCCAGCCATTCTTCCCCAAACCTGCAACCCTGGGTGGAGTTGTTTTGTCCCAAGTGCAGGACTCGGTGCTTGGTCTTGTTAAACCTCATCCTGTTGGTCTCAGCCCATGGATCCAGCCTCTACAGATCCCTCTGTAGAGCCTCCCTCCTTCAACGAGATCAACGCTTCCACCCAGCTTAGTGTCATCTGCCAGCTTGCTAAGGGTGCACTCAATCCCTTCATCCAGATCATTGATAAATACATTGAACAGGACTGGACCCAGCACTGAACCCTGGGGAAAACCACTCATGACTGGCTTCTGACTGGAAGTGGTAGTCTGGCACGTGGACAGGACTGGCTGACCTCTGAGTGTTCTCAGAGGGCTCCCTTACAAGAGGTCTCAAGTTTCTCATGTTTCTAATATAAAAAAATCTGTGGATTGCCTAGAAATTCTAGGCTATGATGTCTTTATCTAAAACGTTGCCTCTACCATGTAGGTTTTCGCCTTGGATCTCATGGTGAGGAGCTAAAGGGGGAATTATTTGCAGAAGTAAGCATTAGTGGTTGCCTGGGTGCAAGGGCTTGTGAGGAAATCTGATGGCTGAATAGAATAAAATCCAATCCGTAAACAAATAAGTCAAATCAAATGAGAGAAAAACACAAATGAAAAAATGTAATCAGTAATTGTGAGCTGCTTAAGAACATTTTAATAGATATTTCCCAAAACAGTAGCATAAAAAGGAAAGAAGGGCAGATTAATTATAAAACAAACATAGCCTACAGTGAAGTGAAAGCAGCTCTAAAAGTAATTGATAAGGAAAATCACATTTTGTATAAAACAAATGGAGGAATGCAAAAGTTAAGGGTAACAGATACAGGTAGAAGGAAAGAAATTAGAGGAAACTAACAAGAATTAAAGCTACATGAAAGAGTTAACTAAACTAACTAAACACTAACTACAGAGTTAAATTTAAAAAATACATTTAAAATATTAGGAACAAAAGAAATCCAAGGAGATATATTTGGACTTTATTAGACTGAGAAGGTAGAACTAATCATAATAAACAGAAGCTCTCTATCAATATTTAGATTCCCCAGAAGGACCTGGGGGTGTTTGTTGACAACTGGCTGAACATGAGCCAGCAGTGTGCCCAGGTGGCCAAGAGAGCCAATGGCATCTTGGCCTGTATCAGAAACAGTGTGGCCAGCAGGACCAGGGAGGTGATTGTGCCCCTGTGCTCAGCACTGGTGAGGCCACACCTAGCATGCTGTGTTCAGTTTTGGGTCCCTCACTACAAGAAAGACACTGAGGTGCTGGAGCATGTGCAAAGAAGGGGAACAAGGCTGGTGAGGGGGCTGGAGAATAAGCCCCATGAGGACAGACTGAGGGAATTGGGGTTGTTTAGCTTAGAGAAGAGGAGGCTGAGGGGAGACCTCATCACTGTTTACAACTACCTGAAAGGAGGTTGTGACAGGGTGGTTACTGCTCTCTTCTCGCAAGTGACAGGTGACAGGATGCACCAGGGCAGGTTTAGACTGGACATTAGGAAGAATTTCTTCACTGAGAGAGTGGTCAGGGATTGGAACAGATTGCCCAGGGATGTGGTGGAGTCTCCATCCCTGGAGGTGTTTAAAAGACATGTAGATGAGTTTCTTAGGAATATGGAATATGGTTTAGTAGGGAGACAGGGAGTCAGGACTCAATGATCTCAGAGGCCTCTTCCAACCTTATGATTCTATGATTCTGTATTTGGAAAAGCTAATGATATGTTATTATCTGATGGTGGTATTAATTCCAAGACTCATTATGAAAATCTTGGCCTAGGCCTCCTCACTCAACGGTCCTCCCTGCCAAACAAGTGGCATAATTACAAGAGCCCAATACGACCAGATCACATCACAAAGCCTTGGCTTTTCTGACGAGGAGCCCTCTTCCATCTGTTATTAAAACAACAAGAAATACAAAAGTCATAAATTAAGGTCGAAACAAAGCACAACCATGTCTGACTTCAGTTAATGTGATTAGAAGACCCAGCTGAGAGGATAAGCTTGGGCTTCTTAACCCCTGCTCACCCTTACATATGGACACTTTTACGTCTCTGACCCATGCTCCTTGCACACTAACATGCACCCTGTCCCTGCTTCTACAGATGGGGAGGGCATTTCTGCTCAGAACTGCCCTACATCTGCGAGTATAGTCCTGCAGCTGGGATAACCTAAGAGCGTCTCAGACAGAAGTGCTTGAGGAGAAATCAGATACCAAGTCAGCTGCATTGTTTGGTGATGAGGTTCAAGCAAATAACACATGGTTTTATACAGCCTGGTTTTGTCATAGGAACAAGTATGCTGACAAGAATTCTTTCAAAAGGAGGACCTGAATCAGAAATCTGTGATGTTGTTAATAACCTAGAGGATATGGCAGAAATTCAGATGTGATTTCTCCCTGCAACACTGTGTTCAAACTCAACTTGTAACACTAATAGCTATTTGGGCTCCAAATTTCAGGTCTTTTCTAAGAAGGATGCCTTGAATCTGAATCAGGCAGTTAGAGCAAGCTACTGACATAATCAATATTTTAGCTAAATGCTTCAAAATCATAGTAACGCATTTTTCACCTTAAGAATGCCTTTCTCAGGAAGGGGTATCTAGCTCAGCAGGGACTCAATTACACATAGCCCACATCTGGTCCACTTCAGTGTTGCTAATCGTGACTTCCTTGAAGGTGAAGCTTCTATTGATGTCTTGATATTAATAATAAATTTCTCATTGGAAAAGATTTTAGCATCAACTGTTTTCCTTCTCTGACAACTTCTTTATCCCCTAATTAATTTAAAGCAAATACAAGAGCTTTAGGAACAGCTTTTACTACAGCTCCAGCTTATAGGCAATCTGCTCCCTGATCAGACCAGGGGGAAGTATAAACACACTAAATACTTCTGAGAATATACAATTTAGCCTGGTCCAATGCATATATGCCGATGATAACTGTGGCCTCATGTGATCTGCATGCACAAGGGTATTGAGTAAAGGGAAACGGTGCATATCACTTTTTTTTTTCCCTTGCTGCTGGTTCAGCCTTTATTAGAGGCATTTTTTTTCATTTCAAAGTGAAATAAAAAATATCATGTGTGTTACATTAAAACTGTTTTTAAGGTAAGATAGTTTGTAGTAGCTACGTAGCATTAATCAGATGGATGTGCCTGGCAAACTAGAGCTGACTAGCTCAAGCACTGTGAATTCATATGCTTTCTGCACACTGAGTTCTGTCTGTAGAGAAGCGCAGAAAGCAAGTTAAAAAGTGATTTGTCCAAGTTCTATAAGGTTTTTACTAAAGAAAGATGAAGTTTGATCAATATTTTCAGTCTGGGCAAATCAATGTGTCCGGACAAATCAATGTGTAACAAGAGTCAGTGGCTGAAATTAAAGGCTACATAAATTTAGACTAAAGGTCACATTTTTTTCCTTGTTATGATAATTATTGAAACATCATACTCAGACGTTTGGTAGATTTGTTCATCTCTGGAAATGTTATAATCAAGAATAGCATGTTTTCTCAAACATACACTCTAATTCCAGAAGCAATTAATTCCAGGAAATTCTTAGCTCTACGTTATGTGGGAGGTCCAGCTAGAGAATTGGAACGGTTTCTACTGGCTTTATACTATACAAACAACCTAAGAACCTGTGGCTGAATAGTTGTTGCTACACCACCCCTGTTTGGGGAACAAGCATTATAGTTACAATGCTCTTTCAGTGGAGAAGTTCATTTTAACTACAGGGTAAAATATCAGACCCTAGAATGAGAATTTTAATTTGGCAGTATCACCCACCCTGGCTCTTTGTATGTGTTTAATAATTGCAGACTTCTTTCTAGTTTTACTAAATCACTGTCACTGAATAAAATCAAAAAGGATCATCCACCCTTTATTTATAATAGCACATACTGATCTGTCATGTAAATTGACCATTAAAATCTAGTAATTCAGTGATTTATGCATGACTCGTGTCTATGTCTCTCCAGGTAATGCAACTGTAAAATAAGCATTCAGTAATATATCTTCTTGATCAGTATTATAGTGTTAAATAATATTGATTGAAGCCCATACACGTGAAGATTGGTTATCACCTAAAGCACAAACGAGGTGTCTTTCAATCACAAAAAAAAAATTAAAGCAAAGTTTCAGTAGTTAAAACCCAGAAAATAAGGCTATTGCAGCATTTTCTAGCTACAGTACAAAAAAGAGTGCTCAAGTACATCACATATGTAGTTTAAATATCTGGCTCCTTCTACTTTTTATACCAAGACTGGTACAATTTCACCTTGGAGACAGCTTTAGGATAGGGTTCATGCATGAAATCAGCTTTTCTACTTTTCAAAAGCACAAATGTGTCAGGATCTGTCACCCTTTTATCTTTGTGGAGAATGCTAGGCTAACTGAATCTGATTCTTGGGCAAATGTAAAAACTGATGAGGATGCAAGGGATCTCAACCTTTGTAAACACTGGCATAATCTGTAGAGGGACAAAGAGAGGGAGAAAGAGAATGTGAGACATTGGTGAAAGAATTCACAGTGCTTAGGAGCCCCAATTATGGGCCAAGATGCCATTTGCATTGTCTAACAACAAAAGAAAGTTCTTGCCCCAAAGCACTTACAATAAATGTGAATTTGAAATTCATTTTCAAGGAATGCTAGGGTACTTGTGTGAACACTGTGTTTAATATATAGGCAACACACTTTTGGAAATGGCTTGTATTAGTAGAATAAAGCCAGCCTGAGTCTGCGTATTGTTGAACTCTATTCACAAGATAAAAATTATTGTGTTATATTGGGCAAAGACACAATTTCTTCATTAATGAATTCCAATTTTTAAATGCCTTTCTATATTAGCTATAGAATTTATGCACCTGACAGCATCTGAATGAGAAAAATAAGATTTTGCTTTCTGTCACTGACCTTGGTAGTCATAATAGAAATTAGAAAATATGTTCTACATTTTTATTCTCCAAAGTATGACAGTAATTATTTTTAAGATCATAGTAATTTAACAGTCTCTCAATTCTTCAGGTACTCTAGCCTTGAATAATTGCTTCATTTTTCACATACATGTTACCTGAAAAACTTTGTATACATTTTTAATACTATGAACTCTTTAATTTTTTGAAATATGTTTAAAGATAGTGTGGTTTAATGAAAGGCCAGATGAAGATATTTCATGTTATTTCAAGTCACAGCTGAACTAAAATGAAACTATGTCCACAGATGTATTATCAAGAGTTCATTTTACTTTTCATTTTTTATGAAAAATATTTTAATTTTCTTTAATGAAAGACAATAAGTTAGCTCAAAAAGAAGATACATCTTTCACATGGAGCAGCATTGTTTCATTCTCATAGGCTTGGATCTAGGAATGAAATTGTCCACCACTAGACTCCATAGCTCAGTTCTTCATAGAGCTGGTAATGTATGAACACATCTCTATATTCCTGACAGCTATGATGGTCAGTGAAACCCTCTGAGAATTTTCAGTTCTTTCCCATGTGTTTTTTTTTTCCCACTGCCCATCATCCACCCCCTTCTGTAAGCAGATCTTGCAAAGGTACTCAAGAGAACAAAATTCCTCCCCAGATCTCCCCAGTTTGTTTAGATCTACAGCATTGTAATCATTGAAATAATGCTGCCTACAAAGCTACTGGAGAGGCACAAGTCCTCTCAAACATAAGTCTTAGACTCCATTCCCAGTCCCTTAGTGTGCCCACCACAGAACATGTGCAGAACTCCTTCTCGCATTTCCTGCCTTTGTTACCAAGCTATTTTAAGTTCTTGAACCTATAAGGTACAAACCTCTTCTTCTTTCCCCAACTGCTTTTATGTAAGCTGTAACCTGGTTTCTTTCTTCCTCCGTTTTCTTTCCCTCTTTCTGTCAAGGTTCCCAGTCTCCACCTCTTGCACCTGTTTGCACACGGGACTGGCAGCATTAGGATGGGAGAGCTTATATCTGCACTAGCTACTGGCAATATCTACAGGAAATGCAATACCTACAGGAAAGAGTATCTCGCTGTTGTACCATCACAGGACAGTGCATATATTGCATCGCACCTCTTCTCTCCCCATGACACTTGATTCATGAACCTCGGCTATCAGAAAGGAGCTGTTGGATATATCTGAGCCCTATAAGAAGAAGGCAATTCCACAGTGCTCAGAACGACATCATCCCGCCCTCCAAAACTGCAAGAACCAGTTCTCTCCTAACTACCACAGGACCGCATGACTTCCTCCTTGGCTCGGATGATTCGCCTTCCTCTTGGCTGGAGTCTGTCAGCAAACCTGAGTAGATCTCCCACAGACTTTCTTTGAGTATAGGTGATTATTTACATACTGATCATATTTATAGGCGATATATTTATACAGGGCCTACAGTTTCTTAGTGTTTTACATCATTAAATCCATTCTTTGCATCCACAGTAACAAACGCAGGAAGAATTTCTGTTCTGTGAGAATTTACAATTAATTCAGAGCAAGACTCCTGTGAATTCTGCCTGCCAAACTATTGTGTATTTGAGTATAGTCTAAACTTTGCCAGTGGTACTTCCAAAAGTTATTCAAGGCCATGATTCAGAGAAACGGTGTTGAACATCTATATCAGAAAGTGAGTTGTGCTCAGCTGCATACACTGACTCAGCTGTTACACAGGCACCTGGCAGATACAGACCTTCAGCTGCCATCTGTGCTGCCTGTATTGTGCAATCACATCTCTGTAATCTTAGAGTAAAAATGGAGGAGAAGAAGTAGCAATAACTATGGAGAAAGGAGGGTGCAGCAAGTTTCACATAACCTCTAATATCAAGAAGTGTAGGTCATGAAGTAGTTGATTTTGCTTGCTACCAAAGCAATTTTCACAGTAGGTGATACACAAAATTATCCCAGACTCACGCAGGTTTATAGAATAATTGAGAATTACACATATAAGACTCATGTTATGTATAGGGCAGTAACCGTGATTACCACAGGAACTGTCAGTCACATGCCTGCTTCCAAAGAATCCTTCAGAGATATCAGAAGGAGAAGATATTAGGTTTGTGTAACCTGCAGAGGGTAAGAAATTCTGAGCGACACTATTGGTAGTTACTTTTTACAACAGCACGTCTATTTGCTGATAACTACTCCTTACCTTCTGCTCCTAGAATGAAAAAAAAAATAGGATGTCTACTGGTAGGAGGGAGGGGTTTACTTTTTAATGCCCAGCTTTGTATCACATGCACAGGAGCACTTCCCAACATGAGAAATTTGTGACAAATTGCAAAAGCAATGTAGTACAGTGGTGGTCTCTTCATATGTTTTGGGCTAAAAGGGAGACAACCAAAGGATGACTAGGTTGACTGTTCCTGCAGTTAATGCTACTTCTTGTTTACCTTCCCAAACTTTCACAGAACTTAGCAGAGCTTTACAAGTTAAGCTGGGCAGCTCTCAATATTAAAGTGTTTCAGAAAGGGGCTATGTGGAATAAATGGGGTAAATTATTAAATTCATTTGTACAATGGCAATCATGCCTTCACCTTTTATAACCAGTATTTTGTTCTCAGGCCCTTTCATATGTCTTGTCCTTAGAGTAGGGGTATCACACTCAGGGCTCCCACCATTCTCCTGCTTCTGTAGTGTAACACACATCACACGCTGCACATGTGACTGGCGCTGGCAGGAGCACAGGGGCAAGGAGCTCGGTGCTACCACCAGGTAGAAACAAGGTGCTGAGCTGGATAAAACAAGGTGGGGGAACAGATTTGGCCCACAGGCCATGAGTTCATCACCCCTGCCTGAGAGGTAACCTCATGGGTGAGAGCTAAACCAGTTCTCTCATATACGGCACTCTCCTCCTCAAACAAGATACAGATTAGCCAAGAAATTATTTCTCTCTTAATTTTCTTCTCTGTAACTCTGTATTTGGTTTCTGTATCTGGTTTGACCAGGTTTAGAGACTATAAGGATTATATACGTTCATTACTGTATTTAGAAACTTTTTTGAACAATGTGTATGTTAGTCCAGAAATACGTGTACTCTTAACATGAATATATTTCTCTGATTTATTTTCATGTGTTTTTTACAAACTACTTATTGTCTTCAGGCCCCAACGAGGCTCTTTCTGCATGTTAGTATATTCAGTATATAATGTGGTAAGATTATAATGTAAGCTATTTTGCAGCTCTACAAAATATGAAATGATAATTTATAACGTGATTGTTTTTTCTTAGAGAGTTGCTAAGGTAACATGCTGGAACTTGTGGCTTGGTTTTATTCAGCAGACTGTTTGTTACATTTTAAAAGTAAAAAGATTTATTGTATTAAGTTGTATTTATTATTTTTATCACCTCTGCAGTTCTCCAAGGGCTTCTATGCCACATTCAAAGGCAGCCTGGTGTTTGGACATATCTTTTCTCAGGAGAGATGATGTGGGGAGTAGATAGTAAGTCATTAAGTGGCTTGTCACTTTTACAGAAGTCTCAGGTGTTGGGGGACTTTCATCATTTGTGGATTTTTTTTTTTTTTTGCTAGTGCTTGTTCCTCCTGCATGATTAGCCTAAAATTGGCACTAGTCTTAGTTGAAGACCTTTTCACCATCCATGATTGGACCAGGTATGTCCCTTCAGGAGAAGCAGCAAGCCTCCCATGACCTGACCCTGCCATTCTGTATTGAGGCTTCTCCTATCTATCTTACTGCTTCTCAGGATACCTGGCAAGCTTGGGAAGTGCCTCTGTTGCATATTAAGCCAAGCACCATCAGCTGGGTAGGCTTTGCTGCCTGTTCTTTTCAACCTGCCCATTGTGCCTTCAATTCCACTTCAATGTCATCACAGTTCCTCGTATTCAAGGGCTTCCGTGCAAGCTACCCACTATTTATTTTACTGATTCATGAATATTTTAAAACATTATTTTAATCATAGAATCCTATCTTTTAATTAATAAGTCAGGTGACCATCAAATGCCGATAGATTGTAGTTTTACCACATCCAGGCAGTTCTGAAGATATATATTCTAGGGAATATCAGTTTCAAGGCTTAGGAAAGATCTTTCTTACCCACCGCTTCAGTAACTCAAACTTGCTGCTTCCACTGAACTGGGAAAATAGTATGAAAGCATAAAGTGCTTATTAAGTTTAATGTTTTCGTCCTCCTAGTTTACTGTCTTCCTATCTGCCCTTTACTTGCAGTGGACTTGACATAAGATAGAAGCTAAAGGAAATGCAATTATCCTGCTGTTTTCTATTTAATTTTCATTAAATAAGTTGGTGTATGGATCACACTCATTCTCAAAACCAGACCACCATCTAAAAGTATTTACATAAGACTCTTTGCATTATATACCAACCCCTGCACTGCTAGTATTAACTACTGACATCTGCTAAGGCTGACTAGTAAGTGCTTTACAGTATCAATTCATCCTAAGCAAAAAGCATGTTTGAGTGCTGCAGCGCTCTTGTTAACACCAATAAGAAGTATCAGAGTTCATATGACACCTAGCAGAAATTAGTACCCACATTCAAAGAAAAGCTTTTGTTATTTCCCAGAGTATTATGTGGACTTTATTGAGATGACTGCATCTGACACCTGCTGTAATATAAAATGCAGCTATAATTAGCCAACTGATGCTCTCTGCAGTTTAGGTCGAATCCCTTCTGTGGGAATTATGCTTTAAAATATTCAGAACTCCAAGTGGCTCTCATTACATTTAATTTTTACTTAGAATTAGGTGGTCTAGAAAAAAAATTTAGGATTGTAATAGCCCCCTGCTGAATGCCACACAGCAATGTGAAAACCCATAGATTTTTTTTCCAAATAAAAAAATGAGAACAGCAGACTACACTACAGCCTTCAATTGAAGACTGGCTTTGCTTAATTGTACTTTTTGCACTCATCAGTCTCTCCTCTTCAGAGCAAGCTACAAAAATTGCCTGAATAGCCAAAGAAAAGTTTCCCACAGTCACTGGCCACAGAAAAACACTATTGTCCTTCCTCACAGTTTGATGGACAACATTTCTATAAATGGGTAGCCAGTCTGTCAATGGTACCCTTGCTGAAAAGGCAAAAGAAGAGAACAGATTCTGCCAATATCTGACAAAGCATGTTAACACATAATCAGGCATTCACTAGTCAGGCAGCTGCCCCTGAGACCTTCATAACACAGGTGCCTTTAAGCCATTTCCTATTCACAGATAAAGGAAACAAGCAGGAGATACCTGGGAAAGGAGCAGTCTATTGTGGCCTGTCAAATGTCCATCTTCTAGCCTGCCCGCATAAAACCAAAAAGAACATAAAGGAAACTTCAACCCAAACTGCTAAATTAGAAATAAGTAAAATATTCTCCTACTCCACAACTTTAACCTTTGTTTAAATAATTAAGAATAATTATAAAAAGAGTGGCAAAAGAGCACTGTGCCTTATAAGAGGTACCTTCTTCATTCCTTTTCCTGCATCAAACCTAGCAAAAGATCTAACATGTCCTCAAGGCCAACAACTAAAACAAAGCCAGCAGAGGTGGTCCCAGGACTATCACCTTCTCCCACTGCATTTTTGGTATGTCTTTTCCAGGCCTAATATGCTCATTTCTTTGCCCAGATGAGACTACTAAATTCATCCTTTAACAGAGGAAACTGGAATTTTCTGATGGACCAGTCTAGTATTATTAAAAGTTGATTAAGCTGCAGGATGAAGACAGTTTACCTCTTTTTTATCAACTTTATCTTAGCGAGCCTAACAAACAAGTGACATTTCATAGTCAGTGTTACTTAAAGGTCACTAAGCAGAGCAATCACTTTAGCAAAAGAAAATATCTTTTGTGATGGTGCATAAACATGCCTATTTCATACACTCTGCATATCAAATGCCAAAATGCATAGACCCAAGCAGGAATTCGGTTTACATTTAAATAATCTATTTGATTTTTCATGGTGATTTTAGTAGCACTGCTTGTGTGTTTCATCTTAATGCATGAAAACAAACTTTATCAAATTCTATGGAAGTTCCTGATGGAAGAACATGGTAGAAGCAATACCAAGAACAAGCTTTCAGAAGACGTATCACAGTCACTGGAATCATCTTGACGATGTTGGGAGGCTCCTACAGGTGATGCACTATCTCTCAGAACATAAACGGCTGCAGTGCAGCACAAAGCACTTGCAGCAGAAGCCAGATATGGCATGGTAAGAACAAGTATGGAAAGCTCATCTGTGCACTTCTTTATGAAACAGACCTGATGTCTTGCCTTCTCCTCAAACAAAAGCATTGCAAAAAGCAGAGTTACAATTTCTCACAATTATCATTCTCTATCCACATTTGCTCTTTAATACAGGCTATATATATGTGTGTGTATATATATATATATATATGAATTTAAAATAGGAAAACCTCTGAGCTTCTGCAATAAAGTTTTTCAATGGAATTCATAGCCATAATGAAATTAAGCTGAATCCAAGAATTTAAAATATTTAGGTAAAAATCAGTATCATGAAATTTAGATGAAAAAGTGATCCCTGTTGTCAATTTTTCTTGTTCATTTTTTAGAGTTCCATGTATTATGAGGTTTCTTAGCACTGCCATACCTGTGCAGCTGGAGTTACACTTCTTGACATTGAAAAAGGACTGCTTGTTCTCTGTTGAATCAGCCTCAGGTCATTATCAAACTTACAACCTAGGCACAGTCTTGCAAAGGCTTTTACACACAGGCTTAGCTTTATGCACATGAATAGTCCTTTAGAATTCATTAGAATGATCTGTGCACAAAGTAAGCAGGTGCATGACTAGATTCACTGAAGGATTGGGACCCAAAATGTCAAAGACGCCATATTCCCTATTAACAAATGCCTCTTCTGCATTAAAAATACACCAGCAGTGTAAATATGAGTGTGATCTTTTGTTTTGTCGGCTTACTATACTACAATGAGGATCATTCAGATAACTTTATACTAACTTTATATCGAAAAAGGACATTATGTATTTACTCATTTACAGATGTAGCAGCTGAAGAATACTGCAGTTGATATGAACACAGTGATATATCCAGAGGAGCTTCAAGGATTTAAGTGCCTATGTTATGGATAGTCTGTTTTGAGAGGCTCAACTCAACTACATAGTATAGGTCCCTTATTTCAAATATTAGTCCATGAATCTCATATCTAAAGCAGATCTGGATCTGGTTCCTGAAGTCAACAGAGCAGTCTGCTAAGATACTGAATGACTGAACAGACCAATAACGACAGATGTGGTCTATGAGACGGTAAGTGTCCAGCTGCTAGGGTATAGACATTTATAAGCTAAACTGCTGAAAGAGGAGGTAAATTTAAATATGAGCAACTTAGCATTTCCACAGAAAAGGCTAGAAAGACTGTGTTTAGAAAAGGACTTGGCTCCCAGCTAAGCTATGTGAAATGTTTGTACATAGCACAGCTGAAGAACCCTATTTTAAATATTTCTAAGCATCCATCATTATTATTTCTTCTAAAATAATAGTCAAATTACACTAATAAAAATGCAAGCTACAGCCTTATTTTAAAAGCACTCAGCAATCAAGGAATCCCAAAAGTTAAAGTTTCTCTGAAGTAAATGTATATTCCTGTTTCCGTTAAATATAGATTTTCAAGTATGCCATTAAACCTGAGTTAAATATATAATATGTGCAGCATGTACATATTAATGCAATGGAAAAGCATTAATTATTAATCTTCAGGTATGAGTGGTTAATTTCACAATGCTTGTGTCAATTTACTGACAGTTTAGAGACAAGGGAAATACTCTGATCACAGATACATACTCTGCAAGACACCTTCTACATTTTCATGTGGTAGTCTTTAAAGGAAATTATAGAGAGGTTCATAATCAAAACTTCCAAATTAACTATATAAGTCTAAAATTTGTGAACACAGAACAATTATAATAATAGTTCACTGACTTCTAAGAAGAGCTGTTGAGCTGGGTCTAGCATAGGTCAGTTTTTGATGGCAAAGCATATAACTGAGCCAAAGAATCTTGTCCAGAGGATGCTAAGCGCATTCGCAGATGGCAGCAAGAAAGAGCGAGCAGGCAGGAAGATAAAAAATATTGCGTAAAACTACTAAACAAAGACATGAACAATAATGACCAATGTAAAGCAAAGCACAGAGCAATTTAGAAAATCTCAGACTGCTGGATTCAGACAGGAGGGACCATGGGCCATGGTGCCAGCGTAAGTTCACTAAAAAGAAAGTGGGCAACAGCCTCATGAAGATTTTGTGTATTGTTAGGAATGATAAAATTACTGCAAGATATTGATATATTGTGGGGTTTTTTTCTTGAAAGGCAAATGCATCACAGCTGTATTTTCTACAAGGTATTTCATACAAATCCTATCCTAATTCTATCTGAAGTGGGCTTTTAAATTTTGGTAGAGTGACAGAAGCACCGAGAGGTCAGCAAAGACATTTACTTTGAAGGAATGTTGCTCCTATTGGATAATAAGGATTGCAATTTAGAGCCTTTATTCAATGAAGTTAATAATAACATGACTACATTTTAGAGAAGCAGGCTGAGGTTTTTAGCTGGGGTAGTGCTTAAAATTAAGCATCTTGTTGAACCAGGGCCAATAATCTTGGCTGGAGTGATGCCATTTCCCAGGTACCCAGGTTGTAACAGAGGTGGAAGGCTCTTCTTCGGAAATTAATGCTTGGAAAAATAGATAAAAAACTTTCACTGTGAAGGGGACTTTGTTATGTCTATTCTATTTTAATCCAATGGGTAGGATGCTATCAATATTCTATTTATAAACTGAGATATTTTAGAGCAGCATTGATAATCTGAATATTAAGGAAAACTACATGTACAGCAGTCAGTGTCAAGATGCACCACTTGCCTGGGACTGTGGAGAGAATTCAAGGTCTTTATCTTTGAAGCTCCAAATGACTTTAGTTTAATTTTTTTCTGAAGTGTTGTCTCTTTTGCCTCTCCATGCTCTACAGCTGACATAAGCAGAGTACACAGCATGAGCTTTTTAATTGAGGAGAAAAATCTGCTTATCCATTACACAGGCTCCTTAGCTCAGCACTTCACTCCTTAGCACAAGAAACCTCAACCACTGGTACATTCTACAAAGCACCCACCTCTCTCTGGGTGTTAGTAAGGGACAAAATTAAAGTGCAAGTTCAGAAATCATGTTAGTGCAACATTGAATAGAAGAAATAATGCTGGTAATAATGACAGTGGAGACAAGCAAATACAAGTTGTGCCAATTTAATAAAGTTTATTGTGATTTTAAAGTGCTTAAAGGCACCTATAGTTCAAAAGAAATGCGTGTCTTCATCATTTTATGAACCAAATAAAAAAGAGCAATAGTCCAAACCCAAAAGTTAATCTTTTTCATTTCAAAATCCTTTCCACTCAAACAACTATATTTGCTATCAAAGAACTTAGTGGCTTTGTGTTCATATTTTTCAAGGTGATTTTTGTGGGAGGGGCTTTTTTACACTTCAAAGATCCATTTCAGGAGAAAAATCTGCAGAGGATTTAATCTTACCGTGATAGCTCTATCTTCAACTGTTTAAAGCAGTTCCAGATTATTCCCTTTCTTAGTGGTCACATCACTAAAACATCTGAAAATGGCCAGTACTGCCAAGTTACACATATTTAAATCTTTAGATCTCTCTTTCTAAACTAGTGTCTCTATCACTGGCAATACACTTCTTGCCAGTTTTCTACAAATTCCCTCCTAGCTACCAGTATCTTTCCAGAAATGAAAGCCTCCAAAATTTTATTGTTTCACTGGATTTAGTGAGCATGCCATGTATTTCTTCTGTCTTTATGGAAGGCCTGGATTTACCATGTCCAGCTTTACTGCCAGAAGCGATTGCAAGTGTATTCATTTGTAGTGTATACAAACAGTGAGAGTATAACCATCTTTTCAAACGATTGTGCTCTGATCTGTCTCTTACATTAGACATGAATAGTTTGACACAATTTGTCTTAGCTGTATTTGCACACATTTTTTCCTATTCTATTTTTTTTCACATGCTCTCACTTTTCTAATCTCTTAAATCACTTTGGATTATTTCCGGTCCATTCATGCCTGTATAATGCATTACATAATTTAATCTGTGAAATTTCAGGTGCTACCAAATTTATTAAGATAGCAGCTGCAACATGACGTGAAGGCTAAAGTATCAAAATTAGGGTATTGTTACAGTCTGAGTTAATTTGGGTCATTTTCCTGACTCTGGCTCGGCCTAGTCTAAAGTAACTTCATTTTCTGAAAGCTAAGTGCATATTTTTTCAGACAGTTTCTCTCTACAACTGATAACACGGAACATTATTAGTATGCAGAAAGGCCAATGTTTATACTTATTCCTATAGTAACCAAGGACATCCTTCAGCTAGTGAAAAAGGTCACAGCTGCAGGGAGGGGCGGACAGGACAGGTGACCCCAAATTGACCAACAGAGCATTCCACTCTATATACTTCATATTTGGTATATAATTGAGACATCATAAGGGTCTCACTATCTTCTGTGATGGCTGATGTCCAGTGAGGACCTCATTTGTTTGGACCTCATTTGTTCCATTGCTCCTGATTCCAGATCCGTGCATCCCTGAATCCAGTTCCTGAGTCCAGCTCCCTCCTAGAAGTGGACCCATTCCCTAGTGTCTGCTCTGCAGCATTTGTTGTGATGTATAGCCATCGAGGGGTGGGGGTGCAATGTCAGATATTTGTACATATTTAATTACTTTCTCAGTATTTTCATTATTGTTATTATTATCATCATCATTTCATTAAAGCTACAGTTTTAGTTTCAAATCCACAAGCTTTTTTCCTCTCTCCTTCCCCTGGTGGTGAGGGGGGTGGAATTTGGGAGCCCAGCTGCAGTTTTTAGCTGCCAAAATTAGCCGTCAGGGCTAAACAGGTCAGGTATCAAAGGAAACATCAGGCAGAAAAATCTTTGTAAGCATTCCTAGTATCCTAGGAAAGAAATCAAGTAGACAGCCTTGCAAGCTCCCTAATCAGAGTACTTTGACAAATTTACACCTTGTGGTCTGATGAAAAAAACACCTGCTGTAACCAGAACTGAAGGCTTTGAAGAGAAGCACCCATGACCGCTAAAAAGTGAAGGTATAACCAGAAGGGCACACCCGAAACAAGCACAGTAACCTGAAATACTCAAATACACAAGCGTTTTCCATCCTTCCATGACTTGGCACCCAGTGGAGACACTTACATAAGTGTGCCTGACATGTGCCCACGCTGGAGGCTCCACAGAGGAAGGAGGCAGGAGGTGATGAAAAAGGTGAGGGGCAAGATGACCTCGTAGGGAGAGGATGCCCTATAGAAGCTGCTGCAGTCCAGGGTACAAAGCCTACTGGTACCAAAGATGCCAAAGCAGCACACAGAGTTGTGCCTACCCCCCTGGGCAAACACACTGTGACTCTGCGACCACTGAAGTGGTCTTCTACCTGATGACTGCAATCGACCTGAGCTGAGAAAAGCTTCAGGGTCCCAGAGAGGTCTGAGAAGGAAGAAAAATGCTTCTCTAGGCTTGGGAAAGAGGGCTGCTCGCCACGCTGAGAGACGAGTACTCCGGGCGAGAGCCCTCCAAGCACCACCGCATGGAAACGCAAGGCTGCCAGGTCTGAGGCTGCCTCCCCGTTCCAGGACCTGCTGCCATAGCCGAGAAGCCGCCTGCAGCTACCTCTCCAACGCGTGTGGGCAGAGCGGCGCCTGCGAGGCAGCACCGCGCGGCTCAGGGCCCGGCTGGGAGCCCCTACCGCCCGCCCAACCGGCGCTGGCACCTCCCCCGCCCGGGAACGCCGGGCTCGCATTGGTTCTTGCGCCTGTCCATTAGCCGTCGGGGGCGGGGCCTGCGCGTACGGCCATCTGAGGCGTTCGTCATCGCGGGGCGACGGCGGGCAATGGGCCGGCGGCCGTCGTGCGGCCCAGCGTAGTGTCATGGCGGCGATGCCCGGCTCGCCCCTATCTGGCGGCCGTGGCCTGCAGAGCGGCACCAACGACTCTGCGGCTTCGGAGGTGGCGAGCAACGCCCTGCGCTCCCTGGCCGGGCTGCCGGCGCAGGTGAGTGCGGGGCGAGCGGAGAAGGAGGCCGCGGCGCCACGGGCACTGCACCGTGCCCGGCTCTCCCCGCCTGGGGGCCAGGGCAGGGCGCGCTCTCGCTGTGCCCGGGCCGTGGGGCCCTTCTGGGCTCCAGGGATGGGGAGTGGCGCCGGGGAGAAAACAATCCGGCCGCAAAGAGCGCGGCGTCGCTTGCGGGAGAAGTAGAGCCTCTGGGAGTCGGCGGGGTGGGCTGCGTCCCACCCTGCCTGGGCAGCTCTGTCAATGACAGAACATCTCACTTTTTTGGTTGAGGATGATCTCTGCTACGAGAAACTGCAACCTGGCTAAAAGCTATATTGGTACAAGAAGTAGTTATTATTATAAAATTGAATATTTTGATTTAAGCTCAAGTAGAGTTAGGTTTTGTCTAAGTAGCTGTATTTTTTTAAACTTAGAATGTTCCTCTGACAGCATGTTTTTTTTGTACATGTTTTCTTCAAATATTGTTCAGAGAGAAACGATTATGTCTTGTGTTAAGTATGATATGTGCTGAACATATGTGTCTTATTCTATAATCATCTCTGTTCGCAGTCTATCCCTATCTAAAATGCAAGGTCAATCACAGCTGGCTCCAGAGCTCCAGTTAGCAAGAGATTTGGCTGTTGTGAAGTTCATAATAATGTTAAAGTTAGTCCTTAGGAAGTAATAGAATATGTGTAAGATTTTTGGGAAAATATATACATATGCTTGTAAGTGGAAAATATGTTTTGTCCTTAGCTCTTGTTTCATTACGCATGATTAATTGACATTATTCCCTCATGTGTCCAACACATGCTAAAGGATGCTCCTTGCACATAAAGGATGCTCCTTTCTAAAACTGCAAAATGAGTCTTATAGAATTTATTTGCTGGCATTTTCGGTATCAGTGTCTTAGCAATTATTGGTTCTGAACTGAAAAGCTGCTAAAAGCTTACTGAGAAGCATATCAAAATAAGTGATCAGGAGCTCGAAGTTAGCCTCACTTTGACAATAACAAACTGTGAACCACGCAGTGCATCTCAGTGGGTCAGAATTTTTAAAGCAGCCTTGCTCTGTGGTACTTAAATTGAAACACCTACTCTAGGTTTAGTAATGTCTATGAATTATTTAACAGATTTTATGGTGATGGTGGTAAGACCTTATCAGGACAAGGTTTTAGTAACAAATAAATTATTGCCATACATAATTTACAGATTAATTCCTATTTCACTGTGGAAGCATATATGTAATTCTGTGAAGGCAGTAGAAGCACAGTCTTGCTTCTGAAATTAGACTGGTTTGGAGTTGCTGCATTCCCTCAGTAGAGGTACAGTAATTGTGGTGCAGAGTAAAATGTTCTTCACTGGCATTTGGACATGACATTGTACTGCGCAGTACGCTGAACTGAGTAGGGGTCTCATTGCTCCATCTTAGCAGAGAAGGCCGTTTTAATTGCACAGTCATGATTGTTTCCAGTTGTTGAGTTACACTGTTGTCTGCCAGCACTTGAGTTCTGGTAGGTTGAACTGTGGTGTTTTACCAGCTTACTGACTCTAGCAATCCATCTTGCATTTTTGACTGAGACTACTGCTTCCCCAAATCACTTTTATGAAAATGAGTGAACATGTGCCAGATTGTTAGCTGTCATACTTTGTGATCTGTCATGGTAGTTTAAGTTGGATTTGTGCTAGCAGGTTGGACTGTTTCTGGCACGGGAATTTTTTTACTAGAGCAATCACTTGCAGCACAGTGACTAGGAGGACATCTAGGGATGACAACTCTTAGAACCAATATGACTGATTGTGAAAAGTTCTTTAAACCCCAGGTGACAGTGTCTTTCATAAAACAATTTCAGAGTGCTGAAGTGAGTTATGATCCTGTAAATTGCTACAGAAGAGGCTGTGGACTTGTAAATATGCAAAAGCTTTGAAGATCACAGAATTTATAAACCTGCTTGTCACAGCTCTTGTAGGTTGAAGCATATGAAACATTAAACAAACTAATTCTATTGTAGTAGAATAGTAGGGGTTTATTCTTTACTTACATCTAAAACCGATGTCTGTGAGTTTAAAATACCACTGGCCTCTAAATTATTCTAAGTCAGAAACTCTACTGGTTTTGTACATTGAACCAACCGGACTGGAGTCACGTGCTAGGATAGGAAGGCACACATCAGCTGATTCTTTTTAATAAAGGAAACTTGTTAGGAAATTGCAGTAGAGCTCTTATTTTGTTCTATCTGAACTGGGCTTTTACATTTTGGTAGAGTGACAGAAACACTAAGAGGTTAGCAAAGACATTTACTTTGAAGGAATGCTTCTCCTGTTGGATAATTAGGATTGCAATTTAGAGCCTTTATTCAATGAAGTTAATAATAACATGGTTACATTTTAGAGAAGCAGGCTGAGGTTTTTGGTTGGGGGTAGTGAACTTACATCTACACCTTTTCTTACCCTGTCAGTGTCTTTTATAGCAGATGTTACTCTAGAAACTTTATGAAGAAATAAGTGCTTCAGATGGTCACATGTGTACAATGCCTTAATTCTTGAAGTAAAGTTTTATTCTTACTAAAGTCTAAATACATTCTTGATTATAATTTATAAGGTGTTTAAAACTAGTATTTCCTAAAATGTTACTTTTTCTATGTATCCTGTGTAGTTTAAATACCAAATGGGAGTAACCGTTTGTGTGAAAATTATCTAAAATACGTTATATAACTATTCAGATCATCTCCTTTGCTATGTAATTTGGAAACCGACCCTGGATTTAACAAGGCTGTTCTTTGACTAAAGAAGGGGATAGCTCAGGCTTGTAGTTCTTTACATGCAGAGTTGTGATTTTGCTTGAGTTTAAAACTAACATAGAAAAACAGTGTCCACTGCTTTGCTTTCAAGGAGATGGAGGCATTCTTGTCTTTACTTGTTATTGTTTCCTCACATGCTGTGCGGTGGATTCAGGAAACAGATGCATGCTTTCTGTATTCTTGTCTGTGATACTTGGTGTCTTTAGAAGTTAGATTTCTTTAAACTATACTTCAAAGATTACTTTTGTCATCTGCTTGAGGCCTCTCATTTCCATTATTTTTTTTTTTTAAAGTGAGTGAGCTGTAGATGTATAAATATACATGATTTGGGAATTCTGTCTCAAAATGGGTACCTGTAGGTCCTCTTGATTTTAAACAAGAGTTTTATCTGTATTTTGAATTTGGGGGATCGCTTACGGGGGTTGTTTGGTTGATTGCTTGGCTTTGGAGAATGAATGTGTTTGTTACTTCCAAGATCTTGAGAAGAGCTTTAGTGTAACCAAAACAGGCAAAGGTCAGTATGAAAGTGTGTAGTTCATTAGTGATTGTTAACAATCAGCTTTGTATTAGAAATTGAAAGTTTGTTTTTATATTATAGAAGATAAATAGTTCCTTTTTATATTGTAAAAGATAAATAGTTCCTTTAAATAACACTATGTGTGTTTCTCTTTATTGCTTTGGCAGTTAAATATTGCAATTTCTTGGCAAAGAGAATAGGCCATGGCAATTGTTATTTTGATCTGAGTGTATATAAAGGGAAACAGTGCAATTTGGAAATGGGTTTGATAGTGGTGCTATGTAGTCTAAAGTTTATTTAACCTCAAGATTTTTTAAAGTTTTTTTTAAAACACTTAATACAAAGCCTCTTTTGGATTAGCAGCAAGTAAAAATGTCAAGAATGTGGCATGATGCCATGTCAAGACCTTGGTCAAACAGGCATAGATAGCCTTGCAAATCTCACAATAAAATACTTGCAGGAGGCTGCCATCCTGGGCACATGTTTCTTCCTACTGGTGGTTCTGTCATCTATTTAAAGAAAATATTTGAGTGATTAATATATACAATATATTTTTGTAAAATAGTTGAATTGAGAGTTGACTAAAGTTAAAGATAAAATCAGTACAATGAAAGTGTGATGGGGTAGTAAGGAATTTTCAGTTTTTGAATATGCTCTACAACTACTAACTAACTTTGAAAATGACAGCTGCCTGAATTGTAATTAGTGTCAGACCTCTCCAGTGTCCTCATATGAATATGAGGTCTCTATGAGATTGAGTATAATTGTCTGTAGAAGTCTAGTATACTTTTGTAACATTAATACAACATAACAATGTCAGTTTTTTTGTGTTTGTTTTGCCCTCTTGAAGCTTAACCTTGGAGACGATATCGTGAAAGTTGTAATCGACTGGAGCAAACTTCAAAGCACATCAGCACTCCAGCCAACATTGCTTTTTAGTGCGCTTCAGCAACATGTTTTATGTTTGCAGGTAAATATTTCATTGGACACATTCAACTTGACAAAATTGATCAACAGCTGAATGTAGTTATGTAAATTATAAAATTTCAGTCTTTTTGATCTTGCATTGCTGCATCTAACAAAAAAGAATGCAGAAGTATTATATGCTTGGGATTCCACTGTGCATCACGGGTTCTCAGACAGGGATCTTTCAGATTGGTGGTTGGAATAGCCACTGTAGGTAAGCAGGCTGAATAAATGCAGCCTCATTGATTTCTAGACTTGCATTGTAAATGTGCTACATTTCCATCTATGGTGGGTTATAATTAAGCAATAAGACACGGCAGGTGTGTGTCATGCTATGATAATGATTCCATGCGTTGGGTGAGTTTTGAGGCTCATGGAGTGCTTTCAGTGGTTCAAGAAGTGGCATTATCCCAGCGTGATACATCCTGGAGTGTCTTACTGCAATTAAATATATTTTCAGCGTAGGGTGTTTTTTTTTTTTTTAAGAGTAATTTCTTTGACATTAATGTCTCATCTTGCCAAGTAGCCAGTTACCATTACTGTCATTTCTTTTAACTATTTGAAACTTTCCAACTCTGCCAGAAGTACATGTAATTTGGTTGCATGGCAGGGAGGGTGAACGTTTGTGAGCTGGTAACTGAACAGCATTTTGACCTTCATAGTTCATCTGTAAAAGGTGGGGGTTTGAATACCATTTTTTTGCTTCAGCTAGTTAATGAGTTATTTCAAGTGTATAGTACTGAGAGGTTGAAGGACGAAGTTCCTGTATTTGCTTGTCTGTAGGTAAAAGAAAGGCCCTTTTATTTTTTTGCAGACACCCACCAAATCTTTTTTGTGATAAACAAAAAGAGAAAATGTGCAAGATAAAAGCAAGTAAAAATTATATCCAACTGTAAGAACACCACAATTAGGAATTTTATTCCATTTCAGGAAATGCTGTTGGTAAAATTCTTGTTGTTTTTTTTAAAAAGAAATCTAGAGTGAAAATAAGCAATGAAATTCCAACTAGATAAAACTGCTAAAAAGTAAAAAAGATGTGACATATATGTCTACTAAAGTTTTGTTATTCATTCTTGTGTAAGTTGTTGCAGTAGAAACAAGCATATATTTTTGCTGCTACAACTGTCAGTGCATTCTCTTTGAATTTCATGACCTAAGTAGATAATCAACCGTGTCAAGAAAAGCACGTGTTCAGGATAACGCCTATATATTTCACGTCTGTATTCTCTCCTGCACTTTGGGCAACTGCAGTTTCAAGTGGAGAACTTAGTGCTGTGGTGATAAAGACTTTACAGCGTGAAAGGATTGGCTTTCATGTTAAGGAGGAAAAATACTAAGCCTTACTGTTCTGAGTAGGCATTTGAATGACAGGTTAATTAAGTGGCATTGGTGCCAAGGACTGAAGCTTTGATTTAGCTAGTAACAGACAAGTAACAGGCAGATATTTGCAGAAATTTGGGCCTTTCCTTTATAAACCTCTGAAAGTCACAGGTCAAAAAGGCCAGAATCGTGGTGTGCACAGTATTTGGAACTATAGGTTTTTTTCCTTATTTTTTTTTTCCAAAAATTTTATTACTGTGTTCCATCAGAGGCAGATGATGTAATTCCTAAAATTATTTCAGTTGCTCTATTTTAGAAACTGTAATAGTACTTGGCTTTTTTTTTTTTGATTTGGGAATTTGGGGTTATATTTTAACCCTAACATACTGTTCTCTTTGTTCAGCCTCTTTTAGAAAAGCTCCAGTCACTGATTAAAGATGAAAATATAGGCGATGTTGAACCTGCAGGTAGAACAGAAAGCCGAAATTGTGAAACAAGTTTAGATGTTTATAATGGTAACTGTCAGACTGAAGAAAAGTATGCAAGTTATGACCTGGGAGATCTGAAGGATGCTCATATTAATTTTGATCCAGAGGTGGTCCAAATAAAAGCTGGAAAAGCAGAAGTAAGTGTTTTACTTGAATCAAAAAAAAAAACAAAACAGCATTTCTAAATTCTTAATTTAAAGAATGAAATAGATATATGCCTCATGTTTGTTACCTGCAGATTGACAGGCGGATATC
The DNA here is from genome assembly GCA_033556795.1 of Tapera naevia. Classification (NCBI taxonomy): domain Eukaryota; kingdom Metazoa; phylum Chordata; class Aves; order Cuculiformes; family Neomorphidae; genus Tapera; species Tapera naevia. The sequence goes on along the minus strand of JAUMJJ010000023.1, from coordinate 13,263,759 downwards.
AGCCTTCATTGAGAGGAAACAAGCTGAGATCAATGAAAATAATGTCAGGGAATTTTGCAATGTTATCGATTGTAATCAAGGTAACTGGCTAGCCAGATTTTAATCTTTATAGCAATTCAAGTTGGATTTTTTTTTTTTTTCGAAAGCAATATTCTGTATTTTAAACAGAACTTTATTCCAAGTAAATGTAAAGTTAAGAACTTCCATGTGCACTGCAGATGTTGTCAGAGAGGCAAAATAGGAAGTAGTCAATGAGTGACAATGTTTATTGCATCGCATACAGAAAGATTATAACTATTACTGTGTTCATTTTAAGAACAGCAGTCTTAAATCAGTTGATTTTGTACCTACTATTCCCAACGTTTTAGCTAGATATTCCTTCCAAAGTCAACAGAATTCCAGTTCAGAAATGTCTGATGAATTCCATATTCAAATTGAAGTTAATGCCAATTAAATTACTAAGAAGTGTTTTTTGCTATCAATTGGAATTACTAGCTACTTCTAGTAAGTTTTTCTTTCAACATTATTCATATTGTTGGTGTTTTCAATGTACCAACTAGCACAATTGGCTGTATCTATAACCAAACAATCTTAAATCAATTGGTAGGCTGGATCCCATTATCATGATCTGTAATGTGTAACCAATTGCATCTTAAAAGTGAAGACACTTTTACATAAGTAGCATGGGGACATTTTCTAAGTACCTGTGAACCCAGACGTGTGCTGTCTCTGTGATGTACTTGCACTTTTAGAGATGAAAGCTTGTTGTTCCCTGAGCTTTATAGGAACAAACTTTACCTGCTTGAATATTAGTTGGAATAAAAATGACATCTGAAGTCTAGTAGAATATACTAGTTAGTAAAACGTCGATTCCTAAAATTGGTCCTGATCCAATGAGCAAAGTACGTACATGCATACATTTGTGTAAGTGATTTATCCAATTAAAACCAGTAGGTCCATGCAAGTGTCTGGAACTATTAATGAGCAAGTGCTTATGGAATGAATGAAGTATTTCTGATGTTTTTATTGTATGAAAAAATTTAACTAGATTTGTTAAACCTCTCAAAGCTAGTGATGGTTGAAATATGTTAAATTAGAAATACGTAATTCACTCTTTCTATTTCTGGTGTACAGAAGAAACGGTAATCCCCTCCTTTGTATGTTCAGACATAATAAAATATGTGTGAAGCTTTGGTGTATATGTGAACAGAGATTAAAATACAAATATTAGGATAAACTGAGATGATCTCTACTGTAGGTTTTTATGGTTGAACAAATAAAAGAAGTCACAAGCATCAGAATAAATGCAGGAAGGTGAGAAAAGAATTCTAATCAGTAAACTAGACCAGTCTAAAAATAGGACAGTTTCAAAAAAAGGACATGAAACCAGAAATAACCGTGGTAGGCAGGGAAAAGACTTCTGTACGGAAAGAGAGAAGTTATAGAAAATGTCAGTGAAATGTAAGAATCAAATAAAATGTAAATTGGAAGAAATTTGGTCCTGATCCAATCAACTTTTATATACATTTGTGTAAATGGTTTATCCAATTAAAGCCAATAGGTTCATGCAAGTGTCTGAAACTATTAATGAGCAAGTGCTTATGGAATGAATTAAATATTTCTGATGGTTTTTATTGTATGAAAAAATTTAATTAGATTTGTTAAAACCCTCAAAGCTAGTGATGGTTGAAATATTTTAAATTAGAAATACATAATTAGAATCTCACTCTTTCTATTATTATTTATTTAGAAAATAGCTGTGCCAGAACAGATGCAATTTTCACACCGTATCCTGGATTTAAAAGCCATATAAAGGGTAAGGAACTATTTTAATACCCATTTATTAAGAGTATTTGAATAGAACAAGATTGATGAATTTTTGGCTTGAAATCTCCTTATAGAATGCTCAAAAAATGCAAAATTAATGTATTGATTTTTGACTCTAGTGAATGCTTTTACATCTTCTCCAATGTTTTCAATCTCATATATGCATCAATAATCTGATAGTTACACACTAAAGACCCAAACCAAGTTGTCTTTTTTTCATTGTCTCAAAGGAAAGATGCAAAAAATAAAGCAGGACAGAGAAGCTTAAAAATACTTAACTTTTCTTATAAGGTGAAGCCAGCAGTCCAGTTATGAAATTGAGATTAAATAAAATTATCTTCTGTTTTTCATTAGTCACTGTAAGGATATTGAATTAGAAAGTGTTTTGGAATGTAGTGGAAGTTCTGAGACTTGAATTTATGGGAAGTGACAAGCAGGGGAAGAAGCATACCACTGTACTGCCTTTTGAGAAGCAGTCAGTAGTCTAGAAATGGTAGTCCAACAGTAGTTATATATAAAAGGTTGCTTGTCCATCTACTGCTCTCTAGGTGCATACAAGTTACTCTGTGTTTACAAACAAAGTCTCCAAAATGAGAATGAAAGTAACCTTCTTTTCTGTTTTTGAGAGTGGTAATATTCAGCTATCTACTTGTTATTGGTTCTAGAACCAATTCATTATTCTGAATTCTAGAATTTGGAATAATACCGTGAAGCACAATGATAGGTATAAGCATTAAAAGGACTGGTGAGCTAAGAGGTGGGAAGTGAGTTTGAGTTAAGAAGCTTCCACCAAGAACCACTTTCAGTAGTCATGTTTTTAAGCTGAGTGCTGGTTTATAACTTAGGTGGTAGAGTATTACAGGAAAAAGGAAGAGGTTGCACTTTAAGTAACTAAACCCCAAACTTCATAATGGAAACATAAATAACACTTAGAAAGGCATTGGAAGTAAAACCAGTGTAAACTGAAGCAAGAATATAACGTGGCAGTAGTGAAGTACTGGATAAGAAGGTGTGTGCTTGCTTTTCTGGAGTTGCCAGCATAGTCTTTAAGTCTGGAGCATGCTACATTAGTCCTGTCGGGAGGGACCTGAGAAATGACCATCATTTAAAGAGAACTGATCAAAATCTTCTGATAAAAACACGGTTCAGCAGAAGGAAAAGACAGACCCAGAAACAGCTGAAGAGTCAGTGAAGCTGTTACCCGAATAACAAAAATTAGAAGAGAACTTCCTTGCTGAGATTCATAGCATCTTCTAGTTGTATACTTCCGCTCATCTTCACGTATTTATGGTGCTTCCTGTAATATTAGATCTGGCCTCTGCATTCACAACAGCTCACATGTGCAACTGCTGACATAGATATCGGGTTCTCTAGTATTTGTCTGCAGCTGATGACAAATTCTCCATACTGCCATTCTCTGTGAACATATGAGTAATCCTTTTACTTTGCATATGTAAAGTCCTAGGGTTTTGTGTAGTTTAGCTACATGCGCAAAAATAGAACAGTACTTTTACTTTGATCTTTCTTGATCCCTTGATATGTGGGACCCTTCATGTGACACTGATGTAGCACAAGTTTCATATTTAATATTTGTATTGTTTTAGTTAGATGTTGAATTTCACATGCCTAGATGTTAAATTTGTTCTCTTTACCTAGTATCTAGGGTAGTAAATACATACGGACCTCAGACTAGATCTGAAGGAGCACATGGGTCCAGTCACAAGACCAGTGTACCCATTCATGATTGTGGAAACCAAGCTGTTGAGGAGAGATTGCAAAACATTGAAGCACACTTACGGTTACAAACAGGTTTGTATCATGTTTTAATTTTGACAGAGGTGTACCAGGTTGTGCTACAGTTATCAATACAGTAGTAAAACTTGTATAAATAAATGAGGCACTTATCAAGGAAGAATCTATTTTTCCTGAGATTTTTTTTCGAAACAGAACAGAGGCCCACATCTTAACCTCATAAAGTGTGTTCTACACATCACACTGAAGACGCGTACTGACTTTTTTTGTCTTTGAATACTGAATAGATGCCAATCCATTCTCTAAGAATATGGTGAACATTGACTGGATTACTGCATTCCTGTGAATGCACACTGGATCAAAGTCCTCTGCTGTCAAGGAGAGTAGAATACTCCTAGATCCTGTTGAGACAGCAATCGGACCAGTATGCTTAGCTGTATAGCTGTCTCGAAAATAAGGGCTTTAGTGCATGGAAACAGAATTTGCAAGTGGCTGACCAGCATTAAGGTTATGCATAGTAGCTTTGGAATTTATGCATATCAGAGACCATGACCGAGAGTAGCTCTTACTTTCAGGGTGTGCCTAAAATATGTGACATAACTTTGAAGAAACAGGTCAGCTAAACTACTATATAGGTATAGAAGATAAAAGTATGCAATTCCAGCTCAACTCTTGTCCAGATTAGCATCCTGGGGAATGTCTTGGGGCATGTCTCAAGATCATTTGTTACTTAGCCCAGCAGCTGTGAGAAAGCTGCTTGTTGGAGCATGTAACCTACCTCAGCTATCTGCTTGCTGGTTTTTGTTTCTAATGACTGAAATTTCAGAGTTGTTCTTAAGCTGTTTGCTGTTTTTTAGAACAGCTTCTTCTAGTGCCAGTACTGCTCTTTTCCCTTTACAATGAGATAGCAATATTAAGAAGAGGGAGAGGTTAGCTGATTTAATTAGTAGCTGCTGAGTCATGAGTGGAGAGAGGAACTGGAGGAGGGAAGCTACCTGCAGAATTGTCTATCTGATGTGAGATAATAGGTGAATAGCAAAAAAAAAAACATTACTGTTTATTTCAGTAGTTTGTGGAATAGAATTGTCTTACCTAAGAGACCTAGAAATAAATGGAAATGTGTAGCAAGAGAAGTAAAAGCTTGCTGCAGCCTTGGTGTCACTTCTGGTCAGAACCAGACTATCCTTTTAATTGGGTCAACCAGTAGTTAGTTACGATAAACAGTGAATCCAGTTTATAGAATACTGTGTAGCATAAATAAGATACTTTTTAAGGCTGATCTTTTGGTCAGTTCTGTTCTTACATGGGGAAACAAGTTCAGGCTGTGGTAGTATAGCTGCAAACAGCAAATGGCTTGAAGTGGGTTTTTTTGTTGTTCTTTTTGCGTTGTTTATAGGCTTTGTTGGTTGGTGGTTTGTTGTTTTGGTTTTTTTTTTTTGGAGGTGTGGAGTGGTGGTATTTGGTTTTCTTCCAAAGTTCTGTTATTCCATTTCGCACACGCATCCCCCAACCCTGCTTCTCCCATCCATGGTCAGGCACATGCTGTTCTTTGTCAGCCTGTCCTCTAACCTCCGATACTCAATGGTGAGTGGTTTCCTCTAGAACAGTCTTAGATATTAATGCTGAATTAATGTGTGATCTGCCATCTCACCTACTATCTCCTGCTGTCAGTTTAGAAGTGTACCAGTGTATTGCAAGAGTGATCATTAGGTGCTGTAGGGACTTTGATAGACATATTTTAACTACCTACATAAAGTTGACTGTTGGCCTCACTGACTACACTTGCTTATCAATCTGTTTTTACCCTGAATCATATTAATTGCCCTTTCTTTTTATTATCTCATTTTGCTTCAGCTGCCAGTTGATAACTGGGCTCGAAGAATTCACCTTTTCTTTAGTTTAAAAGGTTATTCAAGCACTTCTCCCGATTTCTTTCTATTTGTACTGGTGTATTTAGGTGGTCCTGTACCAAGAGACATTTATCAGAGAATTAAGAAGCTTGAAGATAAAATCCTTGAGCTGGAAGGACTGTCTCCCGAATATTTTCAATCTGTAGTAAGAAATTCTCTCAACCTCTTTTAGTGTACCTAAATGCATTCGGGACTTTTGTGCTTTTATCTTTGATGTACAAACAAAAACCTAAGAAGTCAGAGGGCAGACACTTCTGGTGGACAACTCTGGCTTGGTGTAATGGTTATATTTCGTGTGGATCATCTATTTAAGTTCATTTTTCTACCTAATTTCTTATTTGAAAGAAAAATGTATTTGTTGGGAGGAAAAAATTGTAGCCATCTGAGTGTAACTAATTTGTAAGGAATATGTTAGAGGTTGGATTTCTCCCCACCCTTCTCTGCTCCCACTTTAAAAACTGGTTTCTAATAACAAGAAAATTGACTGAAGTTTTGATGTCAATACAAATCATTTAATGGTGTTTAAATCAGCTGAAATTCTTTGGACCTCTGTACGTGATTGCTTTACTAAAGATGAGCTATCTGAAATAACTTCCAATAGGATGAGAGAGTAAACTGTTTAAAAATTGTTTGGTGTGATTCTGTGACTTTAGCTTCTGTGTTGTTAGTCTTCAGGCAGAGTTATGACTGTCCATGATAGTAAAACTTATCCTTTATTCAAAGTAGGACAAGGAGAACATTAGTTGTTAATACATCAGGCTCTGCTTGGCTATAGAAAATTCTTGTCTGTTGTCTTGCTCTTCTTTCCCCGCGTAATAAGAATGTCTTTTTTACTGTTTATTGTATTTTAATTTATATATTCTTCTTTGTGATCAGCCAAAGAAGAATCAGCAATTAAAAATAGATAGCGATGATATAAATTTTTGTTCATTTTTTTTGTTTGTGCTGGAGACCAGTAAAGTCCTTTATTTGTGAGGCTATTCCTTCAAGTTGTTGGAAACCAGAAGTTAAATTATGTACTTTCATAGGACGAAATTTCCACAGAATGTTCTTTAGTATCTTACCTAGAATGGGGATCTGGGGAAAACAAAGTGTTAGTGGCAATAGTAGTGTTGTGCAGTAATTAGCATTATTTTTCCCAGAGTTTTGCATAAATATTGCTGTGGATGCAGGAAGATTTTAGGGAGAAAAATATTGATAGTTTCAAAAGCTGGATATTGATCTTTGTTTTGTCTGAAGAAAGCTTCAGTTAAGTTGATAGTTGTTGGCTGCCAAATGTGGAGAAGCATAACAGCTTCTGACTGCTCTCCAGTTATATTTCTCATGATCCAAAGTACACTTAATTACAGAAAAGCGTTCTTTAATCCATGGAATGGGAGTCAGTGTTCTTTCTGTACTTTAAAGACTCTTGTCAGTATTGTTAAAGAATTACTTGTGGTCCTCTGTCAGTGCAATATTAAGTTTGTTTTGATTATGTCATTTCTTTAGAGCTGTTCTGGCAAGAGGAGAAAGGTCCAACCTCCCCATGTAAGTGCTGTTAACTTTTGGTTACCTTAAGTTTAGGATGTACTGAGTGAAAAGTAATAAGTTCTACCAAGCAAATTTATAACTTCTTAGAAATAGCTGCTTTAGTATTGGATAGCTTGCTGGCAAAGAAAAAGAATAAAGAAGAAAGTAAGTTAATTTGTGTGACAATGAAAAGAGTCTTCTAAGAGTCTGTTCTAGGGTAGGTTAGTTAGTGTTTTCATCAGTTAGGATGATGGAATAAAATAAATAATGGTGTTAAGCTGAAGGTAACAAGCAATTTCTGAATTCTGATCAGCCTCCTGACAATATCTTCTGGTTTTGTTTTGTGGATTTGTGTATTGTGGGTTTTTTTAAATTTTTTTGGTTCCTAATTTGGTTTATTGCTTTATGAAGAGACAATAAAAGTAGAAATGACTGGCTTGGCAAAAGTGAGGGAGAAATACCTGACATCGTAGCAAATAATAAGCTAAGTCAGTAAGACATACCATTTTCACAAAACCATCATAAAAGGGAAAGCACTAACCATGTACCTTAGGCCACAGGAGAGAATTTCTCCTCAGTGCAAGTGAGACTCTAGCTGGAACACTGTCTTCTAGTAGCCATCACACTTGGAGACAGATGGACCAATGAGAATGCTTAGAATGGGATGTGGGCATCTGAGACTTGAGAAAATAAGCTTGTTTTACATTAGAAAAACTCCTCCCTTTGTGAAATAATTTTTTTATAAAGGGATGACTACCAGTTCTTTGTGTACGAAAGTTCAAAAAAGTTGTCAGGTTAAGTGGGCATAGAGGAGACTGATGTTGAACAATAGGAATAAAAAAAACGCTTCAGTTGTTAAGCTGGGTTCTACAAGCTCTAGATAGTCTCATCTAGTGTTTTAATATCAAAGATTTTTTTTTATGAACAGGTTAAGCATCTAATGGAAATAGCATGGTTGTATTGATCCATGATTAGGACTGTCAGTTTCTTGTAAGTTTACATTCTATTTCTTTCAAGTTTAAATAGCCATAGACTAAATTCAGATAATTCTGCAAAAGCATTTCTGTCATTTAGTGCAATATGCAGTGACCTCGGGTATCAAGTGCTAGGCCACTTCTCTAGCAATTACAAGATGTAAATGATTGTGGTTTTTATTTTGTTCTTTTAGCAGAATTATTCATTGGCTGAACTTGATGAAAAGATCAATGCTATAAAACAGGCATTGCTGAGGAAAACAAAAGAAAGCAAGTCCAAGGAGGCTGAGCAGCTACTTCAATAAAAAAAAAAACCTTTTCGGAATCTTCATCATGTTTATTATATACCTAAACCATAGACCTGAGAAGTATTCATCGAGGATGACTTCAGCAATGAAAACAAAGCATACATATAAGTTCCTTTTGGATGATCCTGAAAGCTTACTTTCAGAAGAAATCATTTAAAAACAGTCTTATTAATAAAATAGTTATTTTAAAATGAGGAATGTTTTAGAAATTATAATTATATATATTTATAATTCTGTTATAAAGGAGGATTGCAGCATTGTTCGTATGTGAAAAGTCAACCTGCATGCAAAAGCTACATTTCGCATGTACTTCCTGATGATTGAGTGTTCAAAAGGGCTATCTTTTGAATACTTTTCATATGAGTAGTTTGCATTAACGTGTGAAATAAAATTAAACACTTGCTCATAAGTAAACTGTCTTAGGAAAGAAAAATATGAAAAAAATTGGGAGTATGCATGCTTAACTGCATTTTTTCTATATTGTTGCTGTTTTCACAGCTGTTAGAATTGCAGCAAATTGCATTTCTGTTTGAAAGATAGTTATTGAAATTCTACATGTGTAAATAGAGACACCTGTTCTTCACTTCCTCAGTGTCCTGTAGGAATTCAAACTTCATACCCAGCTAACAAACTTAATATATTGTAAAAACCACACCGGGGAGGTTTTAAAGAGTATGGCAGCGGGCACCAACTTCCTTTCTTTCCATATGCTGGCTTACAGGACTTCTGAAGGATGGATGCTGGGTATGTAGTTTAAATTAAAGTCAGACCTTTGGTCACACTCTGAAGTGTGATTTTGTTGGTTTTGGTTGTTTTTTAAAATAAACAGTTTTCTACTTCTATCATACTTTAGTTTATTTGCTGTCTCTGTCGTTATTCCAGTTGAGGAGAAAAGTAACCGTTACATGGGAAGTCTTTTATGTTAACTGCTCTGCTTACAGCAGTTGTACTATCGATGTTCCTGTATCAGTCTCTGGCAGGTGTACGGGTACTACTGACTGGACTCAATCTTGCACTTTGAAGAATATTAACAGTTTTCTATGAATCTGTGTTCTTAAACTGGACTGACATTGTTGCGCCTAATGCTTCTGTGAAGGTCAACCCGCAGAGGTGGGAGGCAAAGCTACTTGAGCTCTGGTCCTAGTTCCAGGAAAGAAGACAGTATGATAGTTACACCTGTTCAGATGCTTATTGTCCACACCAGAAGAGAGTAACCCAAGAAGTCACCAGTGTCTTAAATACAGCAGTCGATGGCCTTTATTGAGGTGTGTAATCAGTACAGTATCATGCAGAGACCGCTTTTGTTATGCAAAGCATTTCCATTGTTGAAAATCCTTACAGCTCATGTAATGAGGGGTATCTTGGTGAAGTAATACAGTGAGATGCAACTTTTACCTCAAGTAGATAAGCTTAATTTACTGTCTACAAAACTTTTTTTTTTTTGTACTGTGTCCCAAGAGCCATATTTCCATAGAGTACAACTGGGTATAATTGGGCCTAACACCACACACTTCACACAGTAGTACTTGAAGGAGTGGTGGGAGGTGGCTGTTACAACTGGGGGCAGGAAGGATGACCACAGGGATTTAACTTTTATAAGCAGTAGTCTCGTGTACATCATAGTTTAGGTACTGGTGGGACTTGCTGGCTAAATCTACTGTATTTGCACTATGCATGTTTTCTGGAAAATTCTGGAGTGAAGCCCTAGAAGAAATTAACCTGGGGCAGATACCTATGTCTGAAAGATTTGTCTAGTATTAAATTATTTGTTGGTAGTTTACATTAAAACAAGTGCGTGTGTGTGTATATATATATACAGGAAGAATTCAGTCCTCATCTGGGGTCAGTTCTTGGAGTAAAATGCAAACACTGCTGATATTCACAAGAGACTGGTTACTAAAAGACTGCATTAGCAGTTTCACAGTGGCTTTTTCCTGTAGTGAATGGCCTGCTACTTGAAAGATCTCTTGCCATAGTTTCTCCTTTTCCTTTTTCTCAGAATGATAGCAACATAGCAGTTAAGGCTTGAAAGCACAATGAAGATGCATTGAAGCAAGACAATAGCTAAGGACACAACAGCAAAGTACTCTGGTAATTTATTAGCCCTATATGCTTTATCAAATAAATGCTACAGATACTTGAAAAATTTCAAGGTATTCTTCTTGCTTTGCCATTCTTTGGTTTCAAGTTGTTAATTTTTTGTATAGTTGATGCCAGTGTGCCTGTCCTATAAAAATTAATTGAAAAGAAGGTCTCTGCTGCAAGTTACACGTTAAAAGTAGTTGCAGATTTCAGAGGACTGCCAAGCGGCTGGAAGTTTCCCTTCCTCTGCTGAATGACTTTTATGCATAGAGAGATGGTGAAGGACATTGTTCTGGTGTTAAATGCTACTGCTCTTACCAGTTTATCCTTGCTTGCCTTTTGTCGCTTCGGGCTTTACCTTCTACAGCTAACTTTCACTGTACATATTACTACTGCAGAAGGAGATGAGCTACCTAATCCACCACACTGCCATAGTGAATGAGGTGCAGAATAGATATCTTACACTATCCATTTTCCAGAACTACCAGTTATGGTGGTTATTCTGCTGTAAACTGGCAGGAAAAGAGAGAGTGATCACAGTACATCCTGCTGGAGAGAGATTGCAAAGCATTCCAGGCTGCCAAGGCTCTTACCTGAGCTGCATCTCTTCTGTCCTGATGTTTTCAAGGTACGGGCTTTGAAGGAAATGCTTAAAATCTCTGTAGCCAACCAAGAATGTGAAGGATAGCTTGATCTCCACTGCAAGAAGTCAAGACAGACTTGTATCCCAGCTGCAATGTGTAAAATTTCATAGACAAAGTGAAACATTCTGTCTCCTTCTGTATGGTGACCTGAAAGCTGATGTAGTGATCTACTTGACTTTTGCTGGAGTCCAATAGCCTGTTGTTTCATACTTTCCCTCAGTTATTAAGTGCTTCCGGTAGCAGAATTAAAAAAGATAATAGCACAGCACTGTAAATTTGGCATTAATTATTCGAGGAAGATGTCTAAGAGCATCACTTTTAAGACAAGAACATTTCCCTCCCTTAGGAATGCTTCACATTGCTGTTTAGCACCCTGTGCGAGAGTTGTAGTAAAACATTGGAGCTTATGTTACTGTGCAGTTCTGCAATGTGCGTGTGATTGGTTCCTTTGCTTCAGGCTCCCATGAGTAGGGAGCAATTCATCTCTAGGAGGCTAATTTCTTAGAGTGCAAGATTTTAATAAATAAACCCAAAAGTGAAGTACCCTTTTGAACAGCCCTCGTATCAGCAGGTAATATCAGTAATTTAGGAAACTCAAACCATTCACCATTCCATCCAATGTATTGTGATCAGTGCTGGATATTTATTTATTTTTTTTAAATTACACCAGAAGTTATTTTTTTTTGTTCTAAGACTTTACAACACCACAGAGAAAATTTAACCTCAAAATGCCAAAGCTACGTTATTTGAAGGAGGAGTTGACAAAATACTGAATAAAAATATGTTTTTAATGGATAAGTTTACAAATCATTTGCATCAGTGAGAACAAACGAAGCATTTTCTACAGTAAGAGATGCTGAGCCATCCTCTCCTGAATGAGAGGAGGGGCTTTGAAGAGGAAAAGGTCTCCAGAAAGATTCCCTTATGGATACCTTTTGCCTTCCTCCATAAAAGCAACTGTTCCCCCTAATACTTTCTGTTTAAAACTTGCTGTGTATTTCAGTCTTCTGTAGGAGTCTTTCTATCCTCTTTTCAGCTCTGCTGTAACACGAACCCATGTAATCCTCTCACAATTGCTTGCTACCTCAAAGTATAGCAGGAAGTGGATGAAAGCTATCTACAGCCATGCTGGTTGCTGAGGGTCCAGGCAACCTGTCCAAAAGCACTGGGCTTTGTATTGACTTTGCTGCCAATGTTGTCTTAGCCTAGATAACACACTCTTAAGGCTAGGAATATGGTTTCTTGTCCTGTTGGATAATATATCCTACCCAAGAGCAGTAAGACCCAAATCAAACAGTCTCCAGTAGATTAGTTTTCTTGTCATTGTTTCCTAGGATATATAGATCTGATTTCCCCTGACTTCAAGGACTACCTAATGGGAGAGAGGTGGGAGTATGTACTGTAGAACGTCTAATGACAGAGAAATAAGAAAAAGTAAAAATCACATATAAACAACTACCTTTGTAGATCTTCTAATGAAACTGCCTTGTCATGGACAAAGCACTTAGAAATAACAATGAAAAGAATAGGCATTGGTTAAAGCTATTATTTAGAAATAATCTAAATTTTTAAAGGTTAATTAGTGTAATTTACCCATCTTGGTTATTAAGAGGTTTGTACATGAACAATAAACATAAGAGTTCAATCCATTTTATTTCCACAGTTGATTCATCCACATCTGTTTAGCTTTTTATGACCAACTAATTGATTTGTAGAATTCTGTCCAGTACAGATGGGCTACTGTTCATGACTACTTTCATACCATTTATTTTATTGTTGCTCTGATTTTTATTCAAGGCCAAACAGAGGGGAATATAAGTGTGATGTTCACCTAAACGTAACAATGACATTAAATTTCTCTTTGGCTCTGAGACAGGAATAGATTTGTGGAGACAATCCACTATGAATATAAATAAGTTGTTTATACATAAATATAATAAGAGTTCTAACTTAATTATGACCTATTTTAGCGGTTATATAATATGCTCTGTTATTATGAAGTTTTGTAGCAACAGCCAGGGTAAATCAATTGTCACAGACCCATTTGGCTCAAAACTAGAATTAAACCCCTACTAACACTTGGAAGAGAATAAAAGCTATATCTCTGTAACCTGTTCTGTGATAATTCTAGTAAGTCTATATGTAGTCTATCTCATACAGCTTTAAGTTATATTATGTTATTTTACGCACAGTTTACATACAGTTTTTTGCATTTGTGGTCTCTTCCACGTCCCTTTGAGTTGTCAGAATGAACAGAAGCTGGCTAGATGTTTTCTACCGAAGAGTCTTGTTTCTTGCTATGAAAACACATAGCATGAGCAATTCGTCACCAAGCGTTGGTCTGCAGAGCCAGCTCTTGCTGGGTATTGTTTCCAAGTCTTTGGGGCATACGTGGAGTGGGTTTGAATAAGGTACACTGTAGTTGTCTTTAAACAGAAGAATTGTTATCAATCTCATACTTTGAATCATCAAAATCAAAGAATGAAGAAGGTGCCCTTAATCACCCAGTAGTCCCACCTCTGAGATATGTAGTCACAGCTGTATGCGTGTAACCTTATATATAATAGCAAGAACACCAGATGTACGTGGAGTCAGCGCTTTCATTCCAGTAATTTTGTACACATCATACTGTAGATGTTTGCTTAAGCGTGCCAGCTGCTTTGTGGGACCACCACACAGGGAGTTCATTTTGTGATCGGTCTCAACCACCACTGCTAATAACTGAAGAAACCTAGCAATGGGATTACTAACCAGGTGCTAAAAGGGTATGTAGTAGCCAACAAGCTCAAACCTTCAACTACAGTCTTTGCACAAAAATGGTGAAAATAAGAAAGTGCATGGATTATTGGCTTTATGCATGCATTAACTTTTCTGAATTTGATGTCATTAAATAATAGCACCATAAAATGGGAGAGAAGGGCAGAAAGAGCCATCTGTTTAATACAGACAAAACTATTGTTGTAGGAAGGCAGCCTGTTCAGATTACACAGGTGAGCAGATTCTACTGCCTGTAACAAGTAGACTTACACTTGCTTGAGTTATCTACTACAGCTTAACATGAGACAGCCAAAGACAGGAAGCAACAGAAATGTTAATTGTTGTGTTAAATGTTACTGAGGCTAATTGCATCTTATCCATGGAGAAACAGTACTGACACCTCCAGCACAGGTTGAGGGATCTGTTCAAACCCCACACTTACAGGGAGCATTTCATCTCTGCTTTGGTTTTACAGCAATAACATATCAAATATCAGTACTGTTCTGGCCTGTGAATTCCACTTTAATACAATACAGTAACGTTTGTGTATATGGACTTGTCTTTTGGCTGTGCCAGAGAGTTTCACTGGGTGCCTTTAATGCAATTACAAGGCAAGTTAGAAAAATAGCTATAGCAAAGGTGAAAAGCTATTTCAAATACAATTTGAAACAAAAGTCAACAAGAGACAATATAAGGTTGTTCCAGGTGGTGGAGCTGCAGAAGAGAAGACACCCAGCATGAATAGCTGTGAAGGTAGAGAAGAGACCAAGGTGATACAAGATGGGCCAAAGGAGAGTGCCAGAGATTGACCTTGCAGGATGCTATACTGAAGGATTGTTAGCACAGAGGAGATGAAAACAAAGAAAAAGCAGTTTGACGGGAGAGGAAGGAACCAATTCTGGTTATGTGACTCTGACAGGCTCCTGCTGCTGCTGAAGGTTACACAGATTCCAAGAAGTCTGAAGTGTATATGATTGTTAACTGCAGAGAGCAGAGCTTTTTCTGTGCAGAAGAAAACCAAACTATTAGTCCCTCAGACATGTCACTGCAAAACGTGTTCCTGACTCCTAGCGATACAGAGCCCCGTGATTCTGCCTGCCTTGGCTACAGGCTTCAGGAACAAGTTTTCTCTCAGTTGTTATCAGTGTTGCAGTTTATGCTCATGGTTCAGGGCTCTTGGATGATTAACTAAGGAAGAAATTGACTTTGCAATTTAGTTTTTAGACAGATTGTTATGGTTGTTTTTGTCACAAGTTTAATTAATTACAAAGTATTTCTTGCGTCCTTTCAATTTATCAGTTACCCAGAGACTACTGTGTGGCGACAGTGAATTTTGCCTGGTTGCCTTCTTCTGAGGGGCTAGATTTACTACAGCAAGAGTTGTAAAACAAGTTTACAAGATACTAATCATCAAGAACATAGCATACCTTCATGTCAAGAAAGAAACTCTGCTATCCTTCCACAATTCAACACTCCTCACCATAACCCAGCATGTTTTTGTTAAAAAATTAATAAACTTGTTCACTTAGGAAGACATCATTTCTGAAAGCATTTCTCTAATAGAAAATAATTACTATCCAGTCACAAAACACTAGTTACATGATTCTCTTATCTTAATATAGCTGTCTCAAAGAAAAAAAAACTAACTCAGAAACATATTTATGCCCTTTCTATCTGTGTTTGTTTTACTGAAATAATGTTTTCAAATTGAAAGGAATGAAGGGATGTGGGAAATATTGAAAAGTCATGAATCAATTTCAATCAATTTTAATAAGAGGAAGTAATGCCACTTGTCAAAAACAAAGCAATCATTTTTGACAGCTAAATTTGCAAGAGACTTATTGCTGTCTGGAGAGAGGTAAACCTGAATCCTTCCCAACTTCTACCTCACATTAATTGACTTCCAGTGCTGTTCAGTTTTTTCTAGTGAAGTTTTTATGTCTCCTGTGACTCCTACTTTTTTTCCCTTTAAATCAGCACTGCTATGCAAACATAATTATCTTTTTTCCCTAGAGTGTTAACTTGAAACTTGGACTTGGTTTACAAAAATATATGTAGATATTTTGTGTAAGTACTTTTCTTTAGGAAAGATATCTTGATTTAAAACAGTTGTCAGGGACTATTGGAATTATAATAAGGCTAGAATAAAACTGTAAGTAAGGCTAGGATTAGAAAGAGCATCAAGTCCCACTTTTGTGTCGCTGTACTCATGTTTTTTACAAACTGACTTTTTAGGCGTGTGTGTACCTTGTGGTTAAAACAAGCCAAAATCCTCCTATCACACATATATATCGTGGAGGACCCATAAACAGTTTTGGCTGGTGGTTGCCTAAACATTTTGCTATCTGATTCCCCCTGAAATCTCTGAGGGTTATGGATTTTAAAGGGTTGAAGCATTTTACCTTTGGTGCTACCAAAAAGAACATCATGGCCCTCTGAATACTTGCAAGGGAAACACCCCAGCAGGGTCAGGAGCCTGGAAGGGGAGACCTGCACTGGAGGAGTTTGCCAGTATCTTCAGAGTTTCAACAGCAGGTCTTGGCTTTCACCCTTTCATTCATTTATAAACTGGTTCCTTCATGTGCAACGCGCTCAGGCAAACCATGAAACAAACAACAGGATGGCAAACAACACTGAATATTGGCTTCATTCAATAGCCTATTCAACACTGAGTTTTTTCATTACTGTTTTCAAATTTTTTAACTGACAAGGAAAATTCGCTGCCCGACATAGCTGCCACCTTCCTAAGAGGCAATACTCTGCCTGTACTTAAAGGTTGTTTTCTTCTAGATCTCGCTGTTGCCTTTGGCAGCAATAGGACTTGATGGACACACTTCCTTGTGCAGGTGCTGGAATTGTTACCAACAGTGACCAAAATATCATTTTTACTGTTCTAAGCAATTCTGAACATAGATGTTTTAAAATTAAAATGTGTTCATCTTTTATTTATTTCTGCAATGTATCTTTTCGTAAGACAGTTTGAAGTGAATGACCTTTTCTACCAAAAGCTGAATGCTGAAAGTAATCAGTTAACAGGGTCTAATGTGAAACTCTCATCCTTCACACCAGGGCTGCCTACCAGCACAGGTTTCATCCACTCCCCAATGGGCATCAGAAGCCCTGGACTTGCGTGGGCATTAGAAAACCCCTGAGGTAGTAGCAGCAACACAGCCGGGAAGTTTTTAATTTGGCTGAAGAAAAAAAGACAAAACCATTTGTACTAAATGTACTACATATAAATAGCAGAAGAGGATTTGTCTTGGTAAATTAAAAATTTTGAAGATAAATTCACTTACTACTCTTGAAAAATTAGGTGCCATTATAGGTCTCCCTTTTCTACAAACCAACATGCATTGGGAAAAAGGGAAAGGAAAGGGGGAAAAAAAACTTGGTCTGTGTCTCTGCACCCATTAGTTGAGCGAGCAATGCCTTGCAGTGCAGTGAAGGCAGCTGTAAAGGCTCCTTGCATCATTAAAGACTCATAGCCCTGGGCCCATCTTTTGTTACATGTGTTGAGACTGAGATCACTGTAAAAAGGAACTTTCACAACTTTTAAAATACGGTAGAACAAGTATTTCATCTTAGGTTTCACCCCTGAAATCCATCATTACTGCTTTAACTAACAGTTCCCTCCAAAGGGAGCCCACAATGCAGAAGTATATTTTCAGACATTCAAGAGCCTGTCATTGTGACACCCTGTCTTCCAGGCAAATTCATTAGGCCAGAATTAAATACTTACTGTGGAGGAAAATATAGGAAGAGAAACTTCAGCCTTTGTCACCCATACTTTTGTTAACCTAGACTTTGCCAGATTTGCAGCATGTCACAACCGGTGCTTGCCGAGGCCATTGAGGCACCAGGAATGCATTCGCTTTGTGAAGAAGTAGTTTCCGCTTCCATGTGACAAAGCAGCTAGCTGGCTAGTCAGCCTCAGTCAGTGTCTATTTATGGCAAAATGTCAAAAAAGAATGTCCTGCATTTGTGGCTCAACAATAATGAACATGGCTAAATCTGAAAATGAACAAAGGGAAGTGAACAGCTTTTTAAATCCTGAAGAACATTCGATTCTTGGTGTCCTTTTTGTTCCGATTGTTTGGGCTGAAGGCTGTGAAAGGACCACCTGTTGGGCTACCATTTTGGGATTGTGTTAAATGCAGTGATTGCATGAAAGAACACTCTCCAAAATAACCTGGTATTATTATTCACTTATTTTATAGTAAATCTGCATTCAAAACCTGCAGGAAAGTATAAAGCTTTTTTCCTAAGTGAAATTTAAAGCTCTAAGGTCTCTATAAATGCGCTTACTGGGATGCATGATTTTATAGTGGCAATCGTGATACTTTAAAAGGAGCTCAATTAAATCTTTGATGCAGCAGTAAGTTCCTCTGTAATAGAAAACTAACCTTTTGAAGTAATAAACATAAGACGAAGGAGAGATTAAGTTATACAGGACTGAGTATCTCTGAGGATTAAATTAGCAAGGCCTACTTGCATACCGTGTAACTTAAATATTTGTTTTGCTCCTGGCACGAACTTGAAATTTGTAGTGATGCCAATCATTTTTAGTGTCTATAAGAATGTTCCTGGGTGTAGTGTGCTTTTCCTCAAAAGACTGCATTGAATTGTGTTAGAATCTTATTGAACTTTGAGAGATTTTGCCATAAACCAGTATAAACATTTCATATAAAATTATGAAAGATGTCTTCATTTTTCTGCCTTTTTTTGTAAAAGGTTTTATACAGTGAAGTGATAGTGATGATTTGCATAATAAAATCAGAAGCGATGTTGTCCAAATTAAAAAGGAAAAAATAATTTGTCTTTTATAAATATCGAATCATCCAACTGTTGTTTTTTGTGATAATCTGTTCACACAGTTTAATGTCTTTAATACAATACATAAAAGCTTCCACCTGATTCCAGTAAACATGCCCATTAATGTATTAACAAACAAATCTATCCATGAGTGATAAATAATCTTTGTTTAGAGCCAATGTTAATAATGCTTGAAACAGCAAGAAATAAATGTTTTTTCCAAAATGTTTTGGTTTTGAACTCACGATGAATTCTGAAGTTATTTATATAATCTCTCATATATTGCCTTAATTTTTCTTTAAGATATATAGGCGTGCATAAGCTTATTGACACAGGTATGTTATTTAGCAGGATGAGCAATGAGCATTCTCGGTACATAAATGAACTTATACTTTCACCCCATGCTGCACAACATGCATTTCCAAAAATGTTTTATGAATTTTAGCTGGGAAAGGACTTCAGGACTGGAGCTAGGTTATACAGTTAATTGGATGGATAGCAGAAAAGAAAGTCTACATGAATAGCCGACTATATTTCCAGCTGCTTTTGCCAGTTTCAATCACAAAATTTACAGCTAAAACTCAGGAGTTAAATCTCTTGGGTTTTGCATCTTTTTTATCTTCAGAAAAGTAAAGACTGTGTCTGAAAATGAGCTCTAAGTATATTGGTTTGCTTAAAGAGCTTGTTTCCTAGAAACTCCCTGTGTATTTTATGCTAGCAGAAATGTAGTTTAATGTGTCACTACCACTGCTTTTAAAAGTTAAAATGTGATTTTAAAGATGTCACAATGGGTTAAAGTGACTCTTACAAAATAATAGTTTTGGTGGTCAAACAAAATTGCTAGCCAAGCAGATTTTTACATGTGGATTGAACTGTATTTTCTATGCTAGAGAAGAATGAGTTTTTATGTGACTATCAGTTCAGAGGGGGGAAGAAGGTGAAGTGGAACAGAGTACAATGCATAAGTATAAATTAATATCTGGGTTTATTGTTCGCCATGCCATAAAGAGTATGCACTACACACAGCTATTCTATTAGGGAATTATGGAAACTGAGGCTAGCAAGCAAAAATGACTTATGTCTGAATAAAAATTTGTGTCTTTGGGAGAGATACAATATGTTTGGAACCCTGAGGGTTAATGAGAGGTAAGCTGGTGAAGGGGGAAGAGGAGATAAGGGAAATAACAGAAGCTGAATAGATGAAAGAAGTGATTCAGCGGGAGGCATTGTTGATCTCAGCTAGGTGTCAGAAACAAACTAGAAAAATGGGACCTGCTTTAACATTGGCAGGAAAATAATATATATAAAAAAAGAACTTATACTACATACTAAAAAGAAAAAAAATAAGAATAAAAGGCTTTCAGCCTTTCTTTGGGACATGTCAATGAAAAATAATGCAAGCAAGCAAGAAAGCAGGCACTGAAATGGAATCCTCTCTGAAGGTATCTTGGGGAGAGGGTTCATTGTCCCATCCTTTTCACATCAAGAATTTAATTTTGCATTCCTTTTGTCTGACTTGAGATATACTTGCACTTATTCTACACTAGTTACTTTTTCTTCCTTTTCATCAACTTTGGTAGTCTCACACTGATGGAGCAACAGCCAGAATGGGAGAAAACTAGCTGTGAATTAAATCATCTGGCTGTTCCTTGCCAGTGTAATTTTTGCCTAACTTTTGATCTGTACTCAAAGGCAGAGAGGGATTCTTTTTCCTGAATACTAGAGGGAAATGCATTTTTATATTCCTCATTTTCTGTTCCCATTTTTAACATCTGCGTGGAGTGTCCAGATTTCATCACGTGTATGCTACATGAGATGCAGATATACTTTACAGAACTTCATTGCCTATTTACCAATTTTTCACTTTAGGCAACTTGAGAAAAAGGTGCCAGCTTATATTTTCGCTCTCAAAAGACCTATGCTAAAATGTTGTTAACAGAACATTAAAAAAAAAAATGCCTTTTGCCTTTTAGTGCCAAGGGCGTTCTAGTTTGTGTGTACAGTATTCTGTTTACACCCATCCCCCCATGAATTCCTAAGACAGTTTCTCTTATACTAAGCTTCCTTCTGGTGCCCATAGCAACACCATCTAGTACTGAAATGTTCCTGCAGGATTTGCAGGAGTCCTTTCAACAGGAGAACTGATTCTGCAGTTACTTCTCACACAGCTACTTGTATCATGTTCCTAGACTGAGCCCTTGGTTTTGTGTGGAAGGCTATTTGACTACCAACTGTCCTCATCATCGTTAGGGCCAAAACATGTTCAGATGTTCTGATTTGTTTGGAATTTCTTCCCACAATAACAACCAATTTGTTTAATTTTTGTAGTTTTCTTCACTGTGCAAAGAAATTGCATAAGATGTCGGGGTTTGGATTTTAAGATGATTCCGCTGTTTTCTTACATTTCTCCATCTGCAAATGCACTGACATGAAAATCGGCCTCTGCCATACGGTACATGGCTCAGGAGTCGCTTTCTGGTCTGGAGAGCAATTGTGTGAAGGGAGAAAAACTATATTTGGTTAAAAACCAAACTGGGTTAAAAAACAAATTGGAAAGACCCAATGACTCCTGCAGCTGAGGAGCTTTTACCAGAGCTTGTGCACTGGGACCCCAGGACCTTTGGGACAGCTGGTAGGGGTCAGACACTGCCTGTGTTGAGCTGAACCTCGGCAAGTGCTGCAGGTGCATGTGGCAGGATTAAAGGGAAGGGCCCGTGTCATTGCCACTGTGTCCTCTCTCCCCATGTGTGTTGGGGTTGTGTAAGCTCAGAAACAGCTGTAGGAGCTGTTCTGCTTCTGAGCCTCTCCGCTGCATGTTGAAGATGCCAGCAGATCTCTAGGGAAGTAGAGAAGGCTGAGGAACTACCCAAGGCATGCTCAGAGCCTCTGAGATTTCCATTCTAGATCTTTAGGCTGAAGAGGAAAAATGCTGCTCCCAGGAACCAGAACCATGCCCATTGTCAAATATCAATCATTTATAAGACTTCAGTAAAAATCCCTGAAATGGTGACGGTAGTGATTGACACTACACGCTTTTTTTTTTCATTCATTTTGAACACAGCATTTAATTTAAATTGTGTTGTGCCACGCTGCATGCTAGGAAATGTACCCTAGGATATTTTTAAAGCTATAAAAGTTCAGTAAATGGAGACTTCCCTGCAGGATTCAGCTATTAAATCTTTGCTGGAAAGTGCGATCCACGTCCATTAAAAAAATTATATTATGGTGAGAATAATCACATCTTTGTACTAATAAAGTATGCTTGAATTCAGATGTTAATCGCATAAATATTTGGCAGTTATAAGTTGTGTAGAAAAAACCACCACAATATGCCAGAGTTAAATAATCTCTTATCTCTGATGTTATCTTGAGAATACAGAAATATTTGGAACGTGTGTTCAGGGTGAAGGCAGAACATTCACCACAGTGAGGCGAGTAGAATCCTTTCCATGGCCATCATATAACAAGAGAAGAATCCACCTGTAATGCAGCTGCACCTGCCCTCTGCTGTGCAGCACGTCACGGGCCGAGCTCGGCAAACTGCTCCAAGCAAAAGTGGCTCAGCCAGGTGCAGGCCCCTAGCCTGGCAATCAAGCCAACTTCCCTTTGAGGAGGAGCTAGATGTTGCCCACATGTATGATACTGACCTAAGTTTTGGGCCTTTGTACAGAAAATGTGCAAGGGATGGAACGAGTGCACCCAACCCTACTGGTGCTCTGAGAGATGATTTTCCTCAAGACAAAAGAGTCTGATTCAGGTGTGCAGAAGTCATCTTCTGAACAGAGAAACAAGGTCTAGAAAAAGGAAGAGCTTTAAACTCCTTTGGAGGAGATGGGTCACAAATCTTTCTCCTGTGTGTTGGCTTTAGCCAGAGCTCTTCCATGATAGCAGAAGTAAAGCTGTGCAAAAGGTGTCCTGCGGTGCAGAACAGTTCATTTCTTCCTTGTGACCTTCACACATACTGTGCAAAAAGTGTAATTCTGAATAACCAAGAATTTAATTCTAAGTTTAATTCTGAATTTACTGCTTGTTGAAGAGAGAAGAGGTTCTTCATGAGTCAAATACCCTTTCCACCTTGCCAGGACATAGGAATGACTTCTAGCACTACTATAGGACAATCATATTTTGATCTGATGTCATTCTTCCTACCCAATATTAAATGTCCCATTACTGACAATTAACTCTTTATTTTGCCATTGCTATTCTTGCTCTAGCAAAACTGAGGTTCTTTTGTTTCAGGGATTGCAAATGAATAAGTATATCTAGCCCATGGGATAGTTTCTTCCACCTTCCTGGGAATCCTGCTTGGGCAGAGGAAAGGAAAACTGGGGGTATTATCGTATGTGTTGCACAAATGGAGGGTTTCAGGGAGGGAGGGAAGGAGGAATTTTCAGCCCAGATTGGATCTGGCAGGATTTCTTTGATCATTTGATCAAGAAATGCTGTGTTTCTATACTGGATGGGCTGAGAGTACCACGTTGAAATTAGAAGTGGCACACAAACATACTGAATGAGGTGATCTCAACTGGCACAGACATGACTAGATAGGGGTTTTTAAAATATATAGATAAAAAAAATTTTGGTCAGTCCCTTTGTCAGTACAAGGACTAGAAAAATAATTTTTACAATCTATTTATGCTGAATCTCAGGTTTTCATCTCTGTTTGTTTAGTACTCTCTTTTCTGTCTTATTATTAGGGAATAATGCTTTTATGCAAAGGAATCCTGATGCTAGACAAGTCTTCAAGGAGAAAAGAAAACATTTTCCTCATCATAGGTTTTAGAAGACAGTGCAAACTGGAAGAGTTATATTCCATTTCTTAAGAAAACTTTTCTTGCAAAGATACATTATCCCTGCAAAGTTAACAAATCATCCAGTTCACACCAGATTATATCTTCCTTGTATTTAAGATTTTGTTGTTTGGTATTTAGATCTCAGAAAGGTCCAAGATGTGGGGCCCAGTTCATCACTGCATTAATTTTTGTTTATGCTTGCATAAATCTGCTGCTTTTGAGTTAATTTGAATTAATATAAAAACTTTTCAAGACATATGCTGCCTCTTTCTGAATGTCTAGAAAGTCCCTGGCAAAATCCTGAGTGAAATTTTTCTCAAGATAGTTTCTATCGAAAATAATAAATCACATCCAAAGACATTTGTGTTCATGTGAAGGAAATGTATACTTCATTTAAAAAAAAAACAAAATGTACCAAGTGCAAGAATGATTTAATTTGAGAGCAAAACTGTGTAACTCAGAGCTGTCAGGCTGCTCTGAATGCTAAAGCTCTTTCCATTTCTCTTTTTCTTGCAGTGGAGATCGTACCCCCTCTTTTGAAGAACTGGTTTACTACTTGTTGGTGCTACTGAGAGAAAATCTGGGCTTTTGTTGAGCTATCATTCCCTTTAAAAAAGTCCTCTCTGCTGATAGTCAGAATCAATATTTACCAATCCAAGAAATGCCATTCCTTGTCTGAACACTCTGTATGCTTGTACCTGGTTTTAACCCATCCCTTTGTTATCACTTTGCTTTGCTGAACAAATGCAGGTTCCTTTCTTAAAATGACAAAAAATCAGAATTGATTATAGTAAAAGTTATCTTTAATAAGTAAATCAGTAATCAGATATCTGATATAAAAGTTTGGAGAATGCAGCGCAGTTAATTTAATAGAAATTATGTGTTTCGTGTGCTGAAACTACAAATGCTACGCAGATTGATTGATTTGAATCCCATTTAACTAAAGCTCCCCGTTTCATTCTTCTAATCTTTGTTCATAAACAAATCCTTCCAACTTCTCAGTCATGTTTTCTATCCTCCTTGGAATTCCTTTCTATTTGTCTATGTATTTTGAGCATAAAGAGAGGCACAGGGTGAATGCAGAATTCTAGGAGGGATTCCATCAGCATTGTGCTAAATCCGTAATTAAAAAGGGTTAAAGTTAATATATTTAAGCTACAACAGTGAGTCCACTTGATCACACATGACAACAGAAGTATTTATAATTTTAATGATGGTCTTACCTCTCAAACGGTCAGACTTAGAGTGTTTAATCTGTGCAGATTTGTTTTTTATAATGAAGATATTAAGGACATTTCCAAGGCAGTGCAGATTTTGCTTGAATTGGAAAAAGAAAATTATTTTTAAAGGGATTAAACAATCTTGTGCCCTAGTGATTTTGGTCTGCAAATAACAATCTCTCTCTTCTCCACCTTCACTTTAACACTGGTCTTTCCGTCCCGGTGTAGGAGGACCCATACCTTACAGTGGTAGCCTCCACATGCACGCAGGACGATGCACAGCAGCAACAGCAGCTGCAAACAGCATTTTCTAAATATTTTTGTGCATTTTTACTGAAATGCTTAAATAAAACAGAGGAGATAAAGAAAACCCACATGTTCATTCCATCAAGCATTAACTGAACGCAAATGGAGTTTGCTTGTGTAAATTTTATTATTTAAATGTCCGCCAAACTATGCCAAAAAACCCAGCTGCATACAGAAACCCCAAAGCTATTAACTGCCAGGGTGTAGTATTAGACTCTGAGACACCACACATTAAGATTATATAAACATAATCTCTTTGTTTTATTACCTTTCTGACCTATAACCAAAGATGAACATAATTTTAAAGTCGAGAATACTATCCATGCCACTTTATTGTAAAAAAGAGCCCATGTTCATCTGATTACTATTTTTTGACAAGTCATCAACAAACTTGCTCTTTCTGTTGCCACTGATAGGCATGAACATGACACCTCAGAACTGTTCTCGTGCATGGGGACCCCAGCAGGGTAATGACAGTTCCCACCTTACAAAAATTGTCTGATCTGACGAGCTTCCCCTGGGCACACGTTCTCAGTACTTTGTATGGTCAAGCTCATAGGCACAAGGTTTAGACAGCTGGGGTTTGTTTTTTTTTTTCTAGACAGTGATGCTGTGGAATTAAACCAAACAGGCTAACTTGTGAAAATGAATGTTGTTCTCTCCAAAGACTAATTTATTGTTACGAAGCACATATGCATGTGTACCTTACCCCCCCACCACACACACCTGCACAAATACACACATGCACCACATTTCCATGAGTACATTAACTACATCTAAAAATCAATTACTTATCTCTATGCACAGATAATAACATGTGTTATTAAGATTTGTGAAGACTATGCATCGATTTAACTTCAGGTTCTACTTACATGCCTAAAAATTTGAATCAAAGTATGGTCCAGATGATCCTCATCCCTCTAGTATTTACCTACACACTGTAAGCATGTGATGTTCATTTGTATATGGTATATACAGGTGTTAGGGAGAAGATGCATATAGATATATCTATCTATATATCTGTGTATGACCATTATGCATTATTTATAAAATGAGTTTATTACATGTACAAACAATAATTATTCTAAACACGCAATTATATATCCATATTTGTGTGTCTATATAGATTTTTTTTTTTGTCCTTAATGGAAAACGAACTGTAAGCAGGCATGTCAGAACTCAGATGGTTAACATTCACTTCTTGCTGTTTTATTGCATATTACTGTGCGCTCCTGAGCAGCAGGAGCAGATTCAGGCAATTACAATCAAGTCAGGGCACACGCCGTGGCTGAGCAACACGATCATGATGAGGATACTGATGAGGCACTTATCGAAAACCCCACATCATCCACACTCATCAGCCACAACATGTCACCCCAAATGAGGCATCAGCTGCCTTCAAATGGTTCATTGCACACTGTTTACAGCTTTCTTTGGACCCACTTTTGATTTTGCGGTCAGGACTTGGTTCAAACAGCAGCTGACTGGCACTGGCAAGCCTCAGGATTCAGCAGAGCCGACTTCCCAGGAGTCAGAACTGTTTTGACATGGGGCCTGACCAATGGAAAGAAAAGGTCCCAGTTCATCTCCCTCAAACATAGGTCCCTCTGAGGGGGGTATGTGTGAGTTATTTCAGAAATGTCTGAAATTAGGGGACGAGGGGCAGTGGGAGAGAGATAAAAAACAAACAAACAAAAACAGTCCCACAGCACTTTCTGATATTTTTTTTTTTTGATTTCCTGTCTCCACCTTAATGAGTGGCCAGCAAAAGGAATTTAGGCAGAAACTTTTTGGACCAGATCCTTGTCATTTCTGGGATCCCTAGAGCCACTTTGGTGATGTAAAAATGTCCTTAAAGTAGGGGGACGAGTCATGAGTTCTCTATTCAAAATTGTCTTTGCTTGGGAATGGCACTTAGCTGGGCAGAAAACTTTTCCTGGCCTAAAAACATTTCACTGTTACTTACTGGCGTTCAGGAAGACCTTTCTTTTTCATTTAGTTAGTCTTGCAAACGGCAAACAAACAAGAAAGAATCAGGAATGAAGGCTTAGAATACATGAGTGGTTCCTGGAGATCAACCTACTGCTTGAGTATGGGCCAAGGAAGACCCAAAAAGGAACAATGCCAAAATAGATAGATTGAGAGAGACTCCCTCCAGCCCAGCCAATGGACACTCAAAAGAGGTATTTAGGAACTCACTGAGACCACATCGAGACACTTGCCTAAATCAAGTGGAGTGCAAGCTCTGAGACAGATTGGTTACTCTTATAGAGGGTCCCTGGGCTGAAGTAGAGCGGAGACGGTGCTCTCCTGACACCGCTGCCTAGTAGCAGGTATTTCCACAGCACAGATTAAAACTAATTAGTTTTGGCAAACAGAGATTTTTCTGATGAGGAAGTGCTACGTCATGGAGTCCCTGACACTCTGCCAAAGAGAGGTGAAAGGACCTTAGGGTGAGTAGAAATCTAGACCTTGAACTTCAGATATTAGCTGATGAAAATGTATACTAATCAATTATTATCAGTTCATATCAGTTTATGTGAGAGGCTGGGAAATAATGAAGTTATTTTACACTACCACTCTTCTTCTTGTATCTTATAGTATCTTAAGAAATTAACTTATTAATTTATTACAATGACAGATGTTGAAATTCTGAGATAATTGTCTTCTATACCAATTAAAATACTTATTTTAAAAATAAACAAGCTTATGAACTAAAAGCTGAAGTTATTCACCCAATCTTAAACAGGCAACTCAGGCCCATGAAGTAAATCATTAGACAATACTCCTTCTTCTGACTGTTCAATTGAGATGTAAGAATATATATGTGTGTATGCATATATACAGCTACATTTATGGTTACTGGTTGCAGCATGTGGTGTCTGCCTCAATAGTTATCAAATTCTACAATGCGGAACATTCCATCCAGATGCCAAATTGCAACATATTGCAAAACATTTAAAGCAAAAATAGAGGATCCATGCAGATTTTCCTATATTTGTGCTTTTTTTTCCTTGCTGCTTTCATTTCTAATGCTTTTTTTTTTTTTCCTTAGGGACAGATTCTTCCTGCTGCTTACTAAGATTTTATTTAATGTTAAATAAAGAAAAATATTTTCTAAAAGAAGCAAAACAAATGGTCCTAGGAGCAACAGAAATTAATTTGTACAATCCATTTATTAGTCTTATTTAATATTTTCTTTCATCCCAGGAATAGCAAACGTTCCACGTAATTCCTAAACCCATTTATTTCCTCAGAACAGTATAAACTTATTGTTAGGACTCCTATCGTACTGCCTTCTCTGTGGTGCTCAGCAATATAAGCAGGGGGAGGAGGTAAGGATTGTGCATGCATTAGGATGGCACAGTACAGGATCCCTGAAAACTACTTGGCCAAAGTAAAATTGAGCTGCTCGTGCACAGTGTTGCAAAGACACGGAACTGTGTGAGTGATGCTAGATAAGAACTTCAGCACGGGTGGTGAAGCATCCTAATTACAAACCTGCGGCGCAGGCAGAATAATGGACATAGTGGCTGCTCTGGTAATTGTGTAAAAAGGAGTGGAAGTTTGCATTTTTTTGGCTGTATCTTGAATTGAAGTGTGTGTGTATGCATGTGTGTGTGTGTGTGTGTGTGTGTGTGTGAGAGAGAGAGACAGAGAAAGACAGAGAGTGAGTGTGTGTGTTAAAGAACTGGTTTTGGGTCATCATCTTATGCTCTTTGTGATGCACATTCTAATTTAGGCAAAAAGGATGCATCTTTCAAATGCAGATCATGTTTGCATTAGAAGAGCAATGAGAACACTTGTCACTTTCAGAACATTTATGTGCTAGAAGTACTGTTAGCAGAAGAGCAGTTTAGATAAATTCAAGACTTTTTTTTTGCTGATCACAAACATTAAGCTTCACACCTGAAACCCTCAACCCCCTGCTGTGCTCTAATCCTAGCACCATTCACCCTTAGAGACTCAAAGTGCTGTGCCACTGCTCTCAAACATTTGATTGCCCTTACTTTGAATGCCACCACCTGCAAAAATGCCTTTTTATTCCCTTTGAGCCTCTTGAGAAGGAAGTAAAAATGATAATTCATGACAAACATTAATTAATTGTTTACAAGATGATCTTTTCTTTTTCTAACTTCTGTTCAGCAGACATGTTGAGCTGCAAGACTCCACGCTTGATGCCAGAGCTTGTCAAGAGGTCTGCATTGTTGTTTATCACTCAGGCATAGGATAGACTGCAGGTCATTGTTTCTGCAGTTCAAGTAGGACTGTCTAGCTCTTGTTTGAAGAATGGAAGTGCCATGCATGAGTTCCCCAGTATAAAAGAACTACCGGTTCTAAGAAGGAACAGGGATTTAGTTTCTAATGCAGAGTAAATAAACATTTTTCACCATCTCTTGCTTCATGTGATTTTGGAAAGGTCAAGAGGTTCCATTACAGTATTTTAAAAGCTTCAAATTATGTTTAAATAACGTATCGCCAAACTCAGAGAAAGCTTATCAGAATTTAAGAACCTATTGTCATTGTTTTAGTTCTTGAATTCATCATCAGAGGAAGACGTGTTTTGAAAGGAATGCACTGTTGTTAGGAAGGCTGAGGTTCGCTCAAGTCTTGGACTCAGCTTCTCCCTCAAGCCAAAGCATATCCCCCCATCCCCACCCCAATGCACACTTGATTTAATCAAGTCCTTAAATTCAGGAATTAATTCTACTAGAGTTGTTACACCATGCTAATAACTGACCCTACAACAGGCTAGAAGAGAAAAGTGCAGTCAAAACAACACTATCAGAACACTGAAACCTGTGCAACAAAATTTAGCTCCCGGAATTACACTTATGCAACAAAAGATGAGCAAACAGGTTTAGAGAGAAACTGAGCTGCCAGTACCCAGCTGAAATCATCAGAAACTGTGATGAACAGCACCTCTACCAATCAGACCTTTATATCTACTCCTGTATTTTTAATATCTATAAGCATATCTTTATTTACACACATGCAAGCAGATATTTTTTGGCCATGTTACTCTGTTCCTCGTACAACAAAACAATTCCAAGAACTTTAAACCACATCAAATGTCTGGCAAAAATGTAAAGAGAATGAAAATTTTTACTTGTAGGAAGTGTACAGTAATATAGATTCTCACAGAACTCTGGTGTCCAAATTCCAAATTAGAAGCCCTTAGATCATTGCTGCAAAGCTAAAAATCAATGCTACATTTTCTGAGTTAATACTAAGGGTTGCACTTAACAGACATGGAGACTAATAAGGTATGCAGAAGGAGTAAAAGCAGTGCACAAAAAATTCAGGCCTTCGTCTTGGCGACGATCCAGCACAATGATGTTTCAACCAGATTTGAAAAAAAAAATCAATAACATCTGTGGTATAATGGTTAATTAAAGAAGCTCTTCAGCAGAGCTCAAGATGAGAGGCTCGGCCTGAAATTCAGACAGCTGAATCTTGATTATCAGGAAAGAATGCTTTTTTAGCTATGAGTGGATAGGCCAAAAGCTGCAATGTGTGGAAATGGGGGAAAACATTGCTTTTATTTTATCTTTCTTTCAGTAATCAATATATGGTTTTCACCTGCATTAGGAGCTGTTTAGGGAAAAAATCTCTTTCTATACATCTATATAAATATAATCCACTCCCTTTCGAATCTATAGATTTAAAAGCAACAGTAAAGATAACCAGGTTGGCTGCCTGCTCAAAATTCACAGATGTTTCACCTTCCCTGCCTACTCTTCAAGCTGCCAACTGTGCCTTGCGTACAAAGCCCATCCAGTGGCAGATCCCTCCACCTACATTCTCTTCTTTTTTAGTTTATTTTTTAGTTTATTTTAAGACCTGAGTCTTTCATGATTAAGCTGGAAAGAAATTAATTAAAGATTGAATATTAAACCATAATATCTGTAGTAACCTGACAATGCTGCTGTCAACCTCTGCATCTTTCTAACCTGTTCTTTCTACTCTTTATTTGTCACCTCTATCTAAATTGTATTTGCACAGATTTATAGCCAGAGAGGACCATCCTAATCCCTTGCATGACACACCACAGAGGTTCCCAGCTAGTAATTCCTGTGCATTATCTATATCTCAGGGATGAGCAGGAAGACAAATAGCAAAAAAAAAAAAAAAAGTTTAAAAAAATCCTGATTTAGAGATTTCAGATGACAGAAAATCCACTCCATCTCTTGGTAAGTCGTTCTGAAAGTTAATTAGCAACACCATAAAACTGCCTTATTTTCAGTCTGAATTTTTCTACCTACTTATGTCTCGGTCTGCAAAGTTCAAGAGCCCTGGGCTATCAGAAATCATCTTTCTGTAGAAATTGCAGACCGTGGTCAAGCCTGCTTTTTATCTTCTTCCTGATAAACTGAGGAAGGTGGTACCTTTTACTTTCTTGCTGTAGACAGATTTCCCAGATTTCTTCTTGTAATTCTTTTCTATGTTAAAGTGTTTTTCAAGGACAGATAGACAAACATAAGCTCTTCTTCCAATAGTGATCGCACTAATGCTTAATCTTGGGGCTCTGGCTTCTGCTTAATTTTTCCCCACCAGTCCATCCAAAAATTTCTCAGCTGCCAACTCCCACAGTAGTTCAATTATTTTTAGTTCAAATTATTTTTTTGCAAAATGCATGTGCCTTCCTTAAGAATAAAGAGCAGCACCGCTCCTTCCAAAAGATGAAGATACCTTGTATTTGACCATGTTATAACAAATCTTGTGACAAAGAATTCAACTCTGCAAATATTACAATCCTTTCATTCAGCAATGCTAAGCAATACATCTCCTATGTATTGCATCTGACAGGAACTGCATTTTCTATTTTCCAGGAAATTTCAAAATGGAATTCAAACAGATGGCAAAAAAAAATTCAAGTTATACAGCAAATAAAGTTTCAGACAAAATTAATTTCCTGGGTAAAGAGGATTTATTTAAAAGATTTAAAGTTTTCATTCAAATTTTTGTTTTATAGTTAACATTACTTCTATTTATGTATTGCTTCTTAATTATCAAAACCTGTATCAAAAATGTTAAAAGAAGTTGTTTCTGCACTAGCACAGCATTTCTTTTTTTTTCCTAGGTACATACTTTTTGAAAACATTACTTTTTCCAGACTTTACAAATCTAAGTTAAACAACACTACCCATTAAAGAAGATTATAATAAATTAGTTTAACTCATGAAAATCTAAGTAGGCAGATCTTTCTTTTTAAACGGTAAGGCACAAAGTAACAGTAGAAATAAAATCAGAAGTTTCATGAACTCAGAATTTTCAAGACAAGGCTTCCAAAAGCAATCAGGATCAATTTACTTACACTTCCATTTAAATCAATGTTAGCTTTTGACTGTTTTCAAAGGGAGCAGACCTAAGTCAAGAGACTGCAAAGTGAAAACCTGCTCCCTCAAACTTTCTGTCAGAATTCTTCAGATTTCTCTGGAGTTCAAGTGGAATTTTCCTCAGCAAGCAGCATACTCAGTGCAAACATCTCTTACATCATCAGCACTGAAGAAATGAAAACATCAGCAAGTCCATATTTGGAAATATAACTGCATTCACAGTCAAACCCAAAGGAGACAGATATCGTTAATTATTAGCTGTACCTGGCTTACTCCATATCAGATTATGTCCATCAGTGCATTTTGTTGTATGTGGCAAACATATTTTAACATGCATTTTTTTTAACTGAATTAAGTATTATTTGATATACATATATGACATCCAAGTAATGCTTAACCATGTTTTCATTTTGGGCAAGAAATGTTTCCCATCCCTCAGACCTGTATTGCAAAGCATCATGTTCCTTGCTATCATTATAAGCTCCTGCAGGCACTGGACTATTTCTAGTTGTTCAGTCTCACACAAGGTGAGAAGAGCACTGATGAAACCTCCTTGTTGTCCCACAGCATCCAAAAGAGCCAAACACTTCATTACTAAAATATTTCTGCCTCTGAATCTCCTCACATGAATTGACAGCTCTCCACTCGACAGTACCCTCCAGTGAGATCCCTTGCAAGGGTCCTCCGAACAGACAGTCTGCCAAGAGATAACACACTGAAACAGTTTCATTTTTGAACCTAGTTTTAATAAGGATCTGGCATTCAGCTAGGTCCATCAGTCCCTACCTCCCACAACCTCATTTAGGTAATCAAGTAGTTAATTATTATTTGGCATGTGTAATGCATAGGCATTGTTTGAGAGAGAATTCCTCCCGAAGAAGACCAGGGCCTGCTGGTAGATGAATGGTGGCTGTTAAGGGTTGCAAGGGCAAGAATTTGAGGCAGTCGTATTGGCAATATTCTTGCTAATAATGCTGTCAAGATAATCTAGAAGGCCTAGGAGCCAGAATATCTAGATGAGAAGCTGGAATGGCATGAAGATTGTATGTCATGCATGCAGATAGACACGTGTCAAGAGATAACTTGAACTTCCCTGACCTTTGCAGGACTCTTCCTCAGGACTTCACACCAGACTGCCTTTCCTCTCTTTTTTCTCAGAAGGTGTCAGTAGACCATGGTCTGGCGTGATCACTCAGGCAGCCTCATCTCTCTGACACCTCATTAGCAGTCTCTACGAACCCTAGAGTCCAGTGAAACTCTTTTCTACCATTTCCTCACAGCCATGCCTGTCCCAAAACCTAACCACAGGCAATATTTGCAAATCTGGCCCATATGATCAGCAATTTTTTTCATTTTCCCTAAAATTTTTTCCCTCTGAAACTGCAGATTCCCAATAGACACTGGGCATGCAGACACCAGAGGCAGGATATGTTGAACCTTGGATGGGCAACTGATACCCACGTTAAAGGGTCTGCCCTGTCAATTTAGTCAAAGGGCTAATATGGCTTGGGTCTGGACACAGCACCAGGTTAAACATGTGCAGACCTCTCACAACATTGCTTGAAAAAACAAAAAAAACCTGCTTGGTTGAGAATCATCATTGCAGGTTGGTATCTCAACCATCTGAAGTCTGCTGATTTGCGATGTCCAGGAATACACAGTAAATTTTAACTGCACCTAAGCCCCCCCTAACTCCTGTAGTTCCTTTGGACAACTGAGACCCATCAGGAGCTTCCAGAATGCTCTTGCATCCCTATGAACCTTAAAAAAGACCAATAGTATTCTTAACCTATGTCTGAGATGACACTTACAGGTAAGATACCAAGCTCAGAAAAGTTACTTGAGTGCTGGCTTTAATATATCTAGAATTCCAGAATTACGCTCTGCAGTTCAACTTCTGAACTCTAACCAGCAAAACAAGATTCAGAGCAAGATCCTCCCACATTACTTTAAACGCGCACATGTGGATATGCACATATTTCTGCAAAGTCTGAAGCAACATAGCAACTGGCTAAATCAAGAATTAACAGCCAAACTGCATTCCAAAAGTAGTCTTGCTCAACAGCCTCTTCTGAAAGGTACTAAGAACCACATGCCTCCCTGATAAAAGATACAACATTTCTGCCTGTTTTTTCTGTACCTCTGTTTTGAACTCTGCTAATTTTCACGTTTCAGTGTTTTGGAGAACATTGTATGAACTGAAGTGAAAAAAAAGAGAAATAAAAACTGACAGAGGTGATAGAGTTTAAACAGGATCTACTTGGGTCAGAGAAGCTGTGAGATAATGGATTTGTTTATATAAATGAATCAAAAAAGCAGAGGTTTCAGTTTAGAGAATGAACTCCTTAGAATTTTGCCTGAACTGATTCATCTATGCCCTGATTATATATATCCAGATTGATGATGTCACCCCCACCACTGCAGAAGAAACATAGGGCAAGAGGCAGACCTTCGCTATCTTTGCAAAAATTTGGAGCAAGTCTGTTGACTTTTGTGAGTTACTCTGGGTTTACAATGAAATGAATGAGAGCACAATCTAGCCCGTGAAACCATAAACTCAGCTGTTATTGGGCAGAGTCTTAGAATTCACTATTAATATCTGCACTGAGAGCTATTCTGATTACAATTGCAAAATAATATTTTATATCCACTTTTGCTATCTTATTCATATACAGGAAATGAGTCAAGCGTCAGAGAACAGAAAGACCAGTCAAAAGAATTGGAGAGTCATATAATTCAGCATCAAACTTTGAAGTGAAGGAAAGAAAAACTGATCCCTGCAAACAGTCTGCAAGTGGGACAATTAACATATTGCTAAAGGTCATACCCATAGATGCTCTTGGGATGGTGGCTTCAGTTGTTCTTTTTCAAAGCACATACAGTCATGTAGATACCCCACTTCACTAAATGCAGAATGAGCACAAACACTGCTGAACAAAAAATTGCCAGCAAAATCTTCCTACAATAATTCACCATAAAGTAACTTGGGAATCTTTAGATGAAGAAAAGTGAGGACAGTACCTGCAACTAGTGTCACTTAAACATTTCCATCTGATGATAATTATAGTTCTCTTACATTTGGGAGGTTTGAATACTAGTATGTTTCGTATGGTTCCCACTTAAAGATGCACTTTTTGTAAAATGCAGCTAGACCAAACTCACTTGCTTTTCACTATAAACGAAGTGTTAAAAATAGAAACTAAACCACTGGTGTGAAGGCTTGAACCATCTCTGCTCTAGGGCTCAGGCTTTCTTTTCCTTTAATGGAGAACTACATACATGGCTCAAAAAAGAGGTAGGAGCTAGTTCTACTTTTGTCTCTTACTTTTCATTGAAAGCCAATGCCTTTTAGTGCTTTTAAGAAATCCATTTCTTCATATTTACATCATGTGCCAGCTTTCACTGATGTGGCTTTTGCTGTGGGAATGAAGTTGCAAGGGTAAATATATCCTTCAGGGCAGGTTGTACAAGTCTATTCAGGACTTTGGGTATAAACTCGGGTGCTGGCTCGCTACTTGCTGGTAGTGCCATTCAAGGCAGAGTTTAAACTACCTGAGATACTTCATTACAACAGTCGCAGCATTAAAAGGAAGGAATACAGGAGCCAGGAAATGACAAAGAAAGTTTAAATAATCATCAGGTAATAACTTTAACGAAGTCCTAGCTGAGGAGCCAGCAGATGTGAGAAAGAGTTTTTGCACTGAGACTGCATCCAGAAATTGTTTTGGCAAGGAAGAAAAATTGGTTGCCATAGCTGATCACTGGCCATTTTATTTACCTCCAATTACTGCTCCAGAGACTGCCAGAGAAGTCAGGTATCTTGCTTGTCCTATAAAAGAGCAGTGCTCTTGCTCAGTGGACTGAGAAGAGCCTTGCTGTTATCTC
Organism: Tapera naevia; assembly: GCA_033556795.1. Classification (NCBI taxonomy): domain Eukaryota; kingdom Metazoa; phylum Chordata; class Aves; order Cuculiformes; family Neomorphidae; genus Tapera; species Tapera naevia. The sequence continues at coordinate 13,227,640 of JAUMJJ010000023.1, read as the reverse complement.
TTTCCCAACCGGGTGGAGGAGGGCTGAGCCATGAGAAGGACAGTGCAACTGTTCTGAGGCTCTGGAGCAAGGGCAGACGCAAGGCTATGAGCATCCCCTCAGAAAGAGGGAACAAGTCTTAAATGGTGTACATTGTGAAAGAGTGTTTTGAGTTAAAGGTCTTCCATGATAGAAAGGAACATTATTTCTAACATATAATTCGAAATATTTTAAGATATTGCTGTAGGGTATTCCAACAGGAGACACTTTAGAAGTCCTTTGAAGAAGAACAATTGTGAATTACAGACTTGGCTGATTCTCCCTAAATAGCAATGGTGCAGTAACTGTGATATGGGTATCCAAGTCACTTCTCCTGTGGTTCCATTAAACATTTTACATTTAACAGGAGGAGGACTTTAAAATAACTGACAAATCAAATGGGCAGAAATGATCAGCAATGTGCATTGAGCATCCTCAATAGGTAAACTATAAAAGCAGGTAGTATATTAATTGTTTTCAAATGACTTCAAACATTATTGGAGTCTGTTTTTCTCAATGAAACCAGGTTGCCGAGGCATGTTAACTACAGAGCTCTGCTGATGCCTGAAGTCGTTGTATAGTGCATGAGACATAGGTCTCCTTTCCTCATTTTTTTTCTTTCTATCTTCTTATTTGAGCTGTTTTGGGTATTTTTAACCTCATGGACAATAACAGCATGCTGATGTTGTGCTATCCTGCTCCTTGAGGCAGTTGTAGTCCTACAGCAGCATTAGGATCCTGGTTCACCAGAAGGGAGGAAAAGGGAGACAGGGCGTAGCACAGACCATGCCCACAAACACTCATGTACTCCTTGCCCTCTAGTATCTCCTCTCTGTGAGCCAAGGACTCCCAGCACACTGCAGCAAGCAGGTTTACCTCCATCTTCAGAAGCCTGAGGGTTAGTCTACATGGAGACATTCAGGAAAGTTAACTTGAATTAACTAAATAGAGCAGTTTAAAATTAATGCATTAAGCTACATTAAACCCCTCTCTGCTCTCTACCGTTTCAGTGTTAAAGAAGCATTGGCTGTTCCTTTTCCTTTTAATTTAGATTGTCCAGTAAAAGGTACTGCTTCTTCCTAAAAACCTTCTCCACCTCATTCATGTCAACCCTAAGACTGTTTTGCTTGTTAATGAGTTAGCTCTTGCGTACCCTCATCAAGGCAAACAGTGCAAAAATTCACTTTATAACAATACAGGAATATATCATAACTCTAAGAGATAAGTGTTTTGAACCACATACCTGTTTGGCTAAATTAATCCTTAGTTTGTAATAGACTTTAATAGCACATTGATTAACTCTTGCACAAAACCCAACCCACAAACTCAGTATGCTGCAGCTGAATTAAGGTAAATACCCACCCAAAGGTGACCTGATGGCACAGGGCGTTGTTAGGGTCAATGCTATCTGGTTCTGGGGGAGGGGGTTATGTTCACGCAGCAGCTCATCCCTCTGTGTGAGTGATTTTCAGTGCACAAGTGCACAGTTCACTCATGCAGCTGGAGGGGTTCAGCTCATTTGCAGAAAACAATGCAACATATTGTGCATATGTGCTCTCAGGATAGCTCAGCTCCCTTAGTTTCCTGCCTTTCATCTGTTTACACCACAGCCCTAATGTCAAAGACTTCTTGTTTGTTTGTTTCTTGCTAGGGTTGGTTTGAAGGAGATGGATCTCTAGTTTAATAAAAGTTCTGAGTCTTTGTTCAAGCATATCCCATATAGTTATGTCTTCCCATTGAATGTGAATGATATATTTTCCAATTTTAATTAACAATTCACAAGTAGCTAAATAGCCATTTAGAACTATGGAAATGTAATTGCTCCACCATCTGGTCAGCTGTAATATTTTATGATGACTACATGAAAAAACGTATTTTTTTTTACCGCCATTGTAAACCACCGTGATGCTTTCAGAGTGCAGTTGTGTAGATATGGATTCTGATCTAAGGCCATCCTTGAACATAAAGATCAGCTTCCTGGGCATAATGGCTGATGGCCAGGTAAGGTATAATTTACATTTCCCTTAACTTATTTTGAAGTTAATGCTTACAGATACTTTGGCTTAGTTTTGATCTTTATTAAGTTAGCAGGAGTACTGAAAGAGCTACATTGTGTTTTCATTTTTTTAATGCCATTCTGATTACTGTGCAGTACGCAGAGTTGAGGCAAAGGAGATATAATTCCAAGACCAATGTGATATTCGTTGTATTTACATTGCTACTTCAAAGGGAAAAAAATGTCATTACCATAATAATATACGGTTCGTGTATCACAACTATAATAGTACTCTAATAACTTGCTGGCTACTGAATCTTGGAAATTTAGATGTAATAACACACTTTTCCTGAAGACATCTGGTGGCAGAGGCCATTTCTTAGATTCTATTGTAGAAATGATCTAACTGCATTGGAAATGTATTTATTCTTTCTGAAAGGAAGGACAATGGTTCAAAAACCAGGAAAATGATCTGTAGAAATTTACTTCTTTCTCTTAAGCTGATGATCAAAACCACATTGATCTTATTATTAAGAGTGCAAACTCTCAGATACAGCTTTGGCAGATTTAAAACTTTAATGAGTTCTTACATAAAAGGAAAATAGTGAAGGGATGCCATGCACAGAAATTGCTATGGACAAAACACTTTAAAAGTCAGTAGGAATTTTGCTATTGACTTGAAAGAAATCCAAGCTTCATCGCACGCTGGAAAGACCATAAGAAGATTCAACAATGTGACCCTAGCTTGTTCTAGGGAAGTGTAGTGAGGGGCCAAGAATGGGCAGCTCATCCCTATAGACTGGAATTAGTACTGAAGCTATCAACAAAAGGCAGATTAATTAAAACAATAGTGACTGTTACTTTGCATCTAGAGTAGACAAGAGCAGTTAAACAGGTTAGGAGAGTTTTTTTTAAAAAAAAAAGCTTTCTTCCATATTTGCTTTTGATTCCTACTAGCTCTGCCAGGGAAGAGTGCATGGGATGAGGCTGTGTGATGAACCAGGATGGGGATGCTGCTATCAGGCTGGTGCTAATGCAGCTTTCACAGAAGGTTCACCTGGAGAGTATGGCAGTGGCTCAGCTCCTCACTCTGCCTTTAACCATTGCCAAGATATTCTACGAGCAGTCAAAAGAGTGGAGCCAGTTGCTGATATGCCTATGTTCCTGCCCTCGCATCTGCACAGTATGGTAACAGCAGCACCTTCCATCTGTTGTGTAACCTTGCTTCTGACTGCTAGATCTCCAATTTTCCACTTACAAAACCAAACCACTTCCATGGCCCTAATCTATCCTACAGACTCACAGCTGCACTACTGCAGTTTTTGAGCCACAGGCTGAGCAAACAGACTCTGGTAGGCCCAAGCTGGAGCTTCAGCCGTGGTACAATATTGAGCCTCCCTGTCCTTTTTCCCAGTCTTTTTTATAGTACTTGTGGGAAACTCTAACAAATGTGATTGAAATTGGCCAGTGGGCTCAAAAGCTGTGAGATGGAAACATGAGGAGAGAATGAACCAAGGGAAAATTTAGAAAAACACTGAAATCAAATCTTTACATTATTTTATTCCTACCTCATCCATAGCAGCTTAATGCAGCAATGAAGAAACTGAAATAGTGCCAACAATCAATCCCTTATAGGCCATAGGATAACTGTCAAGTCACACCAAGTAGAGAGAGGGCAGATAACCGTACATAACTTGCACTAACTAGAAAACCAGACAGAGCACCAGGACGAACAGAGGACTAAAATTCACAAACACACCTCCAGTGAGACAGGTATGTGAACTACGCAAGTCTCTTCACATAAAGAGAGAAGAGATTGCATTGCGAAATGATTTGTCTACAATTTCCCTTCCCTTACTGGCAAATCTTTACCTCTTATGTAGTGAGAAGTAACTCAAAGAAAATATCCCAACTGGAGCTGTGAACTTACTTGCAGACTTAAGTTCATGTTTACTCACTAACACAGTGGGAATTTTGCCTGTGATTTACACAGGGAATATAGGGCTTGTTCTCTTGTGTGTATAAGGAAAGAATTAGCACCTTCAGAACTTTTCATTTTTCGTCAGCACTAACAGAAATATCAGATTTTGCTACAAGGTTATAGAACTCCGTCCTGAGCCTCCCATGAAACATCACCCTGTGCAAACAACTAGAAGTGATGCAGAAGAAAAGGCCCACAGTTATCTAGGCTCCTAATGGTGATGTCTGTGTTAAAGTTTGGGTTTCAAGGATTCATGATGTTTTGAAGCAAATTCTCCAGTCATGTCCACTTACCATGTGTTGGTTCAGACCATAGGATGGTTTTGGTGTGCACTAACTGGATTCCCTCCCTTATCACATCTATGGCTACTTGGACCCTCCTGATGCTGCTGAAGTTTGGATTTAGCTACCCCTGTTTCAGACTTTGACTCAAGATCTTTTTCCTTTCTTGAGCAGGGCGGCCCTATGGCACAGCTGGGACCGGTTCCAAGGCTGTGCACTAGAGGCCAATTACACTTGTACATGCGCTGGTTCATTACAATAATATTCATACAGTAGCGCAGAATACGCTGATGCAGATATCCTCAATTACCTGCAGGATCCTGATGACTACAAATCATTCACTGCAGGCTAGCGAATGGTACTTCTTAGCTGTCTCCATTGTATAAGATGGTTTTGCATTTTGAAAATGACCTGAATACCTTATTTTTGTCCGCCTAGGAGATGAGTCTCCTTAAATAATCCTATTTTCCACCATTATCGATTTAGATATTATTTCTTTACCTATCTTTTTTAACTTCAATTTACGAATGCAGCAGCAATGATTATATGTCTTTATAGCCAGATATTGGAAAAAATTAAGAGTTCAAATCGCTGGTTTGTTGCATTAGATTTTATTTAAGGTTGCATATCTTTTGGAGAAAAATATTTCCAGTTCTGGAATGATATTTTGAAGATCATATTTTGAAGAATCTGATTTGAAAACATTGAGCTCGGTGTATTTTGTTATTTAGTTCAACAAAACCACAGAAAACTCTAAATTTCATTTGGTTTGTTGTCAAGACATCAATTAATTGTTTTCTTCTACAAAAAGAAGGGTTTTTTATATATATAAGACAATTACCATGTACTGCTTAGGAGGAGCTTGCGTGTCACCTGGTTTGTGGTGACATTGTGATTCACTCCTTCCTATTATTCATTAGCCACAGCAGCTTGCAGGTAGGCACGATGGGATCACCTTTAATATCTCTCAGGAGAAACCTAGGTGAAAGTAGAAGCAAAAGGGGCTGACACAAAGCTTTGCGAGACCTCAACAGCAACAACAAGTGGCTGAGAACAATTCTTCATATGAATTAGCGGAGATCTAGAAGGTAAATGACAACTGCTGGAGCTGAAGGAAGAGACAATTTCTAATGGCAGAAAAATAGCAATAATGCAGTTTTCCAAGATCTGGCAAAGCAGAAGTCATGTGAGCTTTTAATGAGGTAGTGAGAACTGAAGATATATTAGATGGATCTTGGATAAAATAAGAAGGAAGGAAGCATTTTCTGCTCTATTATTATTCAATTTACTATTCAAGACACACTAGTGTCCAAACCAAACAAGATCTCTTTCAGAATCACAGATCCAGAGTTTTTTGAAGAAAAGAAGGCAGACTTACAACTGTGGCTCATCACAAATACACACTCGACAGGAATCAGATCTAGAATATAAAAATAACAATTCCTGGCCAAAGTATCTTGACGATGTGAGTTAGACTCCTCTTATTCAAGGCCCAGCATACCTGCTGATCTTCTCCTACCAGAAACTGACCAAGCCTGGAGATCCACACTGTCATCTTGGGGACCACAGCATCATCCTTAGGACTTGAGCTCATCCTTTCTGTGGTGCAATACTTATTTGGTGCTGCTGAGGAAATTCTCAGGACTGTGTTCTTCTCTAGCTTCCAGCTTGCCCTCAGCTCAGACCTCTCCTCTGCAAGTCCAGCCAGACGCCTCCCAGAACCACTGCTCTGGTCAGAACAGGTGCCAAAGGAATCAATCCTGTTGCTGGCAGTTCAAGAGAAGTGTGCAACCTGCAGTCTCTAGTCCCCAGAGAAGGAGCAACTGTGTCTGTTGATGATATTCTGTCAGCTGAACATCATTCAACTTTCCTCCTTTTACCTAAAAAAAGAAATGAAAAAGGCAAAGGCTGCTATTCCTGCTGTTGCACTTCAGTCTTTTCTCAGAGTCAGAGGTGGTGTTCTTGCCAGCATTCCTCACACTTTTGAAGACTATCGTCTTGTCTTTCCTCCAGAAAGCTTACACACTGAACCAATAGGACATTTCTTCTAGATACAATGACACAAAAACTTTCAAAACTGAGACAGGACCCTTACTTTCAAGTGTGGTTGTTCATTCCTCTCTAGCATTCTTGTCACTGTGCCTTTAGAAACATGAACCACTTTTCTGCTATCCCCTGATAACAGAGACCTCTCAGCTGTTGACAAAGAACAAACTCCTTAGGCAAAACCAGTTTAGATTTTACTTCAGCTAGACTGTCTGAGTCAGGTTGCAAGGAGCATAAGTGTGTATTTATGGGTCAATGGAAAGAAAAATGAGGGTCCTTGCTCAAGGAGGACAAGCAGAGTGATCAGGACAGGACAGGAAGAACATGCAAGAGGGGCAGAAAGAAAAAAGAAACAAACTCAACCCTCAAATTTCAATGAGATGTTCAACCAATTATCAATGGATGGAAAGAAACTCAGATTGTGCTCCACAAGTCTGCAAATGCTCCTGTCAGCTTCAGGTTGGTGAGTTCTCCTTGCGGTTTGTTCTGAGCATGGAAATGGAGCAGGACAGTGTAAAAGAGGTAAAATCCTCCCTGGGTCATTGTGCTGTCAGAGTTGGACAGGGAACAGAGGGGAGCAGAGTGGGGAAATGAAAGGGCTTTGCTATACTCCAAGCAGCTCTGAGTGCAAACTGTTTCCTTGCTAGAAGAGCACTAGTTCATAAAAACAGCCCCGAACAACCCATGGTAAAGAGTGGTACTTTACATAATTCCTAAAGGTTATTAGAATAATATTAATTATGTATGGGAAATCCAAATATCAGAAGCCAAAAAAAGCAACTCAAATCAGAACATGGCTACTATAAGGAAAGGATAAACATAAAAAACCAGAAAGGAAATATTTGAGTGAAAGAATAAATATACTATTTAAACATTGCCATTTGGTTCCACTATTATATTAAGCAATCTTCAGTTTCTAACTTAAACAATACCTCTTATTGAGTTCAGGGTTTTTTATCTGCTATCATGTTTTTAAACACCAGGGGAAGAAAAATTAAAAAGAAATTAGGTGTTTGAACCCCACAGACTCTTACAGCAATTTAAAGACTATATTATGCTAAGAAATACATTCCTTTCTTTAAAAAAAATTGGAATGATGTGTAAGTGGAAAATATTTCTATATTTTAACAAAAACAGTATTATATGTAAAAACTTGGCCAAACAACTTTTCCTTTAATTGAAACAGAATGCTATCTCAAGTTTTGTTTTCATATTCATTAAGGTCAGCATCTAACCGAGCATGTATATATACTGCAAAATGTACACTACACACAACACAATTATATACAATTTTTTAGTATATCAAAATATACAATTGTACATTATGTATGTACATATGTACCATTGGCACAAATGTTTTCCTCTGTCTTTTCATCATATTTTTCTCATTAATATAAAAACTTACATATATTAATGAAAAAAATATGTGCTGATATTTTACAAAAGATTTGTAGCAATAACACTTTAAGTTGTGTTACTAAGATGTCTCCTAATCTTAAAAATACCAGGCTTTTTTTTACAGAGCCTATACACAGAGACAGCTTTATGAGACATGATAAAGCCTGATAAATGTTGAAGGAATGGGAAAACCAAGGTCAGGGTTTTACCCAAAATGTTTTTCCAAAAGAAGTGGAAAATAGCCATTAAAATATTTCCTGCTCTCAACAAAAAAAATAGAGAAGGAAAAAAGAAAAAAGAATTAGGTTAAATATAAAAAGTGTATGACCCCCAAATTACATTATTATTTTTCATTAGCTTTAAGTTAGGATAACAAAATAGAAGCTGGGAACAGAAGCAACTTGGATAATAGGAAAGGTGTCTAGAAATGGTTAGAGTAGAATTTTCTGTCTTAGGTGGATGAAGAATTCAAAGAGCGCAAAGCACTCAAGAAAGGTACATGAGATAACCTTCCTCCCAGACTACTGAAAGGACTGACACATGAAATTGTGAGCCCTATAGAAAGGAGTAAAAATAAAAATCTATCAAGTTAGGCTGGTATTGTCGACTGAAAAAGAGCAAACCTAACATCTGTATTTAGAAGAGAAAAAAATGCCCTAGGTTAGCACAGACCAGTGGTAGTTTGACCTCAGTAACATGTAAGGCTTTCTGGTGCACTTTAAGGCAGGCAAATACCATATTTCAAGATGTATAAATCATATACTCTATTCACTATTTTTTTTTCCTGTGAAGCATCCCCTTGGATTGTGTACATGTGCAATAAAACTGCTTGTTTGCTTGAAGTCACAGGGCAGCTCAGATCCAAAAGAGAGGCTTCTGGAGTAAACATCCTCTTTAGACCTTTCTGGGGATACTCCTTCCTCATTTATTATTCTGGTCTTTCCTATGCTTTGAGCCCTCCCTGCCCTATTAATATCTTCCACCCAGACCAGGATCTTATTCTGTGCCCTCTTCTCTCCCTGCTTTTGCCCAGGAAAACAGCCGATACTGTACTTTCACATATATAATGTACATGTTACCTCATGGAATTGGATTACCTGGGCACTTACATTTTGAGGACAATCATTTCAAAAGTTAATAGTTACCTGACACATGGGTTATACCATGGATAAACAATTATTAAATGCATGAAAGATAAAAAGATTTGAAAATGCAACACTGGTTTCACTCTATCAAACATAAGTCGTGCCTTCTTTTTTTAATTAAGAATTTTATTCTATATAAAATAAACGTAGTAGACCTAAGGTTTTACAAAAGTCTTTGATGCGGCAAAGCGTAAGATATTGTTAGTTTATTAGGATTAATTGAGGAATAGTCCAAGATCTGAAAGATGGTTAAAGAACCGGATAATAGAAAAATGAAACTTGGTTATTGAAAGAGCTTTAGGACTGGTTGCAAGTTATGGAGAGAATCCCTCCAGAATTTGCCTTTCACATAATTGTGTTTAATCTTTCCTTTGAAGATGTGACAAGTCCAAAGTATCAGTCATGTCCTGCAGAGTTAATAAAGATATTTTTTGGTCTAAGTGTGCAGCCAAACCTGTATAGCCCACTGTCTCCCTCTCCTTCCCTCACCAGGATAGCCAGGGAAGGAGGAGACGAGACCAGTGTGGGAGAGCTGGCTCCAGCTTGACAGCAGCTTTAGCCCCATGTTAGCACATCACACTCATGTACTCAGTGCAAGAGCAGCTGCATGGCTGGAGCCACTTTTATCAGCTCCTGATTGATCCTCTGCTTTCTCAGGGATTTGTGAGGAGACCTTAAGTCCCATTTCCTTGTAATTTGCTCCTTCTGCATGCCTCCAGTTCTTCCATTTGCAAGATCTCTCTTAATCTTTTGTTTTGGTGTACCAGTGCTCGTTGTTGTGTTCTCTTGAGATCCTGTAACAACCCAACACACCTTGCAGTCTTTTTGTCCAGACTCTCTCCATCTCCTGAGCAGGTACATGCCTCTACTTTTGCAATTCTCTGTAAGAGACAGATCTTTAAAGAAAATTGCCCACCCCAACAGTATACCAACCTGCTCAAGTTATCTCACAGGGCTTTCACAGACAGGTGGAATTTTTGCCGCCCCAATTCTAGTAGAGAAAAGACCCACTTTCCAATCATGTATCTTGTTTCTACGCTTCCCTTTATGGATGCCTGCAGGTATTTAATGGGGTTGAGAGCCAGAAGCAGAGCAAGGGACCAGGTGTTCTGTGGAAAGAAAAAAGAAAGAAGAATCATAGAATCATAGAATTTCTTGGTTGGTAAAGACCTTTGAGATCATTGAGTCCAACCCTACCAGTCCACTATTAAACCATATCCCTAAGCGCTTCATCTACTCGTCTGTTGATTACCTCCATGGACAGTGAATCAACCACCTCCTGGGCAGCTGTTACAGTGCCTGACCACCCTTTCAGTGAAGAAATTTTTCCTAATGTCTAATCTGAACTTCCTTCGGCACAACCTACAGCCATTTCCTCTTATCCTATCGTGTGTCACCTGGGAGAAGAGACCAGCACTCACCTTGCCATAACCTCCTTTCATGCAGTTGTAGATAGTGATGAGGTCTCCCCTCGGCCTCCTCTTCTCTAGGCTAAACAACCCCAGTTCCTCCTCACTAGACCTCTCCTTCAGCCCCTTCACCAGCCTTGTTTTTCTTCTCTGGATGTGCTCCAACACCTCAATGTCCTTCTTGTACTGAGGGGCCCAGAACTGAACACAGCACTCGAGGTGTGGCCTCACCAGTGCTGAGTACAGGGGCACAATCACCTCCCTGGTCCTGCTGGCCACACTGTTTCTGATACAGGCCAAGATGCCATTGGCCTTCTTGGCCACCTGGGCCATTGCTGGCTCATATTCAGCCGGTTTTCAACCAACATCCCCAGGTCCTTCCCTGCCAGGCAACTTTCCAGCCACTCGTCCCCAAGTCTGTAGAGATGCATGGAGTTGTTGTGCCCCAAGTGAAGGAACTGGCACCTGGCCTTGTTGAACCTCATCCCATTGGTCTCAGCCCATAGATCCAGCCTGTCCAGATCCCTCTGCAGAGCCTCCTTACCCTCAAGCAGACCAACACTTCCACCCAGTTTAGTGTCATCTGCAAAGTTACTAAGGGTACACTCAATCCCCTCATCCAGATCATTGATAAAGATATTGAACAAGACTGGACCCAACGCTGAGCCCTGGGGAACACCACTTGTGACCGGTCTCCAACTGGATTTAACTCCATTTGCCAGGACTGCTTGTAGATGAAGAACAGAAGGAAGAAACAAACTCTTCCAGTATTTAACATTCATTAGGCCAAGTAGAAAGCGAGGTGTCACTATGGTAGGCCTGATATAAGATGAGAGGACAGTTCCAAGGGCAACAGGGTGCAAGGGCAAGCATGGTAGCTTGCTGAACAGCTGTGATTAGAGCCCCAGCCTTGTTTTAGCTTCCTGTGGATGAATCTATTCTATATCCCCACTCTCCAGCCTAAGCATGGCTGACCTTAACTTGTCTTCAACACAGTCCCTATTCTCTTAATCTCTCCTGTTTCCCACCTTTTGTATCTTAGTCCTAAGGTTTCTGCTAACATTTCCCATTATCACTCAGAGCTATTCTATCTAATCTCTCCAAGACCTGATATAATTTAATCTAAATGGTACCCTGCGAACAACATAAGTTCACCTCCTAATTTTCCTCTGTCCCTGCTTTTAGCATTAATATCACTGACTCCAAGATGAGTGTGATGAAGGTTAGCACTTTTATCTTGAGTTCATTGCTATCTGGGAACTTTAATTCCAAAAAGCCTGAACTGAATTAGGTTTAAGGCATTTTCAGTGGGGATGGTGGGTTTTAGCTGGCTGCACAAAGTAGATGACCATCATCAGTGTCTGAGTGAAACACAGATGCCTCAGAGAGTAAAAGAGTTTTGTACATGTATAAAACAAGTAGCATATGGGGTTAAGAATCTCTATGGAGCTATCTCTGGCTGACTACTGAGTTCCGATGTGATGATGGTGCTAGGAATCTGTTGGGCAAGTGGGACAGCAGAGTTTAGTAGGAGAGTGGCGGAGTAGAAGTAAAAGTTACCAGTCTAATATCTTTCATACTGCTAACTTATGTTAACTTATGGAGATTGTGACAGTGTGTCATGGCCACTGTATGTAAAGAACTGTTCAGTTTTGTTGCTATCTTGTATTCCACCCCCAACTTGTTGAATTGTTCATGGCCTATCTCTAGCACCCAGCAGCCTCCATGTCCTGCATGGTGGAGGCTCAGTCATGAGTACCAACAGCTGTGCCATGAAAGATTTGCCCTTAGTAGGCGAATCCCTCATCTTTCTCTTTGTAATGGCTGAAAGATCCTTTACACAACCAGCCAAGTTCAATGTGCTTCAAGCAAGGGCAAGCTTTTGCCTAAGCATTTTTTCAGACAGCAATTTTAATTGCATTTAAGTAATTAAAAATTCTACATGATATTGAAAGCTGGCCACAAGATTTACCAAGAACCAGAAAGTGCATGAAATGGGGCAGGAGAGAGTACAGAGGCAGTTTTGGCTAAGGCATGGAGTAGCATGGATAGGACTGCCTGCACAATTCTAGCATGTTATTGTTAGGTAAATACAAAGAGACAGTCAGGAGTTTGTGCCCACCGGTGTATTCAAATTGAGAAAACACTTCCTAGCCATACCCAAGTACCTCACCATTTAAAAACAGCAGCTTCCCTCCTCCATCTCCTTCCCTAAAATCTATAAATTACTCTCAATAGCAGAAACCACAGATCCATTTTTCAAGTGATGTGAAAAATTCCTTTCTTCCCATCTAGTAAAGAAAATACCAGAATTTCTAACATAAAATTGGAAGCTTATAATAGGAGGCTATTAGTGTGATGCTAAATTTGGGATATTTCAGAGTACACTGTTATGTCTGTTGATTGATTTGTGTGGCACATGTACAGTTGCAGTACAAGTTTCCCTGGAGCTGGAAGAGAGGTCTGCACAAAATGCTGTGATAAATTTTGCAGCAGACACCAGTAGGCAGAAGGGGTTGGTTTAAAAACAGCAAGCCATCATTTCTAATCCATGCTTGACACATGTCCGGTTTTGTGAAATTGAAGTGAAAGGCAAGATCAGTTATTCATTGCACAATTGGTCATATTTATTTGCATCTGTGTATTTGAAAATCCAAGTTTATGTTTTTAAAGCTAAAGTTGCCTTGTGACACTCATATTGTATCTATTACATATTTCACTTCAAAACCCCATCTCTCCTAAAGCCTCTTCAGTGTGCTTGAAGTAGCACAGCAAAAGAAAAGGAATTTTCAATTTAACTAGAGCACTGACATTCTGTTACACAATTCGATCTTGTCTATTTACCTGCTCTTAAAAAACAGAAGACACTAAACAAAAAAAAAAAAAAAAAGCTGAATGCATCCAGCCGGCAGTGCCATAGGTGTCTGAATGCATCTGTAGCTTCTCTCTCACTCATCAGTGTAATTGTTGTCATGTTATTCCATTTTTTGATTAGGCTGGTCCGCCAAGCTCCCAGCTTTTTCTGGCCAAACGTTCTTCTGCTGGTTGTCATGGTGACTGCATTGTTAGCGGAGAGAAAGGCTCTGTTGTCTGGCATTGTTCTGTTGTGCTTTAGGTAATGCACGAAGCATCACAAGTGAAGTGGATGGACCTTTTTTGCTCGACATCATTGCCGAGTATTGAAAATCTCACATAAAAAAGGAGCAAATAGGCCCTGACCAAAGAAATAACCAAGTTTTTTTTTTTCTTTCTTTCCTTTTCTTACGTTATTATAAAGAGGTAAAACGGCACTGGCGGTTATCTGAATAATCTACGGAAATGTTATAGACATTACATTTATTACAAGAGCAATTGCTGTGATTTGACTGTTACTATACAATGTTAAACATCTGGCAATTTAGTTTAAATATAGTTTTTAATTATTCATTGGTTTCTTTCCGGCTTGCGATGTCATTTAACCTTGGTTTCTATTTAACTTGAAACACTACACTTTAGGACATGAAAGCAATAATTTGGTTTTTAAAATTTGATTTATGAATGTCTGCCTTTGTAAGTAAGCTACCACAATTAGTTTACCACTTTTTATATCATTGCAGAGCATGTAATAACTGATTTTCCTTTTTTTCCCCCAAGAAATCAGGTTTTACTCCAATACTAATTAAACTATTTGATAAAATATTAAAACATTAGGCACTATTCACAGGTTTGACTTTGATGTTCAGACTGTTTCTTTAAGAGATATGTCAGGAAAATTAGGGGAGAAGCCCTGAGAAAGTTCTTCACAGAGCCTCAGCTTATTTAAATGGACTGCCAGACAAGATACTTGCTTTAAAATTGTGATTAATTAACACCTTTACAATAGCAATTTATACATTAAATATTGATGGCAAACCTAATGTAAATACCAAGTGCCCTGAAACAACCAATAATATATGGTTTAAGAGTCTCGTGTTGAAATTCGTCTGTCAGTCCCATTAGGTGAAACAAGCAGGGTACTAGTGCTTCTCTCCTGTCATTCCAGGGGGAAAAAGAGACCTATCAGCAGAAACTGTCACTGGATGTCACCAAAGTTCCATGGATTTACAGGTGAAACAACACTAATTTGTCAGTAAAAATTAAGAGTCCTAAAGAAAGCAAGCAAAATTTAGTATTGCAGGCAACTCAGCTTACCTGTAAAGCTGGCAGGGCCAGAACCTGCACTCAACAGCTATGGATGCACTCAGAGTCTTCAGTGGAGCCACTGGGTTCACTTGCTGAAGATTTCAGCTGCCAGGTAACCCACAGACATGGAGCAAGGCAAGATTTCAACTGCTGGCACAGCTGAACCACTGCACAGAGTGGCTTAAATTGGGTTGTAGTACCCGTTGACATAAATTTTGTCCCTTCACGCCTTTAAAACGACGACGACATATTCGCTTTTTTTTTTTAGACTTTTTTTTTGTTTGGACTGTTTATTGAACCCAGCAGGGCCAGCACCATATGGTATCACCTATGTCTCCTGCACTGGGGACTGCTGGTGGTACACACTTAGCACCTGAAAGAAATTTTTGCCTTTCACCTGCTCAGCTCCTCCACGTGTCAGATTAGAAATCTAAAAAGAAATAGTAGGAGACTCTGATTTCCTTGCAGGAAAATCAATATAAACATGTAATCCAAGGAGTCACTTTTTGATTAACATTAAAATAATTTAGGTGAATATAGAAAAAATAAAAATTTGTCATCAAGATGAAACTTTTAAATATTATATGTAACAGAAAAATGGTTTGTCCTTTGGGGAGGAAAATGTCCTATCATGGAGTCCATGTACTTTTAAAGCTTAAGAGTGGGTATTTCAAAATAACAAAATTACTTGGGCATCTGTGCCACAGTGACTTCCTGTAGATACTACGTCCCCAAATCCCTTGTCATTTCTAGTTTCTCAGAAATTTCTAATTTTCTCGGAAATTACCTTTAAAAGCTAAAGAAATTGGTAGTCTTCATACAATTTGCCAAGGAACATTGAAGTACGCTGGCTTTCTTACTTAGAGTTCACCTTGGACCCCAGCTGGCCCTACGTTTCACAAGTGCTCATGAGAACAGGGTCTGGCCACAGCAGCAATCCTGTCTTTCCATGCTCCTCTGCTGTGAGGTGCTCTGGGCACGTGCCCAAGACCTCTGGCAGAGAACAACCACAAAAACACTTCCGAGACAGGGTAGTAAATCAGGATTTATCACACTTGCATACATGCACACAGATTATTTACTCACATGGCAGAGGCAGGTCTGCACACAGCCTTGCATCAACTACTGCCAGTCTCATCTACGGCAGAGGTATAATTCCTGCTAAATTCCTAATTCTCTCTTAATTGTATGAAATTACTATCTAGCCCTGTTCATTTTACATTTATTAAATTCAGGAGAGCTTTTCCATAAGGGATAGCTTCAGAAACATTAAAATAGGACAATTGCTGTTTTTTGGAGAGCTCTATTGCAAGTGTATTGCCTTCTCAGCTGGGAAGGATGATTACTGATGTTTGAAAAAGGTACTTACAGCTTAGTATACAGTAAACATGTATTCTGTTTTCCTTTTGCTCTGTTAAACAATATAATACATAGCAAAAATCTACAGAAATAGCAATCAAAACAGACACACTTTAAGAAGAATCCCAATGCTTCTTAATTTGTACTTCATTCCGCCCGCCAGCGTTTCCACCGGCATTCATCACTGAATATTCATTCCTGCTTCTGCCTTTGGGTTCAGTGTGGCAGCAGCCCAGCCAAGTCACACGGGCATTTCAGTGAAGAGGATGGAAAGACATCCCTCCCCCACTCCTGCTGCAGCGCAGGAGGGTCTCCAACCCCTTTCTGGTTTGGGAGAGCTGAGCTCCCCATCAGCCCCCTTTCCCCTGCCTGATGCGCTGAGAGCTCCCCCTCCTGTTACTGTCAACCTTAACCGCAGTTGACAGATTAATATTATTACCTCATTTTAATTAATTCCTCTCTTCGTTTCAAAAAAGCACATCTGGTGCTTTTCAGAGCCAGACAAAGCTTCTTTCCTCCCATCCTCTCCTGAGCATCAATTAATAACTTGGCAACAAAAAGAAAATAAGAGTTTGTTCTGCATACCTAACAGTCACAAATGACATAAAGAGAGAGAAAAGGGACTTGCTCCATACAGGGATCAAGGAAAATGACAGAACTGCCAAATCTTTTGTGTTTCTGCACCTCAGCAGGGCTGATTAGGTCAAGCCACAGTGAGTTAGCTACTGTTGCTTCACAGTTTCCAGGCCAGGGTTGTCTCACCTCTCTTTGACTTGAAGTGCATGAAAAGTGACATGTAATTCTTCAGACCTGTCCAAGTAGGAAGTGAACAGTTGGCTACCATGCAACTGTTGAAGTCCAAAAGGTAATTTCAGACCTTACTGCCAAGGTTTCAACTGTCAAACTGACAGTTCAACCTCTGAATAAGAATTACTCCCCTTCCTTTTAGAATTTCTAAAATCTCTCTTAACACAAGCAGAAAACACATAGCAGCCTGAGCTCTCCAGTTCTCCAGAGCAGGTGGAACTCTCTTTGAATAGAGAGATGAAAATAAAGTTCAAAGGAAACTTTATTGCAAAAAAAAAACCCCAATCCTGGGGGCAGATTTTGGCATACAAAAGCATGAGAGATTGTTACAACTATTTGTGCAACATTAAAAGACGCATGACTAAATTCTGGCCCTCTGTGTATGTCCTCCCTAGCCCAGGGTCTTCCATAAGACCAGATGTACTGGGCCAGGGGACTGCAAGACCAAAGGAATGGGTTCAAGCTATGTGCTGATAGGGGAGCCACTGGTGCTCTACACATAGGAGGACTTGTGGCAGTCAGAGCCTGCTCACCTCAAAGCCAGCCCCTTGGACACACATTCAAACAGCGCTCAACGTCACACCATTGAATTTTGTATATGAATGGTTCCTGTTTTCTGACCAGATCTCAAAAAATTTACTGATGTCAGAAAAAAACACATGAAACTTTCCAGGATAATAAACATCCATGATGAGTAAGGAGTAATGTCCCTGTTGCCCACTAAGTCAAAACCAAATGTGACATAAAAAATAAAGGAATAATTTATTAGTTTTCAAAAAGGGAACAGGTGGCATATTGTTCTGTTGTTGTCTCCAGGACCTCATTTCTTCAATTCTCATTGGAGAGACAGGCTTTGAAGTTACTGTCGAAACTGTCTTTCTTCATTATAGCAAATCTGGTAATTCAGGCTCATGACTTTCTTGGGAGCTTTAGAATTTTTCTCTGATGATGTGTTTGTCCCAGCTTTGTAGCAGCTAATTTCTTCCTTTCTGTCTCTATTTTATTTTATCTCCTTCGTTTTCCATCCAAAAAGAAATTCAGTTTGTGGATCACTCTCATGTGAGTTCAGTTACAATTCCAAACTGAAGTTCTTCTTCGGAACCTATTTTTTTAATGCCCAAATACCTTGTAGTTTTTCTTAATGGTGCCAGGTACATGAACAGCCAGATATATTAAAAATCAAAAGAGATATGCGAATGAGATGAAAAATGTAATTATGAACATTTTATATTGAACATAAATATTCATGTTACATCGGATGGGAAAATGTCTTCTCAGAGTATGGAATTTTACTAGGCATGAAATAAATTTATTTACTGCTAAACCAGATCCAGGGAAAAAAAATGGGGGGAAAATAGCTAGCTGATGATGAACACAGATTAAAGAAATGAAAAAAAATAAAGCAACTGTACCAAAACATGAAATTCAGCAAATTAGAAGTATGCCCTCTCTTAAAACTTGCTTTAAAATTGCTATTTTTTTTGATTATTATAGAACTGACTGTCACACAGAACAATATAGGAAAGGGAGCTGTGTTAGCTAATCTTTCCTAATCCTTTCAACTCTTTGGAAGAACAACAAGCTATTGATAAGCAGGGTCAGGCTGGGTCAGGATTTCGATAGGAGACATCTAAGGAATGTCTAGGTGCTTCATTAAGGGGATGTGGGTGATTTAGCAAGCTGGCTAAATCAGCAAGCTTGCTCTCCCCTCCACTTCAGTAACAAGCAAAGGGAGCAGACCATGTGCTGTGGAAGGGTTCACCTTTTGGGGGAGATGGGTGTAATAACAGAAATCCCGATCAAGGCACTATTTTACCCTTTATCAGGCAGTGGCTTTAACTAACACCAGTTCAGGAAATTACAATTTGCCTGAGGATTGATGGATAAACTCCCACACGCAGTCTTGCAATTTGCAAGGTGTTGTCAGGCGCTGTTAAGCTACACTATAAACCATGTTGTTAACACATTGTCTCAAGTCACTTGTCTCCTACAGACTTTGGAGATATTAAAAATGTATTTCTGCAAAGTGATGATAAATTGCAGGAATATCAGCGGTGCCCGTTACAGCTATTGACCATATCAATTCTAGTGCTGGTTTTAACAGCTGATTATACATATTATCACAAAAAATGGATGATATGTAATAACAGCAAATATTTTTAATTCATGCACCACAAAATTCTCATCTGAACCAGAAAACTAAATGAGATAAAATGATTTTAGAAGTACTTACTTTGCACTTCTGAAATATTATACAGGTTGTGCTTGAAGAAACAACCACCCTCCAAGAAACTATCTCATTGAAAAGTCAGTATCTGTGGGTTACTGAGAGAAATGTTGCAGTTTCAATGAAAAGAGTAAAAGCCTCTCTCTCAGAGCTCATTTCATGCTTTTTTGTTTCCACTGAGCATATTTTAAGAACTAATCAGACTTATGAAAGGTATCACTGTTAATCTACTGTTTGTCTTCGTTGTCACTGCAGCTGCTTAGTAGATAGAGAGCAAACAAAACTAGAATTAAGGTCATTCCATTTAAATCCTTCAGAGTGGAAAACAAGGAACAAATTATTGCTGAGAATTACATGAAGGAAAAGCCCAGGATAAGATAACTATTGTTTATTATTTGCCAGACCCACAGTGGCACTGCATTTACATATTTGTGAAGGGATTACATTAACATTTTATGAGATTAATTGGTAGCATGGAGAGATTCTCTGATATACTGTCCACACAATTTAAAAGTATGCTCCTGTGCTTTCAAAGACCACATGCAGTACATATGGGTAGTGAGAAAAAAACCAAACAGAGCAGCTACCAATCAGCTGTCACACATAAAATGTAATGACATTTTTTTTCACATATATAAAATATAAAGGACATCCTGCCTTTCATGATGCAGCACAGGTCTGAATCACACAGAATCATAAAGATCTTAACAGATGATTTTGCTTTCCTTCATGAGACACCTTAAACCTGTGCTTTCCTATCTTTAAGGCAGAAAGAGCAATAGCACGAAAGATCTCTTTTATTTAACAGTAAGTCATTTCACAGCAGTCAAATACGAGTAGAAAATGAGTGGTCAAATGAGTAGAAAATCTTCTGGCCATCAAAAATCCACAAGTATTTCCTTCAAATTAGGAAATATTCCCTGGGACCTACTCTATAAATAACACATGGTGGGTTTTAGTATAATCTTTAGTACAAGAACATGCTTTCTTTAGAGCCACTGGTAATACCACTCCAATAAGGAAATGCGTGAAGAGAGGGTCTTGCAGCTCTCTCCCATTTTAAATTCAAGAACATTTGCTCCACAGTATCTTCAGTTCCCAGGAGCATGGTGGCTACAAGGTTAGTCAGCTTTACCACTCCAAACTCGCAAGTGGCAGAGAAGAATGTCCCAGTTTGGTACCCTGTGGTGGCTCAGACTTCCTGCCCTCAGCCTCTGTGAGGCTCAACACTGAGGCTGGTCAGAAACTAAATACTGGCACCAGGTATCCACAAGGAAAACAGAAGGAAAAGGGGCATTTCACGTGGTTGAAGAAGGACCCTTCCTACTCCTTATGCAGGTGTGGTATGAGATGCTCTGGTGTTGTGATCTGAGCAGGGGAAAACCATGTGCTGTAGTGAGAGGGGCCATGGCTCACACCAAGACAAAGCTTGCATCTTTCTATTTTTAAGTAAAAATTCTGATAGAGGGTAAGTCCCAAACAATGCAGCACTGCACTTTGGATTTACAGATAGCATAGAAATAGTCCTTATCCCAATCCCTTCCTCCCTCCTTTTTCCTCACTATACAAATGAGAATTTTTTTGCTTAACCTGTTTCATTTGGAGTCTTAAACCTATTTCACCCAGCCTGATTTCACCTATCCAAGCCGAGCTGGGAACAAAGGGCTTTTAACCACTGCCATTCATTGCCTGGGCTGGGATCTGTGAGAGATGACAGTAGGCTGGAGGAGGGGGGAGCCAGAGCAGAGATGTGACCCCTCCAGAGCACCAGGGTATAATCAGATCATTAGACTCACTGTGTTTACAGACCATGTGAGTGATCCCTTCAACTTGTTAGGAACCAGCAAAGATTTGCTAGGGAGGTTTGCATCAGCCACCCAGACAACGTAGAAGCACTCTGAATCAGTTGGACCATGCTCTTTTGGTCATGTCCCTTCTTCTAAAAATTCACCTGTGTATGTTTAATGTTATACGGCTCTCCTGGGATGCAATATCAGTAGGCAGATGGCTTGCAACAGAAGATAAAAAGTAAGTGAATCATAAATCTTTCAGGTGCCAATAAATGACTGGAACCAGTGGAATTGCTAGGAATACCCGCAAATAGAAAGTTCAGGGTGAAACAATAAAAAACCCTACTTTTTCCTCCCTTTTATTTTGAGTACAAAATAGAAAATATTAATTTATGCTGTACATTTCTCTGTGGAATATGTCTGTCTGTCCTAGGAAACCAAACCTATATCTGCATTCCCCATACAAAACACTTCTTATTTTTCTTTTTTGTGCATATACAAATGCAAAAAAATAAACTTCTGAGCTTCATGCTGAAAGCAGTCTGAATGTATCAATGTAAAAAAACACACGCCCACAAACCCACAGTAATATTTATAATACTGGAAACCTATATTTAGCTCAAGATTTAATACCTTCTGTAACTAAAAACGCATGAGCACACGTCTTTATCACCTTGTATGTATATAAGACTACAGATCCTTTCTGTCTTGTTTGTCATTGTAACCATCTGCGATCATGACATTTGTGTGTCATTTCAAGTACAAAAACAGTAGGAATACACTGAGTTCTGGGCTCTTCCTCTGTCTACAGCTGACTTCGCGGGGCAGAGAGAAGTTGGGCTGTAGATCAACAAAAAATCCTAATAGAGAAAGATGCACAAATAAAGCCACTGTTGATTTTATCCCCAATTTGCTGGAAAGCATTAATCAAGAAACCAATCATCAGCAGATGGATGTCATCTAACGCATTACATGTATTTCTTTCAGCATGGCATTGCCTATGCTAGCAACTGCCAGATTCTATAGGCTTGAACTTTAATTCTCTTATGGTGGTGGACTAAGCCAATAGCATACAGTATTAACAGCAAACTTGGAAAATACATGTAATACAACATGAAAGCTGTTTGCCCAGTTTAAAGACACTCAAAAAAAAATACATTGTATGGCAACAAAATCATAAATGTCTTTATATATCAATTGTAAAGCACTCGCTTATGCTTTACCAAAGCTGATCAAGCAGTTGGGATAAAAAAGAAAAGGCAGAAAAGGATTGTATTCACATTGTGATTACAGTTAAGGAACTAGAAAATTATTTGTTTGCAAATGTTAGTCTCTTGAAAGGAAGTTTCATAGACATTGAATTAAATTATTTATTTAACATAAAGGAGCCATTATACTTGCAACATGTAAATATTGACTGACTTAGCTAATGAGTGGCTGTCTATAAACAGCCTTCTTTTTTTTTTCAACTGGAGTCTGGAGCAGACAGCTTTGTATATTTTACAGTCTCTTGTACCTGAGCCAACAATTGATAGTGCAGGAGATCAAAGCCTTGATACAGCGATGCCAAACAATTTGTGTATAAATATGCTCCTTAAAAAGCGATAAGAGCACAAAAATGTTTTAAGATACTTTCACCACAATTTAAATGATAAACAGCTAATTACTATGATGAGCTGTGTTAAAGTTGTGCCTATGCCAACAGAATACAAGTTCAAAAAGTGCTTTAAATTTTTTCCACAAGATATGTGAGAAAACATTTTACATTAAAAGCAGCCACAACTCCTTCTGTTCTCAACAGAAATATCTCATTTAACTCCTTAATTATTTCTTCAGATTTTATGTAATGAGTTAGGACATAATTTTGTGCTCATAATTTAACTGAGCTATTTAAGGAGTCAAGCAAGAAAAAAAGCCTTCAATGGCCATAAGATGCTCATTATTAATGTCTGTTCAGTCAAAGTAATTATTAACACATTAAAGTAATTATTGACACATGGAATGATAACATTCAGTCCAAGACTCAAGCTTCTTCGTGGTTTCTATTATAGTTACCCTACCTAAATCATGAGCTGGCTGACCATGTGTTATGCCTTCATAAATCAAGAAAAAAAAGTAAGTTAGAAGTATAAAAACAGTCAGATATATTTTCCAACCAGCTTGCTGGGACTGTAGAACTATAGGAAATATTGCACTACAATACCTTCAATAATTTGAAAAACTCTGCGGATTACACTTTGATCCCTATATATTATTTGAAGGGTTAAATTGTGGGCAAAAGTATTTTCTACTTATTAACAAAGTACTTGGCTTCTTCACTCTTTATTATGCAATAAAAGACAACAAGTCAGAAGTACAAATGTAACACGCACTATGGCTCTTAGAAACGAACATTATAACCCTCTCTCTTGACTTGTTTTCTCACACTATATTTACAAAATTGACTAGAACAAAAGGGAAAGGTGAATAACATCTGAACAACAGACTCTTATTTACTGTTGTGTTACTAGGAGTCACATAGGCTGGAGAGGAACTGAGAGAGAAAGCCACCTCTCCATTCACATGTATATTTAAAAAGAAAACCATGACAGAAAATGTCACATCTTGCGTAATTCTTCTCAGTTACAAATGATGTAAGGCAACAGTCTACCAATCTCACAGTTGAGTTGTGTGATGATTTTTAACATGGGGGTGCTTGTTAACAACACAGTCCACAATGTATATCGTAAAATGAGCCTGGGCATAAGTGGCAGCCACACTGTGACACTCAGCCTGTATGAATAACACTGTTAGTAAAGAGAAGTCCACTGGCTGCAACAATGAAGGAAAGATCCAAGCAGGGTTGGATAATTCCAAGATCTGCCCATGTATATATGCGTGCATTTGTGCATGTGTGTATGCATACACGGGTGTGTGTTTGCAGAGCACTGTGAAGAAAGTCTTGTAGTGTCTGGAAATACACCCACTCCAGCTTTAATCCACCTGGCTCAGGCAATGAAAACAGTGGAAGTATGCAAACCAGCAACCAGGGTACATCCCAGACTCCAGCCATCTGAGCAGCAACCCCTGCAGAAATCTGTGTGCAATCTCCTGCTGCCATTGTATCTTTAACTCCCACACAGATGCACCTGCTCCAGCAGTTTCCCAAATGTAGGCAGAAAGCTACAACACCACACCTACAGTTCTCTCACTTGGCTCATATCTCTTCTCTTTCTCTGTGTTTGGGAAAAATATGAACATAGATAGATTTATCTTTCAAGCTATGGCTTATTTTACCCAAATGTAATGACACAAGCCTAGAAAATGAATTTTAATACTTTTCCCCATTTAGTCTTTTTCAAAATATTGCAGCAATTAGAAATAAATACTGAGTGGGTACAAATCCCTTTACTGTTACATCTATAAATAGCTGTGCTTATAATTATTGTACTGTAAAACAATCCCCAGCCAGCAAAAGAAGATAAATTAAATAAACACCATCAATCATAAAACTAACAGTAAGGCAGAACTGGGATTTTTCTGGAAGTTAAATCCAGGTATGACCTAGGATGGTGATCCCGACAAGGCAGAAGCCACTATAACAGAGCCTAGCATGACCCCATATTGTTACTGCTACAGAACTATTTTCCAGCTCTTGCCAAGGGAAGACAAAGCCCTGATGCAAACAGGGGAGTGGGATGGGGACCTGATATGACAGTGTGGGTACCACAATGGGGGCGTGGGATGCTTTGCACAGCCAGAGGATGTAACTCTGCTGAGAGGACAAGTTTCACACAGCAGCCTGGTCTCAAAGCAGCGTGCAGGCTCTGCCTGACACAGCAGAGGCAAACCTGATACTGAGCGCAGATCCAAGGCAGTGGTTTTGTTCTTCCCAGCCACAGTCATAATACACAGAGGGTTTACTCATCGTTTGCTACTGGCTCCTATCCTCCGTTCCCCTGCCTCTGCCTGGTTCTGGGAACATGAACAGCACCAGCACTGCCACAGGAGTGATGCACACAATTTACAAAGGTACAACCCTATATATAAACGCACTGAGTCTCTCTTGCTGCAAGGTGATGGGTTTTTATTTCATGTATTCTATCTCTTTGCTTCCTTTGGAAGCCCTCCATTCTTGGAGTGAGTTAGAATGTCCTTTGTTCGTCTTGAAGAGGAAAAGAGACCCAATGGATTTAAAGTAATGACAGTTATTAAAAAAAATTCTATATATTATATCGCAGATTCAGGCTATGTTCAATCCTTGGCCTCCGCATTGCCTGCACACTCCAATGCACTTAGAAAATCCCCCAATAATATAGACGTGAGTAACAGATGCAGATCTATCACTTCCTATTGGATTTTCCAGTCAAACTGAAAAGGAGTGGTCATAAGACCCGGTACTTAAATAAAAGATTTGCATTCACCTTGTTCAAGGGTGTATGGACAGCAATTAAAAAAGGATGGTGAATATGCACCAGAGCAAAAGACTAAATGTTGTATTTATTTAGCTAACTATAGCAGGTAGCTACTAAGGAGTAGCTTCATCACAGTCTACAAGCGTCTGTGTAAGAATCAAAAATGTAATAAAGGGCTCCATCGTCTGCCAAGGAAAGTTCTAATAAGTTCCAACTGTTGGAAGTTGGATTAAGGTAAATTCAAGCTTGAAATGAGGTATGTCACTTTTCTAGTGATGAGAATTACACACTGAAACACTTCGCTGGAACAGTGATGGCTCTCTGGGAATTATAAAAGCAAGTTAACAGTGGTTTCTAGGGAATATGTTCAGTTTCTACCTAGGTGACTTTCAAAGAAGCCCTATGGCAGCTCTGTGTTATGCAGCCAAGATTTCATGTTCTACATCCTGCTACAATGGCTTGGCTCATCCTTGTCACAGACCTACTTTTTAGTCAGCACATTATGGGAGGACACAGAGGCATGATGCAGCTCCACACACAATTATAACCACTTCACTCCATATCTCCAAGATTCACAGACTATTAAACAGAAGGAACCATGTCTCCGTTTGAGGGTGGAAAAGAAAACCTGAAAGAAGTTGCCTCTCACACCTTTTCTGTAGTACTGTGCCATGTGGTGAATACGGTCATGCAAATATTTTGCAAACAAGCATAAATGGTCACATGCCATGCTGAATACTGTCAACATCAATCTGATCACCTCTACGCTACATGATTTTGGAGGGTGCTTGGGAAAATACAGGTGCTTGGGTACTGAACTTTATAGTATTTCTAGAAATCACCCAAACCCCAGTTTTCCTGATATTACTTTCCCATCATCAATATTTGATCACTTTATTTTACTCCTTTCCATGAAAAATTATTGCCTGGAAGAAGCAAAGAATTTCTTTCACCCTTGCAGTATTCCTCTGAGACAGCTGCCATCAAGTATCTTCCTTATTTACTTAAATCATGTGCAGGATATCTCCTGGCTGTTTGTGGTCCAGGGCTGACATTTGTTACATACAGATTCACACTTTACCAGATTTTAAATGAAGTGCTGCAGATTTCCAAGAAAAAGTGTTCCTTCCATCCTCTGTCTTCCTGTTCATCAACACCTCATTTTCTATGGTTGGTCCTGGGAAATCATACCACAATGCAGAGGTCTGATTAACTTTAAGTAATTTCTCTGCCTTCGAGGTACCTGTTTTCACTTTTTTTAACTGCATAACTGTCTATCTGCAACTTCCTAGCTTTGAGATATAAAAACCTTTTTTTAATTAAGGACAGAGTGGCCAAACTCAGGAATTACAGAGCAGTTGCTAATCACATTTCATGTCCATCACTCTGCAGATTATAAGACAATATTTAAAAGGTCTTTCCAAGAAGAAACCGAGGTAAGGCTGATGTCACAGGTACCTCTGTGGTCTTCACGCCTCACAGACTAAACCTGGGTCTGTTCCCAGTAGAAGACAGCCAGCCTGCACCAGAGGATCGGAGGGTGCAGCCTGCACTGAAGGATCAGGGGATGCACCCCGTCCTTGAATGGTCCTTTGCATCCAAAGAAGACAAGTGTGTAATACTTGAAAATCTCCTCTTTCACTGTTAAAAAGACTGAAATTATTTATTGCTTGTCAGACAATTACAGTTTATGCAGATTGAATGCCAGGAGGTGTTTCTGCCAGGATTTCACTATTATCTGACATTTTCCAATGTATGTAGATTTGATGACATGGTTGAGTTACATTAGCTTTGAAATTATTGACCTGTTCATTACGCAGGTAGTAATTTATGTCCCCTGCTAATTCACAAAGGCCAAGTTTCTCTCACTTTCAATTTCTCAATATATGGAATCAAGCCAAAGCTAACTCTGCTTTCTGATCCTGATCCAAATCTAATTCTAGAAAGAGTTATTCCTGAAACTATCATGCATTTATTTTGGAGGCTAACATCGCCTTTTTCTTTAACACATTTTCTATTGAAAAGCCTATTCATGCCTTTGGACACTGCATATTCAAACAACAGGTTATATTTTCATCTATAATATATATTGGCTGATAATGTTATTTCTTTCTGAGCACCTGAACAGATGATTTGTTTCTGCATGTATATCCACAGGCTTCATTGCATGAAAGACAAAGTGGGTAACTCCGAAATACTGTAGTCATGTGTAAGTACCTTAAGAATCTTGTGCACATCTCTGCTACCAAGCAGAGTCTCCCATTCTTTTCAGTGGATTTGGATAAGACTTAAAGCAGCCTTTGTTTTTTCGGGTGGTAAATTGATGTTTGTTTATTCTTTCGCATACGGGTATTCGTATATTCTGACTAAAACAAAAACCAAATCAAAACAACATTACAAGTTGTAGCACCCCTTTTAATAGTGACAATAATGATTTCTAATGTGGTGATATGTAATATCTAGATTTGTGTTAGATTCCTCTGGAATGGACATACTTGCATCTTTCCTTATAGCCTTCTGCTATTTCCAGCCAGAGTACCCTAATTATTTTTTGTGTCCGTCAAAGTCTTAATAACTTTACTTTAAATATCTATGTTGTTCCCACAGAAATAACGAGTTGTCGTATTAGGCCACTTTAGATCCCACATTATTCTGTAACACTAGATCCACAGCTCTTAATTCTTTAAATACTTTAATATTTACATGTTACTGCAAGATATCTCCCAAATGCTAATGCAATGATAAGAGCCAAACTCTGTTTAGTGGCAGACAAATAGATCTGATGCTGGGGTCAGGTACTGTAAGCACACTATCATAAGCACTTTTCAATAGGGAAACAGAAACTGCTCATGTGGAATGAAGGGTGAGCGGAAACAAAAAAAATAGTCAGATCCTCTACCATGTCATAACCAACCGGCTGGCTATAAATCACCAGATAAGAAGAGTCTCCAAAAACTTGTTTTGAAAAGAGCTCGAAGATTTTTTTTTCATACCGTTACTCTTGCTACCTATAAATTAGGTATTTGAATTGTACACATTCTTCCAGTATATTCAAGCATTAGTTATCCTTTTAATTATACTTCACCCAAAGGAGAGAAGTGACATCTTTCTTTGGTCATCCAGCCTGAGACTGCAGCTATCAGGAGTCAGAAGAAAAAAAAGTTGGTCACACTAGAGCATTGTCATTTACTGCATCTAGTAAGCCTTATTACTCCAGCATCAAATAGAGGATATGAAAAGTGTGATTTAAAACACCCATTTAAAATTTAAGAATGTTAAATTAAGCCGAAGGACTTGCAAAAGGTTAATTTCCATGTTATTTTGGCAGTCTGTAACATGTCAGTAGTCCTAGCAATCAGAATACTTACATTGGAAATAAATGTCTTTTCTGATTTTTCCTGCAAAATTAAAGGGAAAAAATAGTCAAAAATTACTAGAAAATTCAAGCTAAACACTGATATTAATTTTAAAATTTCTAACCACAGTGAAAGGTGCTCTGCTTTTATTGTGTAAAATGTATAAGTGACAATGGTTTGACATTTTAAAATAAATATTTTCAAAGAAAAATGCTAAAAATATATCTTTTCTATATTTACGTGTCTAATTCAAACCAAGACAACCACTAAAACATAAATTCCGATTGCAATCTGGTTACAATGCACACCAAGCACAAAAGCCTTCTAATGATCTTTGATTAGTTCTTTATTAAATTCATCAACGGAGCAAAGAAAATTTAATAATCTTCACCATTTGTCATCTTTCTGATTACAGTTTTGATTAGAACTTTCAGCTTTTATTTTCTTCTTTTCTAGTCGTTGCTATTACTGTGATAGTGATTCTTTCTTCTAGTTTAAGAAGAATGAGATAGGGCAAATGAAACAAATTTGTAATTCCATGTATGTATTTAACTAGGTGTGCTCATGCCCTGAAAAAGGCTAAGAATACGACAACTTAAAAATGCAAAGTAGCCCTTAATGAAACTTCTCCACATTCCTAATATAAATTTTTCAGAGTCCCAAGTAAATAATATCTTGCTTAACAAATCAGATACCTTAAAAATAGCCTATATGTGAATTTTGTTAGATGGAAAAAAAATCCCCAACATTTGAAAAGGATTTTTCACTTTTTTTAGAAACAGTTGTAAATTTCTTCTGCTATTTTAGTATTCAGTGTTATGATTCACTTATTTAATACAAACAATTTTAAAGATGGTTTGCTATGTGTTACTGATATCTTTATCATTAAAAAACTGGAAAGAAGCAAACTGAAGTAGTCTAAATAGATGAAAGAGTTTTCCCAATACCATACATTGTATCAATCAAAATAGCATGCATTTCAATCTCTGTTGCAAGGGTTTACTTTTTATATTCCCAATGTAAATCCTGCCTTGTCACCATGCTGCAAGAAGGTGGCCATGATTCTCTGGAAAGCTAAGGGAGTTGCAGCTTTCTTATTTCCAAGTGTTACTGCAAAAATCCTGCAGCAACAAGTGCTGCTTTCATCAGTATGCAAAGGACACATTAAACAGTCACTGGCTAAAATCCTGAAACAGTCCTGAACCAAGGGATGAAATCAGGAAGCCCATCTTTAGCAGGTGGAAATCCCAAAGACTGGGCTTGAGAGCTGTTCTTTCCCTCCATTCTTCCCTCCCCAGTCCAGAGAACCTTTAGATCTTCATACAGAACTGAATGCCTTAGAAGAAACAGAAATTTTTTGTCCCCCACCCCTTGTACAGAGCGATAACTCTGCAAGTCAGAAACCTGTGATTGAATTCTCTTAGGCAGAGGACGGGTCTGAGGCCAAGCTGTGACTTGTGACATCTGTGTGCAGGAGGCTTTTCCTGATAATTACGAGAAACAAGGGAGGAAAAAGGACGCCAGCCTTATTCCAAGGTTATTGCATACATAGCCTGTGTTGTTGCATGGACTTTACAATAAAGCATGGCATAGATTAAGAATTTCACACCAGGGGATATTGGAGTGATGCCTTCTTGAAGGCAAAGTAGAGAAAAAAATCTTTGCTGGTACTGTAAAAGAGAAATTCAGCAACATCCTTCTTACCCAAACTAAGGCGTGACTGAAATTGTTACAGGGAACATCTTCAGTCCTCGAGGTGCACGAATGCACATCATGACCTCTTCTTAGGCAGAACACCTTCTCCTGGCTCTGAAAGTCATCAGAAGAATGTTCCTTCACAGTCAACACCATAGTACTACTGCTGATTTATAGCTTACGGAAGGTGTTTTCAAATACCTTGTCTGTTGCTTGGTGCAATGTGCTTCAGAGCTGCCTCAGAGCCACAATCTCGAGGCTGATCATGACCAGAAATGGGGCACCAGTCACCTTGAAACAAGCAATTACAATTATTTATTTATAAACACCAAAATAGAAAACATAAAGATTTGCAAAAGTGCAGGGAGTACCAAGTAAGTTAGAAATGTACTTATTCCACTTTTCTCATCCCCATCACCCCACCAAAATTTACTCTCTCTAGCCTGCTGATAAATCATCTGATCTAACTCAGTCACTCTGGTCCGAGGGCGCATTTCCTGCCACTACACTGCACGGGTAAGAAAAGGCCCTCTCTACAAAAGAGACAGCTTTTATAGCTACACCTTCGAATTGTGTTTGAGGGTTCTCCAAAACCCAGATCTCCCCTTTCCTTACTTGTTCCCTCCATGTACTCACAGTGTGGTTGCAATATTATCCAACAACTCTCTGACTGTCCCTTTAGAAAGCAAAGTAAAAATGCCTTCTGTGCTTGGGAAATTATTAGAAAAACAATAAATAAATAAACCACAAAGGAATGCAACTGTCATTTCTACCAGGTGAAGGGTTCTGCACAACTAACTAAAGCACCTCATATTCCAGGTGAACTAAAATTTCCCAGCCTGCCCTTCCATATTCGTCTTCACCAAACTTCCTCTCAATACGTGGGCAAACACCTCGTTTGCAACTGGGGAGAATTATTTAATCGGAGTACACACAGGAAGTTTTTAAAGAGTTCGCAATTACTGCTGACTAAAGAACTTCCCTTTTAATGCAAGCAAACAGACTCCATCTGAAAGCTAAAGGATAAAGACCTCCACTTTCTAACTCGCAGAGCATATTTGATTCATATAGTTTTATCAATTACGTACAATAATTAATTCTTAAGAATGCATCTTTTTCTCTCCAAGATGCTACTTGCTAATTTTGTCTGGGTTTATCTCCTCTAAATTATAAAGCTAGAGCTTCTCAGTACAGTATGGCTTTGCCTTAAAAAGCAAATTGCATTTAAATGAAATCCTAGATTTATAGAAAATATATGTTCGTCTTTTTGCTTGGGGATATTTTTCCTGGGTTTCAGGCTGGTTTTTGTATTATGTCATTATAGGAACTGCTCTATGAAAACAAAATGCTTATTGTTATGTTTATAATTTGCCTCACTGCATTTCCATTGAATATTAAGCTCCTCATTTTTCAAATCTTTTCATTTCCAAGTACATAAATAGGCAGTTTCCCTAGCTAATTTGAGCCCTTTTTCTTCCTCACAGGCTGTCTACAGTCTCTTAAATGCTCCAAATAATTCCATGATGTCATATATGTAAATATTATATTGGAGCTTTTCCTTGCACGTAATGATGTATTTGTCACATGGCCCCAGAAGCAGCAGTCATTGTTCGTGTCATTTTTGACTCAATAGCAGTAGCAAGGGAAAAAAAAATAAGAAGGAATAGAAACAATGGAGACATTTATCATTGGTGTTTACAGTAAAATTTGTATATGTCTTCACTGCAAAAGATTCGTGATGTGACACTGTCACTAGGATATTAAAATCTGCATTTGGAAATAAAAATTTTCAGCCAGCATGAAAAAAATCATCTTCAGCACAAATAACTTACAGAGAGGCAGAAACGGCAAAATCTGCAGAGAGCTGATAGCATTGTTGAGAAGTCAAAGTTTTACACCTCCTAACTGCTCTTTATTAGAAAATGATTTACTCAATATAAAATAGCTTTTCAAAATGATGATGGGATTAATCAACTTGTTAGCAGAGAAAGTATTGAAATAACTTCACGGTTGGCATAGCTAGTTGTCAGATCAGCTCTCCCTTTCATAGGCACTTGTTGTAACAGGCAGGGGGCTAACCCTCTCAGACACGGAGCTAATCAGTCCTTGAAAGTCACTTCATCCAGTGGAGTGGAATAATGTACTCTAGCGTCATTTGTCCACCTCTACCATTTGAAGTGACAGTATTTAGATTGTCCATTTTTGCCTCATCAGCTTCCATTTCAAAGAATTACAATTTTTTCCTACAGTATCTTTTATCAAAACGTCAGGGTAAATGTATTGTCTCATACTACCCACTTTATAGACAGCACTGTTAAGATTGGCCCATGAGTATATAGTAAGATAAAGAAAAAGCAGCTGTATATTTGGAAAGACTATTCTTTAAGCTTGATTATGTTCTCACAAAAAAAAAAAAAAAAAAAGAGAATTCTGGACAAGAAATAAGATCGCTATTAATGACAAAGAACAGTATTTCCAGCAGAGTTAACATAAAGAACCTGCTGAACTGCAGGGTCCATTTACAACTGCTGTACAGATGACAGTAGCTTTCCTGGCGCATGTGCCTGCTCACCCTACACAAATAGATGTTCTTTGTCTCCTTTTGCAATTTGTTGCTGCCTTTGCACCAGGACTAGCCCCTTTCCCTGCCTCCAAGAATTGGTTCTTTTCCCAAGTCTGGGCTGAGCCTAATTGAGCATGAATAGATTCCCTGGCCCCAAATGAGACTGCTGAGCTTGGAAAAGACAAAAGCTAACCGACAAGGATAACATAATAAACTTTTCTTCACTGCTGGCTTTTCCGCACTGTCACTCAGCAATATCAGCAAATAAAGTTATCAGAAGGAATGGTGTTTTATAGAAGAGGTACCTATTTCTCCAAGCCTCTGGATATTCCTCCTTAGGAAATTCCCCAGGATTCTCTTTGTGAGGTAACATATAAATCTTACTAGTGCGCTGGGGCTTTGGTACTAGATGTTATCAAATCCTTTAGGGTAGCTTCACAATTTAAGCACCACTCAGTCAGAAGTATGGGTTTTCTTCTAATAGTCTTTCAGACTGTTTACTAATGTATTGGATCTAGTGAACCATGTAATAATAAGAACAAGTGGAAATTGCCTCTAGCAAATTGTTCTTCTAGCTGAACTTTCCTGAACGTTACATTAGTCAATTAACCATGATTTAAATTAATCAGAAAATCTATGAAATGAATAAAAGTAGGACTAGACTAAGCAATGTTGACAATTCGACTGTGTTGTACACATAATTCACCTATTCACTAAAATCCCCTTATTGTGTTAACTCCACTCTTCTGATTACAGTTATTTCATTTACGTGGCAAATGTGTTTTACTTTTGTTCTAACGGCAACTGTTATTTCAAGTGAATATTACCACCTACCTGGAGGAGGCCGGTATCGACAAGGGAATGGATATCTTTTGAAATATTTTTCACCCAAATGCATTAATAAAACAAGCACCCAGATGTATTCCTCTTTTTAGTGTCACAGCAGTGTGCAAGTGGCTACTTTTAAACATTGCCTCCTAGCCATAGGGGCATCCTTTGTGCTTATGCAACTACAATGTGTCTGCTAGATGGCCACCATAAGGCTTCCAGCGTCTCTAGAGGTTTCTCTGTCTCTTCTAGTGTCTTCTGGTAACTACAAAAGAACATGAAAATCAATTTTATTTTTCATAAATGATTGTCATTTAAATAGCAATAGCACAAAAAATGGTGCATGGGTTTAAGTGAGACCATCACCTTCCTTGAGCTGGGAAGACTGTTCATCTAGCTGCCATGCAGAGAGGAATACTTATGTTAGCAGGAAGTTGTCAAGGGGATGGCTGTCTGCACTGCTTGGGCTGCAAGGTAAAAAACTTCTTGCTCAATTAACTTTATCTTTTGTCAGTGTCACTGCATTTGTTTGTAATCGTGGCATAAAATATACTCATTTCCTGACTAAATAGTTGAAGCAGAAAGCAAGCTAATATAAAAGCCACAGCAATTTATTATGTATGTTTTTGTCTTTTGATAAAAGAAGGATTTCCTTATCTCAAAATGTTGGTCTTATATTTAAAAACAGGGAGCTTTACTTTAATAAATTTTATTTAAAAAATTGCCCCACTAATATTTCCCACAAAATCAAAAATTTCCACAGATCTTTTATAACTGAAACTAATTTATTTAGTTTTATGTCACTTAATTAATTTAGTTCATGACATTTATCACAGAGTACATAACATATTTGATAGCAGCTACATCACAAGGTCTGATAGAGCTCCCTGCAGGGCTTGGTCTTCTGCTCTCCCAGCCAGGTAAGTATAAGGAAAAGTCATTACATTGCAGTGAAGAGCACACAGGGAGGAGGGAGATAAAACTAACCATTACAAGTCCATTTGTTGCTTCCCTCCAGGAATGGTTTCTGCTACTATTGGTTTGAACAGAGAAATGAATTATATTTCTTCCTGACTTTCTTCGTCTAGTTACAAATTCTGTTACTTGAAAGGCCAACTCAAGCCTTTTGTACTATAGTGAGAGTAATAATGAATAATGGTACTGATGTGTAGTAAATTAGGCTGTTGCTGATAAACAGTGTTTTTACTCAGATGCTTACTTTCTTGAATTTCAAAATACATCAGAGAAAATCTATGTGGAACAGGAGGTGAAATTAACTTAAGCAAAAGAGTATACTGCAGTGCTTAGCAGAAGTTACTGGGTATTAATTAGCTAAATTAAACATACTTTAATAAATCGGAATTATGAAAATAGAGTAAATTAATGTGAATAATTATCTCAGAGCCTTCACACCACAAAGTGTGTGCTGAAAGATACGTGCTTAGTGCTGAAGTTGGGGAAATCTGGCTGTTAATATTTTTCTGCTGTCTAACATTATAGTGCAATTGGAGCAATGTTTCTGAAAGACCAGTTCAGTACATTAGCTCTCAAATATGAAAAAATAAAATTTCATCATTGAAATTATTCACTTAAAGCAGCACTTCAGCACAATATTGTCCAGGCTGACCTTGCAATTAAATCACATCTAATGTGCACTGATTTACATACCGTGTGTTTTTCCACCTGTAATTGAGGCTATCAAGCAGAACTCAGGGGCTGAGCTCCACCCTCTGTATCTAGTAGATTACACAGGTGCAAACTCAACAAAACTCATTGGAGCTGGCGAAGTTACACTTACAGGGGCTCATTACATGCCAAAGTAACACTTCTCATGCCTGGAAGGTGCAGTTCAGCATTCTTTTTTTCAGCAAAGACACTGCTATTTCTGGCAAAGCTCACAGCCACGGATTGGTAAAAATCATCCTGGGATAAACTAATCTGGAAAAAAGAAAGATACAGGGATGACACAATTCTCATTTTAGAAGTAGATTAGACTAAACTTGAATTAGAATTAAAATTTTAGATTAGATTACAATTAGATTTTTTCAATATTTTTTAATACTGCCATTTAAATTGCTCTTTAGAAGAGACAGTATTTCTCTGTCTGAATGAGTCACATAAAAATGGTGAGTCTTAAGTAACTAATGCTTTGGGAAATAATGTGTCAACTTGACTTGCTACTGAAAATACCAACAAATCAAAATCACCACTTTCATTCAAACAAAAATATCTTCAAAAATTTTACAATACTTTGAATATCATGTGCTGTCTCTGGTTATTAATGTCCTATGAGCTGAGAATGCTGATGATCTAATATGCTTCTGAAAACATAGAAAAGTCTAAATCAGTAATTTTCCTAGAGGCCCAGGAGAAAGAGTAATAAAAGTAAAGCCATCTTGAGATCCTAATCTGGGATAGTATTTTATACTGTTCTTGCAATATAAAGTAATTGTGGAACCAACTATTAGAAGATGCTGAATTAGAGCCTGGATGGCACCAAAAATCAATGTCACGAAGGATGGAAGAGGATATTTGCATGTGAAAGGATTGTGAACAGTATCTATAAAGAATTGTGAAATTACTACCATATTTATTATTATAATTTTGTATCATCACAGCCTCATTTTAGCATGACCTGTAAGAATAGATTAAATTAATGTCATTTTCTCTTCTTGTTAACATCTTTATCACAAGATCAAGCTGTCACAATTTTAGTGTCTAAAATAGTCCATGAATTATAGAGGGCAGGAGCTGGAATGTTTCCACATTCTGTGCCTTGGTTGGCTCACCTCTCCCTGTTCACGCTTCCTTTTTCACCACACAGGGTGACAATCAGCATAAAAGCTCTTTATATCCTTCTCTCTGGAAAAAAAAAAGAAGAAAACCTTCACTGTTTTAAACTTCAAGGTGAGTTAAAAATGTAGAAAAAGAGAGCGGAGGAAAAGCAGGTTTGAATATAGGCAAGGATCAGAAAAAATCAGACAAGAAAATTAAAGAATATACATACTTATTTGAATGAAGATACATATACAGGGTTTGAATACACACTGTCAAAATAATTACTTTTATCCCTGCAACAATGTAGTCCCCCTAAATCATCTGATGGTAAGAAAAAGATCTCCAAGAATGCACTGGCAATTTTCAATAACAAGTATTTTGGACCTTAAAAAGAGCAAGATGGTTACACGTAAATAATTCAGCCTTTGGAAATGTTGTCTTTTTATGTAACCAGACTGCAAGAAATAGAGGTTATGGTTGATAAATTTTATCATGTTTTTCCCTTCTACCTCCTCTTGTCATTTTTCAAAGAAAAGGACAGGAATAGAAAGACTAAAACACTACCAAGGAATTTCCCAAGTGAAATTTCGAGATATTTTCTTGAGTATTCAAAAAAAAAAAAGCAAAAATCTTTCATTTGAATACTTATTGAACAAATGTTTCAGCACTTGGAAACTAGTCAGTCCCTCCTTTCTCAAACATTTTGTTTTCTTGGTTTTAAGGTGCTATTCAATAACTGCAGATATTTCTGTGAGATGTTGCTGTGCCTGATTCCACGTTGCTATTTATAGTCCACCTGCACCTATAGAAATGAGGTGTGTTCCTTGGATGCAAGTTACATGAGGTGTCCTACCATTTTTTAAGAAAGTAGGAAGTGGTTGAAGGGAGTAAAATGACTGGATTTGTATATCAGGTAAAAGGTTTCCATAGCCTCCCCCTACTGAGGTATGAATAAATATTACATCCATTAAAAGATCTCTCAGATCACATTGTTCACTGGATATTTAAAAGAACCCCAACAATATTGAGAAACACAGACATGCTGGTTTTTGAAAAAAAGAAATTCACTTTTGTACTTATTAGTGGGGGAGGGGGGGAGATTTTTACTTTGGAGGGTTTTTTAATAACTTAAACTCATAACTTGCAATGGTATTCATAATATCAGGCACAAGCACTTTCCTTCAGCATGAAAGACCCATTTGTGATGCCTATAGGCTCCTGGTGTGAGGGTGCAATGTGACCTGTTCTCTCCATTCCCCAGTTACCCAAGGAGCAAATGAGACTTCCAGTCATGGAGGGAAACGTTGGGTTTTTTTTCAGGCTGAATGTTAGCTAACCAGTGTGAGGAACTGCATGTGTGGGTATTTCACCAAACACCTCGACTTCAAATCTGCTCTGCAAACCCCTGGGATTGTCTGTAATAGCTCTATGCCATATAATCTTGTAAACATACTGTCACACCACTGGACAGGGATCAGTACTGATGCTGTCATGTTACCATTATATTCTCACAGAACATTATATAAACATATAGAGGTATATACAAAGCATTTGGAACAATGATGGTTTCCCAATTAGAACTGGCCATTCTGAACATTCAGGCATAATACAGATAATGTGCTCTCTCTTCCCTCCAGGCAGCTTAGCTCTGTCATCTGGTGCTCCAGGACATACTGCTTTCGGCTCAGCAAAAGGGCTACCTGCTCAGCTGAGTCCCAGACAAACAAAGCAATGTAGTAGATTTTCTAGACAAAACCATATATCCAGCAATAATGATAATTCCAGCACTGCCTGGAAAAGGTGCAAAATGTAGATATGCTGCGGAAAATATTGCAAAAACCTAAAAAAAACCTCATACTGCAGAAGCAATTCATTTGACTCCACAAAATACTTGTGTGCAGACAAAATTTTGTTAAAAGCCTTGGCCAAACTGTAGTCAGGATGCCTCTGCAAATGAACACCTCTGCTGAAACACCTGGGGGGTACACAGAAGTGTCAGCATGAGCTATGCCATGCTATTTAAATCTGCTCAACACAAGGCTTTTGGAAGACCACATGTCTACTTACCCTGCTTGATAATCAGCAGTAGGGTGAAAGCAATGACAGAAACAAGCAGATAAATTGATCTAATTGCTAATGAACTGATTTGGGAGGGTTAGTGCCTTCTTCAGCTGAAAACAGGTTTTGGTCCTGGCAGTCCAGAGTCTTTGCCTGTCTAAATGTTCATCTGTACATTCTCTAACCTCTGTCTGCCAAACTATCTGGCTTAAAAAGAA
The DNA here is from genome assembly GCA_033556795.1 of Tapera naevia. NCBI lineage: Eukaryota > Metazoa > Chordata > Aves > Cuculiformes > Neomorphidae > Tapera > Tapera naevia. The sequence goes on along the minus strand of JAUMJJ010000023.1, from coordinate 13,189,132 downwards.
TGCTGCAACCTAATACCAAGACAGCAACTGAACAACAAAGCCGACAGGACTGGGGGTACAGTGCAGAATTAGTTTGGGGCAACCTGCTGCTCCAGCTCAGCAGCAAATAAAGCAGGCTGCAGCATTATTTACATGCATAATTCATGAGGGTGTTTCTTAGATAAAAGTAAAACCAAACCCTTGTGGAGTTCCAAAATAATCTCTACCTTCTCTTTGATATGCTGAATACATTGACAGCTCATTTGTATTGCATTTTTTTGGTCTAAGACTATCCAAGGGGTATAACTGCATACTAGTTTCTGGAAGGATTAGGAGAATAAGGCATAATTTGATGTAGGCCATGTTGCTGTCAAATGATGCCTTTTCAACATGGTACATTTATATACTACTAACACCAGTTTCCATTGTATGTAAAGGATGATTACTTATTTAATGAAGAGACTTTAGTGGAACAGAGTTTTGTCACAACATAATGGTCTCATGCTGTTAACCAAATGGGAAAGCATTTACTGTAAAATATATACACTCTAATTTATGAGATTAGTTTGTACAAAGGGAAGGTCCAGCAATGAGCTGTGGGCAAACATAAGAAAATATGTCATGAGAAAAAGAATATTTGCTTGTCCATAACAACAAAAATGGTAACACACACACAAAAGACTACTTTGATGTATCTTTATTCTCATAATACATGTACATGCCAATAACTGGTTATATCAGTGAAACTTACATGCATCTGCAGGGAAAAAAAACACTTAACAGTGATTGCTACAGAACTGCAGGATTCAAACATTCTACTTTTGGAGACTGGGTAAATAAAACAAAAGGCTATATTCTGTGAGTTTCTATGCTTCTGTTTATGTACCCTACACCACTGAGTACGTACTACATTCCACATTCAGCACATGTTCAGAGAGTGATCCTAACTCCTCTGTAAGTTCCCCTATTTCTACTACCAATATAACTTAATTTGAATATAGGAGCTTCCCAGTATTCCTGAATGTGGTGTTAATATCCATCTATAAAAATCTAAAGTGTTAATCAGGACTAGTAAGACAAAAGATCTCCCTAAGGAGAAACTGGCAGTTACATAATCAGAATACATTAAAATCTAGTAGACTGTATGTTTTTTTTTTGAATAGCAAAGTGAAGGACTGGATTTATATCCAGCAGACAAAGCTCCCTTAAAAAAAAGCCTATTAATGTTTCCTGTGAGGTCGGATCAAGGGTGATGAAATGAGAATTGACCAAATATGAGAGCAATTCCCTGTTAAATAAAAAGCCAGATATTCTTTTCTTCACAGAAAACAGAAAATGAACATAGAAACAAGAAGGGTTGATCACTGATGCCAAAAATGTACTTTCCATTCTCCAAGCTTTCTGAAGTCTCTTCTTTTATCCATTTTCCATTTTTCATCATATTGCCTCCCTTTTTTGTCAATGACCTTTCTTCAGTCCAACTCAGCTTCCATCTAATGACCTGAAGAGGCCTTCTTCACAGGCTGGAAAGCTTTAGATTTAAGAACCCCCTCCTTCATTAGAGTGAAAAGTGAACAGCCTCTATGTGCTGGGTGTTAATGAATGTGAAAAAAGATTTTTTTTTTGTATGTGTTTTACACATTATGTTCTTGACTCCTTGAGGTGCTACAATAAATTGCTGCGCTTCATTTACAAGGACTGATAACAGAAGCAAAATGAGGATCTGGCAGCAAATTACTTCTCAGTTCACCCTGGGTCAGGCTGCTGGGGCTAATGAGAAGAGGTGCTCTAATTTTAAACTCCTCCTCGACCAAGCTATTCTTGCATTAATGTTCACTGCTATAAATTGTAAAGTCAAATGAAGGAGCACTGTTGAAAATTAACCAGTATTTTTATCCTTTGAGTACCCAATAGAACATATTTTGGCTTCTAAGCCGAGTGGTTTTCAAAGACAGCCGCTCCTGCCTTACGGCGGCAGGATGCTCCTCGCATGCACACACTACTGTTTCTGCCTTTTCTTTACACAAGAGTGGGAAATGGTATGGGTTTCCAACAAGATTATAATTTAACCCAAAGAAGGAGGTGTTTAAAGCCAGGTTTTTTTGTGTCCCTTTAACAGGACACTGCACACAGACATTAAAAGTCATGCAGAATTACTCCACCCATTTAATGCTGTTGCATGTTTAATGAATTGTAATTGTGTATATGGAAAGACCCTGTAAATCACTGATCTATTTAAGTCTATGAGCACTTTGTTGCTATAAGCCCAAAGCAGGATTTGAGTGGTTAATGAGAAGTTAATGCCACACCTGCTTCTCTCATGAAATATCTTCCTAAGCCTATATTTTTCTAATTTGACAAAATCAAATACAATACATATTACAAAAAAACCCCAAACAAATAAAACTCAAAAAAACCCCAAAACAATAGCCCAAGGTTCATACAGGGGAGTTACGCTTCTTTGAAGAATATGGTTCCAGTTTCTCAGCACTGGGGTTTTTTTATTGATAACTTGGAACTGACTGCAACAATATTAATTTATTTAAAACATATATCAATGATATGGCATTCATTTGTTGTGTGATGTGTCTGTCCTGGTACATTCTTCTGTGAAATTGCTACATAACATACAAATTAACCACACTACCCTACTCTAATCATTGTAATCAGTTATGTTTTCATGTGTACATTACTAATATATAAGGTTGTTGTAGTTCTTGTGTGTGGTTTAATTGCTTGTTTTTGCATATCTTGTGTGATTGATGATGTTCTAGAAATCTTTTCCCCGAAAGGAGACTTTCTAAATTACTTTGTTTAGATGCTAATGATTGTATTTCATTAGTGGCCCTCTCATCCAGAATCATCTTTAAATGAATGAATATGCCATAATTAAAAATCTGAATTATGAATTACTTTGAAAGGAGACAACATTGTCCCGATTTCCCACTGCGACTCAGTGTTATTTCAATTATGTAAATATGTTTAATCATTCCCCTTTTGTTTTTCTAATTATTTAATATTAATGTTGCTTTACCCCTTTATTGCTACAAGAAGGGATATGGCATCTTAAATGAGAGTACTTAGACAAGTGATACACAGATGACTAGATTCAAGCAGACATTTACCAGAATGCATAACCCATTTCAAAAACAAACATGCTATTAACATTCATACTAATATAGCAACACTAGCAGTAATTGCACTTCATGCATGTTTTGTCTTTATAAACCTAATGTATTCACAATGTACAATCTCCAATCAATTTTCTTATCAAACTTGAAATCTATTCGTAGAACTTTAAATTCTCTTGAAGTGCAAATTTTAAGTAATGAGCTTTCTCTGCCCACAGGCTGCACTTTCTCAATAGTTTAAAATTAGATAATACATCTGGACACCGTATCACATTTTCTCTGCCATTACACCCAGTCCCACTTTATGGGACCAGCAAACAAATTCTTCCCTGTGAGTCTAAGGAACACGAAAAAAAATTAACGATCCCTAAAATTCATGCAGAATATAGCACTTTTACTGAAATTCACGAAATCAAAGGACTATGAAATTAATATCTGTAAAAGTATCAACAACGTAAATCCATATAAGGAGTTATATATGTTACATGACTGATAATGGGGATTAATTGTAAAATATTTATACATCATAGAAATTCCTTGTGAGTGTCTAAAATGTAATAATTCAGCAATTGCATTGAAACATCCTGAAGCAGAATTTACAGAATTACAGTATCTCACTCCTGAGTGACGGTAGCAATGCAAGTTGAAAACATTATTTAAAATAATCTTTGTACATAATATGAAACCCAGTCATGAAGGAAAGAAAGAAAGAAAGAAAGAAAGAAAGAAAGAAAGAAAGAAAGAAAGAAAGAAAGAAAGAAAGAAAGAAAGAAAGAAAGAAAGAAAGAAAGAAAGAAAGAAAGAAAGAAAGAAAGAAAGAAAGAAAGAAAGAAAGAAAGAAAGAAAGAAAGAAAGAAAGAAAGAAAGAAAGAAAGGAATGTGAGTTTTATTTCCATATGCTTTAAAGACCACTGCAGCCCAGTGAAAAAGTGGGAAACTGTTACTGGAAGCTAACGATTCAGTTTCAGTTCTCATTAGCAACAGCCATAAAATCAGTTTATTATTAAAAATTTATCCTTTTAATGATGGGTTTTACATTTTGCCAACCAGCAGTGTCAAAAAGATAATGAACTTTGCACAAGTATTATCAGTAATAACATCCTGCAGCTTCCTGTTTGAGTTTATTTCCCTCTACTTTGCAGTTTTTGCAAAGACAAATTTTCCAATAAAGGTTGCCGCTCTTTCATCCTCTGAATTGCATTTGGATTATTAAATACAAAGGGAAAAAAAAATCCTGCTAATAGTACTTTCTTGTTCGGATTTTTTTTTAAGATAAAAATATCATAGGCAAAAGGAGGTGGGTCATTTTCTTCCATGGACTTCTCTGTGCAGCCATAATAGTGGATTTTATTCAGCATATGCCATCAGAATGAAGGTCGCACCTGCAAGCAGATTTGTGCATTTTTTCAAACACACTTAGGCTTCTGGTCAGTTCAGCAAGTTCTGTTAAATGTGTATTTTTGTGTATTTTTGTGGCAGTAACTTCTTTCACAGTCCTCTCTTGTTGCACTGACATTTTCCATCAAAAAAATGACATGAGGTATTAGCCACAATTCCCATTCCGTTTCAGTTAGGGGTGGAGTGTGTGACAATTTCTATGACTAATTTAGAACAACTAATGGAAATAACTCCTTAGTTATTCTGCATATCCATTCCAGTGAACAACCATTTCTATGGAGATCACATTTTTAGAGAGAAGGTTCTTTCCAAAACAACTTATAAAAAAAGTAGGAAGAGAGAAGTTAGAAACAGACACCAAATCTTTTATGGACTGGTATGTTAAAAATGAGGAAAGCAAACAGCAAGGGAGCTTAGCCTGGCAGCCACCATTTTATATGTTAAATTTTTCACAAGACAGTTTAATTAAAAAAATTAGGAATGGTAATTGTTACATATAAATGTAAAGTGTCTCTCTTGGCTCAGCACAACGGATAAAAACCCCCAACCAAATCCCGAACTATAATGCCGCTCTCTGTTCTCAGGATTCTTAAGTATGCAAATAGTTTTTCCACTTAAGATCTCACAGACACAGATTTGGTCAAAGCAAATTACCCAAACAGTCTGCATTCATCAGAGAGGAAAAGAGATGACAAGGCAGATAAAACCCAATGAATGTAGACATTTTGAACAAAAGCCTACCATTTTACAGAAGAGATTATCTAGTACTTTAATTCTCTAGTTAGATAGGTAGCAGAAACTTATTTTCATATTATAAGACAATGTGAGGTGAAATGCCAGATAAAACTTGGATTCAGTAAAGTGAATGACAAGATTTTCATTAACATGAACAGAGTCATTTTGTTTCATGGGGTTTATGCCATGTGTCATTTTTTTCAGTGTTTTTTTTTCAAAAATACTCACCTATTTAACAGAATTCTTCACCATTCAGTATTATTTGTACAGCCTGTGTTCAGCCTGGTCACATGAAATTAATCATCTCAAAAAAAACATCAGCTGGAGTATCAGTTGTAGTTAATTTTTCTTCTATTCATTTTGTGAATAAAACGTTTCCTCTTTTATATGGGCATAATGCATGGAATTGTAGAATATTATGCTGAGATGTTAAATACGACTGATCCTCTAATAAAATATGAAGGTACCTAAAATCTTCCTTTTGGAGTGTATTGTAACCTTGTCGCATAAGACATCCCCAAAAACTCCATCTCTGACTCTATTACAACCTTTTCCTGACCAAATCTCTCATTACTCAACATTTAGGATGGAGCTTATGACAGAATCCATACCCTAATACAAAGCTCAGACAAGCTTCAGGTGCCAAAATCCAGAACTGAAATTAAAAATTATCCCTGCTCAGCAGCTGATACTGAGAGCACATTGTTGTTTTGGGGGCTCCCTGCATAGCTAGAAACTCTGTGAAATGTCACCGTTCCTTTGTACACCTTGAACACCTCTACCCTGCACAATGAGGTATCAAGCACCCACTGCTGCCCATCTGAGTCCAAGGAATAGGAATGACATGCCATGATTCTCTGGTTCAGATGGTACAAACCCCTACCTGCCATTCAGTGGCGGTGGCCATTTTTAGTGGCTCCATGAGTGTTACCCTAAAATGAGAACGATGGCACAGTTGTCAGTTATCTGCATGAGTCTAAGCAAACTTTCTAATGGGTCTTGGGTAAGGATGAATATTCATATTATGAGTAATAATACAAATAATTAATAAAATTATTAATAAAACTGGTTGTTAAAAAAGTAAGGGGGATTAAACAGTAAAACCATGAAGTAACAAGATTAACACAATATATAGAAGCTGAAAAAGCAGGCAGGCAAATCAATTGCAATTAGTGTTCTGGCTATGCTTCAGCCTTTTGAGTTTATGTAGAGACTTTCACTTTAAACCCATTTTCCTCCCTGCAGCAGATACAATGAATCAACATCATCATCTTCATAAATACCTGTGATAAATTGAAAGATCCATGTCCTGTTGCCTTTTGTATTTTCCTTTTTTTAACACATACTGAACCAGACATACCATACTTCTCACATAAATTAGAAAATATGACTTCTTCATTATTCCTATGACCTCTCTCCCTAGTGATCTACTTTGTTCTGGAAGTACCATGTTCAAAACAGGACTTAACTGATGTAACCACATCTTACGTCCACAACCTGACGCTCCCATTAACACCTTTCTGAATGAAATCTGCCTTCTTTTCTGCAAGGATTCCTCAAAATAATTTCCAGTTCTACCGTTGCTTACAGCCTTCCTCAAATGATCACCTCTTAGATCTCCTCAGATGCAATGAATAAAGCTAGCCTGAGTTACTTGTAAATGGATTGTTCTAATGAAAAGTATTAGGTTGACAATTAGGAAAAAAATGGGATATTTGTAATTTCTAGTTCATTTTAGAGCAAACAAATCACTCGGAACCATAAGGAGTGACTGGCAGTGTCATTAGTAAAATGTACCACAACTAGCAAAGCCCACTTTACAATAAACAGGCTAAAAAACGAACTTCATAATGAAGTTCTTTTCACCTTAATCTGAAATGGGAATTTAACATTAACAGGCATGCAAGAGTTTTTAATACAATCAGTTTTTAATTGCTTACAGCTTTTTCATCATCATCTGAGAATATTAAAGCCATCAAATCAACACAAAATCTTTAACCTGAATAACACAAAAGATCAAATTTAACTCCACCTGCCTCCCCAGAGCAAGTGCTTACACTGTGACAGTGAAATCATACTGGATATGTCCTTGCAATATCTGGAAACACAGTACTTAAAGACGCAGCATCAGATACAGCTTCAGCTCTATTCTAAAGAAAGGAGCTGGACGAAACACTTCTTTAACTAAAGCCTTAGTCAGGGAAAATTAAAGGGACACAGGCCATGGAAAAAGGCAGGTGCCAAGATAAAGAAGGAGTCCTCTGGCCCAGACCTGGGGTGGTTCCTCTCTGCTCAGAGATCTGGTCATAGCAATGTCCATCTAGGCACTGGGGAGAGGGGAAAATGAGACCTCACCTATGCTGACTAATGTCCTGGCAGCCTAGTGAAGAAGGCAGAGGTCAAATGCCATGTAGGCACAGCTTTGCTGAGTTTAGAAGGATGAATGTCAGAAAGAATAATTATTATACATCTAAAATCATTAGATTTGCCATTTCATACCATAAGAAATGCCTGCTAATGCGCCTGCCACTTCAGGATCTCCAAAATGAACTCTGGTTTCTCAGTTCAATGGCTGAACTGAAAAATGTGGAGGAAACAGTTCCATCTTGATTTTCAAAAGCTTGCCCTTTCTGGTCGATTTTTAAAAAAACACTTCCAGATTCAGCATTTTGACCCTAAAAAAATTTTCAAACTTAGACATCAAGATTTTTTTTTTTACTTTGGGAAACATTGGAACTTCTTTTTGTCCAAACTCATTGCTAAATTGGACCTATTTTTATACAAAGTTTCTATTCCTATGCCTAATGTTCTATTTTTAGCAAATGTGATGTTCGCTGAAAAAGTTCTGCCTGGCTGCAATGTCCAGAAGAAGAGACGTATTTGAGATAGATTTGGGCAGATGGGATTTTGTGGGAATAGGGATTGCTTAAAATTCTTCTGGATCTGAAGAACAAGTCTCAATACACATGCTAGATATTCTTCGACAATGAGCAAAGAAGTTAGAAAATAACATGTACAAAGATATAACATGATTATTTTCAAAAAAAGTAATTTTATTTTAATCACTTGAACCAGTAAATGCCTTTTAATTAATTTCTAGAAATGTGCCAATTTTGAAATCCAAAATCCATTTCAAAATGGTAGGTCACCTTCTTTCTTGGAAAATACTGGAGCAGGCCAGCTTCTTCCCCTCATTTTTTAGGGGAGGGCCAAAATCTTCACTAAACTCAATTTGATTTACTTATTTTTTTTAACATTGCTGCTCTTCCTCCTCCACAAAACATCTTTAACAATTTTAACGATCTAGGAAAGTTTCCTATAAAATGACAGCTATGTACTGGAGAGGGGAAAAGAATGATTCCCAGAACTTTGATTCTCCATATGCCACTGTAGTGTTATCTTAGTTTAAATGAACAGTAGCCTCTCCTAAACAGACAATCTGGCCAGAAGTCAAAAGTCCAGCACAGACAATTTTGCACAGTAGCAATTTACAACGAACTGATACTGGTAAGAACTGGCCACTTCCTTGCTTTCCTCACTGTTTACCAGTCAGGTTTCCAGCTTCTGCTTTCTCAGATACCACAAATCTTGCACTTATTTCAGTTAAGTGGACAAGTTTCCCACAAAAGACAAAGGAGAACCCAGTGTTCCTCAGTGATTAGGTCACTGCCCTAATGAGATGTGAGCTTAACATTACCATCCTCAACCTCAGGGTATACTAAACGATACTCCGAACTATCGGTAGGTTTTAAGACAAGTCAGTTATTAATCGATTTCTAGGTATTTCCATCAGGACTTGAAACTCTGTTGTTAATAGGTACTATAGGCAACTGTCTCTGCCATCCTGAACAAGAGTTAGTGTCTATGTCTGAAGAAGAAGAAAAGCCCTCGACTTCCCCGATAATCAGTTTCTCTTAATGCTGGCTAACACTAATGGATTCCCTTTCCAACCTTCCACATCAGCTTTAAACTTCTAGATCTTTCTTTCCAACATGGTTAAAAGAGAAGTATAGTGACACAATACACCTGAGGAAAAGAGAAGGTAGGAGAGATACGAATAATGGCACTGTTCTGCTACTGTTGTTGTTGATACTCCTTTGCTACAACTCTTTTTATATACAGAGCAGGTACATATTCTGCTTCCCTGAGCACAATAAAAACAGACAGAAATCGATCACATGAGCACACTTCCAAGCTTACCTTTTCAAACAACAATCTGCTGAGAAGAAGCTTTGTCTTGGTTTCACCAAACAATGGCAATACCCCCTCCAAAAAAAAATCACCACCTTGGTCTCTCAAAGATACCTTTGCTGCAAAATTTTTGGTTTCTGCTTTGAGCACAGACATATCTTATTTCATTGTTTGTTTTCATAAAGAAGATTAGCTGAATTTTCTGTTCAGTTAAAATTAAGAGAACCAACACGCTAAATAGCTTGACTCTGATTGCCAAATGTTCTTTTTTTTCTATCAATGCATATACCAAAGTGCATAAGTCTAAAAAAATGGTATTTTTCAAGATACGCAATTTAGAAAATTTACCTTTTCTTGTAGGAAATTATAACAAGAAAAGACAGCTGGGCAAGGAAAGACATACAAATGAAGCAGCACATTAGCAGATTATCTTTCAGAAAGCTTGAGCAAGAGAGTCATAGAACCATAGGATTGTTTAAATTGAAAAAGACCTGGAAGCTCCTCAAGTTCAACCATAAACCTAACACTGCCAAGGAATTAAATGGTCAATCCAGCTGGTTGCCCAGCTGAAGGGTTTTGTAAGTCAGGTATTTCAGTGCAGGAAAGGTGGGAAGATGCCCTGGCAGAGTGAAAATAGTAACAGGAAAGATGTAGCCCTAGGAACACCTAGCACCCCTCTGCGGTATGACAGCCAGTCTTCAAGCCAGCAGAGATGCCGAAGCAGTGCAATAAAAGGAGCTTGTTTAATAAACAATCTAAAACTATGTATTCTTGTCTTTTCTATTTGTTCCCATGGTTGCATATCCCATACTACTTACCCCTTATCTGAACAGAATGAACTAAAATGACTTTTTTTAACCTAAATGTTGTGATAAAGCATGACTACGTAGGAGCACTGAATACCTCATTTGGTTCAACTCATACATTTCCAAGAACGTATGCAACACTCCTGCAAGGACTGAATCCTAGGTTTGCAGAGAAAAAAGTATAATTTGCCAAGTTTGCCAAAGGCCTGCTGGCAAGAATGGGAAAAAATAGGGAGGGGCAATATTTTAATGAATACCACGTTTCCAGATTCTTTGAGAAACTCTGCCTTGGATTGCAGCAGTATGGAGCTTCCTCTCAACAGGTTCTCACCTGAAAAAAAGGAGAAGGAACAGGAAAAATACCTCCTTTCTGAGTGTCACTTCCACACAGTGGTTAAAACTACAGCCAGTGTGCAGGGATTTCTGTTCTGGAAACTGGTCTGGTCTAGAGAGAAGGAAAAATGTAGGGTAGGTGCAAAGGCTGGGTCTGCTGAGGGAGGTACTGTCCTACTATCCTTCTGAGAAATAAGGACCAGTGAACCAATTCTAAAGAAAATTTCCAGAAAATTCCGCAAACCAACATATGCAATAGGAAATGCAAACATCATATACTAGCTATCACAGAGCAAACAGTAGATATGATCTCGTGAGCAGTAGTGCTAAGATTAACACCTCTATCAGAAGAGTGCAGCTTGAAGGCCACAGCAATCCCACTGTAACCAGTGTTTTTAAAAGGAGTCCTCATTCAGCCTTGGCCACTCATCTTGTCCCAAACTATTGGGAACTATCTAGAGACCACACATAGATTTGCTACAGGGAGGGGACAAGGAGCCTTGCAGCTCCCCGTGCATGTTCTCGTGTGATGCTGCTCCAGTGGCTGGATATCTAGGCTGTTTTCAGGTTCAAACTTGTTGCAATTATTAAACCTGTTACTTTTCTGCCTGAGATAATATTTCTTCTGTGTTGTGTTGGCAATAACAGAACGTGTCTTGGGAGTCTTTTTTTCTTTCAGCTGCTACAGAGACACGTCATATACATGAATAATTTTCAAGTTTGACCACCAGCCTGAGATCTGGTACTTTTGTGCACTCTTTTCACCAGTGTCAGCAATAGTATGGGCTAACTTTTGAGATAACATCGTGCTCAGCTTGTTATAATGAAGTTTATGCTATATAGACTCAGTGGGTTAAACTTTACCAAAAGAAATTAAATAAATCTGTGCATTTCTGCATCTGAAAGATATTATTTGGGGTATCTATACTCTAGGTTATTTAAAGAGCTTTCATAAGGACAGCGACTGTCAGGAGAGGCATCCTAGTTATGGTCTAATGTGCAATGTCCTTCAATCAAAGAGAGCCTTTTTAAATGGTTGCAAAAAGTTCATTTGTTGCAAGATAAAATATTACATTCTAGTCAAGAGAGTGAAAGATTCAAACGATAAAAAACTAAACATTGTTTCTCCCTTATGAAGATGCATAATACTACTGTGATAAGAGTACATGGGAAAACTCCCACAAAACATTTGGATAAAACATTTGCATGAAATGCCGGAAATGTTATGTAAATACTGATGATGATTAAATGCCTAATTAATTATTATTATTATTTGTATTACATACATATTTGAACTCTCTAATTAAGAACACAGTTCTACTAAGTTCAGTGCTGTATAAACATGTCAGGGGAGAAGCTCTGTTTCCCTTGTGAATTTGCAATCCAAAAAGCAAATGTAAAGCAGAAAGGGAAAGAAATTCATTAAGTGACTTACTTACCCAAGGGCACATAGTAAGTCACTGACAGAACAGCAATAAAAAAAAACCACACAAAAAAATCCTTTCAGTCTTAGCTCTCTCAGATCACACTGTCTCTATTCAAATCATGAAACATGTAAGCCTGTATGGTTCTCTTTACCCACAAACACTCCTCCCTTATCCTTCTCCTTTTGCATGTCCCTGTCACTATTTACTTCATAAGTCAACTAAACCATCTGAATATAATCAGACATTCTGAAAAGCATAAATATTCTTTCCTTATATCACAACATAAGCTGGAAGTTTAGCACTTCCCATGCTACATGTCCTTTATCTGGAATAATACAGTGCTTACACACACAAACCAAAATCAAACAAAACCCAAGAGGTCAAGTCATGGACCCAAGAAATCACAGAAAAACATCAAGGGATGAAATGGCCAAAGATAACTGAAGCAGAAGAGAGTACCCTTGCACTGACGTTTGGAGGAAGACACAAAGGTGCTCTCACAAAAGGAGGTTCCCAGATCCAAGGAGGCACTTAACCTGCCACAAAGTTGTGCTAATGTTCAGAGCAAAGAGTAAGACCGGTCAGCCTCCAAAATAGGCTGGGCAAAAAACAGTAAGGAGAAAGAGGCACCTCACAACTTTGGTAATGGTGTAGTACACTAATATAAGCTGAATTCTCCAAATTTCTCTATGGTTTTATGTCATTTTTAACTGTGCTACCAGAAAGCTGCTCTCAAGTTGTGGAACCTTGCACTGGGTCAATGGTACCTGTTGGTCCCAGCTGCCACATCCTGCTGGCCCAGGAGGACTTGCTGGTCCTACAGCTCCCAGTTAATTGACACATAGCAGCAGAAGGGTGCAGCCAGAGCAAACCACACAACAACCATTTGGCAGCATTGCCATACATTTCTTTGTTTTCTAATGGAAGAGGATAGACATGTTTTCTAACGGAAGAGGACAGACAGTTTATCTGCAAGGAACACAGAAATCCGTGATAGAACCTAGGAGGGGGGAAGATCCACTGGAATATAGGGATGAAAAAAGGCAGCTTCAGTAACCATACTTTCCCTGGGCCATTTTCCCCATTTCAGTGGAATATTAAAGAAAATTAAATTAAATACTTCTGGCCAAATACAGAAAATTCAGATTTGGAAAAGTTGTCACTGTGACTTGTGTTGGCCTTCACCACTGGGGATGAGGCTTCCTGGGCTCAGTACAAAGTGGTTTCCCTTCTGGCTGAAACATCCAACACTCCTGGTCTTGATAATATGGGCCTTACAAAAGCCAGCCAGATCAGGGAGTCCAGTTCAGAGAGGAAAGTAGACAAACAAGCTATGGTCCTCAGGTGGGAATTCCTGGATGCACAATTTTGGTGGATAGCTAAAGGTTTTGTGCAATCCAAACTACAATTCATTAGTTATTTTGAAGTTTTGTTCAAATCCCAGCCTCAACAACTTCAGTCACCAAAAAGGCACCATTTCAGATCCCTGATATGGGTTTTGACATATTCAGGTTTTCCAAGAAAACGCATTTCTAAGGAAGTATATATTATGAAAAGGGGGGAAAAATATTTCTATCACTGTCTTATCAGAAATTGAAGAATAGTCTCAGGGAAAAATTTTCAACCAGTCTTCTAAAGAACATTTATTTCTACTCACTCAGTTATTCACAGTGGTTTATATTTGCACCTGATTGCAGAATTCATGGACCAGCCTCTGCAACTGTATTTAGAGATACTTTAAATATAAAAAAGAACACCCCAAGAAGCAGCACCTCTTTCTTCCATTCCCTCCCTGCCTGCTGAAACACACCTAGCTCACCTCAGAAATCTTTTCACAGAAAGATCACATAATAACTCGCAATCAATCCCAATGCCAGTTTTATTGCACAGTTCCAGCTAAGCTGTACTCAGGACCAGATCAAGGGATAAGAAAAAGGTAATTTTCTGTCACCCTTGTTATCCATCCACATTCTCACACAGTAAAAAGCAAAGAGCTAATTCAGTCATCAGAACAATTTAAAGAAGTTTTTCTGAATTACTTAACTGCAATAAGCCTCAAAAGGCTGTCCCATCAACGGCAGACAGCCAATGGGAAGCAGTGATCTAAACTCACCTCTCCCCACCACAGTATTCAATGCAGAATGAAGCAGGAAGAACAAGACCTGTGCAAGGTATCCACAACTGAGACCAGAAATGTTATAGAATATGGTAGAAAGGGTCAGAGGTGTGCTTGAAACATCAGAGAATGGATCAAACTCCTGTTTCTCTCTGCAACGGGCTGTCTGTTACAACTTCTGAACCTCAGGTCACTACAACAGTATCATGAGGATAAACAGCAGGATTTAGCTGTTTCTGCAGGGAAACAGGTATCTGCAGGTTCAGCTACTATTGAAATTATCTGTGCAACTAGAGGTGCCCCCAAGCCCTCTCATAATTTTACAGTGTTTCCATGATTCCTGGTCTGTGTTGTGATCTCTGAGTTTCCCTCTTGCTGTGCCTGGCAACAGCACATTCTCCTGCTTATTTGTGACCACAGCTAACATAAGATCCCAGAAGGCATGAAGGGACAACACCAGAAAGACAAAGCAGCCACTAGCACTTGCAAAAGAGCTCTGAAGTGTCCATCAGCACTGCATATCACAGTGCACCACAAACCTGTCAAAACTCATCAAATTGGAGATAGGGATGATTTTGTCTGCACAGCCAGAAGAAGAGCTCAAAGATTAAGAAAGCCATAATTCAAACATCTTGCAAACTTTCTGGTGGACCCACAGAATTTATTGCCTATTAACGACACCAGAAGCAGGGCAGTTCTCCACTGAATCTATAGTGGTCTATTCCAGTCCTGAGATAAAAATGAATTAGCTGTGGTCAATGGAACAATTTGAGTAGGAGTGGCTAAGCAGTCAGCAACCAAGGTACAGATGCCTCCCTGAGCAGCTTCATCCAATACATACCCAACTCTGCAAAGTTAAATACATTTGGATCTTTTCTTTTAAAGGGCGAGTACTGACTCAGAAGCACCAACTGACTAATGAGGAACTGAATTAACAGAGCTGTTGAGAGTTCAGTTCCCCCACAGTACCTGGATTATATTGACTGTGAAAAGAGAGGGCACATACACTATTCATAAAGGTGTGCATTAGACTCAATTAGCCTTCCCACCCAATTTCTGTCCCCTCAAACACCACCAGCACCCTGGAAATATCGTACCTATAACAGGTGGAATTACTTCTAATATATGCATTATTTAAAGCATTTAAATGCCTAGAAAATGTAATCTAGTTCATCATCTAAATTTCAATGCTGCATCCTAACCAGACTTCAATTCAACAAAAAATACTCCACAGAAGATCCAAGTAGCAGAGACAGACACTTTAGGTATGGTTTTAGGCAATCAGTCTCCTTTAACACAACATGAGATTTTGCAAGCTTTATTTCACTTTCATTGTGCCTGAAGCTTTCGTTCTCCATCATAGTTGGATATTTTTTCCAAGCCTCTTCAGCTGCAGAAAGCTTTGGTTTTCTTTCCAGTTCAGGTTTCCGTCTACCACTTCTAATCCTCATTTTCATTCTTGCCAGTTAGTCATCTGATCTCTTTGATCCTTTGTAGTAAGCCTTGAACTCTGTTTTTATTCAGATTAGAATCCAGTGTCAAGAAGTAATGTTTTCTTTTCCCTGTGGTTTTGCAAGCTTGTTTAGGCTTGATTTTTTTCTCAAGTTTTCAGTCTCTTCACCTGCATTTCGTGTGCTTTGCACAGCATTTGTAACAACAGTTACCAGCCTCTGCTGGCACAATTGCAGCTGGTGAACACCTTCCATTTTATTCCTCTTTTGCAATTCCTAGGCATTCATTAGGCAGTAGAGAGGCAACTTGTATTAAGCACTGGGAGAGGAGCAAGCTACCTATCTGTAACAACCACTACTTAGACTCTCACAGCCTTGTAGGTATGTAAGATAACGGGGTCTTCCCAGGGCTTCTGTTCACTGTGGCAGGTAATGCACCCTGAGGGTCTCCACTGTAGTATGGGAAGTTCCTGAAAACCCTTCAAAACTTACGGCGGTGTGGGTGGGTGTCCAGGCTGGCTGCAGCATCTCAAAACACCACCACAGGGTAGATACCACCACAGAATGACTGACAAACACAGTTTGTCTGGCTCATGCAAAGGAGGATGGTGCTTGGTTTTAGCATAGATCATCTGGCTGAAGATGCTGGTGGACAGCAGAATTCGTTCCTTGGTGCATAATAATTGTTATGAATTCTCAGGAGCCACAATAGTCATCTGCAGTATCACTCCAGTAGTATCCAATAGAATTTTCCTCAAGGTTCCTTTCCACAAATAGATAGGAAGATTTTTCAATTGAAACCAGTTAGTTGAGTGGGGTTGATGAGGTATGGGCTTCTGAAGTGACACAACTGCCACAAACATCAGTGTTAACTGCTAATACCCTGTAGAGCACACTGTTGGACAAGATGTTAAGTCCTCTGTTAGGATGCACCGCTGTTCCTTAACTGGTTATCAATATGGACAGTGATGTTGGGAGTAGTGCCAAAGTTCCCTTTGCATCCATCTCCTGAGAGTGTATTCTGTAACTTCACACAAGGGGCAAGAAAGGATATCGTGTCTTTATCTTCAGAGCAGTATAACATTCTTACCCTTTAGCTTCCAAACAATACAGGATTCTCAGTCCTCTTTTTGAAGAATTCCACAAAGATTTTTGTAACTATGTTTATTTTCCATCACAGTCTCCCTCAAGGAGACTTCAATGCCATGAGCTTGGATATTGGTCTGGCATTACCAGCACAGCTGTTGTTAGAACTACATATAAAAAATACTGACATGACTAGTGTTAAGGATGTTAAGCTAAGAACACCTAAATTTTTGAATTCTCAGATAGAAGATAACCACACTGAACCCTTCTCCACAACCTGACTTTCTCCAAGCAGGACAGACCATGCCTATACATGATTCTTGAAGGTTCAGAATTTAGCAGAGACGTCACCATGGATGCAAAACACTGAATCCTATTGGACAGTGCTTCCAGATATAGCCTTTCAAAAAACATTTATTTCAAATACGGAAAGGAAATAAACCTCTTCATGCCTTTGTAAAAAATTTCATACATTTTAAAGATCTCAAAAAGGATGAGTTGAACAGTCATTGAGTTGCATCTCAAAAATGCTGAGAAGAGCCATGAAGTCTGTTTTTACAGCCTCACATGAAGGTATGAAAGTCTGGGACTATAAAGATGTTCTCAAAAGACTCTGCTATTCAGAAGTCTGCTTTCTCATACATTAAGCATACATGTGCCTCTGGATCCACACTGGTAAGTACTCAAAGAAGACAATACATTCCTTAAAACAAAAAATACGAGTCTAAACCAAATTCAGACCAGACAACCTGAAATCTGTGCCGTGAAGCCATGAATATTCTAATTTAAAACACTGTTGACAAATTTTAAGGACTGCTGAGCTATCAGGTTTGCTTAAGCACAGGTAATGAAGAAGTTAAAGATCAAGGGATCATTGTAGGAGTCCTTTAGGATGGAAATATTCTCCAGAAGGATGAACCACCTGTTTATCCAATAAACCGCTGTATAACCTCTCCAGACTCTTCCTGTCTCAGAGATCTAGGAAAGCCTGAAGCATCGGTGCTGACTCCATAGCCTCTTTGCTCTAACACTCTGACCAGCACTATATATATAAGTAAGCACAGATTCATTACAGCTTTCACATTTCACCCAAGACACTGCAGTTCTAAAGCCTGACAGTGTGTGAAATATTCTTACACAAAAAAGTAAGGGGAGGTGATCTTTTTTTGTTTTAGTCTTACCTGTCAGGCATTACATTCTTCCCTGGTTCTCTATGGCTGCGGAGTTTTCTTTTCGTAAGCCTCTTTCTCTTATGAATACATTTCACACATTTCTTACCTGTATAGAGTAACTGAGCCATTTGTTGCCATGGTTTCCTTAAATTTTTCCATGTCTGTCCTCTCCTGCTTTCCACAATATACAATAAAAAACTTTTGTCAGCCAGAATTTTACTGACGTAAGTTCACCTAAGTTAACCAGAGACCCAGACTTTTAACACCATGTAAGCATATTTCATGTTTTCATGTTAACATATTTCATGTTTTGACTTACTCATTTTGTTAAAAGAAAAATATTTTCTGTCTCCTAAAGCAACTCATAAACAGCATGAAATAAGAAAAACACATACAAAGGGTAAAGCTTACAAATGTAAAATGCAGCTTCATAAAATTCCTAAAAATTCAGTTTTTCAAATAGCCAGGGCCACCTGCCATCTTCACTTCCTCTGAGACCTCTACACTGCTTAATAAAGAAGGTAAAGTGCTCTGTCTAGATGATAATTTGTGCCTAAAACTGTACGAAAGAATTTAGAGGGAGTCAAAGAGGCTAAATAAGAAAAAAGGGAAAAACTCCTGTTGCTTTCCTTTCATCTGCTCACACTATGTTCAACACTGATGGCTACAAGACCAGTAGGAATATCCACATTTGCTTGAGTTTCTCTACCATTTAATTGCACAGATATTTATGTGTACATACTAGCCATTCTGTTAGTTCTGTCTTTCACTCCAATGACTTGACTGTCATTCATTCTTTAAAAAAAAAACACAATCAAAAAACAACACACAAGCACATTTATTTGGCCGCTATTACAACCAGAAGTTACTTCTGATGAGTTAAAAAGATAAAGAATCTAAAATACTAGTGAATTAACAGTAACATCGTGTGCAGAAAGTCATACTAATAGACAATAACATCTTCTTAAGCAGTGACTACAAGTTTTGTTTGTTTGTTTTTTTTAATTAAACTTAATAAAACAAGCAGGTCTGTGTTACCAATGTGACAGAGGGTTTGGGCACAGGTACTGCCCCGGTGACCGCATCGCATAGCTCTGCCTGTGGTTTGCCTCTTCCTTTCCTCCCTGCATTTCTCATTTATGAATCACCCGCCTCTTTGCTTAATTTAGACGCCTGTCCTCACTTATAGCCTCATCCTGCCCACTGTCAAATCGCTCCTCCTCCGCACTGATAAGGATCCCTTAATGTCGTAACGGAAAAATGAGTGCAAATCAGCGGAAGCCGTAGGAAAGCTGAGCTCTGCAAAGCCCGGCGGGACGGCAACAAAAGGCAGAGGCGCAGATTTTGGGTGATGCTAAAGTCGCCTAAGAGAAACAGCGGGCTTTTACGCCGCCACTGGCTTAGAGAGGCACCGTCGCCCCGCCTGGCAGCGGCAGGGAAGCCCCGCTCCCCGCCACCCTGGCCGCTCTCCGCGCCCCGCCGGCTCCACATCCCCCGCTCCGCGCCCCCCGGCTCCGCAACTCCCCGGCTCCGCGCCCCCCGGCTCGCCTGGCGCCTCGGTGTCCCTTGTACAAAGGCGCCATCTGGTGGGCACGGTGGGCGGCGCCGCTGCCCTGCCCGCCCGGCACGCTCAGCCCCTCTGGGAGCCCCGCGGTCTCCTGTGAGAGAAACGAATAGGAACGGCACTAAAGGTGAGGAGTGAATGCATCAGAGCCTCGTTGGAAGTGCAAGGGCAAAGGCAGGAGTAAAAACCTATTTTTTTCTTCCTCAGGGGAAGATGTAATTCTGGGAGGGCCTTTATTGTAAGATACCAGATTATCATAACAGACCAGTTATCCCATCTTCAGGGTAAACACCTTTGCTGAAGGTTGTGCATGGGAAGCAGAGCTCTGGGTAAGTCCCAGGGAAGATCCGGGTAACATCCAGTCTTCCCAGGACCAAAAGCTGGGGGGTCAAGAATAGAAAACTGAGCAGGAGCCAGTTTCTGTGCTGCGAGTAAGGGAGTTCACAGGTACCAGTCCTCAAATAGCTGCTGAAATTTTAAATGACCATGTAAATATTCATGGTCATGAAAACATTCAGGGAAAGGCTTTTATCAGAGGCTGGTTCTAAAGTGAAGGTTTGCGGAGCTGACGGCATCATAGGGATGCTGAACTGCTGTTCCACTAATGAATATGTTCGGCTCCTCAATGATTTTATGCCTGAGCGTTTATGTTTTTCTGTAGTAAAGAAGTTATATTGCCTGTATCCACAAACCACAGTTATGGCACTGTTTTATATATACCTACTTTTTGTCTCTTTCTTCTGCTCACTAGTTCTCCCCTTAAAAAGCACTCTCCACCACCCACATCCACACCCCTCAACATCACCATAAAATAGTTTGGTAAGTCAGAATCTATGGTAATTTGCAGCTCTCCTTCAGAACTGCTGCCTTAGAATGTTAAAACTACTTATCTCAACATAAATTGGTATGTTGGTGGAAGAATAAATCTCAATAGCTGTACAAGACAATTTTGTATGTGTTTAACCTCATGTTGAGGACTTCGCATTGTATGATGGAATTTTATGATATGTCAGGTTTTGCTTTTCTGGTCTTTGTTTAAACTGATGAGCAGCCTTTTCTTTTTAGCCTTCATCACTAAAAAGTTAACAATTTCCTACAACATTAAATGGAGTGCAAAAAAAAAGTAAAAACTCCAAGAGAAAAACACTTGAAAAAAAAATCTTGAAAAATCATACCTACTCTTGTTTGTAATATGTGAAATTATTACAAGTATGTTCACTATGAGGACTATTGATAGATGACTCACAATTTAGCTAAATTCAATAAGCCACATACTGTGCCTATCCCAGTAGGTGACTCATGCATTTTGTATTTCAAGTATCAAATGTTTGCCAAAAACAGTATTTTAAAAAGTAAGAAAATTGTTCCAAAGCGTTTGTGAATAGGTTGGGACTACCCACAGGCACTTCTGTTGTGACCACTTACATAGGATTTCATGGCACCACTGTAGTATTCTGAGAGAAGGAATGCTTAGCCACAGCAGCTCCACCTTCTGCACTTCATATGCTTTTTTCTCACATATATTGTGCCTTCTTTAAATACACACACATTAGAATTTAATGGGATACTTCAAAGCAGTTGTGTTTTAGAGAGAAAAGCCTGCAGAGTAAACATTTTCCCTACAGAGTCACTGCTCCATAATTTCATACACATTTCCTAATTTTCCTAGTACTATGCTTTGTCCTTCTAAAATTAAATGCAAAAAAATAAACCAGCAATCTCAAAAGAACTATTCAGCTCTTCCCAGAATACTGTATAATATATACACTATATTTCTGTATATTATAAATTGAATAACTTCGTGTAAAAATGGCAGAATTGGGCCCACAAGAAAGAATAAATTTGAGTCCTGCTGTCAATGCTGTTTCACTGTTTCAACAGCTTGCAGAGTGGCAAAGGAAGCTACTACATACTAGGGACTCAATAGATTAGGTCAGATTTTAGACAGTTTTCCAAATGCATTCATACCAACCTCAGCATACACTGGATCTTATTTTTAACTTTGAGCAGGGGTATACCTGAGCAGGGGTTTACCTGATACCAGTATATTATGCATTGTGCACATATCATGAACTTTTTTGTGAGAGCAGAGAATCACGAGCCTTCATGGCATGTCTTGAGAAAGGCCATTTTTTTCACCAAGGTTTGTGAATTGTGCATATTCATAGTGAGAGCGACTTAAGACTGACTGGGTGACTCAGAACAGGCAAAATATTTGGTGAAATATTTTTACATATCTGTTATCACTGTCATCTAAAAAGAAATTAACTCAAAGTTCTTATTGACTAGGGATATATTAAGTTGATGGAGTCACAGCTTTCATACATGCAGAAGTGATAAAAAGGTTAATATTAAGCTATGAACTTTAAATTTATTCATTAAAAACTTGGCATGAAGCATGTTTTATTCATTGTTTTGTCAACAGCTTCACATTTGCACCCTGTTTTTCTTGCAAAAACTATCAAAAGAACTCCTGTGGAAAAGTATTTCAGGAAAACACTTTACCTATTTTAGTTTCATTTAACAAAATTTAGCATCCAGGGAACAAGTGGGAGAAACAGCATGATTATGCCCAGACAATTCTCCAAAGGCCTTTAGCAATTGCTTTGTAAGAGGACCATTAGCTTCCTGCCTATGAAATTACCAAAACTGATCTCTTTGTATTGACTTCGGTTCAAGTTATGCTACTTGAAGGAAGTATTAAATTTTAAGCCAAGTATGCATACTTTGTTGCTAATTAAATCTTGTCCAATTGTTCTACATGTGGAGTGAATGCAAACACAATATGGAAAATACTAAACAGCACATGGGAAATCATATTAGTTGTCAAATGATGACAGCTGTAATATTAACATTATTAACAAGGGGCCAGAGTATTGTTTAACTATCCATTCGTCAGGCTCTAAATGTTTTTTAACATCAGATACTCAATATTTACCAAGAGCATTTGATTTAATATCCAGTATAACAGTACTTCACAGTTTCCATTAGTTTGATTGAATGTTATATCTGTCTAAGCAAACCAAGCATTAGGCGCTTCAGTGAAAGTCACTTGTAATAGAGAAAAATATAATGCATGAATATTTCAATTGTAGATGAGTAGCCATCAAAACTTTACTTGAAATGCTTGAAAGTACCTGCTGAATGTTTGCCAGTTATTTCATAAAATGGAGATGGTTGTAATGCTGCTGTTGAAAGAGGAAAAAATCTAGTAGATCATTTAACATACTAGAACAATTATGGTATAATTATAAGGAACATAATTATATGTTCTTGATGTCTTTAATTGTGCAAGCCTCACTAATTAACATTAGGAATTCAATCAAAACAAATTATGGTTTAAAATTTAAGGGTGAGCTTAAAGAGGAAGATCACATTTCCCAAGTAAACAATTATAACTTTGTATTGCACCTGATATATAATAACTTTGTATTCCACTCTTCGTATGTGTGTTTGCAATCTCATTTTCTTGCAATATCTTATTTTTTCCAGTGAATTTAGAGAGAGAGAGAGAGAGAGATATGGATATATATACACACACACTCAAGTGACTTACCCTTATTTAAAGTTATAATGTAAGTTTTGCCTGAGCCAAAATCCAGAAAGAGGAGAGCTAGTTTCTTCTTAAAATGTGTACCATTCAGATATTTTTCGGAATCTTTTTATTATATTTTTTTACTACTGAGACTGGACCCTAATTAAAATGCTGTAGATACATTCTTCTCTCCGTCATTGAAAACTTCAGAATGACATTATCATTCATGCGAGCAGCAAAATAGAAACCTCTAAGAATTTGGCTTCCCTTTTTTTGAAACAAAGCAACATACAGAGAGTAAGTACTGACTGTACTCCATTTACTATATATTTGCTTTCTGCTCATTTTCTTTGCTTACACAAAGCAGGACTGCTGTCAAATGAAAATATTGGCCATCTCCCACTGCACTTTTTTTTTAAGCAAATACACATGCTCAAAGATCTGACCACAAATTTTGCTGAACACTGAGGGCACCAGTTAGTTCCCTAAACATAGAAGTCCAGTGCTAATTGAGAGACTGTCAGATAGTCCAGGCATCCCAGGGCAGACAGATGGGACTGTAGGAGATGCCTACACCTTCCAGCATGACCAGCCCCTTAGCTGCTCTTCTAGGACCACATAACTCTTCAGTAAACTGACCCTCACCATATATCTCCAGGTAGAGTCTGCTGACTTCTAGCACCAGAAGAGTTAGCACAGCTCCCTGTTTCTGGGTGGCTTAACAACTTTGGAGTGAAAACTCTGCAACAATATAAAATGTAAAAAATGCTAGACTAGTTAACTAGTTATTTTAAGTTTATCTTCAAAATAATCTTGGTATTAGGACAGTGAGCTTTCAAAAGTCTTCACTGATCATTAAATAAGATGTTGCTTGAGATTCATGTATATTGCTAGAAAGGTTGGATTTTGCCAAAGCACATCAACCACAGCAGTGATCAATGCCAGTAAAAACTGGTGTGTATTTTTTCAGAATAATTGCATTGGAGTATTTAAATTGTAAGAAAAAAATTCAGGGAACTCCTTGCATAATTTGATTAATCAACACCTCTTTAGTGAATAAAGAGACTCTCATGTTATCAGAGGTTGAACAGATAGAAGAGATATGCTGGGAATGACAGAAAATTGACTGACTACCACAGACACAAATTTATCAAGTCCCCACATACGAGACTGTTTTCTATTTCAAGTGCTGTTCCATTGTTCCATGGGATCAAAGATGGTGGGATGTCTGGATCCTCCTTATAAGCAGCATAATGCCTTTAGTGTTAGATGATAAAATATCCCTGGTGTGCTATACGTGGTCTGTTTTTATCCCTTCAGTACACAATGTTTTCTGGACCAGCTGGAATATGGAGAAACATCTATTCTCATAGTTTTGCCTTATGATTTCCACACTGCACTGCACTTCATTCTGTTGGCTTAATTTTTTAAACAATTTTATATGTATTTTATTTCTATATGTTGCTGTAAAGTCAGTTTGTTATTTCTTTTAGGTTATAAATACATTAATGAAAAATGCCAAAAGAAGAAAATTTGGGTTTTTTTCATTTTAGTGAGGCTTATAACAACGTATTTTCTAAAGCCTAGTATCTTCTTTCATTCTTCAAAGAACTGCCAAAATGCCTCTGTGGCTCTGGCATGCATTTTACTGGTGTTTGGAATGGTAACACACAGAGACAAGTAAATAAATAAATAAATAGTAATAAAAAATAAAAAATAGTGCTACATCCATTTCACTTTGAAACAAATGATTACAGAGCAGCTGATTACAATTGGAGAGAAGATGTAGAAAGGCAAAATGCTAGTAGTAGCAATTGGAGTGAATTAACTGGGGTGCTCAGGCATGCTCTCAAGAAATGGATTGACTCACAGAAGGAGTTTTAGTGGTGTGAAAACTTGCATTACGTTTCTTCAGCACACAGAAAAGCAATCTATCTGATTTTCCCAAAAGTAGCAAAGCAATCAGATATTTTAGCAGTGTATTGCCTTCTAGGAGAGGTGGGGAACCATGGAAAGCGCAGAAACAAGAGGAAAAACCCCAGAAAAATCTTTAATGTGCACCAGTACATTATCAGGAAACATACTTATTTATCCAGAAATTTTGTCCTAAAAATGGATTTTTCTGAACAATTTTGGAAGAAAATGTATCCCTAATTGTTAGTTATGTTACTTGACGTAGAAAGGGAAAAGTAGTAAAAAAGACAATTTGGATGCTGCAGGGGACTCAGAGCAAATTTCTCTTAGAGTTTATATTTCTAAACTTTATCCAACTCTTTCAGCCATGTAAAAGCTTTTGTTACACAGAAATTCAAACTTCAACTCAGGAGATTCCAACACATGCAGTAATAATTTCAAATATTTTTTGATTGCTTTTACTCACAGCCTGTTACTGTATTATTTACAGTTGCTTCAACACCTTCCCTTAATGTCTTCAGCCTGTATGTCACCAAGTCAAGTAGGTCTAGGCTTGACCAGGACTAGAGGTCTTTAGCTGCAAAAGAGCTAATGGAGGAATTCCTGTGGGGATGTGTGGGAGATTTCCAAACCCACTGGTATGAAAATGCCCAATTTTCATTTTCAGCATTGAAGTTATTAAGCTAAATTTAATTTTTTTCAGAGTTATTATTAATGAGCCGAGTTTGACCCGGGGTGCATATGCACTGCACATTTGTTCAATGTTTTAAATATGTAATTAAGTAGGTTGAGCAAAATAATATAAGCCTGAAGTTGAATAACCCGGCCTTTAGACCTAATATTCTGAGCATACAGTAATTTTTTCTTCACTCATGCAAATCCAGCTATATCTTTGCCATTAGATGCTAGTTCAATGTCTTGTCAAAGTATTGCACCACAGCATAATTAACCTTCTTTAATATGTTTTATCCAATGATCAGAGACAAAAAAAAGTAGATTCCCTCCAGAATAAGCTTGTTACATTCACAAAATAAGTCTTATTGGTTAAATAGCCTTTCACCAATGCTATCCATTCACAAAAAACAGCAATGCGACAAATAACAAAATCATAATTTGCTCTACTGAGACAGTGACAAAACAGATTACTTACCCTGTAATTGTCATTCAGATGAGACAAAAAAGGGGAGACACACTAAACTAATCAAGAAACCATGGCACTCTGACTTTATGACCAGTATCACTAACCTGGAAAATCAGTTGTTAAATATTCACAGTACATAATTCTCACAGCTTGATTGAAAGATAATACCATATTGAACTGAGGGCAAAGTTAGTACAGGTTGTACTTAAATAAGCGGCATGGAGACCTCCCGGGACAGATATAATTTTTTCATATTTATTCATTTATGAACTGCAAATAGTAGTGCATTGTAAGACTCTGCAAAAAGGTGGAATAGTAATAGAAGGAGTAAACAGCAGCTTCCCCCAAAACTTGTTTTTCGAAGAGAAAAGCAAGAGAACGGAATTAGTAAGAGGCTGCTCAAGAGGGATTTTCCTCTCTGAGAGGTGGTAAAGAGCAAGCTACATGTAATATAAGAAAAGATATACAGCATCTGTCATCCTTCAATGAGTGACCAAAGAGGCTGCGCTTTAACACCAAAAGGAAAATGAAAGCCTCCACTAACACTCCTGAGAATAAGTCCCTGTCCTCAGCAGTTCAAGCTGGCAGCTGCACTTCATGCTGTGCACCTACACCAGTGCAGAAAGTCTGGCATCATTTGTTATCTTGCAGTGTAAAAGCCTGTGATTCATGCCTTTCTAGAGGCACTTTACTGCCACAGGATATGGTACCCTGGCCCTTAAGGGAGAATAACAGCATAAAATCTGTGGACAATGTGCTCCTAATCATATATCAGTGTTGTCTTCAGTTCTTCCTCTGGAAACCAAAGTTTCTGCCACATTTGGATGTTCAGGGTTTCGTTTCATGGTTTCTTAAACAAAAACAGGCTTCAAAACAAGAATTGCAATTAATTTCTGATTTGCCCACCTGGAGGACATCAGTAATGAAGACCTTATCTATTTTATTGACCAAAAAAAAGATGCTAAAACACTATTGTCCCATTTACCTTGCTAACAAAAACACCAATGCTCCATTAGCCTCACTTATTTTACCTCTTGTTTCTTGCATTCAATGCTTCCATTGGCACTACATTTTCTGCATTTTTCCTGTGCCTTCTGCAAGTTTCTCCTTTGTTTTGCAGTCAAACACCCTGTGAACAGGGCTGTTTGTTCACAGGAACATGAGTTGTACAATTGCCTATAGGCCTCTTGACTCCACAGCTAGATCAAAACCTCTAGGTTCTTACTTGAAGGGACTATTGAAGGCTGATGGATGATTTTTTTTAACATGGTACAAAGCAGTATGTCTTCCCTGTGCCCATCATCTACCCTTCGCCATGTTGCCATGCAGAGGTTAATAATTTTTACTTCTTTGTTTTGATGAACAGCAAGTTTGTAAACATTTGGGAGAGGCTGAAAGGAAGTAATCAGATTAGTGGAATTCATCTGGGGCTGGATCCTAGGAAACACTGACTTTCTCAGTACTTCGACTCCTGAAAGTTGACAGTAGTCAACACATTACATGAGTAAGCCATGAACTGTTATATTCCTCAAAGTCTTTTGATATAAATGTTGTACCTACTTTCTTCAAGAATGTAAAGCTGCTTCAGTGAGTGCTTTCTCCCCATACTCATTCTACTTTGAAATGAAAATGCGTGTGTTAAGCAAAACCCGTGTTATACATAGATATAGCTATGGGGATAGAATATGCCACAAGATCCCTGAAGGTTTTGCTAAAAACTTTAAAAGACATTCATTTTGATGTTGTATATCTAGTATTAAAATTCTTGCAAACATATTTGCCATATATATGGCTATATATTAGCTAATATATATATATTAGCTATAATTCCTTATAGCCACAGTACAATAATTAAAAAAAAAATATTAATGAGAAACTTGATTTTTTTTAAATTACAGTTATCAGTTATTCAGCCAGATAAGCCACCAGTATTTGTAAAAATAGTTCCGACTTGTAATACCAAAAAACTCACCTGAAGAAATTGCAGAACAAAAATTCTCTCAGGCGACCAGTGACAGAACAAGAGGACGTGGTTTCATGCTTCGTCTGGGGATGTTCAGGCTTGATATTAGGAAAAAATTTTTCACTGAAAGGGTGATTGGCTATTGGAATGCGCTGTCCAGGGAGGCGTTGGAGTCATTGTCCCTGGAGGTGTTTAAAAACAGATTGGATGAGGCGCTTAGTGCCATGGTTTAAATGACGAGTGGGTGCTATTTTTGGGTCATAGGTTGGACTAGATGATCTCAAAGGTCTTTTCCAACTTTGAGATACTGTGATACTGTGATTATTAGATGTTCTGCAAATGCTTTAGAAGAACAAGCATATTAGAAAGATTGTTGTACATGACCAAAACCATAAGGAAAATAAATAAGTTAAAAAACTTGCATTGAATTCTGTAGCAAATTCAAACTTGGTTTGACATGATAGATTTTTGAACTGCTAGCTTGAATTTTCTTTTTTTTTTATAACATTAAACTTTATGAAACTGGAACCAGTCTAGTGTTTGTTGCCTTTTGGTATGAGGTTTTGAGTATCTTTCTTTCTCTTAGACAAGATGTTTTTGAGTCAAAGTCTGAAGGAAATCAGTCCCATTTCACCAGTGCCAGGAAGTTTACAGTTCATGAAGACCATTAAGTTCAGCTGATGCAGGATCTAGAAAGCCCATCACTGGCTCCAATGGGGCTGACAAGTCTGATAAGTCTTATTTATTTCTCAACTTTGTTGCAAATAAAAAATATCAAATGAAAAGATAAATTCTACATAAAAATGAACAGATGGTACTTCAGGCCTTGTGTTTGGTGTTAGTGTTATTTTTAGCCAAAAAGAGAATAATTGATAGTTTGCTATTAGATAAAAATGTTTTCTGTTCCTAGACAAAAAGTTCTCACCCTTTGTAGAAAGACAGGTAATTCCCTGAAATGCAGCATATTCTAGTAGTTTTGCTATTTTTCCTGTGTATACTTCACATCTCAAACCTACTATGCTTAAATGAAATTAGGAGAAGCCCGACACTGGAAGCAGCTTGTCAGTGACACAGCTGGTGTCCACATCACTGTTCAAAACTGGCCTCTTTCTAAAACGCCACATCATGTCACGAAATAGTTTCCAAGAAGGAAGGTCTCAAAACTGCATTTTTCACAGGGTGGCTTTTAAACCTTCTCAAATATTGCCTCACTAATGCTATTTTTCTGAACACAGACAAATTTATATTTTTATTGATTTCTCTGACCTTCCTCCTCCATATTTAAAACTCCTCACAACTCTGAAAAAAATCTCTCTTCTCATTAACTCACTTGTGCAAATCAGCCTTGGCCTCAGAGAGTCACAAAATCATAAGCAAATGCTTGAGTCTTTCTATACCAGGGACACAGAAGAAAGGTGAGCACTGAGTTTTGTTCTGTGCTGTTCTGCAGGTATAAATCTTTTCTCGTACGATAAAATTCTACTGACAGGTGTCAAGGTCCATCTTCTAACATAATAAAACATAAATATGTTCCTGACAGCAGAAGGTGAACATTGGCCCTTCAGTAATACCTTGAAGTAATATTCCTCTTTTGCTCAGTATAACTGTTTTGTGGAGCATTCAGGGCATAGTTAGTTGTTTGTGGCAGCATTAACTTGTTTTTATCAAAATTTCACCTCTCAGTTGCTAGTAAGCGTGCAAGATATTACAGTTAGGATGATCTGAAAGATCTGTGCATCAGTCCTTTACAAAGGCATAGGAGATTTACTTAAATCCTTGCTGAAGGTGGTTGAAGCTGAATCATTTTACTAGGCATCACAGTCGATTACCACTCCCCAACAAACAAGAAAATAACCAGCAACAAAATTTAACGTGCTAATGTAATTGTCCGAGTATAGCCTGCAAATGCCAGTGTACTGGTCCAATCAGCTGATGGCAGCCCCCTTATAAGAATTACATTCATTCGTTCATTATACCTCAAGCTGCTAGTAAAGCAATTAAAATTCCATTGCAGAGTCCATAGAACAAGTAGATTTTAAAAAATGTTTGTTGTGATCATTAGAAATTTAACAGAGAATAAGTGTTGTTGATTCCAGAAGTCTTTTTTTTCCCCCCCAGAGAACAAGCCTTAAGGTATTGGAGGTCACATTTTAGATCGAAAATATGGAGATAATGAGACTCGTCTCTTTTGCACAGCACTTTAAAATCTCCTGATGAAAAGTGATATATAAGACCTCGATATTATTATGATTAATGCTCATAATCACATCTTGTCAGTATTTTTTCCCCTTCTGACCTTGTAGTTTCCATGTAGTAAAAAGCACTTACCTCACTGCTTGATCAAGCTCTTAAGACAGCTCAGGCAGCAGGTTTATGCCTCGTTTCTAGAAGGCGGATTCAAGAATCTACCTAGGCAGCTTGAAAAAAGGAATTGGATACTCAGTGAAAAAAAAAATTAAAAGAACATTGATTCTTATTTATGCCAGAAAGTTTTTAATCTCCCTGACTCTCAGGACTTTTTTCCTTGGGGCACTGTCCCATTAGGTAGGGCATTCATGGGAATCATCCCAAGTGGTTTATTTGAGAGAGGATGCATTAAGGGTGGTGTTTTAGCAGTGGGAAACCTCTCATTCAGCAGCACTCATCGCAGAGCAGTAATTTCACGCCTATGGAGAAAAGAAGTCAGAATTTAAGGACTTGTGCAAATTTGACTTCAATGCTTTTCTGGTCATGTTGGTGCTGATGTTTCTCGCAGGCTACAAACCAGCAATCTGGCAGGCAGCAAGTGATTTTTATGGGAGCTGCATCCTTATGTGAGGCCTCAGCTCTGCTCCCCTAGCCTAAAGCAAAATACAGACTCACTGAAAAAAACACGGGTCTTGGTGGAGTTATTGACCAGACCTCCCCTCGCAGTAGATAGAAGACTTCATCTACCTGTGAAAACAAGTATTTTGGAAAGATGTGTTAACGTGTCGAACCTCGTCCAGACTTTTTAAAAATGAACACATTTCAAAAGATGCACTAAAAAAGTAAAATTCCAGAGTAATGTAAGTGATTTTAATAAATGTCTGATAACATAACCACTACACACACTTTTCCCAAGAGACAAAGTCTAATTTACTAGTTTAGGGCTCATTCAATGTAAATCCATTCATAATGAGCTTCAGTCATTTTATATTAAAATTCATCTAACATGGTAACGGTGGACAAGTTTCCCAGATTTGCACCTCATATAAATAGATGTGGCTTCATATCTTATTCTACTGACATTTAACAATATTAATATAGCTCCACACAAGTGTAGCATCCAATCTTACAGGAAACTCAGAAACTAATATCCTGAAACAAAAAAGGCAAAGTGGGGACTGCTTTTCAATTGCAGATTAACCAAATATTATTTTTATGAATTAGCTTAATTTCTGTTGCAATGTTTGTTTCTGTGTTTCTAGGTACCGCTTCTCCTTACAGAACAGAACAGATAAGAATGTATTAAGAGAACACTTAACGACATTGTAAATAGAATAGTTGAGCAAGGCCAGTTTGATAAAAGCGAGCAAGGTTCACTTACTTTTAACTTTCTGGTAGTTCATGCCTTGCTGCTACAAGTAGCATGTATTTGCATTCCAGGTAATGTGACTGACTCATGCATGCCAGTTTCCTAAGTTCAGATGGAAAGAAATTTATTAATTATGTGAAATGAGCAGAGGTCAGTATTTCCAGGCTAGAATGTGGCATTGTTCCAGCAGGCTCCCCACCTGCAGTACCAATGCACAGCTGGTAGTGTGGTATCCAAAATTCCGAGGCAAAACTGTAAAAATAAAAAACAGAAGAAAAGGAATGAAAAAGCAGCTCATTGACAGAGAATTAATATTTTCTCTGTGTTGTAGTCAAAATTTTTCTTATGAAAACCTAAAATTCATTTCCTAAGTTTGGCATTGCCAAACACATGGCCTGTATTTTTCACAAAATCGTTGCCAACTACAAGGATTTAAAATAAATGCAAATCTTATTAAAATAAAAAAAAAAGATCGCATTGTATTGTAGAGAGGAAACTCCCCTAGATTTAACTGAGACCTAAACCAGGACAGTTAT
Organism: Tapera naevia; assembly: GCA_033556795.1. NCBI lineage: Eukaryota > Metazoa > Chordata > Aves > Cuculiformes > Neomorphidae > Tapera > Tapera naevia. The sequence goes on along the minus strand of JAUMJJ010000023.1, from coordinate 13,157,098 downwards.
CGTCAGAATATGTGTATAAGTATTTATGGTTCTTGTCGTTAAAATTCAAGATAAATTGCTAGAAGTGCATACATCAAAATGTTTAATGAAGTCTAAAATAATTCTGGTTACATATACTTATTGCTGTCTTGACCAACAGGTAAGATACTTAAAAGTACATAAACACAGTATCCAAGGAGCATATTATTCGTGCCTCAGATTTTCTTTTTTCATGACAATTTTCCAAGCCAAGGTTCTTACAATAACCAGAAACTGTAAGTATTCTGAAAGATTAGTAGGAAATCCACTTATATCTTTTTCCTCTGATATTGCCTGCATACAGGCTGTATTCAAACGGGTTATATGCTAAACTACAGGAAAAAAAACAATTGGTTTTGTCTTCTTTTGCAGATAAAGGAAGCTCAGGGCTAAGGTCTTGGTGGGGATGGGGCTACCATATATATATGTATTCATCCCTAATGCTTGTAGCAGTTTTGGCAGAATTAATGTGGGTATTACTGTAAGGGATGTGGGAAATGAGAGAAATTATTATGGTGGTACAAGTTTTGTTTCTGAAAGGGAAATATCTAAACTAAAAGAGAATAAAAAGCCCTGTAACAATCAGTAGTTAATTATTGCTTAGGAAAGAGGCAAGGACTTTATGAAAAAAATGATAATGAGGCATTCTTCAAAATGCTTCCCTCAGTAAATGTTTAAACATATGTATAGGACATTGTCAGGGAACTGTCAACAGTGCCATCAGAGCTTGGTCTTTGGAAAATTTCAACATCAGACATATTTCATAAGCCCAGAATTCACATTAAAATATTTCCCTTTTCTTGGCAGTCACAGGTAGGTGATCAAACATTTTGCATGACAGATCAGCCTTTCTCCACACAAACTCAGATGTCTCACTCAAATAACCTTGGCTTAGATATTTTTTACATTTCTTTGTACATTTTTCTCATCGTTTTGCTGAATTAGTTGTGTCTATTTTTGCCCCACTGTGCCAGCTGCACAGATACCACTAGCTGTGAGACAAAAACCTTCACAGCTGGAAACAACCTAAAATAGTTGCTGGGATGATGCCACAGATACACAGCATCAATTAGCAGCGGGAGCAGCTGTTGCAGCAAGCAAAGACCATCCTATGTTTGGTTTGCTCCTTTGTCATTTAGCATCAGATGACACCACTCCTCATCAGGAGGCAGTCCTTGCATGCATGCAGCATGACACTCATTACAGCACAAAGGGTCAAAATAAGTCTTTGGAGCCACTTGCATGCGGCATAAGTTCTATTTTGAGGCTGGTAAGAAGTGCATGGGGACTTTTCATTGGTCCTAATGCATGCAAGAACCTTCCCTTAAAGGGAGCAAAGAACTCTTTCACCGAGTAGCTGCCCTATTTTCAGATTCATGGGAGGTCTCTACCATCACAGTGACAGTGTCCCAAGGACAATGGATGCCACAGAGGCCTCAAAAGCCACGGATCATCCTATGTAACTCTAAAGGTGAGTTATCTGCACATGCACATCTTTCAAACTGCAGACATGATAGTAAGCTCAGGCTTCTGGTACTTGTCCATGCTTTCTGGGGGAGAAAAAGAAGCAGAAGTGAGAGAATGAGAAAGAGAGAAAGAGGGAGAAAGAGAAAATGAGGGAGCAAGGTACAAGGACAGAAAGGAGAGAGAGAAAGAAGAGATAAAAGAAAAAGGACTCATTAAACTGGGGTTGTAAATTATAGGCCAGATACTAAAACTTTTTCAATGAATTAGCATTGTTAAACCAAATACAATTAGACTCCCTGTACTGCGCATGTATGCAGGTTCATGTCTTAAGGACATTGTTCCATCAGGAATCCAAGATACCGTCACGCATCAATCTATAATAATCCTGCTGCGTATCATGAACAGAATTACTTGAAATATCTTAACTTCGCCAGCAAGTCTTTATAAATGAGAAAACATACAGAAGTACTGTGTACAAGGCATTTGGAGGGAACCATGAAATGAAATGAAATGAAATGAAATGAAATGAAATGAAATGAAATGCAATGAAATAAGCTTGTCTAAGACAAGCTGCAGCTTGGAAACTTAGAGATTTCAGTGCCATCTGGGAAGAAGGCTTTATGGGTAGGATTTTAGTAGGCAAGTGAATGAGGCACATCACATTAATTCTGTCAAGCTTGTCTGCTTCCCATTTCTAAATATATGCAAAATTAAGCATGAAAATTAATGTAAGATTCCAGTGGGTCTTTAAGAAGTACAAACAGAGCATAGAAAGAAAAAAGGAAATATTCATCCATATTTTTGTGTATACTTTGAAATAGTGTAATCACAAAATACAACACTGTTGTGACATAAATACTTTATCTTTGAATTGTTGCATTTAATTCTAAACACAGTCACTTATACTGAATTCAGCCTCAAATAAACTGAGGTTTAATAGTTTTAGGTGGTTCTTTAAGGGAAATTAGAAATGAAAACACAAGTCCATCAGAGTTGAATCACTGGTGAAGTACAAAATGAGACATATAATCTCGGATCACTGAGACAGTTCCCAAAGAGAACCAGTGATCTTGATATTATGCTCTCAAATAACAAGATTTTTTTCCTATGTTATGGGGGGGGGGTTTCCCCTTAGAAAGTATTCCTTTGAGCTCCAGTAAATGCCCAATGCCAGACCAGGAGAAGTACATTTTACATTCCCAAGCATTTAGTTGCTCCTGGATTTTAAAGCCTCAGTGAAAATTTTAATTACATCACTAGAAGTGTTTCACAGACCATATGAATGGTGATGGCAACGCCTTTTTCCCCCAGTTCCTGGGCATTGCTCCCAGTACTGGTCTGCTCAATGAAGAGCAGGCATCTCTCTCATTTTAGAGGAAAAGAGTGATGTCACCTCCTCAAATCAGTATGGAGCTTCAGTGAGGCAGCCTGTGCAAGTAATGCAAGGGGATAATGTCAAACGCAAAGCTTCAGTGAATGTACCGTCCAACTAATCTTGATAGGGCTCCTTGTCTCCTGTAAGGGAAGGGGGGCTTTGCACTTCCAGAGGCAGGTTGGAATATGCAGAGACAATGCAAAGCAAAGTTAGAAAAAGGACCTCTTAATCAGTCCAGGGATTCCCAACGGCAATTGAGAGGAGGTTCAGTCCAGTCATGGTGAGGAGCATATGGTGTAGCATATGTTAGCTTTTATGTGTTAGGTGGGTGCATGATCAGCACGGGCAAGCAGTGGATTGGTCTAGTTACTATTCATGTATTCATATGATTAATGAACAGTGAAACCAGGTGCGTGATATTGCTTACATTCTAGTTGCTGGGCTAAAGCAAAAATAGTTATTTTTGCAGCATGTTTTTGTACAAGAGTGTGGGATATCTGAACAATGTCCATCACCAAGTCTCCTCATAATTCTTCTGCAATGGCCCATACATCTCCAGTATCTCTGCTGGCTCAATTTATAGTCTTTGAATACACTGTGTGCTGCTTCTGAGGTGCGTACTGATTTTAGCACATTTTAATGCAAAATTACCCCTACACTTTGTGTTAGAACTAGTGTGGTGACTCCCATATAAGTATTTCTATTTTGGTTCTAGTATGTAAGGACATTTTCTCCACTGCTCCAACTGAGCTACTGAGCTAAAAAGCTGGACCATTAAATGAACGCTGTTTCACTCGCTGCAAATTATAGGTACAAATCCAGCTGGTTTTATAGGTACAAAAAAGACTGCTCGGTAAAAGCCATTGCATACCTTGTGAAGAAGAAGGTAATGTGCAAAAGTCCACACCACAAAACTTTTCCACAGCTGGAATCAGACTGCAGTCCTCTGAGAGTCTCAAATGAAAACCAAATTTCTAAAGAATATCAGAGATCAAATCAGTCTTTTATCCACCAGGGGTGATCATGTTTGAGCTGTGAAGAACATATGTGAGTATAGCAGGGCAGGAGCACCACTACAGCCCCTGTCTGCACTGCGCATGGTCTGTGAATGAACTTAAGGCCTCTGTTCCCTGGGCTGTCAGTACAGAGACTTTCACAAACACTACATTCACATAAAACTGCTGTAACCTTTTATTAGGGGAAAAAACACCCTTTAAACAGTTGGCTCAGTTCTCCGTTGAAGGAAACCTTCCTGCTTAAGCAGTCAAAAGGTACTCAGGTCAAGACAAAAGTACATTGGGAGAGTTTAGCAGAAACTGGCACCAAGCTAAACAGTGATTTCCACGTGCCAAGTATCACTAGCTCCTCGCTTTGCCTATAAATCAGGCGTGTCCATATATTTTCAAAGGTAAAATCAATGGTCACTGAGTTATACTGGAGTTCATGCTTCATTCTCACAAGTCCAAACTAAGCCAAGACATTATATAATGCCATAAATTAAATGAAACTGCTCTCAAGAGCTTAGTAAATTAAACTAAACAATGTTACATTGCTCAAAATGCTCTCAGCATGGTTCTTTGCTTTTTTTTCTAGAGAAATAACATGGGATTTCAACTATTATATCTGGAGACAAAACAAAAAAGCCAGAACTTACTCTTTTCTTTTACTCATCTTCTATTACCACAGAACAGATAATGTAGCACCAAAATGCTGTAAAAAACATTTCCAAAGACACGTAAGTGCCTTTGGAGCCTTGGACCTTTGGGTTTTATGGCTAATTTCATAAAGTATTCAGTGCCTAAACATATACTAAGGCAGATAGATATAATAGTTAGATAGATAGATAGACAGACAGACAGACAGATGGACAGACAAAGGTATTAAAAAGCCAAAGAGCCTAATTCTAACTTATTTCTACTGAAAATTCCTACGTGTCCTAGATATAGTGCCAAAATAAAGTGAATTGCCCATGCACCTTCTATAAATCAAAATGAAGCACAACGTAAACTTTTATGCCCTGTGTATCTTTTAAAAAGTTGCCTCTGTGAATTAGATTCAAGAGGAGAATGCAGGCAACTTAATACCACTTTAGGCATCCAAATAAAAAATTCAGATCCTCAAATCTTCCTCAAGTTTCCACAAGAGAAATCTCCTAGGAGACTAAGTTTCTGCACGAGGAATGAGCAAAAGTGCTTGAGTTCTGAAAGCACTCACTAATTTGGTGGCTATCCCACACCTAGACCCACAGATGTTCTCAGACAAGGTATTCTGTCAGCTGCTTTATCTTAAGGAGGTGATATGTCAGATATACATTGAGGATGTCTAACCTCAGACAAATCAAAGCCAGGAGGAGAAGCCATCCATCCCCTAATTCCGACCCTTCTTATCCTAGTCATTAGTAGAAGTATTAGCAGTATGGATGTATAAGTAGTATCAGAAGTGTTCCCTTAGGATGCAGGATTAAATCCCTCTTAAACTTCTGTTCTCTGTGAGCACCTTAACCATCAAAAAACCGCATCAAGTTGTCCTGTTGTCTAAAAGTACATCAGAGGCATGCCTCACCCTCCACATGTAATTATGGATTTACAGGGTTAAGGAGAAAAGACTTGCGATCCATCTCTCCAACCAGACTTCGTAGAGGTGAAAGGGAGGTAATTCAGTAAGTGACAAGGCAGAATAATCATCTGATGGTATGAGATATGTAGTGATGTTCCTAATATGCCTCAGTATTTCTTCCTATAGATAATTTGGGTAGCTCTCCTCTGGTCTCCCTACTTTCTCCATTCACTTATAGAGACAGTGGGATGGCAGATGTGAATTCACGGTGTGGCAAGACACCTGGAATTTGGATACTGCCTTACAAAGCCTCCTTTGACAACCTAAGTCCACCTGTTTAAGGAGCTACCACTCTAGTTGTGGAGCACTTAATAGGCATTTATTTAATTTTCAGTTAATTCAATTAATCTGGTTTATCACTTTCAATAAATAAGACTTACATGTCAACACAGATTTACAGACTGAGACCTCAAATGACTGCAAAGCTGTGGTATAGGGTCCTATATCATTAAGAAATCTTGGGAAATGTTATCAAATATGACATTACTCAATATTTTCAAAAGACTAAAATAGCTAGAGGTTAAAAACCTATTTCTCGTTAAAGTATTGTACGATCTCACTCTGCTCCGACACCAAAAACTGTTAAGTAGATTATGTAATGTAAGAACAAACTGTAATTGGATGAAGTGAGACTAAAAATTGTGGGTTTATGTTCCCCCTAATATTAATTCTCTGCCAAAGCACTTCATTAAATCTCAGTTACAGGTCAGAGTTGCACCATGAAATAGTAGGATATGTCAAATAATTATGTACTAAGCATGGGTCTATATTGCCTCACTTCACTTTCTGAAAAAGGTAAATGTGATTTTGTGAGGCAAAAGTTCCATACTCACCAGTCATTTATAGATCAGGAGAAGGAAATACATTTGGTTGCAGGATCCCCTAGTGTTCTTCCTCCATAAAATATTTGCTCAGGTTACCTATGAAATCAGTGAAGCAATGGCACAGCTGTTATTGAAACATGGAGCTACAAATTTTAAAACTAAGAAAAACATACACATTGTTCCTTCACGGCCTGGATGAAAAACATTTGATAATTCTTTTGTGTTTTCAGTATTTTGACTGGGAATAAAATCAGCTAGGCAGTGTAAAATAATAAGGAAGCAGGGAGTATCTGCATCTGCAAGGCCAAGTGTGTGATGCTTAGTTCTTCACTAGTGCATGGGAAGAGTTAGTGCCAAGGAAATGCAGTCATGCCGTGCAACAGACTCCTTCAATATGTTGTTCTACGATATTTGGCCTGAATCTGAGCTCTTGATAAAACAAAGCAGTGCAGACCTGCAGCATTTTTGGTTTCCACTCTGGCCAGTTTGAGCTGGCTTTGAGTTCCTCCTGCCTTTGCTAAGACAAGATGTGTTCTGCTGCAGAAACTTGAGCAAGAATTTTTTTCAGTGAAAGTGTTTTTTACTAAGGAGTTTAAAGTACAAACCACACTAGCATCTTGAACATATAAAAATGTTTTATCTGATTTCATTTAACAATATGAAATCATTTGCATTTTGTAGAGATGGCTTTATGCAGCTTTTCTGCTACTGAACCCCCAGGCTGAATAATTGGCTACCTTATACATGCATAGTTGTAAATGAAGCTTTAAACATGGTCCTTTACACTAAGCAAAATTTGAAGGAAAATGCATCCTAGACAGATGCCTACTCCATGGTTCATAAGAGGATGTGATACCATCCACACTTTTCACAGCTAAACCCTTGAAAACTGGGAAATTGACAAAGGCACCCAAACGTGAAGAGCATTCATTAAAAGATGTAAATAGCCAGGATCTGTGCTGTTTTGTTTCAATCTTCTTTATCCTGTTGAAAACAGGAAAGCCTCCTGTCATGCAGGCTCAGGGATTTTCAGGGCCCAATAAAGGTTAGCGACATTTTCAATTCATGTTTGTTTTCATTCTTCTAATCATGAACCCTGCGTCAGCCTGAGAAACCAGCTGAGCTTAATCCATAACCTTTTACAAGTGAAACATTAACTCACAGCATGTTCTGTTGTCTTTTTAAAGAAATACAAAAGCAAAGGGAGGAAAAAAAACATCCATAATATACATGATAAAACACAGCAGCAGCCAAATATGAAGGTTACTTGAAAGCAGTTACAGTTGTGGAAAGCAGTATATTTTTTAAGTCATTAAATGCACCATGTTCAGATGTTATAGCTGCTGTTTGTTTCACAAGAGTATTCAGGACCGACAGTAGCAGGAGGCTAAAGGCAAAAATGTAGAATATCCAAGTAAAGATTATCTAGAAGGTTTTTTATCCTACATTTCATATATCACACCAATATTCTGACACATATTCACACCATCATTTTTGAGTGATAATAACTATGGAGAAAATACCTGACTAGTTTCTCTCCTGTCCTTTTACAGATTAACTACTCCCACTGGTTTTCCCTTGCAAGTCGCATGTGATGTGGACAGTGCTTTAGGATTTTATGGCAATACACTGCAACACGCTGGATTTTATACAAGGCAGACTGCTGGCTGCATATGGTAACTCTTCTACCCCACTGAGCATGGGGAATGACACACACTGAGCAAACCTGGAGGGAAGAACGTCTCTGACTGCAAAGCACACACAGCCGAGGAAGGATAATTATTTCTCCAGCCTGTAAAAACCATTATGGAGAAATCCTGACCTCCCTTCTCTCTGTTGTATAACAAACACATTCACATGTGTATTAAGGAGGTTACAAATTTTATCACCCATAATAAGAAACTGTGCTCATTCTTAGAGAAAAACAAACAACAATGTGTAAAAGCTATCTGAAAACAAAGCAGTAAGACAGAAACTAAAGGGTATCTGATTTCATGAAAATAAACACACTTAAGATGGCAAAGGAGCCCTTAAAATGGAGAATATTAAGTTTGAATTACTGTACATATTACAGATCATTCCTGTGAGAAAGAAAACGAGGGGAAAGAAGTGGGACCTCAACACTGGCTTTCTGAAGTATTGCTGATATATCTGAGATTATAAAGAGATGTAAAAGAAATGGAGAAGAAAGCAGTTGTTCAGTGCACAGTGAAATTAAAGTAACAAAGCTAATGGATTTTTGTGTTGTGGCTAACTGCTCTTTTAACTGAGTTAACATAGAGTATGAGCTTACTCAACATAAGAGAAGGTACATGTTCAAGCTGTTACCAGTGGCCCAGACATGAGAAATGCTTCAATCAGCAGTTTTCCTTGATTAGATACCAGAGAACCTGTATGGGAGGTAAAACTTTACCAAGCAGTGGATTCTCTCATGTGTAATGGAGCAGCACAGGCTGCACCATTTTCCTCAGAGATGATGTTCACAGGATTCCTTTTCCTTTCCTGACCACCTGCATACCTAACACTATTGGATGCTCTATTCCTGTGTGATTGCATTTGGAAAACAGGATCAAAATTATAGGGCAGGAGGAGGCAGAGAAAGGAAGAAAGGAAATAATTAAAAGGTAGGTGGACGTAAGTGTACACACACACACATACAGTAAAATCATGTAAGGGCCATTTACTTAGAAAACCAGTCTAAAATACCCAGAGTTGATTAGAGGAAGCTGATGTGGGGATTCAAAAAAAAGGGTGAACTGTCCCAGGCACTGCTTTATTCGTGATGTACCAGAATGTGATGATATTTTCCTACCCAGATTGCTTGACTGTGACATTTTGACAGTAAATATGTGCCTGCTGGCCAGTAAAGCATTGAAGCTCAAAAATTAAAAAGTTGAAAAATGAAAAAATTGAAGCTGAAACTGAGACAGCAAAATATTACATTACCTGCTGCATTTTGCTCTCTGCTGCAGCAAAAGGTTTGGCATGGAGTGCAGCAGCCAATGCCTGTGTGCAGGTCAGCAGGGAAAGAAGTCACTGTCTCTGCAAAATGAATTTCTCTGCTGTTTTCTGGCCAGAGTTACTTGGTTAGACTGGAAGTTGCACAGCTGCAACCCAGCACTGTCTTCAGGAGAAGAGCACAGGGAGAGATTAGAGCTACAAGTCCTACTTAATTCTCTGGCCTGCTCCTGGGGCAGCGTAGCTACTTTCTCAGGATGCAATGTAGCATTATAGTCAAGCCCAGAATGAATAAAAAGGTACTGAAGAGGATTTAAAGGGCTTTTATGGATAGGGAAGTAAATATGAAAGAAAAAGAAAGGCCGTTAACACATGAGGGGGATAAAATTAATGACAAAAATAGGTGAGGTAATCATCCTGGTAAATGAAAAGTAGAAGGAACAATAAGGGACTGGAAGGTCCACTAAAAATAAGCATTGATAATCACATGGAAGGCTCTATAGTAAATATTTATGATTAAGTAGGGAGGGAATTAGCTAACAAAATTATTCACTCACTGATTATTACAACTTCAGTAAGTACATCTGCATATTCATGCATGACTTGTGATGATGTCATTGCAGAGTTTCCAGGTGCTTCTCTAGTCAGATTGTTAACTTTGCGGCCTTGCCAGTTCACGCTTCATTTATCTGATCTTCATGTTAACTAGCTTTCCCTACGTTACTCCACTGCTAGTGTTTCTGCAATTGCTTTCCACTCATACACAAATCTAAGATTGCCAGCTAGTTTTTGACAGTGCTCCAATTGGAGAGCGTTCAGAGAAGGGCGATGAGGCTGATGAAGGGGCTGGAAAACAAGTCCTATGAGGAATGGCTGAGGGAACTGGTGTTTAGTTTGGAGAAGAGGAGACTGAGGGGACACCTCATCACTGTCTATGGCTGCCTGAACTGGGGCCGTGGGAGAGCAAGTGTTGGTCTCTTCTCTCAAGTGACAGGTGACAGGACAACGGGAAATGTCCATAAGTTGCTCCAGGGGAGGTTCAGACTGGATATTAGGAAGAATTTCTTTACTGAAAGGGTGGTCAGGCACTGGAACAGCTGCCCAGGGAAGTGGTTGAGTCACCATCCCTGAAGGTGTTTAAAAAAAAGGATAGATGAGTTTTTAAGGGACATGGTTTAGTATATGATGGGTGCAGTTGGACTCAATGATCTCAAAGGTCTTTTCGAACTGGAAGATTCTATGATTCTATGATTTTCTCTAACCAAATTTCTAGCACTAAAAAGGGTTTTATCTTTATTAGTTATGTAAGCATGTGTGCTTGTTCCTTTCGATATATTCATGTCAGTTCATGTCCCCGGTTAGTTGCCTGTTTTCACCTCCAGGATTCACCATATTGTATCAGTCACTGCAGTACTGGGTATCATGCTATTAGCATACCAGAGATCAGGTAGGACAATCCCACCAGTGGAAATTTCGGCTCCTTCTACATGTGAATATCCATTAACAACAGTTTGAAAATAAATTCAGTATTTCTGTTTAAACCGGTTGGGCTTTTTTCACAACCTTACTGGAAGCCATTAATTTTCACCTGTTGTTCTTCACACCGCATTTTGACATTAACAAAAGAGGTCTGTGGTGAGTTCAGTGATATGTTGTTCAATCTCTACATCTGTCAGTGAGAAGGTTAAATGCTTTCTAAATAATTAATAAAATATGCGGTTAGTGGGTGAACATGTTTTTTCAGTGATGTGGCTTCAGCATTGTAGATGAACTACATCCCTTCTCTGACACAAGCTTTCTGTCTCGTGGTGATATTTCCATCATTTGATTCCTGTCATACTTTAATACAAGGAGGTGAATTTTTCTTGAAAGGAATGTCAGTGAGATGGTTTAATTGTAACCCTCCTATGTACACTTTCTTTAATATGGATAAAAAAAGTACCTTCATCAAGTTGTATCACCAGTTTTTAAACTTTCATACAAAGTTGCAGATTTTTTATAAGATCAATATGACAGCCGTCATTTAAATCTTGAAATTTTGCCCGGGCGTTCTCTCTATATATGCTTTACCAGGCTGAGCTTGCAGATTAGCACGCGTTACAACCCTGATAGAATTGATGGCCTGTGTGGTCCTCACTTTTTAATGTGTTTCTGTCATCCTACACTGTGAATAGCAGTGGGTTGGCAAAGCTTTTGCTTTCATCATCTACTATATCTAGCCAGAGAAAAGGCTGTGGTTAAATGTGACCACACAGATATTCTTATCATTATTTCTCTTTTTGTAGCTGCACAAGTCGCATGTGTTTGTCTTCTCTTATTTTGTCAGCCTTTGAGTTTATCAGCGTACTTGCTTCTACAGTTCCTGTCCTATATCTGCACTTTGTGTGTGAGTTACTTTTCACTGTTTTTCACCAGCTCAAACACTTGCATGACTGCATGGTCCAATAGTCTTGCAGCAGAACCTGAGCTTTGCAGATTATTTTTCACTGCATCACAAAACTCATTTGGGCTTTTTGCCTTTTCACCCTTCACAGTGCTCACACCCAGTCTGGATATCAAATTGCCTCACATTTTTCCAAGAAAGTCCAGATGCTGTGATGCTGCTTAGCAATTTGAAACTAGTTTTATGTGAGTCAAACTCTGATGGTCTGATCTTTATCTTAAACTCAAAAATGTCACTGCTAATTAAGCATTCAATTTCCAGCCTTGGTTGTTTTTTCCTTTTATTGGGTTACATTTCTAGGGTGTTTAATGAGGAGGGATTTGCAGTGATCAGGTGGTTAAGACTGTTAATTAACCACTTTTCCTCCTCATTTCATAAACCCAGATCACTATTCTTGGTTCCTTTTGAGAATCCATATTCTTAATAATTCCAAGCCCTGTTACACAAGTGACTAATAGATATCCCTAGTCTTTTAATTGGCATCTCTTGGTCATAGAGATCACAGAATTATAAAGACGGACAGCGAGAAGGTGAAACAGAGCAACATACAGTGCAAGCAGAAATTTCAAAGGCTGTAACCTTAGAAGTGAGTGAAGTTAGTCTTCTAGATAGATTTCAGCTCTTAAATACCAGGGCTGAAAGGTAGATGATCTCAATGCTTCCTTCAGCCTCTGTGGGACCTGCTATATGCTCAGCATCTCTGAAAAAATTACCCTCACCATTCAGTCCCCATGTGGATTTAGGGTCTGGGAGCAGTTTGTGAACAACTTTGGAACAGCTTTAGTAGTCTTGCCTGAAAGCAACTGAAATAAATGGGACTAAACTAGGAGAGGGAAAACAGTGTTAAGCACCATGAGATCATTACTAATCACGTAATACAGATGTGCATTTGTAGCAGTTCCCAAGGGAAAAACAAAAGCCTCAACATCTGGCATGCTGAGGCTACCTGGCATGCTGGCAGTACTCTTCAATGGCATATCTCTACTATTTATTGTTCACTGCCTCACCCCCCCAGATGACTTCCCCCCTTATGTCAAATGCAAATTATGATAATTTAAAAAAAAGCAGTCTGTACCTGTGCCCTGAGTGCAGAACCACATGTTTCAGCCTATGTGTTAGGCAGAACTTGGAGCAAACTGAGCCCAAAGTCATGAGGCTCTCTCACTGGTTAGCAGGAGGTGGGGGTCAAAGCTGATGGGTATCCTTGATCTTTAGCATACCATTTATTTCATTATGTCTAATTTGGTTGATATTATCAACATTATTATACTGATAGTTGTTTGAACTCAGACTAATTTAATTGATAGAATTCTGTGTCCTTGCTATTATATGAGACAATTAGCTCTCATTAGTTCACATTTCACTCATTTTCCACTGACTGATTGCACTACACACTGATACTTGCTAATATCAATATGTAATGCAATCAGTCAGAGGAAATGTTGGTACAGTATCTCTAAAAACTATCACACTTATCGTTCTGATTGTCTTCAAAGTACCAATATTTTCCTATAACTTAATGGTTTCATAATGTAATGTTTTGTATTAATAACAATCTTTTTAAGGTCACACATTTAATCACGTGTATTAAACAGCAGTTAACTAATGAGGATGGCAACTTATTAATAAATTGCAGATGATACATTTCCGTTATTCAGTGTAACCTTTAAAAAGCAGAGCTAAGACTGAGAGTTGACTTAAAGACTGTTTTCCTCTCTTTTCCTATTTCTTCCTGAGGTGTTTTTTTCCTGAATTCTAAGCTTTTTTTGTATGCTATTGTCACAGTCCTGCTGTAACCATATGGAGAGCTTTAGCAAACAAGAACATGCAGCTGATGCTTTGATAAAAAGGGTGAAGAGGTTACTGGAATTGTACTACTGTTAATTTGTCCTTTAAGCACCTACAGCAGGGAGTCTATAATGGTAAGGATTGAAGCACTGAGATTTGTCTATCAAATTATTACATCAGAAATGCTAAAGATTCAAAAGAAAGAAAAGGGCAAAAGGCTTTTTGTAACCAATTTAATGTAATCTACTGAGCTTTCACTAAGGCCCATCTGCAAATGCACTAGCAGTTCACTCAGGAAATCACATACCTAAATTTGTCTTCTTAAATACTTGTATACCACTTCTCACTGGTGAATTTGTAACTGTATTTATAAACAATAAGCCTGCAGTCCTTACATCTATATGAAGAACGAAATCCCTCAACATGCCAATATAGTACAGAACATTCTGTGAAAAATAATAGTTGAACGCTCTCCAATATGTCATTTGTGAAATCTCAGCTATTCAAAAGCAAACACAATTAATCACCTCTACAGTTAGTCTGAAACAGGCTCATAATCTCTAAAAGAAGATGACTTATGTGGGAAATATTAGAAAAGCATGAAATAAATGGTTTGTGATTTGGGACTTTAAAGATTCCCAACAATCATATTTTAAAGAGTAAATCCAAATTAGCGTTAAAGAGTAAATCCAAATTAGTCTTACTATGCTAAATTTGATGTTGAATAATGACAAAGGACATTTAAATACCATAGTTACTATAATAATCCCTGTTTGAAGCATGGCTTCCATGAACTAGGTTAAGTCTTTAGACAGAAATTAATTGCTACAAACACTAATTTTCAGATCCCTTTTGTTTGCTATTGCAGGCACCTCTGGATGCAGAAGGTATCTAATTAGCAGAATTCATGGTTCTGATTGTGCATTGTGGGGCTAGTATAAACACTGCTGATTACTATTCCTCTGTAATGGTTGATTTTTTTTTTTTTTTGATTGCTTGATAAGGCCATCTATTCTGCATCAGACACTGGCAAGGCTGCTGGTGAAATCAGTTAGGTCACTTTTTCTGGTCATAGTAGCAGGAGGAGCCTTGTGATGGTAACAGATGACTAAAGGCATAATTATAGGCTATTTAACCACATCTGTTTCCCCACTTAACATTGTTTGCTCAAGTTAGATGTAGTCAAATAAATCAAAACGAAAATAATGGTGAAGACACTAAAAAATTACCGTTACATGGGTAGAAATCTAGGGTTTGTTTTAATTACAGGAAACAGAGTTTACAGTGATTTTTAAAAAGCACTAATTTATATTAGAGAGTTTCTATACAAATACACTCTGGCTGGTTTCTGCTTCTTTTATAGCCTGTTATTTAAATACCTATCTGTACAGAAGAATTAGTTGAAACTAGAAAAAAATGAAGATCGCTATTATTTATTGAATTTAGCTGTACATCCTTATCCAGTATAAGAATTATATGACAAGTCTAGTAGCTCTTTTTACAATTTTGTGATTAAGAACAAAGCCTCAAAATACTACTACCTCCTATCAATGACAATGAGAAGACCAGAGAGCTCAAAGTATCACTGTATGTTTCTTCAGTCATCCAGGGATACTGTTTTCATCTTTTTATTTATTCATTTTTTATCCTATGTAGTCATTCCCTAATGTATTAATGCTGCGTGATAAAATATAGCACAAAAGTACTGTCAAAGCCCATGTTGCACAAGGACATGTAGCAAAACCATCTAGAGCAGCCAGTACAGACATTTCTGTATGTCTAGCTAACATCAGCATGCATGTTAAAAAAATTCCCTGCAATATGTTGTTCTGTGCAGAAAAAATGACATAATTTAACAAAATATGCACTAAAAAAATGACAGATCAAGGGAAATACTGGGGTTTTTTTTTGTTGTTGTTGTTGATTGGTTCGTTTTAAAGTAAGGTTTTGAAGAACCAGAGAAAATATTGAATTTCCTTACATCAGCTACTACCAACAGGGAGACTTGTAGGGCTAACGCTAGACAAACTACTATATTTGTCTAAATGAAGCCCTCCACCAGTGCAAACCCCACTGAAAAAACTGAAGTTTGTGTGATTAAGGCAGGTGTCCTTACATGCTCAGGGTACAAGTCCTAGCACAAGATCATCATATGCTTTAAAATAGAACTGCTTGACTTGAGGTAATAGAATTAGAGAGTCTTATGTCAGCTATGTATATGGCCCTCTTTCTTTTATTTGGGCTTTATTTGTTAGGATGGGTGCTGGGGGATTTTTTGATAGACCATTGGAAATAGCTTGGTGTATGGTAGGGAAAGTAAGCTTGGCTTTTCAGGTTTCCAAATACTCAACTGCCTTAGGAACAGATTTTGCTGGATACAGTGGAGTGTAATGAGGTACCTCTGAATCCTTGATTAGATACTAGAAGCACACTTCTATTACAGAAAAAAAAAGTTAGTAAACAAACTATTCTAAAAGCAAAAATAGATTTGTAGGAAAGTTAAATTATGTAAGTGGTGCAATGCTAATTTTTCCAATGTGGCAGAATAAGAGTGTTCTTTCAAAACGAAATGCTCCAGGGTCAGATGCAAGAGGGAATGTAAGAAGCAATGTCACTGTGGTGCTCTGCTGGAAGGAACTGTCATCACACCTCAGTATCAGTACAGGCAGAACCTGCTGACTCAATTAAATCATAGAATTATAGAATCATAGAATCGTTTTTGTCAGAAGGCCCTTTAAAGACCATCTAGCTCCAACCTCCCCTGCCATGAGTCTCCCACTTTCCACTAGAACAGATTACTCAAGGTCACATCCAATATGGTCTTGAACACCTCCAGAGATGCGGTATCCATGACTTCTCTGGGCAACCTGTTCCAGTGTCTCACCAACCTCACAGTGAAAAACTTCTTAATATATAATCTGTCTTCTTCCAGCTTAAAACTATTACCTCTCGTCCTATCACTGCACTCCCTGATAAAAAGCCCTTCCTTAGCATTCCCTCTAGGTACTGGAAGGCTGCTTTAATGTCTTCCCGGAGCTCTCTCTTCTCCAGGCTGAACAACTCCAACTCTTTCAGCCTGGTCTCATAGGGGAGATGCTCCAGCCCTCTGGTCATCTTTGTGGCCCTCCTCTGGACTTGCTGTAACAGATCCATGTCCTTCCTGTGCAGAGGACTCCAGAACTGAATGCAGTACTCCAGATGAGGTCTCACAAGAGCAGAGTAGAGGGGCAGAATGCCCTCCCTTGCCCTGCTAGTTGTAATGCTTTGGGTACAACTCAGGATTCAGTTGGCCTTCTGGGCTGCAAGAGCACTTTGCCGGGTCATGTTGAGCTTCTCATCCACCAGTACCTCAAGTCCTTTTCTTTAGGGCTACTTTCAATGCATTCCATGCCCAGATTGTGCCTGTGCTTGAGACTGTTCCATCCCAGGTGGAGAACCTTGCATTTGGCCTTGTTGGTGTGATCAGTAAATTTGGTGAGGATACACTCAATCCCACTCTCCATGTCTCCGACAAAGATGTTAAACAACACCAGTCCCAATGCCGACCCCTGAGGAGCACCACTCATCACCGTTCTCCACTTGGACATTAAGCCAGTGACCACACTCTTTGAGTATCGGAGAACCCCTTGAGTCACAGACGTATCCTCACAGAGGTAGAGTCAGTGCTCACTTTATTGTACTTCCACATGTTACTTCATACTCACAATCTGTGTTCACACGCTACAAGTGTACATATGATTGGCTACTACATGCTGTCCATTTTGTATATTCTCTATCTTAATTGGTTATAAGTTTCTGTCCATGCGCTGTTACCTGATACCCTTCAGCCCTCCTTCTTTTGCAGCTAAAACCTCCTGTTTCACATTCTCTTTCTTATCTATCAGCTAACATTCCATTTTCTCATAACAAGCCAAGGTCACTGTTTCTTTGTTGTTCGGCAAGTAGGCAGGGTTGTGCATACAGGCCTCAAGGATCACAGAATGCCCTGATTCTTCTAAAATATTTTCTACATTTGAGTGTGACCGTCCAGCCAGTTCCTTATCCACCAAGTGGTCCATCCTTCAAATCCATGTCTTTCCAATTCAAAGACAAGAATGTAATGCAGGACAGTATCAAATACTTTGCACAAGTCCAGGTAGATAGTATCAGCTACTTTTCCCTTATCCACCAATCCTGTAGTCCCATTGTAGAAGGCCACCAAATTTTTCAGATATGATCTGACCCTATTGAGGCCATATTGGTTGTCACCAATCACCTTCTTATTTTCCATGTGCCTGGGCAGAATTTCCAGGGGATCTACTCCATGATCTTACCAGGCACAGAGGCAAGATTGACCGGCCTGTGCTTCCTATGGGAGCTACTGTTGACACAGAAGATTCCTACTGTGCAAAACGATCAGTTTTTGCTTAGTAACAAGTAATTATGAAAATGCACATCCCTACTGTGCATGCACATTTGTACACATGTGCTCACCTATGCATACACATCACTTAAGGTCAGAAGTATGATCATGTTAGATTAGGAGATTCACCATTCTGCGTTCTGTAAAATCATCTGTACTTCTGTTACACTGTCTGTTCCTGGGATTAAACTCCTCATATTCACCAGACTCTCATTCAAGGCAATACATTCAACGCTGACCTTATTCATACTTCATCTATTCCCACACTCTGTACAAGGAAGATAAGACCACTGTTCTTCTTATTATTACAAACCCTTTTCATGGTTTTGTTTTCCTCTAAATTCTTAATACAACCTCTTCCCTTCTAGTGTTCCTGTGTTGTTCACTCCTTCTGTCTAACTCTTTGCTAAAATTCAAACACTTGCTCTTTTCTTGAAGACCATGTAACAGCTATTCTCCAACTTCTGTGCTATTCAGTCATGACTCTTAATACTCTTCTCAAGAAAGAACTGATTTCTTCAGGGACCATTTCTAGTGAGCTGTGACTAAACAGACTTCCACAGAACCATGTAACCCCACTAACTGTGGACATTGAAGTTAACTTTCCAGTGTCACAACTTCCCTTCTTAACCAAAATAAAGCATTTAGAGAAGAAGAAATTAATATGATAAAAATAACTATAAGCCACCCATATTCTCAACTGTCTTTGAAGTGCCTGTGTGGTGCTTGTGTGGACACGCAACCTTCAAACCTGCTCTGCCATACATCAACACTCTGAAGTGCGTTTGCCTGGCTCCTTCTTTTTTAAGTAGCTATCACCATCATTTGCCTGAGGCTAGCAAAAAAGTAGTCGCTTGCTATCCTTCCTCTCATTAGTTGTTTTTGAGGATAGTGTTGCTTCTCCACCTGGAACAGGGCAACTTTATAACATTCTCCTAAATGCAGACACCACACAGTCATGCAGCTTTGCACTCACACATGGATGGTGTCTCAAGGAGGGACAATGCATTTACCAGGATGAGGGAAAATAGGACTACAGCCATAAGCAATGTATATATGCCCAAATTTCATGGCAAAATCACCATCAAAACGTTTTATAGTTCATGTCTCCCATTACCATCAGGTTCAGGATGAATCTACTGCCACTGCAGCGTAACATGCCATCATTTAATCAGGCATAAAGACAGTAAGCAATCTGTGGTTGCCAGTACCTTAAATACAGGGTTTTTTACATGTTTTTTTCCTGGCTAGTTAGGTTGAGAATGGCCAGGAGCACAAAATTCCTATCTGAGACAGTACTGCTCTGCCAGCTGCTTGACTTCCTGCCTTTAACAGTGTAACTTGTCAGCAAGCAACGTACTTACAGACAACAAGGGACAATAGATACGAGCTACACAATCATTTCCTACACCACAATATTTTCTAATAAAGCTATCTAAGGGAAATTAGGGCTAATGTGTATCTTTTTCAAATTTACATAAACAAATTTTTAATTACTTTGCTCAAAACTCCAATTTTCTATCGCACTTATCAGGAACTGTTCTGTGAGTTGACCTGTGCTTTTGACAGACACAACAGCTCAACAACTTTGCTTATGTTAATATCACAGTGTCACAGTATCACAGTACCTCAAGGTTGGAAAAGGCCTCTGAGATCATCTAGTCCAACCTAGGACCCAACACTAGCACCCACTCGTCATTTAAACCATGGCACTAAGCGCCTCATCCAATCTGTTTTTAAATACCTCCAGGGACGATGACTCCAACACCTCCCTGGGCAGCGCATTCCAATGGCCAATCATCGTTTCAGTGAAAAATTTTTTCCTAATATCAAGCCTGAACATCCCCAGACGAAGCATGAAACCACGTCCTCTTGTTCTGTCACTGGTCGCCTGAGAGAAGAGACAAACCCCTGCCTGCCTACAACCTCCTTTTAGGTAGTTATAGAGAGCGGTAAGGTCTCCCCTGAGCCTCCTCTTCTCCAGGCTAAACAACCCCAGCTCCCTCAGTCGCTCTTCATAGGACTTGTGCTCCAGCCCCTTCACCATCTTCGTTGCTCTCCTCTGGGCACACTCCAGCATATCAACATCTCTCTTAAACTGAGGGGCCCAGAACTGGACAGAGTACTCAAATTTTCATTCGTCCATCTAAAATATTCTAAACCTATTCTCATAGACTTGCTTCATGGGTACTCACACAATTTTTATTTCATTTAACTTATTTTTAAAATGTTTGTTACAAGTTAAAAGCTGCATGCAGAGCAGCCCATAATGTTTTCTGCTTGTTTTGTAGGACTCTGGATTCATTTCAACTTAGTGTGTTTCCAGGAAGGAGGCCTTCGTGGTGTATCCAGAGTTGTCTCATACCAAAGTATCACCGTATCTCACAAGTCAGGTGTCCCTGTTTCCAGATCCAGGCTCAGGCCCCAGACCTGAGTACACCAAACACAAACCATAAGTGTTGATCTAAACACACCAGAGAACCTCCACACAGAGGTTATGGAGAACATAGGATGTGTTCATGTGTCAGCGACAGAAGATGGGATTTAAAGCACAATTGTTCTTAGCTGCAAGTGTGACAAGCTCTGGCAAAGCAGAAGGACAGATAACATGGTAAACAAGTGTCAGAGCTGTTTGTTACAAAGGAACTGTTTTTTCACTAGGGTGGAGAAGGAGAACCAGCCAATCAGCCCATTGCCAGTGGTCCATAGCAAGGCTGGATTTGTGTAAGACACTGTTAAAAAAACATGCTGGCAATATCACATCACCAATTAACCCGTCATTTTCAATTTACAGAGTTGTTCCATTAACATTTCTTTAAAGCTACGAATAAATACTGTAAAGTAGATAGCTTGATTTTGCCAAATTTCTAGGTGTTTTTCTAGGTGTAATGTGCCCAGAAGAAATTTCTGTCCCTCAACTATGTCTTGGCAATTTTATATTGATATTTGGAGGGCAGTTGCAGTACCACATCAGTTTTGGGTATGGTTTTACTTTGCATGTAATTATTTGTTATATAGTGTCATTTGGTTAAAATCATAAATACTTTCAAGTTTTGATACTTATTGTTTCGGGCTGGAAATTTTACTTGACATTGTAAATATATTGGTAATATTTTATCATTCCATTGTACAATTCCAAACAGCTGATAACGTCATTGTAGTCTCAGATGTTTCTACACACCTGTCTTGTCTGTTTGCCCTCATTTTCTGAACTGTCCCTACAGTACTTCTCAATACAATGGGGTTTTTTACTCCTTGTATTTTGACAAAGATTTGGCTTTTCATAGAAGTACGATTTTTTATATGGTATCCAAAGACAGCCTTCTTTGGGGGGGTGGGGGCAGCAGAAGAGGGCAGAGAGGGTCCTCCAAAGCTATTGTGTGTTTTCCCATGCATTGATATCCTTCCTTTGTACTAACGGTGATTCATTTTCTCTTTTTCTGCTGTGGTTGTACTATAAAGGCGCATATTTATGACATTGAGTAGAGTTTGCGTTTGATCATTTGTCATTCCCATCAGGTTCCTACAACTTTCATGCTCATTACAAAAGTAGTTACACATAAATCCCATCACTGAACCCACTTCCTGCTGGTATAGTAGATGTTCTCAGGCCTCATTGCAGCCTTATATATAACTGTTAAGAGGAGAGATCTTATATCAAAAAAACATTAAAATGGCCATACAGTTATCAGTCCGAAGTTTTATTCAATGCTGTTTGCTGAGGCAAAAGCAGATTCCCATTAAAGTAGACAAGAAGAGGAAAACAAATTCTTTAATACTCTCTCAGGCTTACTGTAGTAACCTTTCTTCCATCCCCGTTGGAAGACTGTCGTTTTCCTATGAAGATTTAAGGATTTTGGAGTTGTCAAACACAGCCTCTTTCATGTCCATGGAATGAGTAACAGGAATATAAGAGACTACCATCAGTGCTGTTTAATATTTTTCTAAGTTGTACAGAGTTCACGTACCTTTAGGATGTGAGTCACTTTTGCTATCATACTCAA
Organism: Tapera naevia; assembly: GCA_033556795.1. NCBI lineage: Eukaryota > Metazoa > Chordata > Aves > Cuculiformes > Neomorphidae > Tapera > Tapera naevia. Next base: position 13,135,203 of record JAUMJJ010000023.1, on the reverse strand, counting down.
CGTTCAAGCTTGAAGTCTCTATTCCTCTCCCAGATAAGCTAGACTCCCACATAAGCATTTTCTAAAAGTACTAGTCTTATAAATAAAGAATAGAATGACACCTTTACCTGGAGATTTTCAAGCACCAAACAATTAGAACTCAACCATTATCTACAAGCGCTAAAGATGATTATACAAAATTAATAAAGGTATAGAAATGCCTCTTGTGGTTTCCACTTGTCATAAAACCTTATTTTATCAAACATTTTAAATTTGAATATTCATAAACAGTTAAAAAGATATATAAAATAAAATATTTAAAAATACATAAATTATTTGGCTTTATACGTTAGCTATGTAAATTTTAGGAAACAGATATTTTAGAAGTTATTAGGCAGCAAAAAAAGACTGAATATTATTTTTAAATTAAAGGATGCAGGTCACAATTCTAGGTCACAATTTGAACTCTAGATTTTAAGAAAGAAGAGTCTAGGTGCAGTTTTTTATTTCTTGTGTGATAATTTATTCAAATCTATTGAAATAGATACCAAACTATGTCAAGTAGTGTTAGTGGACACAAGCTGCATTCCTTAACGGTACTAAGAACATTGATCCAAATGCAATTTTATTCCAGTCCTATCTGGAAACAACACCATCACTATCAGTGCTCTTCTTTGTTAAGTGTCCTAGATACCAAGAAAAATAAGAAGTGAAACAAGATCTAGACATCATGAAGATTTGGAAAATTTAGATTCTAGTACTTAATTACCACACAGAGACAGATAAATATATATACTCAATGACGGAAATTGATAGAAATTTTCCCACGGATTCCAGCAGCGTTCAAAAGGCCTTTGAAATAAAGGAGACTAGTATCAAGGACAGGAAAGGATTCAGTTTAGCTTAGAATTAAAATAAACAAATTATTAACATAAACTATTAATATAAACTATTAAAATAGCTCTAGCTAATGACAGCAGCACGCCCCGTTGCTCCATTCCTCTTCTCCTTTCCCTGGTATTTAGTTACAAGAGCTTTGACTTTAAGTCAGATGGTACCTATCATGTTAAAATACATGTTTTGTTCTTTTTTTTTCAGCAAAGCAGTGAGGTATGAAGGTAAAAGGAGGGAGCTGGGGGTATTGCAGTCCAAGAACGAGGCCCAAAATATGTGAAATCAGGCTTCACTAGGTCTGTAAGTAATGGCCAAGAGGAGGCAGATGGATGGGGCAAAACTTTTCCCTGCTGTAACATGTGTCCATGTACCTTCCTGGGATTGTTTTTATCTCTAGTTTATGCGTAGTTTTACCTTTCTGGTACAAATCAAACATATGTCTTGCAGTTACAGCAACAATTGTTTCATTCCAAGCACCTTATATGCTTTATACCTCGTACATGGCTGAGCCAATTTAAATTTGCTTTCCCTAGCAAAGTGCTTTGTGATTCTTTATTTCTCTTTATGCTAAGATGATATTGCCCTAAATTGATAAATTACGCACAAGAGGGTATTTATTAAGCAATACTAAAGTTTGCTTTCACCGTGCTAGCAGGGTACTGCATGGATGAGTTGTACTTCCATTTGGTAAATACATGAATTGCTCTACATTTGCCATGTCTACAGTTTTAAATGCTACAATTACAAAGCATGAAAACACTGCTTTACTAAAGATGGGAAAGTGTTGAATTATCCTAGCTTTGATTTGTAAAGCAACAGGATTTCTCATTCATCTAGTGATGCATAAAGGTCTTTCCTGAGGAGAAAGCCGTCAAACAAGACTTGCATTTCCTGCTATGAAGCAAACACAGTAGCTCGTACCTGAAAAATGCAATAATATAAGCAGTAAAAGTCTCACCAAGAAAGGATGATATACAGGACCAGGGTCAGAGGAGAGTGTTTGAAAGGCTTTGCTGTGCATGTTTCAGTTATCTGTGAGAGGTGCCATACCCACAGGCACAGTGCTGTGGCATCATACAGTGCATGACAATTTGCCCATGCCTTGGTTCATTTTCCAGCTGTGTATCTTCTGTGGTGTTGCATGTCACATTACAAAAATTCAACAAACCTACGTCAAACAGAGGCAGACAAAGATAACAAGCAATTAAAATGTATTTTGAAATCCTTGGAATAGTAAAATGCATAAATGTATAGGAAATGCAGGAGCCACTGGAAGGAATAGGATGGGGAAGAAGAACCTCCTCAGCTAAACATAATTAAAAGCTTTGATTACTAAATGTACAGGTGCTATATTGTAACCACAAAGTTTCAAAACAGCAGATGTAAGTAAGGTTTTCCCTCTCTGAGTTTTAAAATAGGAAAACCACTAAACTCCAAGTGAAGCTGTAAAGATAGAGAATCCATTAAAGGCATTCTCACAGTAGGATCCAATAGGCCTTCAGTTTTAGTCGCTCACAGTTAAAGGGTTTGCAAACTATGTAGTTATCAAGGAACTTAAAATAGCAATTTCAAATCTGTTTTTCTTTAGCCTTGATTTATTTCACAGGAGAAGTTTATCTACAGAATGTTTAGTTGGATATTAAATTACCCTGGTCTTGAAACTCCTCTCACACCTGCTTTACACTGGTCTCTCTTACATCCATTATTTCTTTCAAAATATAAATTCTTCCACTTCTTCAGATATAGCATGACTTATTTGTATCCCCAAATCCTCTGATTTCTAAATAAGAGAGATCTGGTGCTATTGGACATTCCACATGTACTCTGTATTGTGTTTTCCCCCCATTTTAAATGGCCTTCTTTTTGTTTTCATAAGCATTTCAGTACATGTGGGCACACAAGTAAACACAGCACTTGAAGTGCAGATACATTAACGCCATGTGTCTTGCAAACACTATTACTTTTCATTTGTGCACTGACTCACAATACATTCCACCAAAACCAGCCCATGCTTTCATCTTCAATGTCACATTTATTTTTTTAATTATTAAAACTCTGTCCATTTCTAAACTTGCCCACTTCTAAAGAGCTACTCCCAAATTTGTATCCATCCTATTGATTTGCTTGCCTGTGCCATATATACAGCCTTACACTTGGTGGTGTTTAATATTATTTCAGATGCAATTTTTCACAGTCACATACCATCTAAATCTTCAGGCTTTTTTCTGTTGTTTTTTTTTTTCACAGTGAAGGTGAATGTGTCACACCTCTGTTTTCTTTGCAGTAGTTCACTGTTCTAGACCACTATATTTTCTCACGTGCACCGCCAGCTCCACTATGAAATCGATTGGCTGTTGCACGCTTACACCGGGCTGACCGAAAGTCTCAGATTGGTCACTTGCCCTGGGACTTGGCTTCGCAAGAGACAGAGGCCTGGATTGTAGCTATCCTAAACACTTCGCCCAGCTTATTTTAGCCATTTCCAGGCTGATTTTCCTATTGGAAGGTATTGTGAAGAGGCAGTGGGTGGGCAAATACTTTAATGGAAAAAAAGCAGCTCTATAGCCCTTCATGTACGGTTATCCTTTGTGGATATCACAGGGCTAAAGAAGCCCTTGTGCACACAAGTACATGCTATAAACATGATTTCTGCAAGTTACTTCCCTGTCCTGTCTCTCCTTTAAAATTCAAATTTCACCCAGTATTTTCTATAGGCATGAGTTGGTAATCAAATACAATCTAAAACAGTGGTTGTTACCACAGCTGTCAGTGCTCCCCTTCACCAGTGGCCTAGCACCACAGCCCAGGCAACTTCTTGGCCGGGATGCGGAACAGGCAAGCAGAAGTATGCCCACTTCTGGAATTTACCTTAACCTACCCTTTGTCACTCTGTGTCAGTTCATCTGACATTTTGGATTCTCTGACTGAGTTCTTTTGGAAAATCACTGACTGGGATTTTTAGACACCTGTTTATTTTCACTGTTTCTTTGTAAATAAGTCTGTCTGCTCTATACTAAAACACTTTCGCTTGGTTAAAGAGCATTTTCTCCATTTTTCCACAAATACCATTCTTTTGAAAATGGGAGTCCTAGCACACCGGTTCTCTGTGTGTAATTGTAAATTGACCTTGCTTTTTGTTGTTGGTGTTGTTGCATGCCCTCCCTTTTCCCTCTGTCATCTTCGTATTTCTATGGCTAGAAGACAAAACTGAGCTGGTTATTGAGACAGTATCATTTATTTGTGTTCTTTAAGCAGGCTGCAGCAGAGCCAGAAGATAATGGGCACCTCATTTATTCAGGCTTTGAATGATCATATTTAATTCCCAGTGACAGCTGTCTTCACCACATTAGCATTGCAAATCAGCTCTGTTTTGTAATGGCCTTCTATTGAACATGATTCAATTACGTGTGGTCCGTAGCAAGGCAGGATACGGTCTTAGTATCTATAGCAATATTTCTGCAAGCTGCTGCTCTTTACATTGCTCACATTTAAGCTGTCTGTTTACCACAATGCTTTCCTTGAACTACATTGAACTGTCTTCATTTTGCAGTTAAATAAAGAAGAATGAATATAATTTGTAAAAGCAGTTATCTGGTCAGGCATATTACATACCCCATCTTCTTTACACATGCCAGGAATCAGGAAACAATTGTTAAAATAATTGTTATTATACTTCAAACATTTATATTACAAAAGTCATTAAATTGGATTTAAATGCTTTTACAGCATTGAATGGTGCTAAATACTAAAGCTCAATGCTGGTTTGCAGAAAAATTGTAATAACATACAAGTATGTACAAACAAGTAGATTTTCTTTTAGTGCCATAGCTTTCCAGGAAAAGGGTAGCAAGGCTTAACATTAATAAAGCAAGCTAAAAATCACTACATTTCAAAAATACAGTTTCAAAGGGTTTCAGATGTCCTATTAAATTTACAGTGAAATGGCTAAATCCTGTGTACCATATATTTCAGTGTTTCTGCATCAGGGGCTGGCGTGTGCAGATGACATTTCAAGCTGTAGAAGGCCTGAATTATAACAATGTAGCACTGTGCATATTTCTGTATTTGTTATAACACAAAAACCTTTCTAAATTCTGATTCCATATGCAAAGCGAATTCTCCAATTTTGTCAGGCAGCCTCAAAAATAAAAGCTTCCTCTGAGCAGATCCAGCAAACTCATGCCAGTCTGTGCAAGGCAAAGCACAAACCTTACTCTTTTCTCCAGGATTTCCACCCCTGTGATCTCTAGAACGTTTTGCTCTTGCAGAAATCTCATTGCACACAATACAACTGTACCCAGACTCAAGGTTCTCTTAGCATCCTTCATCTTGGTGATGAAGTGCACTTACAGCAGAAATACATTTTTTATCCCACAAACTGGAGTGCTGGCCCATGATTCTAAAGCTTTTTATTTAACAAGAAGGAAGGAGTTTTAATCATACACTAACCTGCAATTGTTTAATTGTTTAAAGATTCTCTCTAGGTGATGATCTCTCTAGGTGGGGACAGAGTGGCTGGAGAGTAGTCAGGCAGAAAAGGACCTGGGAGTGCTGGTGGACAGGAAGCTCAACATGAGCCAGCAGTGTGCCCAGGTGGCCAAGAAGGCCAATGGCATCCTGGCCTGCATCAGGAATAGTGTAGTAAGCAGGACCAGAGAAGTTATCGTCCCCCTGTACTCGGCACTGGTCAGGCCTCACCTTGAATACTGTGTCCAGTTCTGGGCCCCCCAATTTGGGAAGAATGTTAGGATACTGGAATGTGTTCAGAGGAGGGCAAGGAAGATGGTGAAGGAGCACCTGGAGCACAAGCCCTATGAGGAGCGACTGAGGGAGTTGGGGCTGTTTAGTCTGGAGAAGAGGAGGCTCAGGGGAGACCTCATTGCTCTCTACAACTACCTAAAAGGAGGTTGTAGTCGGGCAGGGATTGGTCTCTTCTCTCAGGTGACCAGTGGCAGAACCAGAGGGCATGGACTTAAGCTTCGTCAGGGAAAGTTTAGACTTGATATGAGGAAAAAATTCTTCACTGAAAGGGTGATTGGCCATTGGAATGGGCTGCCCAGGGAGGTGGTGGAGTCACCGACCCTGGAGGTGTTTAAGGGGAGACTGGATGAGGCACTGAGTGCCATGGTTTAGATGATGGTTGGTGTTAGTGTTGGTGTTAGTGTTAGGTTATAGGTTGAACTTGATGATCTCAGAGGTTCTTTCCAACCTTGTGATACTGTGATACTGTGATACTCTGATAACAGAGGAGTTACAGTGCCCCTTCTGTGAGACACCCAGTTTGAGGCTGGTCCTGGGCTCAAGAAAAAGGCCACGGCTCGCTGGTCCAGATGGGCTGGAAGGTCACAGAGATTCATGCTAATGACGTCACTCCCTCCAAAGCTGCTGCACTGGTCACTGGTGTACATTTACCACATTCATCCATTTTTTTAAGGATTAATTCAGGTTTTTTCTTTTTAAAGCCTTCATTCACACCTTTCCCTCTCTATTGTCTCCTATGACAGATCTTGTTTTCTTTTTCACAAAGATTTGGAACATACTGATATCTCAATTATGTTCTTAACTTAGTTTATGAGGCTTTACTACATTTTTTAAACCACAGATCTTATTTGAAGATAGTGAGCGCTTCATCACCCAAATACAGTATTAATTGCATTTTTTTAAGTAAGACTTGTTAATTTTTTAATGGCTGTTTATTTCATATATCATATATACATGAGAAGCAAATTTTACAGAGTTTACAGAAGCAGTTGGATTTGTCCTTATCATGCCTCCTATGTGAAAAAAAGTATATGCAAGCATATACCTGTACATGCTATTTTTGCACATGGTCCTTGATTTTTTAAAACTATGTTAAAAGGAAGTTGTTAATTTCTTTTCCTTATACTTTTTTTTATTTTTTTTCTTAATAATACCATGACAGTTTTAACCTCAAATTAGGTTTCTTAACAGAACCCAGCATCAGAGATAAATTTTAAGAATGAATAATGGAAGTCAGAAAAAGAAGAAAAACATGCACCAGAACCTCTACAGGGAAGAACAGAGTGAAAGGCTGTAGAAAACAGTTTAAAGGAGGAAGAAGATCTTATCTGTTTCTTTCAGCTTCTTTATTCCCATGGAAAAAAATGAATAAAAATTATTTTTGTAAAATGTAATTTCCAATGTGCTTATTAAGCAACTCAGCTGTGGCATGCACTAAGAGAACTTACACACATTAGAATATGTTCCTTTTCCATGACAGTCTTTCACCTCAGAAACATTGCACTGTGATTAAAAAGGAAAAACGTGTGATGTCTACACTGCCATAGAGGCTGGTGGAGCTCCTGGTGGAGCACAATGTCATGCTATGGTAGTCAGTCACAGTGTATTGTCTGATCCTACCAGATGGTTCTCAAGTTCACATTTTCAGAGGCTGACCTTTGTACAAAAAAATTTTATTTATTTATTTGGCTAGAGAGACTAAGTTTATGTTGCCATAGTATCTGTCTTTCACCTAATTTCCTACTCACACAGTTGTTACTAACCCAAATTTGAAAAGTGCTAGAAGTCCTACAGGTGACTTCACTCTTACAGGTTTCCTGAACACCAACTTTTAGGGACAGAGAGTAAAAGACAGGAACCCATGCCTGCTCTGTGGAAGATAAACAGCCTCCAGCTGCCCAAAGAGCTGGCATAACTGTACTGGCATGCTAGCACAAACCCACTAGGCACCAACATTACTGCTTGCTTTATGACCAGTCAAGGATACCACAGCGGGCATGGAGGGAGGTGGAAAAACATTGCTGAAATAGTGGGCACAGGGACCGTAATCCATCGGTAACCAGGTTTCATTGCTTTTACTACTCAGAAACAACCGTTTTACTTTGAAATAAATAAGATCTTTTCACAGGAAACCTGCATAAACAAAACTAACATCACCTCCTGGGCATGCGTGTCTGTTATGTAAGACATGCTTACAGTCAATTACCACAAAATACCCAGGGAATTTCTTTCTATATTGCTGTGTGTAATGGATACTTAATGACAACTTCCTCCACCTGTCATGTAATTTGGTGTAATTAAAGTAATTTGTTCTGGTAATTGTAAGAAGGTCAGGACCAGAGTTCATGAAATATGAATCACTTCCACATCCCATTTCAATATTTATTATCTTGTCCTATCCATACATACCATTAACATACAAATAACTTCATTGAGAAACAATGAAAGTTTATACAAATAAAATAAACTTTCCACGGTATTAAGGAAATGGAAAGTAAATCCCATAACACCTTCTCATTCTTCATCTGGAGGTGCATGTTCTACAGCATTCATATAACATAAGCCACCACTTCAAAGTCTACTATAGGTGCTTGGCCTTCCAAAATCATTACTTATCCGCTGTATTGCTGTAGTACTTTAAAGTTGTTTATGCTACTTGTCTCTGTCCCAGATTACTTATGTTGCAAGTACAAAGGAAATTAATGCAGACAGAACAATGAGGAAATAAAGCAACCAGAATTTCTCAGCATGACCTCAGGAGACGGTGATCCTGCACTCTCAGGTGTTAGTCATAGTTGAGAAGAATATTAAGCAGGGATTTGGAGGATAATTAAATAGTTCAGGGCTACTTATAGGCTGCCTTCCCACTTTATGGGGGAGGTATTGGAAAGCTACAGGATACAAACCAAATGTCTTCCCAGAACTTTAAGAAGCAGATAGAGAAGTTTGGGTCTGAGAGCTAACCAGAGGTTGGTGTTCACCCTTGGTCTTGAAGATCAGGTGCTAAGTATGTTAAAGGGCTTAAGAATGAATCAACAGCTTAGGTTTAGTCAGGCAAGCGAAGGGAAGTTGATTTTACAAAGCAAGAGAATTAAAGGCAAGATAAACACAGGAAGGAATGCCTTTGCAGCAATACGAAGAATTGTCAGAGGAACAAAATTATAAAAAAAGATGAAAAGTCATAGTAACTGAGTCACAAGATAATGCCAGCTGCTGCTGTATGGAAAGAAAGATGGGAAAGATTTGAAACATCATTTGAGAAACAAGCCTAGTAGCATTCATGTTCAGGAAAATGAAATTGTAGGCTGAAATTAGAGTCAAAGGGTGGTAGCTATCTCTGAAACTAACGTGAGTCCATAGGCCCTTTGAGCCGTACAAGAAAGTTGGTCTAAGATTTTAATTTGGACTAAATAAACCAAGACTGGAGTAGAGAGACAGGTTTGTGAGGCAAGATCCTAGAAAAGCTGTCAAATTCATGTTTTCACAGGCAGATATGCAGAAATACAGTTAAGGAGAACAAACACAGTCCATGCAGAACTACCATAAACAATTGTAAGGAAGGTGAATCAGACAATTTCTCCAAGGGAATCCTTCCCAGAAGAGTCAGAAGAGGACAGAACCTGAGCAAATCAAAGGCTGAGCAGGAGTAACCATGTCACAGTCGCACTCGACCAACAAGTCCAAGAGATAAGGATAGAATTCTTGTTCACTGAGTTTATTTAAAAAAAAGCTATAGTGACAGAAAGAAATAGAAGTGAAATGTAGATCTTAAAACCAGATGAAGGGGATCAAGAGTAGAACTGGAAGACAGAAATGGAAGCAGAATTTGGTAAGAAATCATCTGCCAGATCAGAGATTCATGAAATAAAAAGCAGTAAAGAAGTAGGCAGGAGGAAAGATCTCATTGTTTTAGAATGGGACTCTAAATCATGCATTTACTGTGAGGAAACAGTGTGAAGCTATGGACAACGTTGGGGAACAGTACAAATGTGGTCATCAGATAGAGTACAAAGTAGGACAGAACGCTCGCTAACCTAGGAGAACAGCAGAAAAGGCAGAGAGGAGGAGGTAGAAAAAGTTTTATCACAATTTGTGCAGCAAGAAATAGGGGAAGTTCTGTAGGAAATCGATACAGAATCCAAATGTGGAAAGAACTGGGGCTGAGCCCACTATGCTGAATTAGCTAGAGCTGTCAATGTGGCACTCAGACAAGCAGTCAGGGTGGGGGCTGTAGAGCTGCAAAGCCAAGGCTGCATCACATGTTGAGGCAGTATCTGTCCTCATCTCCTTCCGGTACACATCACGGGACTTCCTGTTGTCTTGCATACTTATTTTCCCTTGATGTGATTATGGCCTCTCATGTTCTTCTATTTTTATATTCTTTATGCTTGAAACTTTTAATAAGATATTATCTGGTAATTATCTTGCTGATCATATTGCCTGCATTGTAGAGACCCCCTGAAATGGGTTGCTGCTTAGTTATCATTCACAGTTTTGATTTTTTCAAAGCCACTTTTGAAAGGGAAAAGGTTATAGCCCTAAGATGCTTTCTTGAAAAGCCTCTAATTTCATAGGGATACTTTGAAATTGGTTTAGTCTTATTAATACCAGTCTTCAGAAAATGTCAGCACAGAATCAAGTCAAATCTGAGAATAACTTGGGAAAGCACAACGTATCTATTAGAAAAAGACTCTGCAGTTTCTCCATCTACAATGTTTTGTGCAAGTCAATTCCTCCATTTGACTGTTCTCTCCAAATGAGCTGATGTCTGTCTGTGTCACTGGTTCTTAAGCTTTGGGGAAATCTAAAAGTAATCACTTCTCAGCATTTTGTTAATATGCTCTAATAAAGGATATTGAAAGGAAGCATCAGCACTTTAAAAGGCATAACTTACCAATGCTAGTAAGAGACCAATGGCATCAATATGAGTAAACTGGAAATAATGTCTGGGTTTTGAATTGAAAAAACATGTTTATTTCTTAGATATACAACTCATAGATGTTTTATTTGCCAAGAGATATACCACTGTTCAGTCTTCACCTGTAGAGAATCACGTTTTATATAATTAACTTTTAATAGCAGAATGCCAGTAAAGGGTTACAGTCCATATGTTAAAAAAAGTAGTCATTCCACAATTGCTGATGTAAGAAAAGGCAGGCATCTTGTTTATTTTTTACCAAGTTCCCGTCTTATTAAATAATTTAAATACAAATACGGAGAAGTGGTAGCCAGTAAACCTGAAGCATGCTCCACTAAGCCATAAATAAACATGTTATATGAAATTGTAACAGATATTAATAAGCCCTCTAAAATTTATATACTTTGTAAATAAATACATATTTACTTTAATTTTAATTGATCTTTAGGTATTCAATAGAACTTTGGGTATTCATTCCCTGGATAACAAGTAGGAGAAAAACCATGTAAAACACAATAAAATTCTGTCTTAGAAGAGGAAAATGAAACCACTTTCTCCTGGTTTCCTATTTTGTTCCATAGTACAACTTTTCTGGAATACAATTTTATTTTCTCTTACGTTCCTTTCTCCTGTATAACATCCCCATATTTGAAATAGGTTAATCCACAATCACATTTTTTAAATGGCATTTAAGGGAAATATAGATAGAACAAGGAGAAGTAATTCTGAGAGCCATTTCCCCAACTTCTCTGTGGACAAATAAGTCAGATTAGAAAACTAGAATTACAAAAATGCACTCCAGCATTTACTCTGTTCGGTTCAAATTAACAGTTGCCAACTAAAGCAAGAAGGTTGAAGCTGGGAAATTAAGCACGATAAAACACATGCCAAATTGCTCGTGAAGTGCAAAAGCAAATAAAATTCCAGCTTATCAAATTCCAGCTTATCAAATTAAATAAACAAAGTATGGTATTATTACTATACTGAAGCAGTCATCTCTGTTTCTAAGACTTACTGGATGCCAGTCTCATAAACACCATGGCCAGTCAGGCCTTAGCAGCAACACTGGAGATAAAACTCAGGAGTGAGTGTTCTAAAAGCAAAGCTTGTAGATCCACCACTAAAGAAAAAACTGTGTATTAACTCAAGGCCCAGCAGAACACATGACATGATTTTGAAATGCCATCACCTAATTTTGTTGTTAAAAATAGTCACTTCAAAGTTACTAACATTGATTGAATGGCTTTTTCTACAAGATCTCTTCTTCTATCTTCTAATATCTCCTAATGACAGTCTACGGATGTCCAGGTTGGTGCAGTTCTACACATCATGACGTGGTGCACTACCACATTAAATCAGCAGTGGACTGAGGAGTGCTCCCGATTTTTTCTTCAGGGAAAAAAATCCTCCTATACAACAGTGTCTTAATATCAGGATGGACAGAGAGGATTGCAAAATGTTGGAAATATGTTGGCATTGCAGTACCCAAGACATTCATGCTTTAAATACATTGTTACATACGAGATTCAATTTATAAACTATATACGTTATATGTGTTCAACTATGTGTTACTAGTACCTTAGGACTACTAAAATCATATACATATGCATGTATATGTAGATCTAGATATCTCCTGAAAACCTCTAGCCATATACCCATCCTTTCATTTCTTTTCATTAGGAATAAACCAGTGTTCTTCTGAGCTTAATGAATAAATGAGTTAAAAATCAGTGAAGTCTTCATCATGAGTATTTGTCCTTATCAGGATGGAGGCTCCTGGAACAATTACTATGTATCTAGGCAGCAGCACTACAAGTGGATGTGAATTAGCATCACTACAGATTATTCCCATAGATCCTATTCATCACGAATAACAACAGCTTCAGGAAAATGTAACACTAACACGTGTGACCCGACAGGGGATATATAAGAAAGAACATTTCAAATTAAGAAACAAATCTGAAGACTATAAAAAATGCTAATGTAGAGGGAAAACCACAAGATTTGTGTTAAAATTTAGAATGTTTAGTTGAACTTAACAATAATTTCTGAGAACTGCATCAGGCTCTTATTCGTACAACACAAAAGGTTATAGGCAGACAATCCATTCAGAGAGTGACCTTGCCACCCAGTACTGGGGGGACTAAACAAAAGGCACCATTCCCCATCACCTTTTCCAGCACCTTTATTTCTTTACCTCCCCATGGAAGTGTCATGCAATATATAGAGGGGAATGCACATTAAAATGTGGTCCACACATGAAAAAGTTTGGAAAAACATAATTAGGATTAACATGAAGAATATTTTATACCTTATCTCCACTACTTTTATTCTAGCAAATGAAAGATACATGCCTGTTCTCCCCATTCTCCCTTTATTTGTTTGTTTTCTGCATGCAATCAGTACAACAGCATTAGAACCTGTATTTATTTTTTGGATTAGATTTTAGTTTTTATGTAGATCGCTGAACTAAGTTTTACAACTAAACACCATGGACAAATGTGTTTTTTAAAGCATTAATTTTGGATGGATACTTACAAAGAAAAGTCTATCTGTTCTGCTTATTCAATGATCGATTCTGACAGCAGAAACCGTATTGCTAAGAGGAAGTGAGCAAATATTTTCAGGCATTACAATCTGCATATTGTTAAAATAATTGACCACAAATCTTTTTTATTATGTATCTCAGGAAGAGAGGAACAACTCTTCATGTCTTACTTATATCAGACTAATCTCAGTGGGCCAGCATTTGCGTGACTGTCTACAACCCAAAAACTAACTTCATTTCTAGAGTCCAAAGCCAACTTGCAGAGATCTTCACCAAGAAGATAGGATTCTTTTATACCATTCTCAATTTTTTGAGGATATTTTTTCTCCACAATATATATTATATTCATATTCATTTTCTTTATTAAAATAATTTCCAAATTATAATAGCAACCTTAAATTGAAAATAATTTACAATATGGGTAAGGTTTACTACCCATATTTTAACAGCATAAAGACACATAGCCTGTGGGTTTTCAGTGTTGTATTCAAAATTACTGAACAAGAGCAGGAACTGAATCCTGCTTTTTTCCCCAAAAACTTTCTCTCCACCTATATACAGAGATCGAACCTACGCAGATTTTGGGTTATCCAGACCAAATGGTAGGAATTTTCCATTTTGAGTATTCCTATTCCGGCATAAATGTAAATCCCATTTCTATTCTTATTTCATCAAATTGTCATTCCAGGAGTTCAAGAAGTGAGTTCAGAACATTTCTGCAAATAACTGCTTGGTACCACCAGCTGTAAACACACCTCAAATGTAATCAGAAAGCAATTGACAGTGACCACAGTGCATCAAGCATGCCACAGTGGATGAGAACTTAAACACAGAAGTTCAAGAGAGTCATTTGGAAATCTAATCCTCATTGATGTCTGCATTCAATTTACATCTCAATTTTTGATACATGTTCCTCAAAGTGCCTAAACACGAACACTGAAGTGCATGCAACAGCACCTGAGCACTGCTTAGGGACAAAGCGAAACGATTCCTAGAGTCTGTCTAAGTCCCAAAGGTCAGGATGCTGATAGCATGCTCAAGACAGTGATTCTCTTATGCCATAGATTACAACCTAACAAAACCGTTCTGCCCACTGCCATTGTTCCATATATCCAACACTGCACACACCCACCTTCAAACAGCATTTCCAGCTACCCCAAATTAACATACTAGATATGTTACTCTCACAGGCGGAGCCACTCTAATGCCTCTCTGAGCCAAGCGTAGCACATGCATCGCCACATGAAGCCAGTGACAAGTTTAAAATTGCCAGACCTCTTGTGCTGTAAACAAATGGTAGCATGTCCCCACTCCATTAGAAAACCACCTGAGAAGTGGGACACCCATTAAAACAGGCTCTTTCATTCTTTAGCTTTTAGAAGCTTGATTCCAGGTAATAAAAGTATCTGTCTATAAATTTTAAATAAATAGAGCACCTGATTCTTGTCTGTTCTTCTCAACATTTCAGCTGCTGATGGCAACATTAATAGCCAGCCTTTGCATTTTCTGTCATTATGCCCACCTTACAAGCTCTAAAGTTTGATTCTGTCTTCAATATTTTTTGTACAATACTCTCAACTAGTAAATTACAACTTGTTCAGTTTTGCAGTCAGGAGAAACATTTTCTTTCCTCAGAAAAGAGGGAAGGAAAACCTTGCTAATATTTTGCAGACCTGCCATGTGTCAGTCCTGGAGTTGTGGTTTTGTTCACATTGGACCTTGACAGAGAAAAGATCATTGTAATGTTAGCTTTGGAGATCCATGAAGACATCTGTGTTCTCTCACCAGGCTGTTCTGTGTTCCCACAGAAATCACATATTTATTGGGGGCAGCCATTGAGATGAATTTTCCACATTCATACTGTAATAAAGGCTGACAACAACCTGGATTCCTGTTTATCTGGAGCTATTTTATAAACACAAAGATATTGAAAATACTGAATCATTCCTTCCTTATCTATTTTTGCTTCACTAAAGCAAGACTGTAGAGAAACTTAATTACCACCTTTTGCTAGTGTGGAGATACATCTCTTCATTTGTCCTTTACCCACACTATACTTATTGTTTTGAGTCTCAAGCAATATGTTCTATTTTATTCATTATTTTAAGCAACGTTGAAAATATTTTTATACTATTAGATATACTATAAAAGTCTAAAAAGAACCATTTGATGGAAAGGTTTTATTGGATTATTATTGAAAGATTAGCAATTCTGATTAGTGCTCAGTTATATGACATTTAATCATGCAACCCCAATAAAATCTGGTAGCTTTTATACTGAGAATAGGCCAGGAGAAAGGATAGCAGAATCAGAGCTTACATATTTAGTACTGAATAAACCATATTTTCTACTCTGTTTTCCATAAAAACAGATATGCTAGATCAAACTAAAAGATTTTTCTCAGCCAGTGGCCAGCAGCTGACATTCAGAAAAAAAAGAACATACAAAGAAGGAAAGTAGAGTGGTAGTTAACAGCTACTCCTCTTTTAAATCATCCATCTCATGTTTGATAGCTTCACAGTCTTTCCTTTATAAAATTCTTTAATCAGTTTTTGAACATGCTGTAATTTTGTCATCCCATGAAAATGAATCTCAAAATGTAATATTGTTATGCAGCAAGGGACTTTCTTTTGTTTGTTTTAAACTTGCTGCCTAATAGTTTCCTTGGGTACCCTGCAGTGACTAATCATTCCCTATTCAGTTTCTTCAAGTCATTCACAGTTTTATATTCCTCTATCACACCTGCCTTTTGTTGTCTCTTTGGGAAGCTGAAGAGTACCAGTACAGCTATGTTTCTCACACAGAAGCTGTCCCATCCCATACCTCTAACCTCTCCCTCTGCTATTCTCCTTGCCCTTTCTAGATCTATATCCTTCCATTCATCTGCAAACCATTCATTATGTGCCAATCTCATCAATATACACATAGTCAAGCTTTGTTTCTTTTTTTTATTCTTTTCCCAATAATTCCTAATATTCTTTTTGCCTTTTGATGGCTGCTAATGTCTTTAAAAAATTAATCAGAAGAGCTTCAAGATCTTCCTTGCTAATTTAGAGTCCATGACTGTAAGCTTCGTCATTAAAATTGTTTTTTCCTCGGGAGGATAATTTTGCATTAATCTTTTTCGTCACCCAATTACTTAACACAGTAAAACCCTTTCACATCTCTTTACCTTAAGCTTTGGCTATCTTGAGTTAATTTCAAATCAGCCAAAAATTGCTTCTTCATTCACTCCCTTTTCTAGATCAGTTATGAATATGTTGAATAGCAGACTGCTCCATTCATTCACCTATTAAGTCTTTGGGAAAAAAATATTGTCTATCCTATTATTTTTTTCCTTCTCCTTAACCCATTGCTGAAACAGGAAGGAACTTATTCCATATTCTGTATCAGTTAATTTTTATTAACCTTTTGTGAGACACCCATTAAATATCCAAGTTGTGGTGATTCTTCTCCATTACAACACTTTAACCACTGTGACATAACTAATTCTGTTCTTCATTATTACACAATTACAGCCAATGTGCAGATACGTTGATGAACTTGAATCTCACACACTACAGGTTCTCTGGTTTCACAACTATCCCTTTCTATTCCTCAAGTATTAAGGCTGATGTAAGTCACAGCTATCCACCACAGGGAGCAGTACAGCACCTTAGGTTTGATTTCTGCTAGAGTGCTTAGATGAACACGGTTTGTTTCTGTTGGTTTGATACTATATATTAATCAATTTGTTCTTAAATTTTTCATGATAGCTAAGTCGGAGGTCCTTAGGCTGTTCACCACACAGAAAGGCTCCAGTATGAGGAAAAAACCCAACACACCTCTTTTTGCTCTTTCTTAGTAAACAACAATAGAAATATTTCATTTAGGGGTTTTTTGCTAAATCTTATCTTTCTTGAATATTTATTTTACTCTTTGTCAGAACTACAGAGTCGGGCTTTCTGCTTTGGTATTTTAAATGCTGTTACTAGTTTTGTCAATATTTTTAGCAACCAAGGCTCAACAACATTTTTGGCCTGTTTCATAACAGCTTTTCATTATCTTGCCAGGGTCTTCTGCTTCTCATTTGCACAAAAAAATTCAAAATGGAAGATGCTTCTGGTAGCTTTAAACAGTCTCCTTCAGGGATTTTACCCTTTGGATTGCCTCTTTTATTTCTTTTGAGAAAGTTTCTTCGTTTGTATGTACTTCTCTGTTGGAAATTATATTATAGTGGGGAGATATGCATGAAGTTGTGTTCTTCTGCTTTCAGTGATATTGAATTTGAGAAGGCTGTGGACAGGATTGCAGGGCAAGTCATCATTAAGATTTTAAATTTCAAGGATAACATTGAAATAATTTTCATTATGAATTTCTAATAATCTGTTGCTGGATTAAAATAACTGTCTTAAGAACCGTAAACACTGGTGGATATGTGCAGTGTATGCCATGTAGTTTTCATCAAAATCTGATTTAAAACACTGCCATTAAATGAGAAAGTAGAATAAAATGCATGCTCTTTTGGATTATTTGTGAAATATTATTTTATTATGAGAATCTTTATTATGTAGGGCTTTTTGTTGTTGTTTTAAAAAATTAATTTGTGTGCATGACTACGCTTGCCTGTTTGCTGACGCTGTAGAATCTTTCACCTAGCATAAAAATTGTTCATTGCATTTTATCATTCAACATGAATACACAAAATCTTGCCAGGAAAAGAGATCCTTGTTATCATTTCATCAAATTCTGGTTTGCAGATTATTGACATGAAAAAAAAGAGCAAAAACTTCAATATTGTTTACACCACTAAGGACGAAAAAGCAAAAATATAATTGCGGATTTCTAGTTAAGTAACAAAAATATCTGCATGTTGCTATCAACATGCGTGATCTCACAAAATTATTTCAATCTGTCAGCAATTTCTTTTCATTCTTTGTGAATAACATGAAAAAGTGAGTACTTTTTGTCAGAAATACCTTTGCATTCTCATTTTTAAGCATATCAAAAAGCAAACTAACAAAAAAATGAATTACTGTATAATCTTTCTGTCTGTGTGACAGCAATTGCCACATTGTACTGGCCATAATGGCATTCAGTGGGAGTTTATTTTTGGTTGAACATAGCCAATTTATTATTTATATAAAGTGCTAAATTATTCTGCCCATGTTTTACCAATGACTATGGCAAACTCCAAATTCTTTGAAGATACTGCCCATGCATGAGCACAAAAAAAGTACTTTTGGTAGACTTGGAGACAAACAAAGACTGATGATAGAAATTAACTCAAAAATAGCTCACCTCAGCACGAACACAGTCTTCACCTGGACCACAATTACAGGGGTATTGGATAGTGCCATACAATTTCTTCTATATATATTTTGCCACCCACAACCTTTCTTCTCCCAGCTCAGTGAGTTCCTCTAAAATAAGAACGCAATGAAGACAAGCCTTGATCGTTTTACCCAGAGATAAATTCACCATAGCACAGAGAAATTGCTAGTGGGTGGGAAAAAATTTGTATTAGTAAACATGTATTGAGTCATCTATAAAGGCCGTGCCATGAAGCAAATTCTGAACAGATTTCAAGGATAAATAAAGGTGACTAGCAGCTGTATTCTGGACTCTTACTTTCTTAAATGAGCATGAAACTAGCAACAATTTCCAGGACCCCTTGAAATTTAAATGATAGTGACTGAAGAATGGCAGGAGGAATTTTCTATCCTATAATTACATGGATTGCAACCAAAGTCCCCTTCTACGCACTTCACACTGGAAAAGTAATATTTTTCTTTCAGATATACTTAAAATATAATAAAATGTTGCACAGAACCACCTCATATAAGAACTACAGAGAAACCAAATTTAAACAATCTAAGATATAGGCAAGCATCTACAAATCTATGCACACACAACATAAGAAATAATTTAAAATATATGTAAAATTTTTGCAACAGATTTCTAGTAAGAGAAAAAAAAATATTTTCTCTTTTTTCCTCTGCCTTTTCAAAATAAATAAAACCCTTTTTTCTCCTTCCACTATACCTTGCCTTGTTGATTTTTTCCTGCCATTCGTAGATTCTTTTCCCTCTCCCACCATGTCCATGTGTATTCTTTTATTGATCTACCTGACTTCCTTCCTCTCTATCTCCTCTATTTTTTTTTTTTGCATTCAAATAGCTGTGCTGCCTGGGACGTAGCCTCTGTCTAAGCCAGCCTCAGCTAGTTTACAAACATTGCTTTCATAAGAGATTATTCAGAGCATAAATGCCATTTTCTCCAGTACCTCAGTGTCCGCTATATCCAGGCACAGTCTGGTCAGAGCATGGTCTAAAAATAATAAAACCAGAAAACTATTGGCTTAAGGATCTTTGTGTCTATCTGAAATTTGAGATAAACAGCGGAGCTCTTACTGTTCTAGATTTTCTTCTCCAGTTTTTCATTTCATTTGTTCAATTGCATGTTTTTCTAAAAAAAATAAAGCTAGCTGGCTGTTTTCTGCAAGTGACACTTCCTATCTTCTCCTCCCATCTCTTCTACACCAGACCCCTTATCTGTAACAGAGGTATTTGACATGCACAGCAACCAGGGAAATGAACAGCCAAGAAGGAAGAGAGGAGATCTTGCAAACCTTCTATTACAATTTCACCACTGAATTTTGTATATAGTTTCATGGAATTCATGGGGAGATATGTAATAACATACAAGTCCTCTGATGAATATTAAGCCATATTAACGTCAGTTAAACGCTTGAAAGCACATCCCACAGATTACTTGGCAGACCCAAGATAAATAAGCTAGATAAATTCTCCAAGTATATAACAATTGCCTGCACATCTTTTCTGGCAAACATCATGATGTTTTCAAGGTCAACACTCTTCCTTAATATCCTTGCATGTTATTAGCTCACAGTGTAGTCAATGGGATGTGAGGCAGAGGAGTTCTGAAGAGATTTTTTCTGGCTATAAAACATGGAAATGAAACTTTTTCTTATTGAATATACACCTATTCACAGATGCTAACAGATATTAGATAAATTTACTGCAATTTAAACAAGTTTAATGTTCAATTATATTAAAACCTATTGATGAGGAGAGGAGATTCTTTTAATAGAGTGCTAGCAAGACATTCCTGAAGCCTTCTCAATCATACTCTGCCAATGCTTTTACCAAGAGGTTCTTGCAAATAAACTCTGCCTTGGCTTGTGACAAATCTATAACTCAGAAGCACACGAGTTTGAGAAACTCTAGATTCTTTATGATTATTCCTACATGTAGGCAAAAATGTTTCTCGTAAACAAGATTGAGAAAAATAATTCCTGGATCAAAAACCACAATAAAATGTACCTTTTTTTGGTTGAAATGAATAGAATAATACTGTTGCCAGTTTAAATAATTTTATCTAATTTTTTGTAAAAACTAATTAATCAAATTCCTGTAAGCGAAATATTGAATGAAATTTGCATTAATGAGAGATTTCCTCTTCAGAAATATTTTAATGAATAACAAAAAAAACCCCAATTAATTGTGCTGAGAATCACTTCATTGTTGTCATTTACTATTAAATTGAGCCACCCAATGCATTCATAAAAGTATAATAATTGCCCCAGTGATTTGTTAATATATTTGTAACCTTAATAATTATCAATGTCATAACTGAATACTAAACAGCAAATATCATAATAAGGTTGGCTGTTAGACACTTGGGGGATAGGTGTGGATACTCTCCTTGAACAGATTTCCTCCTTTTTTATGCCTGTTTCTTGGTTAAATTATTAGAGTGCTACAGATTCCTTTTCTGACGGCTCGTGGGCTTTTATGACCAGTCAAGTTCTCTCTTCATTCTCTGCACGTTTATCCAGCCTGTTTAGACTGTAGTCTGGCCATTAGGAGTTAAGGCAATGCTATGCACCTCATGGCCTTTATTACTTATTATTCATACAGCAGTAAATAAAGTGCTTTACTGGTTGATCAAATAAACATAGTAAGCTTCTTTTTAGAGCTCTTTTATGTCGTCAAAACAATTTATTTTTATTTTTCTCTGTGTTGATATAATGCTTTATTTGCAGTTATTTTGGAAGGTTTTTGGTAAAGAACCATCCGCCTGACACAGCAGAAGACAACCCCATCACATTTAACTTAGCATTACTCGTCCATACATATTCACCACATTTCATGTTATGCCTCATTGTTCCACCTAGCCTTAATGTCAAATGAGGTCTATTTGCAAATGTGAGTTTCAGTGGTTTTGTCTGCTTCACTATTTGCTGTGGCATGTTTTCTGGAACTCTTTAAGCGAAGCCATGCGACATGACAAAGAAGCAGTAATCGTCCTCTGTTAGGATGCAGACTGGCACAAAAAGAAGACAAGGCATGCTGTGTTTGCTATAGACTTTAATTCTGGATTTTATTTTGTGTTTCATGTTTAAAATGAAAATTATTAGGCCTTGAAAGTAGACACTACACATGGAATATGGCAACACTAATAAAATGCCTATGAAAAAAAACGGTTTTCTTTAGAGTATTACCACCTGTATGCAAGCAGATTTAGATGGCTATGTGCTTATTGTATCCAACTGGACAAGAAAGCAGTGGTGTACCTAGAAGTCCTCCTGGAAGGAAGAAGAAAATGGCCCAGGTCATGAGTGACAGGGCACATACATCCCTGCTGCTCAGGGGGAGGAGGCATGTGCTCCATACAACGTGTGAAGAGGAGGTTCAACATTGAATGAGAGAGCATGAAGAATAAGATAAAGGTAAAATGTATAGCATCCTATAACAGCCTTCAACAGGAGACTGCTAAAAAACTAGGGAGTGATCCACAGGATAAGAAGCACTGTTGGAATGTGCAAAACTATCTCACTTAGTAGCTCTGAGAAATTTCTCAATGAACATTAACAATTTCTCTCACAAAGAGAGCTGCAAAAACAATTTTTGCAACAACTGCTAATATGAGAGTGGATCAGTTAGACCAGCTCAATGCTTACAGGTAGTTTGTTTCATCTTTCATCAGTGTTCAGGTACCCAGACAAAGGAACCAGAGCAGTGACCTTTCTCAGTGCCAAAGAGACCCCATGTTGACAGACCAGAAAAAAAAGAGACAGCAAGTAAAAAGGGAGATATATCTCCTCTATAACAAGTCACAAGAAAGGTAAAAGCAACTTCAGTTGTAGTTCTAATGGAACAATACAAGACTGACAGAAAAGCATTCTCGTCATCCCTGAGTTAAAACCAAATTTTTAATGTGTATTAGAGAAACAAAATCAAATCTTGACAGCATAGTCAAAATGAGATAATTTTGACAGTGATAGCAAGGAAATATCTGGGGGGAAAACCTAAAGTTGCTGATCAAACACCAGAAAAGTTTAACATGGCACAGTGGGATTAAATAACTACAGGTTTGTTCAAAGTATCAAAGAGAAGATGAAATGGCTGCCCTTTGTCTGAGCATATCCATCACCTGGAGGACAGGAAAAGGAATCATTATGAAATTGCATTAGAAGGGTACTAAAATACCTTTAACCACTGGCATGGGATTATGTTGTTAACCATCTGTGGCGTACCATACAATATTGCTGATCAGTACAAAATTAGGCCAACAACTATAGATTCTAATTTCCCTCCCCCAACCCTGTCAGTGGTATTTTTCCCTTCGCCTTTCCCTTATCTTGAAAGGTAATAAGGTCACATAACAGCATTGCTGAAGAAAGCTTCATGGGAGGTACCTCTCTTCATTTAGAAAAACTTCAATAGTTTAAGTGAAAAACATTTGGGATAGATAATGGTGAGATATTTCTTTGGAAAAACACAGCTTTTAGAAGTTTTACAAAAATAGGAGATGTCCTGAGAGGTCCAAACTAGAACAAAATTACTGGGTGAACATTTCCAAAATATTCAGATACATACTTTTTCCATTCCGGTTTGCCTTTTCAACAGGTCTTTCGCACCAAAACAGAATTCTGCAGGGAGACACAGAAACTTATTTTCCTTGTGTTACCTGTTTACCACAGACACTAAAAAAAAAAAAAAACAAAACCCAAGACACTGACTACAGTTAGTAAATGTCAAAACTGTAAGACCCAAAAGTTAATGAGACTTCAGGCAAGATACCTGTTCTAGCAAAAAGGGATGTTTAGCAGCAGTTGACTAACGCATGAGCTCAACAGCACCACTTATTGCTCTGATGACTACATTGCTAATGTAACAACTGGAGTCAGTAAGGAGAACCCTGCCTCTCAAAACCTCACCTGAAAAGCTTAACACCATTGCTCATCACAAGTATGCTACAAGTCTTCAAGAATAATTTCAGTGCTCCTGTATCCCAAGCTGTGAAAGAGCCCCATGACTTCCCAAGGAAAGGCTTTCCTAAGGGAAGTGTGCCAACATGTGTGACACACTGCACAACTACCAAGCAGAATAAAGAGAATTTTTAGCAGTGGCAACAACCAGCAGCTCTGCAGTAGCACAGAGGGGATTTTCACCAAAGTAAAAAGGTTCTCCCAAAAGTGTTGAATTTGGGTTTTTTTTTGGTAATCCCAAGAACTCACACCACATTTAAAAACTAAAGGCTAAAAAATTGATCAAAGCATTTCTCAGGCTTCTCCAGGATGAGAACTCATCTGCTTGCTGTACCTCAAAATGCAGGAAAGCGATTGGCTTGGTATAAGCAAAAATAAAAAAAGGAAAAGAAAGAATAACAATTAATTACATTTTCTCATGGTGAGAAGCAATGATGTTCAACAATCTATTTTTTCTGCTCACTTGTACAGCTGAGTGAAGACAACAATATAATTATAAGTGAAATGTATCCCCAAAGCAAACAAAAATTATGATCCGAAGGAAACGAGTTTCCCAGATTTGGAGGTAAGCTATAAGAACTGACAGATGAGGAGGTTTTAAACAGCACTACATTCACATTGCTTTCTGCATCACATTTAGAGTTACTCATTAAAAATTTTCCAGCATAACTGACAGTCATCTATCAAGATGTTATAATTTCAAATAGAATAAATCCAAGAGCAGATATATACAGCAAGTTATTCCGAAGAATAAATGAAGTAAGGTTATCACAGATACATGTTTCTCTACTTTTCAAATACAGTGCTTTATTAGTAATACACTTTTTTTCTAAGGCATCAGTATTTTTTAAAACAATCTTTGAGTAAACAAGACTATAGCCATGAAATGGTCTTGTAGTCCTCTCTGGATTTAATCTGAATTCAAATGCAGTAACAAATAATATGCATTTTTAAAAAGAACCTTTCAAACCATACTGCTGTTCTTATGCCTTGCAGCTAATTCATTAATTAATAAAACATTTCCACCAAAAATACTATGGGTCAGAAAGTGAAGCAGAGGAAAAACAGATTGGGCTTTATTTTCACTATACAGCTGAAGGGAAGTGTGGGTTTGTTGAGGCTGAGAATCCTTTTCTGAAAGACAATTTCCATCTCAATTTTTTTTAAATTCAAGTATAAATCGTACAATGGGTGTTATTTTTCCAACATTGTATTTTCATTATGTCAATTCAGATAGCAAACTTCCACTGTTTTTTCAGATAAGATAGATATTTAAGATGATTATTTCTTTTGGGTAAATAGGCACATTTTAAGAAATTTTATGCTGTTGGCTTCTGCTATTGATTTCTATTCCTCTTTTCTAAGCTGATAAATGCAAAAAGTGTATCTGCTTGGTGGCACTCCCAGTATATAAATGCATACTTTCAGCAAAGGCATGCCCTTTCCCAACATTTTTTTTGGTTTGCATTTAACAAAATAACTGCAAATGTCAGGTATTAGAAGGGTTGAAACAACCTTTTCTATTTTGTTGTCTTTAGAAACCCATCTTTTATTCATGACTTCTCTCTTGGTGCTGGAAGGGAGGCTGTGTTGCTATAGCAATGCCCTGCATATCCTTGTGGATAGCTTACAGTTTCACTTTTTTGAAACAACAAAGAGCCATTGATACTGCATGTTGCCAAAGGTTACAAAAGTTGAATTCTAAAATGGAAATATTTCTTCTATAAGACAGCATAGGATATACATGCCATGAAAATTCAAAGCTTCAAGTAAATAGGGATGAACCTAGTATAATACTGTTTGGCTACAATATATTATTCAGAAGAAAAGTATTTAAAATATACTCACAATCTACCATTTTCAAGAGATCAGCGTTCAAATATGTACAACCTACTCTTACACCTTTCTGACCTGCATTAGAAATAAAACCTTTCTACATTTTAACAGTTCCAGATAATAAAATGCAATCTTGTATTCCAATTATGACTTAATGCTAAACACAAACCCAATGTCAGGGAACAGCCACCTTATAGAAGCTTCCCTGCCCACAATGGTTATTAAATATAGTTGAGTGTCACTCAAGACTTCTCAAGTATGGTTTTTGTTCCTACCCTAATTGATTTCTCTTCTGTCAGATTTGAGTCCCACAGATAGCTAGATGTTTACATAGTACAAATCCAATAACAGTTCAACAAGTTACATCAAATAAAGAATTAGATGGAAAAATATAAGGTTACAGTCATAACAAAGAAATTTATACTGATGATTCAACAGGCAGTACCAAATGAATCAGAACAGATCAAAGAGGGGACCGTGGTCAAAACATCTCCCATCACTACTACAGAGCAGTAAATAAGGAAATCCAGGCTTTTTCCACTCTCACAGTATAGTGCAGGAGGAACAAATACCTCCCATGCTGGGTTTATGGCAGATGCTCGCTGCCTCTCTCCTACTGTGCTCACAGTAGGACCAAAGCCATTTCGGGAGGTGTTTCAATAGTGTGATTCAGTTTCCCATGTAATCCTGCTGACATCGCTGTCTGGCAGCCACAAGGGCCAGGTTCAATCCCTAAATCACTATAACACTTAAAACAAGCCTGCCTCACTCCCCCAGCTGCAAAACATGGCACACGAAGGCCACTGCTCAACAGACAGCAGCAGTGTCACATGCAACACCTCCTGCACTTTGCAGGCTCACTCCAGCCCACTCCTCCTTCATGGCTGCACTGACGCAGGTCTACTGGGGCCAGGCAAGAGGTGAGCTCAGGAAAACATCCTTCCTCTCAAAACCAGAGTCCTCTGTAGCTTCCATATATCACTGGATTTACAAATCCATGAACAATTGATAATAGAGACAGAATACAAGTGAGAAAACAAGGGAAAATTCATCTAGCAGGATCCATTGCTTTGGCTTCTCAGCAGGAAATGTGTCAGCAATGCAGGGAAGGCAATAAACTTTCTGCTTAAGATAAAATTTTCAGTCTGATACAAAGTATGCAATACTAAATGTCTAATAGACTGTAGGTACACAACTGTCCCAAACTGTCCTAAATAGCTTTTAATGATTTACATCTCCCAAATCTGGGCCAAGCTGTGATCATGAGCCACATCTGAGCTGGAACCCAAGCTAGTTGGCTTAGCAAAGTCTCAGGTTGGAAAAATCTTGCAGCTATCATGCTTACATGTCTGAATCTTTTGTGCTCATTTTCTGGGACTATCCCTTCTGGCAGGCTGCTTATTAAAACCAACATTTGTGGGTTACACAAAGCAGCAGTTTGAGGCTATCAGGAAATCTTGGTTTGGGGGTTTGTTTGCAAACATAATTGCCTTAAATGGCTATTTAGCATTCAGAAGGATTTTTGTTGCAGATACAGTGGAATTTAGCATTATTTCTATCATGTTTGACCCCACTTGATTGTTATGTTTCAACATAGGATTTCATGCTGCAAAATCTAAGTAAGCCTACATGCATTGGACCTCCCTCTGAAACCCCACAGCAGAGATCAATGCTTATTGTCAGATAAAAACTACAGAAAGATGGAACTGAAGTTAAGATGCATGCAGAGATGACTCGGGGTAAACCCATTACAGGTCTGAATTGCAAATATTTTAAAAATCAGGCTTTATAAACCCTTGGAAAATCAGGGTAAAACTCTCACATGAAATAAATCCAAATATAAGATGCTATCTAGGGTATCATTATAGGCTTGGGTTTGTTTGGGTTGTTTTCATATTCAAGGGCCTTACAGACTGCCCTGGAATTACATGAGCTAACAGTAACGAGATTCTTATTCAGTATCTATGGTTGTTGAGGCTAAATTAAGAGACCTGAGACTGCTCCACGGAGCAGTATTCAACCTTTTGGTTTTAGCATGGCCTTTAAACAATTTATGCTTGAAAGTATAATAATAGATGCCAGAGCTGACCATGAGAAACTGAAAATTTCCACAATTGATAAATGTCTCTTAGATAGGGGGATTTTAGTGTTTATACTCTCAGATGAAAACTACTTTTAAAAACACACTTTGTTTTTTATGGGGGTTTTGTCCTCGTAAAAAAGGGAATATTTTTGAAGTCATTGACAGCAAAAGAAAAGATGCAGAAACTATACTTGAAATAATTTTCAAATTAGTTTTCATATTGCAATGCAGTATTGTTTTAAATAAAAAAATAATTCTGTGTCCATCACATTTTCTGAAGAAGATCTCCGCAACTTTCATATATTAAGAGATAAAACCTCTTCCTGCACAAAACAGAACTGCATGTTCTATGTAAGGCGGCATATTAAATGGTTATACAGAAGACACATAATCTAGATAATTCCTTTTGTGTTTCATACAAAAATGGTAGGACACGCGTAATTCTAGGCAACAATATTCAACAGGTGAGATGTATGTGCAAATAGTTTAATACATTAGTGTTGGGAAATTTCTAGCATCCAAATGATACGCTTTGTAAAGAATTTAGAGGGCACAGTGATGCATTAAATTGATGTGAAAGGTGACTTGGAAGATCTTATTACGGACTAGAGGGACACAATGATGTGTCTGGGAAACAGAAAGATTTTTGTATTAAAAATAACAAATTTGAAGGTCTTGAAGTATAAGAATGGGGATTTGGGCACTCCTGAGATATGCAGTATTAGCCAACAGAATGGCTAGGTATTATGGAGAAGCATCCTAGCTAGCGGCATTAATGTTCTCTGTATTTTAACTATTGTTTAACATGATACATTTTCTGTTTTCCCAGATTATGCATTGTAAATTAACACTTTCAATGTTTTTTGATCTTGCAGAAGTGATGGACTTAAAAATTAAACTCATTCAATTGTGTCACAACTATTTACCTAAATTAGATGCTGTTCTCTTGAACTCCAGAGGTTTAATAAAATGCTTGTGCAAAGAAGTACTTTCTTCCATTTGTTCAAGATGACAGCCTCTTAAGTCTCTTTGTCTCATCTTTCTCACTTCCTGACAACAGCAATTAATAAGCAGTATGCCCTTTACAAGCTTACAAAGGCCGTGAAGGATTTCCAGCACTCCAAGGTTGTTCACAGCACCCCTCTGTATCTAGAAATGATAAATCAACTTTCAGCATTTTTTCTTCCATTTTCTTTGAATTATTTTTTTTCAGAGAGTTTAGACACACCACAGTTTTTGTAACACTAAGAAAACAGTTCATTCAGTATCCATTTGAAAAATGTGTCTCTATGTACCTTGGTACTTGCATGCACATTTAAATTTGTGTACATGCTTTGTATTAAAGCCAACTTTCAGAATGTTCTAGAAACCTGAAAAGGAGACCATGGTAGTTCTCCAGCCCTGACAAGGACAGTCACACAAAGTATTCAGCCTGCCAATGCAATTCAGCTCACAACTTTAGAAGTAATATTTACCCATATCACTCAAAGGACTCCCTTAAATATCATAGAATCATAGAATGGTTTTGGTTGGAAGGGACCTTAAAGATCCTCTTGTTCCACCCCCCCTGCCATCGGCAGGGATGAACCCATTAGGTCCTCTGTTTGAACCAACTGAAAAAACCTTTTTTCATACCAAAAAAAAATATAGAAATGAAAATTCAATATCCAAAAACAGAAGCTGAAACACAGGTCTCTCAGAACTGTGATTGATCTGCTAATATCTCTCTTCTGTGCCCAATAAGTATTTTAAATACTTCATAATGCATGCAAAAATCAAGATTAAGCAGGACAGAGATTTCTACTCTAAAACACACATTTTTGGCTTGCTTGCTAAAGTATTGTATCGGAATGTAGGACCCCTTGGTTGCACCCTCTTTCCTGAATCAAACAACAACATTTGTAGGTTTATGCAGTCTTGGTGGTACTCTTGGTTACCAATTACAAATAGATTTGGAGGTTTTCTCCTTGCTGTTTCTGTGAATGCTCCCTACCACATCGAAATTTTGTATTCAGATAAAACCAATTCATCAAATCCCACTGGAATTAGCAGAGTTTTTCCTTTCTCTTGAAACTTTCTCCTGGAGTATTTGGTATATGAACTGTCAATTAAATTAAAGAGGGCGCTCTTTAATTTTGTTTTAGAAACATAATAATTATGTTTAGAAACATAATAAAATATCTGCTAGCTACAGAGTGTGTTGTTTTCTACTTTATAGCAGCGGTTTTTTAACTGTAGAACCTATTGAAGGTTAAAGAGAAATAAACTTTTTTTACTCTCCTGTTATTTTCAGTTACAGCACACGTTTGAAGACAGTTAATAACCAAAGAATACTTTGACTTAAACTACTCCCTGGATCCATCCTTATTCATTGCACTGTTCTCAATTACTGATAACACCATAGGAGTAAATATAGGCTGGGAATACCATACATCCATTTGATTCTGATTTGGTTTATGGGCACTTGTCTGGAGTGTCAAGCAGATAATCTGACCCTCTGGAATTCCAGTGATGGGTTTGCAAGAGATTCCATAACACTCAATATAGAAACCACTTAGCAAGAACGGAAAAAAAGTGTGTCCTTGCTAAAGGACTGCTTTTCCCAAGTCAGAACCATTTACAGTGATGGAAACTATCTGTTAGGAAGAGGAGAAAAAATACTAGAATCTTTTTTATTTAGGTAATGTTATCAAATTTTATGCCAGAGGATAACCACAGGAAACAAGAGCATAACAGGAGAAATAAACTTATGCTGCTGAGCATGCATGAAACTTGTAATGTTTGCAAAGTCTCAAGATTTTAAGTGACATGATCCTATAGTCACTGTATAAAATAAATACAAGGTATCTATTGCAGAAAGCGTTGTGAAATCAAACCCAAGTTTTCTGCGGACCTTGTAGTAGAAGCAATTATTCTTCTAAAGTGATATGTGAAGTTGAAGCGGCAATTACATCCAGGCACAGGAGGTGGTAATGTGCTGCCCCCCCAGGGATTGCATTGACTGCTTCTCTTAACATTATGTTTCTTACATCCTTGCTTTGCCATAGGCCAAAACAACTCTGATCTAGTTAGTTCTGAGCTGTTTATAGGCTTTGGTAGCCGTATTAGGGAAACTAACCACTTTTTTAATGCTACAGCTGAAATCTAATTCTAAGGGCAATAGCTATGTAAAGTGCTTATGCTTTTTGTTATTGTGTACTTGAAGTTTCCAATATGCCCGCAGTCATAAAAATAAACATGGATATTTACTGTTTGCTCACACAGGATTACATGTCCCCACGTACTGCTTCTTTGTGCTTGCTTTTAAGAAGATAACTTGCGAGATTTGACTGCATCTCATCTTATCTGCTTAGCAGCCAACAAAATGTACCAAGGCAAGGAAGGCTTCCCACTCATTCTGCCAAAGCCTCTCTAGCTGCCCGAGTTCTTTGGTTTTGAAAAAGCAGTAAAACATCACACATCTGCAATGGGACAGAAAATTATACAAAGAAGTCATAGATGATCGTGTAATGAAGGACATCATAGACTTTATCATTAAAAAAACCTGCCTAGGAGGTAAGAACTTGGCTCAAACTCTCACAGCTGACTCACTGGCTGAATTGTTCCTGCTGTTTTACACATCTTTGTTTTTTCATTAGACCTCTCTAATCTTATCTGAGCAAATCAGACTCAGCTATCTCTTCTCAGCTGGTCCTCTTTCTCACCTGGATCCCTCTCTCTCTTTATTTCGGTTGACAGTTCCCTTCAAGTTTTAAGCAACCTGAGCACTTCAAAAGGACTTCTTTCTGAGTTGTGTATTTTCCTTGTAGAATTATCTTCTTGTATTGTTGCTTAGAAGTCTATGTCTTACAATCCTAAAACCACGGTCTGTATTTAATTTTAGTAAAGTGTGAAATTAAAATACCCACTGTATTTTTCAACTAATTCTCACTGCTCTAGCATTCTCCACACACACTCCCACACCCCGTTTCCTCTCTGAGGTGTCTGAGGCTACAGTCACTTTGTCCTAATTTTGATAAAAACACAAAACTAAACAAAAACTCTGGTAGAGAATATTTGTTGTAAGATATAATGTCAAGGAATGCCATTTATCTTCTGTCCTTCAACTCCAATCAAAATGGAAATTTGTTTGCAATAAGTTGAGAGCTTGTCACACCATCTTCGGTTGCAGAAAATTCCCATGCAATTTGAAGATCGGAGAAAAGATCTAGAAGAAGAAAGTTTAAATCTGTGGGAGATCTAAAAACTCAGGAGTTTTTCTTGGAGAAGGTGGAGAATTAGGTGTAGGAAATATAAAGTCCCTATGTACATAGTACTCCCAACTGCAGGGACATTTAGCACCCACACAAAATTTTGGGGAATATTTTCACAAGGTTGAAAGCAAAGATGCACATATAAATAGAGTCCCCATCAGTTGATCAAATGAGTAAATTTGACAACTGAGCTCACAAGGACTCCTTGGGGTTCAGGATGTTTCTCACAGCTCTTTTGTTAATCTTCAGGGAAAACTCTTGCCCAAAGGACTTCGAGGAGAGCGCAGAAATATTCAAGGACTGAGTGGTCTTGCACACTGTCCCTATTCCAAGTCAACCAAATTACTTTCAAGTCACCAATCCAAATCAGACTGTCTTAGTTGAAACCTGGTAAAGACCTTAGAGCTGGCAACTCCCCCCAGGCCCTTTTTTCCTTAACTGTGAGAAGAAAAGCTCTCTTTACCTGGTGTCTGTCTGAATTAGGGAAGTACTTTCAATCATTGCAAACAGGAGCTGTTAGTTCTATCAAGTGTAAACTAGAAGCAAAATGTAAATTAGAAGCAAAATAAAAAATTTGAGTCAAATATTTTGTGATCACTGGCAAAATGCAACGAAAATCCTCTTGCAGTGGAAAGTATTTGAATATTGAAAGTATTTGTTATTTAGGAGAGTATCTGCTACCTTCCATCTTTGACAAATATTTGGTCAATATTTGGAAAATGATTGTTACCTTTATCAAAATAATAGGCACAAATCATCAGATGGGAAGTTTAATCCTGCACTTAATTCACTTTGCTGCTTGACAGTTCATGCACAGACAAATGTATATGCACTGTATCAGTGAACAACATATGAGAGTGTTACATGCATGTTTATAAATAATCTGCAGCAGATATTACAGGCATTGCAAACTTAAAGGGGGTATAAATCCTGTCACAAGTAAAGCAAGCAATTAGCAAAGTCCACAGAGCCTCAGTGCCACTGCAGCCCCGACACCCAGGAGATGGGAGCAGAAGGATCCCCGGGGGAGCAGCGCTCCCACTGTGGTAGGCGTCCGCTTTCCAGTGGAGTAATCAAATAGGGTTTCTTGGTCACTGTCTGCCTTTGTCCGGAGCTGACCCACACGTTGTGCTGAAGGACATCTTTGTCTCACTTTTCTTTGGTCACCGAGTTCATGTAGCGCAATGGGCCGTCGCCGGCAGTCCATTAACGGGGTTCTCAGCCCAGCCCTGGGCCACCCAGGAGCCTTACTGCATGTTCTCACTGAATGGCTTCACTGGTGGCCCATTCAAATGCGGTAATGTCAGAAAAAAAGGAGTTGAATGGAGGAGCCAATGTACACCATTGCTCAGGCAAGTGACTGCAGCCTCCAACAAAGCCTCCCCTGTGGTGATGTTAAGCAGAGTTATCAATAGTGCTAAGGCAGAGCAAGAACTAATGCTCCAATCATGTCATCAACAGGTGGCACAGATGCAGCCACTTCAATATAGAAATCACAGGGCAACATTTCCTGGTAATTCTATCTTCTTTCCAGTGCTAACCTACAGAAAAATGCGCAGATGTCATGTGGCTCTCTTGTAGTGTGTCAGACCCCCTTGAACCGATCTCCAAAGGATTTTTTTTGTTTCTGGTTTCTTTTACTATTCACACCAACTGTAGGCAATGTTAAATTCCCATTTTGCATGAAGCAGAAAACTTAGTTTTTAAGGTACACATACATAATTATCTTCACTTTTTCTGAAATACATGAATGGACCTTACAAGCATGAAAATAAACTGCTTCAGTATTCTCAACATTACAGGACACATTATTACACCATTTCACTAATGCTTAGAAGGCACATTAGGTTATTTTGATTTATTTAAAAAAATAAAATTAAATCCACTATGAACACAAATGTCTTTTCTTCTCACTTGACTACAATGTTAACCTCTAATATTTTGCAGAAAAACGCAGGGCACAATAAAAACAGGGCTCCTAACAATTATGACTGCAACATCTACACAAAGTGAATTTGCAAAGCACATCTGAGGCAAAGAACAGCCACAGCTTCCATTCTAATTAAGAACTCATAACTTCTGCAATGCTTTTCCACTGCTGTGTTCATAGGAGTTGGTAAAAGTGCAGCATAAGGAAAGTAACCATCTCCACAAAATACATTGCTTCAGAACAGGCACCTTCCTCTGTTAGTCCTCAAGACTTGCATTCGTTTCAAATAATTCTTATGTGACAGAAGGGGAGAAAACAAAAACACTGAAGAAAATTCCACTGCTGGAGGAAATTCCAGCACTTAAGAAGGCTGAGATAAGATTCCCTCCAAAAGTAGTTTCCACAATTACACACAATCCCTCAGGACAGGCCACAGGTCATGGAGGCAGACCACTCCCCAGAAAGCTTTCCTCAACTCTGTAACTAACCTGAACCCAAAAGTCACGACGATCCAGTCACGTAGAGTAACAGAAGAAACCACACCAATGTTCTGGGTCTTCAAGCAACAGGGACGTGGTTAAATATGATATTAAGAAGATAATTGAACCCCACAGTACAAAGATGAGAAGGAAAACTCCCTAGAAACCCAGCTTGTGGGGAAAAAACTATTTGGACTTCGGCTCTTGTTTGAATCACCTGCCTACCAGCAGGGGACACCTTCCACTTAATACAGACGGGAGAGGAATTGGGGGCCAGAGACATGAACTAGGCAGTAGTCAGTCCTGCACAAGCAGCACAGTTTTGCTTTCAAACAGATTTAACATTCCTCCCCTTCAATGCAAAGATAATCCACTATAATGACAAATTGATAAAGAGGTTAACAAGATACAGGGGCTTTTTTTCCTGTTGGCATCATGTAGACTGGTACATAGATTTATTGTCAGAAAGTGTTTGCTTTTTTCCAAGCTGCTGCGACTTTTTAAAAAATCAATTAGTGAATACGGGATTCATGATGTCAATACAGACACTAAACTAAGGCTTAAGTTTACTTGCTTGTTTAATAGTCTGGATATGACTTGCATTATTTATTAATGGGTTCTTCAATCCTGCATAGTTAAGTTATTCCAAATTCAGGCTGATAACACAAAAAATTGTGGTACAGAGTGATAACATCCTCAAATAATCATTAAATCTACCTGGCTCTGAGATATACAATTACTTATTAAAAGTAATAAGATTGCTCCACTGAAAAAAAAAGATGTCTTACTTTAAATTCTACAAAAATATAGAGAAATTACCATAAGACACAAATGAACCCTTTACTGATGTCTATCCATTTACATCAGGTTCTCAATGACCCTTTCTACAAAACTTTATGCATGTTTGTTTTCTTTTTGTGAGCTTTTGGAAGATGAAAGAAAAAGCAAGGGATATACTGAGAAAGGTTTTCCCTGGTACCTAATTGTTTAATGATTTTTACAACTTGTTTTCCACTTCAAATCCAGCATCTGAAAATTCCAGAACATTTACCAGATTTTTTTTCTGAGGAGAAGTATATCCTGCAGACTTCAAGATCCCTTTAAGCTGTGTTCATCTTCATTATGTGTTTTGCAATAATTTTCATTGCAGTTGGAACTTGTCAAAGATTTATTGTTTAGAAAAAACAATTTTTTTTCTCATGTTTTCACCTTAAATGCTGCTATACAGTTTCAAAACGATATCTTAAAAGATTGTACTGGAATAACTCCAAAGGAAACTT
Organism: Tapera naevia; assembly: GCA_033556795.1. Classification (NCBI taxonomy): domain Eukaryota; kingdom Metazoa; phylum Chordata; class Aves; order Cuculiformes; family Neomorphidae; genus Tapera; species Tapera naevia. The sequence continues at coordinate 13,099,966 of JAUMJJ010000023.1, read as the reverse complement.
TTTCAAACTAATTTGCCCCATGGAAAACTGCTTTTACTTAGCACAGAATCACCTGGTTTTTATTATTTCCCCCTTCTTCTCCTCTGTGTGCCTTTGACCATATAGGCTCAGCAGATCTCTGTGGAACATTATAAATGTGCAAAAAACCACATCCTGCAATAATTTCACAGCTGGCCTTCTCCTTCCATGTCTCCAATTCTTCAGTTCTAAAAGTTGCTCTCTCACATTGCTGCCCTGCATGGTTGGCAGGCGAAGGAACTTGCTCCCTCTCGCAGCAGAATAAGCAGTAGGCTTCAGTACCTAGCTAGCACATTATCTCTTTTTACACACCTTTTGGTCTTGATGTGAATACAATATTAATCTTTAAGATAACATTTATACTCAGAATTTTTTTTAGTCTTCCTAAAAATCACAACTAATAGCTTTTACTTGTTTTTCAAAATATTAGGAATTACCATGCTGATTTCTTCTGTTTCAGCCAGGTCTTCCCACTCTGTTTTTTGGCAACAGAACACATAGTGAGGACTGGTAGGTCATACATGTAAGGCTTTGTCCCTGCAAATACCTTTAACATGCCTGTTTACACTCAGAGGAATCATTCATCTAACTGAAGCAGGCTTTGGCTAAAACAATTGTTTCTTTGACTTTTTAATATATTTTTAATATATCCAAATATCTGAAACACTGGTTAGTGCCATGAAGAGATGGGGAAAAAAGACCGAGATTTGTTTCTCTCTATTCTGATGAAAAAGCAAAGAATGTCTGTGATTAAAATATTACAGCTGGCTTAAAAATGACTGTATTTCAAATGGTAAGTAGCAGCTTCAGTTCTCCATAGTGTGATGTTTATCACTGTGTAATAAAAAGTTCTGTGCCTTACAAATTCTATAATAGGTAGGTCAACCACTTAATATCATGTCATTCCTATAATCATACATAGCACTTGAGCTTTACATAGATCTCAGACATTGTCACTTCAAAGGAGATCAGAACAACAGCAGTAAGAGAAAAGGTTCTCTTTGTTTAATGCAAAAGAATTTCTTTTTAAAGAGGTATTTTTATAAGCCTTCATAGCACATTAAGAAAGTTGCATTTTGATCTGAATTACAATTGTCTGATAATTTAAAAATTAAACTCAAAGAGGTTGCTTATATGTTGCAAACGACAACTTCCATCCCTACTGAAACAACCTATATCTGCAAAAAAAAAAAAACTGTTGCAAAAGAATATCCGTGGATAATTTGTAGAAAAAGTTTATCTGGATTTCTATCATTCACAAAAATTACTTAAGAAAATGTGCACACTTTTTAAATGGCCATAGATCTCAATGGGAAAGATGTGATGACCGAAGGGGTGTTGCATGTATTTAGGTAAATAAGAACTATTAGTAGTTTCAGTATATATTTCCAGTGCAAGCTGTTGCAGACAGAAGTATTTGACTCCAGCTACTCTGCCCTGCAAGAATTAAATCTGGGAGTGAATGTCAGTTTTTGTAGTGGTACTGGAAGAAAGCAAGCACTGATAGTTTGCCTTAGCTTTGTAAACCATTGGCTTTGTTGCCAACCAGGCAAGAGGAAAGCCTTTCACTGCTGCTATCATCCACCAACTGGTCACATAAAACAGAATGGGAGAACCCCACAGAGATCAAAATTCAGACCAGCATGTAGCAGTAGAGGTCCTTGTCTAAACCTGTAGAGAAACCTTCCTTACCTCCTTTCTCTTACTTACATGTGAGGGTCTATAAAAATATCCTTCACCAAGAGGGTGGAGAGACAATCAGCAAAGGGAAGGAAACACTAAGGCCATGGTATGCTGTAAAGATGAACTGCTTTTTTTGTATTTGTCTGTACATCTTAAACACCTGCCCGGGTGCAAGGTTGTATGTGCTTGGGGCTTTGTGCAGTTTGGCATGGGAGCAGGCACAACAACCCAACTGCAGCTGGGCTCCTGGTGTATATAGAGCTGTCTGTGCCACTGTGGCTGAGGGATTTGTGCACTCTGAATAGGCAGGAGCCTGCACACGCGTGCCCAAAGAGTTCATGCAGAGGTTAATCTGGTAAGGATCCTTTGAACCTCCTCTGAAGCCCTGAGTCCCAGTTCCAGAATTTTCCTGAAGGAACTTCCATGCATACCCCAATTAGAGAACTTTCCATGCATAGATACAGATCAGGTGTGGAAAGACCACTCCTCATACGCTAATAAGGGAGGGAGCTCCTTTATAAATAGTCTGTGCCAGGAAGCATATGTGCACACCCTCTCTCTCAAGGACCAGGTTTTCCTGCTGAAAGCTCTATTGGATTTCATTGGCTTGATATTGTTTTTATGTTGTATTTCCCTTGTCTTCTGCTACTTCTTTTTCTCTCTCTGTCCTTATTCTCTCCTTAGATCTACATCACTTTATTTGAGGCACTTTGGGGTTAATTTGGTTGCATCCAAGTTCTTGTCATAAACTGTTTGACTGAGCTCAAAGTAAAAGATTGTTGCTGTAAATTGTTTTTACTTTGACCCAGCTCAAAGTAAAGAGCTATGACTTTAACTGTGTTCAAAGTACAGATTGGAACTTCGAGTAGACCCCTGGAGTGGTTGTTTCCACTTCCATGGCCCTGACTGTGGCTGTTGCACATTCAAAAAAACCATACCTTCTCCATCCTGCCTAGCAGGTCTGTTGGTATCCCGTGTTTTTTGCAGTAAAATGCTCTTTTCTTTTTACACCCCTTTATCTTAAGGCAGTCTGAAACTTCCTGCTATCTTTCTCTCCAGCATGTAGAGTTTCCACCACCATTTCCTCCTGTAGTGCTCAGTGGGGTGCTGTTACCTCTTCCCCCTAGCTCAGTGAGGATCTCCTTTTCCGACACCTTGCTCTCCATCTGTGCCAGATGGCAACACAAATGAACTCCGATATTCTCTCTTCTTGCTGAGTACAGCAATAGCCTCTGCTTTTAAGAGCAAGCAACATGAATCAAACTGCTTTTTTGCCCTAGCCACTTAACAATACAGGACAGAGATAGGAGAGAGAACAGGACTTTGAGTACTAGCCAAAACACTGAGATACGTTCATGAAATCATAAAGATGCTGGGCTGAAATAGATTTCAAGAGATATCATCTAGCTCAGCAGGGTGCATTAAGAAAGAAACCTCTCTGCTGACAATACTAATGGTGGGCGGTTAATATTACCATTCCAGCTCTGCAACTTCTCATCAGAGTATTTGGCTGTCATGCACTCTTCCCCCTCACCTATTGAAATCACAGCAGCTGTGTCTGTCAGTCAGCAAAGAATCAGACTAACTCACACCTCAGGATGTGGCACTGGCTTCATATACGCTTTCTCCCTGTGATGTGTTCTGAGGGTTTTGGAGACACCATTGCTCAAGGAATTTCTTCTTCCCATGAGGCCCTCACAGAAGAGAAATGTTAGGTTAAAGAGTAGTTGTTCTTGCTAAATGCATTGAAACTGCGTTTGTGATATTCAAATTGATGTTTTTAGGATTGACAAGAAAACAGCTGCTCTGCAGCAAACGAGTAAAATTAATAGGAGACCAAGGCAAAAGAAAGACTGTTGGCTTTGCTCATCCCCATCAAATTGCTGGGATTTAGAAGAGCACTCTTTGATCTCTCCCAGACTAATTACTGCTCTGGGTTTGACTGTTCAGTACATTGGTTGCCCTTCATAGAAAAACACATCTGTTATAATAATGGAAATGTAAATGAAAATACAGCATCTAACAAACAAAACGTAACAAAAGTCATCTGGCAGAATACCTGTGTCACACAACTTTTTCAAGTGTTTTGTAACTAAGCAACAGCATGTGCACTGGCTGTTAAAATGAAATAGGTATAAAAAGGAAAATCTTGTGACTAATAGTAAGAGAGATCAACACATACAGACCTTTGTGATGTGCATGTTTCTTTGAAATATTGCCAAAGTTCTAGATTTAGTTGATTTAAATATGTTTCTTAAGTCTTACCATATTACAATGAGCACAGTATATTGCAAGAGCTCTATTATGTAAGAATGGTAATGGTTTTAATTTCATAAGCTCATAGCATTTTAAGATCAGAGATATGTTAACTGTAAACAAGTACATTAACTCACACAACAAAGATGATTTTTCTGTAAGCAAATAATTCTACTTAACGCCTTTTGTCCATACAGCTATAATGAAGTTAATGAAGTATCTTTTTGTAAAGAGAAAGAAAATAGAAACCACTCCCATGACACAAATGACAGAAAAAAACCCCATTCTTTTAGTAAGAAGCCTCATTTCCATCCCTGGTAGATTTTATGGTTTCCTACACTGGCTTCAAAAGGCAGTTGGGCATTTGGACTCCACATCATCTTGCTTCTCAGCACACAGTCCCTGGGCGAGGGCAAATCCCAGAGTCAGTTTCTTGCCTGCCGAAAAACAAGTAGAATTTTCTGCCTTCAGGATCCACCTTCCTGCAAAGACAACAGCTGTCTTCCACATCTGATGTAAAAAAAAGAGGATCAGACGGACATGGAGTTTTACTCCATGTTACAGTGTAACAGTCCAAGTTTACTTTTTTTAAAAGTAAAAGACATAAATAGGCACATTTGCAACATTTGACCCCTTTTTTCAGTAAGAACAATTCTTAACTAACAAAAAGGAAATATTGCTGCTAGGTCATTAAATTTGTCATCATTCCATCTGTTTATAGGTCTTAATAGGGGAAAGAATGCTCTTTTCTAAACCTGTGTCTGTTAAACTTATCACAGTGTTTAAGAAAGTAATGGGCTGTTTTTAAATATGCAATGCATCTATTATAGCATAAGGATGAGATGACATTTTCTTTCTTCATGTTTTCCAAAATCAAACTGCCACAGACTTCTGTTCTAAGCTATAAATTACCAATGCAAGTTTTAGGTATGTGGATTTGCTCTATGATAAGTTGGTCTACTGCACACAGGAGTGTGATGTGTCACTCATAGAACACACGACTTTTGCTGCAAACAAATGATAAGCAAATATCAGATACGGCTATATTTGCTATATATTGAGCTTGTACAGATAAGGCGAAGGAGGGAGTATGGGCTATGTTAAAACTGTCCTAAGGGAAGAAAGAAAAAAAAGTGAGATTAGCATGACATACCTGAACATCTTTACCACATTGTGTTGCAATGTAATTATTTAGCATGTGCTGGAAATAGCCCTTTTCATAGTCTGAGGCTTTGCCTGCCCGTCTAGAGCCAGGAAAGGACTGCTACAACTGTGTCTGGCTCAAAGTTACCTCCTTCACCCAGATGTGATTTATGAGCAGTACGTTTACTGTATCACAAGAAGCCTGGTACAACCATGGCAGACTTAGCGGGAATTTAGCTGGGAATGGCATGCCGCCAGCAGGCTCCTGTGCTCTGGCCACGAGTATTAGAAAGGGCAGAGTTCCATTGCCCCGTTGGAGCTCGACACTGTAATGTTCCACGGCTGTTATGGCATCCACTAATACATCTGTGCCAAATGCAAATGGTAGTATAAAGGTCACCGTTCCTGCAGCCTGTATCTCAGGTTGGGGTCATGTCTCAGAGAAAGGCCTGTCTGAGCAACCAGGAGACTCACACACACTTGAGACGGGTTTGAGGAGGGGAACAGAAATACTTGATTGCAGGATGACAGGCTGATGCGTGCTCAGGACACAGGCAGATGCACGCCCATGGCACCACGCAGCCTGCAAAGCAGCATGAGGTAGTCATGGGAAGACATCTCAGCTTTTGCTATGGGGTCACCAAGAAGCAAAATATTTGTATTCCTACAGAAAAGCACATGTTTCATCAAGTAACTTTGCTTATAAAATAGGTTTGGTAGTAATATACTAAAGTATCATGCAGTCACGGTCAAAATTCTTTCTTGACAAGGTCATTTCTGAGCTGTGACAAATCTAAGCAGATAAGTAGTTCAGGGGTCGGTTATGTGCGTAGGATGTAGTACAGTAGGTTCATAGTCTCCTTTTGGAAAGACTGGCGTCTATTTGTATATACATGTACATTTACATGTATGTACAAATACACATATATGTAGATGTGTTATAATCTTAGTGTAAATTATTCTGGAATGTTAGGGTTGTTCTTCCATATTATAGTTTTGCCATAATGTTATTTTTGGCCTCTCTTCTGCAAGGAGATGTGAACCAGTGTTTATAAGTTATTTTGAAGCAGAAAATGGCTAACGGCACTTGAGGGTTTTATTTTTTCTCTGTTGGATATAGCAGATTACATACCACTTATATTAGGCCCAGATTTCCTAATGAATACAAAGTGTTCCTTCCACCTTGAGAAGAGCAATACTGCAAGATCTTTTATTTTTATCAACATGGAGCAAAACTCAAAAACTTTCCACAATGCAGGCTGGAAAAAAAAAAATAAAGAAAAATAATGGAGCACTGGAAGCAGAAACTAGTTTTTTCGTTCAGTGATTTAAGCTGTTTCCCATAAAACTGTCTTAACAACCATATAAAACATTTTAAGACACTTATCTATGGTATACAACCAGTTACACAGACACAGATTTTGGCACAATCTAAATGGTTAATGCTTGTGCTTGAAATTTTTAATCTTTATTGTATCAGTGAGACTTGCTTTACATTTCACATCTAAACAGACAGAAGCCATTTGTAAATAACACAGAAGAACATAAATCAGAATGGGATAATAAGAATGCTCAGTAATTGTGCACCTTTTTTCTATAAGGCTTCCACAGTTCTTTGTTCCCAGAATAAAAGAAATCCTTGGATTTAATAGTTGACTTATATAATTAGCATATATTCATATTCTGTGCAAATTGTATGAGAGAACTAGAGGTCAACATGACCCTGGAAAGATAGAAATGTATTTGGTAAGGGTGTCTTATGAAGGGACTTAAGCAAGAAAAGATTTTTCATTTTGATTCACCTTTCAGCAGCTTTACTGTTAATTCCAGCCTATCAAAGACCTAAAAACCAATCAAAAAAACAAATAAAAACCACTTTCCAGCAAGTTATCTTATTCAATTCTCAGAAGAGGCAGGCAGAAAGAAAAGGAGAAACTGTTGTAGGGTGAAATCTTAGATCTTTCAGGAAATCCCGTAAAGACGTAAACATGTAATACTGCATCTTTATACTCTGAAGACTTGGCTTTGAAAGCCTTTTAACATCAAAAACCCACTGCGTAACTCTTAAAGGCACTAATAAAAAGATCACTGGATGAGACAGTTTCAACTAGACTGTGGTTTTAGTTCAAAATATTTGGAACAGATATTTTGGGATGAGATAATTAGTTGTCCCTTCTAGTATTACCTGCAGTTACTCTGAGGCACAAAGACTACAAAATATTGTCTCTCCAGATTTAACATACATAAGGCTTTGCTTTCTGGAACAGCAGTAGCACAACTGAAACAGGAGTAATGCCTTTATGTGTGTGTGTGAGCTTCCATGCTTTCTCTATATTAATATTTTATAACTTTAAACCATTATTTTTAAAGTTAATTATTGCCAGGATGCCTGTGAATTATTTTCATCATTGTGTACTTTTTATTAATAATTGAAGTAAAGGTCTGAACGAACTGATCAAGAGAAAAATATAGGAGGGATAACAATAGCATAATGCAAAGTGGCATATGACTACAAACATATTTTGTTTTTTAACAGCTGGTTCTCATAAATACCCAGTCATTTCAGGGCGTAAGATTTTCAATAACACCTCAGTGCCTAGAACGCATTTTTCCAAACCTAAGGAGCTTGAGGTTAAATCTTAAGAAAAACCTATTTATTGAAATTTCAGCTAAAGCGAGGTGCTGAGGTCCAATGCAATGAGAATCCAGGTAAAAAAGAAAATAAACAGACAAAACAAGCCAATAAACAAAAACACACCTACATGGAGAAATTAGAAAGTGCCACTTCAACTGGCTTTAACTGGCAACATCAACATCTCCTGTTAGGTCGTACATAATTCAATGAAGAGCTGTAGCAGATGGAAATCGAGATGTATGTCAAACAAAATAACAATTATTTACTTCTCTGCTTTACCTTCATACTCTGCATCAATACACACATTCTTCAAGTGTACTTGAGGTGACTCCTGCCGCCACACTGGGTATCAGATCCCAGGCAACCAGGCTGAAATTGGCAACTGGGAAACGTAGAGAGCCAAGAACAAAAGATGAAGAAGCTTGAATACTATTCCAAAAAATTGGTTTTGTCTTGGGTTTTTGTTTTTAAATTTTGGCCTCAAAAACATTTGTTGAGAATAGACAAGAACATTTGTCTGCTGTCTGCTGGAAAAAGAGAAGCCTGCTATACCATAAAACAATTTGCATAGAAAAGGACCATTACATGTCAAAAGTCATATAACAAGTTTTTAATAAAAACTTTCACTAAGATCCAAAGGTAACTTCCTCTTGGTGTTTTTTTTTCAGATTTTATTCTGGAAATATGTATTTTTTTATATTTGAGGCAAAGAAGACAAGAATTAATTCACAGTTTTGTTTTATAAAAAAACAGAAAAACCTGATGAAATTGTAGTGGAGCAAATCTTACACTCCAACGCCTTTATTACCATTCCCTCCCACTCACACTTGAAGCTGCCTTTAAAACAAGGCTGTTACTATGCTGAGCATCTGAGGATTTACTAACAAATGCTAGTAAACATTTAACACATATATTGCAACAGTACGATAAAGAGATTGCACACACTTTCACTGGTCATGTATTTTCTGGTATTCTCTGCAGCTGCAAGGAAATCATACAATCCTTATCCAAGGAAAGTTTGGATGCCTCAGACTATCCTGAGGCACATTTAAGCAGGCACTAAGCACTGAAAAGTTCACTTCCCACTTCTCTCTGCTGTGCTGTACCAACCCCAGCATTCCCAAAACCCAATGGCAAACTACAAAGAAGACAAACAATAAACAATAAATCGGAGAACAAAATAGGGTCCTTCAGTCACTGCTCAATCAGAAAGACTCTGCACTCCTATCTGTGCTGATATCTAATCCTAAATTCACAGAAAAGTTAACCTTGCACGCACTTTACAGCTAGTCATGTCACTCCTGATTTTCTGTTTGCATGTGTAAAATTGGCATATTTTTATATTTTTAAATCACAGACCACTAAGAAAAAAATCCCATAGGTTTCCTAAACTGGTCTTAGGTGAAACATTAAAAGAGAAATCATATATTATGCAAAGTCAACAGCAAATTCAACTGATGCTACACCTCACACCTGTACCTACCAGCGTCAAGGGAATATTATCAATGACGCAGAGTCAGAGTGGCTTTAGCACCACAGCAGTACAGAAATTGTAAATGTAAGATCTCACAGTTGGCAGGTAATAATCCCTCTTCTCTAAGCATCAAATGCCCGATCCTCCAGCACTTGTACACCCGCACAAGCAGATTTTATACCTCTGCAGTACTACTTCCACATCAGTAAGACCCTCCAGGAATGCAAAAGTTGTTTTCAGGAACAGGAACAGGCCTCCTATTTTGAGAATACCTAATACGCACAGAGCTAAACTAACATGAACAGACTTGTCTACAGTATATAAAATAAAAATTAAATATCTGGAATTTAATAGCAGGCATTCAGAGCAACTAGATCAGCACTCTTGTTTTCTCCATGCATTCACCCTGCGCAAGCTATACCAGCAATACAGACCAGTATCATTAGCTCCGCACCAAGAGGTCCTGGTTTGTTATGAACCCAATAAGAAAGGAATCCATACTCTCTGAAGTTTCACTTACAACGTCATTTAGTAAACCTAGTACTATGAAAAGCAGAGGATAGTATGGATTGTTTACATCCCTTCAGATGCAGGGAATTCTGAGCTTCGTTGTATCAGATGGGTCTCCAATCAGTGTCCAGCATGCTGCAGAGATCCCTACCCTATTTAGGGCTTTTGAGATTTTATGGGATTTTCTTAAAACAATTCTACTCATTTCTACAGTAAAACCAAAAAGACATTCCCAGGAGAGCTTGTTGACACTCTTTCAAATAAATACAAGGACAGGCGGCTGGTGTAATCATTGTTACCGAGCAGGAGCTACCTGCAGCATCCATCATTACATTTCACTGATATTTATCCTGTAGCCAAGGTGTATATACAGCTCAGCACAGGCCTGAAAGCCAAGCTATAAACACAATATATATGCTGCTAAATAAGAGCAGCATAGGCCTGCAACTTCTCAGGTTAACCGTGATGTGGATCACCAGCTACTTGGTGAGTAGCTGGTTCCTGGCTGGGATCACCAGAGCCATGGAGCACATCTGCTAGCATTCCTGAGGTATGCCAGCAGCCCCTACTTCTTGGCCAAGATGCAAATCCCTGAATCTGGCTTATTTTTCTGCTTTACTGAAGAGTTCCTCACAGCTCTGAAAAAAAATCCCAAAGAAAATCGGTGTCTACTACACATCTTTAAACTTGTTGCAAAAATTACATTCCTAAACATGCTGATACGCATAGAAAACTCTAAAATATGTCCATAATACTCTTTGTGTGATTATATCAGATCACTTTCAAGCAGTTTAGATGAGAAATAACATATTCTGTGATTCTGTGCTAACTTTCAGGCCACAGGATATCAAAAGAACAAGCAAGCAGCAGGCGGCAGTAGGAGTGTTGGGGATTAAATTTACAATTAAAACATTAAGCATTATAATAGTTATGAAAAAAGATGCAAAATAAACAAAACCTTTTCCATGATTTTGGTTTGCTTACTCACTTTTTTTTATTAAACAAATGTATTTAGCTTAGTTTTCTAAGGAAATTAGACTTACTCAACTACACTGCCTGTTTGTCCTTCAGTCCTTTCACTCTAACAACATTTGATCTGCATCAGCTTTAATAACATTTGACAAGGCAGCAAGAGGACTGGGCTACATGGTGTGTGAGAGCTTGGGGGTAGGAAGTAATGGCTTATGTTAATTACTGTCCTCTACAGATGGAGGCAGAGGAGGCCTGAAGGTTGAGGTTTAAGATCTCTCTTGCTTCTCCTTCACCAGCTACATCTTTCACCTCTTGTCTTTAAAGCACAAAACGTTTCTGTTGCAAGAGGGACGAGAGTCCTCAGAGGACAGGCAGAACTCCTGTCCTGTCTGCTTGTTTTTCCTGCTTCCCCCGCTAACAGTAAAGGCAAGATGAGACCTGCTTCTTCTGCCCAGTCCAGACTGGAGGGCTGTAACCTCAGAGTCGGGAAAGCGGCTGTCCACACACACTGGAATCACTCCTTCCAAGGAAGGGATGCCAAATCTCAAAAACTGGTGAAGCTGAAAATTTTTCACATTATTATGACCAAATGCAGTTCCTAACCATAGTCTGGTTACTTATCCTTCAAGAGTTAAAGCCAGAGTTATAGAGATCAGCCTGATATTAGGCATCTAGAGATAAGACCTTGCTGTGATGGCCTCCTTCATAAGATAAAATAGGAATGGAATATAGGTAGTCTTCTGTAATAATTTTTTTTTTTTTTTTGTATTATAAAGTACAATAACAAAGCAACCCACATCCTGAATCCTACATGGCCAGTTAAGCATTTTTATTCTACATTATTCAAACTATACTGGGCTATTTATACCCTAGGGGAAAAAAAGGAAAAAAAAAAAGACACACAAAAAAAAAAGAAACCCAAAGAAAGAGCATTACTTAAAATGAGAAACAGCTTTCTCTCAGTTGTGCGTCAATTTTTTATGATAAAGCCCAATTCAGATGAAGCCTGATTAAAAATAGTTCATTTGTAGGCAAGTTGGAATAGGCTGACTACTGCCTAATCATTAGGAATATTTATATGCAGCTCACACTATTTAAAAGCAAAATGTTAGAAATTTTTTTTTAAAAAAATAATACAACATTTCAGCCCAAGAAGTTTTCCTTTGCTTTCTATTTAGAGATGTAATGAACACTCCAAGCATGCAAGCACTAAGACCACACAGAGACTGAAAGAACCTGGACAAATACAAGAATCTAGAAACTGTGTTTTGAGATTAATAGTACATTTTATAACAGCATCTTACAACTTTTTCCACAAGTGCTGTTTCAGACTGTTCTGCATAAGTGAGTTCTTGTAACAAGAGTTCTTGTAAGTCACTTTTAAAATTGCAAAGCTGATTTCTGATTTGATTCCTGCTGTTAAAAAAAAAAATGGTAAGCTATGTTACATACCATGCACAGACTCACTCAAGTTTACTCATATATTGCAATCCAATAATCATTCCAACAAAAGAGCCTCTGTATGATTAAAAACTGGACCCGCTTCATAGTGTTAAATGTGAAATAACTTGTTGTTTTGGGCTCAAAATACATTCTGTGTAATATAACTGGCTATTTTCATTAACTCTAGGGTTCTCACCACAAAATTTTGTCACAAACCAGTGTCAAACACACTCAAACTCACAGCTCACTACCCAGACAGTGCTGTTTTACAAGCAGGGACAGGCATGTGCAGAGATTAATAGGCAAATTCCCTGTGGTATTTACGAGCCAAGTAGCAAAGTCTTGCACGATTTTGAGGCAAGAGCAAGCACACATATGGAGTTGTCGACTGCTGGTGGCTACAACATCCCTGACTCAAACACACATCCACATCTGGACAAGTACTGAAGAAGTGAAGCTACGTATCACGGATCTGCAGGGAATGTTGTTAGCACCAAATCTCAGGGACGGCCACTTTCACAGCGTGTTGAAGTTGTTTCACATGTTTCCATTAATGCTTATTGGACACACGTTAGTATGTAGTTACCGCTACCATGTAGGTCTTTTGCATACTGAACAATTGCTTTTGCCAGGAGACAACACCCTGAGCTTCATGAAGCTGCCTCCAGCTTCCAGCAAGGCTGATGATATAGGTTAAGAAACAAGCAGTGCAGGAATAGGAGAAAGCAAGCAAGCAAGCAAATCAAACACACAATCCAAACAAAACCCATGTCATTTCAGGGTTCAGGCTTGCACTAAATTTCTCATTTCTAAGGCACCATTAGCATTAAGACAACTCAGAAAGGTGGCTGTGCTGTAATTACCCAGTGCACCCAAGGACATATTCAGCTGCACCACTGTTGCTCAGGGTCCTGCCCACAAGAGGCTCAAAATAAACTGACAGCACAGGATCTTCAATTCTGGTCACCCCAAGTTTTGGGCACTTGTCCCAAGTGCTTTGGTATCTCTCACATTTAGCCACATTCTCCCTTCAATTAATACTTAGCAGTGCATTCCCTACTACAACCCCCTCCTCGCCTCACGATGGAGTCGGTGTGAGCAGCTTATTTCAGTTAAAACAGGATATGCTATAATATGCTATAGTCTTCCTTGATATTTAAGAATACATGTAAAAAGTACTACATAGCTCCTTTTAGAAGAGACGTGTACTGTTACAGCCCCCACTTTTCTTGAAGACCATCTTTTTTTTTCTCCAAATTGTAATTATGGTAAGATTTTCTTTTGAATGCATATGAAGGCTGTATACTTAGTATTTAGAATTAGCATATTCAACAGCCATTTAATCTCATCTAGAAGCTCAGTAAGGCTAGAAACAAAGGCATGTTGACATATACCTTTATTTATTCTCAGTATTGACTCTAAAGGAGCCTGGAAAAAAGAAAGACAAAACAGTTACACATACCCTCCACACTTTTGCCTCACAGAAAAGTAGGTTCAAAAGATAAAGCAAAAACTGTTTAGTGTAACCTTATTTGTCATGGTCAAGAATTTGAAAGAAAAGGACTGATTCTGTAGACATACCTCTTATATGAAGTAAAAACTATGTCTGTATTTTACCAGTGGCAGATGAGATTCAGTTATTTTGGAGACAGCACATCAGATAATTCTTCCACTTTAGAAGGAAGCCTGTAATTCCTTATCAGCAAGAGGTAAATAATTTTTATCTTTCATGTATTTAAAATTTTCTCCATGGTATATTCATTTCTGTTGTCACGAACATGAGGGTCTACATTTTGCTATTTAGGATGGCAAAGGCTGAAAACACCAGGCCTGAATATTACCTTAATTTATTTGCTAAATATGTGGCACCCAAGGCATCCATTTCAATTGACATGGATTCTCCTGAGCCCAGTATAATTCTCCCTCTGGCACATCTCCATTATCTATAAGATACGCAAAACCTAGAACAGAAAGTGGAAGAGGAGACCTTCTACAGCAGCTGCCCAGTAGTACTGCTGCTCAGGAAGAGCAAGACTAACTGGAGAACACAGCTGGCTCCTGAACAAACATAGCTACACACCACAGCCTTTCCCAGTATCTTTTTTCCTCTCTCAGCCACCATGGCACTACTCATCATCACCAGGTTTGGTGCCTGACTTAGGAGTTACACCATCCGCTTTGGAGTGACACGTTGCATACCGAACAAATACCCTGACTGAAATACTTTAGCTATGACCTTGTACTGAAACAATCAAGACCTGAGTTGCAAACTGAAGGAGAAGCATTTTACAACCATTTTTACCAAGAGAAGAAAGATTAGAAATTATTTAGTTGGTTAAAAGGAAGTCAGGGATCAAAAGAACAGTGTGTTGTCACAGCCTTTTGGAAGATGTATATGGTGTACGAGTTCAGTAATTTCTAATTATATTAGTAAGTATAAGCACAATAGTGTAGTGCTAACTACAGAAACATAGGAATTTGGGATTTTATGGATCCTGAACACACCCCATTAGAGCATAATGTAGGAGCATGTTAATCATTTAAGAGGAGAGGTAAACAGTGACAATGTTGCATTATTGTGAGATAATACAAAACTTCAAGTGATAACACCCAAATACATTGCTCATGGTGAAGTATTTCTCCCTACCTGTGATCAGGGTGCTGCAATCTTACAGCTAAGAAAGAAATCAGCAGCCACCAGATGATTCACTGTAGGCATCTGAAGTAACTCAGGTGGAAGGGGTGGGATTCTGAGAGGAAGCGTCAAGGAATTTGCAGGATTGTCTTACAAAGTGTTAAGGCAAGCCTGCCAAAGCAGCCAAGCAGAGAGACAGAAAAAGCAATCCATTACTAAAGAGTTCACAGCAGATCAGCGGATTCAGACCTAGAGTCAGATTGAGTGCTTTAGTGAATTTTATAACTCCAGTTATCTGGTTTGTCTATTCTCACTCAACCTAAGATATTTAGCTAGAGTATATTCACAGTCATCTCTCCTCTTCGTGGATGATAAGGATCTCTTGCACCATTAGAGACACAGCTTTCTCAGCTCCATAATCTAAGCAAGGACTTAATGGCACCTTACTGACAGTCTTATTTTTGTTTGGTTGTTTTTTGTGTTTTGCAGGTGTTGTTCTTAGGAAAATATCACCGTCTTCCACAGTAGACAAGTATGGACAGCACACAAAAGAGGGGAGTTGAAAATCCCATTTAGGTTCAGGAAAAAAAAGTGTTCAAAAGGTCTTATTAGACCTAGAGATTAATTTTGTAACAGTATTAATGAAGTGTGTATTTTTCATTTCAGACTCTTCAAATGTCTAAAAAGAAGACTCCATAATATTGCAAAACATAAACTTCTTTCTTAAAAATCAAAGTTTTTACTAAAACACATGTGAGATGTACTTGTCCAAGTGGTTTTGTGGGTCTTCTTCACCCCTTTTTTGGGTGTCTTGTCCCCTCTTTTAAAAATATTTGCAAAATTAATGGGGTTTATTACATTTTAGGTTGCAGTGATATTATTGATTTTCCCAGTTCAGTGAAATTTTGGGTCTTGAATTTAAAATGTATGTATGTTTAAAGTATTCATTATTATCTGAAAAACTCTCAAAACATCTTTTAAAACAAACAGTTTGGCAGTTACAGTAGGCTTAATTTGTAGCTATGAAAACCAAGAAACTGGTGGGCGGCAGCGACCTCCACTCCTTGTTGGATGTGGAGGGAAATATAGTAACCAAAGATGCAGAGAAGGCTGAGGTACTTAATGCCTTCTTTACCTCAGTTTTTAACAGCAAGGATGTCAGCTCGCTTGACAGTTGGCCCTCTGAAGTGGTTGATGGGGGCAGGGTGAAATATGGCCCTCCTGCAATCCATGAGGAGGAAGTTAGAGACCTGCTGAGCCGCTTGGACCCTCATAAGTCTATGGGGCCAGATGGGATCCATCCTAGGGTGCTGAGAGAGCTGGCGGATGAGCTTGCTAAGCCACTCTCCATCATCTTTCAGCAGTCCTGGCTCACTGGAGAGGTCCCGGAAGACTGAAAGTTGGCCAATGTGACGCCCATCCATAAGAAGGGCCGTAAGGATGATCCAGGTAATTGCAGACCTGTCAGCCTGACCTCGGTCCCAGGTAAAATCATGGAGAAGATAATCCTGGGTGAAATCATGCGCCACCTGCAGAACGGTCAAGAAATCAGGCCCAGCTAGCATGGATTTAGGAGGGGTAGGTCCTGCCTGACCAACCTGATCTCCTTTTACGACCATGTGACTCGCCTGGTGGATGAGAGGAAGGCTGTGGATGTGGTATACCTGGACTTCAGCAAGGCCTTTGACACTGTCTCCCACAGTAGACTCCTAGGGAAGCTGGCAGCCCGTGGCTTAGATGGGAGCACTCTGTGCTGGGTTAGGAATTGGCTGGATGGCCGAGCCCAAAGAGTGATGGTGAATGGTGTTTCATCCAGTTGGCGGCCGGTCACCAGTGGTGTTCCCCAGGGATCAGTGTTGGGTCCCATCCTGTTTAATATCTTTATTGATGATCTGGATGAGGGGATTGAGTCCATCATCAGCAAATTTGCAGATGATACCAAGCTGGGAGGAAGGGTTGATCTGTTAGACAGTAGGATGGCCCTACAGAGGGACCTGGACAGATTGGAGAGATGGGCTGATTCTAATGGGATGATGTTTAATAAGTCCAAATGTTGGGTACTTCATTTTGGACACAACAATCCCATGCAGAGCCACAGACTGGGGACAGAGTGGCTGGAGAGTAGTCAGGCAGAAAAGGACCTGGGAGTGCTGGTGGACAGGAAGCTCAACATGAGCCAGCAGTGTGCCCAGGTGGCCAAGAAGGCCAATGGAATCCTGGCCTGCATCAGGAATAGTGTAGTAAGCAGGACCAGAGAAGTTATCGTCCCCCTGTACTCAGCACTGGTCAGGCCTCACCTTGAATACTGTGTCCAGTTCTGGGCCCCCCAATTTGGGAAGGATGTTAGGATACTGGAATGTGTTCAGAGGAGGGCAACGAAGATGGTGAAGGGGCTGGAGCACAAGCCCTATGAGGAGCGACTGAGGGAGTTGGGGCTGTTTAGTCTGGAGAAGAGGAGGCTCAGGGGAGACCTCATTGCTCTCTACAACTACCTAAAAGGAGGTTGTAGTCGGGCAGGGATTGGTCTCTTCTCTCAGGTGACCAGTGGCAGAACCAGAGGGCATGGACTTAAGCTTCGTCAGGGAAAGTTTAGACTTGATATGAGGAAAAAATTCTTCACTGAAAGGGTGATTGGCCATTGGAATGGGCTGCCCAGGGAGGTGGTGGAGTCACCGACCCTGGAGGTGTTTAAGGGGAGACGGATGAGGCACTGAGTGCCATGGTTTAGATGATGGTTGGTGTTAGTGTTGGTGTTAGTGTTAGGTTATAGGTTGGACTTGATGATCTCAGAGGTCCTTTCCAACCTTGTGATACTGTGATACTGTGATACTGTAAAAAAAGCAAAAAATTGCCTTAGAAATATTAGCAGTGGCAGGAATGCTAAAATACAGATGACTTAAATGGGTTTAAGCCTTTTCCTCCACCTCCTAAACAGAAAAGCAAAGGAGAAAATCAATACATTTTCCTAAGGGTTTTGTCTGTTTGTTTGAAGATACTTTGATAGGGTTTGTTACCTGGATTAATGCTTAAGCTGCTTCAGAAATCTTTATAAATATCATCAAACACAACAGGACACACACTTGAAGGTGAAGCAACTGGTTGCTGGAGAAATACAAGACAGGCAAATCTGAAAGTCATTCCTAACCCAGATTTTTTTTTCCTGTGTGTCTGTTTTGTTCTTGAGTGAGCAGGCAGGGACTGGACACACGCCTAAGAGCTGGCTGTGCCCCCTTTCCACATTTCCTACTGTTTCCACCCAGAAGTGCAGAGCCCTGGGAACAGGTGTGCTAAATCAAGGCATGCAATGAGCTCATCAGAATTTAAAAACAGATAAACCAGATTCATTCTGCATAGAAGCCCGGCAAGCAGTGCAGATGTACCACATAAAGTGCTTCCAAGGTAAATACTGTCTGCATATTTTAGTTATGTTTCGTAGTAATCACCCAAACTTGAAATCATGTATTGAACTGGATGCAGGATTTCTTTTTATTTTCCTTCCTTTCCTTCACTATGACCAATAAAGATAAGAAACATATACTATCATTTGCTCTCAATATATAAATATATAGAAATTTGCAGTGGTAGTAGTTGTGGTGTAAAATACAATGTCAACTGATTTCCACCCACCTACCCTTGTCACACATTGAGATGTGCTAAATAAGCGATCCTTCCATGGAAATGCACCTCCTTCATTTACAAATAGCAGAATATACTCACCTTCAGAGTAAAGCTAACAAAGAGAAGTAACAATCACTGCTACATTTCTGAACTTTGAACAGTGAAATTTTATGATACAAAAAAAAAGAAAAAGAAAATTCTGAGAACTCGAGATACACTTTAGATGCAAATAGCATTTCATACGAAACCTCAAAGTGCCCTCTTCTGGCAGCTGACACTAACTGCTGGCTCATTTGAAATGCATCCTAAACCCGCAGCACTTGCTCACGACTAGAGGAAAGTTCTTTGGCCGTATTTTTTGTCATGAAATGACGCATTTTCAACTGCATTTTTTGCTATGAAGGAGATGAAACTGTAAATATGCTTTTGTGGAATTAGAAACACCGAAGTCATCTGTTAAAAGTTATTTTGAAGCAAGTGTAATTAAACGGTTTACGCTTGTAAAATATTTGGGATTTCTCCCCCCAAAAAAGCATGTACTTCAGATTTGTATCAATTTCATAGTTTCATTAGTATCACATAACATTAATATGAATTTGCAACGGTATTGATGCAAATCATCACTGCATTACTTATTACTATTGCCACCCCCTTTCATAGATTCACCTTAGGAAACAAAACATTTTTGGTTTTAGTTAACCAAGCACAAAAACTGCAGTAGGTGAAAACTGCATTAGAAAAATAAACCTGAACCCTTTGCTTATTTCTTGGTTTGGTGTTGCAATATAAAACATTCATTACCCAACCTTTCTAAGTACTTTCATCAGGGTAAGAGTTGTAATATATTTCATTTTGTTTAATCACATATTTTGTTTCTATAGCAACTAGGCATCTAATCCGTTTCTGTTCCTTCCTAAGCCTTTACATAGCAATTTTCTTTCACGATACAGTAGCAAAAGATAACCTTTCTTTAGAACTCCGGGCACTATCTGTTATTTCCAATTATCTCTTAATTAGTATGCATTAGGATTAAAGCCAGTTGTACTACTGCTACAACTAAAAGAAACCAAGTGAAAAAAAACTAACAGAATCTAGACAGAAAATATCCCCAACTACTGTTAAGTAACTCCCGCACAATTTTACTGCCACCTGCAGGCTTTCAGCAGCATGGAGCTGCATAACACAGGAGCAAGGGTATGCCCGCCACACATCCCATACCCACAGCATAGAGGGAAGGCAGATCTAATAGTTCTACTCGTGCCAACAGATACAGATTTATCTTGCCTATAAGAAAAGGAGGCTCTGTTAACGTTGCCCTGTTCAAAGAAATGATGCAGCTTATTTTCATTTGTGTTGCCCTATTCCAGCTTGCCTCTATTTGTGGAGACCATGGTGATGTCTGAAGACTTTCCTACTGAACCAACAGGCTAAAAAAAGTAAATAAAAGCATGCACATTCCACTGCTGCTAACCACGTCTGAAACTCTGGGTGCTTTCTGTATTTTCCTATTGTTCAAAGAAATTACTAGCTTCAAAAAAATAACCCAGACCTTTAAAAATCTAGGAAGTCAGACCTTACAATGCCATGTCTGTAATTAAAACATCTGAAAACATTGTTTTAGGCAAATTTGGAGATACTGCATTACTAAGTGACCTGAGTCACGGGAAGAGTAACATCAACACTTTTAAAGCTTGGAAATGCCAAATAAAAAGTTTGCCTACAAAGCCTTTTTCAACCCACTGCCATGTAAAACAATCCTTTCTTACAAAATCATACAGCATTTTTTCCTATCAGAAGTTGCTTCTGTCTGCGCCTAGGGTAATGACCCAAGTTGTTCATCTTCCCATTTTTATTTATTTTTTAAAATGCTGTTTTTTGCCACACACTTCATCACTTCATTTATCCCATTTACTCCTTCAATTTTCATTCTGGACTAGGAGTGTCTTCCTCCCACCATTGCTTTCAGCACCACACCTAACCTCAGATATTCTGCCAGCTAGAGGATCTCTCAGCTCAGTTTCATCATTCAAATTCTTCATAAAACATCTGGGAAAGCTACATTTCTAGAAATGAGATCTAACCAGGAGCCAGAACACTGAAATAGGAGTCAGTTCAGTGCACCACTTTTTAGCTTTCCCAGTTTGGCAGTTCCAGTAAAAAGCAGAAATTAGTCTTCAATGTCGGAAGTCACATCTGTTCCATCAGGATGAGATTTTCCATACAGAGAAATAAAAGCACTCCTGATTCCATGCAAGTACAGTTAGGCTGGCATTTCCTGGAAATATCAAGTTTACTGAATACATGCTGTGCTTTTGATTAAATCGTAGACTGCAAATCCCATGCTGACTTACTGCAGATGTACTGTGCAGCTGACCAACATGTATGCTGCAGAAACATTTAAGTATTTCCAGACACCATACAGTTACTGGCAGTGCTACCTGGAAGTACACATTCACCCAGAGCGTCCCCAGCTGTCAGACCCTGAGGTTCCTTAGGTACTCGAGGCAAAATACTGGCCTTAATTGCAACAGTAACTGTGCCCCTGCCTGATAAGGGCCTTATAAAGAACTCGTTAGGAACAATCAAGTGCCCTTAGAGCACAGATTACTTGGCTGCTTGCAGAAGAATGTTTGGACACAGCTGTCTTCTGCAGAAACGTCCCATTTCGCTCACGAGGAACAACAAAAGACTCAAACAAACCTGATATGGATAAAAGCACTGCATATTTTAGATACTTAAGTGTGAGGTCTATTGTACATGTTTTCTCCCTAACTCTTCCCCTTGTCCCCAAAAAAAAGGAAAAAAAAAAAAAAGAGCTTTTCTCACAGCAGCAACTGAAGAATTTCTCCAGAAGATGAGAAGCAATTAGTACTTCTCTCTTTTGATAAACCCAAAACTTATTTTTTCTTTCCACTTCAAAGAAAAAAAAAAAAACAAACAAAAAACCCTCAGAGAGCAAATCAAACCTGGTGGTGACAGACAGCATAGTTTTTCAAAATGAATTAGAATTTTAGTACTTAATCATCACTTGCCACTTGATGGGGGTGGTAAGCTAGTTATGCAGGCCTTGGCTTACAAACATAAAACAAGATGTTCCACGGACTATAAAGAGCTGATTTTTACAGTTTAAAAACAAACACAATGTGACAAAGTGCCAAAACCCAAGTGTGTCTGGAAAGTCTAAGAGTTGCTCATTACCAGACACCTAAGATAAATTCCACACAATACTTGTGTGTTAAGTGTTGTCAGGTTAAATCAATTGCATTTCAACTAAGTAGATCAGACACTTTTTTATAGGAAAGATCAACAGATCAGCTTGCTCTGTGCAATTGGCAAAAACAAACTGTATCTCCTCTGAAACATAACTATTGCTATAGAAGCCTTTTCTATACATGTACAGAAGTTACTTTCATCACTCAATGCCCATCTTCATTTACTTAACCTTCTCACATATTGTATGTCAGAGAATTAATTATCCAATATATTTCCCCTTTCAGCACTTTACAGATCTTAATCCTACTTGCAGGTTAAAACAAAGTTACACAAGTTTGAAATGCTTTACTGCAGCAGCACAAAAAATAAGAGACAACAGGCTAACGCCTGTACTTCAAAGGACTAAAACCTATTGAAGACACCTCTTGTATTTTATGATGGAGCCAGCAAACCATTAACTGTTCAACTACTAAAAAGATAGATAGCATGTACCCAATATGATTTGTCTAGGCATGAAACAATTAACCAGTTATAAAAAAGACCAACCTCATACCTTTACAATTGCATACACAGAAGTAATCACATGTATTAAGGAAAGCCAGAGCTCAGTTTCTTGGACTCCCAGTAATGGAACACATAGATGCCAACTGTTTGATCATGAACCAATACTGCTACGCTTATTACCTGTCATGCTGATATGATTTATGTTTATTTCAAACCAAGAAGCCAAATTCACCAAGTATCAGTTCAAACCACAGGGCTGTACAAAGCAAAGTTCTGCACCCAAGGAGATCAGATTAGAAAAAGCTTAGAAATAACCAACTGCAGCTAAAGAGGTGCATAATATAGGTGAGAAAACAGGAAAGGTAGAAACAGTTTAGGGTGCCCAGCATGCCTTAAATACAAATGATTACCAGCAGGTCAATATCGAAGAGGTTTTTGACAGTGCTTAAATTTTATTTATAAACAGTGCAGAATAGTGTTTCCATAAAATATGAATGAAAAAATGAAAACAAACAAAACAAAATCTATACATACAAACTCTCAAAATTCAAAAGAAAAAAGTGTAAGTCAAAGGCCTTTAAAAAGATTTAGGCCTTCAGAAAACTTCTCTATAGCATTTGGTACATCAGCAACTCCAATAAGATTAGAAAACCAAAGAGCAAAACAATATACAAGATGACCACTACCACAGATCATTTATTTATACTAAGTTAAAAAATACGAATATTTTATTACAAAAACTTTATCAAACAACTGTATGCATACAGTTCATATTGATAAAAGCCAACATGTCAATTGATACTTTATGTACATTTGATTAATTATGTCATAGAATTGTAGAAAAGCATCACTCAGCAGAAACCAATTTGGCATTCAGAAAGTAGTTACCACCCTGCACTAGAAGAGATAATTAATATAGGAATAAAACATTTATATGTTACAATAAAAATACTTATTTGCTGTGATCATTTAAAGCAAATGGATGCTTTCTTTCTCCAAGAAGAATCATCATAAGTGGAGATTAAAGTGCACATAACCAACACATTAATAATCCCATCTATAATTCTAGATGCTCCAAGCACATCACAGTAACATCAAGGATTCAGGACGTTTCTCCGTGGCTTAAACAGTAAGATTTAAGAAAAATTCAGCTTTCTAAGCTGCATGAAATAATTCTGGCGTACAACAAGATGAAGTAGGGTCCAGAAACTTGGAAAATGGTGTTTGGTGAAAAGGTCAATGTAACTTTGCCCAGATACATAATTTCTGGGGAAATCTTTTCCATTTGAAAAAAAGATTTATACTATTTTATACAACTGTGGACCAAACAAGCAGAGCATGCAACAGTATTTACATAGCCATCCCTGTAGCTGTTCTTCGTGGGCTACACATAACACAGTTTGGAGCTACTTTATGCGTAAATTTTGCTAGTAATCAGGGGAAGAAGAAAAAATCATCAACAATTCATTTACTATAGACTAGGTTCTTACAGTAGAAGAGCGTTCCCTAGAAATGTAGCTCAAAATATTGGCTTTCTCATTACAAGCAATATAGTAAACCTTACAAAATATAACACAGTCAGTACTAGCAGAGCTGTCAAGGGCAATAATTTCAACAAATCGGTCCACTTTGCATGTTACAATCTATTCAAAAGCAACAGCTGAACAAGCTAAAATTACATCCACAACAGAAGCGTGAAATGTTCACTGAAAGTAAAGTGAGTTGCTGGTAATTACAGTTATCGTTTTTAATCACAGCAACCTGTCATCAATGAAAAAAACAACTTTTCTTTTATTTTTTTTTTCATTTTACAAGTATGAGAAGTTCTGAGCCACTATACTGGAAGAACATACTTCAAATCTTAGGCACTGGACCCACTTAGAGGTAAAACATCTGTCAGCATAATTTAACATCCTCAGGTTTTGGAAGGCCAATCATATGAAGTTTACATACAGCACTACAAATACACATCAGATACTGTAAATTTGTAAGGAATACAAAATGCTATTAAATAAAAGTTTCACTTGATGGCACATCAAGCATGGCAATACCACTTTGTTTCATATCTGGTTAGCAATGGTCAGTTGTGGTTATGCTTTATCGAATATTTTCCTTTCTGTAGCTGAGAAATATACAGCTTGGACTTGCTTCCATCCGGTCTTTTAAACCAAACTTCATCATGGTTAATTGTTGTAATTATGGCACTACAGAAAATGAAAGAAGGAGGGTCAGGGGAAGAAAAAGAAGAAGAATTTAGAAAAATTATAAGCTAATAAATAACATCAAAACTGCAGCTGTATTTCTGTACAGTAAGCAAAAACTTGCATTTGGGCCAACAGACAAAATTCTCAAATGCCCAAAAGATACTGGCTCCATTGTAAGGATAGCTTTAACAGAATTCTTTGGTAATTGCACGTGTCTTTAGCAAAGGTAGTCAAATTTTCTGCCACCTATCCACCTTCTTCTCTTATGAGAAAACCCTGAACACGTACAAACATTTTAATTGTTTAAAAAGAACAACAGTGACCCAGAGAAAACACAACAACAGACTACTTATGGTTAAAAACAGATCTGTTGGAAAACATACTCAGA
The DNA here is from genome assembly GCA_033556795.1 of Tapera naevia. NCBI lineage: Eukaryota > Metazoa > Chordata > Aves > Cuculiformes > Neomorphidae > Tapera > Tapera naevia. Next base: position 13,075,270 of record JAUMJJ010000023.1, on the reverse strand, counting down.
AATTACTTTGAATACAAAGCATCTGAAAAAAGTTAAACCGATTGAGGCCCAAGACTTAAAGCAAAAAAAAAAGTATTCAACTATTAGTTATCATGTAAGACCACCAGAAATAAAGTTAAAGCCTGATTTACTGAATTATTCTTACATGAACCCTGCTTTTATGCTCCTTGTGGTAAACCTTAACAAAAATAGTGAACACAACCTTAAGTCTGTAATCCCCAGGAAAAAAAATATTTTTTTTCAGGTAGAATTGTTGTCAAAAAAAGGCTCAAACCCAGGGATTAAAACAGTTAATGGAAGAAAGACCTATGACATGCCGAGTGTGACAAAACTCCCCCCAGTAACTCTTCAGCCTTAAAAGTTAAACATTGTCTTTTGGCTTTTATCACACAATTGATATTAAGATCTTTTTTATATTCTGCAAAACTAATTCAGAAAATTTATAATTTCTGAAAGAATATATAGTGCACTAAAATACCTACCTGTTTCAGCCCTGAACAAACACCAAAATCACCAAAATCTGTTCCCTTTCACCATACAAAGGACAGAAAAACCCAGTTTTACAGTAAACTACTGCTATATGAAGTTAAAGTTAATTTTCTTCAGCAGTTGTGTATATAGATTAATTTGGTTTATTCATTAAAAGCTAAGATACATGTTTAATTTTAAATACTGTTTTAACTATACCAACCTTTTAGAACTGACATACAGAGAAAATACACTTAGATATCTTAAACATTAACCAAATTTGCACTGCAATATTTAGACGGTTCCCAGGTAGAATATTTGTTAAGAGACATAAATTCCATTTAAAATGTTCCAACTATTTTCTTTCAGAGCATTAATCAACTGAAAACAAAGCTTATCATAATGGTATAAGGTGCTTCTCTATAAGCATACCAAATACCAAATGACTCAAAAAACTACTCAAAGGCTATTCAGAAACGTAATTCAAAGCTTAAATTGTTAGCAAGATCCTAACAAATGTCTCATTTCCTTCAGTGAACTCCAGCCTTTACTAGCATTGCCACCAAGGATGAGGAAAAGGCCGAGGTACTTAAAGCCTTCTTTGTCTCAGCCTTTAACAATCTGACCAGCTATCCTCAGGGTATTCAGCCCTCTGAGCTGGAAGTCAGGGACAGAGAGGAGAACAACCCCCCATAATGCAGAAGGAAGACATTAATGACCTGCTATGCCACTGGACACTCACAAGTCTATAAGGGCAGGATGAGATCCACCCAACAGTACCAAAGGAGCTGGCAAAGGAGCTTGCCAAGCCACTCTCCATCATTTATCAGCAGTCCTGATTAACAGGCGAGGTCCCAGACCATGGGAGGCTTGCCAATGTGATGCCCACCTACAAGAAGGGCCAAAAGGAAAATCCGGGAAACTACAGGTCTGTCAGCCTGACCATGGTACCGGGGAAGGTTATGGAGCTGTTCATCTTGAGTTCACTCACCAGGCACACACCGGACAACCTGGGGATGTCCCAGTCAGCATGAGTTCATGAAAGACAGGTCTTGTTTGACCAACCTGATCTTCTATGACCAGGCAACCCACCTAGTGGATGAGGAAAAGTCTGCAGATGTTATCTACCTGGATTTCAGTAAAGCCTTTGACACTATCTCCCACAGCATTCTCCTAAAGAAGCTGGTGGCTCACGGCTTAGACAGGTGTAACTCCTCGCTAGGTAAAAAACTGGCTGGATGGCCAAGCCCGAATAGTAGTGAATGGAGCTAAATCCTGTTGGTAGCTGGTCACAAGCAGTGTTCCCTAGGGCTCAGTCTGGGGCCTGTTCTGTTTAATATCTTCATCAATTATCTAGATGATGGCTTGAGTGCTCCCTCAGTAACTTTGTGAATGACACCAAACCAGGCAGAAGTGTCAATCTGTTCAAGGGTAGGAAGACTCTGCAGAGGGACCTGCACAAGCTGGATCGACGTGTTGAGGTCAATTGTATGAGGTTCAACAAAGCCAAGTGCTGAACCCTGCACTTCAGTTACAACAACCCCACACAACGCTACAGGCTTGGGGACAAGTGGCTAGAAAGCTGCCTGGCAGAAAAGGGCCTGGGGGTACTGGACAACATGAGTCAGCAGTGTGCCCAGGTGGCCAAGAAGGCCAAGAGTACCCTGGCTTATATCAGAAATGGCATGACCAGCAGGAGTAGGGAAGTGATTGTGCCCCTGTGCTCAGCACTGGTGAGACCACACCTTGAATACTGTGTTCAGTTTTGGGCCCCTCGCTACAAGACAGACATTGAGGTGCTGGAGCGTGCCCAGAGAAGGACAACAAAGCTGGTGAAGAGTCCGGAGTAAAAGTCTTATGAGGAGTGGCTGAGAGAACAGGGGCTGCTTAGTCTGGAGAAAAGGAGCCTAAGGGCAGACCTTCTTGCTCTCTATAACTACCTGAAAGGAAGTTGTAGGCGGGGTGATGTTGGTCTTGTCTCCTTAACAATCGGCAAAAAGGACAAGAGGAAATAGCCTCAAGTTGCATCAGGGAAAGTTTAGGTTGGATATCAGGAAAAATTTCTTTACTGAAATAGTGGTAAAGCATTGGAACAGGCTACCCAGGGAAGTGGTGGAGTCTCCATCCTCGGAGGCGTTCAAAAAACATGTAGACGTGGCACTTTGGGACATGATTTAATTGGGTTGATGGTTGGGTTTCATGATCTTAGAGGTCTTTTCCAACCTTAATCACTCTCTGATTCTGATTCTCTCAGAAGTCCAGTGCTCAACCTTCTTTGACAATGCCTGCGTTCCAAGGTAAACTAATAAATGTTACTGAGGTGGTAGTATTTCCAAATAAGCCTTACTCTTGAATGCCATCATCATATCTACTGTTTAACATGAATGTACAGAGCTGCATAAACTCAGTAATCTTTACCTTGTAGGACATTCATCTTTCTTATCAATGCATATTGTCTGTCCACGTCCATACCACTCTCCATCATAATAGAGTCTTCCTTCTTCAGATCTAGCACTATGTAGATGCTTTTCTAATTTGACAGGTGCTGAAATGATCAATAAAAGTCATTTAATATTGTCTTGGCACAAGACACTTACATATTTAAATATACTTTCATCAAGTTATTTACATGAGTACACATCTTATACACTATCAGAAATAGCCTCTCGTAATAATTGTAAGAATGCAAGAAAATTGGAAACAAGATAATGTCTTATTTCCAGCCAGATAAATTGAGTTATATTTCCTTTTTCAGATAGAAGTAATCTTCCCCACAACACTTATATCTGTGATACGAATTTTCACAAATCAAGTCATGCAAAAGAAGACTTCAAACAGCAGAACCTGAAATGTCTTCATCAGCATATTACCAAGACATGCAAGTCATCACTAAAGAAATACACCACTTGCTTGCCTTCTCTCCCTCTTCCACCTTATTCACCATCACCAAATATTTGATTTTACCCAGCAGTGACACGCTTCTCACCTCAGAGCCAAATATCAGTACTCACTCCTTTTCCATAGTTCTACTTTTTCAGGGCTGTAGCTTGCAATGAATGTGAGCATCTTTTAAAAAACACCTCTAAGGTCCAAATAGTCATTTCCTACCTCATCTTGTGTAAATGCTGACATAGCTTGCTAATACTCATTGGTGCAGCCCACTTTTAGAAATCTGAATTTTTGTTGAAAGTTTTCTAGAATTCAGGTGTCAACACGATCACCAACAACTGAGCTATAAGTATCAGCACTGGAGAGAATGGAAAGACAAAAGCCTTCCATGTACCTCACCCCATTCTCCATCGCTACATGAGAGCTAAAATAAATATCATCTGTCTAGATGCAGTTTGCATCGCTGCACACAGCAAGTTCAGTCTTGTGAAACCACACAATGTTTACTATGTTTACTTACGTTCTGGCTTTACTCTGTGTGGCCCCAGTGTAGCCATCGCCTTGAAACACAAAAGGAAATTAAGTTAGTCAGCAAGCATAGTCTTTTTCTTAACTGCCAGCTTTAATTGTGAAGTTATGCACACTGTAGCTCAGGATACTTGTTTTTACATGCAAAAACCCCAATCAGAACAAATCTGAAGTAAAAGTGTGTTCAACAGTGACTCAGTAACTAAATAAAACATCATTTTGATGGCGAAAAAAATCACCTTCTTTAGTAAGTTTCGATTTCAAATAACTGGAGATTTTATAAGTTAAACCATCAAAACAGATGTTATGCAATTTCGTCAAGAAAATACAAAATGACATTAACTCATTCTGAAAAACAAAATGCTACATGAACAACTTTTTCAATTTACACGTTACACTTATAAGTTCACAAATTTTCTCTCATGCAAACTCTAGATCACACAGAGTGTTAAAGAAGGTTTTAAAAAAAAAAAAAAAAACATTTTTAAGAGTTATGGGGGGGTTGTCTGTTTGATTGCCTTTTGATTTTTTAAAAATTATTTCCAGAGAAGGCAAAATCCTCAGTAGATTCTAGGTTTGTTGCTATTGTTTAAGATCATGTTACACTACAGGGAAGAAACTGAGGGAAAGCTGTTTTGTGTCTGTTCCTCTAATGCAACAGGAAGAGGAAAGTCAGACGAGTTTTCACATAAGCATCACATTTTCCTTCTTCTATTTACAAGTATAAAGCAGCATGAAAACTCAAAGCCACATCCCACCAAGTTTTTTGATGCACGTAAGTAGTTCCCACCAAGTTTTTTGATTCACATAAGTAGTTTGTTATTTCATCAGCTGGGAAGCACTAGGGTACCAGGGAAATTATCGGACTGCAAGTGCAAGGCAACGACAGCATTTCATTACAGCAAGTTACTTAAAAGATATGATAAATATCAAAAAAAGGCACTATTCACTTAAAACCTAGATTTATTTTTTCAAATGTATCTACTGGTCAAATTAATTCCTCTTCCTGTAAACTCCAGTTCTCTTATAATCTGGGAAAAACAGTGTTTCACTTTCTTAAAAAAACAAAGCGTAAGCAGAGGTCAAAGCACAGAAAGCTTCATAAAATAAAATATTTACTAGGTGAAAACATATCATAGAATATATGTATTCAAAAAACCTTAAATTAAAACAAAATTCTATCGAAATATCCTATCATAGTTTCTACCCAATTATGCTACCCAATTCTATGAGAGAGCAGATCCTCTTGACACATGCTTTAAGCTCACTTTACCACAGAAAATTACAGACCACCCATTTTAAGAGATAAACTCTTCCACCACTTTATTGGATTCCTCTGCATTACTTAGGCAGGACCAGAAAAAGTAGCAATAACATAGCTTGAACTGCAATGATTAGCTGACTACTGAAGAAATAAAAATTTATTTAGAGTTTTGATCATGTAACAGATTTACATATTTTTAAGAGGCAAAAATTCTCAAAAAAGAAACCAAAAAACTCCCACAGTCACTGGCATTCATCCTTTCATCTTACCTTCCTTATTGTTGTCCAGTCTTCAAGTATATCGAGGTCTTGTAACATATAAACTATATAGGGGCGTGAAAAGTTATGGAAAAATCTTTTAAATAGCAATAATAAAAATACCCTAATGTTCATAAAAAGATACTAATAGCTCTGTTCTGCTAATCTTTTATATAAAAATACCTATGTGAAATGAAAGCTCAGCAAAAATAAATGCATTTTTTAATATCTACATACTAATCCTTATCTCTCTTAATAATCTTCAAAGTGTACTTTTAGGTTGCATAAATTCAAACTACTGAAGTTCAACATAAGAATAAGATAAACAACAGTAATACAACAATTCCATCCCTAATACTTGCAAAAATCATTCCATTTGCAATACTACAATTAAAATGCACTGCGATTTCAATACACCACTGCAAATCACATCTACACTACAGTAAGTATCAGCTTTAGCAAAATCATTATTTTTGCAGTATTCTGCACCATCTTTGAGAGAGAAGTGGAAGCAGAAAGGCAGAGCTCCTTCTCTGAACTACCAACTGTAGAGTAAAAATTGTGTATTAGAACAACAGGTGAACTTGAAAACCAAACTCCATACAGCACAGCTACTCGATTACAAGTCTTCAGTTTTCACTTTGATTCTCCACACGTCACCTCTGAAAAACAAGTCTAGAAAAAGGTGCTATGAACGTTTGAAAACTACATCTCCTAAAATAGGATATGAGAGATTTAACTTACATTCTATTTGGAATTTTAAGAATCTTTAGCTATTGTCAAATTTGTTTTCCTCTAAATAGCAAACAATTACAAATCAACAGCCATTTAACATTTCTACGTATTCGCTTTACACAAGTGTACAAACTGACAAGTTCACAACTGTTTTAAAATCATAAGCAAAAAGATTAAATTAGTTTACCTCACAACTGAAAGGATTTTCAGCCTTATGAATTTCCTGAAATTGCTAGGTTTTAGACCTAATCCTATCTTAATATTTTCTGTTTGGAATGTATTCCAAAATGGTAAGGTAGTTCATAACAGACAGAATCTCATGCTATTTATATGGACATCCTGAAAACAAGGAGGACTGAGAGCTAAGGAAAGTACACTTTCACACAACCTGGCATTGAAATTGCTGAAGGGAATTAAGAAACTAATGGAGTCACTTCTATCAGCATTGATTAATACCACTTGGTTTTTAAGCACTAGTTAAACATCTCTACTGAACTGGATTTATGACACACTCTAATGGACGAACAGACATTACTAGGACAAATCATCCACCTTGTATTTGTTCCAGTAAATTAATTATTCTGAAAAATCAATCATCCAGTAAATCAATCATCCTGAAACCATCCCAATTATGATAGTTTTTGAGAAACTTCTTCCTTCCTACCTTCTCTTCACATTACAAAACCTTGTGAAAGCAAGACATTTTGCAGCAGCTTAGCAATACAAAATGGCTTTTATACCATATCATGTCAATACTTAGAAGTTGGTCTCTTAGGTAGTCTCCATGATTCTAGAAACTTCTAAGACATCATACCTCTATCCTATAAAAATATTAGGTTAGGGGTAGGGATAGTGAAAATACTCAGCTTGCAAAGGCATCTCCCTCCTTTCTCTGGAGAAAGGTGATACTGTCTCTTAGGTGTTACACCTTAAATATATTGTATTTTAATTATATTTTAACTATATATTTTATTATGTTATTATATATAAAAAGTATTTGTATATTATAGAAATACTATATATATGTCCAACACAAAAAACCCTGAAACTAACCCTATAGATCAGAAATCAAAAGTGAGAGGGGAGAGACACACAGATGGTTATAGAATATATTGTAACCTGTTACAGTGAGACAAGGTTCATCTCTATCATTCACTCAGTACGAGTGGACGTGTGTTCAAATATAGATGTTTTCCTACCCTCAGTCAGAAAATGTCAGTGTGCAAGAGTGATCAGCGAGTTGACATCAAGGTTCTTGTGAATCTGAAGAAATCTGTGATGGAAAATTGTCAATTATTGTATGAGGTTTACAGTGAGGAGTGGATGTCTCGTGTATGTGTTTCTGAATGGCACAAATGATTTTTGGAAGGCAGAGAAAGCATGAAAGATGATGATTGGCCAGGCTGCTCATGCACAGCAGTGGATTTTGCACCAAGACAATGCACCAGCCCACACAGCTTTGCCTGTAAAGCAGTTTTTAGCTAACAACAACATAACTGTGCACAAGCATCCACCCAATTCATCAGACCTGGCTCCCTGTGGTTTCCACCTCTTCACAAAGATCAAGTCAGTGCTCAAAGGAACCCACTTTTTGTCAGTAGAAGATGTGAAGGCAAAACCAACAGAGACTGTCAACAGCCCTTCAGAAAATGATCTGTAGAAGTGCTTTGAACTTTGGAAGCATCATATGTAGCTGTGTGTCAACACAGAAGGGAACTATTTTGAAGGTGATCATAGCAGATTTTCTTAATGTATTAATAAAAAGTTATAGGCACGGTCTCGGGGTTTTTTGTGTTGGACTTACTCTACAGGAATCCCAAACCCACCCACCACCCTGCAAACCAACCGTCTAAATTCTTGGAATTTTAAACTTTTAATCAAAGAGGATTCTAAAGTCTATAGAATTGTTAAGAAATAATAAATGGAGGTAAAGATGTCCCAGTATGAAAAGCAAAGCTATACAAGAGAAGTTACACAAGTCAAGTTATACTTTGCAAACATAATGCCCACCTACAAGAGAATATTAATTCCAATTTCATAATGGGATGTATCAAGATGGTTTCTCTAACATCTGCCAGACACAAATCAATTTTGAGAATCCATTATCACTTCAACTTGTTTTGAATGACATGCAATAAGACTAGCTATGAACCAGGGAACACTACTAAAAAGAACAGTGATGTCAGTAAAAGGATATCTGATACAACAACAGGTTTCTTCTTATCTGGACTAAATGGATCTTTCCTTTTCTTCCTGGACTGTAGCTCATCATTCCATAATTCTGAAAAAAACACAATAAGAACATGCTATGAATCAGAAACATTTACATGTCTAGCTGTTTTTACAGCAGAAAATATTGTCCAACAATGAAAAATAACACATTGGCTGGTGAGATGCTGTTTCTGAACAGAATGATTGTGTAATCATACAATGAATACCCTCAAAACACACAAGGGATGCTGACGATTACCTGACCAAAGTTTGTTTTAAGCTTAAATTCAACCACCCACTCAAAATCTACAGCTGAATAGCACTCTACTGGATAACCTGAAATTCAGCAGACTTACTATGTGTACAGTCAACTAACCAGTATCTACCAGAAAATGACAAAAAAAAAAAAAAACCAACAAAACCAAACCAAACAAATACAAATGCCAACATCTTCGAATTTTTGAATTGCCATCCACCTGAGGTAATGTCAATGCTATGTCTGTCTTCTTCAAGTCTTCTAATCTTCTCTTCTAGTTCACTTTGTACAGTATCATACAACAGAAGCTTTTCACTCTACAAAAGCAAGAAATCACACATTTTTATATGACTAAGTTCTATCATCTAAGTGTATATTACATCAGTTTAAAGCCTCAGCAGAAGGAAGGTAAAGGTAGCTTTAGGTGAAATTTTTTCAGAAGCCACAAAGCATACGACATTTCCCTCTATCCCCTTTCTTAGCATGAAATCCTAGCTCCTTAAAGACAGCTTGCTCACTTGGCACAAGTGTAAATACAGCTATCAAATATCAGTACCAAGAACAACTAAATATAATAAAAGCACCTCCAGAAAAACTATTTTTATTTTGACACAAATACAGTATTTTCCTTTTTGATAGCAGATATATTCACAATGAATAACTGTAAAGTAGTGTCTCTATGCCATCTTTCATTACAGAGCAGAAAATCTAATGTTTTCATGGAAAACTTTTTATTAAGCTGCCTGCAATGTTAACAAAACTGCAGTCATTCACAGAGAATTATCATCTATTACCACAGTATTTATAGTTGTGTATTTTCATGGATCTGAAAAATACTTTCCCACAGAAGAATTTATTGAGTATACAAAATAATCTAGATAATTGTGAAAGCAAAATTGTTTACCTTAAAACTATGAGAAACATATTTAAAGCACCACTTTATAAAAGTTAGCTTATTAGTCCTTTTAAAGGATGATTACTGACCAAAATAGATGAACATAATGCCTTCAGTATTAAGTATATCACTAGCATTTTTTATATACAACATCCACACTCAGAGGTGATTTTTCTGTGTTGTTCTGTGCAGTCTGCATTGTCTCCATCTCTAAATGTTTCAGAATGAGAAAATCAACTTTGTAGTAAACTGTTCTCTATTATAGTCCACCATACAGGACTGATACCAAAATTACACAGTATCTACATTGATCAGCTACCCTTGTAAAGGCAGAGCCAAAAAGCACTAAACTCTCTAAACCAGTAACCTGGAATTAAGTTGAATACCAAGCCTCACAGAAATAAATTTACTGTTCTTTCATAAACTTGCACAATTCCTAAAACGCAAAAGCTGATGGTTACTTTCTAAAGATCTGAGCAACATCTTTGACAACTTTGGAAAACTCAGGGCTTGGATTTACTGAAAAAAAAGAAAAACAAAATACAACAGCTTAAGAAGCACAAGTCACTGCGTCTAGATATTTGCTACCATATCTCTGTCAGAAGCTGCAGTCCCGAGACCCAAGTCAGCCAATGTTTGACCTCAACTGCTCATGCCCTTAGCACAGTCTACTAACAGAAACTTATCTTTACCAATGTTCAAGCTAGTATGCTGGAGTGAAGGAAAACAGCAAAGCAAAGTACAAAAACAAAGAACCTTGTTCTACCAAATGGCTGTCATGTTTACCACTCCCTTCAGCTTACAAAGTATTTAGATTCCAAAGACTTCCTTTAACATAGTTTTAAATCCAGCATTATAAAAAGAAATTTCCTAATGAAATAGAAAAGGCAGAAGCCTCTTACTTATACATGAAATGCCAAATGTGTGTTACCTGTTCTGAGATCATTTTAAAATGAAACAGGCTTGTGTTTAGACATCTGCTCCAAGGACATGGTGACAAATAAGGTGCGAAAAGGTATTACAGGCATCAGAGGCCTGGAAGTGTGATTCCACAAGCAGGACTGCTAACTTTAAAGAGCTTTACCCCCAAAAGATCTTTACCGGACGGTGAACGCTTGAATTCTTAAAGCTTCACAATAGAAACATAACAGAAAAACAAAGGACAAGGAGCACCTTAAAGAGGAATAACATATAGCTAAAGCAAATGATTCTATCTGTCCAACCTCAGGAGTATTCATAGGAGGCAAAGGCAGTCAGTAATGAGTAATTCTTTTTTATACCTCGTTCTTTCCCAAGGCATCAAAAAATGAAATTTTTATAGAAGCACATGTGCATATTCTTGCTTTATTGTGGGAGCCACAGTATTCAGGAAATGGAAAACACATTTAAGTAACTGTAGTGGGGGGCCAAGGAAGATTATGATGTAAACCTCAGGATCTAAGCAGCTATGTTACAGCATTAGATATAAATGTACTTGAGTACTTGTACTATAGCATCCATCACTTGGATGTTTAAATGAAAACGTTGATCTTCAAGGAGCGGAATGTATTTTTCCAGTAACTGCTTTTGAAATGACAACTGTATAACTAGCTGTCCAAGGCATCTTAAAAAGACATTGTTATTATTGTTAGTATTGTTATTAAAATGTAAGGTGCTTTTTGGCTAGAATTATAGCATATATTTTAGTTAATGTCCTTGGTAATCTTTTTATAACAAAGAAGAAAAAAAAACACGTAGGAATCTATTAACAAGAACCTGTTAAAGAAAAATAAGAAACCTTAGTTACATGTAAAGCCAAACTAATATAAAGCTAATTTTATACGCTTTGAACAACCTCTCAGGTGGACTTCATTATCACAAGAAAAATGCATTAAAATAGCAAATAACAGCAATAATAAAAACATGCAGTAAGCTTGGAAGGCATGTCACACAGTAAAGACAGATGAGATTAGCTATTGATGTAAAACGGCTGGCACAACCTCACAGTGCTGTCGAGAGGCTTGAATTTCACATTCATACTTGTTCTTGACAGATTCTAGACAAAGCTCTCTATAGATACCTGTAATCAGACAAAACACAGCAATGTTATTTTCTTTAGGTAATATCTGATTTCAGAATTCTCCTTTAAGTCTGCCTGCAAGTCCCAAGTCATGTACATAGTGAAAAATGCTGATATATTGTATTAGACACATACAGTGGTTGGCACCTTCACACAGCAAAAATAAACACAAGTAATCCCTTAATTCTGAAGATCTGAGTAAAAATAAATGCTATTTTCAATTCTTCCTCCATCAGTTAAGAAATTATATCGAGTCATGCTAACTTTACAAAATAGGTTTGCTTCATTTTGTTGATCAAATTATCTTGAATATTCTCAGTTTTCAAACACATGAAGTATTAAACAGCCTCTTTCATTTTCTAATTAGTTTTAAACAATGTTTTGGGGTTTTTACATAGCTAGAAAACTGAATGAAAGAACAAGCTTTTACAAAGTAATGTCTGGAAAAAGATTTACTTTATAACTCATGATTTATTAAGGTCATGCATTAACAAGACTGTTCTATTCTTAGAAATATCTATCTTAGAATATAAAGGATACTGCTTATAAGTATTAGAAACGTTTCTTACACAGTTCTGAAAATGTGTCTACTAAACACACAGCTGAAAAAATTCGGAAGGTATTAGAAATGTACTATTTACAAATATAGATAGAACTTGATTTAATATATTCACAACAAAATACTTAAAATTGGTCCAGATCACCATCTAGAGGAGTTAAATTTGCACACACAAGTGCCATCTAGCAACCGAAGAACTCCCTTAGAATTTGTTTGACTATAAATCAATACATTAGAAGAAGAACAATACCATTACTGGGAATTCTTCTGAAAAACAAATTACAAAGTATTACATCAATCACCTTTCCTCTATGAAGCCACTTCTGATCTAGAACTCAAAATGTTCTTTTCTTACTTCAGTATGTTATGCTGGCACTTTTTTTTAATATTTATGACTGACTGGCATATCTAGATCTACCAATTTACAATCACTGCTTATTAGCCTGAAATCAAGCAGTATAAGCATGAATACTTCTAGGAGAAACAGCTGTATTCCTGACTTGCTGAAATAGTAAAGATCCACATTTTGTGTGAATAATGCTCAGTGCCTTAGAGAGCAGAGGAATACTAGTTTCTTTTCTACCACAGATGCAATTATATCCACAGTTTAGCTACACATAGTTTAGCTTTTTCCATCCCCTGCCCTCCTCCCCTCTCTCAGGTAGAAGTGGATCCTTAGGGGGTACCTGCTGGAGCTCCAGTCCTGCTACTAACCACTTCGGTCAAGGTTTTCAAACAGGAAGAGGAAATATGCCTGTTCTGCAAATTCTTGTTTTCTCTAGAATAATTTTACCATTCTCATTCAGTTGAGGACAAAAGGGAAAAAAAAACAAAACACAACCTTGACTTCTAGTTTCAACTACAAGGAAATTTGAAGTTCTTACCCTGTAGTCTTTTGAGACTGGACCATGGAATCTTAGCGTCACTGAAGACAAATCAGAAAAATCTGTAATATTCTGCCTATCCATACCTACTGACACGAAAGCCCTCACGGCCAGCCACATTTAAAACCGAAAATCAAAAGCCTGGATTAAAGCTGCTTTTATAACAAACCCTCTGCAAGTTCACCTGTGAACATTTCTGCCCACGCAGGCTACTTAGAACTAGTCAAGTAAAAACCTGAAGATCTTAAAACCCAGAAATTCTGGGTCATGAGCTGATGAAAAGCCTAACAGAAAAGACAAGGAGGGAGAGATGCAATAGACCAAAAGATTTCCAATTATCTTCATAGCCTGAAATCAAAAGAAAGTACAAACAAAGATATATCACTGAATTAGCGCTAGTGTTACGCAAACTACAAGCAGCTTGCCATTTTCAAATTTGCTGGCACCACGCTTTGGCTGAATTTCTTAGAGAAGACACTGGCATATCTTCTCTGGCTAGACGGATCACAACTGGCTGCCTTTTGGCCCTCTGACAGCCTGTGTAAAGCAACTCTTAGACAGCTAAATTACTCATAAAGAAGTTGAGCTATAACATGAAAAGAACTTACAAAAGAGAAGTACAGAACTTTCTCTTCCTATAATACCACCACTCCATATGACTATACGGATGTATCCTGGAAGAAGATAAAAAGTTCTTGCCTGCTTCTTCTATGAGCATAAAAGCCTATCTAAGGATTAGTTTTAATAATTAAAACACAGCTTAGATAAAAGCTGCTAAGGACCAGAATTTTCTTCCTTCCCCAAATGGAATAGGAGGGAGGAACCAGAGAAGTAGAAGAGACACAGACTTAAAGACCAGGAAAAACATTACTGTCTAAGATAATCTGGCAGGCACTTCATGAGATAGCATCTACATATCTCTTCTTTTCAACAGTGACTAGTGCGCAAACTTGATCCCTTCTGACTAATAAAAATTATTAGTTTTTAATTCAGTAATTTTGTGCTTATTACACAAAGACAGCCAGCCATTAAATGAAACATTAAAAAGCTGTATTTTTAATGTGATGTTATCAGGTAACTTGTACAAAGAGGTTAGCAACCTATTCATTTTTACTTTAGAAATATTTTACATTTAATACCATGCCATGGTATTTCAGATTTTAAAAATACACTCCTTTAGCAATTCTGAAGAAAAAAAAATATTGACCTTAAAATGTAGAACAAGTTTATACTGTTGAAAGAGCAACACTCATTTTACATGCCTACCTGCCACCTTAGTTCGGATTTGCATATTTTCTTGTAAAGCTGCCAATGGTTCTAAATATTCAGGTGCTTTTCCGGCTATGACCTCTTGTAGTTTTGCATCCACTTGGCTTAATCTTTCTTTGTAAAGTCTTAAAATAATAGAAACAAAAAAATTATGCATTTTATTTAATAGCAAACACAAGTTAGAAGAAATATTTTAAGAAGAACTTGTCTGCATCTCTTTGTTAATGCTAAGGAACATTTACTGAAGCAAAGTTAAGACTTGTACCATTTGAATTTTCCCATACATATGTTCTCTTTGAACAATATTCCTCATGTCTACCAAGCTTTTCTGTAAAATACATACAGAAACTTAGAAACGTAGAAAGTAAAGATAAAATTAAATATATCTTTATCGCTAAGGAAGAAGACAAGAAATTGCATTGCTGTTAATAAGACTAAGATGGAGTAGGAGATAAATCAACATGGCAGAAGACAAGAAATGGTGCTAAAATACAGAAGAAAAATATGGCCTACATTATGGGAGAGAAAGATAGACATTTTGTTTATAAAATGCATATTCATTTTCCTGTTCACATATCTGCTCCCATCCATCCCTTACTTCATCTCCTCTGAAAATACACGTACTCCATACTATCACAAATACCATGGAACAATATAGAATTGAACTCTTTTGTTCCTGCCAAGAAACGTAGTAAGTGTATTTTAAATATTTTTATTTTACCTATAATTCATTTCTTCTATAAAAGCTGGTATTTACTGGCAGATAACGTGAAGAAAACTTGTATTTTGAAGAATTTAATATAATATCAATTACAAGCATTTCAATCACAGTAAAGCTCTACTCTTTGTGACTGATAAATTAAATATAGCGCTAAATGGTAGAATCATCAATATAATCAGCTCTTTCTGTTCTCATTTTTCATCTTGCACCTCACAATTAAAAGTTGTAGCATTATGGAAAACAAACACAAACTCTGTTGTACCTGTTAAGAATATATCAGATATTATCTGTTTACGCAGTCTCCTCTTTTGGAGACGGATGCTCCCTTTTTACTTGTCTAAAGGTTAAGTAAAGAATTAGGTAGGACAAAGTTCATGCATACAGATGCATCAAGATCTACTTGAAAAATACTTCCTGTTCACCTGGCACTGGCCTGCTCATGATTTTACTTTGATGACAACTCCACAGTTCAAGAATGTGTACCTAACCAAGGAATAATCAGTGAATACTACTCTCCTTACCTACAAGCTGTTAGCGTATGATACACTCAATCTGTCCTGCAGTCAACTGACATAGCCTGGAGATGATCAAAAGCCAACTTACTGGGCTCAATTCTCAATAAGCATGCTATGCACCTAGTGGCTGACTTAGGAACTACAACAGAATTACTTATCTAGAACATAAGCATGGGCAGGCAGCACACATGAAGAGGTGTGTCACTAACATCCAATTACACGTCCACGAGTTTCAGCTACATCAAAGCCAGCAGTTCAGAAGGGGGAGCTGCCACTGTTTGGTACCACGCAGCAGCTGATGAATTAAAATTGCTCATCCAGTGACTAAACAACCCATTCTTTATGCACCTTTTTCTTCTTTCCCAATTTTACCACCTCCCTACTCACGTCTGCTCTTCCCTATAATCCTTCTTCCACCGTTCTATTGCTACTTTCCTAGCATTCCCGCCATCGCAGCTCTCCCAATCTCTACAATCACCTCAGTCTCTCAAATAACCAGCGTCTACACAATACCTTCCTTACCACATTCCACAGCCTTACCACCTCCCTAAACCCTCTGAATTACTTTGTTTTTCCTCCCAAGACCAACCTCCATCACATTCACTCCCTAAAGGTGTGTTTCTGAAAACTGTTTTCAGTCATCCAAGCTGTGCATCAGGTGGAAGAATAGGAGTGAATGCAAAAGCTGGCAGTTCTCCAAATGCCAAACCAATCAGTACCAACTGGCTCCAAAACTCATCATTTGGCAGCATCTTGCAGGTTGCTCCATGCTCAGTGCAAAGAAGAACAGCAACCCAACTAGTTTTCTCCAGGCACTGCAGCAAAAAACTGCTTGTTGGGCAATTCTTTCCAGACCCTATCAGACGGACCTCATAGTGTCCTGTAACGCAAAGAAAGTTGGATGCCCAAGTTCTCTAGCGGAAAGAACTATCTTGCAATATGAACACGCATCTGGAACGTATTGAGAGCTGACTAGATTTTTCAATTAAAAAGCATATGCCCAAGAACAGACAAGGTCTCCTCAAAGTTTCATTTGTCAGGTACCTGATTAAGCTAGTTGCCAATTTATCATCAATTTAAATCGGAATAGATGTATCTAGCTTGTCTGGGCACATCTAAAAAAAAGCCAAACTTAAAATACATACAAAAGATTGGCTCTAATACAAATGAGATTCACTTCTTAGTAACTGTGTCTACTAATTTATTTTCTTCTATTATACCTACCAGGTCTTTACTACTGACGTAGATATTATGGCAAACTGCAGACAGTTAACAGTGTTTTCATTTTTTTAGTACTGGTAACTGTTTTGCAGTAACCACAACAAACTTTCATTGGTAACAACTATAAAAATTGTTGTGATACTCCAAAAAAACACCTGATTTCTTACCTAGCAAAGACAGTGCTCAGGTCTATCCTGCATATATAGAAGGATGAAAAGGATCTCAAATAAATAAATAAAGCAAGCCACAAATTTCCCTAAAATAACAGTTCCTTGGTTCTGCTAAGAATTTGGATGCAACAGACCCACATTTGCCCTTCCCCCAACACTTCAAAACCAGAAAATAAACATATAAATAAATACATAAAGGTATCCTAGAGCAACTGCCTGCAAATTATTTCAGAACTCTCAATCCTTATTCTTCTCCAAATTAGCACTCACATATATGAAAGACAAGAAACATCAGCCACACACAATATTCTCATGAAATGCATCTTCAAATGAGGCACTTAAAACAGTAAAATACTTACTGATCTTTAAGGTCCGTAAATTGTTTTTCCAGATTGGACATTTCATCTAAACACTCCATTCTTCTTCTTTCACAATCCTCATCATCCATTTCTAAGAACAGAAAAAAAAGGTAATTTATTTTGAACAATGGGATGTATACGGAAATAAACTGGATAAATTACAGTGAATTGAAGGAAGGCTGAATTTTAGCCATGAATAGATTATCCATTATATTATTTTATAGCAGAATACGATAAAACACTTGCCATATAAACTACAATGTATGAAACTTAGATCTAATTCTAGAAAAAAATAAACAGCAATTTTTCTTCCTCAAAAAAGGAAACATCATCATTTTAAGACTTTAAGAGGTTAAACTTCATGACTGATAATTAAAAAACGTACCTCACAACGTGTAAAACAGAATAACCAAACATTGTATATCACACCAGACAAAAGGTGCCATTAAGCACAAAGAGATACTAGCCACCACTGAAAATTCAAGCGTATCTTGAGTTAGTATGAGCAAAAGCAATCCCTGGAAAGGAAGCATAGTTCAATGTTGTATTTGTCATATTAAATTAAAGGCTTTGTTTCATTAATATCCTTTTTTTTTGAAAAGTAACACTTGGTTTTGAAACCAAGTTTAATCCTGTTCAATTGGGAGAGTTCTTTGAAGCTGTAATACTAATATAGAAATATCTGTAGTTCATCTTAATGACTATTTAAAATTATTGTATTTCTAATAAAATACTTCTTAACCTGTAAAGTCTAGAATTTCGAAAAAACTTGATTTAATATGTTTTCATGCAGCAAGAGTAATTAACACAAAAATCTTTCCAGTTTTTGTTTTAATTTATATGCCTGATTTTTTTTCTTAATTTACCCAGTGAACCTAACTGTAAAATATAATAAATATCCCCTTTTGGCCAAAAAAATTTGCCACTTGCCATCAATATGGCAAAATCTGATGGTACTAAACATCAGTTGTTACCTCCACTGCCATTTCTTTGACTAGAAAACAGAAAATCCAAGCTATAAAATAACTGACTCTTTCCCACTCTTCCCAGGAAAAAAAAAAAAAAAAAAAGCTTTGTCAAGCCATATTCAGAAGCTAGAGATGTGCTGAAATTGCCTCATCTCCAGGAACTAGCTTCTATGGTTACGGCAGAACTGAGCAATTACTAACTAGTAGGCGAAGATACACAGAAGAAGGGATGGCCAAGCAGTCAGGAACTAGGGCGGAACTGGTGCAAACAGGCTAGGTGTCCAAGAGAAGCGGCTGTGCTAAGGAGGTCTTAACCATCTAAGCATTTACTACTCCTGACAGGCAGAGCAGAATTTGGAATCAAGCAGAGTCAGTCTGGGCTCATTCTTCTAGACCACTAACAACCTTGAGCCTTTTGATTCTTCCTCACTCACACTTTTCCAATACATACTTTTATCTGCTTTAGGCTGTCTCCCACACCAACTACAGAAAGCAGCATGTACGTCTTAATCATTATTGATCTGCAAGAGTATGACAATTTGCAAAGGTGAGGAGGTGCAAGGAGTAGCTTCAGGGCCAGCATAGTAACTCCCTGACTTTGGAGAATCTGATTAACTCACATCTTCCACTCAAACCTCTCAATGCACGAAGTGTTCTGCACATACCTTCTTCCTGAAATCAATTCAAGACTAAAACCCACATTATCTCTCTCTGCCTGGATAAAAAAAACTACCAGGGCAGTGGAGCAGTACTAATCTGTATTACAGTGGTATGTACAAGTTCATATGAAAGACCTACAGCAGTTCATCACATTATAGTTAGCACAAGCAAAAAAGACAGACTGTACAAAGTTTTAACACAATATAGCCTGAAACATTTGAAAGTGGAAAGAAAATTTAAAGCCAGAACTTCAAAAAAATACAATGAATGCTCAGAGAACTGGAAAGGGTGGGGAAAGAGCATATCAGGCTGTTAAGAGACATAAAAACCATACTATTCGCAAATGTAAGGCAGATACTGAATCCCAGAGTAAGGCTGAAAATCATATTAAAGACCAGAGTTTTATTCAGCTGTCTGATGCAATAATCAAGCCAAAATTGATTGGGTAACTTTCAGTTTGGCCAGGTTTAATAAATGTGGCAGTCACATTACTCAAAGGCTTGTCTAAAGCACTTATATGTTATAAAAATAAAACTTCTTTAAAATTTGACGGCACCTCCCTGTGATTCAGATGGAAACGAGCGCTGGGACATTGATATTTCTCCAACTTTGAGAATAAAGTCTAATACATTTCACATGCATTCAGCTATGCTTTTGGTTCTACACACGTTCTAGCAGGGAATTCACTCATCAGCTTTTCCTTAAATTAACACAGACTCCAACTTTTGTGTATAATTAAGGACTACAGATCAAAGAAAACAGATTAGAAATGTAACCCTGGCTGAGGATCAGTGCAACACGCACTGTTGGAAGGGAAGGGGACTGCATCTTAGATTTTTAACTTCTGTTGGAATGAAACATCTGAGGGCACAGCAGACTCTCTTGTAGATACTGAAATAACACATAGCTCTCTCCTATCTCCCCTCAGCTCTGTATAAACTGAAAAGTCTTTGACTTTCTGCCTAGAAGTCGACATTCTACCTATAATACATACTGAATGCAAATTCACACCCTAAGTCACTCTTTAATTGTTTCACCTTTATTCTGCCTATTAACAGTTTCCAGTAAGATTCATAAAATGACAAAGACTTCTGAAGTCCTGAAATACCTTTAACTTCCCAACTACAGAACTTCTTCTCCATGTCCTTAAGCAACACACAGATTGGGGAATATGCAGCACTAAAAAAGCAAGAGGCTTTATGATCATATCTCATGGATTTCCAGTTGAAAATTTATATCACTGGAGGCAGAAGATTTTTCTTTGCATATTGAAACTAATATAGTTGCTAATAGGCCCATCTTGTCTCAACAATTCAGACTTCCCACAAAGTTTCACACTGCACAAAGTATTTGGGATATTTTTTAAACACTTTCAAAATCACAGTCATTTTTTTTCCTACAATATTCAAGTACTCCAACTCAGTAACTAGGGCAGCCTAATTTAAAGACAAAAAAAACCTATAGTACTTAAAATGTAACAGCTCCTAAAATTGCTTTTTTTTAATAAGCTGTGGCCTATATAATGTGCTCTAAAAAACAGCCAAATTCTCATCTGGGATGATGAGCCTAACCTGTGTCTTTTTTAATTCATCCCTAATATGTTATTCTACATCCTGGTCAATAAAAAACCCTATACTAAATACAAAAAGAGCAGGATAGAAACAGTGTCATCTCTCAAAGGCAAGTTACACTGCTTCTAACTGCACCTTCAATAGCCCCAGGCATCTACTGAGAAAAAAAATGTCTGAAAGCAACTAAAGCAAACCACAAAATTCAACAACAAAATCCTTTCCTTCAAAATATTTTTTTCTTATTATTACTAATTTTAATTAAGACTTATTTCTTGCAGTGCTAATCATCTTCTGTCTGTAGGAGCAATATGCTTCCACTGAGTACATTCATATTTGTCAAGACACTGGGACAAGCATGTAATTTCCTGTAATCATCACTTTTTAAGTGCTCCCTTAAAAGCATTTCTTTGTGGAATGCAATAGAAATTATCTGAAGAGCTTCTTGTATTGTTCTAAAGAAACATTCACAGACTACATTCACTTAAAACATAATTCCTCCTTTCTCCCTTCTAATCCCAGAAGAAACCAAGACAAGAGGAAGATAACAATTATTTGCCTTCAATAAAAAAATCAACCAAATTGTCTTTGAGGACATGTAAACTCCAAAGTTTGCTTTAAAAATATCAATTAGCAAAACTACAAATGGGAGCAAAGGCAAGTTTTGAAAACCAGCAACTTCAAAGCTGGAACCAAGAGAGGCAATTCTCTCTTTGCCAGTGAGCTGGAAGAGAGAACAGTTAAGTTTATATCTGTTATACAAAGCGCTCTTTCTCACACAGAAAATGATAGGTTTTTAGATATACAGATAAGCTAGAATAAGAGATGAAGAAAGGGTATTCCTAGACAGCATCTGGCTAAGTAAGTAGCGGTTATTGTTACAGTGCTGCTCCTGGACCTTCTCACGTAGTCCTTCACAACCCTGTGTCTCACCCATCTACTGGTTGCATATCCCTCCTTTACACTCTCTCTGCATTCCCCCTGAGACATGTATACCAGAACTTGAAAAACAGTCATGTTCAGGAGAGAAGTGTTGTCTCCTTGAACTTTCTATCCAAAATTGAGTATTCACTTTTCAGTCCATGTACAATTCTGATAATAAAAGAATTGAGGTATACTTTCCTAAGTACATCTGAAAGGAACAGAGCCGGTTGCTGTGCAAACAGGGGCATAATTAAATATGCTTAAAATATGATTACCTTCAGCTGCTTGCAGTGGTACCCTCACTCAATTTCACCTTTCTTTTAGCATAACCACCAGCACACATGGATGCTGCTTAGTTATTTCATCAAAACAACCCAAAACAGTTTAAGCACATTTTTTCTGGCCTCATTTTTCAGTGGAATCACTTCGAGAGAACAAGGATAAGAAACAACTGATCAGCTTTCCTCAGCAGCAGATCTATAATTTTATCAGTAAACTCTCCACCTATAACAGCCCAACTGTTTGTAACACTAGTGTGCACATTCAACTTTCAGTACCAGCATAGCTTACAAGCCAGTACCACGTCCGGTTCAGCTTATCACCCTGGGTCCCTTTGCAGCACTTTTGGTGAAAACTAAACCAAGTTCTTTTCCTACCATGTTAAACCCAAAGCTTCATTCCAGGTACTTCTCAAATGTGTTCCAACATCTGGGGATATCACAAGGGTTTGAAACAACGATTTGTCCTTCAAGCAGCTTCAAACCAAACACATTCAGTTCAGGCTACATAATCTGAAATTAACTACTTTGGAAACATAGGGGCCTCAGCATTATCTACTCAGAACTACTTATTGTGTATACTTAGTTTGCCAAATCTGTTGCTAATACAGACACAAACAAAATCACCACAATAACTTCGCTGACTTTTTCAAGCCCATACTCGGATGTGCTCCATAGCTTTACCAATTGAAGAAACCTCCTGTGAAGCACTGCACTAGACAAGAGAAGCAAGATCTTCCCTCACACTCAGGAACAGCCCAGAACTGAAGTACTCCACGCTCCACAAGACTTCTTGTCTAAACCCACTCAAATCATTAGTCCCAAACTCACAATAACATGTAGGTGGTGTCCAGTTAATTAATTTAAGTTGGAGGTGTTTACTCTCTCAAAACTGTAATTTATTACTTGTGATATTGAGCTTCAGCCAATCTAACCACTAGTTTACATAGTTCCCAGTGCCTCCCATTTACATAATCAGACTTTTCAGAGACATTTTCACTGGCTACCTTTTCAATAGGTTATTTTTCTGACAGTTACACATACAAAGGACCAACAAGCAATGAAGACAGTGCAAGAAAGGGGACAGGGAAGCACAGCATACTAGGAAGAATGAATAAAGATTAGAGGCAAGACACCGGCAGCCAGCAATTTGATCCAGGTGGACAACCATGCACAAGCAGCCTGACTCGTGAAATGGGGTTCAATTAGCAGAATTTGACATCTTAAAGGAATGACAGGAGGAGGAAGAAGAAGGGGAAAAAAAAAACAACACAGGAAGCTCTGCATACACCATGGACAGGTTACCTGGATTTCTGGATTAACCAAGGCCTCTACTGGCAGATCAGCTCTGGTGCAGAGCGAGTATTAACTCAGATCAAGCTCTAAGGGTAGGACTATACTCTCTCCCAGTACGGCAGCCACCCTTTTCCAGCACTAGCAAAGTTTTCACTCTGCTTCTGCAGAGTCAGCTTGGCTATCTCTGTACAATACTTGCAGAGCTCCAGTACCTTGCTAGACCATATATAGCCCAGACAACAACAAGCTCCACGAGTTTCTATGAAACCACTATTTCAGGGCTTTCCCCTGAACTGCATCAGTCAGCGTAAGCATAAAAGCCACAGGACTTAAGGTTCAAGATCTGCCGGATCTTCTAACACCAAAAAGGAAAATTAACTGTACCTTAAAGAGTTGAACACACAGAGATAAATCAATCATAGGCCAACATTTGTAAATATTTAATTTCACAGCTGCCTAATTTGTTTAGTTCATGGTGTCCCACTCTTTCCACTGTGCCAAGCCCAGCAGTCATACCACAAGTCAATGTGTTAATACAGGCATGGGACAGGATCCCAACAGACTACTTTAAATCACTTCTGTGCCAGAAGCATATGTCAGCACCACAGTTAGCACCGAATACAGCTACTGTTTTTCAGCTAGCCCTTCTAGTGACAAAGATCGTCCTTATGGACCAAGCCTACTTATGGAGCCCCAGTGATTCCAGAGCAGCACTGTAAACATCTGATAATCTGTATGTTTCCCAGTAAATGACCATTTTATAATTTACCCTTTGTAATTACAAGGGAAATTTGAAGAGATAATAACCTAACACAGTGGAAATTGAGCCTAGAAAAAGTAATTCTTTTAAAATTGGATTTCATCTACTAAAATAATTCAAAATCTACAGGCCAGAGAAAGCTATGGAAAAAGGAAGGGACCTTCAACAAAGCAGAGGCTGAAATGCTTTGCAGAAGAGGCCAACTGTACTGATAGGGCTTCCAGTGTCCCCTCAAAGACAGGCCTCAAAACATCTGACTGAAATTGACGATTTTGCACACGAGGATACACACACCTATACATACGCACAGACACGTATGCTTACGTTTTGTGTGCATGCCTGTACGCCAAGCCTTTAACAGCAGACCTTGGCGAGCATCCCACCACTGCTGCCCAGCACTCAAACCCAGCCGGTCACAGCCCACAGCACCCACACGGGAATGCCCGTTTGGCAGCCGGTACCAGAGCCCGCTGCTCGGGGCGAAGCGAGGCTGCCCTGCCCATGCGCCCCGCCACGGCCCTGTCCCCCGGCCGGCGGCCCCAGAGCAGCCGCGGGGCCGGAGCATGGGCTGGGCCGGAGCGGCGGGGGGCGTGGTCACGGCGGGGGTGGGCACCGGCCGCCACCGGAGACAGGGGCGGGACCGGCCTCTTCCCGAAGGCAGCGGGGTGGGCGCCGAGGGAGCCCGCGCCTTGGGGGCCGCGGTACCTGAGCTGTCCCCCTCCTCGGACACGGACGAGCTCTCGGTCTCCTCCTCCTCCGAGCTGCTTCCCTCGTTCTCCCCGTAGTCCACCTCCATCTCATCGTGGTTGTTCTCCTTCTTCTCACGGGAATGCACCGGCATCGTTGCCCTGGGACAGCCCTGAGACAGCGCTTCCCGCCGCCGCTCCGCCACCGCCGGCTCCGCCGCCCCGCCCCGCCTGCGCAGCCTGCCCCGACAGGCGCCTCCGCGCCCTCCCATTGGCCGAGCCCCGTCCGGCGTCCTGCGGACCCTTCCATTGGCAGAGCTGCGCCCTCCAATTAGCTGAGCTGCGCCCTCCCCTTGGCCGAGTTCCGCCAGCTGCTGCCTCAGCCCGCGCGCGAGGCAGGCTGGGAATTGTCGTCCGCTGGGAGCCGAGCGAGAGCTAAGGAAGGTGTGACGATGGGCTGAGAGGGTGCGAGGGTTTTTCCGTGCCGCCTTCCCCATCCTGAGAATCGCGTAGGACTGCTCTTCTCTGGGAGCCTCTGTAGCGGTTAGGCAGAGTTAGGAGGTGGCCCGCGTCTCCTGCAGCTGGTCCGGGCGGTCCAACGGGGCCGAGTGTTCGACCGTTACTGGGGGTTCGACCGCTACCCCACTGCTGCCCGCGTGGCAGCCTCTCGCCAGCCTCGCACCCAAGCTGCTGCCCGGGAGCTTTGCATCCTGGCAAGGCAGCCCAGCAGTTCAGTCCAGGTGGACCAACCGTGGACTAGCAGCCTAACTTGTAAAATGGGGTTCAATCAGCAAAACTTGCCATTTTGAAGGAATGGTGTAAAGTAAGTTTAAAACTTCCAATGCCCTTGGGTTCCCTCTGGGAGAGGTCCCTGTGAGTAGCAACCTCCCCACCAGAACCTGTACCTTCCCATTTCACATTCTGTGACATGCTTTAAGTTAAATTAGACTTAACCTTGTGCCCCAAAGCTGGCAGGAACCACTAACAGCAGACACTAGAAGGAACTAATGAACATGCCATGGTTTGTGCAGAGCTGGGATAGGTTATTTGGCTTTGATTATCAGTATTTTCTGTTCATTTGCCAACTGTCATTAATTGTGCTACCTAAAATACGTTGAACACAAGCGATGCTTACTGGAGTGAGCTGTCCCAGCAATCACCTCGCTATGAGGGACTGATTAGCTTTGTTTCAGGACACATGCACACATAGGAAAATGGCAGAGATCATCAAGAGTCATGAAATACACAGCCTGTTGTGGTCTGCAGGTAAACGTGGGCAATGTCTTTAGGGCAAAGGTGAGCTCAGCTCACCTCTGAAGGCTGGCCAGGTGAAGTGCCACAGAGAAGCACTGTGTGTATCAGTGATGTGATGTACTGCTCCAGAGAAGATAAGGTTGTATTTGCCCAGCCATAGCAGCAGCTCTTCATATCGAGAGATACAGATTTAGTCATTCTCCGCAGTCAGGAAGGATGCTATGCAGGTTATATTGTGAGGAGTTAATTTCTGAGCTTCCCCATGGACTTCGGCCTCCGTGGAATAGCTGCCCACCTTGCCCACAGTAACATCACTTCTCCCACATTTCTGTGCATCCAAAGCAATTAATCTCCCAGTACCTCCACCAGGAGGAGCATATGCAGGTGCGCCACCTCTTCTCCAAGAACATAAGTGCAGAGAGTAACACGAGGATAGCTATTGAAGCAGTGAAATGTTAGATAAAACTAACCACCTGCCATCCTTCACTGTGCAAATTCCATCCCTCCTGTTTCTGTTGTCTCTGGCTCTGTAGCCAACTGGGGAATTCAGAACCTGGCATGCTTTCTCCACATCCCATCACAATTTTCATAATTTTAAGTATATGATAGGAAACACCTATGACTCAAGAAATGCAGCGCACAGAGGAAGGAGTCCTCTCCCAGTTCCGCAGTAGCAGGCAGTTATCATTGCCGAACATGGCTCTTTCGCCTGCCTCCTCTTCCTCTAAGGGCTGTCTCTACCGGACCTCTCCTGAGCGTCTTCCCCCAGGTCACCCAGCCTGCCGCTGCCAGCAGCGGGCAGCAGTGCAGCGGGACAGGGAAGGCGCGGAGCCGGCAGGGGTGGCTGCGCATGGCGGGCGGTTTAACACCGCCAGGGGGCAGCGCAGCGCAGCCCGGGGCGGGGCCGGAGGGGTGCCCTGGGCGGGGCGGTGGCGGGAGCCCCTGCCGAGGGAGCTGGGCCGGGGTTGGTTTCATGACTGCTTATATAAAAGAGCAACAACAACTGCGCATGTCCTCCGTTTTTCCTTATCTAGAAACAGCTTGCGAGACCACAAAAACTGACCGAGTCCCTATTCATATCGTTCTAATTGAGTTTGCAGAGACGGTTACCAAGGAACTGTGCTGCCACCAGGTATTGCTTCGAGCTAGTCTGGCACAAGTGTTAGTAGTGGAGCTGGAGATGTCCTCGAAGAAAACTGGTGAATTTCACAAGCTGGATCTGAAATTTCTCTTAGGAGATCGGTAGGGATTTGACAAAAAGAAACCGAAAATAAAAAAAAAAGTCTTTGAATCCCAAATTGAAGAATTGCATTTTGGACTAACAAGATAAAAAAAATAGTAAAAATTAAATGCTCTGGGATAGAAAAAAAAAAAAAAACCCTACTGGAAACAGTTGCAGGGAAAGGAATGGCAGGAAATCAGGAAACGTTTGACTTGATTGTAATTTCCTGTCTAAATAGTTGGAACACGGTCTAAGGGAGCTAAAATTAAGCCCCAGAAGGAAACAAAAGTTCCCATGCTACGATTTAAATCAGCAACCAGGGTGGGGAATTGAGCCAGAATGTTTTTTCAGTAACACACAATTCTACATGCTTCTCTTGTTTGTATCCAGGAGGAGGTGGGGGGATAACCCAGATAAAACAATATCAGTACTTACTGTTCTGAGGTTATAAAAAAAAAGGTACTGGTTAAAGTCAACCTTACTATCTAAATGGAGCATTAGAGAAGGTAAGAGAACAGGGTATTTCCAGGAGCTATATATGGTGGCACAGTGCTAGTGGCACATTATAATTTGTTCCCAGAAACATAAAGTTAATTAACCTACTATCCCTTAACATACAAAGTGGCAATGCCAACCTTAACCAGCTACCTAGGGCCAGATGTGTGCTAGAAGGAAAGGGGAAAGAAGAAGTTCTGGCTAGCACACTAGAGGACTTACAAAGAGTTGCATTTTGCTGCATATATATACCAACTAGGAATCCACAGTCAGGTACCAGAGAACTGGCCTGTATAGATTAACCATTTTATCAAGGTAAATGAAAGGCAGCATTAGGCACCTACAAAGCTATGATTTTTTTTCTGGACGATGAGTTACCCTTCATCAGGCTAAAACAGCCATTAAGAAAGTGGTGATTGTCATCATCCTCATCAGCTCAGCTCTGTCTTTAATGGGGAAGTGGCGATTAACTTTGGGTATGTGGTAATTCTGAACAATTAGAAAGAGTTATAGTCCATTAACAGGGACAGTTGACAATAATATAAAATTCAAAACTGACAATTCTGTAGAAAGCTGGTACTGGAAAGAATTTGGATGCTGTAACAATCATTAAAAATAAAAATTTGGCTAGCACAGACCTTGACAGATGGTGAAATCTCCTTTTCCAATTTGGGAAACGGAGAGATGATTGAAGGTGGGAACTCACACACATGAAGATGAAAGGCTTGAAAATGCAGGCATCACTTTCCTAAGACCTAATCTGGGCACTTCAGCCAATAATTGGTATCTGGCTGTTGAATCACATTTGTGAAACACATGGAAAAGTGGAACCTGGCACAAGCATGGTGGCATTTTCAGGAAAAGGTATATAGCAGAACTGCAATTTTTCACCTAATTTGTTGAATAGAGTAACAATATTTCTGACAAGAAGAATATTGTAAAGAAGGCAAATACAGGTATACATTAAACCTTCAAGGAGAAGTATGGACTAAAGAGGTTTTATTTTGTTTGGTCCAATATAGTGCACTACACCTTAGTGAGTTTGAAAATTTTCTTGTTATGGGTTCTCTTTGTTCAAAGTTGTGGTTGTCTTGGACTGGTCATCACAAGATTGATTGGGGGGTGAGGTCTTCCAAAGAGAACAAGACATGAACATATTAGCCAGGTCTATCAGTATGTATTATTAATCAGAAAAGAACAATCATGAAATAAATTTATCTGGAACATACCTGTGAGGTTTTAGTCAGTCCTTGGGCCTCACCTGTAGTATGGGTTAAGAGGGAGTGGGGTGTTTGTGAACTCTGGCAAACGAAATTGTGTCACTTGAAATAAGTTTAATCCAGTATCACAAAGAAATGATACACTGGCTGCTCTATCAAATCTGATTCTTCACCCTCAATTGCAAAGTGCAGTATTAGGAGGCAGGTTACAAGAACACTGAACGGACTACTTTCCCTGCAGAACAAGGTCAGCAGCAAGTTAAAGCAGCAGTCACAGTGTGCAAGCTACGAGCTATATTTGAAGACTATTGGATCATGTTCCTCCCTCAGTTCACATATTATCTAAGCAAGATATTCTGGTATATGAGGCAAATGGTGTAAAGTAAGTTTAAAACTACTAATCAAAATACACTCAAAGAGATATGACTTATTTCTAAAAGACGCTGCTTACTCCTGCAGATGAGATAAGGGGACATTGGCAGCAAAATATTTCATTTGATAAAAAGGAAACAATCTGTGTAAAATTGGCTCTCATGTAGACGCTAGCAGATGTGCAGAGTTTCTGCAGGGCTTTTCTCTTCTGGGAGATCTTTTGTGGGTTTGTCAATATTGCAAAACTATTTCCTAAGTTGGGGAAGAAAAAGAAAATATCTCAATGGTTGAGAGTGTTTGACCACTTCTGGTTAAAAGTAAGTTGTAACTGCCACTGTATCAGTGTATTCACATTTCAAAACTTCTTTCATATCAGATATGGGTGCTAGTGGTTACATAGGAACTCAAACATTGTGAGTTGAAGGTGACTTTGCACTGCAGAAGTCTACATTCTTTGGCATTGCTGGACAGGAATTAATAACAGTTACATCGGTTGAAAATAACTTTTGCATATATGAAAGTTTCTCATCCTAATAGGCCATATATCCCTTCTGTTCTTTGACCATAGCCGACATAGTTAGGTAATGATTGTTGGGTTGGGTTTGGTTTGAGGGTTTTTTCACTTGGACTCTCCCTTCTGCCTTTGAAGCCATTGTCTAATTTAGATCTCATTCTATGCAAAAGCACAAATGTTAAAGTTACCAAGTTTCTGTGTGTTTTGTGAAACCGTATCTGGAACAAAGAACCGCTATTAATGTCGCACAGAGGGAAAAGTGTAGCTCAGTAACTCATGTAACTTAACAGCAGTCAGCTCACCAACCTGTATGCATGTAGTTAAGACTTAACTGCAGTCAGGCCTATAGCCCATCTTCTATAAGGTGGATGAGGTGGAGCTTCTCCTATAGAGGAGGACAAAGCCAAGGAAGGTTTATTGTTGTGGAAGGAGGTGACTTATGGCATTTGGTTGCTAGAGTACAAAATTCAGAGGTAATGTGGCTTCATAAATTCTGTAGCTCATGGAAAAATTTAATCAAAATGGGATCTTTGGTGAGTGGAAAGACTGCAGTGTTCTGACTTTGCACCGTATGCTCACATAAAGGCATTAATGCTCATATATTCCTAATGAAATTCTGAGTAATTTTAACTCACATTTAATCATGGTAAAGCAGGGGTTCCAGAAAGAATCCAAAATGTAATTTATTCGAAATTAGAACTGTTGAACTTGGCTAGAACTGAAGAATCTGTGCTCTCTTTAATATATCAACAATAGCAATATGTTTTTTGAAAAACTTGGCAACAAGCTGAATTCTTTGGAAATCATAAATCCTATATGAATTGTGTGAAGGTAATTGATAATATCAATATAACCCAGTTGCTTCCACTACTTAGAGTTCCCTATGTAGCCCTGTTGAGAGGGTTTTAAAGGAGGGGGAAAAAAGTTCTGCAGCACTTAATTGTCTGCAATATTCCTTTGTGTCCCTGCCCATTCCAACGCAAACCATTCTATGAGTCTATAAAAGTTCAGTTTAACTTACTTACAGAGGTCCCCTCTTAGCTGGACAAAAAAATATTTGAAAAGATCTTTCTTTTATGTGGAAATGCAAAGAATTTGGTACAGTAATAGCCACCTGGAATGCAGCAGAGCCTAACCCCTCCTTAACTAATCCTGCTATTTTCTAGCCTTGTCCTGCATGCATAATCAAAGACATTGAAGTCACATGCTTCAAAGTCAAGCCTTTGCAAGATCATGGCTTTCACATTGTGCAGAACATGCCCTTCCTGCTGGGTGTGCTTCACATGAGAAGTTTCTCTGTAGAAGCCATTATTATATTGGTTAACACCACTCCCACCTTTTGTTTAATATTTTGGTAATGTCTTACTGTTTGTCATTTTTAAGCTCTGTCTTGAGTTAGACACCTATAAAAAATCAGAAAAGTAAGCAAATGCTCCAAAGAAAAGGTATTTTTAAAGATTGTCAAAATAAAAAAAAATTGCTTAGAATTCATTAGTTAGAAAGCAGAACACATAAATCAATGTACCGTTGTCAGATCTTAAAGAGCTAAAATGTCCTGTGTTATGGTAAATTAAATTATTGTAATACTAGCTGTCACCTAACATTTCTTATCTTCAGATCTCATTTACAGGGTACAACTATAATGTGCTTTGGGGCAGACCACATAGGTAGGCAAATGACATGGAATCCCTCACTGATGCCCTCCTGACTAAATGCCACTGTCCTAAATCTTGTAACATTACCTGTTACTGGTCCTGTATTTAAATAATGGGGTTATGTTATTTATGTAACAGGTATGTAAATGTTGACAGCTCTTATGATTTTATAACAAGTCTCCAATAGTTAAGTATTGCCGATATTAAAAAACACAGCTGTTGTCACAAGGCAACTGGATTTCCTTCATGCAAAACCAAGCACTAGGGACTATTTAAAAATATCAAAGCAAAGAGACACTGGAAATCATGAGACTTAAATGATACAACAGTAGATGTCTATTGAAAAGTCCAAGAATTCTATCACATTAATTTCATTATTGTAAACCAAAATCAGGCTTTTAAGAGGACCACCAGGCTTTTTCCATATTACTGATTCAGCTCTCAGCAGCAGAGTTATCACAGCACCTCGTACGTTTCCCTGGGTGTTGTTGCAGGCCCCTTTGGTGAGGTTGAGCGTGGGTCTGGCGCAATGAAGTTTCTTGAGCCTGTTTCTGGCTTTGCTGTAGAAACACCGTGGGCATGACCACCACCCTGTGGAGCTCAATGAAGGAGAGGACGGACCAGACTGTCACACTGAACCCAGCCATGCCTGATGGTTTGGTCTCGATGCCAGGGCTTGAGTGAGTAGGCACCAAAGCTGGGAAGAAGCGACTCCAGGTAGGAGCTCGGGGTAAGCAGTTGCAGCACTCCGAGGACCAGTGTGGAAAGAGAAACAGTGAGACATAGCGCAGCCAGTTGCACAACTGAGGCTTGAAGAAAGGTTTCGAGTCACTGCCTGGGAGAATATGGTCCCCGCCTGGATTTTCATTCCATATTCCCCCCTTACCTCGCTACACTTCAGTGTCTGTTTAGCCAGCAGTGGCTGTGTAATGAAATAATTTACATTTAACTTATCCATAGCTGAGTGCAACTTCCCGCATCGGCTGGGGCCGAGCTGCAGCAACTCCTTACTCTCACGCTCTGGCGCCCGCTCTCCACCCTCTGGCAGGGACACCCCGCAAAGCCCCGCGCACGCACCCAGCCCCCTCCGAAGCCTGGGAGCGGGCGTGACGTGCCTGCCCCACCTGCCGCGCCTCGGAGGTGCGCTGGGGACTGGGGAGCGCCGCCGTGACGTCACCGCACGGTTGCCATAGGGACGCCTGGGGTCGCACCTGACGGCTGTCGTGAAGCAGCGGGAGGAGAGCGAGGGAAGGAAGAGTGTAGGCCCGGCCCGGCGCCCCCCGCGCCCGCGGGACTTGGCGCCGCGCCCCCCCCCCCCCCCCCCGCCCTTGCTCCCCCTTTCCCCCACCCCTCCCCGGGGCCCGAGGCAGGAGGAGGCGGCGGCGGCGCTGCGGCCGCGGGCGATGTAGGGGCCCCGGTGCGGGCAGATCCGGAGGCCGCTGCCGTCTCTGGAGCGCGGCGCCGGGGCCGGGCCCGACGGGATGTTCTCCAAGAAGCCGCACGGGGACGTGCGGAAATCCACGCAGAAGGTGCTGGATACCCGCAAGGACCCGCTCACCCGCCTCAAGCACCTGCGCGTCCTCATCGGTGAGGAGGAAGGGATCCGCGGGGGCCGTGGGGCCCCGAGGCCCGGCGTGGGAAGCGCTGGGAGCTTGGTGGGACCGGGAGATGGGCTTTTGGCTCGGAGACCACGCCCAGCCCAGCCTCGCCGCGGCGGCCGGAGGGAGGGCCCGGGGCCACTTCTCTCCCCGTCGCTGTGCCGAGGCACGGGCGTTTCCACCGCGGCTGAAGGTAGGATTCACTTGGCAGCTGCGGATGGAGACGAAAAATTGGGATGCTTCCCCCGTGAATTGCTCTCTAGAGATACATAAATGCTGCTGCACTTGAATGCAAGTGGCCGGTAAGCACTAATAGTGCCTGCGGCTCCCGAATCCACTTCCCCTAAGTGCCTACAGTAACAACTTAGGTTCGCGTAGGCTTTCAAGGTAAGAGCTACAACAGTAAGAGCCTACCAGAGCAGGTGCAGATGAGCATTCATACAGCTACTCTGAAAACACTTTTGGTTTGCCAGTTGGTCAAGGAGGGCACATAAGCACATAACTGTTGCCACAGTTCCGTTTGAACAGCTGTTAAACCTGACCAGTGAATAAGAAAATGTGATTTTATAGCATAATTGCCTAGGGAAAAGAGAGTGGGGAAAAAACCCCAACCATTCAGAAATATCTGCTATTTGCATGTGTTTGTAAAAGGCTAAGTCATCATCATCAAGCTGTCCTTGAAAAAAGAAATTTGCTCCAGAGCACCTTTTGGACCTTTCAGTTCTGTAGATGCATATGTTGCTTCTAACCAACATGTGAACCGGGCTTGGTCAAGGGCAGCTGCATTCCATATTTAGCACAGAGTACTGAATGAATTATTTTGGGTTCAGAGTCTGGGGCTATTCAGACACCTTGGCCTTGGCTTCCAAAGCTGGATTCTTTCTTTTCAAAAGAATATGGTTATTACTCCCTTTTTTCTTTCATATTGGTGTTTGAAGGAACAGATATTATAGTATGGCAACACTGGTGCTGCATCATTTATTTTATGCAACATAATTATTACTTAGACTTTTGAAACAGAGAATAATTGGGTAGCAAGATGCCTCGGTAGTCGTCGGTGCATCCTGTTGCCTCACTCGGAATGTTACCACTCTTCTTAACTAGCTGTACTGAGCCAGTTGTGGTTTGTTTTATGTTGACATTTATTTTTAGCTACTTCATTATCTGAAATTTAAGAGGAAAGAGCATTGTGTAGAAACAAGTACTTACTGAATTTAGGTTTTCTGAAGTGTGCTGAATATTCTTGTTTTGCTTTAGTCTGCAAAACTCTGATTTTTGGTCTGATCTGTTCTTGATTTGATATTTCTTTTAAGTTGCTTGTCTTTTTATTTACAAGGTTTTCATTCTGCTTTGTTCATACTTGGATGCATTCTGTAAGAGGCAAGCCATGAGCTCTGTGTCAAGTATTTTTTCTTACCTAAGGGTCCTGCTTACTGGCTGTAGTACGGATTAAATCTGTTGAAGCATATTTTCATGGGATGGCCATTCCCCCTTTTTAGCCACACATGCATGTATCTCAGCCATTGAAGCATAGCCTTTTTCATTTGGGACTGTGTAAACAGGGAAAGGTGTGACAATATTCTTCACCTTCTCTATCTTGGATGCATCTACATGATTTTTGTCATTATGCAGAAATTCTTAGATGAGTGAAGTACAAAACAAGTTCTTTTTTTGGAGGAGTGGGGTGAGTGGAGTAGTATATTTCTCTAACTGTTCCTACAGTAGTGCAAGAGAATTATATAGCAGATTATTGGAGTCTTTCTTTGGCTGTGATCACCTCCTTGCCTTATTCCTTAAATTTCTCTGCTCCCCAAGCTGACTCTCAAAGCATAAGCTCTGTGCCCTTTTTTTACCAATGGTTTCTTTGACTAGGTTGCAGGATAAGATCAAAAAAATAATGTTCCGAGATAAGAGAGACTGCTGCCTGAGGTGGCTTCACATGCAGGCATCATCCTGCAGCTTGAGCAGCATAGTGCTGCATTTTCCTGTTCATTGTTTTTCTTCAGTGACAACTCCACCGGTATAATAATTTACGTTTCCATGTGGTTGGGGGAGCCACGCTAGCTTTTACCAACGGACTGTCTGAGGGGAGAAAGGAGGAAATCTTGGTTTAGCTCTGTTCAGCATCTTTATGAATGAAAAAGGATTTGTCTAGGTTATTGCTGTTAGACCATGCAGGCTGGAGACTAAAAGACTATCCAGAAGAGAATTCTCTGCCATTGCACATCCAGGAGGAGAGAATTTCCTCTTATATTTAAACTTAAAATCCTTTCAGTAGGCCTTTAAGGTATATTGGACCAGAGTTAACTTTTTTTGCTGTACCTCTTGGTCTTTGCTTCAGCAATGATATAAACTGCAGCATGGGCATGGATTCATGGTTAGAACTTGAGGGGAGGAAAGGAAGTACTAGATGCTTGTGACTGCTGGTTGTCTGTTAGCCAAAGAGGAGAAATCTAAAAAAATTGATTATGATGAAAGATTGGCAGTTGAGTCCTGCAAGACAATGGTGCAAGTCAGGTATCATCTAAAAACATTTAATGTGGTATAATGTGATTATTAGCAGAAGTGAGGTGTATTAGTTTCTTTCCTGTATG
Source organism: Tapera naevia (assembly GCA_033556795.1). Taxonomy (NCBI): domain Eukaryota; kingdom Metazoa; phylum Chordata; class Aves; order Cuculiformes; family Neomorphidae; genus Tapera; species Tapera naevia. Next base: position 13,039,946 of record JAUMJJ010000023.1, on the reverse strand, counting down.
GAAGTGTTCGCCCCCTATTCCTTTACCACTTCCCCCCTTCTTTAGTTCTGGGAAGTACCTTTAAGTCTCATACAGTTCCTAATGATATCTTGGTTCCAGTATGACTTGTGTTTGCTGTGAGCTACTGCGATGGTTATAGCGTGTTGGCCTTGAGGGAGAACATCTAATGAGATTCCCTTGCGATCCCTATGTCTGCAGTGAGGCTGCTATAAGGGAGGCTGCCAGCTGCAGTTAGTGCAGGTGTGATCATGGAGACCTTCCTAGCAGATGGAAGAGGAAGCACATAGTGTACTTTATGGAATTAGGTACTGCCTGCAAAATGAAGCTTGTGATTTCTCAGAAAAAAAAAATATATTTTAGCAGTCCCCAGTGAATTAGCAGCTAATTGCAATTTGTATGATCATTAAGAGGAAATAACTTGATATTGCATTGGTCTTATAATCAGTGTTGCACTGTTTAATCATACTTCAGCATTAAACTAAAATTCTGTGGCTTTAAAATGGTAGTTCATAACAGCTTGTTCTAGTAATTCTTCAGACATCAAATCATGCTTGATCTGTCCTTTTGTTAAAACAATGCTTTGAGAACCTTGCAAATAATGAAGACAGCTAGATATGTGACCCTTTCCTGGTGTCATATCTTCACAATATTGACCTCTTCTTTTTTTAGTTTTGTTATCAAATGTGTTTCTGCAGCCTTTTGAATTTGTAGTTGCAGTCAGAATTAATAAATGTGTTTGTTTTTTCTTTTTAAGAAAAAAAGCTAAGCCCTCAAAATATTTAATGATTTCTGTATAGTCTTACTGTGTGCAAGCAAGTCAAATGAATACACTTGGTTTAAGATTTACTTTTAGGGCTGAATTCTGAAGATATCTTTTTTTCCTTTCTCTTTTTTTTTTTTTTTTTTTGTAGGGCAGGAGTTACAGGCCTGTAGTCTGTTAATCCAGACTACAGGAAAAAAAGAAATATAACGTTTCTCATAAATTAATGTGTTTGCATCTTATATCTTAAAAATATACTTCTTGTGTCTCTGAAACCATAGAGAGAATGCTTGTAAAATGTAATGCTAAGACAACAGAGGATTTGAAGAGTGGGATCATTTTTATTTATTTTGTTCTGTTATTCTTGGTGTTTGTTTAGCGCTCTGCATCTCATGTAAATAATCTCTGAAAGGGAATATTCAGACTGTATTGGGCAGAATCAAACAGGCTGCATTGGACATCCATTCTGATATATTGTTTAATATACTTAGAGATTGCATTTGTCTAAAGGGACTTTATTTGAGATATCTGTAATTGGCAGTCAGCCCTAATGTGTCAGCTGGATGGCATTCATTGGTATTGTACATAATCAACATCACTCACTGTAATATAACTTAGGTACTGTCATTAATGAAAAATATTTTATGGTTGTTAAAATGAGAGGCAAGTGAAAAGCTACAGCAGAACTAGCTGCCTGCAATTTTGTTTTTCGAGATAACTGTTCCAGAAGTTTCTGTGGATGTGCAAAGCTGTGTTATTTTTTGCAAGAGTTGTAGGGCTTTGGGTTTTTTTACTTGCCTGGTAATTTTAACTGCAGAGGTCGTGTCACAGCTGTAATTCATGGATTTGGCTGTGGGTTGAGTGCAGTTTAAGAAATCGGACTTGATATTCTATCGGTCTTGACTTTACCTTAAACTCGTTCTGTTCTGTTTTGGCCAGGAGGAAAAGGGGAGAATTGCTTTGCTGTAGGGTTTTGGCGAAGGTTACGTTCGACTTTGCATAGAGCAGCAGTGGCCAGTGCTGCTGGCTTGCAAGGTGAAGGGCTGGAGTTGTATCAAAGCCTCAGGCCAGAAAAAGGTGCGGCTCTGAACGCTTGAACGCAAAGGGAACGACTGTGGAGGTTCACCGTGTGGCAGTTCAGAATGAAAATAAGTACTATGGAAGTATTTATTTGAAGTTGCTTAAACAAAAGCTTAAGTTCTGGAATGTGCGTGAGCTGTTACAGAAGCATCTCCTAGAAGCATCTCCTAGAAGTTTACTGGTGTAACTCTTCTGGAGTCTGCAAGCAACCTGAAAGAATTGGCTTGGAGAGCTGTTAGCTGCTTCTCATTCCTGTAAAGCCCTGGCCTTGAAGTTTGTAACAGTTTGTATGTCGATGATGGGGATGGGTGCTGTTAATGCTCATTCATTCGTGAAAGGTTTTTTTCTGTATGTTTGTATCTGAAAGATGGTGGTGATGAATAGTTCAGACTTGTCTTATACATGATAGAAATTATTGAAAGATTTCTTAAAGTGTGTTACTTCTTCAGTACCTGAAACCTCAAGAATGTTTTCTTTAACACTGTTACCTTTTTAAAAAAATGGATTGTTTTTGTTAAATAGCTGTTAGTGCTCTGAAACAGTGAGGGCTCATGTGACGCCCTTGTCTAATAGTTTTGCATTTGTAGCTCGGTATTTGAAATGATGTGGTTTGCTGTCAGATCTCTTTCCCTTTGACGGTCCGTTAGCTGTGCTAGAGCCAGTTAGTTCTGGAGGTTTTCCACATAATCATTCTAAATGACGTGTTTTTGTATTCAAGAGACTGTCCTCTGTACTATTTTGCTATACAGCAGCCACTGTTTTTTCCAGCTTGAGGAATTAAGAATGAGTAAATTCTGTTGGCAGTTTTACTTGTGGTAGCTGAAATTGAGGTCTCTTAGAAACCTCCTGTTTTCTAATGGCACCAGTTTGTTCTGAGAATTGATACTGAACACTTCAGTCTATAGCAAGCTTCTGCTTTACGGAAATAGAAGTTTGGCGGTCTTCCAGGTCATTGTTTGCTGCAGTTGTCACTGGTATTATTTTTGGATAAGGATGGGGGAAAGTGACTTCGTAGAGTGAGACAGAATAATGTTTTCATTATGTTATGTGCTGTAACAATTTTATGTATAAACATACTATTAAAACTTGAAACAGTTAAAATTGAAGGTAAAATTAATGACTACTTGATCTGCAATGGTGTAGATTGTTCTGTTAAATGCTATGGTAAATTTCTGCATTGCTGTGTGTGAAATGGTGAGTGTTAATGCTGTTTTCAAAAAAAAGTCTAATAGTAATAGATATCTCAGATCGGGGGGGAGTTGTTACAGTTTTAGGTTCAGTATTTTGATTGCCTACCTTTTAAAGTTCTACGAGTTTACCTGCTTTATAAAATTTTAATTTCATACAGCAGGTAATCATCTAAATAGTATAGATTTGTTTTGATTGGTTACTCAACTCATTTATAGGTATGTAACGGGTATTATGGTTTAGTTTATAGTAACTTATAGGGTAACATGTAGAAAACAAAATAATAGGGGAAGGCGAGTTGTGTGTAGTGTAAGTTGAAGCCCATTGCAATTCTCTTCCCACAGAGGGCTGGAATATTTTGTGTAAACTTCTAAGCTTTGCAGAATCTTGGTAAGGTGATCCGTTACATGTTTAAATATGAAGTAAAAATCTATGTTGCTTCTTCTGGTTTATGTTTTAAATCTGACAAAGTCACTTCTTTAAGCTCTCTGAGGTAGTACTTCTGCATTTCAATTCGAAGTATGTTATGCTATTCAAATAGTATTCTTCTAATGTGTGTTACCAAAGGGTTACATTTTTATTAAAATACTGAAATGCTTTTGTGGATACAAATTAAACATGGTTAAAAAGGTATGTGCTGATAATTGAACCATAGTAAAAGGCTTGGAGTAAATGGGTTTGTTCTTAGGTGCAGTTCAGTGGCAGAACAAATTATGTACAGGACTTTGGCCTAGAAGCTTCCCTTGCTCAACGGGACCTAAGTTTTGAGTCTCTTGCTGAGATACTTGAAAATTATGTAACATTTCAGAAAGTTTTGAACAATTAACCTTCAAAAGAGCTGACCTTCTGAAAATACATGTAAATAGGTTCCTGAAAGTATAATCACACATAAACTTAGAAGTTGGTAGGAGAGACAGAGGGTTTTTTGGTTTGTTGGGTTTGGGGTTTTGGGGTTGGTTTATTTGTTTGTTGGGTTTTGGTTGTGGGGTTATTTTGGTTTGGTTTTGTTGTTTTTTTTTTGGCCTTCTGTGCTACAGCTCCAGTCTCTAAGGTGGGGTATTGCGGAACGTCTGAGTTTCAGTGGGTTTAATTCAGTGGGGAAATAGGAATGCCAGTTGATCTGATGAGTGCTCTTGTTATGAGTTGTATAAATAGGTTAGATAACTAGTCTTCCATTTTTAGTTTGGTTCTCTGTTTCATGCATCAGAACAGAGTAGAACAGAAATCTGTAAGCTAGGTACAACTTAAACCAGAAAAAGTAACCTACCTTCTTAATGCAGAACCTAGAAAAAAACTAAAGCTACTTTTAGAAAAGTTTCATGGGAGATGGAAAAAGTACAGAGAAGCTGTATGATGTCTCTTTGTGCTTAAATGTAACTTCCTCCTTAAAAAAAAAAAAACCCAAACAAAAAGCATCACTGAACACAGAGTTAATGCAAAGATCAGATTTTTAAGTTACATAAAACTAAGGAAACTCAGCAATCAAAAATCCACGTTTCTTGCTTTTTTAAAGCATGAAGAGAACTTCCATAAATAATGCTGAAAGTCTGGATTTTAGTGTACTAGAATGATGCAAATACAGTAGAGGCTTTAGTTTTTATATGTTTGGAATACAGTAATCTGGAGGTAATGTCCCATTTTCACCTCTCCTATGCTGAGAAACTTTTCTGACTTTTCTGATATAGTGACTGATGTATTTCTGAGTCCTTCTCCCCTTCTAATCTGGGCGTAAGTACCAAGAACACAAGGAATATATTAATTTGTGTTAGTTATGTGAGCCTGTGGTAGAATATGAAGGGTTTGTTTGTTTGTTTAAGAAAAAAAGAGCTGTAAATTAGGGAGGAAAGCCTGTTTCAGTGTATTTGCACTTTGTGTAAAAACAAGGCTATGTCTCCCTTCTTAAAAAGGCAAGAAAAGATTAAGTAGTCAAAGCAGAGAAGCAGCTTCCTGCCAATTCCCAGTTCAAGGTTGTTTGAAAAGTATAACGTGCTCCTTGTAAAGAGAATTATTTTTACCTCTGTATGCAGCATTCACGATACTTTAGGAAAGCATAGAGAAGAGGCAGTGACCGAGTGTAGAAGAAAATAGTTTAAGATGAGAGAATTGAAGAACTATATCGTTAGTTGATCACAAGGATAAAGGTGAACTAAATGTTTTAGGAACACTCTTGTTAGGGAAAAAATACCAGTTTCATAGTTAGTCAAAAAGCATTAACAGCAGCTTATAGCTGGAAGTTATTAACAGATTCAGTTGATAGGCAAGTGATGCATTTTAATGTAAAAGTAATCAAGGAGGGCAATTGTCTATATTAGTCACATGGACTGTGTTTGGTATACAGGTAACTGTGGACTAGAATGATGTATGCAGGTGACCAGACTAGATGATTTCCAGATCAAACTCCCCTAAGGTCTACATTACTCCATGCTGTGTCTGCTATTTTCCGCCCCCCCTCCTTCTTGCCATGATTCTTGGTCTAGGTATGAGTTCCAGACTTCCTTGACCAATGCAAAATTCAAAATTTATTGACCAACAGCTTACTGAATCACTAAAACCATCCTTGGATATGAGCAGAAAGTATCTTTTACTAGATCTAGGTGGCAAACCTTTGAGATGCGCAAGTATTTTCTCCCTTAGAAGGAAACTTGGGTTTTAGCATTAACAGAAATAGTTTGAAGTGGGATGTTTTGTTTCAGCGTTGACCCATCTTATGGGAAAAAAAATGACTGCTTATTTCAGGAAATGAAACATTTAATGTGCCTGCAACATTAATGGAACATTCTTGTGTGTTGACTGGCAGAAACCCTGTTTAACTGCTTCTGATCTGTCTGGTATTTGGAAATAGAGCTTTCTGCTCTTTTGCATCAAATGAACCATTCCACTGCTTTCTATATGTAATTCTTATACAGCAGTTAAATTTATGGGCATAAAGGTTATTTTGTACTACCCTCCTATCTCTTGAAAATCTGAATCATTGCTTTCATTTTTCTCTTCAATCCTCATGTCTTAAAACCTTTTGATTTATCTCTTGCTATATTTTCTTGTCCATAGCCTGGAACTTGCTTAGGGTTCTGTCCCACAAGTGGGCAAGGTCCTGCCTATGCTCTGGTCAAACTCGTGTTTCTTGTCTACTTACCCAGATCTCCTGAAATTCATTGTGTAGTTTGTTTAGAGTGGAATTGGTTTTTGTTGTTCTTACTTTAATATTTTATACTTTGAACTGTAGCAGTTCAGCTGCTGATCTGTATATGGTGTAGCAGTTTCCGAAAAACTGGAGGTTAGATAATCATAAGTGGTCAGGCCAGAAAGGAATAACTCTCCATGGTTAATGCTCTGCAGGGATGACTCTGCACAGGCAGGGTTAAGGTCAGTGTTAGGTTTTGGGTCTCTGTGGGGAGGTCATCTCTGCAGAGGGCTGGACGTGGAGAGTTGTTCTAGATGCTCGTTAGGCACACACTTGTCACACTGTGCCACTAAGCTTATTGCTGGCTAAGCTACCTTGCTTTAAGAATTGATCTTGGTTGTTAATATAGCACTGCCTTCTCCGAGAGCACTGTGGCTCTGCCTCTCTGATTATGCAAGATGTTGGCAGAGTGTTGTGATACTGCAAAATTGAACATGTATTGCAAAATTTTATAGCAAGATTTGTCATAAAATTGAGTTGGCAGACCTATAGGACTACATAATAAAATAGAATTGAAAATGCCATGCTTTCGGCCATCCTTTCAAGTGATTGCTTCTGTGCTTTATACTCTACCAGTTGTAGTGAAATGATAAAAATTGATTTCATTCTAAAAATTGTTAAAAAATATGATCCAAAAAATAATTAGAGAGGGATTTATAAAAGATATATGTAGAGTGGAAGTTAATGCCTTAGTGTATAAAGCTGCTGAAGGGTATAAAGGTTCTGTTTCCCTCACATTTCCATGTTTTTCGGATTTTTTTTTCTTGATTGTTTCACAACAATATTCTGAAGGGCAGAGTTCTGCCCTATAAAATATCATCTCCCTGCTCCTCTGTGCTTCCATATTATTTTTCTGTTCCGCCTAGTTTCTCCTATACATTCAAATAACAGGACAGGGAATGTCTTGATTCAGTGTGTACTAAGGCTTGAAAGAACTTACTGTTTAAAACAATATTTAAAATTTAAATCTAGATAAATCATCTTCTATTTCTTTAACTGGAGATTTGCACAAAACCATCTAGCAGGTTGTTGGTAAAGAGTCTGGAAACTCTCCTGGGGTGCACAGGAAAGCACATACTCCCTATGCTCAGAATGATGTTTCCACCTCTGGGTGTCCCTGAGGTCCCAGCTTTTGATCTCTTGAACCACACCATCAAAAGAGTATGGGGGACTGGGCGAGACTGGAAAGGAATGTACATGTTGGAGCTTAGAGGGAGCAAGGAGGCTGCAGTGGGGATCCAGTGGTGCTACTTCTACCTCCCAACCTGTTTATCTACAAAGTGGAGGTGGTCCTTGCTTGTCACCTGTCTCTTCTTTCTTAAGTAAGCTTAATTGTGTCTAGTAATTATGGTTAGGGACAGTGATGGTCTTTCTGTTGTAGAGTTTAGGCAGGGTCAGTAGCTTTGTTTCTATTAAATTAACAATAAACACAGTATTAATTTTTACAGTGCTAGTCCTGGTGAAATTCTAGTATATTGCTGGGGTTTGTAGGCATTGCTTTCGTGCAAGAAAACATGTTTCCTGTTTTGTACTTACACTGTGTCATATTAAATTTCTTTTGCTGTAGTTTGAAAGAATGAAGACTTCAATAACTTCTTTACCAATAATAATTTTTCTTTTAAATATCTTTAATTCGTTTTAATGGGTAATGGTATGCAGTGGTTGACTCTGTATGTTCTGTTCTATTTTTCAGAGAATGCAGAATCAATTGATCTCAAACAGTTTTTCGACTTACATTTCTCACATATATATTATGTGTTCTTTGAAAACTTTGTGACTATTGAAGTAGGTCTTAAACAAAAAGGTAAGTATTTCAAATAGAAATGTCACTCTTTTGTCTTTGTGCTTCTGTGTTTGTTACAAAATAAAGCAGAGTGTTATAAATAAAGCATGGTATCTGTGGTAGCAAATAACGCTAGATGTGTTGAAATATGTGAAACCGCTGGCTTTGCAAATGAAAGCAGAGCAGTTTGAGTTGCATGCCATGGAGGTAAGCAAGGAGAATTTCTCCAGTGGCTGTTTTCGCCCTTCTGCAACATGGGGATTCTTGAGGTGTTACGCTTTTTGTGTTCTGCAGAATTAATCTAAGTTTTGTTTAACAAGATACTGTGCCACTTAATCTCTAACAGCCATCAATGTCATAACAGAAAGTTACACAGACTGTAACTATTATAATCTGAAACTAGGAGTTATACTTCTATTTACAGAAGGAATGCATAATAATTCTTGTGGTTGTAGAAATGCATATTTGTTTTACATATTTTGTCAGTGTTCTTTACATTTTGTTTTGATAACGAAATAGTATCTTTATTTTTAATTGCACCTAGGTCACAAGTCTCAGAGAGAAGAATTAGATTCTATTCTTTTTATTTTTGAGGTAAGATAACTGTGAGTTTTTTACATTGAATTAAGTCCTGTTGAATAATAGCAGTACAGCTGTCCTACGGTTGTCTTGAAATACGCTTGCCCTTAACTGCGTTCTTTTTTCTTTTGCTTGGAGTTCAATTTGTGTGCTTTGTGTGAGGAGAAAAAGAATTTGACTTGCAGTTTTGCAGGAAGGTGTCTTAACTGGAAAAAGATGTTTTCTGTTCCTGCAGATAGCTCATTACTATTCGGTAGTGGTGCTCTCTCCCTCAACCCCCACCATGTATTGCACATGTCCTTCTTGGCAAGGCTGCTCTCAATCCGTTTATCCCCCAGTCTGTATGGATACTGGAGGTTGCCGTGACCCAGATGCAGGAGCTTGCACTTGGTCTTGTTGAATCTCAAGAGGTTCATATAGACCCACTACTGAAGCTTATCCAGGTCCCTTTGTATGCATCCCTTCCCTTAGGCATGTAAGCCACACCAGTCAGCTTGATGTCTTCTACAAACTTGCTGAGGGATGCACTTGATTTTGCGTTTTTGTCATTCATGAAGATGTTAAACAGTACTGGTCCCACTGATTTTTCTCATAGTAGATTACTGCCACAGAATTAGTTTTTATAAATCCTTTTTTTAAAAAGATTTATTATTTGAAAATAGCATTTCACAATATCCTTACCAAAAGTATATCTTGACTTAGAAACTAATTTAATTACAAGAGATCATTTCTGAGCTTAGAAAGATAAGGTTTTCTCTTTCCCTTTTTATGGAGGCTTCTGGTTATGGAACAAGGATTGTGGTTTTATGTATTTTTAAAAGTTACAAATTCAAGGGTGGCTTTTATTTTTTTAGATTGGTGCTTAAAACTGTAGGGTTAGCTGTTGGAGAGTGACTCTGAAGAGAGCTGGTCTTTTTGTACATAAGGGGTATTAAGTGACTTGTGCTTTGGAGAGTTGCACAGGCCTCTATAGGGCTAGGACTAGGCATTCTTTTGGAAAATCGTGTTGTTCACAAGTTGCTCATGTCTCTAGCATAAATGCTGTAGGGCTATGGAATAGATTTTTTTAACTGCCTTTGTCACTAACTGCACTCCGTTTTCTACCATTTGAAGATGATCTTCCTCTGTTCTAGCTGGGGAGGTGTTTGACTGTTATTCCCCCAGCTCTTTTCTTCATTGTTTTGCTATAGCACGTTACCCATCTGAGAAAGCTGAAGTGAATGTTTGCTTGTGCTGTGGCAAGTTCACAGTTGAGCATCCTAGCTTAAGCCACTATAAAGAAGGCATTAACCTAATTAATGTAATGCAACCTGTTGTGATCCACAGCAACTGAGATACTCATCCCATTCAACTCCCTATGCTATAAGCAGTAATATGCAACAAAGAGGCAGCGGAGCACCAGTTAAACTGTAGTAGCATCTAAAGTCTCCAATGCAGGACTTGCTAGACAATCTGTCAGAACCCTTGAGCTTCTTAGCTTTAGGAATAGCATTATCTTGAAAGGACAGTAATGCTTCCAAGGAAAACAATGTGGAAATTTTCAAAATTAACCCCTCTGCTTCTGATCTGTGGCCTTTGTGCAAGCGCTCTTTGGTCTTTCAAGTGTAATATCTGCAAAATAGATCCTTGGGTTCTGTTTTTTGTAGAAAATTTTGCAACTCCTTCCAGAAAGGATACATCAGAGATGGCAATTTCATAGTATTGGTAAGTTGATTTCCATTCTTTCTTTTTTTTTTTTTTCCAATTCTTATTTTTTGTGAGTAGCTGTTAGTAGTTTCTGCTACTCATTTCCTTAACCTTTAAGTGGCATAACAGGAATTATGGTCTTGAAACTCTTGCAAGCTAGAGGAAGAAAAATATAAAACCCCACCAAAACAAAACCAAACCAATCCAATGAGATGCTCTTCTAGATAGATTTAATGCTAGGAATCTAGAAACAGAACAGAGGCTGAAGAAGAACAAAGACAAGTTCTTGGGGAAAAGTGTTATGGGTTATGAGGAATCTGTGAATGGTGATCTTTGTTTTCCTTCTGGCATTGAGAGAGTTGCCTGAGGATATTAAGCTCACCCAGATTAAATTGGAGATTGCCAAGGACTTGTTTAAAAGTTACTATCAGGTCTGACCGAGAACTCTGACATTTTACTTAATAAAGAAAGAACAAACAACAAATTTTTTTTTTCTCTTCTTTTTAGGGTTGATTTTAAAGAAACTTCTTCACACTGGAAATTCATTAAAGGTATTAGAAAAATTACATACTACTTATGTCTAAAAAATACTTAAAAATGCAAACAAGAACATAAGGACAATTCTTTTTTCAGTAAAAACACAGGAATGAGAACTGTATCATGACTTGTGTGTCATGGAAGAATGACTTCAAATTATTAGCCTTATCTCAGTAGTATCTCAGTAGTGCTCGCAGTAGTAATATGCTTATATAGAGTAGGCAAACTAAGAATGTGTGCAAATGGTTGAAGAATTTGCATTAGCAGCAAGGAAACTGGTTCTGGGGCTCAAGCTGTCTTGGAAGTGGAAGATTAGCTAGACTGAAGAGACCTGTTGGTGGATAGTATAATAATAGTTGACCATGAGACAAAAGCCACGCAAGGATGATGTGTCATTACATCTACAGCCTTGGCTGTTGCTGAAATTCTCCAGCATGAGAGCCAGGAGTGGACTGCTTTAGAACTCCATCACTTTCCTTGAAGAAGGGATGGAAGAGAGTATAACAGGGCCATGTGCTGCTAAGACTTCATTCTGTTTTCATAATTCACAAACACACAGAAATTTTATGATGATCCTTGTATTTTCAGAAAAATTCACATGCTTTCTTGCATTGCTGTTGTCAAGAAATGCCACGTGTTAACTTTCTTCCTCTTCTTTAAGAGGAAACCCTGTGAAATACATTGTGAGGCAAATAGCAGGGAATGTGTCAGGGTTGTCCTTGCATGTCGACAGGAGCAACAGATGTACCAGCTCAGTTCTGCTGATTGCTAGTGGTCATACTGTCTGTATATTGTCAGCTTTTCTGCCAGTTTCCTTCTCTGTGCAAGATGAACAGAAATGCTTTTGTATGTTTTGGGACAAGTTAAATTGTTCTGTTTTTTTTCCTTTAAGATACGTCGAGAAGGCGTGCGTCTCTTTCTTTTGTGGCTGCAAGCACTTCAAAATAACTGTAGTAAAGAACAATTGTGGATGTTTTCTTGCTTGATTCCTGGATTTTCATCACCGCAGTCTGAATATGGTCCCCGAACACTAGATAATCTCATTAACCCTCCACTTAATGTTCAAGAAAGTAAGTGACTTGGTAGTATTACTCAATTCTGCACATAAATCTAAGCGTGGAAAAGGCAAGGTGAGGTAATGAAGAATTAACATGCACTGGCTTTGACGATACTCTGGGGAGCAAGCTACAAAAAGCAGTTTCTGGCATGGCCCTTCAAGATACTGAGTGATTGCTGAGGCAACATGCAAAACCAGAATAGTTGATCTTGCTATGTCTGTGTGTGACCAGGCAGTTAAAACTGTGGTATTCTTATGACTCAGAATCTTCCAAAAGCATTGGAGCTTGTAAATCGCAAAACCTGAGGTCAAAGTTCTGCATCAGTGGGAAGGCTTGAGCATTCAGAAATAACCTTTTTATACTTCACAGATCTTTTTTTTTTTTTTTTTTTTAATGTGAAGATCATCAATCTTGACTCCAGTCAACAGAGTGAGGGAGGTTTTTCTCTTAAGATAATTCTTATGACAGATTTTCCTTTGACTGTTGACTTCAACAGTAAATATCAGATACTACTGGTAGCTTTGGGGAGCCTTTTGCCTCCTAGCTCACCTTATTTCTGTTAGTAGGATTTTGAGGTCATATATTAATGAATTGCAGTTTCATGTGGTCGTGAGTGCTGAATCTGTGTTCATATAAATGTGAATAAGAAATTGACCGCTTTTTCCTCTGAATGTTAAATACCATTGCCTTTTTTCCACCTGCACCCAATGTTTTAGAGTTTTCATTAGCGTATGGTTGGTTTATTTTGCTTACCTGAGTACATTTCTGCTTTCATAACTTGCTTCATGCTTATGCATGGAAAGAAACGGTCTAAATGTTTGTACTTCTTTTTTGTCCTTTTTTTTAAAAATAGCTCAAGTGACTATAGAGGAAATCACTCCACTTGTTCCTCCACAATCAGGAGATAAAGGACAGGAAGATTTAACAAGCTATTTCTTAGAAGCACTTTTGAAATACATAGTAATTCAGGTATGTTCTATAGTTTTCAAGAAAACAGGCATGGAAAGACTAACACCTGTTTGTCCATTACAGGAAGACACTTATTAGTAGTACTGCAAATGTGTATAAAAACATTTTAAATATTCCTCATCCTTGCTCCCCTCCATGTGTCCTTTGTAAAAAGCAAATACTTTCGGGAAGTTTTAAGTTCTCTTCTGAGAAAATTCATGGGTGTGTCATCACAAGGTCTTGCATGAGATTGCAGCATGGAGAAAAAAAAACGTTGTCGGCCACTTCCAGAAATGTTGATTCCAGATCCCTTCCCATTTCCACCTTCCCTGCCTCCCCACCCTATGGCCTTCAATCAATGGAATGATCAGATGGGCTCTTTCTTATTATGTGGGTTTCTTGATGGTCAGGGACTTTGCTTTTCAGGCCAAGAGGAAACTTCTAACTTCTGAAAGTGTTCAGTTTTTGTAGTATGAGCTTTTGAGAAGTCTGAGCAAACTTTTACTGGCTTTTTTCCTAGGTTTATACTAGAGTTAGCTGGCAAAACCAAACAGAAATAGGAAGTCAGACTCAGTGTTTTGACTTCCACTGTCTGTGCTTAGCTGGAGGAAAAATATGATCCTCTCTTTGGAATTTCTGCTGTTACAGTAGGTTAACCATACAGCTTCTCCATTCTTTAGTGGAAATGTTCTGAGGTACTGGAAAGTCAAAATTCTTCAGGATGTGTTTAGAGCATTATACAGAAATTATGGCTTTCTAGCAAGAGTTTGTAGGGATTTTTTGTCTGGTTGTGGGTTTTTTTATTTTTTTTTTCTGACCAACAGGATACTTTCTATCAAGATCTGGCAGGGGTGGTGCCCTGACTCTCCCTGAGTTCTGTTGCTGAGCAAGAGAACCTTTTCAAAAGAGAGGCAGTGGGAAGCAGTACATATTCAGAACATTTCAGATCTGCCTAAGTTTGAGTTAGATTCTGCTTGAAAGTAGCTGCACTGCTGAGATCACACTCGGCATTGCTGTGTGATTGCTTGGCTGCATCATGTGCTGTAGCTGTTCCAGGGTATTGCCTTCTAGGTCAGACTTGTCCAGCAGAACCCAGTTGGGTTTCTGTCCACAAGTTTTTCTTTATGCTTTTGCAGTTTTTGCTAGAAACAATGGATAGTGGCATCAACGTGGCCAACGTTAAACTGAAACATTTCATGGTTTCCCTTTATCATAGAATCTTCTGGTTGGAAGAGACCTCTAAGATCATCAAGTCCAAACGCACCCATTATCCGCTAAACCATGTCCCTCAAGAACTCATCTATCCTTTTTTAAAAAACCTCCAGGGATGGTGATTCAACCACCTCCTTGGGCAGCTGTTCCAGTGCCTAACCACCCTTTCAGTAAAGAAATTCTTCCTAATATCTAGTTTGAACCTCCCCTGGCGCAACTTATGGCCGTTTCCCCTTGTCCTATCACCTGTCACTTGAGAGAAGAGATCAACACTCGCTCTGCCACAGCCTCCTTTCAGGCAGCTGTAGACAGCAATGAGGTCTCCCCTCAGTCTCCTCTTCTCCAACCTAAACAACCCCAGTTCCCTCAGCCGTTCCCTGTAGGACTTGTTTTCCAGCCCCTTCACCAGCCTCGTCGCCCTTCTCTGGACGCACTCCAAGACCTCAATGTCCTTCTTGTAGTGAGGGGCCCAGAACTGAACACAGTACTCGAGGTGTGGCCTCACCAGTGCCAAGTACAGGGGCACAATCACCTCCCTTGTCCTGCTGGTCACACTGTTTTTGATACAGGCCAAGATGCCATTGGCCTTCTTGGCCACCTGGGCACACTGCTGGCTTATATTCAGCCTGCTGTCCATCAGCACCCCCAGGTCCTTCTCTGCCAGGCAGCTTTCCAGCCATTCTTCCCCAAGCCTGTAACGCTACATGGGGTTGCTGTGCCCCAAGTGCAGGACTCGACATTTGGTCTTGTTAAATCTCATCCCGTTGGTCTCACCCCATTGATCCAGCCTGTCCAGATCTCTTTGCAGCACCTCTCTTCCTTCAAGCAGATCAACACTGCCACCCAGCTTGGTGTCGTCTGCAAACTTGCTAAGGGTGCACTCGATCCCTTCATCCAGATCATTAATAAAAATATTGAACAGGACTGAACCCAACACTGAACCCTGGGAACACCACTCGTGACCGGTCTCCAACTGGATTGAACTCCATTTACCCACCCTCTGGGCCCGGCCATCCAGCCAGTTTTTGACCCAGCAGAAGGTGTGCCTGTCCAGGCCAATGGCAGCCAGTTTCTCAATCGGAGTACTGTGAGAAACGGTGTCAAAGGCTTTACAAAAGTCCGGGTACACCACATCCACAGCTTTTCCCTTGTCCATTAACCGGGTAACCTTGTCATAGAAGGAGATCAGATTGGTCTGCCAGGACCTGCCCTTCATAAACCCATGTTGACTGGGTCTGATCACCTGGCTGTCCTGCATGTGCTGTGTGATAGCACTCAAGATGGTCTGCTCCGTGACCTGCCCTGGTACCGAGGTCAAGCTGACAGGCCTGTAATTCCCCGGATCGTCCTTCCAACCCTTCTTGGAAATGGGTGTTACGTTTGCCAGTCTCCAGTCAAGCGGCGCTTCCTCAGTCAGCCAGGACTGTTGATAGATGAGGGAAAGGGGTTTGGCAAGGACCTCTGCCAGTTCCCTTAGTACCCTTGGGTGGATCCCATCCGGCCCCATAGACTTGTGGACATCTAATTGCCCAAGGAGGTCTTTAACCAAGTCTTCTTGGAACATTGAGGGTTCATTTTCACAGTCTTCTGGCTCAGGAGGCTTGGAGCCCAGAGAACATCTTTCCTCCCTATTAAAGACTGAGGCAAAAAAGGCATTAAGTACCTCTGCCTTGTCCTCGTCCTTGGTTACTACCATTGCCCTTGTGTCCAGTAAAAGAGGGAGATTCTCCTTGGTCTTTGTCTTGTTGTTAATATATTCTCCTTGGTCTTTGTCTTGTTGTTAATATATTTGAAGAAGTGTTGCTTATTGTCTTTCACTCAACTGGTCAGTTGAAGTTCCAGCTCAGCTTTAGCCCTTCTAATTTTATGCCTACATGATCTCACCTGCTCCTTGTAGTCCTCCTGGGATGCCTGCTCCCTCTTCCAAAGCTCATATATTTTCTTCTTTTTCCTGAGACTAACAGAGAGCTCTCTGTTAAGCCAGGCTGGCCTCCCCGCTGACTCATTTTATGGCACACAGGGATGCCCTTCTCTTGCGCCACCAGAACTTCCTTCTTGAGGAGCATCCAGCCCTCTTGGGCTCCTTTGTCATTCAGAACCGTCTCCCACTGGACTTTATCAAGCAGCCTTCTAAACAGTTTGAAGTCTGCTCTCCGGAAGTTCAAGGTAGCAGTTCTGCTGACCCCCCTCCTTACTCCTCCAAGAACTGAGAGTTCTGTCATCTCATGATCACAGCCCTAAGCGTCCTCCAACAGTCACCTCCCTCACAAGGTCCTCTCTATTTGCAAACAGCAGATTCAGCGGGGCACCTTCCCTAGTCGGCTCACTCACCAGTTGTGTTAGGAAGTTATCTGTCTTACTCTGAACGTGCAGTGCTGGAATAATTTGCAATTTCGTTTCGTTGCTTCCAGCATCTCCCGGTTTCAATAGAGGTCATCATAATTGTGATCTTTAGCCTGTAGGCTAATCTTAATGATAACTGTTGTACCCCTTGCATTCTTGAAGGCAACTGCCTGCTCTGTAATTGGTAGCATTATATTTAAATATAGGTAAGTTATTGAGACAGCTGTATAAAACTATGCGCTATGTAAATGCTAAAGTCTTTTGCTGAAGTCACTTTAGAGGCACTGATAACTTCAAGCTGAATAGTTACTTTTCATTATTAAGTTCTGGTAAAAGACTTTATGTCACTAATTCCTTCGTGATAGTTATCCGTTCTATTGAATTACATTGGAGGGCATATATGCGTATGTATATTCTGCTATAAATACCCATTGCCCTGCAAATAGATCATAATAGAACTGTGGACTTGAAGTAAGGAGCAGAAGAGAGTTTTTTTAGAAAACTTCCTTTATTTTATTTATGACACACTTGACAGATTACCCAGCTCTGCAGGCACTTGGATTCTCTAGGGCAAAGTTGGAAACTGCGTGTTTGGCTTATTATTAAGGAGAAGTTACCACGCTTTTCAGTAGGGAAACCTTTCATAAGGGGCAAGGTTTAGAACTCATGATCCAGGAAATTAGATTTGTGTAGTTTAACTTTAAAGGTATACCTTCTGCTGCTTATGGTTGACAGATTTGTTTCATACTGCCAACCACTTAAGTGAATCCAAGTGCCTATTATAATGAATATTGGGCCCTTGTTCAACAATTTCTTTTAACACATTTTAACTAACAGATATTGAGTAGCATGGGTACTGTCCTTTTCTTATAAATCATTTTGAAATACAAAAAAACCCCATTTTATTAAAAGCAATCAATTTGGGTTTACTCTCTGATTTGGCAGATGACTATAAAAGCAGGTGTATTTTTATTTGTTTCAGTATTTGTTGTTCAAGTTAATTTTGAAGCGGCATTTTGGAAGAGAACAGTCTTTGTTTCATTGACATTTCATCAGTGGTTTCTGTTCCATCTTTCAAAAAGTATTTATTAAAATGCATATGGTTTCGTTCCAAAGAAATAACTTACAAAGAAGCCACTTCATCAGTCATCTTTTTTCTTCTACATGTTTTCTTCATCCAACTTTTTTTTTTTTTTAAGGTTAAGAGTTTAGAATGGAAGAACAAGGAAAACCAGGAAAAGGGATTTTCATTTTTATTTTCAAATTTTAAGAAATACTACTTACCTTCTATTTTCCCAAACATCTGTAAGGAGACGAGCCTGTATAACCCCATACTTGGTAAGTGTTAACACAGCTGATGAAAATCATTGTTTTCTCTAATAGAGAGTGTAGCAAAGCAGTTTTTGCTTGAGTCATATACTTGAGTCATTCTCCAGAAGTATTTCTCGTGAAAGAGCACGTCATGGTTCCTGTTCATGGTTTTCAATTCTCTGTTCTTGGAGGCACCTGATCGCTTAGAGCCACTAGAGTCAATATTGCAGTATTAACCTGGGACAGGTGAATGTAGTGTACTCTTAAAACAGTTCTTTACTTTGACTTCTGTTGTTGCTCTAAGTTGTGCTCTGAAAGGAAACTATTTCTCAGATAAAAGGTGTTAGTGTGCTGTTCTTTAAGGGCTGTTGGCCTTGTCTGTACAGAATCATAGTTTTGGCTTGCTTATAGTTCAATTAGTTTTTGTCAACTGTGTTTTATCAAGAACTTGCAGTAGTAAGTGAAAGTTAAGGTTTACACAGTCTTTAAAGCTGATGGTGCTAGAATATATTTTACCATAGAGAGTGGAATTTTGAGATGTTTGCTAAGCAAATCTAACATAGAGTTTTGTTCAGAGTTTCTAAATTAGAATGTTATTTGCTTGTCTTGATTTTGCTAGCTCGGTTTTGCATGCACCCATGTTGATGTTGGTTGTAAGCCAGCAGAGTTCAAGACTCTTGTTTGCAAATCAATGTCAGGTACACAGGCTATAAGCAGCCATTTCATTACTTGAATAGTATGGTTACATCACTGCTTCTCTTACCTGTTGATGCAGCATCTCACACGGATTAGTTATGCCCTCCAGCCACACTTAACGTATTCTAAAATCAAGCTATCAGGAAAGTTTGTTGAAAAGGTCCTTTCTGCCAGTCCATGTGCTTCTATTTGGATTGTGGTTTCCTTCAGAGACGGATGTTTCAAAACCATTTTCTACTGAGAAAGATGAACTAGGGGAGGGGAAACAGTCTAAATTCAGCCATAAGCAACAGTAGAACAAGAGTTGTGTGAAGATACTGAAAAGGGTCAGTGATAAAATAGATACAAGAGGAATCATATGCAGCGCTGAGAGAGCAAACTTACTGCTGCTTAATGTCCTTGAACAAAAAATGTGAAAGCTGTATTTTCTCCTTCCGTGAAGATCTTGATTGAGTTTTCCACGGAAGTATTATTATAGTCCTCTAATTTTCTATGAATCATAAACAAGAAACTTCCAAGGCTTTAGTAATGAAGAGGACAATGGGGAAGAAGAAGAAATGGGCGTAGATCTGTAAAACTACTGTCAGTGTCTTAAACTGTGCAAAGTCAGCAACAATGATGAAAATTTTGGGAAGAACACAGTAATGAAAGCAACAGAAACACTGGTAAGTTGAATAGTCTCTTCTCCTCTAAAAAGTTCTTCTCTGCATGCTCTCCCCGTGCTCTTTGGAAACAATCCTGTGCCTGTTCTGAACAAACTTGACATCATATAGGCAGAAAACAGGACAAAATTGGACACTGAACTGCTACTGAAACCCGTGGGTTTTATGTTACTGGTGTAATGTTTGATTTAGAAGTCATGAGGTACAAATCAAAACAGTTTTAGTAAGCAGGCATGGACATAGTAAATTGGACTGAGGAGTTTTTTTTTGTTCTTAAGGTGGATTTTTCATAAAAGTGTATCTGTTACCTTAATGAGCAATGAGCATTCCAGTTAAAAAAAGCTAGTATTTTGCATTTTCCAATTTCTGGCTTGAGTATTACAGACTTAGAAGAGCAAGACAAGCTTAGAAGAGTCCATGAAATTGGTTTCCTTTGTTTTGTTTCGAATGCCTTTTAACATCTGTTTAGATTCTGTAAGATAATCTTTGGAAGCTCTTTAGTAAGATCTACAGATACTCACAGTATTTTGTCTTTTTGTGACATTTCCAAGCCATCTAATAAGCTTGTGTTTTGCTTTGGTTTTACATCAGTGTCCTCATGTGGAGCCTTAACATCTACTTCCAAAATGGACAGAAATGTGAAAATACAAGAAATGACTCAAGGAGGGCACATTTGAGAATCAGCTACGGCCCATAAAACATTTGAGAGAGAATAGAGAGAGGATGTTCTGAGAGGAGATAATAGAACTACAGAAGAAGACAGTGTGCTGCGAAGACATGTTTACTGCATGTCTGTTTAAAGTCTTGTGATTTTGAAAATACTGGCTGAGTGCTGTTACTGTATGACCACTATTGCAGCCCTTGGGCTCTGCTAGTAGACCAGAGAAAACCGATCTTTGCATCTTTAAATACTGTGTTACCAGGCATTTGCTTCCTTTTTCACTGACTATGCTGTTATACATGCTTCTGTTAAGATTTATTTATTTTTAATATTCTTGTCAATCTGCTGCTTTCCACAGAATGAAAACAAGTGTACTGTTTTATTATTTGTAGTAAAGAAACCCTACAAGCTTTTAAAAAATATTTTGTGCATTTGTTACTTACTTAGGCAGATGATATACAAGCGTTGTGTAGGCTTTTTGCTCTAAAAATAATGCTTCCGTGAAAAATAGTGGATGTAACTTTAAAGTCTGTTTTGGAAGCATGCCTAAATTTCACAGCGTCGTGATGAGTTTATGACTACTTTTGGATGTGGCTGTTGAAATGACTCTGAGATATACTAGCTTGCATATCCTCAATGCTGATGCTGGGTAATGTGTTGTGTATTTGTAATATTAATAAGGAAACCTTTACAGCAGTCTGGCAAGTAGACTGTGTTGGCATCAAATGCCTAAAAGTATATATGGCTGTCAAGTTAATTTCCTGGATAGTAGCTAATTATGTCTTTGCTGCTATCCAGATTCATTCCATCTGGGTTATGATACTATAACCTGGCAGAAGTTATGCTGGATTCCTTAAAAGAACTCTTGACCTTGCTTTAGGAAGGTATAGTCAAGGACCAACTTTCTATTCTTCAGCATGACTACTTTGCATCTTTAACTCCTTGCCATTAGTATCTTTGAACTACCTTCTGGCCTATAAAACCAGGGAATGTGTCTCTTACTCCTGTAAGAATCATAGAATTGCTGAATGGTTTGGGTTGGTAGGAACATTAAAGATCAAACATTATCTAGTTCTAGCCCCCCTGCCATGGGCAGGGATACCTTCCACTAGATCAGGTTGCTCATAGCGTCATCCACCCTGGCCTTGAACACCTCCAGAGATGGGGCATCCATGACTTCTCTGGACAACCTTTTCCAGTGCCTCACCGCCCTCACAGTAAAAAATTCTTCCCAAATACTAACCTAAATCTACCCACTTTAGGCCTAAATGTTCCACAAGCAATAGAAGAGTTGAGGCAGTGCTGAAATACTAAGTCTGTCCAATCTGTCCCTCTCCATATCTGGATAGGATTGTAATTTTTGATGATGCTGCCTTTTTTTTTTTGTTTTGGTTGGTTAGGTTTTGTTGTTGTTGTTTTGTAATTTGTTTTGTTTTGTTTTGCTTGGTTTTGTGTGAAAATCCTGATACTGAAACAGCAGTAGCACGATGTGTTCTGACAGCATGTCACTATCAGTCCCCAGAAAATTTTCAATCTACTTTTTGTATCATAGAATCATAGAATCTTTTGGTTGGACAAGATCTTTGAGATCATTGAATCTAGCCGCACCCATCATTGCTAAACCATGTCCCTCAAAAACTCATCTACCCATTTTTTAAACACCTTCAGGGGCGGTGCCTGACCATCCTTTCTGTGAAGAAATTCTTCCTAATATCCAGTCTGAATCTCCAATATTGGAGCAGATCTCATACCTGCTCTGCTAGAAGTAGGAATAGAATTGTGATACTGCTCCCACAAAAATGTCTTTTTGCACCTGAAAGTTTGGGAGTTGTTTCAGATTGATGATTTGTCTTGCAGCACTGTTTAACACCCTGTCTTAGGTTGTGAAAACCAGAAGTGACATTTTTCAATGTTGAGTTGGCTGATGCATGGCTGGAATTGAATTGAGTTGCTGATATTTGTCCCTGCAGAAATGTATGTTATGCACCATTTAAAACTCTACTGTCATGCCCTGCCCACCCCACCATCTTTTTAACTTTTTTTACTATACATGTCAATTCCATCCCCATTGAGATTTAAGAACTGTCACTTTTGTTCTGAAGCAGATTCAGGAGTAGTGGTGATGCTGTCAGCATCTTTGTCATTAGCACAGTAGAGAACCAGAAGAGCTAAGCAATTCCAAGCAATCATGTAGAACGTGGGATGGAGAAAACGGAATTGTAGATTATAGACCCCAAATAACCACAGTTCCTTCAGAGCAGGATTGACTTCCCACTAGGCATCGTTCAGTAAATTCCCTGCAAGCTAGTATGAGAGCTAGTGCTGTAGGATCATCTTCCAGCAAAGTCCTATGAGGATGCAGGTGCCCTTTCTCTGGCAGCAAAGTCCAGCAGAATTAACTGATGCAAATGTGACATTAGGTGAAACTGTGAGTCTTACATGGCTTTGGAGCGGAGTTTCTTGCTGTTCTATTCACCTGTCACCTGTTGCAGGGCCAGAAGAGGCAGTGTGTATTGCAGCTACTGTTAGAATACAGTTAAAAATGGAAGCTCGCTCATTGTAGCCGTGATTAGATGTTGGGATCGATATCAGTATTGCCTTACTGTGGGTTGCTGCAGACCAGCATAGAGGTCTTTTTAGGGATGCACTAGGAAATGTGATAATCATTGCTTCTGAGCTGCATCTGCTTTTCGTGGTAGATTTGGTAGTAGTGGATAAGTGACCCATAGGACCCTTAAAAAGGCTATAAAATGAGTCACATAAATTAGAATCATAGAATATCTGATGTTGGAAGAGACTCTTGCTCGGTAACTTAAACAGCTATAAATGCTTCTTAAAGATATTTGACAGTATCTTAATTCCATATGAAAATACTGTTCTTGAATAGCCCGTATTTAGTCTAGTTTACAGGTGTTTCATTACTGGGGACTCCTTTGTAGTTTTCAATGAATGTGTGAAGTAGTGAGTTGGCTGATGTTTAAATGCTGAGTGTAGCTTTTTATCTTAAAAAAGCTGAAAACAATGAAAATAAGCATGTTTACTTGTTTAGAGAAAAGAAATGCAAGCAAGGCTGTATAAGACTATACTTTTTATCTAAGGATTTTTTATTTTCAGATAAAAAAATTGAAGGTTTTACATAGCAGAAATAAATTGCTGTCTATTAGACCAACCATATTGTCTCCTTCCAGGAGAAAATCACAGCTTTTTTATGTCTTGTACTCTAGTCTTGAAATTTTCTCTGACATCTGTTTTGGCACATCTTGGAATGATTTGTGCAAGAGTGAATATGAAAAAAACAGGGCCTGTGAACATTCACATGTATTGGTTGTGTTTTTAGGATTTCTTTTTTGTATAGACCTTTCTTTATGCACATATTTTTAAGATGTTGTGTTTTGTTACAGATATACCACAAATGAGACCAAAGCCACACTACGTAATCGTTAAGAAAGATGCTGAAACCAATGATGCGGTATATTGCACAAAGGAGCCTTTTATTAAGGCTCGTGTTATTGTCATTCGATGGTTGGTGTCTTTCTGGCTTGAGCCAAAACCTCATACAGGACCTCATATTCCTGGGATGGAAGGTGAAAATGTGCCAAAGAATATTCAGGTAAATCCAAATATACAAAAAAGTGTTTGTTTTAATTATTTTATCTTAATTGTTATGTCAGAAGTGTGCACTCCTCTGATAATTAAAACTAATGAAGAACTAAAGAATTTCTGAACAAGTTTTTTGCTTATGAATTAACTTTAGAAAGACTCTCTATGATGCCTTTTTTTCCAACTTCTGCTATTTTCTTTTTAATAAAATAAACATTAAAATAGTTGAAATGCAGTGAATACTATCTTTGTTTTTTTTCTCCTGAGTTCTATGTACTGTATTAAATTGTAGTGTTGAATTGGTGTACTAAAAAATGAGTTACAAAATATTCTTTTATTTCAGAGAGCAGCTGCTAGCATGGCTTCAAGGGAGGACAGCAAAAATGACAGTACTGATAAGCAGGATAGAAATGCAGAACCAGAACAATCTCATTCTAATACAAGTACTCTAACAGAGAGAGAACCAAGTTCTTCCAGCCTCTGCAGTATTGATGAAGAGCATTTAACTGATATTGAAATTGTCCGGAAAGTCTTTTCTTATAAAAGAAGCAATGTTAATTTTCTAATGGAGATTTTTCGACAGGTAAAGAACACTCTTCAGAATGCAGATTATTGTATTGTGAACGGTCGTTGTGTCATGGATTTTATTCAAGAGCATTTGCTAAAGAGAACAGTTTATATTAATGTTCAGATTTTTTTTCCCTGTCATGTTACCTTTAGGGTTTAAGGTTTGAAAAGTTAGAATTCTGGAATATTTTCACCTATGGTTATGAGACCTCATTTACATCATTGTTTAGCCAGAAGTTTTCAGTGGAAGGGCATTTCTAATGTGCCAGGTGTTCTTAATGTTTCTGAAATATTAGGGCAAAGTTATTCCGGTCGCTAGAATGTTTCAGTTGTACTGAGTGATGGGAAGATTGTCTGTAAAAAGAAAAATTTATGCATTTTAGTCTCCAGGGTACAAAAAATGTGTATGGGCTTGCAGAAGACTGTTAGACTTGATGAGTGATAGTGTGTGACTGAGGAGCTAGTCAGTTGAATTCTGTAATACACAGCAAAGTTCTTTTTTGTGTGATTCTGGTATGAAATGTCCATTTCCAAAGAGAGAACATTCCACTTATGTCAAGTGCACCCTTCTTAAAGACAAAGATAATGAGTTTTCAACATCTACAGTATGGACTTTATAAAACTATTTGTTAGTGTAGTTTATCCGTTCTTTTTTTTTAATACAATTAGGACATCATGGTTTTTGGTAAACATATTAATAGTTAGTTAAAATCTGCCTGATGTTAAAAGTTTCTGATCTCCGACTATTTGTTAGAGACACAGCAGTTCAGAAAATCTCCTGAAGAGGGCACTGATCAGCTACTGACGGATCAGTACATGATTGAGGTGCATGATTTTTTGAAACAATAATTCTGAAGTCCTTTCAGGGAGTCATTTGTTGCAGCGATGCTGTTCTGTAAAATCTCATTTAGCTAAAAATAAGATCAATGGCTATCAGAAATGTACATCACTTGAATTTTTGTTAGTCATTTAGAACTGATTTAACTCCACTCTTGTAAGACCTCTAAATGAAAGATATTGTAATAGAAAATTCTGCTCATTCATTTTGTATGCTTTTGATGAGTATTTGTGCCTTAATTTCAGCAGGCTAGGTGTCGAGTAGATATGCCTGTGTGAATTCTCACATCTCTCACTTTGGCAGTGAAATTTTCGAAGTACTTCCTTGACAAGTTTTCTTATTAAAACATTTTTTTCATGTTTTTAGTTTATAGAGGAAGGAAGTGAGCAAACACTGAGGTTCAGGAGTAATCTATTTGTTAAGATCCTACAGTGGCTGTATTTACCCCCCTGCCCCTTATCCCTTAGAACCTGTGTATTATAAAGCCCAGTTTTATTTCAAGTATTGTAACTGGGTTTTGTTTGTTTCTTTTTCTGCTTGCAGGCATTTCTGTTGCCAATATGCGAAGCAGCTGCCATGAGGAAGGTGGTGAAGGTATATCAGGAATGGATTCAGCAAGAAGACAAGCCTTTATTTATGAAAGAGCCTGAAGAAATAATGCAGTGCACAACTGTAGATTGTGACGAAAGTGTTGTTGACCACAATTCATCAGAGAAAGCAAAAGAAAGAGAGGAGGTAAAATACTGTCTGTTAATGTTTGTGCATCTTTTGGTTACACTAGTAAACAGAAGTGGCCTCCTCTACAAATTACATGTGGTTTAATTTGATATCAGAGCATCTGTTGGGGAGAACCAATGGTAATTAAACAGTGCATGAATGGGCTAACAATTTTTTACATTATCTGAAGAGTTTTCATGTGGTTAGTTCAATTTAAAATTCTATATAGATTTGCAAACTATTTTCAAGATGTGCATTATACATTATGACAACCTTCAGCTGTGTAAAGACTCTATACAAATAAAAGGATAAGGAAAATAGTGCTTGTTTCACCCAGATACTTCAAAATAACTGTTACAAACTTCTTTAAATGTAGTCGTGTCTTTAAAATGCATCTTAAACATCTGCCTACCATTGTTTATTACTTAATATCTATTATATCCTTTTTCCTTTAATATAAAGGCAAAATATCTTTCTACAAATCTATGGGATACTAAGAAAAAATATTTTTCAGGAAAAAGGGGTGAACTCCAGTCATGTTAGAAATTCAAACTGGGCAAGGAATGGCTGTTACGACGACACTTTGCATAAAATATCCGAAATTGAAAGTGAAGAGCAAAATGTACGAGCTGGAGTGCAGTCAGTGTTGCAGGTATGAAATAGACTTGATGTCTAATTTTCATCCTCATAATAAAGCTCTTGTTATGAGTACATAAAAAGTGGGATATAATGCAGTATTCCTTCCAGAAAACCCATGCTCCTTCAAAGAACCTCTGAATTTTTAAAATTATTTTAGATTTTAAAAATATGATGATAAATAGCGTTAGAACAATGACTGTACCTATATTGACTTTTAAGTAGGATTATGTGTACACAAGTGCTGGATAACACAGTAAATATTTTAATTTTGCATCAGGACATTCATTCTGCTCTGCAACATATCAGAGGAAAAGTAATTGTCATTTGAGTGCCGTATTGTCAAATTATTCTAATTAAGTGGTTAATGAGAATTCTTTGAAGCTTTTTTCTTTTAAACTATTAGTCACCACACACAGAAGATCCATATCTGCAGTTTTCCTAATCTAAATAATAAGGTGTAGAGGGATATTTTCTCATCTTTATCTAAATTAGATTGGATGAGCACATAAGTGTTTGAAAAATTTGATCAAACACCACAACTCTCTACTTCATTTGTATCCTTACAGAATGGGAGAGTTGTAGAAGTTCCCTTACAGAAATTTTTTAACTGATTCTTGGAAATTTGGCAGGATAGAAGTTGTGTTCAATAAAATGCTGCACTGAAGTTCAGAATATAGAAAATCAAGCATGTATAATTTTATTTTTTTTAAAATACTTTTAATATAAAATACTTTTAATACTTTAATATAAAAATGTGTGCATTTTATGTATAATATCTGCAAGCATGTACATATATGTAGGTGTGTATATAAATAAAAATAAAATAAAATAGACTTATGCATTTGTCACCCTGCCATGTATACTTTTACCGTGAGTACCACAGCTTGAATGATTTTCTGAAAAGGGTTACCTATAGAAATAAATACATATATGTTACATATAGAAATAAACTTTGTACCAAAATAACTTTTAAATTCGAATATATGGCAATAATTGAAGCTCCATAATCTTTGCATACAGTGACTATTTAGATAATGGAGTGTTTCTGAGAAAAGATGCAGTGAATTAGCTTTATCTGTTTGCAATGTATTATTATGGTTTACATCTCTGAGAGTGTCTAGGAGATTCTTCATGTTGACATTCTTCAGACAAAGGTTCATTTGACTAGCAAATATCCTTTTTAGCCCAAAATGTAGTCAAGACATCATTCTAACCCAGTACCTTGTGTGAGTTTTAGAGGTTGCCTAATCTGGAACCGCATTTGACTTTTCTGTGAATCAAGAATCCAAGACTTCTGTCTTGCTTTTCCTTTCCATTTCATTGTTGCATAGACTTACTTCTTGATGTTTAAAGTAGGGTAGGTTCATTAGTTGAGGCTAGTGAATGTAAAGCAGCATACTTGTAGTTTGCAATAATTAAAATCCAAAGCTCTCAGCAGAGGGAAATTAGAGTTGTAGAACCAATTATTTCCTTTACACATGGATTAAGAAACACAAAAATTAATTGGACATCTAGTGATTCTAATACTTCCTAAACTTACATTAAAATGTAATAATACTTCAGTAATATTTCCTGTAACTCCTACAGTGTCCTTGTCTACTGTATTTTCATTGTTTTCCTTCTGAAAGCCCTAATTCACCGTCCACCTAAGTCAGCCACTTTAAGGAACGTATCCTGTTTCCTGCTTTTGATAAGCCTAGACCAGGGATGTCAAACTCAGAGCTCCCACCATTCTCCTGCTCCTGCCGCGTAACACAGGTCACACGCTGCACATGTGACTAACGGGCTGGCAGGAGCACAGGGGCAAGAAGCTCGATGCTGCTGCTGGGTAGAAACAAGGTGCCAGTTTCCCAGGCCTTGTCATGCTGAAGCACACACTGTTCACCAGGACTATTACAAGTAGTTTAGCATAAATTAAACTAGTCAGTTTCTGGCTTGCGGGTAGAACTTTTGTGCAATGGGCTTCTTTACCAGGGCATTTTTGTCCATCATATTAAAACTATTGTATTAAGTAGTTTGTACCATCTGACTATGAGAGCAAAAATATACAAATACGGTTGGAGAAAAAAATAGTCTTGTTTGTTGCTTTAGCATCATATCGAGCTAACTTCTGTTTAACTACATACTTACGAGTGCATGTGCAGCCTTTTATGTTAATCATAGATTTTCTCTTCCTGGTTACTATCAACTGAATTGCTGAAAATATCAAAGTGCTTCAAGCTTATAACATCTACTCTTTTCTGCTTGCAGGTTTTTATAATAAATTCTTCAAATATATTCTTTCTTGAGCCTGCAAATGAAATTAAAGCTCTACTGGATGAACACACTGATATGTGTAAACGCATTCTTAATATATACCGTCACATGGTAGTCCAAGTGACTATGGACAAGAGGACATGGTAAAGTGCTAATGCTTTAACTTCAGCTTATTAGTTTACAATACTAATGTGAAAATTTACATGATAGTAAACACGTTGCAGAATTATTGAATATGTGAACCAGGTTCTCTAAATCAGTAAATATATGGCTTTAAACAGAGCAGATAACCTCTTTCTGTGGTAAGTTGTCTGTGAGGTTGAAGTCCAAAATAGGAAGAAAGTACAGACTGCTATTAAGGAGCTACTGATGACTTTTTTTTCCAGGCCATTTTGTTCATTTGTCAAAGTGCTAAATAAAAAAACATATATGAATCTTCACGGCCTTATATATAAAATAAAGAAAAAAGCATGGATAACTATTATAATCAGATGTGGATTGCTCTTAATCTGTAGTTCAGTCCAGGAGTCTGTGTACTGTTTAATTGTTTTGCTCCTTTCCAGTGCTGAAGTTGCCTAGCAGGTACAAGGGACCGACTTTCAAATTCATTTCTGTTATTTCCTCTCTCCTTTAAATCGTTGTCTCTAATGAGTTGTTATATTGCCACTATTCTCCATTGCAAGAAAGCAGTAGCAAGGAAATTTCAAATGGCTCATTTACTACATTTTAACTTCACTTGTATTGACCTATCACTAGTACTTCCTAAACTCTGTGTGAATAGAGCTGGCATTACATTTCATGTGAAGCTTGTTTCTTCTCGTGAGGAAATAAGGTGTCAGTTCAAGGCTAGCCACTGGGGAAATTTGGGAATAGTAATGGAAGACAGATTCCATTAGATTAGTATTTTCTTCCCAAGTTTCACATCCCTGTAAAGAAATGACTCTAGACTGCAATGACAAAGATTGTGCCACACAAAATAATTGAAGTATGTTAACGATAAAGTAACATTGCTTAAAAAAAAAAAAAAGTAAAAGCTCAGTTTGGAAATTTAATTACAACTTTTCCTGTAATTTCAGGCCATTGAAGGTGATAGCACTTGAATGCCTTGGCAAAAGGTGTTAGATGGTGACGAGTTCCTTACCCTTAAGTGTGAAAAGTGTGATTGGAGTAATTTCTTTTCCAGTTTAGATTCTTTGTAATCACTGTGTTTCTCTGGAATGTTTTTAAGCAAGTCACGCTCAGTTATTGTCTTTAAAATTATCCTGATATGTACAGAAGTATAACAAAACAGTAACTTCAAGTTTAATATTGTTCTGCAGGGAACAGATGCTGCTTGTGCTGCTCAGGGTTACTGAATCTGTGCTGAAAATACCACCACAAACTTTCTTGCAGTATCAAGGAAGAAAAAACTCCACTTTAGCTGGAAGACTTGCAGGACCTCTTTTCCAGGCAATTAAACATAAGTTCACTTTATATTAATTTGGCTTAATTTTTGACCAAGAGATTAGATACAATAACCACTTTTGACTGGTTTGTCATCTTAAATTGTTGATCATGTTGCCCAGATTATGTCAATGATGTGGATTAAAGAACTGGCTACATTTGTTACTTTCTGTCATATTTTTAATCATATGGTGACAATTTTTTTGTAGTACCGTGAAATTAAAACTTACTTCCTGTAGCTGAGTTAACTGGCAATGTGTGTAGTTCTAGCCTGCTTCCATTGCGAAATTTAGCTCAAGCCAGCACAAAATCACAGTAAGCTGTGGCAGATCCTTTCAAAGTTTGTAGTTGCAGAGTGCCGTTGTGGTGGCTTCTTTGTAAATAGGCTCTGTAAAGTCTCTGAATTCTTTAGGTGGTAAAAAAAAAAGGTACGTAAGATATGAACTATCGAGAACTAATTGAGAACAGTATTGCAAAACTCTTTGGCAAAACCTGTAAGATACCAAAATATCTTTCATGAGTCAAATCAGTTGTATCAAATCAGTGTATCTAAGTCAGAAACCCGTGTTAACACAACACTTGGTAATTCCTGAGAATTCTGCTGAGGAAAGAATGTCAAAACTACACGGAAATTTCTGTGGCAGTTAGAAACTTCTTTTTAAGGAGTAACATTTGAATGTTTTCAACGTATGTTCAGAATCCAACTTTTCTTACTTTTTTTCTTTTAGACTCTTATAGTAGCTTGGATCAAAGCGAATCTAAACGTGTACATCTCTCGAGAACTTTGGGATGACTTGCTGTCTGTAATGTCATCACTGACATATTGGGAAGAACTGGCCACTGAGTGGTCACTGACAATGGAGACACTAACTAAAGTATTAGCTAGAAACTTGTATAGCCTGGACCTCAGTGACCTGCCGTTGGATAAATTGAGTGAGCAGAAGCAGAAAAAACACAAAGGCAAAGGTAAGACAACACTGTATACACATCGTTTAAATTTTAAATGGGGTAATGAGATATTTGGCATAGCTGGATTTTGTTTTAGCATCTTAGTACACTTAATTAGGCATCTCTCTTACCTGAAATAACTCAGTTTCATTAAAATAAGGCTGCTTTTTAGAACCACTACAAAACTACCATGTAAAGATGCAGTCTTGCAAATAGTTAAGCACATCTGGAATGTAGTTCTTAAAAGTGTGTTGAATTTAACCTAAAATATTACACTGTAGTGGGTTTTGCCTTTCTCCTTTTCTCCAATGAATATTGTTTAAAGATTAAATGTAAGATGAACATAGTTTTGTTTGGGTTCTAATTAATCTCGAAGCCATGGGGAAGACATGTCTTGTCAAAGTGATCTTGTTTGACTACTTAAGAGAAAGGATACTTTTAATAATCAATGTGAACTGTACCAGTGTTTAAACTGATTCCTAAACAATGCAGGAAATACTCTATAGGACATAAAATGGAGAGGGGAGGTGGCTGTACTTAAAATGGTACAATTCTGGAATTGGTAAGGAGCAGGAAGTCTGTCCTCCTGAACAGACTGTTGGATTGAGAGTTGCAAAACCTGGGTTATTTTCCCAGGTTGGAGACTTTCTGCAGGTGGGCATGAGCTCCTGTCTTTGTTTCCACTTTTGTAAAACATGAGCAACAATACTGTTCTCCTTGAAAAAGTGCTTTGATCTCTCATAATTAGAGACAGAAATATATTTAGGGAGAGTAATAAAGGTGGGAAAAATGTAATTTTTAGGTCTGCTTCTTTAATCTCTTTATGTTCTGAATGATATGGTTCTCCAGTCAAACTTGAGGGAAGGTATTTAGGGTTTGTCAGTAAGAAGTAATCTATGTGGATGTTCATTTCCTGCTCCTGTAGGCTGTTTTTCTCTAAAAACATTTCACATGCTTCCAAGTTTTTCATCTTGAGCAAAGGCATTATTTACACTTTTGTTTTGTTCTTTTGATGTGTGACAACTGGACAAAAATACGTTTGTCTCTAGTTGACCCTGAGAGGTTGTTCCAGACAAGGCATTTTTGTTTTCCTGTACTATACAGCTTGCTGCTTTTTCTTGGAAAAGACACAGTTTAAAAAAAAGGAGTCTGATATGAGAATAAGAGTGCATAGTTACTTGAGTTCAGGCTTAAAAAACACTTTGGATCGGCTCTATCATCCATACAGAGCCACATGAGAAGGGTGTATGTTAACCTTCAGTAACAGAGTTCCAGGCAGAGTCTCCCTTGTTAAATGTGAGTTGCAGAGTTAACTCCAGCTTTGGAAATAATAATTATGCAAATTATGCCTGATTTCTTTGACCTTGTTCATTTGCTAATAATAATGAACATGTTATACCAGAGCTCACTTTCCAAGAAGGTGCTTTTTAATTATTGCAAGTGTTTATCGATTATTATTTTGGATTATGTAAGTTCAATGTGGATAAGGAAATACATTACAAATATTCTTTAGATCACTTTTTTACCTACAGTTGGTTTTGATAGCTCCTTGTATGAGCTTTATTTACTTCAGTATAAATATCTGTCATGGTTTTGAGCCCCAGCTGGCAACAAAGAGCCATGCAGCTGCTAGCCGCAGCAGGCAACAAAGAACCACATAGCTGAGTCTTGTTGGGCAGGAGAATTGAAACAAAGGCAAAATTTGCAGCTTGAGAGAAGGACAAGGAGGGATCATTCACCAATTGCCATCATGGGCAAAATAGACTCTACTTGGGGAAAAAAATCAGCCTAACCTATTACCAATCAAATGAGAACAAGATACTGAGAAAGAAAACCAAATCCCGAAAGGAA
Organism: Tapera naevia; assembly: GCA_033556795.1. Lineage (NCBI taxonomy): Eukaryota > Metazoa > Chordata > Aves > Cuculiformes > Neomorphidae > Tapera > Tapera naevia. The sequence goes on along the minus strand of JAUMJJ010000023.1, from coordinate 13,007,402 downwards.
CACCTTCCCCCTACCCCTGCCTTCTTCCTGAGCTTGGCTTTTACTCCCAATATTCTCTACCTCCTCCCTGCCACCAGTGGTGTGGTGATCCAGGGAATGGGGGTTCCAGTCAGTTCACATACATTGTCTCTTTCGCTCTTTCCTCCTCAGGAGGAGGACTCACACTCTTTCCCTTCTCCAGTGTGGGGTCCCTCCCATGGGAGGCAAACCTCCACAAACTTCACCAATGCAGGCTGCAGTCCTGCATCACCTGCTCCAGCATGGGTTTCCACAGGGTCATGGCTTCCTTCGGGTATCTCCACCTGCTCCAGAGTGGGGACAGCCTGCTCAACTCTGGTCTCCTCCACAGGCTGCAGGGGAATCTCTGCTCCAGCATCTGGAGCACCTCCTCTTCGTCCTCCTTCACTGACAACTTTGTGTTCTCTGCGGTGCTATTTTTCTCACATCTGATGTCTGCATAGCTGTGTCTCTCTCAGCTGGTGTCTGCAGGGTTGTTTCACCCACATCTTGCTTCTCTCGCTTGGCTGCTGCACTGAGCCGGACCAGCCTGACTGGTCCAGTGAGCCCTGGCAGCCTCTCTCTGCTGCTGCCCCCCTCACCGTAACCCTCCTCGTCTTTCTGCCCATTGTTAAAAATGTTACCATACAGAAGTATTGCTTGCTGACTGGCTTGGCCTTGGCCCTGGCTTCTAACAGTCTCTCACAGAAATCACCCCTTTACGGCCCCCGGCTACCAAAACATTGCCATGCAAACAAAACACAACTGTCAAATCTGATTTTGTTCCATCTTTTCTTAATCTTAGTGTAGTATTTTTTGTGAATTTCCAAAGAGCATTGTTCTATGAGCCTGTCATCCTATTGTTTTGCTTTTGCATTTGGAGTTAAAATATTTTGTCATCTTTATTTCATGTTCCTCAAATGTGATTAAATTATTTGGAAAAAACCCACGTAGTTAATGGTCTGTGATATATGGTTTTGTATGTGTCTTGTCTTATAGGAGCAGTAAAGGAAAAGTTTCTTTAGTTGCACATTTTTAGGGAAAACTTTGTGAACTGAATTTTCTTGTGGTTTTGTACTTGATTGATCATAAAAGAAAATCACAATAGTTTAATAGCATCAACAGTTCCGGAAGAGTTTGAGTATGCCTTTGTTAATGCTGGCTGAGTAGTTTTATAGAGTTGAAAACCAGTAATGAGCTGTTTAGTTTTTAAAATTACGCTTACTTTGACAACATAATTTATTCTATCCAGCTTTAAAACTCTTGGAAAGAACACAACTTTAACTGTCTGGTGATACCGGAATAGAAGTTAAGAGATTATTAATTCTATTTTTGCAGGAGTTGGGCATGAGTTCCCAAAATCTTCTGTTGATAAGTCCTTTTCTAGAGGCTGGAGCCGTGATCAGCCTGGGCAGGCACCAATGAGACAACGCAGTGCTACAACCACTGGCTCTCCAGGAACAGAAAAGGCAAGAAGCATAGTACGGCAAAAAACAGTTGGTACGTATCTGTAAAAATTTATATAAGTGACATTTGAGAAAGGGTGAGGAATTAATAACTCACTTTTGTAGTGACGTGGATAACTTGTTTCCACAAAAGTATACTATATATAATTATTAGTTAAGTGTGCAAGTTATTGAGCCTTATGTGCTCTAAGGTAGATGGATAGCCTATGGTTACTAGAATTACAGTTACTGTAAATGAAAGTAGGGCAGTTGATGTATTCTTAAGGAGTTTGATCATGTGTTTAAGTTAGATTGGAAAAAAAATGCTGTTGTATTTATATGAAAGAGAGAAAAGCTGGAATGGTTTGAACAATGGTATGAGTGGGTAGTAGAAGGCTTTTTAAGTGCATGTTTTCATAAATTGTGCACAAGATAGGTTGAATATTTTCCAACTGCAATGAAAAGTGTGAGAAACATATATATCTGCGTAATTTATAAAATGGGTTGTCTTACTATACCTTAAATCGTGTATTGGTGAAAGATTTACATGTATGTATGCATTTCTCCATTTCTGAAGTCCGCTGTTTCTCAACTTCATTACTTGCAGATACTCCTTACTGTGTTAGAAATGAGTGATGCTAAACAGTGCTTAAGGTAGAGTGCTCAAAGGGAGACTCATTTGTGTTCCTATGATTTGCTTAGAATATCTTAATATGAACTGGACTATAAATTACTCTATTGTCTCATCTTGATGGTCTCCATGCTATCCCTTATGTGAAGGAAAATTAATCTGGTTTTACTTTTTTATTTAAAAGAATCTTTTAAGGAATTTCTCTTGCTTTTTTACTCTCTGTCTTAGCAGTCACTTTGGTCGTTGTGTGTTGTTGCCTCACTGATACTTCTTGGAAGCAAGTACTTTCTCACACAGTTCTAGAAATTGGTGCATATTGGCAGTTCAGTATATAATTGTGTTAACTTTTCAGAAATTAACACTTTTTTTGTGTCAGAGGTTATATAGGCAATATTTTTATTTGAATAATTCTTCAAAGTTCTCCACTTAATTTTTTTTTTCTCATAAGATACTTTTTGGTGTGGGAGAGTTAATTATTTTATAAGCAGTACAGACATGTGAGAAGATGAAATCACTACTCCAAAATTTCCTGTCTTTTTCATGTATTCAAATGCTGCACAGCTTTTCTCATGCTGACAGAACTTAGTTTGACTGAAGTTTTCCTTGCTAATTTCTGCTTCTCTGTAGATAGTGTGTGTGCAGTTGTTCTGTTTTAAATCTTAATTGTCTTAACAAGATAAAGCTCATCTTAGAATTTTTCCTTCCCAAATTATTATTTCAGATATTCTGTCAGAAGATTATGTTGTTTCATCAGTTTATTAATTGTTTTGTTTTGCTGCCATTTGAAAGATGGCTATTTATATGTCAGCCCTAAAATGACTGAAATTTATCCTAATTAAGCTATATATTAACCTAGTTAGCAACAAACTAATCTGATTTTAGTTTCACTGTACTTTAGCTTCCACAGTTTTATTCCTTTCCTCCAATTATCTTACATACTTGATATCAATAAGCCAAGTTTGTACTACTGTAACTAGTTGAAATTTCAGCTCTATTCATACTGTAGAATACTATCTGTGGACAAGATCACAGCATTAGTAGGATGATTTTAAAAGATGAAAAGCCCAAAAAGAGTTGCTGGAGCCAGCATCCCAAACTCTTCAGTTTTTTAAAAGGTTAATTAAGGGTATGTTAACAAAATCATATTTAACTGTCTGCAAACAGTTGCTTATTGTTGTCTCTCAGGTCTACTAAGAGAGCCTTTCAAATCCTGCTCAATCTGTGCCAGCTAACACAGGGTTGCATAGTAAAAAAAACTGATTTATAGTCACAATAAGTAAAATTTACTTTTCATTTTGCTGGTCAGATCTCCTTCAGTTTAACATTTAGCTCCACAAGCTAAGTCTGGAATTGAGGCATACCTCAGATATGTTGCATGATATCTGGTACATAGTGTATTTCCTTTGGTTGTGAGTAATATACTTTTTCTATCTGAGTAGAGGGAGTGTGCATGTTGATTATTTTATGGTAAGAAAAAGCTGGGGTTTCTTTTTCATCTGTTTTATGTTGTACACATTTTGTGTACATCTATGCACCTGTATTTTTTGAGCCATCCTCATGCCAGCACACATTTATTGCTGCACCAAATTTGTGTGTATGTGTGTTACTCAAATAAAAATCACACCTTTTCTGATATGCAGTGTGTATATTTTTAGCCTGAACTTATGTAAAGTAATTTTTGGAAAAGGGCCTTTAAACATGATATGCATAAGGGTTGAAAAATCTTCTGTAGGGCTAGAACAGAACTTGTATCTTAGGCAGCAGATTCTAGTCCTATATACAAATATCAGAGCAAAACGATTTTACTAATCTATTGCTCTACTTTTGTCTATCAGCAACAGTGGAAGGTTATATACTGTCAAATGTCAAGTCAACATTCTGGTATTGTCTGCCTCAAGTCCTTAACTGAATGTGACATGTCTTATTTAAAATAAAATTCACTGAGATCGCAGTTTTGTTTTACAGCATCTCAAAATCAGTTTTACTTTCAATAATAATACACTGCGGATTTTCCTTCAAAAGTTTCTGTAAAATTTCCACCTTTCAAATTATAAATGGGTTGTTTTGCCCCCTCTTGCTAGTGTCTATGTAACGTGGTGGAAAAGATCTAGTCAAATTGCAAGGGACAATTCATTTTAATATTTGTAATTAACACAGTATCCAATATCAGACTTGGTTTATTTTTAGAATTGCAGAATCATTTAGGTTAGAAAAGACCCTTCAGATTTGCTACGTAGCTTGTTATTTTTTCCTCCTGCCTGCATTCATTTTAAGATGCACAGTGAGGAATGTAATGCATCTAACTATAAACTATCATCGTATCCTGGATTTATTATTGTGTCTCTTAAAGAAATGTTAAAGACTTACATATAATTAGCTTTTTTTTTTAATGATTTGTATCTTATAAACTAGATTTATGGCTTTAGTCTTAAAATGTCTGACTTTATGAATAGTTTTTTCAGCTGTTGTTAGGACTCCACTTAAGTTGTGCTGCGTTTGTCAAATGTGTTTTCTGCTCTGTGTACATTGACCTACCCAAATCATCTGCATGTTGCTGATAGGGAAAATGCTTTAACGTGATTTAGTAGTGTGATGTGCTCAACTTTGACTGCATTCCGTTCATGCGCTTCCGATTTTCATACAGATTGGGAGCACTAAGACTCTAAGTCTGTATTCCATGTTGGTTTGAAAATGCATGTAGGAAAGTTCAAAGACAGATGAAATATTTTCTGACAATATTTATGTGAGGTGCACTGAAGTTTCCTTAAAAGAAGTTTATCAGCAACTGTTTTAAAATGTTATCAAATTTGCAACAGTTTGAAGGAAACTTCTTGAAACAATGAATGTTACTTTTTCAGGAATTTCAAGTGTACTTTGAGATTGAATGCAGTATCAGTTCTTAATATGTCTTACTCTGACAAAGGAAAACGAATGTCATAAAGATTAATTTTAAATCTATTGGAAAAGCTGCAGATATAACCTTGATCCTGATGCCACAATTCTTATTTCTAAGTTTTCCATTCTGTAGGTCTGTTGGTAGGAGAGAAGACATGAAAGGGTGAATTAGGATTAATTTAGTAAGATTTATCCAGTATTGATTAAAAGCCAGACCCTATGGATAAGAATGAATGTCAAACCTTTTCACTTCAGTCATTTCATTTTTAATGGGGAACTATAACGAGTTGTATTGCAAATTTCTCTGCACAGAACTGGTCGTTTTCTCCTTATGCTTTTGAATCTCTTTTGAAAAATCTTGAATTCAAGAGCATTAGTATGTGTGAGATAACTTTTTGAGGAGTAAACCGAAGAAAACTAGAAAAATGCAAATGTAGTGTAAGTTGCTTTTTCTGTTGAAATATTTAAAGTTCCCAATGTTTGTGGATTGACTTTAACTTTGATTTTTCAACCCCTGATGCAATGGAAAAAAGTGTTAACTAGTTTCTTGATTTTGAATGCAAAATCTCTGTAATTGTCATAATAAAGACCTTGTTACTGCTTTACATAAAAGTAAAAAACTCAAAATGTCTTATATGTCCACTGATTTTTTTTTCTTTTTTACAGCTCTGCCAATATCTGCCGTGCTGAAATGTTTTAATTTTTGAATTTTCTTCCTTTTTATCTTTGTTTTCTCTGTTGCTGCTTTTTCTGTGACACAAGCCTTTCATTATAGTCACTCTTCTTTTTTCCTTCCCCACTTCTTTCTTTTCCTTTTTAAAGCCATGAGAAGCCGATCCATTGGTGAATGTGCTCTGCCATCGGCCTATATACGCAGTGCTAAAAGTGCTCCTGTTCTGATCCATACTTCCAAACCCTTCTTGCCTGATATTGTTCTCACTCCCCTTTCTGATGAGCTTTCAGGTAGTGCCACCTCTGCTAATTTCTGCACCCCCTTTATCACTTTTTTAAACCTTCTGCTTTCAAATTCTGCTAAATCATTAAATTTTTCGAAGTAAAAATACTCAGGGGATGGGGGGAGAGGGGAAGAGATTAAGAATAAGTATTTTGAGTTATGTAAAATACCATGCTATTTTGCAATTCATTCTGGAACTGTTGGAAGTTAGTGCTGTGCCAATGTTGACTATCAAAAAAATGAAAATTAGAGAAATCGCTTGTTCCTTCAATAGATTGGTAAGCAGTAATACAGCATCTTTCTGCTAGAGTACAACTAATCTAGAATTTTTATTTGTAATGAGTGAGACAGGGAAAGGAAGAACGTAATTTTACTTTGACGTGCGTTTTACATCTTTCTATGTAAATTTTTGAATTAAGTTTCATAGATGTTGTGTGGACAACATATATGATATACTTTAGCTCCCCTGAAAAAAAGGATGTCTGAAATATATGGTATCATATGCTACACTTTAAAGTATGCCTGGTTTTCTTCATTAATGTATAAAAACACTTAAAAAATCCATACAGTTTGGAATTCTGAAGTGCGGTGATTTGGTCGTGGTTTTGCGAATTATCCAGTTTTTAGAGATTTGTGGTTTTCTTCAATGTTATGTTTGGTCCAGCAGAGTGATTGGCTAGAAGTTTGACGGCAGCTTTGTTTGGATAATTTTCTTAGAACAAATACATTCAGCGATTAAAATTGGCAGAGATTTAGAAATTGCATGCATTAAAGTTTAGAGATAATATTATTTTTCTTTCTGTGCTCCAGCTGTTAAATAGGTGTAAATTAGTAGCATATAAGGCTGACAATCATATTATGCCTTTATTTCAAAAAGTAAAAAAAAAAAGTGAAAGCACAGTGGGAGGACTATGTGTGTATATATATATAGTCAAAACTGTGTACAAATATAAGGACTTAATGGCATTCATTTTTTGTGGAAAATATGTTCTTTGTTTTTCTGTCTCTCCTGCCTACCTTTTGTTACCCAAGAAGTATCAAGAATTGTAATAGTAAACTAATTTTTGTATTCAAGAATTTTCATAGTTGTATTTTGATGTGTGTCTAAAATTAAGAATTCTTGTTGTGAAACAGAAATGTGGTGCCTTAATATTCTATCCAAAAACAAAAACAGAGAATCAGGAAGGTTCAAGGAACCTACTCAAGAGATACCAGACTTTCGCAATGAAAAATTATGAACTCTTTGAATGCAAATGTTGACACCACAAAGAAAGAATAATGAAGTATGAATTATAAGTAGTAAATTAATAAACTTAGAAGATAGCGGGTTTTTTTATAGGAATAATACATGAAGAGCCTATTAGGAAATAGGTCTAACCTTGCCATGATGTTGTTGGAAATAGTCAGTTCTTAAGGAAGATCTTAATAGCACCTGCAGAAGGGAATGAGCTTTCACAGTGACCTGTTATTTTGTCATATAGTCACTGAGACTTAATTATCCTGTCTTAAAGAAGGCAGAAGTGCTTTTGCAGTCGATTTTATCATCCATGTTTCTGAAAAGTCCTGGCTTGCAGTTTTTTCTAATGTGCCGCAAACCTGATGTCTCTCTTGGTATTGTTGTTTCTATTGATTCTCATCCAAAACAAAAGCTGCACAACGAGTGCAATTCTTAAAAATTAAATAAATTTGCAGACCTTTGGACTTATAGCATGGAAAAAGTCCTAGACACTTCTTGATTTTGGTGTGTCCTTCAAAAGATGGTGTTGAAACAGCTTCATAATGTGCTAAAGAATCTTGAACATTGCCAGAAGACGAAAAAGCTCTAATGAAGAAAAGCAAGCTGTTAGAATGTTGATGGGGAAGTAGCTGAGCAAAGGAAAAAACATCCACTGGATAAGAGTGCAGTTTGCTCTCTTAATTTTCTGCATTTTTTTATTGTGCATTCTTTTTTTTTAAACGTGGAGCTTTGTAATTTTCTTTGCCTTTTCTTCTTACAGTAAATGTATTGTTTTCCGAAGGCGTTCTACGTGCAGATGTACATCGTGTAATTTGGGAAGTAATCAGATTGTTTCTGTCGTAAGTGTGCTTTAGGTAATGAATGATATTTAGCTTGCCGTGACTGCCCTTCCTCTTATTTCATGATTATATTAGTATCTTGTTACACAAACTAGCTTTCAGGTCTAACACAACTCAAAGGAGAGGATGTTTCAATTGATGCCAAAACAATTAGGATGCCCTGATCTTAAATTTTCTGAAGTGATCTTCAGCTCCTTTTTGCTGTGAAACTCCTCATTGAAAGACTGACTCGCTGGACACCAGTGAATCTTGACAGATAGCCCGAAAGGAAGTATTTATGCCAAAACCTTTGCCTTCTCTATAGTACGGTATATTAATAGTCAGGAGGAAGACAGAACACCCCACTATAATTTGTTATTTGTTAAGACATTATGTTTTTACTTGAAGACAAGTCAGTAGGTTAAAAAAATTGTTGCAAAAGCTCAGTAATCACATCTAGACATCTAGCATCATAGACCATATTTTTCCTAAGATTGTAATTCCAGCATGTATTTTCTAAATTATACTGTATTTTCATGTGCAGATTATTTGCAACTTGTCAAGTAGGATCTAGGAAGTGGAAATGCAGTTTTATGCTTTAAGATGTTTAGTTAGTGAAGTGATTTAGTGTAGTGCAATTGTTGCAAATCTGCAATATTTCTAAAAAGAACTTGTGTTTTAACCAGTTAGAATCATAGGAAATCCAGTCTTACACGTTTACAGGATAACTAGCAAAACAGTGATTCATTCCTGCTCCTATTGAGGATTTTCAGGTACAAAACCACTTGCGAAAAAGTGTTAGTGAGACGTAGGCAAGATTCCTGGAAGCATTGGCCATAATGACAGTCTAATGAATTGCGTGTGGGAGACTCTTCCTTATCCACTGGGACTAAAAGAATCAAAGGAAGCATTAACATCAAATGGGGACGCATATTATACCTTTATGCCCTAATCAGTAAATAATCATTAAAATGAAATATAAAGAAATTGTAATTGTAACGTCAATATGGCTGTAATTATTCCTTTATCCCAGAAACACACAATGAATGTGTTCTTAGGAAGGAATGAAAATGAAAGCTGAGAAGGAAAACATATTATTTTTCTTGACTTTCTGAACTAACTTCCATGTTGAAATATAATTCTATCCCAACGTTACATGGGAATCTTCTACTTGCACTTACTCTGTCTTGCCAGAATGTGTTTCTCCATGAGTGTGTATCTTGGCATATCTGTCTCCCACTTCATGGTGAAAAACTTCCTTTTTCTTTCTGCCTTCTAGCAGGTAAAGGAGAGATAAGGTTGACTTTATGGAAATTGTGGTTGTTACAGAGATTGACTAGAACTACTAATTCCAATCTCCCTCACTGTAACATATTAGGAATTAGGCCAGTGTTTCTCCTAAGCATGTGTAGTGTGTCAGATACACAGTCTTCTGGCGCACAAATGCCATATACTTAATGAAGACTCCTTACAAACTGATGGTGTCCAATTCGACTGTATAGCTGTGTGCAAGGGTCAATCCTTGTTGTGAAGGAACTGTTCATTTGAATGTTTAAACTTTGACTGTATTTTCAGTACTGACATTGCAATAACAATATATTTTTCGTTTCCTTCATTTCTTCCTCTGTTCTACAAAAAATGAAATCTCAATTGGCACAAGCACTACACTTTTGTTTCAAAATATTTGTGTACTTGTATGTGATAGTCATACATACATAAGCACTTAATAATGGATCAACACTGAAATAAATCTAGCTGCATTTATTTCAATGTGTACTGCTGCTTGGCGTGCATTTTGGAGTTCTCCATCCAATAATTTTTAATATCCTGAAAAATCATAATTGCTGCATGCATGCACAGTGTGCAGTCCTCAGACTGCTGCTTTAGATAAGCTTGAGTTTATAAAATGTATGAAAAATGCATTTTGAGGGCTCAAGATGAGATCAGTTTATCATGGTTACATGTATTAATCTCATATAACATTAACATCCATATTTTTGACTAAATCCTCTGGTCCGTCCTTTGCAGCAATAAAAAAAATGGCTTTGAGACTATAGAAGCATAACCTGTATTAATCTCTGCACAATGTCAGTGAAGAGTTTGAAGTAACAGTTCCAACTAGAAAGGCACCATTCATTTCAGAGGGTGTTAAATCATTGTAGTTAGTAATATGTTGACAAGAACAGTGAAATTTGTTGCTTATTGAAACTGAAGAGAGAGGAAAGGGATTGTAAATAGTGCCATATACAATGATTTTCAGTTCATGTTTATTTTTTTAAATAGCTTGGATGTCTGCTCTCTTTTTCCAACATAGACGTCTCTGTTTTCTGTATAATAGCTTCTCTGCAGTTCAGTAGACTTTGCATCAGGCCAAAGTTTAATTTTCAGATTTGAACTTCTCTGAAAACTCGAATATAGAAATACCATTTTTCATCTTCTTCCAACACATACATTTAGTTTAATACAGATCTATCTCATTCCTCCAGTTTGCGTGCTTTGCTCAGAAGGAAAATATGAGAAAATTCAGCTCTAGCTCCAAAATTCTTGGAAAACGGTTAGCACTTTCAAACAGGTTTTTAAGGCAACTTCAAATTATCATTATTAAATATTACTGAAATAGGGATAGAGATCCACAAAGTAATTGTTCAAAATATTTATTTTGGCATTAAAACATCAGATTTAGGGGAGGGAAAGGGGCTTAAATTTTGTGCTGATTTTAAATAAATTCACCATTGCAGTCCTGAAGGTAAACCCTCTAGACAGAACAACAAGGTAAGTTTGTTTATTGCGGCAAGTAACTCTTGTTGTTCATTTAAGCTCTTTACGGTTATTCCTGACCTTAGAAGGATAACTACAACTTTTTAAGTTGTAGATAGTAAATAATAATGTGGGGAGTAAGGGATTCTATCAAAAAGAAACCAACGGGAAACTGAGAAAGCTGTTTTTACCTTACTGTTCAAGTGCCTGTCTTAAAAAAAGACTGCAAGGGATATCTTGAATTAGTTGAATTGTCTGTAAAAGATACTTAGTCTTCACTGCACTGTTGACTTGATAGTATGTAGCATTCTTATAAGATATCAGGAAATTTGAAGAGGAGCATGAATGTTCTTTATTTTGGTGAATGATGTGAGGTGGGCTGATGATACTTCTGTACAATTCCTAGGTCATGCATGTTGGAACTGCAGCTTTCTTTACAGTTAATTGTGAACTGTACTGATGCTAACATTCTAGCAGAATCAGCGGAGACAAGGGATCACTGATGAAAATGATTGTAACAAGTGTTCTGGTCATTTCATAAACAAAGGTGGTTTGAGGCTGCAAAGTGTTTTTCAGTAGCAGAGTCCTTACTTTGGTAATTCTCATAAATGTCGCATTTGCTTGAGTAAAACTGAAAGAAGAGGGGGAGATGAGCCTCCATTTAGTAATTAGCTCTGCATTTTGAAGGTGGAAGATAAAACATCCTTCTAGGGAAAAAGAGTATATCTTTGTGTTATTCTCTATGTATAGTCGATTTTTCCATATAAGGCCAGCTCTTCCCTGTCATTTAAAACTTCAGGGTTTAAGTATACATACACCATAGTATTCATAATTGCATGATAGTATTCTTTCTGATATTTCAGTTATTTATGAATAATCACACAAGTTATGAAAAAAAGTAATAGTTTTTCACTTGAATAGACTTACATGTTCTCTTTGGAGTTGTGCGTTTTTCTGAAGTTGCGAATTTCATGAAGGTTACTACTGTTAAGCTAATTTGTATTCCATTTCCTGAACCAGCTAGCTGGAATAATATTGGTTGAATTACTGAACTTATTGGCACAGCCCTAGCTTTAACTGTATTTTCCAAACGTTCCATGGTCTCACTATTTGTTCTCATGCATGTTAACATTTAAAACTGTGATCTGATGATCTAACTCATTTATATTACATTCTGTACTGGATATTATGTGTGTGTGTTTTTAACACTCTAGTATTGGAAAGTATGTTTTTGTTGTACTTAAGAAAACAAGGCTCTGGACTTTCCTGGCTTTTAAAGTCTTGTAATTAGATGTAGTGGTAAATAAATATTGTCTCTGTATGTAAATTTTAGTGCATGTTACATATACTTTTTTCCTACAGACATTGATGATGCTCAAATTCTTCCACGTCCACCTCGAGTCAGACATTTTTCACAGAGTGAGGATGCTCCAAGTGAAGTATTTGGTGTATTAAATGAGGAACAACCATTGCCACGAAGCAGCAGCACCTCTGACATCTTGGAACCATTCGCAGTTGAAAGAGCCAAAGGTGCAGTTCCTGTCATTGACAGTTCATCCCATCATGCTCCAAGCTTAAAAAGTTCCACTGAGACCTCTTCAATGCATAGATCCACTGAAAGCCATATCACTGATACAAATAGCAGAGAGTCTTCCTTGGAAGTTGGGGATAGTATTTATGACCATCTTTGTCATTTAATAGGGCCGGTAGAATTTGCAAACACAGCCTTTGAACAAAGCCAGTATGTTGACCTTGAAGGTGAAGATGATCTCCTTTCCTCTCTGAGAGAATATCTTAAAGAAAAAGAAGAACTTTCCGGTAACTTTGAGATAGATAAATGTGAGGCTTCTGCTCACGAAGTTGATACATCAGTAAATAGGAAAGATAGATTACCACTGGATGGATTAGCAAGTAGAGATCAGACCGGTCAATGCACGAATAACATCTCTGTTACAGAAAGAGCCAATAACACAGACCTGCACCTAGAACAAAACCAAAGTGGCTTTATAAGTAATATTGCACCTACTCAAGTAGACATTTTTACAAGAAATCAAGCGTTTGATAAGGCCAGACATTTAAATATCGATAAACAGTCTGAAAGTGTTTTTGATCATGGGTCAAGTAGTCCTAGCGGCAAAGAAGGGAAGAGATACCTGTACAGGCAAGCAGCCACTGAAGCTGACGTAGATTTAGCTGTGGAAGGAGTGATAGCTGAAAGGCATAAAAGTGCCCAGTTCAATGAAAAAGTAACCAACTCACGTGTTATGCATGCAAAGAAAATTCTTCCTAAAGCACAAGTTAACCCTCAAATGCCTTACATCACAGGCACAAGCAAACTGTCACCAACTAAAAGGAGTATATCTGAAACTGTAACTCATAGGGCCAAAATAATGAAAATAACAACTAAAAAAAGAAACAGCGTTCATGTTACTTTCAGGCCATCTACAGAATCAGTTCAATTTTACAATCCGCTTGAGAGCAAAGAGGCCGTTTGGAAAGCAAGACTTCGTAAACTCAGTGGCTTCAGTAGTAGTGGCAGTGGTAACAGCAGTACCACTGCAAGCATCAGCTCAGCAACTGTCACAGAGCTAGTTAGACCTGGAATATATAGACCTCTAGATGCAATCAATGCTGCTTCAGCTGGCAGCAAGCAATTTAAGGAATCTACAGAAACTCAAGCAGCCATGTTGCAAAAAGAAGGTATTGCAGTTGATCAGTTCCATAATCGTAGTGCCTTTAGAGCACCAGGTCAGGAGTCAGTGCAACAGCAGGGCTCCCTGGGTGGTGTTTATAAAACTGTTGTACATGCTCTTTCGAAGCCGAAGGCAAATGTTTCCCCACAGAGGCAGAACAGAATGCCAGCAGAGGCTCCACTGAGGGATCTGTACAGTCATGTAATGGGCTATTTTGGAAGGAAAGCTGCAGGTGAGCACTAACAGTGTGCAGAGCGCAAAAGGAGAAAGGCAGCACCAGTTTGGCTTAATGCAACTGAAGCAAGCTCTGATAAGCAATCAAAAGGCTTTGGGATGATCACTGCTTTCCCTGTTTGGTTATGCATGCGCCAACAGCCAGCTGATTTTTCTCCCAGCATAAGTTACTTTTACATACTTTAAATTACTAATTTCCCTTTTCAAGATATTTTGTTGAACCTCTTTGCTGCTGAAGACCATCAGGTTAGGGAAGAGGAAGAAACAGTAAATGACCTCATAAAGCAATAAATATTGAGAGTCTTCAATTTTCATCTACCATGCAGAGCCTTAAAACTCAGCCTACTGAATGATTGGCATACGCACATTTTATCAGAATGTGCTGTTCCACTCTGAGTGTAGTTTATTTGTCAGAAGGACCTGGCTCTTGACCAGCTAGGTTGAAGTAATTATATTTCTGGATCATTTAGTGTGTTTTCTTCTTCCTTCTCCTCTTCCTCCCTTTCCTCCTCCAAAACAAAAAAGCTGCCAAAGTTTACATTTAGAGGTCAGTTTATGTATAATTTTTAAAATACAGTCTTAAACAGAAGTATGGTATTACTGGAGCGATTTCATAACAACAGTTCTCTGAGTCTAATTGTAAGGTTTTATTTAAATCTTTTTCAAAACATGCTGTAGACCTTTCTGTATTCATTCATCAAAATGGATGCAGTTACATCCTGGCAACATCACTCATTGCTTTCTTTTTTTCTTGGAGTCATAGATGTTCATGAAGGTCTCATGATAGTCCTTCTGCTAACTATGAGACCTTTGTGGACTAATAAAAAAGAAGGCTGTCGCTCTAATATCCATTGTCTTAGATCACATCTTAATTAACCTAAAATCAACAATAAATTAACTTTCAGCAGTAATGTAGGTTTTCTTTTTTCCCATTGTTATGCTGGCATGATTAACAGAGGATTCTGTAATGCATCCTGCATCGAGATGTTAATGCCACCTGAGGGCAGACTTTGTAAGCCTAGCACCACAAGAGCGTGACTGTCATGAGTCTCAAAAAAGTGATTTGCTTCTCTGCGGAATCTAGACTTCTGGAAAAGAGATATTTGGAGAGCGCTAATTTTAGAAGTACATTTTATTTCAAATCTGCATCATTTAACAGAGCCTCAATATTAGAATAAACTGCACTATGGTCTTATGAGAGATGACACTGAGGGAGAAATTCTGATAGAGAAAAAATGAACTGGAAGAACTTGAAGACTTAAAAGACGAAGCTCAAGAAGTCAGGTGTAACAGCCACAGTTAAATATGAACTGTATAGTTATATCAAAAATATAAGAGATAAATTACCAATTTGATTTATTGTTTTATAACCATTGACCATCCAGCATTTGAATTTTCATTCCATGTACTAGCATGTTATTTTATTATATAAGATTTTTTTGCACTTTGACATTTGTTATTAATGCGTATTGCAACCTAGTTTACTTTTTACACTACATTGCTCTTAATTAGGAATGCAATGAAGAAGGGGCCAGTGGAAATCATATGAAACTTTCAGGATTCATTACTTGTTTTTTTGTGATATGGAGGAAGAATATATGCTGTATCCTTAAAGCAAGCATTAACAACTTGTAGTAGTGCTTACCTATAAGCTTCTTGCTCTTAAAGGTGGTATTGGAAATCGACTAACCTCTGCTTAGTGGGAAGAAGAAGCCGTACTAATTCTTGAAATAGAATCTGCTTTAAAAGAGTGAAATTCTTAAAATGCATGTTTGGCAATTGTGATTTTTTTTTTTATTGTTTATTTCTGTTAATTAGCAGGGTATTTATCTTTATTTTGCCTTTCATTTTGAAGATATCTTGGTGTGTTCTTTACTATATGCAGTTGTTCATTTGCTTTTAGCTAATAGAGAGGACATGAGTCAAAAGCTGCACCCTGTTGATAGTGATATTGGCAATAGCAATACAAATGTTCCTGACCTCATGGATGAATTTATAGCTGAGAGACTCCGCAGTGGTAGTGCACTGGTAAGCCTTTAAACTTCCTGCATTTCAGTATGTAATTCTGCATATATTTGGGAACTCATCAATGATGTTATAAATCAGGCCTTAATTGCACCTGTACAGATCTTTGTACAGAGACACTTTCAGAGTGGTAGTTTATATTTAAACTTGCAATCCTTAGTGTAGTATGTAGTTAGGTACCGTGCTGTAGTATGGTGCTATTCTCTACAGCAAACTATGAAACTATGAAACTGGTATACACACTGGTATATGTTTTTACTCCATTTTTTCATTTCACTTACGAGTGTTGAATATTTTCTTGTAAATAGCTCTTTGCTAATTGAACCAGCTTTTCATATACATTATTGCTACACTTTTCCCAAAGTGTCATGTTGTTTGGAATGTCTTTCATAATGAGAAATTTTAATCAATTTTAAGTCAAGAATTTCTGGTTACCATTGAATGTTTACAGAACAACAGAACTGTTAGGAAGAGATACATTTTATTATCTAACAATGAAAAGGGAAATATTAAAAAAAAAAGTTGCAAATTAAGAACAGAATCGGTAGCAATTTAAATGTAGCATTTCAAAGATCTTCAGTTCTTTTTTCTGCTTAGAATTTTTAAAGTCTTTTTTTTTAAGAAAATAAGACATGGTCCTGTATAAGGTTGTTGACAAGTAGCTTATTTGCTACTAATAAGGGGCAGAAGATTCTTCGAATTGATAGAAAAATCTGTTTATTTGTCATCATCTTTTATAAAGGGTGAGAGAGGATCTACAGAGTTTGTCCAAATGTATTGAACTCATAAATATGAAACTTGATTGTTGGTGCAGTGTTCTTCTTAGTAAGTCTTGATACAGAAATGCTAACTTGAAGTCTATAAAAACGTTAACTTTTGTGAGTTAATAAAACAGAAGTCATCACAGCTGGCCACAGAACAAGAGAGAGAGTGTGTCAATAGTATTTGTTTTCACA
Source organism: Tapera naevia (assembly GCA_033556795.1). Lineage (NCBI taxonomy): Eukaryota > Metazoa > Chordata > Aves > Cuculiformes > Neomorphidae > Tapera > Tapera naevia. The sequence goes on along the minus strand of JAUMJJ010000023.1, from coordinate 12,990,759 downwards.
TAGATGGGCAAGAATATTGATCATTAATAGTTCAGACAAGAGAATTAGTACTTTCCTTACATAGCAAAAAATAGCCAAGATAAGTTTGAATAAATATTTTTAAACTGATTTTGTAATCTAGCACACAAAAGTAGATATGCCTTCTTAAAACAGAGTACCAACTTACTAAGGTTAGTTTTAGTTTGTTATATCTATTGAGCACTAAAACCTTGTAACATGAAAAACTTGTCAGAGTAAATCTCTAATTAATAGTAGAGTACTAAAAGAGTAGGGAAGTGACTGGGCCTAGTATAAAAGGAAGTACTCTTCAGTCTCATAATGCATAAAGATTTAAAGCCATTTTGTAAGTGGCTGCTCTACTTTGTTTGTTCTACAAACAATCCTATCTGGGAAAAAAATAGCTTAAATAAAGATTCCAAGTAGAACACCACCTTGCTTTTACATGAGCAAATTTAAATGGTTTATTTCTGCTATATGCTGTCTTTGGTGTCCAAGTCAATATCAAGGTTTTAGCTTAATTATAATTTTTAGCTTAATTATAAGAAGATCAATGCATGAATTAGTAAATTAATTTGTTTGTGGTGTACATTAAATTTTTGCTTGTAGCATGATAGCCTATTGGTCAGATAGCACTAAATTCCTTGACATTATTTTCTGCTTGTGTCTGGAACCAACGTTAGCATGTTTTCTTTGATACTTTAGACACATCCTGGAGACAATATACTTTTTTTGCTATTTTTCTTTCTCAAGTCTTGCCTAGTAAATGTATGGCACATGCTAGTCTGAATCCTAGCCTTTAAGGTATATGCCCTGAAATTTGTTGTGCAAATAAATCTTGTGTTTATGAAATGCTGTGGCAGCATGTGTTCTTCACTTTCTGCTGCCTGTCTGGGGTTTTAGAAGTCTTGGCTATGTATGTAGTATGATGGCAATTTCTGATTTAGTAACTTAAGAACTATTGGTTTACTTACTGACACTTGCAAATGTGGTATTGCGTTTTATGTAAATAATCCATCAAAGGTTGTAAGGTAATGTATATCTCTTCAATGTCTAGAATGTGACAAGAAGAGGAAGCAGTCCTGGCAGCCTGGAAGTTCCCAAAGACCTCCCTGATGTATTGAACAAACAGAATCAAATGCGTCCTATAGATGACCCAGGTGTGCCTTCTGAATGGACATCACCTGCAAGTGCGGGCAGCAGTGACCTCATCAGTTCAGACAGCCACTCTGACTCTTTCAGCGCCTTCCAGTATGATGGCCGCAAGTTTGAAAGCAAGTATATTTTTCAAAAAGTAGTAACTTGTAAATTTATCTTCTTTTTTATGTAAATTTATGTGCTAGCAGTCTTCTGGCATATGAAATAAGAGAGCTTGTTTTGATTTTGCGTTGAAATCATTAGCAAGGTAATGAAGCAGGCAGACTACTTGAGAGAGGCTGTTGTGTATGTAGTATAGTAAATACAGCATTGGAATGCTACTGTGCAAAAAAGCAGAATGACAGCGAACAGGAGTCAGAAAGCAATATTGTCTTCTCCCTAGAGCATATCTGTCTGCTTTGCACAAAATATGAAAATGTATAGTTACTTATTTTGCAAGTTATTTTAATTCTTTTGAAAACTTTTGGGTAAAATTTAAAGAAGGGCGTCTGGTATTTTACAGTGATCTTTGTGTAGCTATAGATTAAGCAAGTTACTAAATGAAATGTCATAGTAAAATTAGTAGGTTTTTTAATAGCAATGCTTTATATTTATTTAATTTATCCATTCCCACTCCCTTGTTCAATAGAAGGGGTCATTATGGTTGGTAGGAATTATGTATTGTGTAAGAGAGAAATAAGTGTTTATATGGGAGAACTTATTGAAGACATTACAATTTTTAGATATGTAGATGTTATGCAACTAAGCGATGTTATTTGAGCCTACATTTCAGAATGACATTTTCTTGAAAATTCTTGAAAGCTGAAAAAGCCATTTATTAGAATATAATTTGCCATAGTATTTTTAGTTTGAAGTTAATGCTTTAACAGACAACTTGGATATTTGTTCCATTGTGTTAAAATTTGCACAGAAATTACTGAGTATGTGTTTCCTTTATTTTCAATTTATTCTCATATGGGTACACTTAGGGCATCTAAGCAGAATACAGGACATGCAATTAGGGATGTCTTCTTCAGCAGTGCAGTCACAGATTTGTGACAGAAATGAGACTATTCATAGTTGTCCCTTACATGCAATGTAAATTTTGCAACAGTGTGTTAGTAGCATAGGAGGTGCACATACAAGTTTTACATGGATGATTTTGGAGGTGTTGGGCTTCTGGGGTTTGTATTAGTGATGGTTTTAGGTTGTAAGTTAATACAGTGCTTTCTTAATACAGATTTCAGCTTTGGCACTGAGGCAGGGACACCAGCTTCCACTGACATTGATGCAACTTCAGGACAGCAACAGAGTACTGAAGAGCAAGAAGTGGCCAGTCTAACTACACTGCACATAGATTCGGAAACAAGTAGTCTCAATCAGCAACCATTGTCTGCTGAAGCTGCAACTATTACTGGTAAAGTAGTTAAAAAAACACTAAAAAAATAAGCATTTATTTCAGAAATTTTCCACCCACCCTGAAAAATGCAAGTTCTGTCTTGTGCAATGAAGCTATATTCTAGATAAGATGATTGTTAGGTTTTATTTATTTTTTGATTGCTATTGGAAAGTAGTATATGAAATAACAGAAATGGAAAACCTTGCCTAACTTTGTAATCCATATGATCCTTGGCTTAATGCTAAATATATTTTAAACCCTTCATGAGAAAATCTATACAATTGCCAGGGAGAAAACTCTTACCACATAAGGTATACTAGACATTTTACAAGTGTCCCTCCATTACTGGTAGTCAAATAGCTAATTTTCAGGAAGGGTTTTTATCTTGGAAGGCTTTGACTGTTCTTTCAAACCACTATATCACACTGAAGTATCATGGGATTCTTTTTAAATAGATCCATCTTAACCTTCCTCTATATTAGCTGTTGTGTAACTCAGAGCTTTTAATATGCAAAATGTTAGTTAATATGTCATATGAATTCATTTTTCTTATGTTTAACTGGAGAATTTTTTTTTCTTCTAGTACTTTCCCTATTGTTTTCATTAAAAAGTAAGCTTGTTCGGAAGCAGTGTTTCAGAGCCTCAGCTGATGAGCTTGAAGCTCTACTAGTTTACTTCACAACTATTTCTTGGGAAAGAGAGAGAGAATAACTATTAGGTTGGCAACAACCAAGTGATGCAGTTAACCCAAACTGAATGGGCTCCTTTCTGGAAGAGAGAATATTCCTCTCTGAAGAGTATTTGTAAGAACAGTCTCTTGTCGGATTTTGTAAATGAGAAGATGTCCATAATCATTTTCATACTCGTTCCATAACTGCTGTTTGCAACCATTCCTGTTACAACCCTGGGGACAAGTACCTATTTATCTGTGAAAGCTTATACCTGCGTACAATGTCTTGTTTTCTGAGAAATCAGAAGCTGCATTTTCCAAGATATTGAAAGACATCTTTACTTCCCCTGCCACGATTTTCACTTTCTGAAATGGTCTTTCTGCCGAAAGAAGGGTGGTATTAGCTTTCTTGGATATTATTGTTCAGCTTGTTCAGCAATGTTCAGCTTGACCTTTGTTCTCTTCATTTTTCTTTTCTGTGTGCTAGTTGAAAGTTGTCACAGAAAACCTGTTCTTTTTCTGTTTGTTTGGTTTTATATGTTAGTAATTTCATTTCTGTTTGGTATTTTTGTCCAAGTTTGCAGTATAATTGAATTGACAAGATTTCAATTAATGATTGAGTTGTTGATTGAGAGATTCTGTGGCTGTCTCTTCTTGTTGTTTGGACCACTGTTTTAGAGAGGCAGTGTTTACGTCACATGCATTTAGATGGGTTTCCTGAGGAAGCAAGGATTGTGCAATTACACTATCTGTCTCTGTCTGTCTGTTTTACACCCTCAACAACGTTGGAGCCCATTGTCTTATTTTAGCTAAACTGGCATATAAAAAGAAAACAGAAGGACATTCCTTTCTTTCAAATTTCATGAAAGATAGGCAGCTGTCTAGTACAAATTGCATGTATGCAGAATTCCACAACAGGGAGGCTGTGATATGAATTCAGTATATTAGATACCTGCAAATCCATGAAGAAGCTTAACCTCAAAACACACTCAAAATAAATAAATTTGCAGTGGTTCTGCTGCACAGAAAATGACTTTTTTCTAAGTAGTTTTGCTTTGAAGGTTTTGGGAAGGAAAATTTCTTCTTCGCATACAGGATTATTTCATATTCTCTCCCTCTCCTTCCCTCTCTGTCCCTCTATACCTCAGTCTCCCTTGCTTTCTCTCCCTGTCTCTATTCAGTCTTACTCTTTATCTACTTTCATCCATCCCCACTTAATGAGGAGAATGCGAAGGAATTAGGAAAAGGTTTCTTTGAACATCTTTTAAAGTGTGTATTTTACATTTTGTGTGTGAGCATGTAGCAAACAAGTGGTCAGTAGCATCAGAGTATCATTACTTATTGAGTGAAACGGTAGTCTGTGTGTGAAGCAGTAGTGTTCACCTCTTCTGCGTAGAGGTGTTGGTTTAAAATGATGATAAAAGCTTATTGGTTTTGCCATTTCAAGCAGATAGAGACTTTTGCAACTGAACAATGTAATTAACACAATTTTAATGTTTAAAATTAAACAATGTTTACCACAATTTCTACTCTGATAGCACTGACATCTTCTGCCAAGTTCTTTAAACAATCTGATCTCTCTACAAGAAAGAACACTTTGCAGCCAGTAACTTTGGAAAACTACTATTTTAAGAGTCACTTTTTCAGTAGAGAAAACCAAATAGTTGCCTGGAGAGATTGCTCAGTGGTGATCTTGGAACAATGCCTTTGCAGCACTGACATTCAAACACTTGTGTTTTGTTGTCTTAGAGGAAATAACATTCCTCTAGCTACACAGAACTTTCCCTCCATATGGATTTTCTCAGCCCAATCAGCAGATAATCATCAAAGATTGTGAGTTACTGCTGTGAGCTTTCATGTTTTGTGAATTAACTTGCATGCATCCACAAACCTGGAAAAAACAGGTGTTTCAGGAAAATTTCTGCTTAAACACTTTGCTGGAGAGAAATTTAGGTGAGGGAATGTATGTGGAGAGAAATTTGTTTTCAAACACTTGTAGTGCTGCAGAACAAACACATTTAAAATTATTTGGACCTAAAACAGAGCTCTGTTAATCAATGTACCTGTATGATTTTGGTGTTCATCTCTCAGCTTTCCTGCATGTAATTTGTTTTCTTTGAGAGCATAGAGAGATCTGCTTACAGTTTTTGTATCTTTTCTTGGCGCGATTTAATGTATAAAAGTAGCTCAGTTTTCTTTTAATGCTATGTTTAGCCAGCATTTCAATAGTTCAAGAAAATAGAAAAGGCTTTTAAGGTAACTGTTAAAAATTGCATTTGCAGGCTCTGAAAGTGCTTCTCCAATCCAATCTGCTCTTGGATCCCGATCACAGACACCCTCTCCTGCCACTCTTCATGCAGATCATATTGAGCAGAAGGATCTGCAGCTGGATGAGAAGCTCCACCACTCTGTTTTACAGACGCCAGATGACCTAGGCAATATTCGGAACAGAAAATACAAACCTGTTCTTTCTTTCTTTCTTTTGAATGCAATATAGTAAAGTAGCTAGTATCACATTGCTTTTAAACAGTCATGTACAAGGCTATTTTGTCTGCACTTTTAAAAGTATTTAAATACAGTGATTTCCTTTAAAAGCAAACAAAACTCTTTTGCGTTTTGTCTTGCATTTCACTGGAATTATTATCAGTGGATTAATAGTCCACATACTTACAATTATTCTTTTTGATGCTTAAAGTCATGGCAACTTAATCATGTACATGGCCATGTCACGGACTGATTTATCATTGATATACAAATAGTAAGGCATAGTTTTAAAGTTATGTTATAATTTCTCCTTGGAAGTTTGGTTCTTTTTCCTTTCATATTTAAACAAATTTGTAATTACTGTACTGCCTTAACTATTGAATTCTAGGGTTCATTCGCTTTGTAATTACAGAATTCCCATTTCTCCCATAGTTGGTCTCATTGAAACAGGAGAGTGTCTGATGAGTACTTCAGAGTCATTTCCTTTAAGTAGCCTACTGATGGACTGAAATGTCGTTGTACTTTGAAATCTATAGTCTAGAAACCATTAGTGTCTCTATCACAGTGGTCCAGATCTTCCAGAGAAGAGGCTATGTGATTAGGCTCAATTCAGATTTAATTTTGATTTTGTATGCCTGTGGGAACTGCAAGATTTTCGGAAGATGTCAGCAAATTCTGGTGCTGAGGTGTTTTGAAAGTCTCCGAGATGGGTGGAAAGGAGATTCTGAATGTCTGCTGCTTTAAAACTGTGGCTGTTTAGCTAGTTATACGTGAGCGAGTAGACTTTAGCCATTGTAATCTATTGAAATTTTGTGTGGACAAACTAGATTAATCCACTTCCACTTTAAAAAGAAGATTCATTCATATAACACTGATGTGTAGAGAGAGCAAGGTGAGAGTTAGACTGTAGGGCTAGGTTACTGAATATTACTTCTCCATTCATACAAATTTATCACTGAAAGAACAGTAGCCAGAGACAAGTTTATTCTTACCTTTCTCTACAAGTTGCAATAAAATACATTGCTAGTAGAGTCTAAGGAAAAATCATCTTTTATTGGGAAAAATATAAAGTTGAAATGTAATTCTACTTGGAAACAATCAAGTGGAGTTCTGGAGATTCATTAACTCCAGAGAATGTAAGACGGCACTTAGGGCTTGAGTATGTTCCTTAAGTGTTCTTTTTTCTTCCTCTAAGGAGTTTGGCAATAGACATATAGTTAAACTTATCTGTCATTGAGGTGTCTGAGTGGGTAAGAAATAGCTTACTCTGAATGCCTGATTTTCTTTTCTTTTGGTATTAATAAAACTAGGTATGTAGTAGTTCTATCAGAACTTTTTTTTTCTTCTGGAGAGGTAGGTCTCACTATACTTTTTTCTTCCATTACAGAAACTAGTGAATTCCCCTCAGAATGTTGCAGCGTGATGGCTGGGGGAACGCTTACAGGATGGCATGCAGATGTTGCTACTGTGATGTGGAGGCGAATGCTAGGAATTTTGGGAGATGTCAACAGCATCATGGATCCAGAGATTCACGCCCAGGTTTTTGATTACCTGTGTGAACTGTGGCAGAATCTGGCCAAGGTGAAAGAACTGAACCCCTTCTTCAAACTGACCTTATAGGACAGGATTATCAGAGGGGAGAAAGAACACCACCTTATGTAGTTCCCTTAATTATTTATATTTTTGTTTTATTTTTAATAATTGCAGATAAGAGACAATCTTGGTATTTCAACAGATAACCTAACTTCACCAGCTCCACCAGTTTTGATTCCACCTCTAAGAATCCTAACACCATGGCTTTTCAAGGTAAATTTTATCACTAAGCAGTGAAACAGAAATAAAAGTTCATGTCCATGTAGAAGAGTGTTTAATGCAATTTTTTGTTTTATGAATAATAAGTATCCTTCTAAAACTATAGGCAACAATGCTGACTGATAAATACAAACAAGGAAAACTACATGCTTATAAACTTATTTGTAAGACAATGAAGCGAAGACAAGATGTTTCTCCAAACAGGGATTTTTTAACTCATTTCTACAACATAATGCACTGTGGCCTTCTTCATGTTGATCAAGTAAGTTTAATTATGAAATTCAGGCTACTATAAATATTATAACTAAAAATAAAATGGTGGGTTTTTTTTTTTCCAAAATACTGAATGCATTTTCAGCTGCGTAATTTGTTTGTCTTTGAAAATAGCTAGGACTGATTTTTTCCAAGCTTTGATGAATGACCCTCATGTTCTTCCTTATAATCAGAAATGTTTTTTGTAGCCCACTTCAAGCAAATAGAGGGGCAGAAAAGGAACTTTTTCATTTTTTACTGATTGTATGTTACAAATTAAAGTATGCAAGAAAGAGAAGGAAGCAAATCTTTCTAAAGTCCAGTGTTCTTACTTGCTCTCTGATGTAGCAGTTTAACTACTGGGAAAGTAAATGTGCTCACATTGGAGTAGTTTATTTCTGCAGCAAGTACAGGAATCGTCAGTCTGAGATGTACTGACTGTATGTAGTCAGTGGGAATTTGTCTTTTTCATAGGTTCTGATATGAACAAGCCTGAAAATATTTTGTGGCTTAAGCAAAACAGAACTAGTCCAAAATTATTCCAGATGGTTACCAATAGGTCGGATCTCCAGGTTCTGCCCTCTAACAACCAGTTTACACTGCTTTTCTTGGTGAATTGCAAATCTTCCTATAATGTGTTGCCATTTAGTTGAATATCACTACTATTGGAGAATTACTCAAAGAAGAAAGATGGTTATTTTTTACCTGTTTGTGAATTTGGAATGTTTTTTAATAATTAAAATGTGTTCTACTTTTTCAATACTTCTGAATAAGTTTTAAAAACTGCCTCACTAAGTCTACAAGAATGTAACATTGTGTGTTGAATAATTATATACTCGAAATGTTATAAACCACTTTATTATTCTTTCTTTATATTTTGTTTCCATACAAATACATATAAAAGACTAATACCTTTTCTAAAATAATAGTCAGGTGGTACTTTTAGGAGAGGATTAGGCATATTTTTAAGAAGTTATAACAGCTGGTTTTCTCATTATTATTTCTTCTGTATATGTTTAAACAAATGGTTAATCATTTCTGGAGCTCTTGAAAGCTAAATATAAACTAATATAGGATGTGACCTCATACACCAGTGTCCAAGGTTAAATTGGCCTATAAAGTATACCACTGTTTACTTATATTAATATGAGTGTACTCAAAGAATTTATCTTTAAATGCTGCTCTTCACTCGATAATGATTGTCTTAATTGCTGCAATGAATTTCCTTTCTTGCATTTTTACTTTCTGCCTTTGGTAAATACCTGCTTTTTTTCACTCATTCTTCATCTTATTGATACTCTTCCTTTTTTTCTTCTGCAAGGATATTGTCAATACAATCATCAAGCACTGCTCTCCTCAGTTCTTTTCACTTAGTTTGCCTGGTGCCACCATGCTTATTATGGATTTCATTGTGGCAGCAGGAAGAGTGGCTGCTTCTTCTTTCCTCAATGTAAGTATTTATCAGTTAATTCTCATTTATGCAAAAGAAAAGGATTTGAAAGAAAACTGAGCAATATTTTTCCTTGACTAGGGTGTTAGCTTGACCCCAGAATTTAATGCAATGGATAGCAAATACAGATACTGTCTGTGGTTTATTCTAGAGCACCACACATCCAAGTCCTCTCGAGAAAGTATGGGAAGAACACAAAAATTACTGTTGAAGCTGAGAATCCTCTCTGGGTTCTCGGAATTGTGACGGCTGTTTATCTGTGCTTTAATATGTTTTAAAATAATTGTCCATTTTGACTGTATCTTCATTTTAAAGTATATTTATTCTTCCATATTTCTGCTATGCAATGAGTTTGATGATCTGATTTGAGAACTCAAATCTGCTGGTATTTCCACTGTTTGGATGTATTGTTGATATTGTTAGCTAGGCAACTTCAGCCTTGTATAGTAATACCAACGTGACTACCTAGGCACTGTTGACCATGCACACCTGGACTCTCTCAAAGACCTTGATAGGCTGGAGAGATGGGCTGAGTCCAACGGGATGAAGTTCAACAAGGCCAAGTGCCGGGTCCTGCACTTTGGCCACAACAACCCCATGCAGCGCTACAGGCTGGGGACAGAGTGGCTGGAGAGCAACCAGGTGGAAAGGGACCTGGGGGTACTGATTGACAGGAGGCTAAACATGAGCCAGCAATGTGCCCAGGTGGCCAAGAAGGCCAATGGCATCCTGGCCTGCATCAAGAATGATGTGGCCAGCAGAACGAGGGAAGTGATCCTTCCCGTGTACTCGGCATTGGTGAGGCCACACCTTGAGTATTGTGTTCAGTTCTGGGCCCCTCAGTTCAAGAAAGATACTGAGGTGCTGGAGCAGGTCCAGAGAAGAGCAACAAAACTGGTGAAGGGACTTGAGCACAAGTCCTGTGAAGAGAGGCTGAGGGAACTGGGGTTGTTTAGCCTGGAGAAGAGGAGGCTCAGGGGTGACCTCATTGCTCTCTACAACTATCTGAAAGGAGGTTGTAGTCAGGTGGGGGTTGGACTCTTCTCCCAGGCAGCCAGCAACAAAACAAGAGGGCACAAGCTTAGACTCTGCCAGGGAAGGTTTAGGCTGAATATCAGGAAAAAGTTCTTCACAGAGCGAGTAATCAGGCATTGGAATGGCCTGCCCAGAGAAGTGGTGGATTCACCATCCCTGGAGGTTTTTAAAATAAGACTGGATGTGGCACTTAGTGCCGTGATCTAGTAATCATGAGGATGTTGGACAAAGGGTTGGACTTGATGATCTTGGAGGTCTCTTCCAACCCAGATGATTCTATGATTCTATGATTTCCCAATTGTCTATGAGTTTTAACTGTCCCTTAACATTAGAATCATAGAATTACCCAAGTTGGAAGGGACCTAAAAGGATCATTGAGTCCAACTCCTATGCCTATGTAGTACACTCCCAGCATTCACACCATGTGACTGAGGGCATTGTCCAAATTCTTCTTAAATGCTGGCAGACTTGGTGCCATGACTGCTTCCCTGGGGAGCCTGTTCCAGTGCTACACCACCCGCTGGATGAAGAATGTCTTCCTAATATCCAATCTAAACCTACCCTGGCATATCTTCCTGCCATTCCCTCTAGTCCTACCATAGGTCACAAGAGAAAAAAAGAAGATCAGCCCCTGTTTCGCCTCCTTCCCTTGTGAGAAGGCAGTGAACAGCTGTGAGATGCCCTCTTGAGTCTCCTCTTCTCCAGGCTGAACAGACCAAGTGACTTTAGCTGCTCCTCATACAACTTCCCCTCTAGATCCTTCACCAGCTTTGTGGCCTCCTCTGGACATTCTCCAGTAGTTTGGTGTTGGTTTTATACTGTGGCACCCGAACTGCACCCAGGACTTGAGGTGGGGCTGCACCAGTGCAGGGTAGAGCAGGACAGTCACCTCCCTCGACTGGCTGGCAGTGCTGGCTTCATGCACCCCAGGACACGGTTGGCCCTCTTGGCTGCCAGGGCACTGTTGGCTCATATTCGACTTGTCGACCAGAACCCCCAGGTCCCTTCCCACAGGGCTGCTCTCCAGCCTCTCACCCCCCAGTCTGTACGTGTATCCAGGGTTGCTGTGTTCCAGATGCAGAATCTGACACTTGCCCTTGTTAAAATTCATGCTGTTGGTGATTGTCCAGCTCTCCAATCTGTCAAGATCCCTCTGCAGGGCCTCTTTGCCACAAGAGTGTTGACAGTTTCCCCCAGTTTTGTGTCATCAGCGAACATCATTCCCCCTTTAACCAACTGAAATTAGCCTCCTTTAAGGTACTATCTGAAGCCTCTCTGAACTTCTTACACTGTTACCTGTCATGTCCAGTAATGCCTCATGTCATGTCCAGTAGTTTTCCACGTCCTCTTCAATTAGTTAAACCTAAGACCCAAGCCTAGTTGGTGGCACAGTCCGAACAATTCCTCTGCTTCCTTTTGACCATCTTGGAAACTGGGAACATGGGGTATGTATGAATAGCTTTGGTCTTAGTTTGCTCAGCTCTGCAGAATTTGCAGAAAAAGAAAGGAAATAGCTCTGTAGGGTTTCAGCCATCGTTCTCTTTTAAGGTAACCAGAAATGTAAGCTTCTTGATTGCAGTAAGGATACATATTTCTCCCCACCTTTTCTTCTTTTAGGCACCAAGAGTTGAAGCACAAGTTCTTTTAGGATCCCTGGTCTGTTTTCCCAATTTATATCATGAACTACCAGCTCTTCACCCAAATGTTCCTGACATTGCTGTATCTCATTTTACAGATGTTAAGGTATGAATTTGAAGAATTTTTGGATCTTATTCACCTGCCAAGCATATGTTTAATATGATGTTGTTCCAGGAAATATTACTAAAATTTTAAGAGTAAACTTTTTCAGAAATCATTTCAAATAGATTATAAGATTGAAGATCCCATAAAAACTTGTCAAAATTACTAAACATATTTTATAGTTGCTAATAACTTTATTATTAAGTGTTTTCATATGTTTGTAAAAGAAGATGATGTGTTATTTATCTTTTCAAGCCTACTGTCATTATGGCTGTTTGTAGTCTCACAGATTTAATCAGTTGACAAGGAGAAGATTGAGAGGTCCAAGATACATTATTTAATTTATTAAGAATACACAACTGGTGAAATCTGTCCATGTTCCTAATGGCTTTAGAAAACCTCTGTACTTTAGTCTGTCCTTTTAGACAAAAAGCAAAAATTGATGGAGACCTCGCCTTCTCAAGTATGATTACTATGTGTAAGGAATGCTTCCAATAAGTTTCCAGTCTGTGTCAATTTTGAGAAAGATTGTGTCTTGGAAGCTGCTTTACACCTTGCTCACTTTTGGGAACTGATGTTGAATTCTTCCTTTCTTGATTTTATTGCATGGTGGTTGTCTACTCGAGTTTTATTGAGAGCAACTTACAGCTTTACAAACATTTCACTGCAATTGAGTCAGAATTCTTCCTGACATTTTCTTAAGGCAATATAGTCATTTGTTCTGCAAATACTTCCAAAGACTTTTAAAATCGATATAATTAAGAGGGGAAAAACTTGCTTATTTAAACCTCAATGTAATAGATAGTTTCTGTAATATTCTTCAAGATGATTCACAGAAGCTGGCTTTAGGGAGGCTTTGTTTTTCACTCTTGATATTTTATGGAAGGGTATTGGCAAGAATTGGATCAGCAAAAATTGGGACAATAACCTGTGGGATATTCTTGGGGCATCAAAATAAGGAGCATCTGGGGTGGACTAGAAGCTTGCAGTAGTGGTAAACAAACAGTCCATCTGACCACAAATCTTAGAGACTCAGCTATGCAGCACACCTGTGTGTGCTATAATACAGTTCTAATTATCTGATGATTAATGTCATGGACTTACTAGTAAATAAGTGAGTATTTTCCTCTTTGTTTTAGGAGCTAATAATTAAAACTGTGTTAAGTTCAGCAAGAGAGGAGCCATCCGGTCCTGCACGGTACGTCAGAAAGAGTTTCTGAGTTAATAGATCCATTTCTTTATTATACTGTTTTGAGTTTGATATATTGAAGAGCTTAAGTCAAAGTTTATATGTGTTTTGTTCATGGTTTTCTTTACCATTATCAAAACTGTGGTCTACTATATGAATGTGATATTTTTTGTAAATAGAGATAATAACAGAACAGACATTTTTTTGTCAGACCAGATGCTGGTCCAGCCCAATATCCTTTCTTTCATAGTGGCTGATAGAAAGGGAGGTTAATATGAATAAGAATATAAGTTTGGTGCTCTCCTAGCCTGCCCTGGTGTTCAGCTCAGGGATTTTATGTACTAGAGAGACATTTTTGAATTTTACTGAGGACAAGTTTATATGTGAAGGAAGTATGGGGGGGGGTTCTAGACTACATGATTTAATTTGAAAAAGAGAAATAATCCGATGTACATGAGCCTTTCTTTATGGTATGGAAAAGAAGCAGAAGATACTAAGCTAAGCATCAACCTTGGAATGATTGCTCTGATGCTTAAACCTAAGCATCTTCATCAAATAGAGAACTCAAAAGAATATCGTTACCGATTCTCTTTTGTTTCTTGATTTGCTTAGGATTTTTTTCCTCCTTACCCTCCTCCTGAGGCTTTCAGTTACAGAGTCCTGAGAATGGGATTGGAATAGCAATCTGTAGTGCCTACCAAGGACAAAGCACACTTGCGTGCCTTGTTTATTTGGGTGGAGTGTCTGTGTTTATTCAACTAATAAATTGTTAGTTAACATATGCAAGTTAACTAGACCACATGCCTGAAGAAAATCACATGGGAAGATCAGTTCATTGAATCTTGAAATGTTTTGCTGGAAAACAAAGAGCAGTTTTCATCAGCCCACTTACCTCTTCTTCACTTGAGCTGGTAGTCAACACAGGGGAAGGAAGGAATATTCTGAGATAGTTTTCATTTGATTTTTCATGTTCTTTTACAAAATTAAATTCTAAAAATATCAACACTTTCCACTCTGCTTTTGTTAAAGGTGATTAAAATCTAATTGATTCAGAACATTATTAATAATCCTGTGGCACTGAAGCACACCAGTTCTGACAGTGTGGCTGGGAAGAGGAAGGGAACATCCTGCATGTCCCCATATCCTCTCTGGCTGTGAGGGTGTTTATATAGGAGCAGAGGCATATGTGTATGCCCAGCGTTTTAGAGGACTGAGTTATGCTACCTCCAAAATGCAAATCTGGACCACTGTGTGTAATAACATTAAATGAAGATTTAAAAGGAGTACATTCCCAATGTCTCTTTGGGTTGTCTGAACCCTTCTTCTGGGAGAGAGATGGATATGTCTTAGTTCCGCAGATAGTCATGCATCTACAGCTCATGAAGCTTGGCTGCCTTGATGCTCAGTGGGAGTTTATCCACTGTCTCTTTTGGGAATAAATTCTCTGATACCATCTGCTTCACAGCAATTTACCTGGGTTACTATCAGAGGTCATATCAGAAGATCTGCAATATGATTTTGCCATGTCAGCTCAACCACTGTTAGAGGCTTGATTGTCTTTACAGTTCCATAGGACAGAACTTTGATTTCTTGGAACATAGGTACCTAGCTTTGTATATTTCTAGTGACTCTAAGTGCTATTATTATTACCCAGGCTATAAATCTCTATTCCTTATCTCTTCCACAGAGGGTCAGTGTTTTGGATTTCATTACTTACTTTACCCAGCTGAGCTAGTTGTCTGAAATATGTTCTACTCTCAGATCTCCATCTATAAAGATTAATAACTGTATTTATCAAATTCCTCTTCTGCTGTTGGCAGTCTGAAAAAGGAGTGACAGGTTGACGAACTCACCATTCGTCTCTTCTGCTTGTGCTGTTAAGTCTACGATTCTTTAGTAACAACACTGTAGCCACATACCTACAAAGTTTTTCTGAGACTACTCTCAATAATGATAGTGAAACTAGTGTTCTCGGTAGAAACCTTACTCCTAGGTATTTGGCATATCAGTATGTCATCAGATGTAGAACGGATCTCAGTGGCATGAAGAAACCCATAAATAGTAACACAAACTTAGAACTGTCTGCTCTTCTGTGTATTAAAGGCATATTTTCTGAGTCAGCTTAAACAAACTGTCTAAGTTTATTGTTAAATCTATTCTGTGTTCTTATATTCTTTTGTTTAAAAAGGATTGAAACACATACTACAGAAACAGCAGAAGTGTAGATTGGGATAAGGAGTACTTTTGTAAACTTTCCTTCCTCTGAAACTGTAGTGTGTTTAAGACATTCCTGGCTGTAACTTGCCTAAATGGTCCTGAAAATTTTCTCAGAGATGAAAGTTACAAAACTCTTAGATTGTTGCAATACAGTCAGATTGTTTTTATGACCAGTATATAGGAGAGAAATCTTTTCCACTGAAAATTAAACTCTTCAATGACTTAATGCACATCAGAAGATTTTGTATAATTTCCTTCCTTAATTGTGATCTAGACTCAGTGCGCCCTTCAGCTTCTCCATACGTAATATTCTGCAAAGCTGTTTATTATTTTTGTCATTTTTTCCCAGACTCCCTCAAGCTTGTCTTCATTTTTAAATTATATTAATCAAAATGTAATGGAGGCAGTTTTGCAACTGAGATGTCAGTGACAGTGTACAGAACCGCGGTTTGATATCTTATTTACTTTACCATTTAGAATTAATTTTAAGTTATATTAGTGCTGCCTGTTAGTAGCTTCATGGTCCTATGTAGCCTTAAAATCATTTTTCTACAACATGGGCTTCATAGCCACTTCTGTTTCTATTCTAGCATAGGATTTTTCCTTCCCAGATGTAATTCTTTGCAATTCCCATGGTCACCTTTCATCTTGTTGATTTTGGACTGCTTTCCAACTTTATCCAGAGGAATTTGAATGCTGAAGTTGTTTCCAAAGTATTTTCAGATTTTGAAGAGAGCTACTAATGATCCAGAAATTCTTAAGCTAATTCATTAATGTTTTTTAACAAATTTCATCTATCTCTGCTGATTTGAACACATATATCTAAATACTCTTTATTTTTTCACTTCTATTCCATTTTATTATTTTAAATGAAGAAACAACAAGAAAAGTGGAAGTATGTAATCACAATATGTACACTGTCTCTGGCATTCATATACCCCTCCTCTATTCATCTTTGTTTATTGTCAGTCTAACAAAATTTCAATATCTATGAACCAAGTAACTCTTTTCTTTGTGTCACAAAAGCTCTAAACAAATGTGAACAAACTCTCAGGGAGGAGGAACCTCCCACTACAATTCTTACTTTGTCTTAAGAAAGTATACGTGAAATACACATACATTTACTTCAGGTAGTATTTTTAATCCAGAAACCTCATAGAGATGCAGGAGTTCTTGATGTCTCTTGGATTTTGCTCAGAAGGGTACTTGCTTTGTCCTTCCTTGTACCTTCACCAGGTACTTGGAATTTCTCATTTTTAAATAAATTACAGCATTATGAAGGTTTTTGTGAAGTTAAAACATTTTTATTAGATTTTAGCAAGACATATCATGAATCATAAAAGTTGTAGCTTGTTTCTTAACAACATTTTGTCCAACATTGCTTTGCAGATGTGTTGCTCTTTGCAGCCTTGGTATTTGGATCTGTGAGGAGCTAGTTCATGAATCACATCATCCTCAGATAAAGGAAGCATTGAATGTGATTTGTGTTTCTTTAAAGGTGAGTCTTACAATGTATATTGTTTTTACATGTAAAGATACTTTGAAACTTATTTGATTTATTGCCAGTTAAAATAAATGGGGCAGTGAAAAACAGAGACAAAGTTTCAAACACCACATTTCCCTGTCCTCCCCTATTCCCAGGCTCAGCTTCATTCCCTCATTCCCAATGCGTCTATCTCCTCCTTCCCCCTCCCAAGGAGGACAGATGGGATGGGGAATCCGGAGTATTGTCAGTTCATTACAGTTCCTATCTGTCACTCCTTCCTCCGTGTTCCAGTGTGGGTCTTCCACTGGCTGCACTCCTTCTGGTTGCACACCTGCTCCATCATGGGCTGTTTATAGACTGCAGTTCCTTCAGGAAATATGCACTGCTGCACTGTGGACGTCTCCTTGAGCATCATCTTTTCCTTAGGCTGCAGAGGCATCTCTGCTCCAGCATCTGTAGCACCTCCTCTCCCTCCTCTTTCTCTGACCTTCATGTTCACCTGCTGTTTCTTGTTCCTGTTTATTTTCTTTGTCTGCCTGTGTGCTGTTTTTGACTTTAGATACGGTTTTACAAAGGTGCCGTGCACTTGGCAGTAGGGCTCAACTGTGTCCTTGGTGGGTCCATTGCAGAGCTGGCTGTATCCTGCTCCGTCTGATGATAAGAGCTCTCATTTGGGTGAAAAGTAAAAGGCACCTGTTTTTATGGCTATCATTAACATTTATTTCCTGATTTTTATGAAGCATACTGTAATATGGGTTAGTTTTACAATTTTTCAGGAGAATTTAACTTTTCCTTTTTAATAGGTGGGGTGCGTTGGCCCCAGCTAATCTCCAAACTCTCACACAGCTGGTCACCTCTAGTTAGGAGAGGGGACAGCGTAGAAAGAACAGTGGGTTTCTAGCCCTTTCCCACAGAGGTCACCTCTGCAACCCCAGCTTCCGAAAGTGATTCTTACCTGGAAATGCAGCTTGATCAGATACAGCTTGTTCATTGCAGTGCAATGCCTATAAAATGTTTTTGAATAGAAGATATTTTGTAACATTTGTCTGCCTTACCCTTTGCGAATGACAGTTTTTGCAGTTGTGAAATCAATCTCAGTAGATTTCAAATCTGGTGGTGTTCATATTTTATGGAGTAATTAGAATATTTTAAAAAAATAATTTCAAATATTTTGAAAACTTGCTTCTTCGTAAACAATATCTTCAATTTTTTAAATATTTCCCCTTTTTTCAGAAACTTTGTACATGCTCTTTGTTTAAATGAAAATTCAATAAATAGTCTAGTCTTTCTGTGTATACACGTTGATAAAAATTGGGGTGTACACCTGTTATACAAGGCTGGTGTCAGATGTTTTGAACTGTATGTTCGTTTAAGCAATGCGAATGTGAAAAGTATCTTAGCAAATTAGCTGATCATATCATATGAAGCAGGATTTGAGTCAACATCTAAAATGGGTAGCTGCAGGACTTTTATTATTAGACTCTAAATTGCAATTTCCTGTTTTGGAAAATCACATTTATCCTTTGCAGCTTCACTAATACTCTCTTCCAGAGTTTTTCCCTTGCTTTTTAACATCTCTTAACTAAAGCATTTTATCAAGTTCCTATGCAAGTTTGGTAGTAGGCAAATGGTGCTGGTTTTATCTTACTTCTGCAGTTTATCAGAGTTTGAACTATGCTTAATCCTGATGTTTACTGTGATTTCTTTATTTTTCTTCAACATATTTATTAAACCAATTACTTGTATCTCATTTATATTAAACATAAATTGCTTCTTGAATGAGAAGACAAAATCTTTACCTTTCGACTGTGCTTTGCTTTGCTTTGTGCTGGCAAAAGCATCCAGAATGTGTTGGCTTTTCTCCTGTTTTGAGCAGTGGTATACATTCATAAATCATGAAACAAAAAGTTCTTAAATATATAATGGGAGAAACAAATTAGCTCTAATTTGTTACCTAAGAAATCTCCTGGCTTGCACATAGTCAGAGATTTGAACTTGCAGAGTGCATTGTTTTCTTATTTTCAGGAGAAATGAATGGATAGGGAGCTATAATCCTCGTCTTACTTACTGATAAGTACAGTTGACCAAATAACATTGAACAGAGAAGTTAGCAACAATTATATACCTATTTCTGAAATACAGAAGCATATTCAGAACTGCAGTTGATCAGCTCTCTCTGAATATAGCTAGCACTTCTCTCAGCAGTGTGATGATGTTGGTGTCTGTGTTAACCTCTGCTGAGGTCTGAGCCCAGAGGATCATAGCCAGCCATCCAGACCCCTGCATCTCACAATTATTTTATGGTCCTCTCAAAACTGCTGCAGATATATCACAAAATTGCGTTGTACAGGTATAGTTACACAAGTGCTAAACGTAGTCTATTTGCAAGTGTGGACAAGGTTAAAGTGCTAATGTAACATCCAGAAAGCAATTGACCATTGCAAAGATGAAAAGTATTGTTAAGACTGCCCTTCCAAGAAAACCTTGAGAGTTTGGTATTAGGCAAAGTGCCTGTTTGAGAGCTCTTTTTTCCCCCCTCATTGAGTAACTTTTAAGAAATTATGTCCACAGTTATACTGCTGAATATAAAATCTTATAAAAGTAGTGAATACTTACACTTCGTAACATACAATGTTTTCCAGAGGTAGGTAATGGCAGGTGAAATGTTTATAGTGTTGCACTGCTGCCTTAATGCCACATCTGAAGGCTCTTGGAAAAGAAGTCAGAGTAAATCAGCTGACTTGAAAGGAATGAATTCTTTTGATATCCAGTGTTGTTGCTTGAGGTTAGAGAAATGTCCTTTCAGGACGCACACCGCTGTAAGTGTCAGTTCTAAAGCGCCTGCATTCTTTTGAAATGTGATATACTGACCATGCTGGAAGAGATTTCTGAAGCTGATGAAGGGGTTGATCTTTTTTGGACCAATCCCCATAATTTTGTCCTAAACTTCCTACCAGATGGTCTTGCTGTAAGTAAAAAAAATTAAGTGAACAAGATTTGAATTTTATTGATATTCATTGCTTTATACCTTCAGCCTTTCTATGAAATTTGTCTCCCCTGACTTTTGTTCCCTTTCTTAAATTAAAAAAAACCTTTAAAAATTCACTTCAACCAAAGAACATAGAGGTCAACTAATTTGCATAAATCAGCACTAGAAATCATTCACTCATCTTCACCTTAGAGCCTGACGATCCTCCTCATAAAAGAAAACAAATTAAAAATAAAAAGAAAATCCTCCCTGTTTTTAAGTAGAGAGAGAACAGCTGATTGTTCTAAGATTCTGAAAAGTCTTCAGGCCTTTTTCTCAGGCATTTTTTTCTTAAATTCAGTGATATGGATAACTGTATTAATGTACTCTGGTTTGTCCTCCCCTTCTGTTATCTCCAATGACTTCAGAGTTCCTGCAAGCATGTAAGGATATTTCCAGCAATCTGGATTTGATCACAAGTTCAGCAATGAGATTTTTATGCTTTCAATTTTATTTAATCTTTTCTGGTTTTCACTTGAGCTTGAACATTTGAAACTGTGCCCTGCTTACTGTGCTCTTACAATGGATTTTCACAGCGTAGAGAGAGGCTGTCTCACAGGGGATAAAAATAATGCCATAAGCTCTAGCAAGACGTGCAAATGTAAGATGTCTGAGAAACAGGGAAAATCAGAATTAACAGCCCTCTGTATTCTGTTTTCTGACTCAGTGACTGACTCGAGCTATTCATAGTCTTCATGCTTACATAGATAAATAATAAAAATGAATATTAAAAATGTTCATTATAGTTTTGTCTCCATACTTTTCCTTTTGCTTGTACTATTTCAAGTCATTAAATGTAAAAAATGATAGCTCCATTTTGATAAGAAGCTGGCTCAGGGCAAAGTTTTCTTCCAGCATATTTTCCACCTTTTAAGTTTTTTTGCCATGCACAAATTGTAGTCTGAAATCATTAATTTTCTGTTCAGGTTTTGCTGCTTCGGCGTTTCAGCTTTTGTAAAGCTTTTTTTTGATGTTTGTAAAATATACCCTTCCGTGAAAGGCTAACAGAATTGGACGGATTAAAAAAAAGACTAAGAAGCCAAGAAATTAAATCTAGATATTTTTCCAGTATAATTACCCTTTTCTGAGTTCAGACACTTGGTCAGCTTGCAGCACACACCTGTGGCAACTTCATTGCCATGTTAAAGTAAGATTAAAACATGTAAACTACTTTTTTTATTCTTCTAATAGTGCAGGAAATCTAATATAACTGACCTTCCTTGGAGAACTAGAATAAGATTTTTCATGATTAAAGGATGAAATACCATGTTGTTTTCTGAGTGATTTGAGATTCGTCAGTATTGTGGTTTGGAAACTTTGTATTCAGTAGAGTATTTTCTTGGGTAATAATGTGTTTGAAATCCTTTCCTTGAGTCTGTTTTATGTTATTTTTGTTTCTGTGTATTTTGTGCTGTGTGTCTTCTGAAGTGAGTGGTTTTGCTGTGCTGATAACCAGTTTGCTAAGATTTGTCTTTAGTTTGGATTTGTCTTTAGCTTAGATTTGTAGGATATTCATGTCCTAGATGAGTTAAATTCACTTGTAAAGTTCAGTTTATACTTGTTGTTTGGTGCACAGGTTAGTGTTTTAAGGCAAGTGCAATGAAAGAAGAAGCCTCAGTTACACATCCTGTCCATTAACAATTTAGGGAAACTTATCCCTGTCTCTTCACTTCTTTATATTCCCCCTTAGCAATGTAGGGGCAGCATGTGCATCTACTCCCAAGGCTGGGGACTAATTGGATGGATGCATTCACTTTTGCATTGACCAACACAATAGCTACTAAAACATTTTAGTAATAATTAAAGGCACGCTCCAGTGCAGCAGTGTTCTCCTACCTTTGAAAGATAGCAGAGAAAAGACAGCACAGAAACTGAGGTGCGTTCATTTCCATTCAGACAAATGCTGTACATTGTAATCAGTGAAAAACAGAACTGTTAGTGTCACTATAAGTACAATGTCTTACATTTTGGACATATGGCTGCTCACCTGCTTTGGTTTGCAAGAACTCTGATTTCCGAATTGGATCCTTGGGGTTTTTTTTGTAGTGATGCTTTAATATTAGTAGTCATTAAGGTAACAAGAAATTAATTCATTCTTCCTGGCTTCACGATGCAGTAGTAACCAATTTGAAGTTAGTATGGAGACTCCTCTCCTCTTTCCCTCATTGCATGCAAATCTGATTCTCTGTCCCAAACCTTCAACGTTAGCTGCTAAGATTTGGTTAAGACTGTAAAATAATTCCTTTTAAATTTTGTAAATTTAATTTTGTTCCTCTGGTACACAGGTATGTAAGGAACTATGTGTATAAAACCATCACTGAGATTGTTGGCCACCTTACCACCTGATTTACTCTTACGTGATATCACGTAGACATTGTTACTGTACTGTGTTCTCTTTTCTAGTTTCCAAATAAAACAGTAGCCCAAGTTGCCTGCAGTATGCTGGACATGCTGATACATTATGTACATAGACTTCAAGTGTATCAAGCTGATTCACCTTTAAGAATTATTCAAGTAAGTAATTTTTAAAAATTTGAAATGTTGAATTATTTTATTGCAACAGTATAATGTATTTCATTGAAACTAAAATATTAGAACATTGACAAGGATGTTTCACAAAACACTGAAATAATATAAACATAATCTTACTGAACAGTAATTCATACCACACTTGCTGACTCCACTATTAACATGTAAAAAGACTATATCATGCTTATTTTTTCTCAGATACAACTGTCAGTATTTACATGAGAATGTTTCCAGTAAAGTCCAAGTTTTTTTAATATTAAATATCTTCACATACGTTTAAGTTTAGTGAAAAAGTGACTGCTTAAAATATGGATCTGCAGTTTTATTTTTCATAAAAGCGGTTCAGTATAAAGCAAAAGTAATTAATTTGAATGCACTTTAAATAACAAGGAAGTAGACTGTGGCCTCTGTGACTCTGAACCAGAGAGAAAAGATAGAGGTCTCCCAGGCAGGAGAAGGAGAATTGTGTGGAAGCTTCATAAGAAATATAGCAAGCATTTCTCTGCTCCTCTGCAGCCATGTTGTTGATTAAGTAGAGGCATGTTGTTTACAAATAGCTCAAATAGCCCCATATATGAACCCACTTAAGGCTCCTTCCTGCATCCTTCTAGTGTCTTGAAATGAGTTCTCTTCCTACCTGAATATTTGGAGCAGCTGTATGATGTCATTGTCCCTAATGCACCTATGTGAGTCAAGCAGAATGTATTACTTAAATGTCTTCTACAAAATTCAGTTAAAAGAGTTTTATTCAAAAAAAGTGGCAATATTGTAATTTGTCTCAAAATAACTAATAGAATTTATCCATTAATTTAGTGTTATCCCATTTACTTGCTTAAAAATTTATTTTATGTTTAAATATTTAAATTGTATTTTTAAAGAAACTGTGTTTTCCCCAGATTCTGATAGCAACTATTACCCATCTGCTACCCAGTACAGAAGCTTCGTCTTACGAACAGGACAAGAGGGTAAACATTTTTAATTTCTTTTTAATGTATCAATTTAATTGTGAAGGTGTGCAACTTAGCACTGTTGAAAAATTCAAGCGTGCCTCACAGTAAGAATTCAGCTCTTTAAGTATAATGCGGAATAGTCATCTTAGAATTCTGGCAATATTCTATATGCAAGTTAATTTCTGAAGTTTTTGTAGGAAAACATGCATTTTAAATTAATGGAGGTTGATTGTTTCAGTAATCAGAAATTCATCCTTTTTCTTATCCTTGGTGAAGTCTAAAAGCAAAGAAAGTAATGTAAACTTTTAAAACTTGTCTTATAGTGGCAAAGTATTCTCAACTTCTAGAGAATAACTTTCGAAATATTTATGATTTATTTTGCACTTTCGGTTGTGTGTTCTTGTGCAAGATAGATTATAATCTTTGGATTAATTTGGTTGTTGTCTCCTTCAAAATGATTCTTGTATGTTTGGTGGGCCTGAATCCCATAGCTAAGATGGACTCTTCTCTTCACACGATACTTACACTAGTTCTTCCTGCCTCCTGAAAGCTTTATCTCTTCTGAGTTATTTGGGTTTGTTCTTGGACTATGGGACACAGTGGTCATTTAAACTGCGGCACTTCAGTGGAGTTTGTCACTTGCAGCTCTGTCATTCTAGGCCACCCGTTGCCACGGGAACTGACATTCATATTTTGCTCATTTTGGCCTCTCCTCTCTGCTTGCAAGGAGGCGGTGGGTGTTGTAGACTACAGCAATATGTCAAGCTAGCCACCTTTCCATTTCAGATGCTTCCCATAAATCAATAAGTTTTTCATGAGCTAATACTGGTCATTATATGTCAAATATTGTATCAAAAATTGGCTTTCCTAGTTTGACAAACTTAATCCTAATGGATTTCTTAAAACTTGGTTTAATATAAAAGTACTTAGATCCTTTCATTGTTAGGTTTATTATATGGTGCCTCTGAGAAACAAACTTGTATTATGTGAAATTAGTATGTTATTTACGTATTGCTTATTAGTAATTTAGTTAAGTGGATTTTCTTTGAAAGACTTTTATTTAACTTGGGAAATGTTTTAGAGAATCTTGTAGCTATTTATCTGAATTGTTTCCTCTTCCACAGCTAAGTTTTAAAAATAATTATTTGAAGCCAGTAAGTTCTTAATAATTTGGTGTGTATGTGTGTCTTAATCTAATTCTGTTCTGCAGTCTTTAAAAACATCCCCTAGAGGGAGTTGGTTCTTTTGCTGACTGAGTAGCCTACAATACAGAAAGCAGTTGGATTTCTTTCAGATGATACCTGGTGCTGCATAGCATTATTGACATGTTGTGAAGGAAGTTCTGTGTTATTTTTAAAGCACTAAATGCAGCTGAAATAGTTCAGTTTTGTGTAGTCCTTGATGCGCTTTCCGGTGAGATTTATGTGCAGTGTGGTGCATCAGCCTTGATTTGTACATGTGTAATCTGTCATTTTATAAACAACACCCTGAAATCAGCTTTGAAAAATCATGAATATTATCTTGGGCACAGTGGCTGCTCGCAGACTTACCATGATGAGAACCTGTTGAATGGATTATCTTTGTTAAATATCTCAGTAGCCAAAGTTTTACTGATGACATAGGTTTTGAAGGTACAGTGGCTTTTAAACAAGTATGACCTGTCATTACTGCAGAAAGCTATTTCTGCTGAACTGAGAAAAGGAGGTAAAACAGAAGTAGAATACAGTGACAAATGTGAATTAGCTGGTTTAATTGATTTGTAATTGAAAGTGTTTGTTCCAGTTGGTGGTTTCTTTACTTCTGTGCTTATTGGATTGGATAATGGCCTTGCCATTAAAGACCTTGCTGCAGCCTCTTCACGCTACAGGAGCAGAAAATGATAAGACTGAAAGATCCGTTCTTAATTGTATATATAAGGTACATGTTTCTTTACTTGTTAAATGATAATTTCCATCTATGGAAGTAGTGTCAATTTTCATGGAAATGAAGACAGAACTTTTCTGTAAGTTGACCTCTATTCTACTGCTGATATGTGGAGTGCTATCTTAGTTCTTCTACGTTTTGCTGTAACTGCTTGATCTTCAGTATATTTGGAATTGTTAATTTTATCTTTTATTTTGTGATGTTTAACCAAGTTACTTTTTGTAAGTCATACCAATAGCAGACTTCTGTATTGTAGACCAGCTACCTATTTCAGACAGATAAGTAAGTAGCTTTTTTTGTACCAAGCACTTTTATTTAGCAATAAGCAAAGTAAAAATCATGAAGTTATAATTGCTGTCTGTATTGCCACAGAACAAAGGTAGTTTTTTTTCCTTTTGCAAGGGAAAGGGATTAAAACCCCCAGCAGCTTAGACCTAGCATATGTAATTAAAGAAGGTAGGAAATCTAAAAATAAACCTACCTTAGTGTTTTTTTTTCAAGTTTTGTGTCTTGTTTGTTTATTCCACTTCAGTGTGGACGTTGTTTTAACAGTTTTCTTTGCAGACCAGGATTTGTTTCTGTAAACATTAAACATCCAAAATATTCCAACATTTTGTCCTACCTACATGGTTTGTTAGTCAATTTAAAAATGTTAAATAAAAATAACTTTGTGTCTTATAAAACTATGAAGTAGTAATTCCAGTAGTTAATAACATAAAATTCTTGATTTGTGCTAGGTTCTGCATGGATGTGTCTATGGGTCTCAGTGTTTTAGCAACCCTAAATATTTTCCTCTAAGCCTTTCTGATTTGGCTTGTGTGGATTACGATCCTTTTATGCACTTGGAAAGCTTGAAGGAACCAGAACCATTGCATTCTCCAGACTCGGAGAGGTCTTCTAAACTTCAGCCAGTCACTGAAGGTTTGTTAAATTGGCTAAATACTTTTTCTTTCAAAATAAGTGTATCTTGGTTTCCAGTGTTGAAGTGTTTGTCTAAAGCATGAGTTTTAAATTATACCTCGACGCTAGGTAAGGACCATTAGTATGGAACGAGCTGACATAATTGTGAGAAATAACTGTTCGATTAACTGAAATAAGTATCTTCTGAACAACAAGAAAACTGATCTGATATGGATTCTTCTGTAGCCTGTGTATCAGTAAGTGTTAAGTACTGCAACATGGATGAATGTTGCTTTTCATTTTACTTTCAGTAAATTAGTTTATTTCTTAATTTTCCTCCTTTTTCTAAGAATGTTTTCGTTTTCTTCCTATCTGAACTTGCAGCATTGAAAGCCTTCTGTGAATTTTTTTTAGCCTGTCAGAATTTCTGGTCGGTCTGTTTATGTTCTTTAAAACTACAGAGCTATCTACAAGGAAAGAAATTTTCTCTCATCTGCTTAGAAACTTAGGAGACCAAGGAATTAATATTTTTTTCAGAACTCAAAAATAAGAATAGAGACTTAAGAAACTAAGCTATGGAGGAACAGCACATATTGTGCCGTGCATCTAGTAGATATTAAATGGCTGCATAGGGAAGAAAATGGAAAAATATGAGATTAGTACTGATACCAGAAACTTGATGTAGTGCTATTCTCCCTCCATATTAAGTTTTTCCATTTAGGCTTCCTTAAGGGTATTAAGAACCAGATAAATGCAGAAGCTCTTTGTAGCAGCTGTGTGCTAACAGCAGGTGATTTTGTGGTCTGTAGTGACTACGTGCTGTTTTTTATGTAGAGAAAATGGCTAATCATTGTGCCCTTGTCTAAGGCATGCTTCATCATCCTCAAGTACTTTTTTGGCCAAAGAATTCTAAACATAGAGCTGTCCCCTAATAAGCTCAGTATTGGATTGAACAAGTCTGATTTGAGAACTGTTGGCAGGAGGAGCTGTAATTATTAAATTTACTGAAGAATGAAGCAAGGTACTATAGTTGGCTTTTTGTCAAATGGCTGTGGTCTTATTAGTAAAAAATAATCATCTGCTGGGTCAGAATGAAAGAAGCTTCTGTCCTAATTACAGTCTCACCTATACATGTTATGTAAAGCTAATATTTAAAGCATTTGCCAAAATTAACTTCCACTGCATGTTCTATTATAGTGTAGTGAATTGTAGTAGCTTTTTATGCCTGGCATCTTTTGTATTCTGTAATAATCTATAATTATGGGTTAGCAGCAAATGCTATGTGGCTTGTTTAATCTGACAATCTGAAAAGACAACCCTGAATAGATGTCTCTTTAAATGGATGTGGTTGCACAAAGCCTTAGCATCGATATCTTCATTTTGCATTTCCGTATATGATCTGTTCTTTTATGTTTTCTTGTTAAATTTCTAAATAAAACTAATTTCAGGTGTTCCTTTTATCTGTCCAGATAAATTAAGGAAGCCCTATATGTTTTTAAAGTTTCAGGGCTCTGGAATTGAAAGTCAGATCATGACATTTAATTGGCAAACTACAGCATTATAATGCAACCCTAGTCTTGCAACCTTGGCATTTCTAGTCCACATTGCCAGGCAGAGAATAAAATTGGCAGTGCTTAACTGATCACACAGCATCTGTTCTCTATGGCATTGTTGGAAGAGTGAGAGAAGAGAAGTTAGTGGATAACAATTAGCCTGAGATTTGATCAAGACAGAGGGTTAATTAGCGCGAGCTAGTAGCAGAGCTGTATACCAGTGGGTCAACCTCTTTTTTAATAGGGTGGAAGTGCTATCATCTTATCTTTTTTGAAGGAATGGAAATGGGCAGGGTGGCAGTTGTAGGGAAACCAGAGTAGTTCTACAAAGGAGAGTAGGGATTACTAGACTTTACCTTGGGTCACAAGCAAAGCTGAAAGTACTGAAATGCCAGAATTCTTAAGATAGAGTGCTTTTAATCAATTTGATAGATGTGATTGACATACCTTCTTATGCCTCCCATTGTTCAAGGTCAGATCCATCAAAAGTTTTGTGGATGCTTAGCCATGGTATGATAAAGTGTGTTGCCTGGAAGATACAGGACTTTCAGAGATACAGGATTGTAATGGGGACAAGATCTGTTGAGAGGTTGAAGCAAACCCTGCAGTAAACAGAGGGGCAAATATTTCATAAATCTTCTAGAAACAAGCGATGTGGGGACAGAAAAGAAGAATTCTCCTCTCTGTTTCAGTGACTTTCCAAGTGCTGTCTCTCACAAGGAATCTGTTATACCTAGGACTATCTGTGAAATTCTTTGTTCTCCTTTCTATAGGTTCCAGGTAAAGTGATGGGTTGCAGTATAAGATATACAAAGATAATTTTGAAATTACATAAGTATATCAAAGAGTTATGTTTAAACCAGAGTGAACTTATAGCAGCTGACAATAAATATATCAGTAGGAAAGCTTTCCTTGCATCATCAGAACTTTCAGACAGCGGCTTTGTGGTGCTCTCATACATCTGAGGAATCACAGGTCTTGGTGATCTGTTCCTCTAGCTACTATTCACAAAAGCTTCCTCTAGCTACAGTACAGGCATACAAGTGCGGCCTATGCTAGCTGACCACAGAAAACTAGCCTGCATTCAGTGTTACGCTGACAAGAGGTGTGCTTTCTTCAAGGATAGTGTAGATGTGCAAAAGCTAACTTGGGCTGCATTGTGCCATGATCTGCTTGCCTTCTTCTGATCTTTTACCTGTCATTACAAGACCATGAGCGTATATGAGGTAGAATTGAAATGGGACCTCTCCTTCAAGTTTTTTTTGTAGTTTATATTAAATGATGCAAATGCTTAGGAAAAAGTAAAATTGAGGGGCTTTGTGACAATTGCATTGAGAGAGAAGCTGGTTATGAAAATATGTAGCATTAAGCAAAAAGTGCTAGACATCTTTTAGCAAAATCAGACTGTTGAATAGAGTCTAGTCATAAGGAAATAATATGTCATGGGAATTTTTTTACAGTTATAGGCGAAAACATTTTGAAACCTGTTCATCATAGATCACAGGTCTGTTAGAGATATTTGTCATTGGAAGGTAGTAGTTATGTTACATAGATACGGTCATCCATATTTCATGGATTTTTTCCCATTTTTCATATTTTTCCAGACGTTTTAAACTCTTGCATAGATGGATTATTTTTCCTAATATATTTAAATTTCTGAAAAATGTTTCCTCCAGCTGATGTTTAGTCTTAGCTTTTATTTAAAAAATAGTACTTTTAAAATAAAATACTTTTAAGACTTTGCTGTTTGCCTTTTTACTGAAAGGAGGTAAATGTACACTTTTTAAAAAAACTCTTTATACATGGTGCATCCAGATAAGCACAGTTTGTGTTTTGTGAGGGATATTCTAGAGATGGTTTCTGTATAACCACTTAAAATTAGAAAGGTATGAGACTTCCTTAAGCTAATGTAAAGTACAGGCAGCTGAGCCTTAGAAGATTTAGTTTAATTGACTGTATCGGGCAAAGAGAAGATTTTTCCAAAAAGTGATTTATTCCATTTCTCCAATTTGGGCTTTTAACAGAGGTGGATCAGTCTGTATGAGTACGTCATTCTTCAGATAGCTAAAAAGGTGAGGAGAGCGAAATTCCACCCTGGGTCCTTCCACTTTTCTTCTGCCACATAATTGTAGTTGTTTAGAAGCTGTTTAGCCAAAGTTGAATTAAAGCATTAACACATCTTAAGGAAATTGCTCCATTCATGCCACTTAGACAAGTTAGTGGTTATGGACCTTCAACCTTCCCACAGAAGGGGTAAATTCAGGGCTGAGAAAGATAACCAGTACAACACATTCTATTAAATTACCAGGTGGTCCTGTACACATATTAATTACATTGCCCGAGCAAAAAACATTACCATTGTAAAGAGAGCAGAGATGTGTTCACTCAGGAAGACAGGCTTGCAAAAGCAGCCAGGTAGATTGCTTTAATATGTAATGGTGTTGCTTAGTCTGTAGAATTTGTGGTAAAGCTATGAAGGCCTACATTATTGCATATTTTGATCTACCCTCCAGAAACAAAGGGCATGATTTAAATACTCATTTTAAGAGTTTTATTATATTGAATGTCTAGTTGTTCCTGATTGAGGACACGTGCTTCTAGGTCATATTATCAGTATATATCCTTTAAGTTGTGAGTTTAATTTAAAATTCTCATATTTTCAAAAAGTATTACTGTTCTTGGTTTGGTTTATTTATTTTGGTTTTGCTTTATTTTATTTCAATATAACAGGTTGCATCTTACAGTTTACTTTTCAGTATGCTTCTCAATACTTCTAATTTAAGGCTTTTGTGTCATTTTAGATGAACAATATTGTGTTCTGAGAGGAGACTCAGTGAAAAGTACTGTTCTTATTTCATAAAAGAGGCAATGGAAGGTTTTTATCCCAGTTCTTTTATTTTTTATTTTAATTCAAGAGTAAAATTTTCAGAGGAAGACTGGGATAGGACTGAGAATGGGCCTTCCAAATTTAAATTCAGCATTACACTCTCTGTATCCTTGTATTAACTCTCTTTTCTATATGACCCTTAGACTCCTAAGGGAGGAAGTTAATGCACAATGAAACTATGATCTTCTGTGAGATCTTCAGGGTTTACCACAAAACAGGAACAGTAATAACTTACGTGCTAACAGGTCCCTCCAGTTTCTTCAGGTTTTTCAGCAGAACTTAACTGAAGGCATTTAACCTGCGCAGTGTGAGACTTTGGGTAGCTGGGAGGCTCACATGCCTTTGCACCTAGGAACTTGAGAAAGGTATTGCCTTACTGATCTGTGCAGTGCCAATTGCTAAATACTTGGCTTAAAAATCCTGACAAAGATGAGCCAGTCTCTGCATTGTCTACTTGCCATTTATTACTGGACTGCTAAATTATTCTTCAGACATGCAACTTATTTTCTCTTTGTCTTGCTTACAGTTCCTTCTTATATTTCAGCAGATGGCACTATAACTTAATTTCCTTGTATGCTGTTGATAACTGGACATTTAATTAGGCTTTGCTGAATGTTTTTATGTTTGTAAATTTTTTAACCTCAAGAATACTACAGATAATAAAAACTTAATATCTAATTTGTTTATTTTTCATGCCTTAATTTATTAAAATAGTTGAGCTTATCTGAGTTTTGAAATAGTGTAAAATCAAGTTGATTTTACCAGCTATTAACAGGATGAAATGTTTTATTTTCTGTAGTTCAGATCTAGTGCTCCCTGAATATAGAGAAGAGCCAGAATCCCAAACATCTGTTACATGCTTTACCCAAAACTTGAGGGGAGAAAAAAAAGAGACAAATATATGCTAATGCTAATTGTTTACTTTTGCAGATGCAGAATGCATTCAGTGCTTCAGAAACTAAAAATCTGTCATGACAGTCACTATTAATTACAAATTTGTCATTATTTTTCCAGTTAAACCAATTAGGATGCCTTAAACTGCAAAATTTGCTTATTAAACATTAGTTTTCATCATATGTAAATACACAATATAAAGGGAGATGACATAATTATACTATACTTACACATTCAAGAGCTTACTTTTTCTCAGTAAATGCTGAATGAAAAAGTAATGTGGTTCAGAATGATCCACAATGTAAAAGTTTGAGGGGGGAGGTTTCTTCAGTGGGTACCCTGAGACAGTAGAGGGTTGTTTGCCTGGCAGGGTTGCTTTGACCAGCTCTGTACTTCATGACTAATGTAGAGTAGATGTGATAAAACAGTCTAATAACAATAAAGTACTGGGTTATTCTTTTTGTGAATTTAAATAGCATTACATACAAGAGGAAGGCATCAACAGAGAAGGAGGTTTTCTCTCTCCGAGTTTTTCCAGCCTGAAACTTCTTAAAATACAATTAGGGCATGAGATTTGCTTTTTTTAAATTTTGCTGCTGTTAAATTGTGTTCAATATAGATAGCCCGATCTTTGGTTTGGCATTTTAAAGTCATCCAGTATTATTTTCTATCTAACTGTAGCTGTATGCTCTCCAGGGAAATTAAGATGGATTAGAGGTTTGTGCATCTATGTTCCTTTGTTTTTTACAATATAATGATGTGAATAAATATAAAAGTCCATTGCAGTTGAAAGTGGACTTCTTGCAAAACAATCATGATCTCTACTTCATCAACAGTTTCAGATTTATTTTCGCTAGGTGAGGAAATTTGGTATTTTAGAACCACGCAGATTATAAAGCTACAGTAAAGGAGGTATGGTAGGCTGTAAAATAATGAAGATGCTTCTTCAAATATGTTATGATTTTTCATGCTATTCATCAAAATACATGTTTTCCTTTACTGAGTTGGCTGTGTCCTAACCTTGCAGTGTTCATCCTCTATTTAAAACTCATGAAGAAGAGGAGACAAAAAGAAATACATAAATCTAAGTGTGGTTTTCTGAACCCTTCTTCTAAAACCTGTGTTCCTTCTCTTGCAGTGAAAACTCACATGCAACAAGGATTAATTTCTGTTGCTGCTCGTACTGTGATAACACATCTAGTCAACCACTTAGGCCACTATCCTATGAGCGGAGGTCCTGCTATGCTGACCAGTCAAGTGTGCGAAAACAATGACAATCCATACAGTGAAAGTCCTGAACTTTCTCCTGAACTTTTTGAGAACCCAAACCTTCAATTCTTTGTGTTAAACAATACTTCACTGGTATCTTGCATACAAATCCAAGCAGAAGATGACATGCCTGGGGGAGGACTGTCTGCTGGACTTGCATCTGCAAATTCAAATGTTAGAATTATAGTGCGTGATCTGTCAGGCAAATACTCGTGGGATTCAGCCATTTTGTATGGACCATCATCATTATGTGGATCTTCACAACAAACATCTTTTGCACTTTCGTTATCACAACAAGATAAACCAGAAGATGCTCTTTCATCTTTTGAGCATGTGGAGGATGTATCTGCAAGGGATGGAATTACACTCCAAGTAAAAAGGAAATTTAGAGACACTGTACCAACATGGGATACCATTAGGGATGAAGAAGATGCCCTTGATGAGCTCCTGCAGTATTTAGGTGTTACAAGCCCTGAATGCTTACAGAGAACTGGTGTCTCACTGAACATTCCTGCTCCTCAACCTGTCTGCATCTCCGAGAAACAGGAGAATGATGTCATCAATGCAATTCTGAAGCAGCACACAGAAGAGAGGGAGTTTGTAGAAAAACATTTCAGTGATTTAAATATGAGGGCTATGGAGCAGGATGAGCCAACCTCACAAAAGCCCCAGTCAGCATTTTACTACTGCAGATTACTTCTCAGTATACTGGGAATGAATTCTTGGGATAAAAGGTAAAAAGAAAATACTCACAATTTAAGAAGCTTAATTTTAAGGAATTGTGTTATTCTTAGCATGTAATGAGAGTTGATCATAGAGTGGGTTAAGCTAAATGTACTCAAGGCCGGCCAACAAATGCAACTAAGGGGGAAATGGCTTTTTCTTCTGCATTTCAGCCTGTAATTTAGTGAGACAGAAAGGAGGAACCTGTTGCCTTTATTGCTATTTATATGCTTTCCTTAGAACAGTGTTTGAAGGTGAATTGGAGTGATATATTTTTTTAATAATCCTGTCACCAACTGTACTAAAGGGTACCACCATTTGCTTTCTTTGCTTCCCGTGTATCTTCCTGCAAAAAATGATACCTTTCTGTGCCAGAGTGAGACTGTCATATTCTTGACTATTGTGTTGCTGGACAGTGTCTTGAGGCTTTGCCTACTAAGGGCATACTTTTGTGCAGCCTCAGAGCATTGCATCTGTGTTAGCTAACTGCACAGATGTGTCCCCTACTTTTTGATTCAACATTGGCAGTGTTTGGGTATTGTTCCCTATTGTTTAGAACAACAGGAGACAAGCAGTGTCAGTTACAATAGTAGTGTCTCTGTTCACGTTATTACTATTTTTGTGTGGGTGTAGTTTTGTGTATGTCTGCATATACACATGGTTGTGTACAAATATTAGCATCCTAGAATTTCAGGATCTTTCTGAAATCTTCTTTTGCCATAGCTATGAAATTCTCTATTAGAGACATTGAAATATTTTCTTACTATGAAGGGTAGTTGATATTCGGTAAAACAAAAATAATCTGTGTCACTGAGATACCACTGGAATAGGACAAAAATTTGGTTTTTAAAACCTCTTTATTTGGGTCTATAATTCCTCAAGGCAGTCTAGTTTTGAACAGTACTGCTCTTAAACTCATTCCACTCATTTTGTGGGAAATGTCTTAAGTGCAGTTTAAAAGAAATGAAAAGTGCCTTTCAGGCTCTAACATATTGTTTTGTTTTTCCTTTAAATTGTTACAGCTGGCTGAGTGAATAGCGTGCTATGTTCTGCACTCCTGCAATACAGAATAGCTAAAGCTCTGTTTAGTGCACTGGCTTTCTAGGACAGTAAATTATAGGAGTGTCCTTTATCACTAAGCACATATATTTTGGTTAAGTCAAATGTGCAGGTTATATATGCATCAGAGGGAGTTCTATCTGTTCTTCTATAGAGAAGAGATTGGTTTTGGTTGATCCAACATATTGACAGAAGGAAGTGAAAAGAAGTAAAGGTGGTTTTCGGGGCTATAATGGATATAGAAGATTTCCTAGAGTAAAAAAAATTGCTTATATATTTTTTTTAAAAAGGTATCATAGCATTTTATTTAAAAAAGGACTATTGAAAGGCAAAAGCATTTGTTGACTATTCTTACGTGACCTGGAAATGTTTGGTACCATTCTTGTAGTGTTCGGTATCCATTAGTGAACAGGTGATAAGAGAGTTACAAATTTCTCTATTTAGAAGGAGCTTTCATCTCTTGAAGAAGAATGAGAAGTTACTTCGAGAACTCAGAAATTTGGACTCAAGACAATGGTAAATTCCTTTAATGGCAGTTTTAAGCATGCTTGTACTTAAATGGCCCTGATTTGCATAGATGTGAAAATTAAGCTGTTTTTTAAAATAGTTTTGTATAATTATTCATGCATTTCGCACTGTATTATTGTTATTGGTTATATTGGTTAAATTGAAGTTACATCGAGGTTATTAAATAGGGTGAAACTTTACAAGTGAAACAACATGAGAACAGAACAAACTCAAAAAAACCTTAAAATTATGAATGTTTGTATGTATAACATGGAGTAGTTTTTTAACTTTGGTATATCAAAGTTTTTAGAAAGACATTTGATTAATCACGTTATTAACTTCATCTGACTATGTTTTCCAATACTGTTAGCTGAAGATATGGAATTTTAGTTGGAGTTGCAGCACAGAATTAAAAATTTGGAATTGTTTTTGTAGAAGTTGGAATAAAATCCTGCAGAGGCTTTGGAAGTATGAGAAACCACTTTCAGTTGCTCCGATGTCTATTTAACAGCAAGCTGTGAAGAGAAGACATTGCTATAGTGCTTGAAAATTCTTCATTCACCTGTGTAAGCTGCATCTGCCCCAGTATTCACAAGCATGGTTGTTAATTGGCACTGCAATGTCAACAATACTTGTGTTGCAAGTTTCAGTCATTTCTGAAACCCAGCTATTCCATTAGCAATTGGTATTGCCAGCACGATCCTACATCTTAGAAGTGATGAAAGGGCAATATGTTCTTCATGTACAAGCAAAACTTTGGGCTCTAGAGAAGACCAGACTAGGAAAGACAGAATGGGCGTATGGAACATATAGAAGGTATTCAAAAAGAAGCCATGTAGTTGTACTTTACTTCCACTATATTTACTGATGTTTTAAAAGCCATGCTCTGTGTGTACTGTTTGCGTATTTTGGTTTCATATTAGTGTAGGCCCTGTCATGCAGTGACTATCCTCTGTTTTACAGCCGGGAGACACACAAGATTGCAGTGTTCTATGTTGCTGAGGGACAAGAGGATAAACACTCCATTCTTACTAATACTGGGGGAAGTCAAGCCTATGAGGATTTTGTAGCTGGTCTTGGCTGGGAGGTATTTATTAAAATGTTTTTATTCTAAGTCTGTTTACAGAGAAGATTACAGATACCTTTAGATATATAAGTCTTTGGCTCTTTAGCGTTACTCACAAGTACTGAAATACACAGTTTTACAAGTCCAGTGTAGAGAAGATTTCCAGTTTTAATTTCATTAGCAATACTAGCTATTTGGTTTTAAGCTCTTTCAATTTAAGAAAGTTTGTGCAGGCAGAGATTATTCTTTAATGTGCAGTCCTGTACTTGGCTTTCATGGCATCTTGGTTTGCCTGTGGGCCTGTAAAGTGTTAAGTCCGTTGAAAGCTGATATTTGCTCAAATTTGGGAATCCAAAAAAATACAAACCTGAGTTTCTCTCATGCTCCCTTCTTCCTGCCTCCCACTGCAGGCAGGATGTTTCCACACTCTGCTCCATGTCTCTTCCAGCAGTCAGAAATACTGTGAGCATACCCCATCACCTGTATGGACCTGCAGCTCTTTAGTCACTAGTTACTGTTACGAGGATTTGCAGGTTTTGCGTGCTTTCTTTCTGACCACGTAGAAGTAACTTCCGTTGTAAAGTTCACCTCAGCACTATCACACAGAAGTTCAGAAATCACTCCTACTCCTGGCTGGCTGCAAAAGAATCTGCAGGTTTTCTCTTCCTCTTGTGACTTGTGTTCATCAGGAGTTTCCACGAGTGTCCATTTTATTTGTTCTTTTTGTTACTCTATACGTGTGTAAAAGCACTACTGGTTTAGCTCAGTGGATAATGGCTCTGACTTTTCCACAGGAGCAGAGAAAAACTGCTAGAAGTTTTTGACTGTCACAAACATAGATGTTTATTTCCCACATTCCTGATGCTTCAGGAGGAAAAAAAAAATAGTATCTTCAAATGTCATCCTTTAGTGGATTAATTCTCTTAGACTTTGTTAGCTAGATTAAAGAGTTGCTAATTTAGATTAATATTCCATGATGAGAGAACAACTATTTCAAACTCTTAATGTAACATTAAGTTCTGGATCATTTATTAACAGAAGAGCAAATGTATCCCATGTGGGTAGAGATTAAATGTATTCACGTCTGAGATAAGGCTTTCTTTAGACACTGTTGTAAAAGTGAAAAAGCATGTTAAACATGCTTATTTATTTCAGTGCCAAACTGTTTCCCATAGAATTAAGTCTTATAAACTTATTTATGAACTATCAGTTAGTTTCCTGTTATTTTTTTCATACAGAATAAAAATTCCTCAAGAAAATATGGAAGGTAACAACACAGTTTAAAATTTCCTGGCTTTCACACCAGTTTCTTTCAGAGCTTAGGTCAAGACTGATGTGGTAACACAGAATTATAAAAAACTTCAAAAAGCACATGTAAGTGACTACAGTCAACTGATCAGGGAATAATGCAGTAAATATTCCATTTACACAACCTTTCCTTTTCTCTAACCTCATTTTCCCAGCAGCATCTGTGGTGACGATGGAATACAGAATGTCACTGCAGTGCTATTCATTTCCAGCCACGTCAGCGAGGCTGAGCTCTTTAGAAAAGCATTAGTTGTACTGTTGTGAAAAGAATCTCCACTTTTAAAAATCCAGTTGAAAGTTCATTTTAAAGTGTAAAGAATGTATTTATCACTTGATTTTTTTTTTTTTTTTTTAATCCTAATGCTTCATGGGCTTTGTTTCTAGGTAAATCTCACAAACCATTGTGGCTTTATGGGAGGACTGCAAAAAAACAAAAGCACTGGATTGACCACTCCATATTTTGCTACGTCGACAGTAGAAGTAATGTTCCATGTGTCAACAAGAATGCCTTCTGATTCAGATGACTCTCTAACAAAAAAGGTACGTCTTTCTGAAAAACAGGTTTTCTTTTGGTAACTAAGAAATTAGAGTCAAAGAAAATCCAGTAACTTTTTCAAAAAAAAAAAAACATAAAATGTCATAACACCTTTACCTGCCAATAGTTGGTGTTTTACTGAAGTAGGTTATAGGTTACGTCATGTAAATTATTCTTTACCTGTTGTACTGGTGATTTTTGCCATCATTGCAAATGTGGACAGAGTCGCATTTTGGCTATTAACATAATTTGTCTTGGAGTAGGCACAGATGCTCAATGGTGATATGACCTCTTGTAGCCACATTGAAAAAATTATTTGCTGTATTGGTATTTTTTTCTTTAGGATGTAATAAATTCCACATTAGTGATAATAAGTTACAGTCTCAAACATGTGTCCTATTATAAATGAACAATTGGCCGTCATTAGACTGTTCCCCATCCTGCATACATACAGCTTCAGATGTGCTAATCCATTCAGTAGGACACGTTAATGAGCACTGGTTGAAGTGTAATATTGGAGGAACTGAAGCTGGTTGACCTCGCCATGGAGTTTAATACTTGTAATTAAATTAGACAGTAGACAGTTAGTAAAGAGAGAAATAGCCATGCCTCTGGCAAGCTTCAATTATTAATGACTTTTTTGTTCTTTGTGTGTAACTTGAAAAAAAGAATATTATTGTTATTGTTATTATCATAGACTGACTATGAGTTCTAACTTCTCACTGTCACATCTTAGGTCAGTTTGATGTTGGGGTTTTTTAAGATTAAAAGACGTTTTTTCTTGTAAGCCTATGGTGCCAGGTCCTTTCTGTTCTTTATTTCCTGAAGTAGAGGCAGGGTTATACTTAGATTGTTAAATGATTTATAGAAGTGGTTTAATAGCAGAATTTACTAAAATAAGTTTGCTGTTATTGTTCTATTGTAGAACAGTCTGTATATTTTTTCTAAGTTGACTACCTTGTGTATTTTTTAAACAGAAACTTGATTTTATAAAACACAGCTTCTGATTGCCATTAGAATGTGTTTGTAATCTATTTGAATTAGAGCTTTAAAAAGCAGAGACAAGGGGAAAGGTGGGTCACAGTGAAAATTAATTAATAATTTGCAAATGCTGTGGACTTCAGCAGAACACAAGAACACTCAAGCAGCACAGGCAAGATTTCATGTCTATTTCAAGGAGCATTTTGAATCTACATATGTGGGTTACCTGCCAGGCGAGGTTCAGTGCTGATCCAGACCCTGTGTGGTTTAGCTTATGAAAATTATGTCAGATGGACTTTTTTAATAATTCTACCTTGCCCCAGGCCTGTTTCTCTCCTGCTTTACCCACAATCTCCCTCTTCAGTAATTTTGAATATTTGAGGTCTGTGTGGATATGTAGAGT
This sequence comes from Tapera naevia, assembly GCA_033556795.1. Taxonomy (NCBI): domain Eukaryota; kingdom Metazoa; phylum Chordata; class Aves; order Cuculiformes; family Neomorphidae; genus Tapera; species Tapera naevia. Next base: position 12,951,376 of record JAUMJJ010000023.1, on the reverse strand, counting down.
ATATCTAAGATGGGAGTTACTTTTGTAGCTTAGCTACTGATGGGCTGGTTAATCAAGCTACTTTATTGGTGTGACTTTCTTTCCTGTTCTTCCTCAGTGTGTGGATGTTGTTCTTCGTTTTAAGCCCAGTTTCTCCATGAATGGAGGCTTTATGTCTCTCTTCCCTAACACCTTTTGGCCCATTTCAATGGAATTTAATTGGAGACATGTTTCAAATGTAGTAATTTATGTATGTTTAATGAAAATAGGCTAAGTAAAAGAGACAGAGTGAGAGAGACTTTCAGTGCTTCTACTCAGCAGGTAAAGACTGCATGGGAAGAAGCATTAGACATCAAGGAACCTGCACAAGAGAGAGATGCTATGCAAATCATCCCAAACTTGAGAAAACTGTCAACTGAAGTTTGTATCTTGGGAGAAACCAGCAAGTGGTATCAGGAGGCATGAGTAGGAAAACAGGCTTAATTCTTTTACTAGTTATGCAACTACTTGTGCTGATTAAACTGAACGTGTCAGCAAAAGGAATGTGTTTTATGAGATGCTGTCCAGCTCACACAGTATAGGGGACCTCAAAATCATTTGAGACTCTAGTGCATACTAGCAACTATACTCGTTTCAAGTGCATGTACTCCAGAGAAACTTGAGTTTTGAGCTTTTCTACAGGTCTGTCATGTGCTTTCTTTGTCTCTTTTATTTAATAAGAGAAAAACAAGCAAACTTGGCAGTAGTTGACTGAGAACTGCTGCTGTTTTTTATACTGTAAATGTGCCTAGAGGTGCATGATAGGTTCATCTTATAAATGGAAATTAAATCAAATTAAAACAAAACTTCTTCCTGCTAGTCCTGCCACTATAAAATTGAGATTCTACCATTTCAGAGTCTAAGCCAATTTTAAACTTATTTTCCATCAGTCTTACAGAGTAGTAAGTAAAACGTCTAAGTGTCTTGGATACCTCTGAAGCATTTGTTTCTGAGGACATGAACTAGAGCAAAAAAAACACATGAATTCAGGGAGAACAGATGAAAATATTCTGAATTTGTAGAGGAACTTAACATTGAAATGCATATATAAAGTAGGTGTTTACTTTCCAAATAGTAAATTAAAGATTTAATGCTGATAATTAAATCCATTTTGTTTTTCTTAGAATTAAAAGTTAGAATAAAAAGTATTTATACTACTTTACAAGAACAAACTTGCAAAGAAAATATCAGGATTAAATGAATCTGTGAAGACTCAGTTCAGAGTGAGAAAGTTCATGTATGTGCCGCTACAGAGGTATTGTAGCTGAGAATATACAGAAGATATGTAAATAAAAATTAGTAATCTTGATAATGATTGGAATAGTAATTCATCTTGGGCTTTGGGTGAATTACAGGATTCTAGATTACGTGTGACGTTTTCCTAACTGCATAAAAGAATTAAAACTCCCAGTATTTTTAGCTATTTTTCTTTTTATGGTATTAACATATATTGGGAACATGAATGTTTATAGATGTAAATTATTAAGCCAATATTTTTTGGAAGTACAAGTAAGCACATGTGTTGCTTTAAAAACAAGCAAATAAACAAAAAAAACCCAAACGCACCATTCTCATTGAAACAAAGTTTTGTGAAAAATTCAACCATAGGGTACACGCGTTGTAGATAGCAGTGCTGCTTACACTTCACGGGCAAAAGAAAAGTAGTTGCATTAAGCCATTACTTCAGTTGTACCTGCTCCTTCTGTTCTTTTTATAATGAAGACTTTAATTTTTGACTAAGAAAAAAGTTGGGGTTAGCTGTTGTATTATAAGAAAATATAATAGCCTTTTTCTCTCTCCTTTAGGTAAGTATTAGAAATTACAGTAATTTTGGCAGGAGTTCAAGGGTTAATGCAACAGATAAATAGAAGGAATTTTCTTTAAATTGAGCCCTGCATTATTTCACTTGTCTTGCCTTTCCAAACCTAACTCATTTAATTTTAAAAAGTAAATACTTAAATTCTTCCTGACAGTGTGCTTTGCTTTTACTATCGTTTATTACTTCAATTATACTTGGTATCACTTAGAACAATCTACCATTTGGAAATTTCAGTATAGCCTGCAGCTTAGTATTAAATCTGGCTGCTATTGTAACATGTACAGCATATGACGCTAATGTATCAAAATTAGATTTGATCATACCTCCTGGTTATATATATTTCACGTTTCTTTTGTATTCAGTTAACATAAATGTATTAGGAGAGCTGACACATGATGATGGCTATAGAGTAAGAATATTTTAAAGTATTTTGGGTTAGATTTGAAATTTCAGGTAACCTAACAATAGGTCATTTTTATATATTTATTTTAACAGAGTAGAGTTTCAAAGCAAGCCTGAAAAAATCTTGTTTGTCTCTGGCATCTCCTCAGGGCTCTCTTCCCAACAGCTCAGGTTCAAAATGGCTAAAGCAGAGCTCTTAATCTCTTTCTCATTGCCACCTTTCTGGATCACCATGAATAACATGACCATTGTGTCTGTCACTTGTGCCCGTGGCCTGAAATCATCTTTAATTTGGTTCAATTTCTGTTTTTTTAGTATGTGCTTAAGACTATGTTCTTTTTTCTACATAACGTTTCTTGCAACATAGCCTTTCCATACACACAGTTAGAATTTATCCACTATATCCTAAACTGTTGTTTTGATTGGTCAGCCTTCCTTTTTCTGGCCTTTTGTTTTCATTCTTGAAGGATGCTACTACAAAATACATTTTTTCTACTCTAACGCCTTTCTAACTTTTATTTGTGTTTGTCCATCTCCATTTTGTGTCTTGCCTAATGCCTAGGTCATAAACTGTCTAAGGCAGTTTAATCTACATTTATGCAATATTTAGCATTTTAGAATATTGGTATGTAAACTGTAGTTCCAGGTGTTTCAGCTATAGTGTATTAGCAGTTACCCGAAATATAAAATTACTGTAGAGGCTTTTATTATTTATGTTATTGCTGTGGCTTATATCTGAAATATGGATTTGGACTTTGTTTTGCTTACTCTGATTTATGTACATACAAAGTTTTAAATTTAGGAAAATAGTCAGATGTGGTGGCTTACACAACTGGTTGTGAATTTTCAGTAACCATTGACATAGATATCAATCTTGGTACATTCAGCGTGTGCCTAATCTGATTCTGTTAGGTAAATTGGGACTACACCTTATTCTTGGCAAGTGATGTTGCTGTCTATCCTTTAGGTTTCATCGAGCAGAGGTGGCTGTAGCTCAGTATCTTTGAACAACTTGTGTCCGGGATGCTGAATTCTGGGATGCTTCCAATTCAATACAAAGACATAAAGAATCTAGATTAAAGTTGAAAGAGATTAGGCTTTGGCTCTCCTGTGGTGTAATAATTATAGTGAAGGATGGATTCTCCAACTGTTTGCTGTGTTTGCAAGAGAGCTTTGTCATGGAGCACTGCTCAATTTTAAGGTCCTTTAGTAGGGAACTGAAAAATGAAGGAAAACACTCTGAAATTCTTCTTTATAATTATGCAAAGCCTAACAGACCTTGGAAAGTTTTTCAAGACAATTTCAGGTATTGGATTTCTTCCATGAAGCGAGTGTTGTTGATGAATCAAGTTACCGCTATTCAAGCCATCTTAAAAGCCTGGCTTGCTGGCCAAGGTGAGGACATCTGAAAGGAGCAATAAGGAACACGCTGCGTTAGTGTCAGAATTTCTTCTGATCGGTTGAGAACGGAACTGAATGACTTATACAGAATTTAATTCTTCTCCAAACCTAAAGATGAAATCAGCAGTTCTCTCTTGTTCATTTGTTTATTATTTTTGTCAGTTCTCTACCTCCTATAATGGAAACAAGGCCTTATCACAGTTTGATCTTGTGTACTTTATGTCATTATAAACAGCTATTAAATGTTGTATACCATCACCCACCTACTTGTTCCATCTGTTTTTGACTCATTCTATTATATGTAGCAGAGTTGTCATTCTACACTTTACTCAAACTGGATCTTTGTTAAATCATTCTTGGTAGTAATTATTAGGTGAAACACAACTAACACGACTTGCACTCATTGGAATAATATGATTCATTTACCACTTCCTCTGAGTAAGCTAGTACTTTTAGCCTAGAATGTATCTTCATACCTCTCTGAGTGTATAAAGCAAACTTTGAAGTTGGAGAGAAAAGTTGCTAATAGCTTCAGTACGCTTGGCATCCAGATATACGTGTCCCTTGTCAGTAGTCCTCCTCCTGAAATAACCACACAATATGCTTTTATCACACCAAAATCTGTCAGTCTGATGTGAAAGCATTCATCACTAGCGATGCTCTGTCTGGATAGGTTTCACAGAATTACACAAATTCGTGTCCTGTCTGTTTAGCTGCAGGTATCAGTAACATGTATACATGGGCAACCTTCAGTATGTGAAATTCAGAGGAGTGATACCCTCAAGAAGCTACGCTGTCTAAACTCTGTATGTTTCGGATTTTAAAACCATTTATTTGGCACATTACACTGTTTCCGTTCCTTGTTTCTGACAGTGTGTGAGTTTGTTGTCTTGGAGTCCAAAGATAATTAGTAAAGGAGGACAAATTCTTCTAGTAAATAGTTCAGGGTTGCCGAATTAGGAATCGTGCAGTGCAGTGATGGATGCATCATCCTTGATTCTTCTTTTTGGCAGTCAGTTTAGTTGGGGCACCGGATGGCCATCCTTCAGTCTACGATCATGTAGTTTTTTCAGGTACCGCAAGATTTCATATCAAAACTGATTTCTCTTGCGTTCTCTTTCTGAGCTTTTCACTTGCTTCTAAGAGCGGGCCCATCAGTCCCATATGCCTTTCTGTTGCCTTATTTCTTACAAGGTTTTTGCAGCTGGTGTTTTCTTGTTGCATATCAGTCGTTCAGGTTGCTGCCTGGTTTTTCTAGTCAAATAAAACAGCATAGTGAATGTTGTTATAATCAATTCTTTGTTGGGCTGGATTTGCTGTTGGCACAAAAGCGCCCATAACTAAGTGTTGTTCAAAATAATTCAGCCATCTACAAAATAGGCAAGAGCAGCTTACTTCAAAGGAACTGTATTCATTGGAGTTAAAATGCATTTATGATCTGATCCAGGCAAAACAAATGACCTGTTGATCATCAGACAAGATGTAGGGTCTTGATGCCATCTATCCTTTGCCCAGTCCAACACTGATGAAATTTCTTCTCTTGTAGAAAAAAAAATCTGCTGACAATCGGTATAAGCCTTCAGATAAGGAGGAGGCAGCATTCCAGGAGGTTTTGTAATGTAAACAAGTGAATACGTGCAATGAAATTTCTTTGATGACTGTGTATATATTTTGCTTTTATTTAAAGTGCAGTTATGTTCTGAAAATGAATATGGAAAATTGTAGCTTTTTTAATATTCAATAAGTTCTTGTACATTCAGATTAGTATCTGCATGTTACCTGTTAAGAGTAGTTCACAGTGCTGTCCTTTGAATGACATCAAGGCAACTGTTTGACAAATTCCACCTACCTAAAGCTGTGCAAGCAAACTGAAAACTATGGGTGATGACACTTGTCAGCTATTACAGCTGATGAATAAGGGGGGGGGGAGATAAAGAGATTCCAGCATGAATCTTCAGAAATAGCCCTTACTGAAAAAAACTCATATTTAGTAATCTAAAACGTATTTGATTGGTTCATGTGAAACCTCTCTCCATGATGTTAACATTTGTTTATCAGGTGGTGATGTTTAGCAGAAGGAGCATTTTCAAGCTTCAGTGCAGATAATTCCAAAGTGTTCATGATATTCCTTAATCTGGTTATGTGATTGCAACCAAGGACACAGCATGGATTTTGAGGAACCCATTTGACTATTCTGAACCAAATCAAGAGCCATTTGGGGTTTTTTGGGGGGGACGGTGTGAGTTATTTTTACAAAGGTATACAGGTTTCATGGGAAATCAGCATTTAGTTTAGTTAATCTAGGGGCTATGGAATATGCAGTAGGTATTCTCCTTTAGAAGCTTTTTGTTTTAGTAGTCGGTTTGGAATTTGCTGGAATGATGGCACTGAGGACTGCTCAGATATGCAGCTTTTAAGCAGGTGTTCATATAGGATTTAGTAATTGATTGCCTCTCAGTCATGGCAATCTTGAAAGCATTTTAGTAAATCAGATTGAATCATTCTGCATTCTTGAGGTTATATCAACAAAATTTTAGCTTTGAGTTGAAAACCTATTGATGTATCTGTTAATTTTAATAGACATTGGCATCAATGTATAAAAAAAATCTATAGCACAAACTCATAATTTGAACTAATACTGTCACTGAAATTGTAAGAGAATTGTTGTATAATATTGTTATTTTATTCATTTTTCTTTATCACTTTTTAGTGGGTTTGTCCTTTTGAAATGTGAGCATTTAGTATAGTTGTATGGCTGTAGAATATATTTAAACTAACGGGTTTTTATTGCAGCTAAGACACTTAGGAAATGATGAAGTACACATTGTCTGGTCAGAGCATACTCGAGATTATAGAAGAGGAATAATTCCAACAGAATTCGGTGATGTTCTTATAGTTATCTATCCCATGAAAAACCATATGTTCAGTATCCAGATCATGAAAAAGCCTGAGGTAAGTGTTTTTCTTTTGTATTTCCCTCGCATGTTTAATACAGACTGAGTTTTGTTTAGAGACTGCATTTTTAGTATAATAGACTGATCCAATAACATGATGTGTCTTTAGCATTGACAATTGCAGTGGTGGGAGAAGGAAGAGCTCAGTGAGTAAAAGGCATCGTAAAATCAGTAACATCAAATTGCAAAGGCCTAATCCTGTCGGGTATATCTGCTAACATCATAATCTGGAAACAAATCTAGAATATTCTGTGTAGTCTTTTAAATATTACGATAAACTTGGTGAACTTTCTTATCGAATTTAATACATGACTGTGGGAGTTGAATAATAGCATGCTCCAGCTTTCTCTGTTTGTGTCATATTCCCCTTTCTTCTTCTTAAAGCTAGTTTTCACTTTCTCCTTGACTCCAGGCAACAGTTTGGAGATAAACTGGACTTTAGGCATATGAACACACTCTTTTTAATGACTGTTCCTCAAATGTCTGTGCTGGCCCTGTTCTTAAAACAGTTGTTTAGGGAGTGAAAACTAACTGAGTAAAAGTGGTCATGTGTGTTTGTTCTGCATGATTTCTGTGTGATGTCACTTGCCATGAATGTCTATACTTTAATATTAAAATTATTTTTAGAAGCAGTAATATTAATATATGATGTATACCAGAAATAGGATTCCCTCTACATGATCACTGCCTGTGTATGATGGTAAGCATGAAATGCTACCCAGTATGTGGTCTTGTTATTATTGAGTAACTTATATGCTTAGTAATTAAAAATGTTCTTTCTTTTAGTACTTCTAAGTACAAAGAGTTGCATTATTGTGAGTGTGTAGGCTAACAAGGAAAAAGAATACTGCTGAGAGCAGGGAAGTGCCTTTGGTATTCCCAAAACTACATTAAATGACTGATGGCAAGAATAATATGGGAATCTAAAATTCTTTTGCAGCATTGGTTTAATCTTAGCAGAAACAATATTTAATGTACGTTCTGCTCTGTTTGCTAATCTGGTGCAAAAAATTTGATCTTCTTCACATGCTTTTGCTAGCAGTTTTAGAACTTTATTCACACATACAGAAAATCAAGATACTTGTTTTAATATCTTTTTTTAATTGCAAAATGATGATTGATGAGAGAAAAATGTAATTCCAAATCATAAGATCCATCTGTTCTGTAAACCTTCTGGGTTCTACCTATACTAAACATCAAGGTTTTCTGCGGATCTCAGAAATAAGACTTTTTATACTTACAGTCCAAAGAGGCCAAACTTCCACCACAGATTTCTCCTGTAAAGGGCTGACAATCTGTTTGTTTAGATACCATAGAAAGGAAGAAGAAAAGAGAGAAAAAGAGATTTTATGACAGTTGCACATAACATTATTCAACACCCACAGATGTATATGGACATGTTGTATCCAGAGCTATGATAAATAGTATCTTAAAATTTGGGTAATTATTCCTTTTGCTTACTACCACCTACAATATTGTCAGCTAGCCTTTTAACCTCATAAACATCATAGCATGATTGTTCCTAGGATTTTGGCAGCAAATGTTGGATATAAGCTTTGATGAGACATGGTATTCAAATGGTTGCTTTGTTTGCTTCAAATGCTGTGTTATCTGTTACCAGGGTTATCAAGCAGTTATATGCCTCTATATTTCCACAAGGGGAAAGGTCTGTCATGGAGCACAATAACTGGTCTGATTATCTAGCAATGAAGAGAAAAAAAAAATGATAAATTTGAGCATTCTATTGTTAATGTTGATTGCTAATTGTTATAGCTGAGGTCTTGCTTTATGTTGAATTTTTTAATTTTTTTATTCAGGTTCCATTTTTTGGTCCACTCTTTGATGGTGCTATTGTGAATGGAAAGATTCTTCCTATTATGGTTCGTGCAACAGCTATAAATGCAAGCCGTGCATTGAAATCATTAATCCCATTATACCAAAACTTGTATCCTTTCACTCATTTGAGGTTTCCAAAGTATATACATTCCCTTGAAGTTCCGGAGGTATGATCTTCATGCTTTCTGTCATATCTTTGTCAGCTTAGGCAAAATATTTTCTGTTTTTTATAGTGCTGGTGCCTCTAAGAAACTTAAACTCACAGAAAAAAATTCAGATGATGACCACCTTTTTTTAATTACATGTAGAATAGATTCAGGGCTGAAAAATCACCTGTTTCTAATATTTTGTAACCTGCACTTATTACTTTTTGTTAAACAAAATTATTTTAATGACCACATTGTGAGTAGACTTTCTAAAATAACGATGTCATAGTGTTAATAATCTTTCTTTCCGTAAAGATATTATTTATTCAGTATTAATGTGACTTAGTTTGGTTTTCTAGTTCCAAGAAGTATATAAATGCTATTTCCCCTCAAGATGAGAAATTTGTTAATTTTTTTATCGTACAAATTTTGTTATTCAGTTCAAAATGCAAAGTTGTTGTCAAAATTATTTTAGTGTCTTTGTAAGGATGTCGGAAAATATTATCTCAGGTTTTTTTGTTGAAACTAGAATTGTAGTTTTTTGAAAGGGCTGCTCTGGGAAGAATAGATTTACCAACCAGAAATGAAGAAAACCATGAGTTAAGTCAGTCCTTATTCCTCACCCCTTCTTAAGACTGAGTTCTGCTATATTCCTATTAGTTAAATCAACAAGAACTTACTATTTGAAAGGTAAGTTTTAAAATTTTGATCCAAAAACTGTGCTTAATTTCCATCCAAACTGTAGATACTTGTATTTGTCATATGATAGATAAAATACTCTGTTTTTTCTAAGACTGACTGTTAATACTCAGAGTTTTGGGTAAGATATGAAGAAGTGGATTTACAGATGAGTGATGGATGGTGTTTGATGTGATCATATTAAATGACATTGACATTTCTGTAGATGACAGATGTTGATTTATTGTATTTTTATGTTTGGAAAGGTCCGATCTTTTTGTCATTACTCAAGTGGCTTAATCAAAGAATATTAAATGTATTATCATCATTATACCGTGAAAAGTGATGGCTTATAAGCATTATGTTGATGTATAGTGATGAGCAACTGAAAAACAATTTACTTTGAAATAAAAAACTTTCAGTACCAAAAAAACCCCACAAACTTGTATGCTTAAACATCCTTACAGAATATGGAAGTTGTAATAAATTCCTTGGACATCTCTTGCCAGCTCAGTGTGTAGGAATTGGCCAGGTCCTAAGAGCTGTGTATCGCATGTTCACTTTTAATTCAGTTCTCCAAATTGTACTTTTTATACGCATCAAAGCACTATGCATGTCATTTATGTGACCTTCATTAAAATGTTGATATTTATGTCCTGCTATGGTTATAGTGATAGCTGGGAAGCCTTACATACATTTAATGTGAGATAGTATTGGTTGGTGGGTTTCATATCATAACTTGGTAAGCTTATGAAGCACCAGTAAATTGGGTTGATGTTAAAGAGCAGCTTTGTTAAGTAGTTGGTGGAATTCTTTTTCTGTCTAGCTTGGAGTATTTTATTCAGTGCTTTGTATAATACTTTAAAAAGTGAAATGGGAGTGTGGGCAGTTCTTTAGAAGCTGTTTGCTTGGCATGAAATTAGAACAAAATCTACAGTCTTCCCTGGCCTGAATTAGGCTATGGTGATGTTCAGTCTTTCCTATACTTTGCCTTGTTCATTTTTGCTGTTCTCCCAAATCCTAGTTCTGCTGACAACTCAATTGATCTTCTAATAATTCAGAATGCGATTAATTAAATGCCTGCATGCAATGGTATAATACAAATCTGAAGATTTCCAAGGCATTTATAAGTATCTGATTGTTTTAATGGACTGTTCTGGTATTTCAGTTTCAAGAAGTCATGTGTAACAGTTTCCCTGTGCATTATAATAAGACCTAAATGTAAAGTGAATGTGTATGTGTGTGTTTGTGCATATATGTGTGTCTACTTGTAAGTGTGCAGTGACAGTAATAGCTATTTTTATTATCTTTATAGAATTTTTCCACCAAACTAATACATCCAAATAATGTATTTTCTTTGACGTTACAAGTATCTTTGAACCGTAAGAAGCTGTTGTAAGGAAGATTCCTGGGGACATACCAAGACTTAGTTTCTTGTAAGCCATGAATACCTAAAGTACTCCGAATGGCAAACCACTAATGCAAAAAAAAAAAAATATTAAAGATCAGTGTTTTAATGTGTTATACAGAAAATCAGTACAGTTTGAAATATCTCACATAAAGGGATTGGATACATGATGGCAATTCAGTGTAATAGAATCACCTAAAGTGATTTTTGTAATGGTAACATCACACTGAATTTTGTCCAATTAAAAAAAGGCCAAATGAAAAAAAGCTAAGATTCCAAAGCATAAATTGTGCCATTTATGTTCGTTAAGTATGGTTTGAAATCCTGTCTTAGGGACATTTTACCTAACTAAATATCTAATGGTGCTCAGTAAATGAGAAGAGTATTGATTGGCATATGCTGCTTAAATCAATAACCTTGACAGGCAGAATTACAGTAATCTGTCAGTATTAATGACTGTCTTTCAAGGCCTGATACCTCTCCTTCACTTGTCTTATCTTGTCTCACTTATATTTGAAGTGCATTTTCTTGCAGCCTCTGGTTTTGTCAGGGTGGGTACTTTTGCAGTGGGTTTTTTTTTGTCTCCTGAGTCCAATTTATTGGCTTGATCATACAATTAGAGTTAAAATGCAACACCAGGGAGCAAAAGTAGGCAGTGTTCTGAGTAACAATTGGACCTCAGGGGTAGTGCAAACCTGTTCTCAACCATCATTTATTAGTTACCTGTTGAAAGAATAGGACTGTTTTGCAATGAATAATTCCAAAGCATGTCTTTAAATGCCTTTGATTTCAGCCTCTAGAGACGACTGATTGAACCAATATTCATGATAGGTTTTTAAACTCTTGCCTTAGTGTTTGTCATATAGACACTTCAAATAACTACTTGGAGAAGTACTTGCAGATGTGTGTACCCAGCTGCTGTTTTTACTGCATTTTCATATAGACATGCACATCATTTCAATTGGTTTTCATACCTTTTTAGTATGAGGACTGAACTGAAATGTGAGGCTTGAAAGCTATATTGTAATGTAGTGTATTTTCATGTGTAAAGCCTGTAAACATTTTTGCAAAACGCATATACAGGCTTTTCTTTAGCAGCAGTTCTGGATTTGTTCATGTTCTGGTAAACATATTTTCTTCTGTAATTGTCCTATTTCTAATCCTGCAGAAACTGCCTTCTTTACCCCAGGTAGCTCTTCTGTCTCTGCTTCTTATTATGGGCTGTCTGCAGATATGAACTAGGATACTGGGAGCATGTATTAAAGAGTATAGAGTAAGCATATAGGTTTAATAATGTTGCGGTCATCATTTTAATTAGTAGTACAGCATTGTTTAGTAGTTACTCTTCCCTAATGAAATACATGAGACTCTTGAAAGTGGTAAAAAAGCAAAATACCAAATGAGACAAAACTGATTGACACTAGTAATACAATTTTCTGCTAATAATTGCACTTATAAAGAGCTGAGTGCTCTGTTGATGTAGTGGACAATTATGGGGGAGTCTCAAATCTTTTAGCATTGTTGAGAAAAATATATTCTAGGTTATTTTACTTTTGCATTATTTCATAAATTGAATTTATCTGTCTGAAGTGAGAGTACTGACTTCTTTGTAAAATATGGGTAGGGTAATACCAGTGGCATTCTGGTTTGGAATACAAAGATGTCAGTGGGCTACCCTGAAAAACAATGAAGTGTTTTATCAGTCTCCTAGAACTTCTGAGAATGGATCGGTCAGTGCAGATCGTTTGAGGGAGGAAATTTCTTCTTTATTACTGCGTCCTTTTAAGACAGGAAATTCTTATATGTTGTAAGCTAGAAGTTAGTAGAGCAATCACTCTTTCATTATAAAATGTGGTTTAAATGTGTTTAGAGCCCTCTTTAACAAGAATTTACTGGGAGAAGTCTGGAAGTGCTCCAACTAGAATGAAAAAAATAAACTAATTCAGTTGTGCACAGAGTTGATCGCTTTATATGTAACACAAAATGACAGATTTTTTAGTAATACCTACTTAGCCTTATTAATTAATTAAACGTTTTGGATTACAAAAGCCCGTTGTTAGAATGTTAAGACTCTTGTCCCCTTAAGGTGTTAAATTTCGTACAGATTTCCTTGATAACTCTCAGAAGTCTGAAAAAAAGCAGGGAAGCTTAAACAATATTTGCTCTTTTTTTCTAAGATTGAAAGAAAGAAATATTTTTAAACTATTTAAGCCCTGGTTTAAGACAATATTGTTTATTGGTTTGATCCTTTTCTAATCAAAAATTCACTCCTAATAACAGATAAGTGACTTGGAAACAACTTAAAAGGATTGTGTATTAAGACAATAAAAGCTATGCATGTATAAAGAATAAGTATATAGCATTGTGTATGGTTGATTCTAATATTTAAATTGGTGGGAAATGGGAGAGATTATTTGTAACAAGCAAAACCGACAAATGGTAATGTTTGTGAGATAGAATGGTGTTTCCGGGTGGGCTGAGTAAGTTATTGGCAAACTGTTTCTGCGTCATTTTACATATGGCAATCAAGACAGTTGGAGCATGCTTTCCAGTGCCAACAGAGGGATTAGAAGATGATAGGTACCGAAAAATGAGATTAATAGAAGCTACCACATTGCTTGTCTTTGTTCTCCTACAGGTCTGTAGTTCAGTTACTGAAAAAGAGTTATATATAATACCTGTCGGTATATGGAAGTATCTAGCTGCAGATGAAGTATACTTCATGTAACAATATTCACTAATTAAACAGGTCAAAAATATAACAAAAAGGGTGTATGTGTATGGTTTGTTCTGTGTCACGTACTTAATAGAAAAACAGAATAAACTAACATAAAGCAAGGATTAAAAGTTAGTATTACAGTAATTGGAATTACCATATGGTAGTCCGAAGGATATAAGTCCTAATCATAGCCTGGCCAATCAAATTAATCTCAATATACTTTCTAGACATTGAGAAAATAGTTTAATTGCTGATTAACTGCACCCGAATAGATCTCTGGGTCACAAATTTATCTGTCTTCTTCTGAATGCTTCTCCTCCCAAACACAGAAGAATGCAGGCTATTAGAAAATCTTTTAATGTCTGCTTGCCAAACCGTAGTTACCGTCCATCTGTTCTTGCCAATTGTGGAAAAAGGTCAGTTTTCAGCAAAGCCATGCATTTCACAGAAGGTATGTGAAGTGAAATTTCACAGGGGACATGATGGATCCTGATTCTTGGTGATAAACCTTTGGGGCCAGCAGGGTTGGCATATGGTTCAGCATGATATGAAGGCTTGGGTTCCCTGGCTTCACTTCTTTGGCGTGGAACTGATAAAACCTGGCTCTTAAGTATTGTTTCACTGGACACCAATCATGGGCAGCAGGAACTGCCCATTTAACTCTCTGTGGGAAGGAAGCCCAGGCTGTGTTCACAATAGTGCCATTGTAGTGCTGCAGGCTGCTCTCAACAGCTTGACAGCACTAGGGAGGAGGGTGAAGGGGTTGCTTTACTAATTGCCCTTCAAAATAAAGAAAGAGGGGGGTAACTGAAAATTAGTATCTATTTTCTTCATTTAAGTACAAGAAGCCTGCCTTTAAGTTTTAAAAATAATTTTTAAAGTCAACTTTCCTGCCTTCCGAAGAGACTTACAAGTAGATTATCTTGTGCCAGTACTGCAGCAGCACAGCATAAAAAAACATTCTCTTCAACTATAAAACTAAAAAATAAAACAGAAGAAGTAGTTGTAAAGTTTATTGAAGTACAGATTGGAATTAATGACAATATTTCTCATTTGAGAAGTTTTCTTTGTTACTATGTACTGTGGAATTGCAAATTAATATGTATGTGCAGTCTTTTTGCTGGACAATAATATTATTTCATATTTGTGTAATTTTACAGTTTGTAGTAATGTCTTCATGAAAGATATTTTCTTTACGGGTTCCCTCATAAATTAATATGTCTTCATATGCAGAGAAAGTATTTAAGATAGAAATGTAAACATTTGAATATATGAACAGTGGCTTTAAGCATTCATGCTAATTTCAAAAAGCAAAGCGCCACTTTTGCTTCTGTATTTTTGCACTTGTCAACCTTAATTACTTGAGTTAAAACTGATGTAAGACTGAGTGTCAGAGTGAAGATGAATCCCTCCCAAAATCAACAGTTAATATGCAGGGCTGCAGTTCCCCCTGGCTGGTATTATTCCCTATTATTTGTGAGCTGAAGTGCTGACTGCAACACGATAACATCTCTCTTTGGCACATTTGGTGCAGCATCCTTAATAAACTCAAGTTCCTTGGCCCATTGGCCCCATGCCTCCAGCAAAGCCAGTACCGCCGGTGAGCGGCTGCCTGCGAGCCATTCTATCTGCTGGCAAGCGCAATGCTCCACAGAGGACCTGGAGCAGGAGCAGCTGCAATGGGCTTCAAAACAATTAGCACAGCATACCTTGTAGGGTCATCAGTGCCCATCTTGGACACATTAGTAAGACAAATCCTCCCTGTAAGTTGGAGTAGGAGTTCTGCCTGCATAAGGGCGTCAGCACTGTCTCCTTCCCTGTTTGTTTTCACATCCGTGGCCTATTACTAAAACATGGATAAGCGGAGTATTTGTAAGTATTGTCATTAGTCTTCTAACCACACAGCCAGTAAATTTAACGAGTAGTCTATTACAGTGTTGAGGTATTTGTTCTTCTGATACTGCTAGCCATTTGATCTTACTATCTCTTTAATTTCATGCTGAAATGCAGTTCAAGGTTTGTAAAACCAACAGCAAACAATAAATGGTAACAAAACTGAAACTTTCTGCTGTATGTTTGTGTTCATATGCTCCTGCTATATTTCAAACAGATAATTCATTGGATGCCCATTCTTCCTCTTACTGCAGAGTAGATTATATTTAAGTCAAGATTAATGGATAGATTCTGATGTTAAAACCCAGTCTCTGAGCCTGTTGTTCCCTAGAGGCATATAGTGCATTAGTTTAAGCCAATATGCTGCTTATCATAGATGCTATGACACTGTCTTAAATGACAGTTTACTGTACTTTGTTACTGCTTACTCTGGTAATAAAATCACTATATTGTGTTCTTGATAATTACAATATTAAATAGAAACTTAATTAGATTACTGCACATTTAGATACAGATAGTTCTTAAGTAATTGTCCACTGTAAAATTTCTGATGCTCATTTTTTTCTCTCACGTGGTGTGTTGTTAGTGTCTAAGCTTTATACAGTCACCTTAGCTGAAAAAGTGCACACGAGATCTGCAGTGGGATTTTTCAGTTCAAAGGACTATCTTGTATCATAGTTTTTTTTTTTCTGGAATCTTGCTGGTTTTAAAATCCTTCCATAAGATGCTTTCATTTGCCAAAATCCTTAAAATAAAATAACTCCTGAATTGTACATAGTTGAAGAATTTGATAAGTATTGTTAATGTTTTTTTCCCCTAAATTTGAAATTGCTAGAAGTCTAAACATCAGTTTTGTCATTTTTGCGAATGTTCAGAATTAGAATTCATTCAGTTCAATAAGGATATATTTTTATGTGGTTATCTTAAAAAATGCAACTGTTTTATATGTCTGTTTATATAGTTTAATTCTGGAAAATATGCTAAAATTAAAAATTATGTTACATGCCTTACACTTGCATTCTGTTTGCATTCTGTATCTACATCTCTTTATAAGTGTCTTTTGTAAAGGACCTTCGTGCAGTGTGGTTACATTTTTCGTTTCATGATTGAGTGTCTTAAGTGGTTAAGGGTAGTCCAAATTTTATCCAATTCCAGCTTGTGTTAATGGTGCTATACTTGCACTGCCTTAGCACCTGTTATGGATTTTGAGTCATCTGGCAACCCGTGGGATTTAGATAAAGAAGTACCAGGTGTCCTGCCTGTCTCTTAATTGAGACGCAATGTCAACAATATAGACTTGGCAATATGGTTATAGGAATGGATTAAAGCCCAGCTTTGTCTATGCTGATGCATCACAGCTTTTTCTTAATAGATGATATAAACCATTGAAGAATTTAGTTAGCTGTAAGATGTGATGGAACAATGTAAAAATAAACAATATATCAGGGATTTTCCTAGAAGGACAGTGTTAGAGTGTTAAATGTATTAGGTTTTCCAGTGAAAATATAAGCTTTAATTACAATTTCTTGAGTAATTTAGCAATTTTTGAAGTGCTTGTACTGTAAGAATGAACATTCTTATATAAATTCAGGTGAAGTCAATGACTTTCGATGTATAATGTGTTAATAAACTAGGCAGAAAGCAGTAGCATTGACTTGGAAACACTTAGTGGCTGCAGCCTTATCTAACCTATGCTTGCCTCACAGGACTTTTAATCATTTAACTATAGGGGCAGAGATCCTAGAAGTAATCTCCTTTAGCTGTAAGATTAGTATTCTTAAAGAAAAAAGCCTCTAAATGGCAAAAGTATGTGGTGTTATAATTTTTCCAGTAAGTTTTAATTTATCACAGATTTATTGAACTTTTTAGTAGTATAAAAAATTAAAAGTAATTTTCAATAAATTCATGTATGCATTGGAATATTGCAAGATCTGGAATGAGATTAATTTGTATGAATTTACCTACTATATATTCCCTTGTTTTCTTCATGAAGAAATATGCCTCAGAAAGCCCTTTCGCAGTTACAACTTGTGTTTAAAATTATTTTTATTGAAGATGTAAGAGGTTACTTTTTGTTTGCTAAAGTTCTGTTGCTTTTCATATTTCTTTAATGAGATATCTACATTAGTTAGTAGATTGTCACATATATGTTACTTCTTAAAATTAGTGATTATGGATAATTAACACAGATCCCAAACTGTAGTTTTAATGTTTTCATGAAAAGCAACATAAAAGTTTACCTTCAAAATATAGCTTTGAATCCTCTGAATTTTGTGTTCTGTTTCTATAAGAAAATCTGTTGTTACATTTTATTGCAAAAGTGCTGCCACTGGTATTAAAAATACGGTTTCAGTAGAGAAAAAGATCACCTTGAGAAGACTATAAATTTTTTTATTCTTTCACCTGTTTAAATAGTGTCAAGCCTACTGATTTTTTTTTTCTTCTCACCTAAATAACTTGCATCCAATATGAGGAGAACAAACTGAATTATGAGTCTTTAATGTTATGGCTAAATTGCAATTGCATATGCAGAAACTGCTTTCATTTACAGCATAGGTGTGTAAACAGCTGCACAGAGCAAAATATTGATATGCCATTTTTAAAATATTGGCTATATTTAAGAAACAGAAAAGAAATGAGGCTGACTTTAAGATATGAAGTTGACTTGAGTAAACAAAAGTTGCAGCCTGAAAAAAAAATTTTTCTTTTATTTGTATACTGTGCAAACTAGATGTGGAAATCACTGAAATGCAGTAAATAGGGAACACCATGATGCCACTTCTACAGAGTCACTTTTCAGAATATAAAAGAACTTTATTCCTCTCAGTATGGCCAGTTGATACTGATCACCTACCTACATGCAAAATGCAGCTAGTTACAGGGCTTCCAACACTGGATCAATAGCAGCCTGACTTACATCCTTAATTCTAAGAGCCAACAAAGAGTACAAGTTGCTGTGACTCAGTATGGGTTCAACTGGTTTGACAACCACTGCACAATATCTTCTTTCAGAGTGAGATTTCCCAGAAAAAACTTCCATTTCTGTGATGCATGGGTTTTGTCCCGTCTGCCTTCAGAAGTCAAATTCTGCTTTGGCTAACTTTTCTGTTCTGTGAAACCTTGGTCCTAACCTTTATTTGTTATCTTTTTACTGGAGGCAGTCTTCCTTCACATTTGAACATCAGGAATTGTTATTTGCTAGGAAAAAATCTGCCCAATAAAATTGATACTTTCATCATTTTAAGTATCTCAAACTGTAGCAATTAATTCTGTACTTCTTCTCAGGCCAGGGAGCAAGAAACTTAAAATTTCCTACCAAAATATGCCATTCACTATGCCTCATTGTTTCTTGATTTCCTTTCATATCCTGGGAGCGTTTTTGTATGTTAACAGTATTACAGATTTGGGTCCTGTCTAGAAAAGAAGAGGTGTTTTAAATTTGGTGAGGGGGCAAATGTAGTAAACAAGAGAGTGTATCTTATGTAGCTTTTCTTAAAATGTTGTTAGTCTCTTTTATGTAAATAGTGTATATATGCAATTTAAAAAAACCTCTTGCAGGTGTCCGTTTATCCTACAAGCAAGTATCTCTTGGTGGAGAATTTTTGTTTTCCAGTTAAGGATGGAGCAGTGCTTTGGTTTCTGCTTGTCTAAATTATTTTCCAAATGCCTGGCTGACAAAGTCATACTCTCCACAATCACATCAATACATATTGACTTCTTAGATGATGACTTTTCTAACGGTTGGAACTGCCAGGGATGCAACTGTACATGTATTTCTGACAGTAGTTTCTAATTTGACCTGAAAAAGTCCATCTTGCTATTTAGAAATACATTCTCTGGCTTTTTTCTAAGATGTATTTCTAGGCAATCATCAGAACCCCCTCTTTTTCCTCACACCAGAATCAAAGAATCTCAGGTACTGCATATCATCAGTCTTGTGGTCGTATATTCCAATGCACATTTATATTGTGATTTACTACAAAGGTGTACATATATGTAAATATGGAGGCACCAGGAGGGAAAATTTATGAACAAAACTTTCATTAAAGTATCTCATTTCAGTTTGTATTCAGTTTTTCTGAGTAAGAGAGACAGTGGTGGAAAAATATTGTGTAAAGAGCCCACATTTTTACTCTGTCACAAAAGGAGTCTTTCTGCTATGTCTTTTTTTTCTTTCCTATAAAAGTGGAAGTTGTGTAATCATTCTATTGGACCTAACCAGCCCATCATTAGATGTGCTGTGATGCTTGCAGCACTTCTGAGCTTACAATTTGGAACTTCATAGTTCCAGAGTGTTTCCTGAACTGTAGTGATCTTGATGCATTTTGAATCACAATTTTGAAGTCATATACTAAAATGAAAGCTGAAGCATAACATTTTATTATGTTATCTGAAGTGATAAATGCTTCCTTTTGACTTTTGGAAAAATACAGAGTTTCTACCATTGATGACTTTAGGTACATCACAAATGCATTCCTTTTAAACTTTGTTGAACAAATGAAATATTGATCTTTTAAAGAGGTTTTTTAGACATTACAAGTATTTCTGTTGCTGGTTTAGTCTGTTAATGAACTATGCATCTTCAGCCCTTTTTTAACTTCCTGTCATTCAGTGGGTTCCCCAGCGTAATTCTTTCCTCCAGAAGCTGTTAAGGAAATCTACCTTGATAAAACATTTCCTGTGTTTTTTCCCCAAAAGTCTTGAGAGCACTTAGGCGTGTAATTACTTTGTTATCTGATCCAAGCTCCTCCCCACTCATGTTGCAAGTGCCTGAGTGTAGAATACAGGTGATGCGAATCTCCACACAGCAAATGACTAGTCTTGGGTGCCTCTGAAGTTCACAGATATCTAAAGCTTTCACTGCCACCCTTCCATGAATATCTGCCCATGCTCATATCTCTTTTTATCCAGTGAGTGGGTAGGTATTTATTTCTTCATCTGACCTGCAAGGCAACGATGCTAAGAATGTTGAAGTTACACTTGTTGGATTAGAGCCCACACAAACACAACAGGAGGTAACTCCCTAGTTATATCAGGGATTGAAAAAGAAATGAGAGCGCAGTTTCCAGTTTTGAGGTTACATCTCCTGCCTTTGAGACTGAGGACATTTTGTAATCAGGCACACTCCATTCACTGCTAAAATTGCTCTTTGTTTCATAAAACAAGATCTCTGAATCACATGGAAAGTACATGCTCATCTGTATACCATAATGGTTATGGCACTTTCCGGGGAGAGGAGAGTCCCTCAATTCCAGTCCTTGCTCGGGAAGCGTTTGTTATCAGATGGTCTTTGGAACAGGCACTAGGATTTCTTCTCTAGTCCTTTTGTGTTCAGTTCTAAAACTGAATGGTCTGTATAAGAAGAATGACACAATAAATCTATGGAAATTACTGAGATAATTCAACAGAAGGACTTGAAAGATGGAAACAGTAAAAGTGGCTAAATAATGGAAAGTATGGGATTTTGTGGCGATTGCATTGTTAAAATAGGAAAGGAAAAATATAAAAACTAAACAACTAGAGATGTGGGAACAGATTTCTTCACCAAATTGAAGAATGATGAAGCCCTGGATAAAAAACTCGCAATGTGAAAGAGTTATTTTGGATATAAAGGAAAAAGAATGAGATAGTTGATGAAGATGCAAGGAGAGCTGCTTTGCTTATATTGTTGCGGCATATATGTATCCTTAGTATATACCCCAGTCTCATTATACTGAGATGGATTACAGCACGAGAGAGATGCTGTTTGTCCCTCAGAAATAAAAAAGAAAAAAGTAAAACTGAAGACAACAAATAAAGACAGGTAGAAAATTCAGGGAAGTGTGAAACAGTAGTAGACTGTTGTGTCTAGATGCGTGACCTGCACAGCAATGGCCATGAGTCTTCCAAAGTGTTTTCCGTGTTCTTTATTGATAAACATGATAGCAAAAGGCAGAATTTGGGGGGGGGGGGGTTGTTTTGTGGACACTTTAAGGAGGCCTGGTGCTAGATATAAGAAGCTACATGGAAAAAAAGTACAGAAGTGCCCGTACAAAAATGTCAGGGAGAGTGAGAGTGAGTAATTGTGTTAACTGGAGGGAAGAGTAGTTTTGATAAAATTAAATAGGTATGGACTACAAAGTATTCTACATATTTGTTAGGGAGTAGCAGACTGATGGCAACATCTGAAGAGAATGCCCCATCTAAATTCTATGTTCAGAAAGTGGGTGCTGCAATGCTCCAAGTAGATGTAAATGGGAATAGAAATCCATTTGTTGAGGCCAGAGAAAAGGGTATGGCAGTAATTGAGATGTGAAGTAAAAGCCTAGAAAATTTGTTCATGGAGATGGCTAGAAAGAAGCTTTATCTTAGATTATGCAAAAAGAATTTGCAAGACAAAGATGTTTTCTGCCATAGGAATCTAAACAGAGCTTGAGTTAAAAAAAGAGTGATGCAGTCAACAGTGATGTAGAGCTATTGGGTGAAGACATGAGATGTTGTTTTTCACACAGATTAAGCATAAGCAGGTGATCTGACAGCCAGGATTTCAGCGCTTGCTCCCAAATGCAAATCAATAGGTGTAAAAAATTGCATGTTCTCAGTAATAAGGAAAATACAGTATTTTCAGTATTAATAGAAGTAATTTCAAATTGAGAGCGTAAGTGAAATGGATTCTAATGCAAATTAAATTTTAGCTGGAGTGACTACAGACCTATAAAAGTATGATTTTTCTTGTACTGATTATATTTTTCAGAACAATTATATTCTGAAAAAGTGTAATGCAGTCTTTAGATTTTTTGTAATGCTTTTTGTGGATTATATATCTGCAGATTTTTAGTTAATAGGTTTGAGTGGGTGCCTGTGTAATTAACGTATGTCTTACTTTTTAT
Source organism: Tapera naevia (assembly GCA_033556795.1). Lineage (NCBI taxonomy): Eukaryota > Metazoa > Chordata > Aves > Cuculiformes > Neomorphidae > Tapera > Tapera naevia. The sequence continues at coordinate 12,929,233 of JAUMJJ010000023.1, read as the reverse complement.
CCATTCTCTTTTGTTCCAGTTAGCACCTTCTTCAGAAGTGGAAAGCTCACAACACTTAAGTGTTTAGTCACTCTCTGTGCCAGTCTTTCTCCATTGGTTTGTCCATGCATCCTTCCCATTCCATCTTAATTGCTGATGCCAGTGGCAACATCCACTTGCAGTTAGAGTACAGCGTGCATTGCCCTATTATTACTAGACAGTGAGTTTGTATGTGCCACTCAGTTTGTAGGTGCTAATAACTCTTCCCCAGGAGAGCAGTGTTTTAAAGAAATAAAAGTCTAGCCTATTAGAAGTAATGTAGAAATTAACTACCATGGCTTCATGGTTACTCTTGCAGGTAGCTGCATTCAAATACAGCGTAGAACTAGATGATCTCAGCCACAAAAGCATGCAAATTCGGAGTTTTAAAGTACTAGAATGTTCTCAAAGTATAAATGAATAAAAGAGAAAAATATCCAAATCTCAGTTATTCAGTCTAATACAGAAAATGAGTTCTGAGGAGAGACTGTAATTTCTTAGTGCAGAATACGACAAGCTTAGTACTAGGCATTCACATCAAATCTTTGTTTTGTTTTTAAGTGGAGTTCTGTTTTTAACAAGCTGCAGATGTTTTTGTGGATTGTTAGGACAAGCAGCAACCTGGCTTATCTGAATTACTTTTCTGTAGGTGTACTAAGTGTGCATTTGAATTAGACTTCTGGACTTCACTGTGTAATGAAAACATCATTATCCTCCTCGGTCAGCATCTGTGTCGAGACTTCTTTATTTGGTTAGGAGACAGGTACCCAGATTGCGGAATGGGAATGTCCATGTCACGTTCGAAGCAGTAACTTCACTTTTTCCTTATTTGTGTATAAGCTTTGGATATAATAGCATAAACTGAAAGGTTTCCTTTAGAGACCTCTGAAAGTAGAGCATTTTAAAAGCAGGTAGGTGTCTCCACCCTACTTTTCCATGAAACATTTTACCCATTCAAGCAGACTTTTTAGAACAGCTTGTTTTGATAGCAGCCTGTTCTCCTGTGGGCCTTCAGCCTTTGCTTCCTGGCAGCACCTTTGGTGCGAAAAGAGAGTGATCAATTGGGAGACTATCAGTGCCAGCATGCATAGAGTGATAAGTTAACACACCACTGGGAATTTCTAGGGCCCACCAAGATACTTCACTTCTAATGTGCTAACAAGCTCATTTTTCTACCTCTTGCCTCTTCAGTTATTTTTTTTTTCTCAGAAGAGCTTAGAAGTTGAGTGCATCAGGCATAATGAAAAGCTCTGTAGGAGGGAGAAGCAATAACCCCATTTTTCCCTTTTCAGCCAAATAGAAAATTAGTTTCTGGTAATACACAAAGGCCAGTATTTTTTGTGCAAGGGGCACTGCTGTGAATCAAAGGACTCCATTAACTGCAGAAAATTCAGCAGCTGTGAATCTCCCCCAATGAAAAAAGTGCTTTTCAACAAGTTGTGAGATATGTAGTATTATTTAGACTTGAACCATCAGTTTCATCCTCTACCACTTATACATAGCCTCTTAAAAACTGTGCTGTATTACTCTCCTCTGTTAAGGCTCAATACTGTGTTTATCCCCCAACCTAAGAACCATTACAATGGGAGATTTTTATATTTTCTCTTGTCCCAGTGCTTCTATTATAGCTTCTCCAGACTGAGGTTCACCTGTCTCAGGATCCAGAAAGAATTTGGAACATGGATTTTGGAGGGAGAATTATTTCCTAGTTTCACTATGTAGCCAAGTTGTGGTCTAAAGAAATACAATGAAGATCACTTTATTCAGTAGATTTTTTTTTTCAGATGTGTTCTCTATACATAGTTTTTTTCATATTCAGACATACTGCAAAATCTACTGTAAAAATGTTACAAAAAACAACTGCAAAAAGGTTTAAGTAGGATAAGTTCTGTAATTGTTAAAAGTACAGTTTTATAAAATAAGATGAAGGGGATTGTTTTCGGCTTTAATTTGGGGCTAAGAACTTTATTGCTTATCATACCTGAAAATAGTATCATTATTTCTTTTAAATGTTAGCACTTGTTATTAAAAATGCTTAACCACTTGTAATGCAATTTTTACATTTGGATTGCCAGAAAAAGATATTATCCCTGTTTCACTGGTGGTGAAACTGAGTCAGAAAGGAAGTTTCCTCACTGCCCCTGTTACCCCCCAAAGAGAGCAGCAAATCTGTAGTCGGAACCCAGAACCTTCAAGACACTAATTCTGAGTGCATTCCTCCACAGCATGCTGTTTGTTTGGAGGGAGGTTAGGAAAACAGAACTATGTAGGAGAAAGTGATCTCACTATCTACAAACACAAAAAAAAAAAAAGTGTGCACAAGCGTAAATGCCAGGGAAAATTTCTGATAGTTTTATGGTTCTGTAAGATAAAAGAGGGTCTTCCTTAGTCAATGTATTCAGTCCAGCTGGAGGACTTGGAAAGTTGTGAGAGAAAAGGTTAACTGATTTCTCAGTTCAGGAACTATACGACATGAAGTCAGCATGGTAGTTTTTCTTGATAATTGTATGTTGTTACCTGCTGCTCTACATTTTGACAGCCATTTCCATAGCTGCTTTTGTGAATAGCAGAAATAGTCTCTCTTTTTTTCGCTCACTCTGTGCTAACAGCACAATCGGGCCTGCTGGAACAAGAAGCCTGGAGAGGGTTCTTCAAAAGCAACAACACTTCAAGATACTGGTCTCTTGTCAATAATATCAGAGAGGGAGAATGCAGGCAAAAAGAAGTATTTTGCTGTCAGTGCCCTGCCGACACCCTGTTAGCCAGCATTTAAAGGTCCTGTGGATTCTTTACAAATATTCTTGCTTGTTTTAACAGCATAATTGAGGTGGTGTTTTTCCCAATACTCAAATTTCTCTATGTATTTATCTTAGTGTGTGTGTGTGTGTGTGTGTTTGTGTGTTCAGGGATTATGAAAGCAGTTTGTTATGGAAAAGTGCAAAATAATTTATTTTGTTAATGCTAAGGTTATTTGTCATGTTATACCTCTTAGAAAATTATTAAGTTTCCATATTGAATTGTGACCAGAGTGCAGCCAAATCAGTTACTTAAAAGACAGTATTTAAGTTGCTGTTGTTTGAAAAAAATTTCAGAAGTTTTGAATCAGATGTGGTAAAAAGATAGTTGAACCATAAGGTTTACATTATTCATGCTTATCTTACAGTTAATATTACTTCAGTGCATCAGATAATACCTTAGGCGCATAAAGAATTAAAAATAAGTGTGTACAGTCACTGAAATACATAATAACAAAAACAAGAATTCTGAATTACTAGGAATGTTTGGTAATTACAGTACATGACAGAAATTGCTCCTTAATTCTTGACTAAACCAGTTATGAGGAGAGAGCACGATACCTGCAAACAATTGTTCAACATCATCTAGAGCCCACCACATTTGAGGATTTTGCTGCTCAGGTTTTCTGTCCAGCACCTTACCACCATTTGCCCTCAGAGACAGGTAAGAAGTATAGTAAAGAACTGCTTTTGTATAGTCTTATTTGAAATGCAGTATCCTTACTTATAAAAACTAAAATTTCAGACATTTGCACATAATTAAAGGTTACCATTAATCTGAAAGACTCTATGTACATATCTGAGACCTTGAGCAAAGTTGCTTTTAAATCTTTATTCTGTTGCGGGGCATTGTGAGCCAGTGCCTCACATTAGGATTTGGCTAGCTGCTTTAATATAGCAACCAGACCCAGTATTTTTACAGTGAATTTTATTGCATTCCCTTGTATAAAGTCTTCATAAAAGTGCTGGTACTTCTTCATCCAGGGTAGTTCAGGCTGATACATTCTTTAATCTTAAGTACACCTTCCCTATAAGAAAGTTTTAAGACTCACTACATTTTGGAATGTAAAGTTTTAAATTGGAAATCTGAGAAGCTTGAAATCATCAGTTTTGTTTCCAGGTTATTAGCTGCAAAGTTGGTTTTAAGGTAATTTTTTTTCTTTCCAGAAAAATATCTGTTTTATAAGAGGATACTGCATTTTCTGTTACTAATGAGAAAATCAGTAAAAGAAAATGAGTAACTCAAGGCCTTCCTGTTCTGAAATTTCTTGAACTCCTTATGATTATTTCATTATTTTATTTCCCCTCTTTTTAGATCATTAAATATCAGTTCTGTTTATCTGAAGGTAAGACAAAGTGTCCAAAAAATCCCTTTGTTCCTCTTACATTTACTAGAACACTAAGCTTGTAACCAAATTGTATGCAAACTTTCCTTGTTGCCCTTGTTCACACTAAAAAGAATTTCACACTGATTGAGAAATGACCACTACATCTTCTTGAAGTTTTAGTCTTTTACTAACCTCAGGTCTGCATGAAGCACTAACACACTGGTTCTGGGATTAAGGTAACTAATGATAGAGACAGTTGTTGAATGAGTAACACTTTATTGTGTTGACCTTTGTTTCTCAGCATGAACAAGTAGTACTTGGATGGCAGTGATGTGTTTTGTACCCTGTACTGTCTTTCATTGATGTTGTAAGACATTCTGCAATTATAACATAGGAGAGAAGGAGAAGAAGAATGTGTAACAACTGAAATTCCTTGTTCAGAAACCCTTTATTTAATGATTAATGAATTAAAATGCTTCTGTGGAAAAGCTCTAAATCTAAATAAAAAAAATTCTGTAAGAATAAATTAATTTGACAAGTTATCTCAAAATTTATTTCTGAATTGCAAAAATATGCAGAAGTAAATTCTAAAATTTAGAAGAGTTGTGATAGGACTACAGAAAGAGTGAGTGAGAGATGTTAAAATACTGAGGCTCTTTCACTTGAAATTATTAACTGTAAGTAGAAATGAGGTGCGGTCTCAAAGTGTAGTAAGTGGTATAGTGATGCCAGGGCAAATAGTCAAGACCAAAGGGAAACAAAATTAAAAGTAAGTAATTTAAAACTAATTAAATCATTATAAAAAATAGTAACTTAATTTAATGTATGAAACATCTGAATGGGAAAGGTCTGTAACTAGAGACATTAAAAACTATAACCAATACCATTAAGAAATACCTAATGCACTCAGTAAGTATTCAATACAAGGCACTTTTGAAATGACTACTATGTGTTCTAAATTTTATTACACTTGTATTGGTTCTACCTGTTCACTTTTGGGAATCTCATTCTATGCTAAATCATTCTGCCATCTTCCTCTAGTTCATTCTTTTCAGGTAAAGCAAAGCTGCCTTTCTGTACTAGGTCAGTGCACTGGGAAACACTGCTCTACAGCGGCAATTCTTGTATTGCTTTAAAAATTATCCTAGTCGTACTTGGTATTCTCTAATGTGATCTGGAAAAAGATTATGATTTTTAGGAACATGGTGTTATACCTAACCTTTCTATCAAATGTAATAATTTTCTGCAGAAATCTCATTAATAGGAGCTTCGGACTTACTTCACATCTGCGTGCATGCGCGTTTGTGTTTACATATCACAAAACATGGTGTTCTGTCCTGAGGGCCACATTCTTCTGGACCTTGTGCTGTGCAGTGGAAATGACCAACACATCAGTGTCAGGAGCAGTCAGGAGCTTCCTAAGACAGACATGCAACACAGTGTGACCCGACATCAGAAGTCAAACAACCTGTCCCCAGACCTCCCTGGCTCTGACTTTTCATTTCAGCACAAAGATGCTGGGGTGCTCTGGCAGTCCTGCTCGCAGCTGTGTTCGATCCAGGGCTCCTGAGCCTCTAATACTCAGCTCCCAGACAGAATGCCTGGCATAGCACCATGCCATCTGCCTCCAGGCTTACCCTGGAATGCACACATTGTAGAGCCTGAGGCAGGTAGTCATCTGCCAAAAAGACTGCTCCAGGGCCTGGGGTTAGCCTGGAAACCACTGATTTCCATAATAGTGAAGGCAGACCTGTAAGCAAGGTGTCTACAGATGACCAAGAACTTTGATGGACCATGATCTCAGGAATCTACCAGATGGACTATGAAAAAGCTATAACCCTATGATGCCAAGTCACTACAACAGGCAGATTTTTTTTTTTTTTAAAGATGGGTGAAGAGCTGTGAATTGTGCCAGGACTGCACCTAGGAGTGATACTGGAGTCCTGCCTGGGAATCCACACACATTCGTCACCCTCAAGATGACTCAGACAAAATCTCCCTGACAGACATTTCCATGTCATCTGAAAATTTCTGACCACTTTATAAAAATGGATCACAATTCTTTTTTAAAATACAAAATATTTTGTTTATGTCTATGCTTTTTCATGGAAAATAACTGACCAAAGTTATTAGAAGATATTTCCACATTTGGATATTACATTCTTGACCTTTTAATTAGGTCATGATCTCCAAGATTACAATTGTTGAATGCATTTAATTTTTATAAAATATTATATACAATTTCTTCTTCTAAGGAATACATATAGAAACTATAAAGGTACTAGCGCCCATCACCATGTGTTGTAAATTTGTTGGTTTTGTGATTGTGTTGGCTGGTTTCAGCGTGCCGTTTTTTTTATTTGGGCGATGATAATCAGAACAAATAGAATACATACCATTCAGTAACAAACTCTGTTTCCTCAGATTGACATTTTTGTATCAAAGGCTCAGCCCTCAGTAAAAGCAGTTTCTTTCTATAGAGCGGTTGTTCTACAATACCATGTGATTGTGGCTGCTGCTGTTTTATCTAGATACTTATTTTACCCTATCAGTGTATCTGGCAAGTGTACCTTCCCATGTTTAGGAAGCTGACGAGTGTAGTGGATGTGTACATTTAAAAAAAATGAGATTTTTGTGTGCTTAATCACAGAATATCGTTCAGTTGCCTCTATATTTTTGCTTTGCGCTGACTCTGTTAAATACAGTAACTGCAAATACTCTTGTTAAATAGAGTAACTCCTGCTATACAGCTATTGAGATTTCTATGACACGAAAATAGGTTGAGGGAACTGTCAATGTTAAGCTCAATGATATTGAAGGGCTTATTGACCCCATGGTGCTAAGATTCTGAACTTTAAATTGTACTGATGTCTTGGGTTTTGTTTTTCTCCATCTTCTTTATTTCCCCTCTTCCTACTAAAAATAGTGTAGTAAACCTTATAAGGAAGGGGCCTTTCTACCTTAGTCATAGTATTTTCCTTGTGATAAAAGCATCAGGCTTTTTGGTCCCAACAACATTCCTTCTGTTTTCAGGAATTCTGCTGCCTTACTCCCAAAGTAAGTGAGTATGCCAGCTAACAGGCAGGGAAGCAGGGAATGGAGAGGTAAAGACACTTCATCCTTGCGCAAGAGAAACTGAAGTTTGACAGCCTACATCTTAATCTCTCCCGCTGCTTGTTTGCTGTGTAACTTTGAGCTGAGAATCTTTTTGGCCTTGTATTACCCCTTCACAGATGAAAATGGTGGTGCTTTTCTCACTGTAGAAGAGTCTAAGCAACACTTACTGATGGTGGTGGTTAGAGTTTGTGACTGGAAGAGAAGCTGAAGTACAGAAATGAGGGCTGCATGCCTGGAAGGGCTGGGAACAGTTTCTCATTACCCCTTCTCCAGTCCAAACTTAGGAAATATTTTTTTTTCATTCCAAATCAAAACCAAAAATTTGATATTGAAACAACTGAAGCTGAAACTTTATGCATTTCTGAACAATTGTGCTTAGGTCGATCACTTGGGTGATAGTAAGCTGGAGTTCCTCAGCACTCTGACACAGTAAATTCAGTGTGGACTGCTAGAGACCCAAACAGATCAATTTTCTACATTTAATAAAATGGGTCCACTGAAAAACATAAAAGCATGATTCTCCAGTTAAAAAGCATCCTGTGCATACACACAGAGGGACAAAATTAAATTTTAATCCTGACATTTCCTAGTTTTTGAATGTTTGAATTTATGAATTTATTGTCTTGAGACATTTTCCTTGTGTAATTCCTTCCATTTTTATTTTAATGCATATGCAAAAGAGAAATCCTGTAATACTGATTAACAGCCACGTGATTCATAAGCAAAACTATAACCTATAGATTCATCACCAATTCCTGCAGACTGAGATAGGACAGTAACTGGTAGTAATGGTAAGCTGTCCTAGCTCTGCCTGAATCTTTACTAGTGGAAATACTGGGAATTTTGCCAGTGACTTTCACAGATATTAGTTGACAGAGAGGAACACATTTACCCAATATGTTTCCAGGCAGGTTCTGAAGAGCGTTCTTCACTGGACGTGGGCTTTGCTGCTCTTTTGCCATAAACTTAATCTTTTCTGCCGTGTTCTTTCTCACGGCTTGCTCCTGGTTCTTTCTCTCTTATCCAGTTCTAGTTTCACAGGTCTTGAGGCCACTCACCATCTCTTCCTCATTGGCTCATCTTGCTTTGCAGCTGCTTTTGCAGACTTCCTCTCTGCATCTGCTTCTCGCTTCCTTTCCTCATTTGCCAAAATTAGTGGGAGACTTAATTCCTTGATTCTAGCAAGGCTCTGCTGAGCATGACAGACAATTTGGATGGATTTGGACTAGAATTTTTAAGAATGGCAAAGGGCACAAGCTACATGGCCCTCTTCCCTGGAGGTCAGGCCGGGTGGCTCAAGTACCTTAAAAAGCATCAAAATTTACCAGCGTGCACAAATTATATTATCTTCTGTGATTGTTCTCAGAGGTGGCGCTCAGGAAAATGTTGATCCAGACAACAAGGTGGATAAAACTAGACATACTGATAGCAGTCTTACCATGCAGCACCCTGTCTTAACCCCAGCACCCTGTCAGGCTTATGCTCAGTGAATTTTTCACCTCTTTGAAAGTCAGAACTGATGAGTAAGATGAGTCATTGCCAACACATGTGTTATGATGCCTCTGGATTCCTCCACTTCACCTTCTAACTCAGTCTGTGTGTAATTAGGATTGTGTTTTACATTTAAATAGTTAATTTATGAGTCAAATAACCAACATATTATTATTAGAAGGTCCTAAAATTTTCAGATGGAGTGGGAAAATGTCACATTTCGACTTTGTTGATCCACCTCCTTGTTCAGAAGCAATTGAAATGGCTTTACATTATGACCCTAAAATATCATAGCTCATCAGGCTATGATATTTGTCACTTGTCAAACCTAAGAGGTGAAAAATATGGATCACTTCCTGATATTTTTCAGCCTCTTAAAAATCCAAACACATCTGTTTTGTTTATTTTATAGAACTTTATGGTTGTAGGTCAATTACCAATAAATCCTTATTTAACTATTTTTACATAAGTATATATTTATATTATATATTTATAGTATATATAAATATTAAATTGAATAGAGAGATAAATGTAGCATTTTACACTGAAGATTTTAAAACTATGAAAAGGAAACAAAACCTGCAAAATTTGTATACACTGCATTTAGTATCCACATGTGTGTATGTGCTTATGTATGTAGTGAGATATCTATGCTTATCTGAAATCCAAAAAAATTTAATTGCTAATCAGCCTTTTGATTGCTGCCAAACTTTAAATATATTTAAAGTGCCATTATTCTTCACTTTTCTGGTGTGATATGTTCAGTTGTGAAAATCACTTTACATGACTTCTGTTCTTCAATAGCTCTAAGTCAGTTTCTTAAAAAAAATGGGATTGCATGTGAATCTGTGCTTCTGTCTTCAGGAATTAGAAACAAAATTTTAAGATATGACTGGAATAATACCTTAATTGAAATAACAGGGAGATTAGGTTTTCTTTATCCAACCTGTGGTAAGATTTCACACTAGGTTTTGACACTTTAGTGCAGACTAACTAGCTTAAATACTATGTTTTTTCCTCTTTACATGATTTCAGAAGTCTCATTTTGAGACTGGCTATAATTTGAGCGTACTTAATAGTGTGAAACAGCTGGGGAGCAGAAGCCATATGTTGCGTTGCCATTTGTTTTTCCTTCTCAATTGTGTGTATGTGTGTATTTAACTGTGTTCACAGTCTTTAAGCAAACAGACCATGTGTGGGATGTATTTCAGTTGCTATGAATAAGGTTGCTGGATCTGGATAATGTTATAGAATTCTTTTCTTTCTCTCTCTTTTCCTTTTTTTTTTTTCTTGTAATGCAAAGTTGGTAAGTATGATGCCAGATTTCAGAGCTGTTGCTTCATTGCACATAACTAACTCATCCCTCTCTTTAACCTCTAGCATGAGCAGCAATTGCATAATGAAATTCAAAATTCCGTTTTCTGTGCTCATCTGTTAATACCCTTCAATCTCCGCGGTTCGTGTCTCATGTCTCACACCTGTTATCTTTTATCTTTTCTTCCCCTCCTCACTTCTTTCCACTCCTCCTTCCTCATCACTTCTTCATTCTCAACAAAGAAAGAAATGCTGTGATATTTCTTCTCCTTCCAAAACCTCCACTAGAAAGCATTGGCCACATCAAGGTAAAGGGCAAAGGCTTGAAACGGAAGGTCTTTCACGCTAGCTGTGAATGGTATGCTGTGCAAAACGACAACGGTTATTTTCTATGCTCTAACTTCCACCATTTGAAATGCTTTAATTCCTTGTAAAATTAGAACAAGATAGAATTTCAGAAAATGAGAGTGCATGTTTCCCTGCCTGCCTTTTTCTATCAGGCACAGTGAGTCAGGCATTATCATGCTTTTCCAGATTGTTTGGCAATGAAGTACCTAGTTCATGAGCAGAATTACTATCACCTGCTGGGGAACAAATAACAGCCCTTTCTCTTCCCTGTCACTTCAATGGGCTGTGTCAGTTTGAAAAAGATAGAAAGTACTGTGCCGACTCTCTGGAGCAGGCAGGTGATGGACCAGGCAAGGAGGATGGCCAGATTTCTAAATCACTGAGGTTTATGATTTTTTAGACTTCTTGCTTGATAACCTTGTTTTATTTTAGAGGACTCTTTGAGAATAATTCATGATCAGTTTTGGATGGCTTTTGCACCCCTTATGTATGAAATGGATGCTGAGAGAGAGAGATCTTCAGTTTTGATTATTGCATTATTATTTTAAAGAATTAACAGTAGTAGTGTGATGTGGAAGAAACAGCAAGTGAAGTCAGCAGGGGTTTCACTATTGACTTATGCAGGTCTAAGCTTCTGTCCATAATTTTTATGGGTCAGAAGTGATCAGTGGCAACTGAAGTAGTTGGATTCAATCAGGCTGTCTGTCTCTAATAAATGACTAATTAAAATGCCGTTTAGTTGTGTGGATGTGAGTTCATGGTGTTAATTTTCTCTACATGGGAAGGAGAATGTAATTTTGATTTCATGTTTTCTCCTTTTCGTTTTGTATCACTATGGAAGAAGATCTGGAGATGGGCTGTTTGTGAGGAAAGAGTGTCCTCTTGCAGTGAGGACTCAGGGCCCTCTGTATTGTAGCTGTGGGTGCTGGGCTAATAAACTACATACCATTATCTCAAATTCATCTTGTTCATTTTACAAAGAAATGTTAATGTATAGTGCATCCAGTTAGTATGATCTGTTCAAGCTTCTGCCTTGTGGGCTCTGTAGGAATTTGCCTTTTGAAACACCAACTAAAGTTGGGATGGGAGAAGATATTTTGCTCTCCTGGTTGGCCCCTAATTCACTCCACCTCTTCAGCTGCATTCCTAGAGCTCCCTTCATGCACAACAAGCTGTTAACCCTCATGTTCTCATTAAAGACTGGTTTCCTCTGGGTTCTGGTTTCGGTAATGGCTCCCCATCCCTGCAAGGGAACTGGAAGTGTTTGCTATCCCAGTTAGTGGGAGAATATTGCCCACTTCAGTGCTGCCTCAGTGGCCAGGAGTAAGGGGCTTCTGCAGTCCCAAAGCTCAGTGGTTTCTGGCATCATTTCTCCAGAGATGAATTTGTGGCAGTTGCTAGCTCCACATGCAGTATCATAACCCACAGCTGGTTAAAGGCCTAGAATATGCTGTGGGAATGACAGCAGCACTGAAATTCCTCTCTGCCCCTTGTGAATAAATTCCCATGCTATGAGTGTGGAAGGCGGCGCTGACCCATCCGGTTCTTGCTGTCCTCTGCAGGCTTCTGCCCAGAGACTCATCCGGGGGAAGCTCCAGCAGCAGCAACAGCACAGGTGGATGGAACAGACTTAGCCTCTCCAATGTCTCCTCGGACTAGCAAGAGCCGCATGTCCATGAAGCTGCGCCGCTCCTCTGGCTCAGCCAACAAGTCCTAAGAGATGCCTGCAGCTTTCTAGCAAACAGCGATTGGCCACCCTTCCTGCAGCAACACACCGCTTTCCATTAAAGGATAATGTCTCTAATGTGTGTGTGCATGTCCCCTGCATAACTTTGTTCTGTATGTTAAAATGAACAGTGACACTGGAATTTTACTTTAATATTTTAGCTTTTTTTTTTAATCAAAACTCCAGGCTGCCTTTTTTTTTTTTTTTTTTTCCCCACAGTGCAGTTTGTCCTCTGCACATTTTACCTTCCTGGGTGATTACAATATCTTAACAATAGTCATTTTTAACTTGGTTGATCTTGAGTCATTTATGGAATTAGAGACTGAAGTTTGATTACACTATATTTATTGTGCCCCATTGCAGTTTTCTCTGTAACAAAGAAATATGTACAATTTGAAAATGAATGTACAATTTTAAATTGAAATTGCATTTGTAAAGTCTCTGTCAGATGTCACAATGTTAATGCACAGGACGTGTACAGATTATTTATGTTAAGAATAAAATAGTTCAACAGCCTTTTAAGCATTGAGTCCAAACAAAATAACACTCCTAGCACCAACTTTCTTCACAAAGAATTGTATCATTTCATAACTGTGCAGGTGATGCCATAATCTATGCCAGAAAAACAGAAAAAAATTCACTGTGCTGAAATTCTACTTAGGCTTGGCTTCCAAATATTTTTATAAATGTTTGCTTTTCCAAGTGGTATCAATAGTAAATGCCATCAAATTTAATGAATTCTAGCCTTAATCACCAGGCTGCTGGGTCTAGATGTATATTCTTGTTTCTTACATTTAAAAAAAAAAAAAAAAGAGCACTTTCCTGATAGAAATTCATTGCTCTGATAATGTGTGCTAGGGAAGAAAAGGGAACATGCTCCGGGAGCCTGGCCTGAATTGCTGACAATTCCAACCCTGTGAGTGCAGATTAGTACGTGTGTTCCACCCACCCAGAGATACTTTACTACAGAAGATGAAATGCTCACATTTTGAGTCTGGCAAACAACAAAATGCTGTGAACAAAATGTAGCATGACATTGGTACTAACTGCATGTGTAAATATATCATATGGGCAACAACAAAAAATAAATATGTATTGTCATTCATGTAGTATCTACAAATTTGTAATGGTTGAAGAGAAGACATGCTATTTAATAATACAATAAAATTATTCTTACCACCTTTTGTATATTAGTCATTCACCTCAGTCATTCACCTCAGTGATTAGGCTCTTTACTTCATTTTATAGAAGAATAGTGTATTAAGTGTGGAGCAGTAAAGTGTAATACACAGTTTAATTTTCATTTGTATTAAAACGTACATGAGTTCTTACAAGCTCTTTCCCAAACCATCACAAGAACACTGTACTGAAAACTTCTCCTCAGATCTAATAAATATGTGTAGCTCCACATGTAATGCAAAGAACAGGACATTCCCTCCTGCACTCTGAATGTTCAACCAGTTAATAATCATCAGGTTTCTGTGGTCCAGAGCCCTTCATCTTTGATAGTACAAGTGGAGAAAGGAGAGTGGTGATTTAAAAAAAACATAGTGAACTTCTCCAGGGCAGAACTCATTTAATGTCGTAAACGGGCATTTTTACCTACAACTTTGTTGCCAACAAATGATGGAAAAATGCACAAGTTAAAATAACATGCTTTATTTCTGACATAAGAAGAGAGAGCTGCGAGTTTAGCATCCTTTGTCAAACAGCAAATCTTGGCTGCTTTTAGGTTGTATTGTATTATTTCATTAGTCGACATCCTGAAACTAAAACAAGAGTCCATAAAACATTTAAAATAAAGCACTTATCATTGCTTTAAGCCTTCGGGCATGATATGCATCTTTAGCTGTGTGTAACAAAATATGAAACTACAAAAATAATTTATATAGAGGATGCTAATCAAAAGATTGAAATATTTTGCATGCTTATTTCAGAGAGAGAGCTAGAACAAATACTATGGGATGAGTTTGGTTCTTCACAAATCTCCAGCTGACCCACTTTGCCTTACTGAATTCAAGGAAGGCATGAGCTTTGTTTTAAATTTTTTATTGAATTTATTTGCCCTTGGTTTTGGCCTCATCTGCTACCATATTTGGAAACATGCACTGATATGTGATAAATAAATAAATAGATAAATACACGCTGAAATGTCAGTAGCCGGTAAATTTGACAGTATGTCAAAGCATTTGGCCAAACTACTGTCAAAGCCAGGGAATACACACTGCGGGTTGCTTTTCTAAAGGTAGATCTCATTAGGGAGAAGGAAGGTAGCCTGCACCTGCTCTTTAGCCACATATTGAAAGACTGTTTCATGTTCTAGTTTCAGCCGTTCACAAGACTCAGAAGAGCTCATATCAACACACAGCTTACAGGGGAGAGGGGTCAGAGGCCAAATGAAAAGGCCAGGTGTGGACAGGGACCCTCTGCCTGCCCATAACACAGGGGTTGGCCTGGTGAGACCAAACTGTGCTTCTTGCACTTGTCTGTGCTGCACTAAGAAGACACGGAGCACATTTGGAAACAGGCAGCTGCCAGATAGGAGTTTTCCCTATCACACAGTTGCTAGCATACAAAAACACGTAGTAAGCGGGAGGGGAGATGCATACTTAGCTATAGAAGATCAACACCTTGTATTTCCATTAAGCAGACAGCACAAATAATTTTCTGTATGTTTTGCTAGCTATTATATGACTTGACATTGACTCAGTATGAACATTTACCTTCTTGACTATCTCAGTACGAAACACATTGAACAAAACACCTCACAATAACTTAAATGTTGAAATTCGAGGGCTAAGGCTATTAAAACAAGGTCACTAGATCAGGCTCCTTTTCTCACGAAAAAAATAATTCCTCTCTTTGAATATCGTATATACGGCTTAACTTCTGAGACCGAGAGTAGCTGCGGAAGATGTACTATCAGCGGGCCAACACCCGCATCCCTGGCACTGCCCGGTTCCTGGCAGGTGCTCACAGGGCCTGACTCCTTGTGCGGTGCCCGCCCCCGCCCGGGGCTATGCCCGCACCCCTGGGGCAGTCCGCGCCTCCCTCCCGCGCCGGGCTCGGCACGATCGCCGCCGACCGGTCCCGCGGAGGTAGGGGCCGTCCCGCCCGGGGGCCGAGCTTCCTGCCGCGCCGCTCCAGGGCGAGTTTCGCTACCCACCGGCCGGGGCGGCGAGCGGGTGCGGTAGCCCGCGGGCGGCTCCTCCGCAGCCATGCGCACCGCGACGTTCCATAGGAATTCCAGCGCGGTCAGGAATCGCCGGGCTGTCGCAGGCTGTCCCTAGCAGCCCGGGCGGACGGGCAGCTGGAGCAGCAGGACCTGCCTGCCCTCGGGCGGGTGGCACTTGCTGGTGTGCCGCGCCAGCCCGGGCGCGCTGAAGAAGGTGGCGGGGCAGTGCTTGCAGGGAAAGCCCTGCCGCTCGCCGCCCGCCTCGGGGGTCCCGGCGGGCGGCGGCAGCAGCAGCTCCTCCCGCACCGCGTGCCACAGCCGGTGCTTGTCCCTCACGTCCGCCGAGGGGAAGCCAGCGCCGCAGAGGTGGCAGGCGAAGGCGAGCTGCCCGCGCTCGGGCGCGCCGTGGGTGCCCAGGTGCTTGCGGAGGTACGCATGGCGCCGGAACCGCTTCTGGCAGCAGGGGCACGCGAACACCTCCCCGCCGGGGCCGGCGGCGGCAGCAGGGCCGCCGGGAGCAGGGCCGGTGGCGACCGGGGCGCTGTCCGCGCCGCCGCGGTGCTGACGGGGCGCCGGCGGCGAACGGGGCCGCCGCTCAGGGCTATTCTCCTTGCCCGGCGCGGCGGCGGGGCCGTCGGCGCTAGGAGCGGGGCGCGGCTTGTGCCAGCGGCGGTGCGAGGCCAGGTTGGCGGGGCAGCTGAAGATCTTGTGGCACTCGGGACAGCGGTACTCGACACGCACGATGCGGGAGCAGCGGTGCTGGGCGAGGGCCAGCGGGTCCGCGTAGCGCTCCTTGCACAGCTGGCAGATGAACTCGCCCAGCGGCGAGCGCCCCGTCGGCGGCCCCGGCCGGCACTCGGGGCCCTCCGCCTTGATGCGCAGCCCTAGCACGGGCGAAGTGGTCACCTCGTCGGCGAAGCTCAGCTTCCGCGTGGCCTTCGCCTTCTTGGCCGGCGCCTTGGCCCGCGGCGGCCGCTTCGGGGCGGGCACCGGCGCCACCGGCGGCGCGGGCACCGGCGTGCGGGGCTGCAGTAGCAGCTTCTCGGCGGGCGGGAAGGAGGCGGCCAGCGGGAAGGACTCAGCGGAGGCGGGCGAGCTGAGGCAACGCTCGAAGAGAGCCGCCCGCGGCCCCGCGGCGCTGCACGGCCCCTCCGCGCCCCACGTGGCCGGACCCTCCGCCGGGGCGAGCCCGGGGCCCTCGCAGCCCCCGCCGGGCGGCCACGTCGATGGGCAGGCGGCAGTGGCGCCCTCCTCCTCCTCGCCCTCCTCCTCTTCCTCCGCCCCGGGCCTGGCGGCGGGGCTGCCCGCGGCGGGCGGCGGCGGCACCGGGAGCCCCTCCGGGTGCCGCTCCCGCGGGCGGTAGGAACCGCCGGGGCGCCGGCTGCGCTTGACGAGGAAGCCTCTGGGCATGGCGGGGCGGCAGGAGCGCGGCGGCGCCGGCCCGCCCGGTACTTATACCCGCGGCGACTTCCCCCGCGACCGCCGCGGCCAATGAGGAGTTGGGGCCGGCGCGGGGGGGCGGTGACCGGGCCAGCGCTCTCCGCGGCCGGGGGTGTCTGAGCACTGCCCGTACCGTCGAGCCTGGGGAAAAGGCGCCCCGCGGGCCGGGGGTCCCGCCACAAGCGCCTCTGCGCGGTGCTGTTGGGGGTCTGTGTCAGCCGCACATGGCGCGGCTGCTCCTGCGAAGGGAGCCAGAGCTGGGAGCCCACTCCGCTCTCCAGCACCGCCGCATCAATGACTTTCCCATAAGTAGGCAGAAAGATCACGTACCAAGGTGAGGGCCCGGTGCAGGAGCCGCTCAGAATGTCAAATCGCGGGTCCATGTCCTGGCTGGGGTCGGGGTACCCTGGCAGCCTCACCCGCGCCAGCCCCGCTCGCCCAGGGGAGGCAGCGCTGAGCCAAAATCTGCCCGCTCCATCCTCCCCAGCTGCAATTCCTGGCCCGCTGGTGGATGCATCCCTGAAGGGAGGCAGCAGTGGTGTTTGCTGACCCACCAGTCGCCTCTTTGGAAATGCTGCTCATTCAGTGGGAAATGAAGGGCACTTGCAGCAGCTCCTCCAACACCACAGCATTTTACCAGTATCTCCAGTTTGATCGTTCATGGTCCTGCCTGGAGACCTGCTCCCAGTATACACAAGATGACATTCCATTGGAAATGAACAAAATTCTTACTCCATCCCTTGCCCAGGCACAGACATCCCTTGGCACATTAGTACAGTTGGACTCACCACCTCGGGAACATCCCCTAGCAGGAGAAATCACAGAGCACCAGGAGAAAGGGAGAACCAGCACCTCTAGATCAAAAGGCTTTCTAGAAGCGGCAAGAAAAATTTGAAGCCTTTGTGCAAGAACAGAACTTGCCCCAACTGCTTGAAATGCTCAGCCGCTTGTCTGTGTAAGTGCTCTGATTATATTTGCTTAGCAAAGTCTTAATCATGTTTTACATTACTCTCCTCTCCTATTTTCTTCCATTTTCATGGTTGCACTGAATTTTAGATTAGATTATAGACTCTGTGAGCTAGAGATCACCCTTTGTTAGTGTAAATCGCTGTAACTGGGACCAATGAGCCATGCTGCAGCGCAGTAAGGTCACTCCGTTGACTGGCTGCATTATTTTTGCCTAATATGTGGGTTGGCCTTTGTAATTGGGACTGGCCTTTGTAATTGGGACTTCCCAGCTACATTTCTCACCAAATAACTGGATCTCTGGTTACAGGACCACTGTTTTGTGCTAATCCTCCAAGCAATACATAAATAGTTCTTTCAGTTTCCCCTTGTAAGTAACGTTCCCATTAACATTTCATTTGCTTTTGTCATGGTGCAAAAAATAGTATGTGGTAGGAATGTCTAGCTCAGCTTCTGTGCCAAGGGGTGAAGAAGCCAAAAATGCTCCTACACAGGAGCAGCAGGAGGTGAAGTGCCAGTTGGAAAGCAGGTGCATTGAGTGCATTTACTGGGACTTCAAACATTTTTCTAGTAAAAGCTGTCATGGTTTGACAAGGCCCAGAGGTCAAGAAAAGACATAGGGGAAGGTAGATTAAAGTTTCTGCTCCCCAGCTCACAGAGGTGGAATCACCGCTCCACCTCCCCACTCACTGCCCCATCCACTGTGCCTCTCAGCTCTTCCCAGTGATTTGATGAGAGTCTGCGCCTCCCCTGTGCTCCACAGTGCCCTCACAGGGCAGACTTGTAGCCTTCTCTATCTGCTTCCAGTTCGTGATCACTTTCTGAGATGGAACCCAAAACTGCAAAACCCATCATCCCAGCACTGGTCTTGCTACGGCACATGCCAGCACCCACAGAATTTTAACAAAAACACTAGAAAAATTGCTTTGGTTTCAAAGTCTTGCAGCCACCTTGTGACTCATTTGTCTCCATAAACATATTGTTTTCTCCAGGCTGCCCCTGCCCCAGTGCTGGCTCCCGCTCATAAGACCATTGTTCTATCGTTACAGGTTATTTTCCCTCCTTTCCCACATTCACAAGTGAGTTTAACCCTGGTGACTGGCATTACACCTGGCTCCTGCAGATTCAAAGCCTTCCGAAAAGTTACATGGATTTGTCTTCTTGCCTTCAGATTTTACTCCTTCCAAAAATTTTGTAATTAGAAAATTCAGATACTTAACATTTTTTTTTGTGCACACACTCCCAAATCCTCTGGAAATCTGCTGGATTTTTTTTCCCCACTACATTCCATTAGTTCCATCATGTAGCTGAGAGTGCAGCACTTAACCCACCTGAACATCATACAACAGGGGAACTTTATTTATGGTTGAAGCTTTCCTAAGCAAGGCACTGAATGATATCATTGCTCCTGACCTTATGATTCATTCTCTACAGTCTGACAAAATCAGATTGGACATGGTCAAATATATTGGTGGCTTATGTATGAGAGCCATCCTTAGATGGTCTTAGATTAACAAAAGGGTTTATCCCACAGTAAATAGAAAATCAAACTTCTAGTGGAAAAATGCAGTAGCTGGTATGGAACTGATAGAGTGAGAACAAGAGGAAGAAACATCCTTTTCCTCCTGAGACCATTCCTTCCTTCCTGTTTGGAGCTGAATGCTGGTGAGTTAGAGAAAAGAAATGAGAGTGATATGGCATAGCTGTGCCTCCCTTTTGGCAGAAGCTTCCCATTTTGTGTGAAGGAACTTTTACTCCTGTACATAAATTTGCTGCTAAAATAAGCCTGTGAGACTCATCTTTGTCAAGATTCAGCAATCAGACTCAAGGATGGTTCTATCAACATTTTGAGGACCTTCAACAGCAAGGACAGACTTGAGATTCTTCTAGATATCTTCCCCAGGAGTAGTTTGCTCCTGGTGCATTCTTGGAGGATGCTCCATCCGATTGCCTAGGGTGGGGTTCAGAGTATGGAACTAGCAGCTTTGTCACCTAGGTCCATCTCCATCCCAGTGTACATGCACTGCCCGTAGATGGTGATTTCTGCCTGCAAGGCAGGAATCCTATTGCTCCCAACCTCAACCGTGTCTCCAACAGAGCTCGGAGGCCAGCACTGGCTCCTTGCTGGACACCTGGGAGCCTGTGCAGATGCTGGAGAGGAGGTGTAATGCGATCCCCGAATAAAGTGTCATCCAATAAGTGTGCAACTGCATTTGCTGTTTCTGAACAGTCTTGAGGCATAAACAGCAAGAGGAATGTATGACAGCAGTCCCAACTGGGAGAGAAAGTCTCGGGTGAGGTCTGGTTCTCAGAGAAAAGCCTTAAAACTCTTTGGGGGCTGAGGGGGCAGAAAGAAAAGGATAAATGCCTTTGGGCACTTAATAAAAGGACAAAATAACCACAACTTTAAAAAAAATAAGAGTTAAAAATAAAATAGAAAAGAACTATAAGCAAAGGATTAAAGAACATTTCTCTCCTTCATGTTTCTCCTCCCCACCACAAAAAAAAATATCATTGTGGTCAAGTTTTTTTATATTTCAGAATTTCAAATAAAGTTGACTTTTAAATCTTCCCCTGACATCTGGTATGTAATTAAAGAAGCAGTAAACAGGAGAGAGACAGAAGCCTCCTCAGAAGCCTGTCCTTGATACATGACTCTCCAGCAATATAGCAAGATGAGCGATACCACCCCCGGGCTCCGGTACTTACACAAACAAAATCCAGGCTGGTTTTCGTGGCAGCATAAGCCATTCCATCTTCCCTCTAGAAAGAGGCTGCCAATTATCTTGCTGTGTTTGGGGATTTGATGCTAGTGACAGACATTGAAGGAAATATCTGCATTATGAGGATATGGATTGTCTAATATAACTGACCTGGCTGGTACCTTAATTATGTTTTGTGTTGCTTGAGGACAATCTGCCTCGAGGGGAAAACCATGCTAACAGCTGCTGTATTTTCTTGATTGCTCAAATAGTAACAAAAAGCTTTCTGTAAGAGAGGGTAGGAAACACTGTTCTGTGAAGGTACTCAGTGTAGAGGGATTTGAAGGGATTTTAAGACACTATGAAAACATTCAACCTTTCTCTTTTTCATAAGTGAAGTGGTGTTGTTGATGTTGCCACGGGGCTGTCACTAAGCTGATAATGGGAGGACAGTGACACTGCAGTTCCTGTCCCTACTCTGTAAGTAAGCAGCAGCGTAAGGGCCAAGTGAGCATTCCCACATACTGGTTCTGCCCGTCTTCTGCCTGCAGCAGCTCATCACAGGGACACCAGGTCCTCTTCAGGAAGCAACCTGACATTCCCAAACTCATACAAGTCATCCAAGAGCCTCAATGGGACTATCACAGCTTTTGTTATTTCATTATGGATTTCATTATGGATTTCATCTGGATTTCAGCTTGTATCCCACAGGCTGAAGCCATTTGCCATGACAAATTTGACTGTAATGGAGTTACTTATTGATCTCACTATGTCATAAATAGGAAGCTTTGGCTTCCTTTGGCATGAGATACTCAGCAATCTGTTTTCTACAAACATCGTTATATGTTGTAATTCACTGAAAAAGATATCGCTTGTACAGAAAGGTCATAGTTATTAATTATATGAATGGCAATAGAGGCTTTCAGCAAGGCCGAGTCCCAGCTGTGCTGCATGCAGATGTACATGCAGATAGGTGAAGAGTTCTGCATGCTAAGAGAGTAAAAACTGAAGACAAGAGAAGAGAGAGCAGGACGAAGGCAGAAATCAAGCTCCCAAGTCATGTCTACACTGCCCCCTTGGCTGGGTAGCTCTTCACCTGCCTCCAGTAAAGTCCAGACAGGACAGAGAAACCTGCAGTGTGCTTAATTTCCCAAAAGAGCTTAGTCCGGGAGTTGTTTTGTCTGCTGAGCCAGACACTTGCTGCTTTTTTCAGAAAATGCACCTCCAACTTCTGAGGTCAGTCACCCTGATCATAATCAAATGAGATCTCGCAAATGCCCATTGTGCACAAAGTTACAGAGAGGGGAGACTGCAGTACTGGCTCTGTACAGGTGCATCAAGGTGCTCTGCCTGAATTTGTTGGGTCAGCACCTATGGTCCACAGCCAAAGGTCATCTTCAGCTGCACTCTCCTCCCTAGGAGCACCTGCCAGAGAGGTGAGGGCAGTAGTGGCCAAAGGTGTCTGGGGAAGAGCAGCACAGATCTGAAATCATCACCTTTTGCAGACTAAAAAAAAAATGAGCATGAATCTCATTGCTTTGAAAATATTTTTTTCCAGTTAGGACTTAGTGCTGTTTACTCCAAAGTTAGACAAAATGCAAGGGATGCAAAACCAGCATCAGGCTCTAAGTAGGGTGAATGTAGGTGATCCCTAGCAGTTGCTGTACATTATTTTCCAAGTAGGTCTGTTTTACTTCTTTCATGATATTTGGCTAAAGTCTCACTATCCTGACTATTAATAAAAGTACTTGGAGGTGAGGCCCAAATTTCACTTCCCCTCACAAGTTCACTGGCTCCATTCTCCTCCAAATATGTTTTGCTATAAATTACTGGCACTGTTTCTGTTGATAGTCAACATAATCAAACATTTGTAAGCATGGTGTCTCTTCAATCTGTTCAGTTGATGCACTTTACCTGATCTTTCATTAAAGTAATCAAAACGCTTGCTGTGCTGCGTCTAATGAATGTTGCATGTATGATTAAGTACTTTCATTCATATTGCAAGTTTGATTTAATGTAATCTGCCTTTCAGACAGCCATTAGCCTAGCTCCTGCGTGAATTCGATTAATTGGCTGAATTCTTCCAGATGTCCATTAAGTATTACAGGAATTTCTATGTAAAAACAGCAGGGACTGTCTAGCGGAGGAGCAAACAATGATATGTTATATTGCTGCCATGACTTACAAAAAGCTGGATTCATTTTCATTAATAAAACATCTGTACTCCTGCACAGCTATGCATCAAGATGCATTTATTTTATATGTTTATTTCTCTTATGACTATAAATAGATAGTTAAACAGAAGCACGGTATGTTCAGTTGGAAGATGAACAAACAGAACTGTATCAGATATGAAAATAACAATAAAGAATAGCCGAGTAAGGACTTAAAATAAACTTTAGGCACTGTAGCAAACAAGGCAATGAATCCTATAGCTGTGTAGTACATCTTGGCATAAAAGCAGTCATGAATCTGTAAAATAGCTGTCTCTTGAGTTAAACTGTCCTGTGCCTGGTTTATGTTTACAAGGCTCATCACACCTTTAAGTGGGAGTAAAAATGCAGTTTGACATTTTTAAGAGGTACAGGGTAAAAAGAAAAGATACCATTAAAATAATTTGGAAAAAGATTTTTTCCCTAATTCTCAAAATGTGATTTTTTTTTTCTTTTTTTTCATAATGTTGCTCTTTAGAAACCCCCAGAAGCCAGTTTGATTTTCAGTTTACCCACTGCTTTACCCAGCCCGTGCAGGGAAAGGAGGTGTTTTAGGGGATGGGGAGGATGCCTCCACACACAGATGTAGCCCCCTTAACTTTCCACTGAGCTTCCTAGATCTGAGAGCACCTTTCAAAGGACCATGTGAGATCTAGGGGCTTCCTTGCCCTTTTCATCTTCTGTCCTACCCCCAACAGCCTTCTTGTCCTGGGCAATGAGCCCATGGTGCAGACTGGAAAAGCCTGGCAGGAGTCTGGCGCTGACCCTGCTGCCTTGAACTCAGCATAGCTTCATTTTCCTGAATGTGCTGCACAATTCCTCAAAGTCAGGGAGCTGTAGGACTATACCTGACACTACATCTACAGCACTAGGCTGTGCTGAGTCAGTGGTTGAGGAAGGGAGTGGAGTGTAGCACTGCAGCAGTGTTGCAGCTCTCCAGCTCCCTGGTGCACCGCTCACTCAGGGAACAGCCAAATTACACTCTTCCCTCTCCTTCCCAGACCAGTCTTCTCTGAATGCTGCTCAGCCTTATAAGTGTGTTTGGTCTTGATCTACCGCTCCCATGCTAGGGAAAAATATCACTGCTTTCCATCATGTCAGGATTTTACTGACCACCACCTCCCATCCAAATTAGCAGAAGCTGGTACAAGCCAGTTCATTTTCAATGGCTGCTTAAAAGATGCTTGGTTTACAAGACACATGTAAAAGGATATTCTTCAGCAAAACTCAAGCTGTACAACAAAAGGAATTGAGATTTGCTAAACTGTAGCTCCTGGGTTTTTTACCAACAGAGTCACAACACTAGCTAAGAGTTTGTTTATTTACACCTTCTCCATTTCAATACTTTCTCTATTTCTTTCTTTTGTTGCTGTGTTCTCTGTTAACCCACTATAGCAAATGTGCCTATAAAATCCTGTATTATTATATTATAGTATCAATATTATCTGTATTCTGCTATGAAGACAAGTTTTCTACTATAGTTGTGCTGTGCGACCTTGCTCCAGTACCCACATAACCTCATAGAAGTATGGCCTTATCATACCTAAATATTTACACTAACTTGTTGCCAATGGTCTCGTTCAATGACAGGACAGGACAAAGCAAAACATAGACAGTTGGTTGACCACCTAGATCTCTGTTACAGAGGGATTTTCTTAGCAGAGAAAGCAGTGGATTGACTGGAGAAAGGGAGCGTATGCTGGAGCAAGGGGTGAGCAGGAAGTGAGATAGGCTTTCCTTGGCACACCACAGCAGCCTCGGCAGCAGCATCAGGAGCAACACATAATTTCTTTGAAATGTATCAGAAATCTGGCTCTCAGTTAAAAGAACACACTTACAGGTTTCAACAAATAAGAAAACGCTGTAAATATCACGTATAGGCAACCAATCTAAAAATGAAATGTACCAAAACAGACTGAGCCCTTGTCAGTTTCCAGTGCTGTGTGTTTTTCAAGGCAAATGTAGACAAGTCACATCTTCTTTTGAAGGCCGAGAGACTGAAAATTAAATCAGAGGGCATTGTTATTGATGTTTTTCTAATACAAATGTTTTGAAATCCCTGCCTTTCATGTGTCTCTTACAAATAAGCAGAAATGTGTGATGAATCATCTTCGCTTTTAATTCTTTTAATAGATTCTTATCTCATCCCCTAACGTCTAAACAATTTTTTGGGTTTTTTTGTAACAATCCTTTCCTCAGTGGTAAATATTGGTCTCAGACAACATCTTTTTTGGAGGTTCATTATGTTCATTCTGTGGCTGAGACTCATTATACTCAGTTATTTATTTAAAAGAACAAAATGACAGCAAATGCCTGCATTTATCATGTCTCCATTTACACATTTATAAAATATATTTCAGCGAGAAGGCCCAGCCGCTCTCACAGTTTTGAAAAAAAAATTCAGCTGGCCTTGCTTCCTAGCCATCACTCCCTGAGAAATGAATACTTAAAGGCGATGGTAGAGTCTAACCTCGCTCACTAGATGAGACTCTGCTAATGCTAATGGGAGATTTGGCAAAGGCAGGAAAATAATTTATGAACTATTTGATTTTTTTCAATTACAAAATAAAAATCTTTGGTAATGGTTATGAAGAACAAAGCAAACAAAAATGCCTCTCTAAGGCATGGTGAAATGATAAGTGTGGAACCAGCCCAAGAAACAACTTGGATACCTAAGGACGAGTTTGAATCTTCCAATTACCAAAGTGTCATCCATCTACCAAGAAAATTTCATGATTTTTCAAAGGAAAAATTGTTCACTCCTTTAAACTAATATTTCACTAATTCAGCATTTGTGGAATTGCTTCTGTTCATGTTATACTTGTACAGTCTCACACCCTTATCTGCTAAACCAGACCCCAAGTCCTCCAGTGCTATTCACTTCTGTTCACACCCAACTACATCTGGTCCTCAAAAGAGAGGTGCTAACTGGCTTGCAGTCACAGGAAAAGATTATTGAGATACCTATGTAGATGGTAATCAGCATAATTAGAAAACCAGAGTGGCTTGGCCTCAAGGAGCTGTAAAATACATTTTTAACTAGGCCACTGATATAATAGAGACAAGATGAAATACAAGAGAAGAGGGCAAAGGTTTGGCTGTGTGGCCATTCTGGGAACTGACTGAAAAACAAGAACAAAGCCATTCAGAGCAGGTTGTTAAGGAAAAGGCTATGTAAAATGAGTCTAAAAGATAGGAAATAGAAATATGACATGGTAGCTTACAAAGTAGAGGTCAAAAAGACATTGGTAATTAATAATGAAAAGATAAGGAAACCAAGAACTTAATTTCAAAAAAATAGCCGGGGAAGGCATAATGGTACTGTAAGCAGGAAAAAAGACTTTGCAGAAGTAAATGAAAATGAACAAGATCTCAACAGGGTAAAAAAAGGATAATTGAAAAAGTGGAAGAACTGTAGATTGCTGTAGAAATTCACCTGGAACATAAATCAGTTATTTAGGACTGAGGGTGAAATACAGTTTTGAACAGATTCATCTTTTCAAAGGGACCTCCAGGCACATACTGCCAATTTGGCTCTGATATTGTTCCACATCCAGTTTTTGTACATGGAAAATACAGGTGAAAATGTCTGCTATTTGGAAGTTTAAAGACTACTTTCTGAAATGTAGAACAAGGGATTTTATTTCCGTTTCATCCAAAGATGCCTACTGGAAGGAAAGGGGTAGGATGCACAAGCCCAGAAAAATGGAGAAGAGCAGCTGATGTTAGCTTGTTCCTATGTTTTCTAGATCACAGTATCACAGTATCACAAGGTTGGAAAGGACCTCTGAGATCATCAAGTCCAACCTATAACCCAACACTAACACCAACACTAACACCAACCATCATCTAAACCATGGCACTCAGTGCCTCATCCAGTCTCCCTTTAAACACCTCCAGGGTCGGTGACTCCACCACCTCCCTGGGCAGCGCATTCCAATGGCCAATCACCCTTTCAGTGAAGAATTTTTTCCTCATATCAAGTCTAAACTTTCCCTGACGAAGCTTAAGTCCATGCCCTCTGGTTCTGCCACTGGTCACCTGAGAGAAGAGACCAACCCCTGCCCGACTACAACCTCCTTTTAGGTAGTTGTAGAGAGCAATGAGGTCTCCCCTGAGCCTCCTCTTCTCCAGACTAAACAGCCCCAACTCCCTCAGTCACTCCTCATAGGGTTTGTGCTCCAGCCCCTTCACCATCTTCGTTGCCCTCCTCTGAACACATTCCAGTATCCTAACATCCTTCCCAAATTGGGGGGCCCAGAACAGGACACAGTATTCAAGGTGAGGCCTGACCAGTGCCGAGTACAGGGGAACGATAACTTCTCTGGTCCTGCTTACTACACTATTCCTGATGCAGGCCAGGATGCCATTGGCCTTCTTGGCCACCTGGGCACACTGCTGGCTCATGTTGAGCTTCCTGTCCACCAGCACTCCCAGGTCCTTTTCTGCCTGACTACTCTCCAGCCACTCTGTCCCCAGTCTGCAGATGATACAGAGTGTAAAACGACAAGGGGACGGTGTAGCTCTGTACAGCCTCAGTTATTGTCCGGAGCTGTAACAAAAGCAGTAAATCTGAAGGAAAAAAAGTAAATAAAAAGATGGGGTGAAGGTATGACTTTCCCACAGTTGCTGGTGCAGGAGATTGTCCCACAAATCACCCCAATCAGAAAAAAACAAGGAAGAGAAAAATAATTTATATTATGGAATTGTTTCAGTTTATTTCCTAGTTAAGCCCCTTTTACTTTTCTCCAATAAGACTCCTTCACAAAACCCAACGTTGTGTCAAGTGGATTCTTAAGCAGGTCACACTTTTCAGAATAATCAAAACTAACCTACTCCTCTCTTGGCTGAGTGCCCTGATGCTGGTAGGCAGCTCCCTTGTAGGCAGGATGGCAGAGCCATGCACAGAGGCACACAAGGTGGTGGAAAATGTATCTGCTCTTTGGAAGAAGCTGCCACACCAGAGGTTTGATATCTTACACACAAGCCCTTCCAACAGACAACGGCTGCTACAGACCTGTCAGAAGGATTAATAATCACGTCACCCCGGGATTGTAGAGCCAACTCAGACAATGTAATTCTCAGGGACTGGACTGCAACATTAGACTTCTACATGAAGAACCAATCTGAGGTGGCACAGAATGTAAAACATATAGCAAGGCTCTTCTAGGAAAAGACTGGTGACAGAACCACCTGGTACAGGCTATGGGTCTTGGGCAGTGAAGGAGGATGTATGTGGTAGCTGCTCTCAGTAAAGGCAACCTGGTTTGCCAGAAAAGACACAGTGCCTTTTCTCAAAAGCTGTTTTTCAGTAGCACATCTATGTGTGGATCTAGGAAAAGAAAGACAGCCCATAGTGTTCTGTATGTCAGTGGGACCTAAGAGTATATTCCCTGCCATCTCCAGAAACTAGGCAAAAGAGATCGTAACAGCTGTCAGTATTGAGTGAAGGCATAAAGCCCTTAAACATGATAAGTCACCTTGGATGCATCCCCCTCTGGACACTGAGCCATAAACTCCAAGTGCCTAGAACTCACACTGGCTGGGCAGAAAGTACTTCTGCACCTTGTGTCCTGGGTGCGATCCTTGCCTCAACACACACCACATGGCTACCCTGACAAACACACAGATTTTGTGTCCTCTGAAGAGACCACAGCAGGAATGTGTAAGAGTATTCTTGAGTTGGAGGCAGTTGCATGGGGAATGGCAATGGCTAAATGGTATCTCTTGTAAAAAGCGAGCCAGGGGATACCAGTGTGAGCCAGGGGCACAATCTTTTTCACCTTGCTTTGTCCTTTATTTGGCCTTTTTATGTGCAGTCCTTCTGTTATACCCTTACCTTAAGTGTGATCTCTACTGTAGAGCTTCATGGTTGTGCTCCATTGCTACAGCACTACAATAAGCAGTATTTCAGTTGTGTCAATGTGGATACTGCATCCAGCGGAATGAAGTTTGCTTTGAAATAAAATTGTTTTCTGGTGAAGTTTAGTTCCTTTGAAAGGGAGAAGCAAGCCTGACATCAGCTTTCCTCACTTTGATTACTGTGTTTTCTTTGAGCCAGCAATCTCCCATGGATGCCCCAATCAATTGTCAGGACAAGGACAGATGGGCAACTAACACTCTGAACTGAAAAGAGAAGAGAAAAGAGGTATGAAATGGAGGGAAAAAAACTACAGCAAAAACTAGCCCAATCTTTTGTTGTCAGTTGATATCTCTGCATTCTCCTTCTTCCATCAACTGTGGTTCCTCATTCTTCTCTTACAAGACCAATACCTGCTTCATCTGCAAACTGGCAGATTCACAGAGCTCCCTTTGCTTTTCTTCAGCAGCACAAGGCAGTTGCCTATGACTGCAAAGGCTTTCTTTTATTTTGCCAGGGACACATTCCAACATTATTAACTGTGGAGCTATCAATGGATGTTTTAACCTTGTGACACTTCTCTGAATTTACAGCAACATTGGAAAGTACACACGCACAGAGATCATCCCCTAAACCCCTACTTGGGACAGCAGGGCTGTAACAAGAAAGTGAGGAAGAAACTTGGAAATCTAACAACATATAGATCAGACTGGGCATTATTTAACTCTGTCCCAAAAATTTAATAATTTGTGTTATCCATTTGTTTTTACATTGTGTATTATAATGCTATTCCTTACACTACAGCACACAAACCCCTGTAAAAATTACAGATATTATAAAGCTGTTTGTTCTCTTTCCCTGTCTGCTTGTTACTGCTTAATCAACTATCTCTGCTTCTGTGAAGGATGCTGAAAATACAAATTTGACACCTGCAGGCTAAATACCTGATGCTACAATGACCAGATTTTCCTAGACCTGTCACCAGAGGCATAGCATTAAACTGATTCAACTAGCAGAGGAAGAGCTCAGGTCCACCCTTAACAGTTAGATCTGGACACTGACTGATTTTATGTAAACCTTGTAAATGGAGTAGAGCCAAATTAACATTATTGTAATCTTAGGGAAAAACACAAAATGTCCTCATCTCATTTAACTGATGCCCTAGTTGAACCACTGTCTATGCTTGGGGACATGCCTATGCTAGAAAAGTGGTGTTTATTTTCCATTAAGTTACAAGTTTTGCCATGGAGTCCTGCAAAGGCCTGGAGTACTGGAACCATGAAGAAGACAAGTACCTGCAATTGGACAACACTTCAGAATGTGCAAGACCTGAGAAAAGCAAAAGGCCCAGCATCTCCAAGCACATCTCCTGACCATTGGGAGTGGTGTAGAATCAGTTGGTCAGAGAACAAGAGCTTTCCAACCCCGTTCTACCTTCAGTCTCTGTGCTGGGAGTCAAAGGGCCCAAGGGGGTGTCCTCCAAGTGCTTTACATCAGCAGCTCCACGCCTGTGCCTAGTTCTTCACCCAAGGACTGCAGTGCGCTTCAAATTGATGGAAAATCCTCCATGGATTTTTTTGTAGACAAAAACGGGGCAGAACAATAGTTTGCCCAAGATAACCAGTGTGACAGCCAGAGCCAGAGATTTATTCAAGAACCAGACCTGCACAGCACCCTTGGGGTCTTGGGCTGCAGTCTGTGCATGGTGCCCAAGGAAACATTGTTGGTGTCCACCCCAGGTCTCCCAGCTCTTATAAACAATGAGCCACCCATGGAGCAGAGAGGGAGATAAAAAGGGAATGTCATATTCGTGTCTTAGCTTTAAGATGGGGTTGGGAGTGTGCTTAGAGCCCTCAACAATACAGTGCCTAAAACAAGTTTAGAGTAGATTCATGGTAGGGCAAGGCTAGGGGGACGTGTACAGAGATAAACAGAGATCAGGACAGCAACACAGACAGTAAATGAAAACAAAGATGAACATACAATGAGTCTGTTTATAATTTCAAAATGCTGTCATACAAAAAGAAACCCAAAAGAAGACAGATATTATTTGTCCCCATCATCCCACTCTGCCTCAAAAAAAGAGGGAAATCTTGGTTAACAACCAATATCTTTCAGGTTTAGATTTTAGCTGGGGGGAGGAGGGCAGCAAGCAAAATTGCAAACAAATACAAATTTTAATTTCATTGTCAATCCAGTTTTATGTCCCATAATACTTTTGTTCAACCTTAAAGTAAAAAAAAAAAGTGCTGCCAAAATTAGAGCTGCTGGAGTTGCTACGAAGAATTTTGTGACAGGTGACTTCCTGCTAATAGCCCCCTGCATACAATGTTGTGGAACAGAAAGAGGGGAAAAAAAGTACTATAAGCACTATGGCCATTTAATCCTTAACATGGGAATGTATTTCTGCTCTTTTTCCGTCCCTGGATTCATTTTATGTTCCCATCAGAAGGTTAATTGTGTTAACAGGAGTTACAGCCACAGGGGAAAGATGTGATTGAATGCTGAGTGCAGTTTTAGCTGATAACCTCTGAGTGAGTGAAAGGGCACAAAAAGGGGTTGATCTCCTCTAAAGGGGTTGTCAGTCATTCAGGAAAAATGCTGCAGTGGGAGAAACAGAGTTATCTCCCAGGACACAAAGTAGAGAAGCTATCAAAATAATCTCGAACCTACACTCATCCTGAGCTCCATGTCTGTGCCTGTGGTTCTGACAGCAGAGTTAAATACAAACAACTGCCTTTTTTGAGTGTGTGAACAAGAGCAGACCTTGACATTCTTGAAGACTGATCAGTTATAGCCAGAAAATGTGTAATTAAAACAATAGACCCAAAATAATTATACTTCTAAAAAAGCTGGCATGAAATCTTGACATCTTTTAGCTTGACAGCACAACCCTTGTTTGCTGAATTGCAGACATGATTACATTCCAAGATTCTAATTAAGGCTAGCAGTGAAAACTTTCCGTTATATTTAAAATTAATAAAAAACGCCTATAGAGGGTCTGCATGGAAAACAAGCAGTTGTCTGCCTTGGATTGTCTTTGCATTTCATATTCAAATGAGGCTGATGCCGTTGCATATATTTTCATCTGATGACATTTTAACATCACCAGGACTTACTTCTCCATTGATAATTTTGGCCCACATCTGAACTCATCGTGCAAAATTACATAGGATTTGGGGTAAATATTTTGGAGAAGGGCAATCTTTTTTTAAAGATTAAATATTTCTGTCAGGCACAGTTGATGGAAGTGGGTATTTGTGGAGATGTCTGCACCCACAGACACAAAACAAAGGACCAAGGTATATTTCAGTGCTATAATATGAGCAGTGAAGTTTGCAGCTGGTTTGTTGCCAAGGTGCACTACAAACTCCAGAAACAGAAAGCATTCTCCTTCCTTGCCCTCCAGGACTACCTTAGAAATGTCTTGGGAGCACTCTGGAAATGGGTTCAGTTGGTGTTACCAGCTGCAATGCAGTTATCCTTGTTTACCTTGCCAATGGAAGAGATTCTAACCCCCCAACAAACTGTCAGACCCTTCCTGTTCAGACTTGGGTTCTCCTGTCTTTACGGTGAAGATTCTTTTCTCACACACAGAGCTAAAACTACATGTGATTGTCCAGTTATATCCAGAATATATCAATTCAGACTTCTAAGAGAAAAATTAGCAGATGAAAATCAAATCTTCAAACGTTTTGCTTTAGAACACCCAAATATAAAACTGACTGTCTTTTTCCCCAGAGCTTCTGAGTGCACAAAAGTTCTGTAATATTAACATCAACAGAATGATTTGAACAAAACAACTAAAATACTTATTGACTTGGTAGCAGGGAAAGCCAGTTTGAAATATGTGATCCTAACACCGGCTAAGCAAGTATGTGTAAAGCGTTAAGCCTGCACTTGTTGATTTCTGAGATAAAAATCAATAAAACAGTCCATAACCTATAACTCCCTGGTTTACCTCTCCATAGAGATCAAAAGAGAGTAATTAGATTTCTGCCTGACTAGCAGGGGTAGAAAACTGTTTCATTTTGGATCAAAACCTTCCCAGCAGATTGCACCTTCTATTCATTGCCTATCAACACTTAGCAATTGCTTCTGTATTTGACTTTGACAGAACTACCAGAATGCTACTATCTAATTTTCAGTGTAGTTGATATAGGGTTTTGAAGCTTTATTCTAGTGTCAGATTTTGAAATTAATTCTTCCCACTTTGTATTTTACATTTTTGCTCTGCCTGGTGTTTTGTAACAGCCAGCCTTGCTAATGCAATAAATAATTAAAAAACAAAATTACAAAAACCACTCGACCTCTAATTTACAGCAAGGAAAAAAGCCTTTATCTATTATTGGCAATCCAGCCTTTGGATTCAGATATCACGCTAAACAAGCAGTTGCCTGCCTTGGATTGTCTTTGCATTTCATATTCAAATGAGGTTGATGCTGTTGCATATATTTTCATCTGATGACATTTTAACATCACCAGATGTTATTGACTGCATAAGAGATAACTGCTTCAAATATGGACCCCTGTCCTCCCTGACACAGTGATATTAAGGAACAGGGAGAAAGCAGGTTATGCTTTAAAATAACGGTTTTATAACACTTGCTACTATTGTTGTATTCTCTCATTTCAACAGTCCCAGAGTCATTCTGTAATAATGTTTTTCTGAACAAAAATGTCACTCTGCATTTTGGTCTTCCTCAACTCAGCAGCTTTCTGAACAGGCTGAGAGCATGAAATATCAAATAACAAATAGCACTTGCAACAACTTCACGTGCTAGATGGAGATTAATCTATTGGAAAAGATGTGGCAGCTTAAGTTCAAGTTCCATGCAATGAGTTGTTTTGACAGATATATCCAATAAATTCATGTCCTGATGCAGAAGACTTTGTCAGATGAAGTTCATATCACAGACAGCCACCCACAGCCTCTCACCACCTCCTGCTCTACTCAGAGCAAGCATTTGGGGTCATTTTGCTAATGTCCTTGCTTACAGGATTAACAAAACTTCCCATTCTCACATTTCTGGACATTTTAAAAATAAAAACTAACTTCATTTTTTAAAAAGAATAGAAACTTGCAGTATATGAACCCGACCACAATGTATATTTGTGCAAATGTTTGTTTAACATATGATTTGAGCTTATGTTTATGAATTCAGAATGAAACTCCCTGTGATCTAGAATATCTTTCACTGTATCTTAGACAACATAAAGCACCCTAATATCTAAAAAGTAATGTATCACTATTGGTGATTGTTTTGACTACCTGTGGTTCCCCTACCCTGGCACAGTGCTTGCATACAGACAGATGTGTGATCTTGAAGGGCTTTCTCTGGTACTATGTCCAGACACCAAGACTATCTTCAAAGAGTGGCAGAAAGCTGGAGTTAAGGAGTGTATGTTCTGCCCATCTTCTCCAAGTGACCACTACAGGGAAATCTGTGAGACCTTCCATGTAAACAGACTGATTAAGTACAGTCCACCCAGGCTGCAGGACCCCTCTCTCCTCTATGGAGAGAATGAGGAAGGCAATGGAGGCAACCAGTTAGTTCAGGACACCCTGCAGTTTTTTCCAAGGCTGCCAGAACTTGGTCCCTGGCATGTCCCAAGACCTTCCAGTTTATGATGATGAAATCCTCCCTTGCCTAATCACAGCAGTCCAGAAGAGCAAGTGTTCCCTTAGAGTTCATCAGGCCAAAGCACAAGGCAGAGAGCCCCAGGCTGGAGACCATGAATCTACATTGCATGGCAACCTGGCATCGAGCTGCAGGAGCTCATGCTGAGAAGTAAGAGGGCTGTTTTCCTCTCTCTGAAAGATATACAAGCTAAAGCACAAAGACATGCCAATATGGATGTATTACTTCCGTGCTCCAGCTCATTCATATGGCCCCAGTGCTTGTTTTGGCACTGCACTCCCCAGTATGGGATTAATAGATCCAGAAAAGCTCCACTGAGAAAATTCTGGGTGTTTCCTAAGGGACAGTTGGAGGTATTCTCCCTGCCATGCCTGAAATGACAAATGTCAGTGCTCATCCCCCAAAACAGAAAAGGGGCTCTGTGCTTAGTGATAATTGTGCTCAGCGTGCCCAGAAGTAACATCACCAAGCAACAGGGAAATGCTCTATTTTTGTAAATTCACATAAAAGATAGTACAGTTCACCCCACTTTCCTGCTTTCTTTGTCCTCCCCAGACTCGCATCTACTCTCCAAATCCCAACAGTGTTTTCACTGCAGAGCCCAGCCACCACAATGGCTGCTGTGTGTGCACTGGGTTATACACCTGAGCAGTGTACAGGGATGCCACTGTTTGTGAAATGCAACAGTAAATATAATAAACTAAATGCAAACTATTAAGACTCAGTTTTTAATCTCAGCACTATCATCAGCTCCCTTCCCTATGCTTTTCTCTGTTTAAAATCAGATTCAATTATGTCTGTAGTTTTATTCCTCCTCTAATAAAACACCTCTTTGCCCCATCTTTAGCCTTCATCATTTTCCGTTAAATCCTGCTCACATGCATTAGCATTAAAACAGAGACAGCAAAGATTTTCTATGTTATAGCCACTGAAAAGTTATGTAGGTAGAAAAAACTTTAAACTCAGGACTACAGTATCATTTCCAAGTGGCAAAGCTGCTTTAAGATAGTCTACTCTTCTTCAATGCAATTTGCCAGTTCCACTCATTGAGTTGACAAAAGTACTTACAGAAACATACCCTAAATTGCACCAGTGTAAAAAAAATACATAGGCTCAAAATAAAAATAATATTTTTAGGGAGTTACTGCATTACTTTAAATAGTTGTATTGTCATAATGGCTTAGGTGGCTAAACTGAATGAGGAACTTTTCAGCCACATTCACCATTTCAGAAATTATTATTAAAAACAAACCTGCATTTTGCTAAGAGTTAGATGGGATCAATTCCACAAATGCACATAAAAATCTCTTGATTCTGACTTTTTAAAGGACATCTGGTAGGCACCCAGGAATGGGGGAAAGGCATCCAAGGGAATACAACTTAGCAAAGCACTTCTTCTCATGCCTAGTTTTAAGCAGCCACTTACATGCTTTGCTGAACTGGGACTAGTGACTTCATTGTGAAATAATTTGTATTTTGTCCTGTGGGAGGAACAGTTGTTTTATTAGATAACCTTAGCATCCAAGGAGTACAGTTAAATTGTAAGTGGCACCATCTTAACACAAAGCCATTGTTCACCTGACATCTCTGGAAAGGTGCTTGGGCACTTCATGTTCCCTCCATTGATTCTTATTTTCCTGGTGAGAGGACTGTTCTGGTCTTCATCGCTGTCTCCCATTCCTCCCCCACCTCATTCTTCTTTCTGTTCTGTGAAGGGGAAAGCTTTCTGTCTTTATTAAAGTCACACCAGTCAAGAAGTACTCCCTTGACACATAACAGGCTGAAATAAAACAGGCTTTGAAGAGTTAGCAATTGTACCTTTTTCTATGGTGTGTCTTGCTCTCCAGTCTCCCTTTGGAGAGTGGGTGATTGTGTGCTAGATACATACAGTTCCTTTTTCATGGGCACTCAGAGTTGTACAACTGTCTGTCCACCTCAGCCTCACCGGCATAGGAATTGCACACAAGCTGTTTCTAGGCAGGCAGTGTTCTTAAACCTTTCTCTATAGATGCCAATTAGAAGATTAGCGTCTTTTTTCTCCCCCTCTTTGCTATTAAATAGTCACACAAAAGCTGAGCTGACAAATTGCTCTCTCTATGGTGTGGGACAAAGACAGACAATAGATCAACATCATTTACTATACTCAAATCCTATTAATCACAGATTAATGAGAACATGTCGGGGGAGAGGGGGGGAAATTACCAGAATGTGGGCATATTGGCTTGTTACTCATGTAACATCTGCTGTAGCTTTACCTTTAGTGTCATGTCATCTTTTATCCCATTGAAATAATGTTTGCTCCAGTAACATAATTAAGATAATGGGTCCTTCCTTTCACAATTGCTGAGGTACAGTAGGATTATATTTCTTAGCCATTTGGTTTTAAAAAAAATCTCAGCTACTTTCTGAATGTTTCTATTAGTCATGTGATTAATGAAGATGTATTTATAGGCATCGATAGGAACTCGTTATTATCTTTATTGTTATTAATTACAAGTTTATTCATTACTTGTCATCTCTAACAAATTACATGTGAAGAAGTAAAACTAGAGTTTAGCTTTTAGTTTTTAAGCCTAAAGAACTCTTTCTCTTTGGGGAGTAACTATTACTAATTTTTCATCACTTCACCTTACAACAGTACTGGAGCACAATGTTTGTTTTTGATAAACATTCACTTTTCTAATGGTGTCCTTAAAATAATTCCGTAGCTGAATTGCTTATCAATTTGTTCCCCCATTTTCTTGTCTGCCCTTGACATTGGTAAGGAATATTGTTCAGGTCAGCAGCTTAGCACATATATTGCATTTAACCATCTACCCGGATTCGAGTCTCCTTTTAAATTAATTCCTCTGTTTCCCTTTAACACTTGAAATTTGAAGTTCTGCGTTTAAGTAATCAGTATTCTTCACAAAGCCTCCTGATACTGTTATCCTCAATATGGGGCAAACTGCTCCACGGATAAGTAGCAAAGAATTTACAGCTATAATAAGCTGACAAATAAAGAGGGACTGAAGCCTACACGCTGGACTGTGTGTTTAAAAAACTACTTTGCCCTTTCCCTTCACGTCCAGACTTCTTACTGGTCTCTAATGAAGAGCGGCGCTGATTAGGGCAGGGGCCGGGCCGGGATTAGGCGTCGCCGCCGCTTCAGCAACGCAGGCCGGGACAGGTACGCGGGACGTGGCCCCGGCGGACGCCGCGCCCCCGCCGCTTCAGCACCGCGGGGCGGGACAGCTCCACCGGCTCCGGCCCCGCCGCGCTCTTCCCCGAGCTCCTCGCGCCTCTCCGCTAAGCCCTGCGGAGTGGGTCCCATCGCTATTGTTATTTCCCCGCCTTTAATCATGGGCCCGCTATCCAGCTAGGTGTCTTACGTCTGTCTTAAAGTGCCTAAATGCCATTAATATCTGTTTGTTAACCTCACCGCACCCAGGAAAGCGTCTTGCCACCATTGTACTGGCCTTCTGCTGCAGCTTCTACCCTGCAAGCGCCGGTTTCCCTTAGCAGGTGGCACAGCCCTCGCCTGAGCACCCAGCATCTCCTGGATAGCCGAGGATAATTCGCAGCTAGATTCACAGCTGCAGTCACAGAGAGCACAGAAACACTAAGGTAGCCAATGGGCAATGTTAAGGCTGATAATCCTTAATTTTCAGCCTTTCTTAGGACTTGGGCACTCCAGCTCAGCATTGCACATTAAGTGCCTCTGCTCACTTGGGATTTGGAGACCTGCACACTCTTCTAAAAGCAGGCATGTTAGCTATGTGTTAGGAAAACCAAAGAAAGGTTTATGTATTTCTGTAATGTATTACACCATGTTTTACATCCTCAGGCAACAGTTCAGCACACTCATCCTAGACACAGGAAACCAGGCTCAGTGCCTTTAACTGTTGTCCTTGTTTTGGATGGGATAGAGTTCTTTTTCTTCCTAGTAGCTGGTATAGTGTTCTGTTTTGGATTTAGTACAAAAATAATGTTAATAGCACAATGATGTTTTGAGTTGTTGCTAAGTACTGATTATACCAAGTCAGGGACTTTTCAGCTTCCCATGCTTTGCCAGTGGGGTGTTACATAGGAATCTAGGAGGGAGCATTGCTAGGACAGCTGACCCAAATTGTCCAAAGGGATATTGCATACCATGTAATATCATGGCCAGCATATAAACTGGAGAGCTGGCTTGAGGGGGGCAGGGATCACTGCATGGGAACAGGCTGGGCATGTATCATTGGATGATGAGCAATTTTATTGTACATCACTTGGTTTGTATCACACACAGTATCACAAGGTTGGAAGGGACCTCTGAGATCATCAAGTCCAACCTATAACCTAACACTAACACCAACACTAACACCAACCATCATCTAAACCATGGCACTCAGTGCCTCATCCAGTCTCCCTTTAAACACCTCCAGGGTCGGTGACTCCACCACCTCCCTGGGCAGCGCATTCCAATGGCCAATCACCCTTTCAGTGAAGAATTTTTTCCTCATATCAAGTCTAAACTTTCCCTGATGAAGCTTAAGTCCATGCCCTCTGGTTCTGCCACTGGTCACCTGAGAGAAGAGACCAACCCCTGCCCGACTACAACCTCCTTTTAGGTAGTTGTAGAGAGCAATGAGGTCTCCCCTGAGCCTCCTCTTCTCCAGACTAAACAGCCCCAACTCCCTCAGTCACTCCTCATAGGGTTTGTGCTCCAGCCCCTTCACCATCTTCGTTGCCCTCCTCTGAACACATTCCAGTATCCTAACATCCTTCCCAAATTGGGGGGCCCAGAACTGGACACAGTATTCAAGGTGAGGCCTGACCAGTGCCGAGTACAGGGGAACGATAACTTCTCTGGTCCTGCTTACTACACTATTCCTGATGCAGGCCAGGATGCCATTGGCCTTCTTGGCCACCTGGGCACACTGCTGGCTCATGTTGAGCTTCCTGTCCACCAGCACTCCCAGGTCCTTTTCTGCCTGACTACTCTCCAGCCACTCTGTCCCCAGTCTGTAGCTCTGCATGGGATTGTTGTGTCCAAAATGAAGTACCCAACATTTGGACTTATTAAACATCATCCCATTAGAATCAGCCCAGCTCTCCAATCTGTCCAGGTCCCTCTGTCTTCCGGGACCTCTCCAGTGAGCCAGGACTGCTGAAAGATGATGGAGAGCGGCTTAGCAAGCTCATCTGCCAGCTCTCTCAGCACCCTAGGATGGATCCCATCCGGCCCCATAGACTTATGAGGGTCCAAGCGGCTCAGCAGGTCTCTAACTTCCTCCTCATGGATTGCAGGAGGGCCATATTTCACCCTGCCCCCATCAACCACTTCAGAGGGCTAACTGTCAAGCGAGCTGACATCCTTGCTGTTAAAAAACTAAGGCAAAGAAGGCATTAAGTACCTCAGCCTTCTCTGCATCTCTGGTTATTATATTTCCCTCCACATCCAACAAGGAGTGGAGGTCGCTGCCGCCCTTCTTTCTGCCATTGATGCATTTATAAAAACTCTTCTTATTGTCCTTAACAGAAGTGGCCAATTTTGAGCTCCAGCTGGGCTTTTGCTTCCCTGATTTTCCTCCTACACGACTTAACAGCATCCTTGAACATGACCTGGCCTACATCCCCTTCTTTCCAATGATGATACATCCTTTTTTTCTTACTTAGTTCCTTCAGAAGTTCCCTACTCATCCAGGCCGGCCGTCTGCCCCTACGACTCTTCTTACAACACACGGGGACAGCCCGCTCCTGCGCCTGCAAGATTTAATTCTTGAAGTGTATCCAAGCTTCCTGGACCCCCTCGCCACTAAGAGCTATTTCCCAGGGTACTTTCCTGACCAGTTCCTTAAATAATCCAAAATCTGCCCGCCGAAAGTCCAGCATCGATGTTCTGTTCCTGGCTTTTCTTATTACATTGTTCAGAGAGAACTCAATTATCTCATGATCACTACACCCCAGACAGCCTCCGACAACAACATCACTCACCAGCCCCTCTTTGTTTGTAAACAGCAAGTCAAGCAGAGCCTCACCCCTGGTGGGCTCACTCACCAGCTGTGACAAAAAGCAGTCCTCAATACACTCTAAGAACCTCCTGGACTGCCTCCTCTCAGCAGTGTTAAGTTTCCAGCAGATATCTGGAAGGTTAAAATCTCCTAAAAGAACAAGGGCAGCCGATCTAGAGGCAGCCTCCAGGTGTTTAAACAACAGAAGATCCAAATCCTCCTCCTGGTCGGGCGGTCTGTAACACACTCCAACCAGGAGGTCAGACTTGACTGCCCCTCTGACTCTTACCCATAGACACTCAACCTGGTCATCACCGATCTCGACTTCAACAGCATCCAGGGTTTCTCTAGTGTAGAGGGCCACCCCTCCACCCCTCTTCTCACGCCTGTCTCTCCTGAAGAGCCTGTAGCCTTCCATGGCAGCACTCAGTTATGAGAGTCGTTCCACCACGTTTCCGTGATAGCAACTATATCATAGCTCTCCCGCTGGACCAGGACTTCTAGCTCCTCCTGTTTGTTTCCCATACTGCGTGCGTTTTTGTACATGCACTTCAGTTGGGTTACTGACAACCCCCTTTGGGATGGGTCATCCTCCACGGGGACATCTTTGGTGAGCCTAGTAACTCCCCCCTCCCCCGTCATGCCTAGTTTAAAGCCCTCTCAACAAGCCCTGCCAGCTCCTGAGCTAGAATCCTCTTACCCTTCGGAGTTAGACGAGACCCATCTGGGTCAAGCAGGCCAGGTGCTGTAAAGGTTTCCCCATGATCAAAGAACCCAAAATTCCTCTGCTGGCACCAGCCCCTAAGCCATTTATTAACTGCATATATTCTCTTATTCCTGTCTGTATCCATCCCTGCCACCGGGGGAACTGAACAGAACACAACCTGTGCTCCTGCCCTATCTATCGACCGTCCCAGCTCCTGGAGTTCCTTTTTAACTACCCTTGACCCTCTTTTCGCTAGTTGATCACTACCAGCCTGTAACACCAGAAGCGGGTAATAATCGGAGGGTTTAATTAGGTCCGGGAGTCTCTTGGCGATGTCATGTACCTGGGCTTGGGGAAGGCAGCAGACTTCCCTATGAGTTGGGTCCATCCTACAAATAGAGCCCTCTGTCCCTTTCAGAAGGGAATCTCCCACTACAATGACCCTCCTTTTATTTTTCTTACTTGAGGTCCTGACCCGTCTGATGGGCAATGTGAGGTCAGCCTCTTCAGGTGAGCTCTCTGTCAGACTATCCTTCACCTGAACATCAAATTCCAACTCCCCAAACCTGTTTTGTAGGGGCAGCTGGAAAGGTGGCATTTGAAAGGGAGGTCTATAACCCCCACGAGAGCAGACCTGCTCCCAGTCCTCCTCACCAGTCAGGTAACTCTCCTTACCCTGTTGATGAGGAATATGGCATTCCTCAGCCTCCTGGGGAGGATTACTGGGAGGAGAGAGGGTTCTACTCCACCAGTCTATCTCCCTTTCACTTTCGCGAATACTTCTCAACGTCTCCACTTGATCCTTGAGATTTGCAACCATAAGGAGCAGATCCTGAATCTGTTCACACCTCAGACAAGTATTTTTTGTATTTTTGTTATGGTCCTCAGGAACCACAAGTAGGCTGAGACACTCCCTACAGTCTCGAGTCTGGGCAGCTGCATCCCGTAATACTGGTTCCGTTTGGATGCCTACACTCCTGGTGGCAGAGGCTTTACCACGCCTGGTCACCATCGCTGCAGGGGAGTGGGAAGTCAACCACCTGTCAGAGAGTGCCTGCTTGCCCTGCCTGCACGAACTGCCGCGCAAACTGCCTATACTGTGACCCTGTATACTGTGACCCTGTTTGCCCGCTCCTGTTCGCCACGCCCCGGTCGCGGTCGGCCCACTTGACAGTATTTAGAAATAATAGAAATATCATCTCCCATTTGCTGTCCCATTAAACTATCTTTATCTCAACCCACGAATTTTACTTTTTTCTTTTTTCCGTTCTCCTCCCCATCCCATTGTGTAGTGGGTGAGGTGAGCAAGCTGCTTCATGGTGCTTAGTTGCCAGCTGGAGTTAAACCACAACACCTTCCCAAGGACAGCGCATCCTTCCCCTTTCTAGGAGAGTGTTCCTCACCTTCTGATGACAGAGTTAGCTGTGTTGGGGCACTCTCTGCTCCGACTGTAGAAATGCGATCACTGCTCTTCAATTATTTAAATACTCACAAAGAAGGTGGAAATGGGGACATCCACTCTATTGCTCGGTGGCTAAGAAAATCAGAGGAAAATCTAGCCATCTGTTCTAGTCCCTGCTCCAAGAATGGTTCATACTTCATCCAACGGTTGTTCTATATAGTACCTTATAATAAGACTGTCTAAAGGAATATTTTGCCCAGACCACAAGGAATCTATCACAAAATCCCATATTTTTTACCCATCTCTGAGCAAACAAGTTCAGAACCATGGCCTGGTTATGGTTGAGAGGATGACATGTAGAGACAGAAAAGGGATACGGTTTAGTAGGGAGACAGGCACGGTTGGACTCGATGATCTCAAAGGTCTCTTCCAACCTTATGATTCTATGATTCTATGATCTTCTTCACCAGGCATCCGTGAAGTAGATCTTAGTAAACTGGGAAACCCTACTTTTCAGCTTTGGCTTGGGCAGTTCACTGAAAGCACACACAGAACTGAATCTTCCTAAACAGAGGGCCTGCTGCTATCTCACCCACATCCCACATGACTGATCTATTAATTCAACTACTGGCTCTAAGATCAGTGATTTGACTGTAAAAGTTCATTCTAGCTGTGAAAAAGGAAGGGAAAAAAAGAAAGTGATTCCACTGCTATTAAGTGTGAAATCTGGATTGAAGATTTTATCATAATCAGAGCACTTTGTGGCAGATTCACCCTCCAGAAGAAACAGGGACAATCCTTATGAGATTACTAGCTCTGACACGGGGGGGAAGCTTAGACATGCAGCTGCTATGCCCTGACAAGACTGAGGTCCTTTGAAGCATGGCCAGAAAGAAATCCGGTATGTGGGACTTAATGTCCAAAACAGAGGCTGCTTCAAAGTAGGGAGACTTTGGGTAGCAGCTGCACAAAGTGGTCTTGAGGATTAGATTTTGATGCCTCATTTCTGCCTAAATTCTGCATCCTTTTGTGTCTTTGGTCTGTAAAATGGGGATACATAGCCTTTCCAAGTGACAGTGGGGATAAAAGTATTCACGGTTTTGAGGTAATGGTGGTAAAATTCTGGTAATGGGAAG
This sequence comes from Tapera naevia, assembly GCA_033556795.1. NCBI lineage: Eukaryota > Metazoa > Chordata > Aves > Cuculiformes > Neomorphidae > Tapera > Tapera naevia. Next base: position 12,885,879 of record JAUMJJ010000023.1, on the reverse strand, counting down.
GCAGAGATAGCTGAGGGCTGATAACTCACACTGTTCTTCCTTTCTCAATAACTAATAGCATATCTAGGCTTTGATGTTGATGGGTAGGCAGATGAGTGGTCTTGATTAAAAGCATTAATTTACCTCTCTCAAATAACAGATTCATATACACAAGTCTGAATCAGAAGTAACCCCATAGAAAAAAACAGTCCTTGGGTAAAACAAGTGTAGAAGAAGAGAGAACCAGACCTTGCATCTAGCAGATATACAACAAGGTATATGGGTGATCACGAGAAAAGTGAATTATTGTTATTATATGTGCACATCGCATTCAGTACCATTAAAATCTAATGCTACAAAGAAAATACCTTTCAAGCTTACAAAGTATATGCAATAGGGAGCGTTAAGAACTCATTAGAACCTGCAAATATTTCCTTTGCATATATTGCCTTCATTGCACTATTGATGTAAATCAGGAGTACTTTTATTGGCAGAAAAGGGACAGGATAAAAAAATTCAGACCTTTTAGTTCTAAGGAAATTAACTGAGACCCATTGACTCAAGAAAACCTTCAGAAAATTTGAATTGCATCTTAAATGAACATTTAATTTCATAATTTGTCACCTTAGATAGTAATGTTGAGGTCTATGCTGATACAAACTGTTGCGTTAATTACAGTAAAAGCCATCAAATTAAATTCAATTGGAATCAATAACATTTCTCCAAGTACTACCCCTAATGATGGTCATACTTTTCATTTGGAGTTTTATTAATGCATGTGTTATATCTGTCACCTTCTTCAGTTGCAAGCAAACTCACTATATGTTAATTCACACCTAATAGCAATCGTTTTTCTTGTACTTACCTTCTAAACCTGATGATAGGATGTATCAACACATACAGGGTTTTTTTTTGTTTTATTTGGGGACTTTGTGCAAGTTCAGTTCTTTTTATTTTAAATGTGCTGCTAAGTGACAGTTTCCAGTCATTTTAATTATAGGAATGGACAATAAAAATGAAGAGTAAAAATTTCACTGTCTTTGCTGCAGTCTCCACTGTAACCTCTAGACATGTTGGGAAGTAGAAAAAAAAATGTAGAAGTTTTTATTTTAGAGATTTCTCACTTCAAGGCGAAGTTCTGCCACTCTTCCACACAGATAAACTTTACCAATCGTTATTTGCACACACTACCCCACCCTGTCTAATAATCTCCTTACATTATGTTTATACCAAATACTGTAGAAAATTTCCCATTGTACTAGCCTTCCTGTTTATGGCATGTTTTCACACTGCATATCACAGTCAAAGCATCACCTCCTTCAATAGACACTCTCACAAAAAACTGCCAGGACACACAAAAGATAGCTGTGAGTGCATAACACCTCATGCTAATTTCCAGCATGTTTCACCTCCGCAGTCTTGCCTCCCTCTACTCACCATATCATCAATGAACTTTTCCAAAGCAACATAACCTTAATTACATTTTAACTTCATCACAGAGGAAAGCAATATCCCTATTAGCTGTTGGGAGGCAATTTTCAGGTTGAGTTGCAGGTGTGTTTTTTCACAATGGCTTTTTTCAGACAAGGCACAACCATGGCAACATATTAGAAAAATACCTTCTTTTCCTTAGCTCTCAGTTGTCCTTTAATAGATTATGAACTGGCTGGGGTTTCAGGGTTTAGTTTGTTTGTGATTTTTAAATTAAAGAAAGTAACTTTCATATGCCAACAATCAACTCTATGAACATAAAGTCAAGATGTCCCTTCTCATGTCACCAGATTCTAGCAACATATAAAATAGGTGTATAATCTAAACCAGTTGGTTAAACGCCTTCCACACTTAGTGGAGAGACAGACACATTCAGGAGAAACTCACCACAGCCTAAAACAGACCTTCTGAACAGCCTTTTGGTCTCTCTGTGATACAGTTTGGACCACAGGCAACTCAGTCTAGGCACGATGAACACAACTTTCATCTCCATGTTTTCTTCCACATCACAGGTGTCCCAAGGAAACTCCCTTTAGTTTTACTGTAGACCAAGAAACCTGTACAGGCACAAGCGACTTTTGGCATTAGTAACACATATCTGAAATCTAACCTCACCCCAAAGACCAGGAGTGCTACTGGTGAGAGAATACTCCCCAAACAGAAGGGAGGGAGGTGGGGAAACCTGGGAAATGTGACCCCCAAAATGTAATGAAAAAATGTTACATTTGAGGCAGGAAGACAAGTATTAAGGTAAGTGGAAATGTTACCAGACTTGAACAAGAAACTGAAAATATTTCAAGAGATGACAGGAACAAAGAACATTCGTTGACTTGCAAAAAAATGGGAGTTAAGGGAGAAGAATCCCCTGTGAGATGCCAAAGGCTGGCAGGACTTTTGCCCACCATGCTGGGAATGTCCACCCACTGCTACTTCACCTTTGCAGCATCAGACGCTGCACATAGTGCTCAGAGGAGAGACTATCTTTGTACCAGTTGCTGTCTGATAAGAGTTATCAGGTTGGTAACAAGCCAAGCCAACTCTATAGGCACATTTGATCACAATGGAAGAATGGCTATAACAGAACAACCAGTTTTGCAAGAATACCCTTTAAACGGACTTGCACGTAAAGCATTAGACAACATTTTGGCTACCAGTGCTGTCCTCATCAAAACACTTGCTCTCATGTTTTTTTTTATATTAAAGTACCTAACCATAAATGACTGCATGGATGCTGCTATAAACAAAGATCCATTTTTTCAATATATATACTTACCTATACTTTGAGTTAATCCTGTTTCCTATTAAAAAGAAATTTAGAATCGGGCCCCGAAGTAGAAATTTCACTAGGTAATAAGTGGAGCTGTAAGTCACACACAGCATAAGCTGACCTGAGGTGTGAGCAAACAATTCTACAATTAAGCACCAGATGCCCTCAACAAGCACCCAGAAATAGGAGCCATCTATGCCCTCAGCTGGAAAATGCGGTTTCACTTAAGACATCCAACATCGCACCAGCATGCTCTCAGGGGCAGAGTCTCATGGCACTTGGCAGCCATCCCTGGTGTTCACCAGCAGCTCCTCTCCCTGCCTACAAGCTCCTGCAGGCAGGATAAGGAGGAGGTAGGACTCTTCAGGCTACCTTCACCTTGTGCTCTTCATTTGATTCTAGTCACCCTCCGCTCTGTTAAAATATTACTCTATGTTAAAAATAGAGTAATATTGTGTAAAGCAGGTGTATTTCGTAGTATGCACAGGAAGTCATTGGATTTGGAATCTTCAACAAGTTACAATTCTAAGATCATTACAAGACCCCTTATTTTGACATATTCTTCCATCTAAGTGTTTACCTTTGCACCCATAACACAGTTATTTTCATTATTTTACTATCTGCTTATTTTTTTTCTTTCTCATACAACTAGAATCACTGCGAAAGGCTTATTCACAAAAAAAACTTTGTATTTTGTGACAACCTACCAAGGCAGCAGCAAAGAAAGGCCCATGTGGCTTTAGTTCTCCTAAAAATACCCTGTTTGCTTGCTGAAAACCCATCTAGCCTAGTATTTTGTTTCTGAAGTGGCCAAAAGCAGATGCTTAGGGGAAAATATAGGAACAGGAAAGCACAAAATGGTATTTCCTCTGAATATCCTCTCAACAGCAAGCAATCTTTGGCTCAGGCAATTCCTGAGTGGTGTCTTTGTATTTAATAGATTTAATAGATAGGCTTTTCCATCCATTCAGTTTTGGCCTCTTGTAAACATTCAGCATCCTCAGGAGATTGTAAGAGGTGGAGAAAGAATGGGAGCACTCATCTGGGGAGAGGGATGTTTAGGGCTTCAAGCCATGCTACAGCAGGAGATCGTGTTTCCCATTAAATAGGCATTGGGTGACTGTGAGCAGCAACTGGAGCTGACACCACTTCTTCTGTCTAAATGTTTTCCCAGTTGCTCTTTCATTCTGTAACAAAAGACTTTTTGAAGAGTCTACACAAAGCAGGACCATGCTAAAGGTGAGACATGGGAGACCCACTGGCCTGGGCAGTCTACTCTCCCTGGGAAGGAAGAATGGCTGCAACCTGTGTCCCCAATGCATTAACCACTTGGTGAACAATGAAAAAAAAAGAGCAGAGATTATTTCCAAAGAAAGCACTAGCTGCCTGCAGTGTACCAAACCCACTCCAGCAGACTCTGCAGGGTAATGGGTTGAGGATCCTGGAGAACTTTGGGTCTGCATGGGGACTGAAGCATCGGACTCTCAGCAGCTTAAGTTCTTTGTCACATACAAGTGTGGCATTGATAGACCTCAGGCCAGGGTCAGACAGGCACTGAGAGGCCGTTATCATCACGACTTTGAACCAAAGTGTCTGAGTTCTGCCTGAGTCCCACAACTGCATCCCTGTTAGAGCAGGATGCACATCCACCAGTCATTGCTCTGCTGTTCCCAGCGCTGGTGCTTTGCCTAAGTAAAAGCTTAAAGCTTTTCCTACAAGACTTAATATAATAACAATAATATTTAAAAGATATAACAGTAATGAACATGCACTAATCAATATTATTTATTTTAACTATTAACATTACTACTTAAACTCACTAATAACATTTTAAAGTATCCATAACAGTTTTTTAATTTCAAGAGAAATAACCAGAAAAATCACTTGCTTCCCCTACCACATACTGAGGAACAGAACAATGGTGGGTTTTTTTCTCATCAGGAGACACATGTAATCTCTTCATATATTCATCTGCCCAAATCAATGAAGTATGCCTCATATTCTCTCCCAGACTGAGGTCTTTCTGAAGGGGAAGAGGAAAAGCAGATCTCAAGAAGGATGCCTTAAGCTGAGAGAGTTTTTACTATGGAGAGCTTCTGACAATCCTTGTAAAATGCCATTTTCATGATGGCACATACACATGAATACCAAGAAGAGAGTTTGGAATTCAGCAGGGAACGCAGCTTGTGGGTTAGGGAGCTGCAGCTGCACCAAGACACTGATGAGAAGAGTGCAGCCATTCAATGGCTTCTAGCAGTTGCTGATGAGGAGACTGAGAGAGAGGGAGATGGCAGGTTAGCAGGAAAGTACACGGAGGAAGCAAGGACAAGGGCGACACTGGAGAATCTAAGTGACATTGCCAGCATGAGGGTCCCATGGTCAAATGTGGATCAGCAACAGGAGGCATCTCCTCAACCTCTGCCCTGCCCACAGTCTTGCTTGACTCAGAAGAAATCGTGCAGTCAGACTGAGTAAGGGGAGAAAGGTTTACTCTGAGGCACAGCAAGACAGCATCACCAAGGCAACAATCTAATGCTGCCAGACCTAGAGGCTGGAGTCTCCAGACCTACACCTTGCTCCTTCCAAGTCTTTGATTTAGTTAATGTTGCACAGGACAGGTTATGAACATCTGCATTGCATTACCTCACATTCACCGTCAACAGGCAGCAAGCAGCAGGCATGTAATACTTGCCCAGAGTAACTCCAAATTGCTCAGGAAGGTGGGACACAGGGCAAACCCATCCTTGGGCAGAACACCCTGCATGAAGGTCTCCCCCACCTTGAGGCTCAAGCCAGCACGCTCTGTACTGTACTGAGCTCTTACCATTAAGGATCTCTGCAATACACTCACTGACAGCATTTACATCAGATCTAGGAGGAACTGGAGGATTTAACTACCGGTTCCAACTGCCTTGAGGTGTGGGCTGTTTTTCAAAGGGTGTAAAATCCCTTGACCCAGAACATCTCCAGAAAGCTTGAAGGCCCTGCAAGTAGCTGTGGAGTAGTTTACTAAAAGATTTTTGTAGTGGTTAGAGAACATTTTTGGTTGTTATTTGTGAAGAGACTGTACAAGGTATTTTACCTCAGTTCCAATACGTTTAATGCTTTGTTCTCTGGAGATTTAAAGCATGCTTATTTTCACCAGTTCTCTTCAGTTTCTGCCAGTTACTTATAATACTAGATAACAGCAAATCAGTGAGAGAGACAGCCTGACATGGACTTCCCCAAAGATGCATCAGATGACTGGGAACAACCTCCATATTTCAGCATCCTAACTCCTCCAAATGTGGATTCCTGGAAACAGGCTTTTCAGCTGTGCCAAATGCTGCCAGACTTGGACTGTGCCAAATAGTGCCGTTATCAAACCAGAAAGCAACGAGGAATGATGACTTCACACGTACAAGGAGCAATCAAGAGTACTTCATAAAGACATACCTCGAGAGTCTAATGAAGGAAACAGGGTTGTATTTTTGCTGTAAAGCCACAGCCTGGAGACAGGCTGCCACCTCCGTGGGTTGGCCGCTGAAGGAAAGATGAATTTTTCAAGCTCTGAAGAAAACTCAGCCATTCCCGCAAAGCAGTGCCAGCCACTTGGCGTAGACACTTCATTTTTCCGCAGAGCGCAGGCACCACTAGAGGGAAACCCAGCACCACCCTCGGCAGCTCCCGTGGGCTGGCGGGCGGCCATGGAACGGGGCGAGCGCCGGGCACCGCGCCAGGAGGGCGCGCTCCTCCCGCGGGGCAGCGGGGGTCCTGCGCCGGCGCCGTGCGGAGACAGGCACCGAGCCGCAGAGAACGTGCCGTGGGAGGAAAGGAGGAGAAGAAAAAATAAACTAAAAGAGAATAAGAGGGGAGGGGAGGCATTGTTGTTATTATTAAAATTAAAATCCTAATAAACTGAGGAGCAACTTCTGGGAGGGACACTAAAGCCTCTAAGTGTACATGGGTACTTCTCTCTCTCAGACCAGTGGGTACAGCTCTTAATTTTAATTAGCCAGAAACAGCTTCCTCTTAGTTCTCTTCATCTTACCAGTATGGAAATCTCCCCCGCTGCCAGGAAACCCTTGATCCATTTAACACCTTAAAAACTCAGTTCCAAACAGCTACTGAATTGTTTGTTACTAAGAAGATAGCTATCAAAGGACAGAGCAATGACACAAAAATTCATGAGAATTATCATTGTCATTATCACATACTACACTTAGCTTGTATAATAGACATTTCCTCCCTCAGATTTTGTCTTTAAAGAAAACAATACCCATTTTTTTACCATATCTGTAAATTACCTGGCAAAAGGAATGAAAAGCAATGTAGCAAAGGCTGCAGCTGACACAGAATGATTCAGAAGATTAAACTACAGCTGAGAAGTGCAAAAATATTCCATAATGTGATGTAGCAGAGCAATAAGAAGTCAGATTTTGTATTAAATTCCACATCAACAAATACACTATACAGCACGTGAGGGGAATTACCTATTTATACATGGCATGGGCTTTAAGTTAACTGTTTTTACTAGGAAACAAAACTCAGAGCCATGGCAGATACCCAACATCAGGGCTTCACGGTGAGCAAAACAGCAGAAAGCATTATTAGAATTAGTAGGAATAAATAGAGAAAAAAACTAGAGAAAATAATTTTACCTTTCCATAAAGCCTTCAGTTTTCACCCTGTATCAAAGAGATAGCCAGAGAAAAATAGGCTCTGTAAAAAGTGACCAGATATAGAAAGGCTCCCATATGAGAAAAAAACTAAGCAGGTTAGAAGAAGAACTAGCTGAAGCTTGGAAAGGAGACAGCAGAGGGTCGTGACAGCTCCGTCACATCACAGGTGGCCTTAAAAATGTGAAGAATAAATCACCACCTAGTAGTTTTAAAACAAACACTGAGATGCTTTGATGGAGTTTTCAGCACATGTATTATATAATTAAATCTATTTGTTTCCAGATATTGTGGAGACTAAAGATGTGGAGAAGACTACCAAGTGATTAGATAAATTCACTGTAGCCAAATCCACAGCTGGCTCCTAAACACAGCTGCATGGGAAGCTCTTAAAGCTCTGAAAGCTGGATGCACAGTCCAGGAGCAGGACAATTGTACATATATCTGCCATAATTTCCTAGGTGTCTTCAGTTGGCCAGTGTCACGGATAGGGTGCCAGGCTACCTGGCCTGGCATGGCGTAGCCTAGTGGGAAAGCTGGATCACAGCAAGGCTGTGATTTTCTGAAGTTTATATGAAATTTACAAGGGAGCTGGGAACTCACTTCATTGTATCAGGGATATGGCAATGTGTTACCACAAGACCAGTTTCCTTGCACAACTGTGTGCCAGAGTTTCACTTGCTGGTCTGGAAATGAACCAGGCAGTAAAAGAGATTAGTAGTGGAAAGACACTAGACAGCTGTAATTACCTAAATGCCTTCCTATTAACCCTGTGAAAAACTAAATCCTCACAATCACATTCGTTAGTAAATGCTAATGGCAAACTAACTACATGAAGTTTCATTTGATTAGGTAGAATTCTACTCCAATATGATTATGACTCCCCCGCCAAAAAAAAATTAAAACCAGTCTGCCTCAGAAAGAAAATGAATGTTAATACTAGCAGACAGGCAGAGAAGCCCTGAACTTGTGGTGCAAGGGCTGCTCCTGCTGTCCCCATGTGCTACCAACAGCAAGGCCAGGCTCCCTCATCTGATGGCGAAATGTTCCCAGCTCCCTCGGGCAGCTCCTGCCCCCACTACTAGACCTGCTGCCAAGTGCAAGTGGGATCGAGTCAGTCCTACTGCAGCACATTGTGGTGATTCACTGCCTATTAACCTCATTTAGAAAACCCTGCAGTGTCATAGCAAGAACAGATAGCAGGCATTGAGAGAAATCTGCATTGTTGATGACTGTGCTGTTTTTCACTCATGACGAACAACACAGTTCAATGGATGGGGTATTAACATGAGAGGCATCAGCGCAGCCCGATGGCTGCTGACTTCAGAGGCACTGGGTTTTCACCATCCCTGACTCCCCACATTGTGAAAATGTATCACTGGTCCCTTAGCCAGATGTATTCACTTCTTCCTGCATTTGCAGAGCACAAGGAGAGCTAAACACAATGATTTAAACAGAGATGTGAAAGTACCACAACAGACATCAGTTTTCAGAGCAAGCTGCCTTCTTGGTACCTTTGCTGATCCTTTTCCTGAAATACAGATAAAACCAAGCTTTCCTGAATTCATCTCTTCCGATCAATCAGAGATGAAAAGAGTGGGTCTATTGACAGTGGGGATGGAGGAGCTCATTGCACCTTTGCAGGAAGACAGAAGACAATTCCAGCAGCAAGCTGAATCCCACTGTCCAACATTTCTAGATATTCGGGTACTGCAGCAGCAAGCATGATGCCAGTGTCCAGACACAACAAAACAGCATCCATACATAATAAAATGGACCATGTATCATGGCCCATACAGAGCATGAAGCACTTCAGAGAACTGCGTGATTCCAGAGCCTAGGTACTACAGTGATGAGGACATGAGGAGAGAGTAAAAGCCTGTGCCAGAGGGTCCATTCCCAACATGAGATACAGAGTGCGATTTGCTCTTGGCTGAAATTGCTATTTTTAAGTATGAATTCCTTCCGAATCTCTTTATTCTGAGGCAGATGATGTGGATTTCTGGTGTTTACGTGATTTCACCCAGTTGTCCAGTTTAGAAGACTCAAACACCCATGACACCCTTCAGGCAAGGAGGCAGAAAGGCTGCCTCTCCTGAGAGGCCATACCACATTTCTGTGTGGGAATAAGTCCCTCCGAAGCCCATGAAAGCTGCTACCTGCCCAGTCAAAGGGCCCCTAGACATCATCTCACCGCCTTTCTCCTGCTCCCCAGCCTGACTGGTGGACATGGCATGCGTTGTCAGCAGCCTGGGGACAATCATTTGTGCAGAGGCCACAGGGCAGGCAGGTGCCCAAGCACCTGGCTGCTCTGCAGCCCCATCCTGTTACAACACTGCAGGTGAATTCTTTATACATAATCAAATAAAACAGAAGGTTATTAGATTTGAATTAGCATTCACTAACACAATTGATTGTGTGGGTTTAGTCATCTAAATGGTCAATGCTAGGACATTTGGATAATTATTACTGTTTAGCAATATTTTTTCAGCTAATTGTTTTTATTGAATGACTCATTTTGATGATGCAGCTGAAACTAGTAAGTAGATGGGTGCCCAGGAAAGGCTTTTATCTGCCCAATCTACCTCCCAGAGGCTCATTCAGGTCCCTCTGGATGGTCCTTAGGAAAGGAACTGTTTGGGAACTGTTCTTGCCTCTGCCATACTTGCCAATGCATGCTTGATGAAACGTGGAATGATTTCTCAGAGCAGCTTTCCCCAACAGGGTTAAAAAAACCCATGAGCTAAACTAGGCTAAAGTGTTTTTTTTTCCAAACCCTGTGAGTGGGTGCCACCTGTCAGGGCAGCAGTGCAACAGTCCACGTAATCTGAGATCTTTCCCACTCATCCTCTTAAGCACAACCCACCCCATGAGCAAAGACCCTGCTTATGCTGCCCTCTTGCTCCCTCCTCCACAAAGGGGCTCAGCCCCGCTGCCCCACTCCCCCAAACTCAGGCTGAGCCCCACAGCAATACCTGCCTACATGGGAGGGCTTGTGTGGTCATTAAGCTCTGGGCATCTTCCCACAGAAGTCCCTCACCGCATTCAGAGGGACACAGATAAGGTTCTGCCTGCACAGCACCATGCCAATGTAGAGAGCTCAGAGCTGATATTAAAGTTTTCCCACCTGGAGCTATCTGGAAAAGTCCAAGGGAGCAAACTGCTGCTCCAGCAGCAAAAGCATACCCATGCCTACTTCCTTGTGATGAACAGCTTCCTCCAGGTACAGGGTCTCCCTGGACCAGTGTTGTTCTCCCTGGAATTAGTAGCTTCAAAGCAATGTTTATTAGAGACCTCTAAATGAGGTATAGATACAGGAATGTGACTAGGTCTCACAGTCATGCTGTGCTTGAAACTGGGTGATCTGGCTTGGTATTCGTTCCACTATATGTTGCAATTTGACAACAGCTAATCTGAACATACGGAAGGAGCCAGATAGACCTGCTGGTATTTCCCAACCAAAAGGGGAGCAGGCGGGGACTGCACCCCCAAGCCCAGAGAGTGGGTAGCTGTCACTCAGCCCCATGTGGGAGGGCTTAGCCTTCTGCACGGTCAGGCAGCCTGGGTGACCCTGAGGTGACAGTGACTTGGCATCGCTCACTAGGAAGGGTGGGAGAGGGCTTCTCATACACACAATCCACAGACACCCTTTTGCTTCTCATTACTTACTAGGTAGCTGCTCACACACATTCCAGATATCTTAAAGAAGTGCAGGACTGCATGGGCACACAGCTTTGCCCAGCAGCACAAGGAGGCTGTGCCAGGCAGAGGTCAGAGCACAGAAGTCCCGGTGGGACAGAGATGCACTGAGCAACACCACTGTGTCAGGAACAGCAGACAGTGTGAGTGAGTGAAGGCTTTCCTTAGAAGGCAAGATAGTAACATAAAGTGATGGATAGGTTGTTGCTGTATATACAGAAGTGAGATACAAGATAATGGTACAGGCAGCTGAGTCCTGCAAGGTGTTGGGTTCTTGCAGGCTCCTGAGAGACAAGGATACTTTGGCTGTGCTGTCTTCCTACCTCCCAAGTCAAAGAACTGCCAGCTGGTGAGGATACAGAAGGTAGCTGTGATGGCTGTAGGGGGATTTTGGACTTTGGGTGACAGATGATGCAGCCAAGATAAGGGTTCATGTCTGTGGATGCAGGCAGAAGAAGAATTAAATAGTATGACTGCCAAACACATTTCAAAGAGGGACCAATATGGCCTCTCTGCATTGGTCTGGAGAAAATCACCTCCTCCCATCTCACTCTCCTTGCTGGCTTTCCCACAAATGTGTTTCAGAGCCTCCACAAATCTTCCTGTCTCAAGAATAAAACCAAACCCATGTCCCTATGTCTGTGTTGCCAGAGGTCAGGGTTTTCCCAAGCAATTTTGCCTGCTCACAAATCTGGTCTCGGAAGAATTCAAAGATTACCTTTTCCCCATTTGCCCAGGGTTCCCAACCATCTAGGGAAGGCCAGAACTGTGTGCCGCCAGGGCTATGCTGTGTGTAGTCCCTCCACCCTCCAGACGTCACCACAGCTCACGCACAGGACAGGGAGTTCGCAGAAGAACTTAATTTACTGTTTGTGCACAAACCATCTGTCCAAGAAAGGCAGGAGCTTATTGTGGAGAGATATTTTTGTCTGGGAAACACCACAGCCATAAGTTAGTAAACAACACCCACGAAATCTGAAGAAATCAGAGCCCTAAACGAATACACTAAATGGGAAATCATCCCAGGAACGGATGCAGCCTTGGAGAGAGAGAAATATAAACTCTGTCGAGGCTGGAAAATCTGTGTACCATCTCCATCTGCTCCGTCTTCCTCTCCTGCACAGTTCTAGCAATGAATCACCAGCCCCAGCACCCTTTGAAAGATGCACTATTGCTTCCAGTTCCCCTTTTCTACATGCAGCTTAGATACCACAGGACCAGCAGGAATGGCCACCCTCTACCCGCCAGCCCAGGTGATAGAGGTGAAGCAGGACTTGTTACCCAGTTCTCGCAGGCAATGGTATCCCCAAACTCACTGCCGACCATCATCTGCCCCAGGAGAGGTCATACTTGGAGTAAGCAGTTGGCTGCAAAAAAGAATCAAAATGGGAATATATGGAAGTGAGAGCTGTGTGAGGAAATAAGGTTATTATTAAAACTCAGTCTGGAGAACCTACGTCCTGGGAGTACATAGCAATACCCAGAGCATGCAAAGCACAGGATGTTTGGAGTTTGGAAGAATCTGCATTTAACCCCCTGGAGCCTGCCTTTAGTTTCTCTCAGTCTGTGAATCCAAGCTCATCTAACACCCCTATAAACACAGCCTCGTTCTTTGCTATCCCTTGGACCTCTTCTTACAGCTTGCTCTCCTGTAGAGAAAAACCGAGCTACTCCAGGGGCTGCAGCGCTGCTGTCATCAACAGCCACTTGTACAGGTAGAGAAAGGATGGGTGGGTCCAGGACATGGCACCAGAAGCACATCCAGTCCTTGGTGATGCTGCATACGCTCCCTGCTGGCACTGCCAATGCTCCAGCTCTCAACACAGCCCACAGCTATGCTGGAAAAAAAATTATGTTAAAGCCTTAGGAACTTCCCAAGCAGATTCCCAGGGCACCCTGACAGGTGTTTTGCACCAAGACGCTTGAAGCCAAGCCATCCTTAGCACAATGTCAGCAGCAGCAACTTGTGGGTGGCAGATTGGGGTTACCCCTCCCAGAGCCATGCAGTCTGCTAGGCTTCAGGACTCCAAAAGACTTTCACTGGGAGGAGCAGAGAGTAGACAGCCTGCCTTCCTCCAAAGAGGGTGTGCACAGGAGGAATTGACCTCAAGACAGTTCCTTAGCTGGCAGTCCCAGGGCTTTTTCAGGAAGCACCCAGCCCAAAGTTCATTTTCTGTTGGGTTTTTTTTTTTTTCCTTTCTTCTCAGGGTTATGCTCTTACTATTGTCTAGTATTTCCTGCTTCCTCCCTTGGCAACTCCCCCTACTGTCTCAGACACACAGCCACAGCACTCAGTGCATTAGCCCTTGCGTTTGCCACATCCGTCCCTAGGGAAATCCCTGGGCCCACAACACAGTTCAGCTTCTAATTAAGGCTTGCTGTGTGCCTGACTGCTGCAGCAGGCTCCCACTGCTCACAGAGAACCAGCATACTGGCTTTTTATGTTTATCCAGGATCATTTGCACCCATAAACTTTAGGCACAAGAGTTGCACAGGAGCATGAGGAGGCTCAGTGCAAACTCTCTGTGCTGAGACAAGATGCCTCTCACTGCCTGTGCACAGCCTCCAGCTTGGACAGCCCAGCATAACTCAGTTCAGGCTTTTAGTTTGCTCAAAATATCATGTAGTAGAACAGGGAAATTTGTGTACAGATCCAGATTCAAACGTCTAGAATCCAAACAGAAAGGAATGCAGCTCCCTCCTTAGCACAGCCCTGCTGGCTGTCCACGTTCACCCTCTGCCTGGTAGAGCACCCTGAGTTCTCACTATGTTTTCAACATAGTGCCACCATGCCACCTCTCTCTAACTTTGCAAGATTCCTACTTCCTGGGAAGAACTAGAAGCTGTAACATTACCAAATGTCACAGCTGCCTGCAGGGGGAAAGTCCCTTTTTAATTATTAGTGTGCTCCCAGTTCATATTTTCCCTGTCAGGTGCTTCCACTGTCTGCAGCCACAGAGGCGGCTGTACCAATGGGGAAAGACGTTATTCATACTGCTGACAGGACAGTTGTACAACAAGCTCCAGAGTATTGCCTCTGCTTCTCTTCTCTTCCCTTCACCTGGCACAAGTCTTTTCTTTCCTTCATGAAACACATGGCAGCAATCTTTGCTGCATCAGGCAGTGAGCATCAGGTTAAAGCTTTGCAAGCAACATTCTTTAACAAAACTTCCACATGAGAAATGGGAGTGACACCAAAGAAAATTTGTCTTCCAAGTGGTAACCAGTTTCAAATGACTTGACCTATATTTACCTTTAAGGCACAACAATAAAAGCAATTTAAATTTATACAGTACATCTCATCCCTAAGGATCCCCAGAAATGCAAGCAATTGATATATAAACAGCCTACAGTGCATGCAGAGAAATGCAGATCTTCCCTGGGACGCAGTACATCGGTTTAAGGGATGACAAAAATAAGCTGCAGTCTAAAAATAAAAAGAGAGCCTACTGTAGCAAGCCAGAAATCTAGGTACATTAGTCTCTGTCCAGGACACCCTATAGTTAATTGCATTTCTGAATCTGTGGGACATGAGCAGGATTTTAAATGCCCTAATTTGGACCGTGGCTTTACATGCCAAGATCCCCTCCTGCACTGTTGGCTTGGACAATATATCAGCTTGAATAAGGTGGAAAAATACTTCCTACTGCATCTACCACATTGCATTTTGGAGTATTTGACTGTGTCATGATAGCCTTCAATGACAAAGTTTGAGGAGGTAGGGATACAGGCCACACAGCACATACAATATTGTCATCCCTCAGCCTAGCTGAAAAAAATTTACTTTGCTTAACTTTCCTCCTTCTCATTTGGCCTTTTTTTTCAAAAAAAGCTTTCCAATTAGTAACAGTCATATTATTATTAGAAAGCATAAGGGTTTACCTTGTTTACCTTTGGACTAATTGTATCTGCCTAGTTCTTATCTCCACAGCAGCTGTAAATGGAAGCCTGAGATAATGCTGGTTTTAATTGCAAAATATTAGCAGAATGACAGTGTTCCCTGGCTCCCATCACACTAACAAAGTCCTCAGTCTCTTGGAGCAATAAACCAGAGTCCTGTTCCAAAGGGGTATCTGCATGTGTGCATACACTGATTTGCTTTGCTTTTGGTTTTAACAGCCTAAGTCATGATCCTGCTGGATGTTGTGAACGACCCTTCCTGGTATGGTTACTGCAAACTATGCATAGTCCTCAAGATTAAATGGGAGGAAACAGTCAATATGTACCTGCAGCAGTAATCACAAAAGGCTGAAGTTGAGGGACCAACTCTGGCAAGCCAACAGCATCACAGTGACAGCACTAGACAGTTCTCATGAATAGTGTGGCAATCAGGAAACTACAGTTTAATGTGTTTGCTGGAGGAAGCAGCATGAGACTCTTTCACGTACTTTAAAAAATTATTAAAACCCTACTGCCCCTTTTCAGTATTTAGGCACACAAGGCTCCTTCTTGGAGCCCTGCCAGCTGCTTTCTGCAAGGCAGAATAAAAACAAACATCTCATCCCTGCAGCCCCACAGCCCTACAAAATTAAGTGCTCGAAGCACCCAGAGTAGACAAGGCTTTTGCAAAATCTAGCCTAGGTGCCAACTCACTTCTTGTGGTTGCAGCCTTTTACGTTGTTCAAGTCACTTTCAGGTAGTCCCTCGGTCTTGAAGTGCCTGCTGGACCAGGCAGTGGTCACCGCTAACATAGTCCCAAATACCAAACAGTAGAGAACCTTTATCTCCTCTCAAGCTGATGAGCACAGAAAAACACTCCTGTGAAATTCTTACAGATATATAGCAGAGGTATTAAACCAGAGTACACAAGAGGACAAGGAGGGTTCAGTTTGGCACAAATGACTGCAGCTTTCATAAAATCCTGCTTCTGTTTCAGCAGGGCTAACCCCTGCCCCTAGATAGGTACATCTGCTCCATCCCCAGGGTGGCACATCCAAGCCTCCCAGAACTACAACAATTCGGTGAAAGGCCAGGAAATCAGAGTTCTGATAGGCTCCACCCTGTATCTAAAACTCATATATCCACAAGCTGAGTTTTTTTTCTTCCTGTTCTTTTTCTCTTGTAGACCATGTAGAAATTTGTCTAGAAGAACTGCTAGAATGTGTTGGTTTTCAAAACAAGGACAGTACCTCAGTAACACAAAAGCAGCACCAATGACCTTCACCACCATTTCAAAACCTTTAATTTGAACTATCTTCTATATGCTGTCCCTTTAGGCAAAGGCTGTGCAATGATCTCGTTAGGAGTGACGAGTTACAGGGAAGATAGCAGCTTTATTTGTTTTAACGTTATTAAGGGTTCTGCTTGTTCCTGCCTCTTGCCCTAGATCAGGATTTAGGGCAGAATCCCTACTCAGTCTGTGCTTTTGGCTGCCTAATACCTGGGGGTGCTGGCCCATGCCTGGGGTCCCCCCCAACACCCTGGGCCAGGCTGCAGAGCAGTAGTATCTCCCTGGGGCAGGAAATGGGCTGGTCTCCATGCAACTTTCCATCCAGAAATCATTTTCCATCTCCTTTCCACCACCTACAACTGGCTGCAGTACCACCCAAGTTATAAGTCACACAAAATAAAAGCATCTTGCGTGCCTCCAAAAGAGGTTTCTGCTGGCAAATGCATGCTAAAAATAGCCCCACGTTTGCCTGTGACAGCAGGTGGAGATCACTTATAGGAGGCAAAGAGCTTGCTTTGCTGAATTCAGTTTCCAGTCACCACAGCCAGGACAGGAAGTTCTTAAGTTCAATTTCTGCGTGGTTCTAGCAAGACCCAAATGGAGGCAGCGTGCTCCTGGCTGGGCTTGCTTTGCCTGCTAATCAGAGCAGGAGCTGGCTTTCCAACTCCCATCCTCCCTTTTTTGCAGGAAAGCAGGTAGGAAGAGATTTATTTATTAATTAAATTTCCCCAGCCAATTTACATTAAAAGGGGGAAACTGTTTCAAGAAGCTCGCAAAACTTTCATAACCCTTAACCTATAAAAGAAAGAGTTGTACGGCTTTTTTCTAAACCTGCCCAAAAGCACCAGCGGGTTGTCCCAGGCTAAGTGATGAATAATGAAAAAAAGTCCAGGAATAGCACAGCTGGGCTGAAAATCAGGAACATCTGCTCACAGAAAGTCAGGCATTTGCCCTCTCCTCTAGCTCCCTCTTTCATCTTTGGATTTTCTCCTAAATTCCTGTTCAAAGGGATGCCATCCCATGGGAAAACGTCAAAAGGAAAAAAGCACAGACACTGTTAGTCAGCGAGGCCAGCAATAGTTGCAAGAGAAGAAAAATTCTTCATGGGAATCCCCCACATCTGAGAAGCAGAAACAAAAATTCACTAGGGAAAAATTCATAGCTGTCAGCAGACAATGCCTTTTATCCATGTGGGAGCCTACATGTATTCAAGTTTTCATTACATGCAGATGGCACGACGGCAGTAAAAAGGAGCAGGGAAGAATCATTAGGAATGGCCAGAGAAAGTACAAATAATAGCAGAATATATAATTTCTTCTTTAAAAAGGGTTGTCCTGTTATGGATATGTACCTTTTTGAAGAGACCTGTTTAGTCCTGGACCAGAATTGGATGTACAGGAGCGGCACAGAATTTTCGTGTTCATTCCTGATTCAACTGCGCTGAAACAGAGTGAAAGCTTCCACAGCAGAGATGTGAAATCCTCTAAAAGCTGAGGCAGCACCTGCACACCTGCAGGCATCGTGATGGTGTAACAGCAGTTATGCAATACTACCTAAATCTCTCCAAAAAGTGATGCCCCTTCAAGCAGCAGCAGGGCAGACACACAGTGTGCTGATGCAGTTGCAGACTCAGCATCGTTCTGGATGGTGTTGGGTTCCCTGAACTTTTAGCACAACCTCACTACCGTGGGCTGGCTACAGAGCTTGTTCCTGATCGTCAAACAAGCACCGTAAGGGTGTCCCTCTCACCAGCCCTCAAAATGATCCTTGCAGAGTCAGGATCTTCCACCGTGCAGATGAGGGTCCTGGAGGAGAGCTGTGGCGCTACACTGCACCGCATGGGTGGTGGAGCTTCTACGAGTGTCATCACCATCCATCGCTTCGTACGCTTACAGCCTGGACTTCAGGCCGAGGGATCCCACAGACCCTCTTATCAAACAGCAAGCCGGAGGAAACTCGGGAGGGACGCAGGGTGCTGTCAAGGCTCGCAGTGCCCAGTGTACGCAAGGGTCCAAGGAGCCCCCACAAGGAGCGAAGACCCCACAGCGTCTGACGCACAGACCTCTGCAGCATGCAAGGAGCCCCCAGCAGGGTGCAAAGGGACCCCCGCACCGCATCGCACACCCGCTGCCCGTCCGAGGAAGGGGCACCGGGAGCCCCACGAACGGGCAGGGCAGGGGAAAGTCCCCCGGCAAGGCCAGCGCGAAGCAGCCGCCCAGGGCACAGCAGGGAAGTACCGCGGGGACGCCTGGCAGGCCAGAACTTCCCCCTCGCCGTGGAAAACCGCCAAGCGCCCTCCTGGGGCGGTGGAGGGGAGGGAAGGGGCGGCCCCGGACGGGGAGGGGCCGGCCCGAGCCGATCCGCCCTCCCTGCGGCACCGAGCAGGACCGGACCTGTCCGTCGGGCTTTGAGTGGCTGGAAATTCCCGAGCCCGGCGGCTCCTCCCCCGCAGAAATCCCCGGCCGGGCTGTATATGCGCGGTGCCGCCGCCGCCGCCGCTCACTCTCAGCACCCCGCACCGAGCCCCGCACCGAGCTTCACGCCCGCCGCCGCCGTCATCATGGAGGGCTGCGAGCAAGCCAGGAAGGAGCGCCAGGCCGGGCTCCTGCTCGACGATCGCCACGACAGCGGCTTGGACTCCATGAAGGAGGAGGAGTACCAGCAGCTCGTGAGGGAGCTGGAGGACATCCGCCTGCAGCCCCGCGAGCCGCCCGCCTGGGCACGGCAGCTCACGGAGGACGGGGATACGTAAGTGGGGCTCGGGGCTCGGCAGAGATGGAACGGGATGGGACGGGACGGGACGTGGCGCCGGCGGGGAGGCGCCGCGGCGGGGAGCGCGGAGCGGAAAGTCCCTGGAGGAGCGCCAGGGAGGGGCGGCGCCGCCGCGGAAAGTCCCGGCCGCCGGCTGCGACACCAGCCGGGGCACCGGGGGGGCTGGGGCGGGGGCCCGAGACTTGGGATGGGGGGGTGGGTCTCATCGCTTGGAACGTGGGATCCTCGAGGCTTGAGACGGCGGTCTCGGGAATTTGGGACCCTTGGGGTCTGCTAAAGGGGGCTTTGAGGCCTTGTAAAGGGAAATCTCAGGGCTTGGGAATATGGAGTCCCTCGGTGCTTTAATGTGGGTTGTTTATTTTTTTTCCAGTTTTCTCCACTTGGCAATTATTCACGAGGAAAAATCCCTGAGCCTGGAGGTGATCCGGCAGGCAGCCGGGGACCATGCTTTTCTGAACTTCCAGAACAACCTCAGCCAGGTACTTTCACCTCCACAGCCCCAAATCCAGGTCACCTACCACCCCTAGAAAAGCCCTTGGGGGAATTCCCTCCTTCCCCCTCCCTCCCCCACGCAGTCCTTTGTAAAATTTGTTTCAATTGATGGATGTTTTAAATCAAAGCCTGCATCATTCAGGAAAGTCCCCAGCTGGCTTCAGCCGGTGTTAATACAAGACTTCCTCTTCCCCAGGAGTGGCATTTAGGGCCTACGTTTTTCAAATATGATGCAATGGGTTGCATCTCTCCTTGCTGGGATGTTGATGCATTATATATGGACTGACTGTGCAGTATCCACAGAGCCCTAAGTCCATCACTTCAAGACTAATGGATGACTATACAATATGTTGAGAAGCATAAAGAACTGAGTTTATGGGATGTGTTCTTAACTGGGGGCACAAGTCACCAAGTAGTCAAGGGGTCTGTCCAGATGTTGCTGCTGAGTTTGCAGTGTACCTTACACGTCTGTATTCTCTCTTTTCCCTGCAGACTCCACTTCACCTGGCAGTGATTACTGATCAGCCTGAAATTTCTGAGCATCTTCTGAAGGCCGGATGTGACCTGGAAATCAGGGACTTCCGAGGAAACTCCCCTCTGCACATCGCCTGCCAGCAGGGCTCCCTTAGGAGCGTCAGCGTTCTCACACAGTACTGCCAGCCACACCACCTCCTCGCTGTCCTGCAGGCAACAAACTACAACGGTACGGGCATGCTGCTGTACCTCAATGTTGGTGTGCTATATGGAAGGTAGGGTTGATGGCCCATAGCACTCAGATGTCTGGAGAGGTAGAGAAGGATCACTATGCCCATTTGAGAACTGAGGAGCCCAAAGGAGCACACAGCAGGGTCTGACTTCTTAAAAAATCACTATCTTGTAGGCCTCCTCTCTGTTGATTATTGGCTCTCTTGGCTTTGAATTCTGCAATTTTCTTGAGTACTTTTGCAGTGCTCCTTTTTTTTTTTTGTAGTTAAAATAAGTTGCAGTCAAACACTCGAATAAAGCATTTAAGAAATCTTTCCAAAATCCAACGCTGTTATTCATACTTACTGGAAGCTGGAAAGCTCATCTGGAAAACACCCTTTTGTCATGGATGAATTGCAGACTTAGATATCATCCTGTCCTTCATCTGGACTTTAATGGGTATTAGGTTAGACTTACTCAAGTTTTTTTCCTTCATTTGTGTTTTGCAGGACATACATGTCTCCATTTGGCATCTATTCAAGGATACCTGGCTATTGTCGAATACTTGCTGTCTTTGGGAGCAGATGTAAATGCTCAGGTATGTAATGTATACTGTCAATTTAACTGAGCAGAACTGTGTAGTCATAAGAATCCATAGCACCAGCTCTGGCTCTCCTAATGTGCCAAACCTTGTGTTATTTTCACACAGGAGCCATGCAATGGCAGAACAGCGCTGCATTTGGCTGTTGACCTGCAGAATTCAGATCTGGTATCGCTTCTGGTGAAACATGGGGCAGATGTGAACAAAGTGACCTACCAGGGCTATTCCCCCTATCAGCTCACGTGGGGAAGGGACAATTCCAGCATACAGGAACAGCTGAGACAGCTTACCACAGCCAACCTGCAAATGTTGCCAGAAAGTGAAGACGAGGAGAGCAGTGAATCGGAGCCTGAATTCACAGAGGATGAAGTGAGTGGCTATTTGCACATTTTTAGGAGGAGGAGAAAGTTCTGCCCCCCGTAGGGTTTTTTTTTTCATGATGCCACTCTGATGACATGCTCCAGTGACCTCTTACCTAGACCACAGACGGGTATAAATAGCCTATGAAGTCAGGCTATGCTATCAACTATCAACAAGATGACAGATGGGACAAACATATAAATAGAATACATTTAAGAATAAAATGAAAAATAACGTGAGGGAATGGAGGTTAACTTGACACAACATGGCTCTCTGAGCCATGTTCTGTTGCTGACACCTACAGAACCTCTTGAGATAAAATTTAAATCAGTAGGTGGTTTTCTCCTCTGCAGCATTTGCATTTCCTAACGTGCTCAGTGCTGTTAAATGGCAAATGTAAGCCTTTTGTTGTAGACATTTTACACGCTACTGAAGTCAGGGCATGCAGAATTTGGCAGTTATCCCAGAGTGGATATGATACTCCCAGTAACAGTTTTGCATTAACAGCCTTTTGCTTTTTCTTGCAGCTTATATATGATGACTGCCTTATTGGAGGACGACAGCTGGCATTTTAAAGCAGAGCTTTCTGTGAAAAGAAGTGATGGTGTACATATGTATAGAAAAAGGACTGACTTTCTTCATTTAAAAAGAAAGTCACAATGCAGAGGGAAAACCCAGGAGGGAAATACTGCACTGCCTAGCAAGGAGCATGTTATTGCAACAGGACAGTTCCAGGTTCTGGCTTGTGTTTAAATGCAGGAGTGAGATGTGTAACATCAGTACAGATCTGTGATTCGTACCACCTGATAGAGCCACATAGCCAAGTCTTCTCAGACCTACGAAGGTAACAGACTACACATTCAACCTGCTAGTTACAGAGAGCTATCTTGTGGTGTTAAGTATCACGAGGAACACGTGTCCTCTGATGGCAAGGCAGGCTCATACCAACTCCTCATCTTCTCTGAGACTGTGTGTTAGTTCGTGTTGGACTGGTGGCGTGCCCTGGCCTTACTGACCGACCTCAGCTGCTCTTGGTGGGGCCTCCTAGGTGGAGGAGTCAAATCAAGGGACTGCTGACCTCCTGGCTGTTAGGGGGAAGTAGCAATAATGTTAACTGTGGGCATTGGAAACTGTGTGTTTCACACCATGTGTGTCATAATTGCTACACTTTTTAGCAGTTGTATATTGTGTAAATACTGTACATTTTTTTGTTTATAATTATTTTGGTACATGTGAGATGTGTATTTATTAAAAAAAGTCAGATTACTCTACTGTTTCTGTGAAATGGTTCATTGCCTGCCTCATCATCATGAGACATGGGAATCCACCTGGGTTGCTTTTTAAGAAATGTTTAACACCTGGTAGATAGATAGGGTCTCAGGCTCAGGGGGTTTAGGTGGTTTACCTCACCAGCAATAAGGTATCTAAGGAACTCGCAGCACTCTGCCCTTCTGCTGCAGCTAATTTTGGAAGCAGACGTAGGTGTTGTTTCCTGTGCCTGTTGCAGCAGGCAGGTTGGGGGCTGGGATTCCCCCTCTGCCACCCAAGCACCAGGCTGCCTGGCTGTCAGAGAGGGGTTTTGAGGCTGTCTCTGGCAGCACTTACCCACCTGCCCTTGTGGCACTTTTTGTTCCAGCTTCAATGCTTGACAGCTCTTGCTGGGGGAGGCTGGAGGTTTGCAATGCAGCCTCCTCACACCCACCCTCCTCTCGTTTATCACCTGGATGGGTTCCAGTTTGAACTCTGACACCTTTGGATTTTCCAAAGGGGATTTCCGTGGGAAGACAGAGCACATGCCTAGGAACACGTGCCTTCCACCCCTGCAATTCAGGCACGGGGCTTTCCCTACTGCTACAACTTCAGTTAATTCATGCGTATTTCTCTCCTGCATTCAGGCAAACAATCGCTTTGCTCAAATCCTCAGCTGCACCTGATGATCTACTGGCTGCATGTTGTAGTGCAGGATTTTAGATGTGTAGCCATAGATTTTTAGCCCTTTGTGTAACCATGTAAAGGATGGGTTGCATGAAGGGTGACGGTGCCCTGTTGTTCTGTGCTGTAACCCCCATGATGGAGCCAAGGTGCGGCAGAACTGTTGACGCAGGGCCCAGCTCTACCAAGAGTGTTGGCCAGGGCAGTTCTGTGCTGCTGGCACCCAGCCTGGCTCAGGCTGCTGGAGAGGGCCATGCCTCCAGGTTGCACAGGGACACCCATTCCTTTTTCTGCTCTACCCTTCGCAAGGGGTTTCTGACACACAACCTGAACTCGGCAGGGCTCTCTGGTATGAGGAAGAGCAGCACAGCTGGCTGGGTGCTTCCTAGTTTGCATGGGAGCCAAAGGCCATTGTGGAAAGGATTATATAAAATTGTCATCCTGAGTCACTTTTATTTCCCTTCCACTCTCATTGCGTGAGCATAGCTCGAGTGTATGCACTGAAACTTCCTTCTTGCAGACAGGGCCATGCTTATGTTGCAAATTTCCAAAGTTTTCCAGGTGTGGAGCTGGGCAAGTACCTGCCAAACTCTTCTTGGGGACTCACCCTGAACTCCAAAGAACTGCTAAATCCAAGCTGGGGATGGGGACTGGGAGGGAGTTATCCACCTGCTGCTATAGGTTTTTCACCAGCAAAGAATCCTAGGTGACTTTCAGCTTTTCTTGACTAAACATGATATTACTATGGCTGGTAATGTTCCTCTCATGCTTCAGTTTCCCCCTTGCAAAACAGGGGCTGGAAATGTTGTCAAGGCCCTGCAGAGGCATTCAACGGCTGTAGATATCAGTCTTCTGGAAGTGCTTGGGTACACGGCGGGGCCTGGTATACAAATATGCAAATACTGAATGCAAATACTTTTTATTCGAAGGCCAGAGGGAGGGAGGAAAGTGCAGTTATCAGTAGCACCAGGTTGGTCAAGTAGTTTCAGAGGCAGCGATATGTTCTCTGTTACCTGTTGCAACATTAAGACAAACTGTATCTTAGGAAGGTGCTGCTATAATCTTACAAGAATTCTGTAATGACTTAATAAATTAAGCAAATGCTTACCGTACAAGGAAGTTTTGCATCTAAACAAATCATTGCCCAGGTACTGCATGCTGTGTATGCTACTGTTCACCCCTCCACCAGTCATGCAAAAGTAACCAAGTATCATATGAAGAGGAACCACAGGTAAAGCAAGTAGGACAGAGATTAATGTGAGAATGTGTTAGCAAAATAGGTTTGGGCATGTTGTTTATTTGTGCATTGCTGACATGAGCTATCCAGTGCAGAACTTTGCCTGTTTGCTTGATGATACAATGAGATTGTCCACTGCAGGCCACCTGCTTGCACCCCCAGTTTCAAACATATGCCCTTAATTGCTGCATGTCCACCTTGTCTCTGTTTTTTTTTTTTCACACCTACGCCATTAGAAAGATTTTCTGAGAGTGGTTTAGGTGATAACCTGTTTTCACGCTACCTTCTTGGTACTCTGGTGGATATGTTGCATGGTCCCATTTGTAGGACTTGGAGCAAGAACTCCTTACACATTTATTTTCCTGGCATCACTTTTTCCTTATTTATCTGCCATGGCTGCTAGTAGCAGCTAGTTTGTTCTTGCTTGTCCTTCTGCCAGTGCTTCGCTGCACTAGCCCAGAGTTCAAAATTCTCTCCCAGGGCCTTCGCCACTTGCCCTGGGTTGCTCAGAAATCTTCAAGAGCAGCCATACTGCTGCAGATCAGCGTTCTGTGAAGTTCAGTTTTAGTTTCCTGACTCTGACCATCTCTCTCCATTAGCCTCCTGCCTCTCCTCAGCTCCTGCCATGCCTGTGTGCTCTGCTCTCGCTGCCTTTGGCACCTGTATCTGCCTCTGCCTGCTCTTTTCACCCTTCCAGTGTGAGCACTTTTCCACAGGTTCTTCTTCTCCTGCAACAGCAGTTCGTAAGGAACCTCATTCATCCATCAAGACTTTGCATAGCATGAGGCTGCATTTTTGTTTCCAGCCTTCCCCCACTTCCCATTATTGTAAATGTCTTTGATAATCACACAGGAATATTCCCATACTTAGTCATACTGCACACAAAGAGCTGAATTCCCCATTTCCTCCCACATCCTCCTCTTCCTCCTTGCACTCCAGCTCCCTGCTCATGCACCCTGCATCCATCTGGTGGACATATCTACCTGCCTGCTCCAGCGGGACTCAATGCACCAGAAGACAATGAGGCCACCAGGACCCTCAATCCATCTCCAAAAATGGCAGTCCCACTGCTGCTGACAGCTTCAGTTCAGATTCCGGTGAAAAAGAGGGTTCAGTGAGGAAAGACATTGTGATCTCTGAGGAGCAGGACAAGTATCATTTGTGATTTGCTTTAACAGAGAATCTTCAGTGACGGTGGACCCTGGGCTGGGCAGGAGTCCAGCACAGATAATTTTTCTGCCGAAGCTGAGCTGTAGAAGTAATTCAGCATCTGTTCCTAGAAGAATGAATTGCAGAACAGAGTGCAGGGATGGCAGAGAGGACCCTCTCCCTGGATGAAAACCCACTGTCACTGAAGTGGAGGGGGGAATGGGCGAAGGGCTTTTTCAGCTTTGCCTCGCCCTTCGCAGTGGCACTTTGCTGAAGACTGGGACCTGTGTAGGGTTCCAAGGCATGAGGGAGAAAGAAAAGTCCTGTCCTCTCATGCCAGCCAAGATGGCACGTGCCACCGGGATGGCCACAGCACAGCCTCTCCCTGTCTCCAGCAAGCGCCTGTCACAGCTGTGGCACCTTTCACTTCCTGTCCCTTCAGACAGCTCTCTGGAACATTAACATCAAGGCCAAAAGGCTCCTTTTAAACACTGACACATTTATCAGGCCATAATGTAAGAACCCAGAGTCCAGAGGGGCTGAAAAAGAACCTCCCCCAACACTGTGGAGGTTTGATTGCCCTCCCTCCCCTTGCTCCAGCATTGCTTCTCCAACAGCAGTACAGCCTCCTGCCTGCCCACCACCAGCCCCAAGGGGCTTTCATGCTCTGAAAGAACTGCCCTGCACCCCTTGAATTTAAATACTTTTTCCCATTCCCAGGTTTAGATAGTTCACTTTGATTTTTCTGCATGTCTTTCAAGGGAAGCTCTTCATCACTCCAGCTGAAAGCAAAATGCGAGCAAACGTTTGCAAAGTGCTGTAAGAAGGACCCTTAAAATGCAAATATTTTTAACATGCACACACTCCATGAAGGGCACAGAGCTACAATTACACTGCAATGCTTAACTCGGTTAATTATTACCCCTGGATTTTGGTAGCTTGGAGGAGGGAGTTTCCCAAGGCCCTACAGAAGATCTCTGTGAGCGCTGCTGCTCTGCTTCAGCAACGCTCTTTGTTTGCTCCAGGGAGTTCCCAGGGCTCAGGCGAGATGCAGCCCCCCTGGGCGAGCACTGACTGGTGTTAAAGCAAGCCTGTGGTGCTGGAGGACACACAAGGTGTTTTTCCTCTCTATGTGGGAATAGGGCACACCGTGTCTCAGGCAAAGCTCTGCATGCATGCTGAGCTGAGAAGGACTGAGAATCAGTAAGGATGGTTGCCTGGTCTGTGCAGCAAGCAGAACAAACCCACATTCTCTTTTCATTTTTTTCTAAGTGGATGGGTTTCCATTCCAGTGTGCATCAAGGCTGATGTTTCTGGATTTCATCTAAAAATTTAGATCTGACTCTTGGTAACATCTTCTTTGAGCTGTTTTGCCCCAGCAATCAAACAAGCCAGCCCTCCCTGATGCTGCATGGAGGCTTCTTACCCCAGCTACGATGTGGGAAAACCCTCCCAAGAAAGAGGATTCGCACCACCTACTCGCCCTCGAGAACACTTAACCTCCACCTCCTCTCAAACAGCCTATGATATTTCCTGAGCTGTAGTAAAACATCCAACATCGCCTGTCTGTCCATCCACTCCCATCCTTGTTGCCCTGACTCAGCAGCAGCAGACTGAAAGGCACGGTGCTGAGCTGCTGGACTACCCAATCATGGCAAAGCAAGGCAAAGGTCACCCACTGCCATGTCTCCTGCCTTGACAACCCCTCTTGCAGGATAGAGCTCAAACCTGTGGAAACTGCAATAACTCTGTTTAAATGGTGTCAGTTAGCAGTAGTGTAGGAGGCTGGCAGGCTTTGCCTGTGGTTGGCCAGATTTAAACAGGCAATCAAATAGCTTAACAGCATGTATAGCAACTGTGAAATGGCAAGAAGGCAGGGGGGAAATGGCAGCAGTGCTACCAAGGTGTGAAAGCTAGGTGAGACACCACTGGCAGCAGGCATGGGTCCAGCAGGTCTCCTAGGTCCACTGTCAAGGTGGTCTCATTCCCTTCACAACCCAGCAGTATCACTTTCCATGCAGATATGCTTAAGCTTTCCCCATGGCATACTCCCCTCTGTCTCTGTCCCAGGGGAATGGAGGTGAACAGGTCCAGGAAAGGCCAGGACTTCTTGCCAGGATTGCCTTCTGCTCCTGGGTGAAGGCATGTAAGGTCAGTTTCCCTTCTCCACACAGCTGACTCCCACAGTGATCAGTCAGTAACTTCATCTGTGAGCCTCTCCTGTATTTATTTGAGGGATTCGTGGAGCAAGGAACCAGGCCTTCCTAGGTGTGGTGCTCTGGGAAGCCTCTTCCTAAAAATCAGCGATTCTGAAGGGCAGAAGATGAGAGGACCGACCTGCATCCGTGCACTGCGTAAAATTAAAGAGCATCTCAGTAGAGCACATGGCAGCTCTGTGCCACAGATATTTCTCACAAAGACTTGTGCAGAAGTTGTGAGCCCAGCCACACTGCAGCATCCTGTAAACAAATATCAATAGCTCCAAATTTTCTGCTTTGAACTTAGGAACAAGTGGAATAATTTAAAAAAGCCTTCTTTTTTTTCCATTTTGAAAAGGAAAGGTTTTTCTCTGCTTTGTTTCAGTTAGAAAAAATGTGTTGTTAAAAAAAATTGTATGTTTAAAATCATATTGAGAACTTCCCAGCTGAAACAGATTACTTCTATAGACTAAGAGAACAAGAATCTATTTCATTTTTTTTCTTACTCATTGGAAACTTTAGGTGTTTGTTTTCTCACTCACCTAAGAGGCTTTTTCTTCTAAGCTTTTGCGGTTGCGACATAGCAGAATTTCCTCTCCTGCTCTTCTCCTGAGTCATGTGAATTGGGCTTACATCCAACCCGGGGCTTACCATGTCATCTCTGGAAAGTCAGCCCCCAAATTTGCATCCAATTGCCATCCATATAATAGCTATTAAACTCTTTGTGCTTGCATAGGGGCAAGTCTTCAGTCAGCCTTACAGCTAACAGCCTTCCATTGGCGTCTGCTTAGCTGCCTCTCACCATTGCAGCACCCACCCCCCATACACGTGTATCCTATTCCCTCTACCCATTGACCTCATTTTTTGGCTGCTCTAAATACACCAAGAAGAAAACTCAGCTCATGGGAACATGATGTTTTCAAAACTGATTCTGAGGGCACTCTTGTGCTGAAAGTTTTGGAGCTGCAAATCAATCCGTGGCAAGCGTACAGCTTCTAGCAGGTAAACCAATGCTGATTCTGACAGCAACCAGTGTCCTGCTGCTGGACATTGTGCCCGTGATTTAGACCATATCTGGAGACTGATTCAACACAAGGCGTGAAGCCAACACACATGGCCCAGGGAGCATTAGGTATTTCCCACGCAGATGCTTTCATTCAGCAATCAAGCAAACTCAGCTCAGTGTCTTTTCTTCCTGGAGACAATTCCCTTGCATTGTAAGAATGTTCGTCATGAAACGCCACTGTGCATGGCTTCTTAATATCACCGTAAGAAAGATTTTATCTCTACAGCCATTCCACTTCACTGAGTTTACTGTTGGGCCCTTGAATGCTGTCGATAGAAGTGACATATTCCTTGTAAGCACAGGATAAAGACAGTTCTGTGTAGCCTTATTTTGCTTAATGGTACATGAACTATCATCTTCATTTCCAATCCCCCGAATTCCTGAGTCCCATCTCTGAGGACAGCAAACAAATCATTAGGGAACAGCCTACCTTTAGGAGCTGGCAAGACTCCCACCCAAGCTGAGGTGCTCAGGCAAATTCTGCGTTGGTGAAGATGCTGCTGCTGCACAGGGTGCTGGCAGAGCACAAGTGATCCTGTCCCTCAGTGTCCCTTCCCTGATGGCTGCCCACTGACACAACAGCAAGACTGAGAGCTTTTGGCCCAGGATGGATTTGACCCTGGCCCAGTGCAGAAGTGAAGAACTAGGCAGCACTTGCTGGGCCCATTGTAAAGGAGGCTTTTAAGAGTGAACTAAAAGGCGAGTGTGCCCTGATGATAGAGCAGACTTTTTTATCATGTTTCACTATCCCTTCAGCTGAAAAGCAATGCCGTAACACATGCAAAGTGGTTGCTGTTTTTTGCTGATCGCGGCTCTGTCCCTGTCCAGGGCTGGCCATTGGGCACATCTGAACTCTCAGTCAGAACAGGAGGTGCCCCTTTCCCTGCAGCACTCCAGTGCCTGGAACCCCAAGGCCTGTCCCATTAGCTGTCAGAGACCTGCTTCAGCAAACCACAGGAGGAAGCTGAAGACAAAATGAGATCAGTGAAGCATGCAGAGCATGGTCCCACTTAAGCTCATCAGTCTGGAAATCCAGAGTTCAGGGCATACCTCACCACAGTGGATGTAAACTCTCATGACAATCAGAAGAAAGCAAGCTTCAGAAATAAAAGCAAGCATTGCAAATTCACCCTTTTAAGAGTTAAAGCAAAGAGGCACTATGTGCAGGAGCTCACCATCTCTGAACTGTGCCTCCAAGAGCTCTTCAGAAAGGAAATTGCAAGCTGGTGCAGAATGAATGAGCTGCTTTGCATGGGATTTCATTTTACCTTTTTTATGAAGTAGTGGTAAGAAAAAGAGACAGTGATGGTAAATGCAAATATCTGTAAGACCTCAATGCCTCAGCAGGGAATCTGCTTAATTTTGCTGTCGCTGAGCACAGGGATAAAGGAGCTGCATAGTTGTGACTTATGAATGACATGGATCTTGCTGCAATAACTGACTCCTCTCCTGGCTGGGAACTAAGTCCCTTTATTCCATTAACATCAACCGGGTTTTTTTTGGCTCATAGTCAGACATGATTCAAATATAACTGAAGATCAGCTCTTAAAAGTGAGGGCTCAGATGCACAGCTGCCTTTGGTGTTACAAGAAATAGAAGAAAGAGGAAATAATCTGAACCATGTTGCATGGTGCATGAGGTGTGTCAAGGTGCAGATAGGATGAGTCTTCTCAGACGTAGTGCAGCAGCTACATCAACGTCTCTCTCCTCCTTACTGCTGACAGCTAAACTATTGTTTCTTGCACAGCTGTAATAATGAACTTCCTCCTGCATAAATCCAGAGCATCTCCCTTTTGCTGACTGGTAACCTGTAGGGTCCTCTGTCCCTGCACAGCATCTCATGGATTTCACGTGAAATGTCAGATGTATTGCCAGCATCGTTTTGAGAGTCCCCAGGAGGGGCCTCCATGAGAGCTGTGTGCTTCCAGCATCTGCCAACTGGGGCTGCAGATGTCCTGGGAGAAAACCTCCCTGCAAGAAGCCACGGCTTCTTGTGCTTGCATGAAAGGAATGAGGGAGAGGGAAGGAAATATTTTTGCTAGCAAACACCCAGTAATTTAAATTAGGAATTGCAATAACAGCAGTGAGTCTGACCAAATGTGGTATTAGCCTCTCAAAATATATGTAGTATGGATGTTCTAAGTCCCCAACGGGGAAAACTGAGGTACAGATTGTTGGTGGTTTATGCTGCAGCATAGGAGGCCTCAGCTGACTCCCTAAAAGCATCCAGCATAACAAGAGAGTAAAACGCAACCTCTCCTTGAAAGCACCTTCAGGTAACAACAGTGGCATGGGCTGGCAAAGCCTGGAGCTGGCTCTATCTGTGCTGCTCACTGTATTTGTGACTGGGGCAAAGCCCCTGCCACTCCATGCACCTGGTTGCTCCTCCCCGGGCGGGTTGCACATGCAGCCTGGGGCATCACAAACCAGCAGACTTAAAATGCTGCTGTAGGACATGGAGTCACAGCCTGCACCAGGCTTGTGGCCATGGCACCTCTGCCCCAGCTTTGGCCTGTAAGCTCCCCAGGGCAAGGACTGCTTTTAAATAGGTGCTTGCCGAGCTACCTGGAGAGTATGTGCTGCCAGTCCCCTCCTCTGCAGAGCCACAAAGAATATGAACTGGTAAAACCAGCACCTACAGTGTTAAAGCAGTTGGTGCTTGCAGCTGGAAAAATATCCGCTTTGATGTCTGCTGCAACAGCCAAAATTCAGGCAGTTGCCTGTGCACTGGGCCTCCTTTGTGTGCTTTAGGCTCTACTAAATTAACAGACTTCCATACATGATGTGCAATAAGATATGGTAAAAGCTGTGGACTCCACTAACTAGAGGAGTTACATGGAAATTCAGGAGAATTTCTTGCTGGGTGGGAGCCCTGCCGTGCCAGCAGGTTTCACCTTTGCTCAGACCTCCTGGCAGAGACACTCTATGCAAATGCTGCTCTCTAAGCTTTCCCACACGGGACTTTCAAAAGGTTCATGCTCTTCAGAAAATAATTTTCAGGATCAGATTTTCCTATGGCCCCTCAAGTAATTTTATTAATCACCAGCACCATTCTCAAACATCTTTCAACACTGAGAAATTCCACTTAATCACAGCCTGCCCTGCCACCACCTTCTTAGCATCAGATGGAGAAAGAAATGATGTGAGGACCTTAGTCATACTAACACTGCTTCAAGGCTGAGCTGGAAAATGGGACGTGAATCATCTTTGCCTTTTCTTTTTTTAAGGGAAATAGTGAAGACAACAGCTGCTCTGAGAATAAAATGCATAAAGTAGTGACAGGTCTTCCTGTTTCCTCCTCATCTCTGGTCCTTGCTCTTTGCTCCTTCCCTGCACTTAACAGTGTCTACTGAAAAAGCCCGTCTCTTTATCAAGCTACTCCTTGGAGATTTGTTTACAACATCTCAGCAAGTGCAGAGCCACGCAGAGCTGTTTTTCAGGACCTGCTGACAGAGTGAATCGCAGGATATTTTCCAAACAAGCTAGTTCCTCCTTACAGAGGACTTCTCTGTGTGTACAGTTGCATAAGGGCAGCAGGATGTGGTGCTGGGAGGTAAAAGATCAGCTCCTTGGAAACACCTAACTGTGGCAAATGATTGGCATTGCACTGCCTCACTTTTATAATCCTGTCTGCTTGCTGATGTCCACTGACCATATCTGGTGCTCAGGACTAGGAGGGAGCAAAGGGGAATGGCAAGGCCAGAGGTGCACCTCCAGCCTCAGCAGGGAGAAGGAGATGAATCGTTATCAGAGGCCATGGCAGAGCTATGCTGTGAAAAGGGCTCTTTGTGGCCTTTCCTTTAACCTTCCTGATCTGAGGCATTCAGAAAGGAGTGTACCCACAGGTAGCACAAGTCTCTGCAGACTGTCCTTTCTTGTAATGAGTTAATCAAGCGAGGCTTCTTCCAAAGCACTCTAATATTGGGTAGCAGAGCCCCCCCCTGCACAAATGGAGAGGGGATGGGAGGAAACAGCTGGAATATATTGCTCTGTTTCTCTTCTCCTGGAAAATGCGTAGCCACAGTTCCCCATGGGTGCAGACCCTCAGGAAAGGAACAGATACCTTGCTAGACGAATCCAGCATTTTTTATCTTTGAGCAAGGCTTAGGCAACGCATTGCTGGGAGGCGAACTCCATGTTAACACTCCCTACACTGCTTCAGCCTGCTCCGACTAAATGATAAGATCTTCTGGGCAGGCAGGCAGCCCAGCACGTCAGCCATGGCTGGCTGCCAAAGCAACTAGAAGCTGCGGCCCTTGTATCTGCAGCCCAGAGCCAGGCACACTACATTGCCTGCCTCCGCAAGCTGTCCAAAAGAGCCAGGTCCCAGCACTAGGACTGGGCTCTGTGGCAAGGAAAAGCATGCAACTTGTTGCAAGCAGGCTGGGTAACGGTTTTATGCAAAAAAAAAAAAAAAAAAAAAACCCTAGAGAGAAATCCCAGCAAGCTGTTTGGGTAGCCTGAGGTTGTTGCCCTATTTCTGTTTGGGGTTTACTGACCTGAAATAAAGGCGCTTCTGCTGAGAGAAGCTGCGTGCATGTGGTGAGCTCAGCAGGTTGCACACGTGGGATCTCCGAGACACGAGGGGACAATCTGCGCAGCACAGCCAGGGTACTTCAGCTGCACTTGTGCAATTGAGAGTCCAGGATTTCTAAACAGTTGGGTGACTGTTTACAGCTGCTCTTCTGCCAGGATTGCTCAACATCAGCCAGAAAAAGTCCACAACTTCAGCACAGGCAAAATTTCAAAGGGTGAAAAGTGAGCATGTCCAGTGAGGCTGCAGATATGGGGTGACTGGTCTGTGCTCGGGGGATCTCCTTTAGGTGACCTCTTCAGGTCAGAGGAATCCTACTCTGCAGACCCCTTGCCAAGGATGGAGCTGTGCATTGGCCCTTTACACATGTCCACACACACACATGCTGGCAGACTCTTAGTACTCCTGGCTGGTCTGAGTCCTGGTTTGGACAGAAATTTGCCATTAATTCAGCAGCCTGGGCTGCACATTGCATAGCTTCTTACTAATTTTGGTACAGCTTGCTTTTATTGTTTCTGTGATTTTGCAGCCATCCAAACACAAATGATGTGTAAAGCTGGGAATGCCCCCCCCTCCAGACTTTTCTATCAACCTAATAAAGTCACCTCTCTAAACCACTGGCCATCAACCTAGTTCCAGCTACAGGATGCCTGTGGGGTCATGCTTCAGCCACATAGTAATGCCAGTGCTCAGAAACAGGCACCCATCCAGGATGCAGAGCTACCTATAAGGAGACACAGCTTCCCGGGTTTGCATTGATCCCAATGCTCTTCTGCTTTCTCCCAGCCCACTACCACCCAGGAGCTGCCAGTCATCACTGGTCCTAACTTTCAACAGCCAGCACTGTGGTCGCACTACTACAGAGTAGGTTTATCAGCTTACCCAACTGATGAGTTTTGTTTCATTCGATTTAGCACCTTGAAGGGGATGCGCGAGTCCATTCCTAGAAGCTTTGCCAAAGGAAAAGCTGTTTGGCAGTATCTACTGGCCACCAGAGACAGCTCTGCAGGATGGTGGTGCCAGAAGTTACATTAACACGAAAGCCCCTGGCAGGTGATTGTGCAACAACATCCTGAGCATCCAAGACATTGTGACAACTTCCAAGGTTGTTCTCCATCAGCCCCAGCATGTCTCTCTGGCAGGCACTGCAGTAGCTGCACACGCTTGCTGAGCACTTGCGCAATGTGAGAATCAAAGCTGTGCTCGGGGCAATCTGAGCTCATGTTTTCATATACTTCTACTGCAAAACAGAGGCCTTGTCCTCGGAGTTGAGCAAACCCATAATTTGTGCTAGGGATAATCAGCCTTGGGCACACATGGAGCCACTTAGGGAGCTGGTCATGCTGCTTGCTGCACAGCAATTTATTTGCTAGCCAGGCTATTTCAAGCTATGTCAGGGACACTGTGT
The DNA here is from genome assembly GCA_033556795.1 of Tapera naevia. Classification (NCBI taxonomy): domain Eukaryota; kingdom Metazoa; phylum Chordata; class Aves; order Cuculiformes; family Neomorphidae; genus Tapera; species Tapera naevia. Next base: position 12,851,182 of record JAUMJJ010000023.1, on the reverse strand, counting down.
TACATGAAGAAAACAGCTCATTGAGCAACAGGTGGAGTTTGACACTTAATAAGGCTACCACAGCCCCTAACCCAGAGGTCTTTCCAGTCTGGTGTGTTGTCTTCAGCTTTGATCAATGCTGTGGTATAAACTTGCCATGGCTTGGGCTTCTAGGCAACAAGTAGTGCAGACCTGTGCAGGGTTTCTGCCTGTGTGACCTAGCAGCAGGAGAATTAAGAGCAGTATGATCCAAACCCAGCTGGAGCTAATTCTGCAGGGCCTACAGGACTCCTATGGAAATACAGCAGCTATTACATTCCAGCTTCAGGAAAAAAAATCTTGTTCTTCAGTAGCATAGCAGAAATCAGCACCTGGGCATGGAGCCCAAAAGAGATTTAAGACCCTAAATCAGGATGCTGGTAAGCTGTCAAAGCCTATATCCAAATTGCTATCCGGAAAGCCTGTGCTCAGCAGCTCCCTACCCTCTGAAATGTGTCCAACTCACTAGAGGTTTTTCCCTGCTTGGCCTGGACATCCCCAAGAAGCCGAGGGTCTGCACGGGTGCATGTCTCACCCAAGGACCCCTCAATGTCCATTGCATGCACTCTCCTGGGAGTAAAGTTTCTTAAATCTTCCCTCCCTGCCAGCCAAATAACTCTAGCCCACCCTACTCCTGATCCTGTGCCAGGGCCCTGAATCCCTGGCATTAGGGAGGGGGGAGGAGTCAATGGGTCCACTTTTGCTGATCTCTTCTTTCCTGCCTGGCTGCTCTTGGGCTGAGGGACAAGAAGCCCATTTCTTGGGTGGGTGCCCTAGCTGGAAGTTTATTATGTTCACCTTGGAGACTGTTACCTTTGGCATATTTCAGGAGGAAAACAGAAAGGCTGTGAAAGGGCAGTGGTGTTCACACCATACCCTAGGAAACAGCCAGCCCCAGATGAGTCAAGAGCCTGTGTGTTATGACAGGCAGATCTTCAGGAAGATCCTGCACTCAGTGTTTCCAGCTGACTAGTGGTTCCGTTTAGCCCAGGCCTGCTTTGGTGTTTCTAGCCTCTTCATGGAGAAGCACCAGTACTAGGCTTGTTTCAGCCCCAGCTTTCCTGGTGGAAGAACTAATAGCCCTAGTCTGCCTGGCCACAGGTGGTACATGCATTGCAGGTGGCAGAGAGGCTTGTATGAGCTTTGCCCTAGTTCAGTTAAGACAGAACCAGCCAGGGTGGTTAGAAGAAATTAACTATATAGTTTTGCCCAAAGCAAACACAGGGAAATGTACTTTAATTACTACACCTGCCATCTGAGGGGGAACAACATCAGAGGGGTAGGGGAGAGCAGGGAGACTGAAAATCTCTTCCAGAGCTGGGTCCAGAGGAAGCCCTTGTGATCTACTGCATGCAGGAAACCCTTTCCGAGAAATCCATCAAATTACCAGGATGGGCATCAGCATCAGCATCCCCTCCTAGCTGCAGGCAAAGAAGCTTTCACTGAGCCCAGAGGAACTGACAGGTGAAGTTTGTGCACTTGCTGTGCAAAAAGACAAAGAAAGACCTGAAGGCTTATCATGGGAATGAGCCGGAGAGGCTGATAGGACTGCCTGCAAATGCCCGGGAGCACAGAGCGGGTCGGAGGCAGGAGAGGTCTGCAGGGAGCAGCCAAGGCCAGGAAGATGCCAGGGAAATGGATATGATGGAAGATGGGGCTGCCATGAGAAACAACCAGGCAAAATGGTAACTTGGATGACCAAGTGTCTGCCCTATTGAAACAGAGAAAATTAGGAGAACTCTGCTGGCTCTCTGCGCTTCACCATTGTGACTGGCAGCACGAATTTACAACGCCTGCAGCCCTCTTATCCCAGTATGCAGGTGCTGCCTCTGTTCACGTATGAGGGCTCACCTTGAAATCAGGCCTGGCACCAGGTAGACAGGCACTGAGTTCCAGGGCTGGCTGTCAGCCAGAGAAGCCAGAGCCCTTCTCAGCCCACAAGGAGGCTCGGGAGGCTGAGGCAGGATACTGGAAAGAATATCAGCTGCTTGATGGAGAAACACAATCAGTTGAACCTGCTGCTCTCACCTTGGGAAATTCCAGGTTCCTTCCACAAATGAAATGTTCCTTTTGCAAACTTGTTTTGGTGGGGTTCCTGCCTACACCCAGGTTGTATAAACAAAGCCACTACTGAAAGTAAAAGTATCTGTACTGTGCTACATGCAAGACTCCCTTTACTTCTTGTGCTAATTGTGGTGTGGCAGCTACCAACCATCGGCTCAGTAACATGCTTAGATAAATCTGATCACTTTGAACATCTGCAATGTGAACAGCACATGCCATCACATGTGCAGGTCCTCTGAGAGATAGCTGACATTTCCTAAATCACCTGCTGACAGATAGGTGTCTTGGTGACTCAGCTCTCATGACCTGCTGCTGCTCATCAGGGGTGGTTCCGCCAATTCCACTCAAATTAGCTAAACTAGCAAGGCACATGTTTGACCCGATCTTCTCTGCTTCACGGGTGCTTTACGTCATAGCTGAGCTGTCAGTGCCCTTCTTTCTTCAATTTTCCTTAGAAGGCAGAGAGCTGCAGGGTGAATTTACCTTGATGTCACTGTCACTAGTGACGTGCTGCACTGCACACAGGCACTGCAGAAAAGCTGTGAAAGGAAAGATTCAAACCCTGAAATAGGAGAGGATCCCACTTTGGAGGAGCAAAAAGCAGACATAAATGTGAGATTGCCTTGGGGCAGGCAGATGAACAAACCCTGGTTTGGATGGTAACTATATGACGTTACTCACAACATCTGTGAGAATCCAGAAAAACTTCTCAGTAAGGGTGAGGGTTGGGGGCAGAAACACTGAGTGTTGAGAGAAGGCAATCATCAGGCAACCGAAGCAGACCAGGGCAGAGATACAGATGAAGACACTGCCTGAAATCAGTATCCTCAAAGCAAAATTACCCCTGGATCAAGCCAGTGCAATTTCTAGCTGGAGGTATTGGATTTCAGTGCAAGTGGGTGTGCCACGCAGATGCCTTTTTTTAGTGTTTTTGCTCAGAAAGCAGAGTGTTTCCTGTGGTAACTTGCAGAGACAAAGTCCTGTTCTTGGATTTGGAAAGAAGATGTTTTACTGTGTCCACCAGGGAGAGCCTCTGACGAAATATGCTGGGGAGAAGGCAGGGCTTGCTGGTGGGCTCAGAAGCAGCTGTGAGGATCATCTTTCTGTCCTCACACTCTTCCTGTAGCAGTGACTGCTGCAGGAGGAGGGGGAGAGGCTGCTGTTTTGGCTCCCATAGAAGGCTGTGGCAGTGGAGCTGTGCCAGTACTGGCGCCAAGCCACCCATTTGGCCTGGACTGTAGTTTTCCAGGGGTATCACCCAGACCCAAGCAAACATAAGCACACATCTGCTGGTACTCTTATTAAAGTGTTTCTCGCTTCCCTAACACAGGTAGGCAGTGTCCTGTCTTCCATTGCAGAAAGCACAGACATCTAAAAGTCAGGTGGAATAGTTAGGAAAAAAGGATGAAAAACAAGCCCTCAGGAACTGTGGGATGGATGCTGGATGCACCGCAATCCATATGTGAAAAAAGGCAAATTTGTCCCATTTTTTCAGCCAGTGTTGCTTTGCAGCTGAACACAGCAAGGAACCTACTTGGTGACAGGAAATCTCCCTGGGCAGATTTTCCCTTCTTTCCTTTTTTCCATGTTTTTTTTTGTTCGTCTTTTTTTTTTTTCCTTGGTTTTATGTGGCAGCAGCTGCTTTAGGACAACATTGCTCTGGCCTCAGCATCCACTGGTTCAACTTACTCAGCTTCTCCTCAGGGGGATTTCTAGAGGAAGATAACAGGCATTGTGGCTGAAGCAGCTTCCCTTCAGCAGCCAGTAAATAATCCCTGACCTCTGGAAGGAGAGCAAATGTGCTTCCATGGTGATAAACTATTTCACACAGTTCCTGGTAATGCTGGTCTCTGTCCTGCTGAGAGCAGGGGGTAGGGAACCAAGGCTTGTGGTCCAGTGTGTTCATAGCCCCTAATTCTCCAGACCCTGTAGCTGACTAATGAAGCTCAAGGGATTCAAAGCGATTTTCCTCTTTGTGAAAAATATATTTCTACCAAAGTTAAAAACTCTGTTCGTGCTGGTTGTACAGTACCTCTTCTCCATTTGCATGTCAAGTCTGCTTTCCCCTACTCCTGATGTGCTTAAAATCAGGAATAATTTGGCAAAAAGAAAGTTTGTGTTTTTTAAAAGCTGCCTGTGCCCAGAGGCACTGTCTATTCTTCTGACAAAAAGGTTGAGGATAAAAGGAGGATACTTCCCTCTTCATACCAGAAAGGTCTCCTGAGGAGGTGAGTCCACAGAGACTGTCATCAATGGAGCAGCAAAGTGTTCACTCTGGCTGGGATGCTGGCATGCTCTCTCCTTTCCTTGCTCAGAGGACCCTGTGTGGTTGTGCCATGACAAAGACACTGCATTTAGGAAGAAGAAAAGAGGAAGGAAACTCTGCAAGACAGGGGTTTCCCAGACTGCGACACTGCCTTTATATACAGTACTTTTGAATGGAGGAGACCTCTGGGAACAGGGAAACCAGGAGGGGCTTTTGGTACCTTTACTTCTCCTTGCTGATTCCAGTAACTTAGAAGCTGTTCCAGTTTCCCCACCACAGGCAGCCCATGGCAATTACCTGGCAGGCCCACACAAACTAGGCAGGATCCTGTAAGCTGTGAGATGCACACAAAGTGCACAAACAACCTCCTGGCTCATTTACTTGTGGACCTGCTGACACTACAAAATATTGCTGGCAAGACTATGACTGACGTGTGACCATGTGGAAGGTGGGACTGATCCATGAGCTCCATCCACACCCATGCTCTGTCAGCCTGCAGCTGCTCTCCAGCAGCATCGCACACACCAGTCTTTCACAGCATCTCCTACCCCACTGTGCTGCTGGGATCATTAAGCACCCTCCTGCCCCAGGTTCCTGTGGAGAGGTGGGAGCATGTCATGCTCCATGGTATCAGGGGGAGTGTGGGGTGGGCTGCCTACATTCCTGGGCACAGATAAGCTGCGCCGTCCCCACATAGCCTGCAACACCTCTGTGCTCTCACCCTCTTACTCTAATTTGTCTTTCAATTCGGCCCTAGAAGGCCTTTCTACAAAGCTTCTTGAAGAGGCCAACTCCCACATTTAAGCACTTATCTTAGAGGCAGGAGCTAGCCCAGCAGCAAATTTTGCTGCGAAGGCATCTGCATCGTAGTATTTCAAGCACAATTTAGTTAGACCCACAGCCCTTATGTGGAAAGATGGTGCTGCCTATATGACCACAAAAGACAAAACCCACACTGCCCCAGCTGCACAGGCCATGATCTCTCTGCACTGAGCAGACACCCTTTGGCTCAGCTGCAGGAAATGCAAAGCCACTAGCATAGAAATTATTCAGAAGGGGCAAGGACTCAGAAGAGGCTGTGCATATTCATATAGATTTCCACTTAATTTATAGAATCTGCCATCAAGCTCAGTCCTGGCCTTGTTGAATATTTGGCCATAGTGCTGCTGTGCAATTAGGGAGTGTGGGAATTCCCTCCAGGGTGGAGCCCTGTGCTGTAGGTGTGGAACCAACAAAAACAAGCACAGGTTTTCACCTTCTTTCAGGGTGGGCCTCGGGCCACTGGGGTGGGGAAAATTGCCTTGAATATTTTCTGCTGTTTACAGTTTATTAGAAGAGCAATTAACTGCTAAGTGTATGGAAGTTGGATGGGACAGGACTAGCTCAAGCACCAATCTGACCATTTCAAACTATCCTTATCCTGGTATTGGTATTGTATAACTTATTACCCACAGAACCCGCCAAAAGAGAATACTGATCCCTTCTCTTAGATAAAAAACATGCCAGTGACCTGGGCATAATAGGTTTTAAAGACACCTGAAAATGAGAGCAGTTCACAGAAGTTGGTTGTTTTGCTTGAGACCACTCTCTAAATATGTTTAAAAATGGTTGGAATATTCATAACTTATGATTAAGATGAGCAAAGAAGGGTGGCAATATTTCTTGCTGTTAACACTGGCAAATGGCTCCTCTAAAGCCACCCGAGGTGCTAACGTTCCTGTAACAGGAGCTCACTAACCAGCATCACTGAGAACCGCCTGACGCAGGGTTAGCTGGCAGATCTCACAGCCTGGTGGAGACTCGTCCACCCTGTTGCTATCATTGGTGAGACTGCACCACGCAAGGATATTTTTAATCAAAATTTTAAGCACAGATCCAGCTTAAAGAAGACAAGCAGGTTCTGCAGCTGCTACATTTAATCACTGTTCTGCATCCTCTCCTAAAGCCAGTGGCACAAGACTTGTGAGAGCACTGTGGTGCGTGTACGTCTCTATCCTCACAGGACCCTGCTTGCTGAGGACAGCACCATTTTTTTCCCAGCTCTAAAAATCAACAGAGTGCAAAACTGAGTGCCCAGGTTTTGTTCACAGTTACTGCAAATGCTTGAGTTGTGTTAAATGTGTATCTTTCACGCAGGTGTGCTTTAAGATTTTTATTTTATTTTATTTATTTTAAACAAACCTTCCAAAGGCAAATCAGAAGCAGGAGAGCAGGCAACAACATATTAGGCAGCACAACTATCCTCTCTCAGCAGCCCCATCGTATTTATCAAGAGCAAGGGGAGGAAGCTTGAGCCTTTCGCCAGCAGGAATGCTTCCAGGCAGTAATCACAGCTCTTACACCCAGCCCTTACAAGCACCTGTTTTACACAAAACTGAAAGACATGCATAAAGAGCTTTGTGAGCTTTGTATGGCTATGAATGAGTGAGGTAGGTGCAGAATGGGCTGAAGTGCAGTACTTTTACTGCTGGAAAGTGCCATGAGCTAGCACTGTGCATGAAGTTGGCAAAGAGCAATTGTTTATTCTCCTAGGTAACGAACCATCTCTAAATGGTTTAAAATACCAATTAATACCAACACAATATAACCATGGCAACCCGCAATATGTGGCACAATCAAATTGATGGGTATGCTTTTTGCACTCTGACAGGATGATGAAACATCAGCCTGTGCTAAACTCCGTCTTACCTTCCCTTGTTTCCACAACATCATATCCTCTCCCTGGTACAAGCACTGGAGCTCATGTGACTGTGCAGTGAGCCAGTGAGCTGAGCCAGACAAAAGTTAAGCCTGCAGTGAAAAAGGGACACGTAGTGGCTCAGACAGACTCCCTGAACTGGGTCAGCTTGCAATCACATGGATGTCATTACCAGCACAAGGGATGGAGTAGGACCACGCAGCAACTGAAGGCAGCTGTTTCCAGCTTAGCTCTGGTGAGGACGTTGTGGACCCACATCCTTGCCTGTTCACGCCAAGAGCCAAAAGTCATGAACCTGAGCCTAGAAGCTAAAACAAGCCCCTTCACCCACTCTGTTCTTGCAGCATACCTCAGCCTTGCCAGCCCTTTTGAAAGCTCCACTCTTGGGAGAGCTGAATTACAGCATCTATCTATCCATCCACACACACTGATTCTTGTTACAAGGCACAAGTGTTCATGTTATTGTGGTGGTATGTGTTTTGATTTGCTACCAAAGTGGAAAAGCATCCCATACTCATTATTACTTGCATTTGAAATACGGGTTGTAACATCATTTAGTATATACGTGCTTCATCAACAGAATCAGTTTCTCAGCAGTCCTCCTGCTGAATGCATTGCACGTGCATTTGTTTGTCGATAGGTCTAGCACCAGAGAGCAGAAAAATCCATGTTAATCTCTTTTTCTCAATCCCTCTCTCAAAACTGAAGGGGAAGAACCTCTGCTACTTCATTCCTGTAATATAGACCACTTGTAATCACTAATTCTTTTTGTTATCTTCTTTTTCTGGACAACCTTATACCCTTTCTCAGACCATCAAAACCCTCAAGTGGATGTCAGGTCATTCACAACAACTGTTTCCACACCCACCACCACCACCCTCGACCTGTTTTGCAGCCCATCTCTAACTCTTGCCTTTGAATTTATGGACCTTTACTGCACTTTAGGCAGATGTTCCCTGCTGCACTACCTACACAAGCTCAGGTCCGTTTCCTGCGTTGGAGTGAGAAAGATGTAGGTGTCAGTGCAAAATACTCAAAGTAGGAAAAACAGTTAAAAAAATTACTTCCTGGCAAGGACTGTTGTCACCTAAGAGATGTAACTATTTTTGCACTTACAAAGCTAATTTTACACTATTTTATACTTTATTTACTTGGTTTGTTACTAGGTAAGAGAGGTTAGTAATGGAAACTTCTCCTGGAGATAAGAACAGGGAATATCATCACCTAATCTTCTAACAAGTATTCCAGAAACATTTTATATGTGCAGATACCCACAAGGAGCTACAGACTGAGAAAAACACTGGAGACCGAGGGTTCAGGCAACTTACCACTATCTCGCAGCAAGTCAGCCAGCCTTCCCAGTCATCATTGAAAACCATCCTTTCTCTTCCATCCGTTCTTCTAGCAGCCTCAACAGCCTTTTCCAGCCTTCTTACAGGCACATCCTGGTACCTTTCAGGGTAGTCAATATCTAAACTAAGCTGGCAGCCTATTTTCAAGGTTCACCACATCCTTGGGTGAAATTTTTTTTTCCTGTCAGCCAGATGTTTCCAAATACTGTTAACTGAAACTAGGCTAATATTCAATGCAAATTTCTTCACTACATCCTAAAGGTGTGCACAGCTACAAGTGGTTTAAGGGACACTGTTGGAAAAAGGAAGGAAAGAAACGCTTCCCATCCCATTTGTGCTGAAAACCAATCCAAGGCACTGTCCCCTTTGGCAGCCAACTTGCTGCAAGTTTTCTTGACACCTTGTTGTTCTACCTAAATGAAAAACTCCTTGCCTGGCCAGAGGCTTTGGTGGATTCAGAGAACTGGTATCTCATCTCTCCATGAGGAAAATACTTGCTTACAAGGGAGGATTTTGACTGTGTCTCCTACCAGATGCACTACAAGTTTAATGGACCCTGCTCATAGGTCCTGCCCTGCACTGCCCCCTGTGCTGGTACTGCTGTTGTGGTACCAGGGATTAAGGTTACATCAGCGTCAAAATGGACTTAAAATCTATCCAGAGAAGTAACATTTTCATTTTATTTTATTAAAACATAGACTTGTTTCCAAGTCATGTTCCCTGGGTAGTAGCCCTGGAAATTGCTGGGCTACACAATGGGCATGGAGGCAGAGGAAATGGAGAGGAGCTGCTGTAACAGCACTGTCCACAAAGACATCTTCTTCAGACTAGGAGGAGGAGGTCTTGATGCTGCTAAAATGAAGGCTTGTGTCACCTGCTGACAGAAGCAAATACCATTGGTAGATCAGGTGTCATACCATAGTTTTAAGTCAAAGAGCAGTCAAGGGGACAAGGAGTTATGGATATTCCTCTTCCTTTGGTGATGCAGGCTGTGGCTTCCACAGCAGCTCCCACCAGAGGCAGTGCAATCCCATCTTCCTCTTCCCTCCTTAAGATGAGCACAATGACAAATTTGATCCCACAGTGAGCTGATTCAGGTCACCAATCCACACATAATGGAACCAAACAAAACAGCGTTCTGTAAGTTTAGTAAACAGAATGGCTCATTACAAATGGAAATGAGCACTAGTGCTGGCTGAATGAAGAGGGCGGACATAGCTGGAATCAGAACAGGGAGGAGAGTGAGCATACCTGCAAATATAGCAACATCAGATGTCTCTGAAAGACATCCCTAGTCCTGATCATGAGTTTCACACTCTAACTTGAGAGGGTTGCTTTCTAGTCTGAGGAGTACCACAAAGCAATAAATACATTGTGTTCACAACTCCATGCCAGTGGGTGTCACAAGAGAGTTTTCTGGGACAGAAAACAAACAGATGTAATTTAGTGGCAAACTAATTACAACTTGGCTTGTGCATCCTAATCCACACTGCACACTACGCTGCTAAAGCCTTAGCTGGGAAACTTTATTCCAGACGCTTGTGGTTCAACGTATGCATCAAAGCCACAATGTCTTGCACACTAAGGCTGCGTAGCATATCTGCAGTGCCAGGAAGCTCAGCTATGGCCGACAGGTTCTAAAAGGGACCAGGAGAAAAACATTAACCCAAAAAATGGAAGCACACACCTCTTCATGGATGATTCAATTCTGCCAAATGTAGATAGCTGGATTTTTACTTAGTGATATGTTAGGTCTATTTATTCACCAGGCTTACAGTCAAGTATATTACAGTTCCTGTATTTAACACTGTAGTATGGAATTTTCATACACCATGGTGACACAGGTAAGACTACTACTAGAGGAAATGTTCCTATGCTAAGAAAAGCTTGGTGAACAGCAGCAAATACTGCTAATAACTGAAGTTTTTGACAGCCATTTAAGAAACACAATCCTATCTGTACAGATGTAGTATAAGGGAAAGGAGAAAGTTGTTTGAATATGAGAATCATGATAAACAAATACAATCCAGGCACCATTTTAAGCAGCTTGTTAGAAGCACATGATGACGATCTTTGTTTCTGTTTGGGCATGAGAGGTTTAAGTACAGTGTTCCAGCGGATCCTGAACTACAGGATGTCTTGCATTGTTTCCAAATAGTTCGGATTACAGCAAAACAAGAGAACAGAACAAACTGTTACTAGCAAGAACTGGCTGGAACAAGCTATGACAATTTAAGAATTTCCCGTATGAAGAAAAAATGATTACAAAATGAAAAGCAATGCCCTTACTGCTATGACCCTTGTAGTGTAGGGCTTTTTCTAGAAGAAAACATGAATACTGTCATGGATATGCTTCACAAAACTTGATCTTGTGAGCTAACAAGGTGGTCATTTTGCAAAACTCAAAACAGCAGACTTTGCTTCTGTGTCAGGAAAATAAGATAGAAAGGTTAATCTTTCTTTTCTTCAGATACTGTCAAGCTACAGACCTAGTTCTTCCAGCTTACTTCCAACAACATGCACTAAACAACATTTCTTATTTGGTACACCTGGACACTGGCTTATTGAGAAATAAAACAGAGAAGGTAGAAATGAATGCAGTATATTATTCCATGTCATTGAAATTGCTGTAACATATCTACATGTACTCACTCCACCTGAACCCCTCATTTACCTCTCTGTGCTTAGACTGTCATCACTGGAGGGCTTACAGTTAATAGGTATGGTCTAACACTGTGCATTACGAGTTGATTCAGTACCACATGTCGCACTTAAGAAGTACTGGGAATCCTAGAAAGGTTCATTACTGCCTGCCTTAATATCTTGTACCCAGGACAAATACACAGACAGCTCCTGATGATCCACGGGCTATTTATGTTAAGATTAAGCAATTTCTGTCTATAATACATACTGTTACTGTCTCTAGGGCCTCCTTAGGGGGGCAAGGGGGTTGCTCATAAGAAATCCAGATGCTTTTCAGAGGCCATTAAATACTGATTTACCTAAGCTGACTGTGTGTACCTAGCACTTGCATGCTTACACACTACACCAAAAACCAGCTGTGTGAATTTAACGCTGACGCAGTTAGAAGACTATGCAGAGCCAGGCTGAGTTTAATACAGGTAACACTAATCTGGGTCTAGTATGCAAATAAGACTTGATCCTATTCCTGATTAACGACTCAGGCATTCACACTGTAACTACATCTACCAAGACTTTTCATCACTGGCACAACAAACCACAAACATATGGAGCGAGCCCAAGCCCGGTATCGCTCTCGATAAGCTCCATCCAAATCAGAAGTGTTAGGATCATATCATGCATACTCTAGTTTCTCTGCAAGCACCAGGTTTGGAACAGCAGGCGATACCAGGTACTGTTCAACACCAGCCATGGCTGGTAAACTTTGTTTGCAGGTGCTCCAGGGTGAGGAATGTGTTCACATGCACGTGTAATACATGGGGGTTTCCCATTAGATCAGGTATCCCCATCTGCACAGCTGCCTTATCTTAAACAAGAAAAAACTCTGACTGAAAAAGAAAAATCCTTATCATTAGTATGAAAAGACAACCCTGAATATTCACTGCAGGACAAAATACCAGCAAAAAAGGCATTTCAGTTGCTGCAATTTTAACTTGGCTTATTAAAAAGAGATGTAGCATTCCCAGTTAACGTACTGTGAACAGATTATTTCACCATCTCTGAACACAAGATGGGATGTTCTGTATTGCAAAACTGTAAGGTATGAACAAACACTGATTGCTTTTAGAATCACCATCTGAATTATACCATCACATACAAGCTCCAAAACTTATAATTAAAGGTGTTGCAGGGATTTTTAATACTAAATACTATGCAAATGTCATATAGCTCCCTGATTCTCATCTTCCTTATAATTTGTTTTGTTCAAGAAGTCATTAGTGAAGGTTTATATACTTAATTAAAGCTGATCAAGAACAAAGTACCAGTGGTTTATATTTTATGGAAGAATAAATGATGACTTAAGTCTACTCAAATTCCAGGCTGTTCTACAACTTATTAGTATTAGGAATATTAAGAGTATTAGGAAGAATGGTCCTAGAAAGTTTCAGGAACTCAGCTGTCACTTGGAATGACACAGATGTGCTATTAGTATTTGTTCTGCCAGCTGTTGCACAAAACATCACAGAATTATCAGATAACCAATGCAAAACCAGAAGCAAGAGTGGCTTCATCTTATCTGTATTTCACTAATTTGACCTGAGGGAAGCTGAAATTTGGAGGCACTAATGGAAATTCAGAAAGCTTTGTAAAACGAGCAATTCACAGTACATTTGAATGTCCTCAACTCGGTTATCACATAAAGTTATCATTATCTTTTATTAGAATCACCAAACACAGAATTGCCTCTCCTTTACTACAATGAACTTGAAAAATACACATTTGAGGGATTTTAACTGTAAAGCAAAAAGAAAAAATTAAGCAATCCCATTTTCTGATGACTTACGAGGTCTTCCTCAAAGGTCTCAAAAAAAATGAAGAGCATTTTGTAGTGATTAAAGCCAATATAGGAAGAGCATGATACAGGAATGGCAGTAAGGAGCTAAGTCGTATTAACTTGGCATTCTTCCAAGACTCTCCTGTCTACCCAACATCTAAAAATGCCTGGTAATCTTCCCTTTCTCCTCAGTGTCTCCTCCCTCACAACTTCATCATCTCCCTTTTTGCTGCTGAAACTGGAACCTCTTCAATTGCAGCAATACAAAAATGCATTTTTCTTCACCTTGACTCAAGTTTTTGCAGTCTTCTCTTTTCTCCTAACCCAGAACCTTTGAAGGAGCAAGGGGAATGGCTTCCCACAGACCTTCTTGTCGATGGACTTTGTCTATTGGACCCATCCAACCTCAACATTGTTTCTGGAACCATGCAGAGCCTCAAAACCAGGTAGGTGACAAACAGCCAAAATTCCCAAATACACTGGTTATAGAATCTGTTCCCCTAAAGAAATGTTCATTTCAGAGCTGTTTAATTATAGCAGATGTCCATTAAATCACTACCTCCACCTCAAATCAGTCTAAAAGGAACTCACTGGGAGTTGCAGCTCAAGTTTTTTCCCTTCAACTTTTGTCCTATATCCTCATACAAACCTGAGCAAATATTAAGATCATCTTAATTTCCCCAAAATCAAACTAATAATGTTATAAGCTTTTCAACACTAGCACAAGAAGACACATGTAAACATAAGAATTATCTCTACTCACACACCACATAATCTGATATAAAACTTTACACTAGGAGCCAAAGAGCTTAGATGAAAAATATACAACCAAAAGGAAGCAATCACCAAAGAAAGTCATCAAGGATTTCGATAAGAATTTCACAGAACTGAAAGTTAAAAAAAAGTGTATTAAAAAGAGACATTGAGTATTTCAAAAGCCTCTGTTTTATTTGTACAGAGTAAAATACATCATATAGTGAACATGGTTTTCCATCCACAATCTAAAGCCATTAATCAGTGTTTTCTTTTCACCAAGTATCCTGGCCAGAAGCACAAACAATGGAAAAAGGAATGCTAATTAGTCTCTCTCTGCCAGAGCTACAAGGTGCACATCAATCTCTGCTTCTGTAAGGATCCTGAAAGAACAAAAAGAAATCTTAAATAGCTTAAATGATTCTTCCCTTTAAGCTCCAACATTACAACCTCATATCTACACAAATAAATTTTATTCAATGCATTTTCAGCCCTTTAAACCCCCATGGCCAGGGCCACAGGCTGACATTCCAATTATTTTTGAAAAATAAAGGAAGAATCAAAGGCATTAGAGAGCAAAGAGGTAACAAATAGTAGAAAAAGAATAAGTAATTCCTCATGAGTAATATATTTGCAAGCTGGGACCTGGTGAGAAGAATGGGTATGGTAATTAGTACAATTATACCAATGGCGACACAGGTTTCCATAGTCTTTTCCCTGTTTGTTATCCATCCTTTCCGAAAAGGACATAAGACCAGTAAATGAAGTTTGGCATAAAGCTACCACTTGACCCTTGAGGAGCAGTAGAAAAGCAGTAATGTACCTCCTGCACACTTTCTCAAAAATGCTGTGCTATTCTGTTGCGCTAAAAACACACTACCAAATGCAAAATCACCTATCACCACACCACATCACATTTAAGCACTTTAGGAAGCACTCGAAAGACTGCACCTGTGGAACCCAAAGGTGTGAAGCCTCTCTCCAATCACCACCTACCAAGTAAATTAAAGCAGCACAGGACTTTTCTTCCTCACTTAAATGAACTTTAAATTAAAAAAAAAACCCAACAACAACAACGAAAGACTAAGACAGAAATAACTGAAATCCTCTGCAGCAAGCTAGACTTGCCTAAACTTTAGGACAGACATAACTAGAGGGTCCTTTAAGATTAACAAAAAGCCCTAAAACTGATTCTCCTGCATTTCATACAAACTTTCACAGATACACATCTTGTTGTAAGAATACTGCCAAGTACACTGTACCTGATGTGAGGTATAACCCTCAGTGAGAAGATATCCAGGTGTTGTCTCCATAGACAGACCAAATAAGTTTGCTCCACACTGCGCTGCACTCGGATTCAGGGAATAACGAGGGAGCAAGGAAATTGCAAGTGTCCTGCTTTCATGACAGGCGGGAATGCAGTGTACTCAGAAATTAAAAGTTCAGCCAGTGCCAAATCACTGCAGTGATTTTTAAGCCCAGAATCTTTTGATCTGGAGATGTTAAAAACTGCTACAGTTACAAGATGAGCAAGAGTCATTCAAAAATCCAATTTTGAAAAGGATTAAAAAAACTAAGGGACTTGCAAAATTACCCCTAATATAAACCAGACTCCACTGCATTAGTTTTCATGACTACAATTTGGAAGTGGACTCCAGGTACCAGTACAAAGAAGGATTATTATTCTTTTAAGCTTGAAAAATCATCTAGACCAGACATAACTACATTTTAATCATCACATAAAGCAATGCCCTTTTAAGAAACAAAAGACAACACTTTTCTCTACGGAATCCTTTAACCATGTCAAAAATTTTCAAAACGTGTCACTGCATTATTTTTTAAACAATGCCTTTTACCTCTACACGTTTTGAAGAGTTACAAGTAAAAAAAGCCTCCAAAACTTCAGCTTCTGATCTCTCTCTCCTTTTCTCAATTTGCTGTTACACAAGAGGTTAAAACTAATTGCACATAACCAGAGAAACACACCAAGTTTTATCAACACTGATCACTTACCTGAATTTAGGATTTTCCACTGTAACTACACCAACTTCTATTTCTGAAGGTTTGAAATCAATGGATAGTACAGTGGACAGGCATGTTATCGCTGTCTGAAAGGTGACAAAAACACCTTATCATTAAACAGCAAGCACTAGACATAGTATTAGCAACTACCCTTCCTTCTAGTTTTAAGTTACTGCCTTCCACCTGAAAACCTCAGCTAAAATGTTTCAAATAATTTCCCCTTGTTACAGAATACAGTCCCTTTCCAGTCCTCTCCCTAAAAGCCCAATCTACAAAACCAGAAGGACATGTCATTTTCGTAGCAGGAAAAAAACCACAACAAAACCAAAACCTTTTATCATGCAACAATTAAACCCTCAGGTTCCAAAGACAGAACGTGTTTCATTAAAGGCAAACACGACTGACATCATTACAGTTCAAGATTACTCAAAGTACATCACTTACACAGCTTCCATTTTGGCTTTTCTTCTGGTAATTAAAATTACGTTGGCTGTTTTTAAAAGCTGCATTTCATCATGGCTTAACTTATTTTTTCTCCACCTTAGTCGTCGCCTGTTTTAAAGAGTGTTCTTTGCAACCTCCAGATACTTAGGGTCATAATAATGCTAAAGATGTACTACTAAAGTGATGACTAAGTACAAAAATAAGTTTCATAAAACAGTTGTATAGCCAGATGTTTATCAGATTAGTTATTCTAACATGCTGGCATTTCATTGTGATCAGTAATATGTTAGAAAGTCTAGGAAAACAGACAAGACTTTTCTGAAGTTTATTTTCAATATGTTGATAATACATTCATTCTGCAATAATTCAGTAAGACTATATGGATGTCTTATCAGAAGACTGCCAAGTTGTAAAAACAAAAAATAACAACCTTGAAACTCTTATCCACGGAGCATTACCTCCAAACACCATGAGCTTTTAAAAGAAAGAGAGAAAGTGCAGAATACTACAAAACAGTGTTTCTTGCTTCTGCTTAACAGACTTGCTTCTCCCTGTTAAAATAACAGTGTTTGATCTACATTCACAATCTCAGCATTTTTACAAAGACAACAAAAAGGTTTAGAAGTGCAACCAGGATTGGACTGGCAGATTAATTACCAGTTAAGTCTTTGTACCATACCACGCAAGTTTTATGAATTAAAAACAAGAATAAGAAAATACTGTTTCAGCTACTTTCAGCCGCTCAACATAGAGATACGCACAGTATCATCACGCACTGATAGAAAAATACATTTAATGTGAAAAATATTTATCCAGGATAAAAAAGGATCTCTGAGGGAATTCAACACTTTCCATTTCAGCATGCTATGTTTGTTTAACCCTCGCAGGATCTCCTCTTTAAAGAAATCACATATTAAGGAAATTAGTACTTAAGATATACATATAAAACTTGTAAGTTCATGCTGAAAAACTTTCCATTTAGATGGTACTTTCATAGTAATGTAGACTTCAGAAGTAATTCAGCTGAAGGTCTGAATCTGCACAGCATTCACAGAGTTCTTAATACAACACCCTATTTAATCTTACAAGGCAGTCAGTTGCTTGGGCTATTATTCCTCACTTCAACTGCTGATCTTGTGATGGAGAAAACATAGAATCATAGAATCCTCCAGCTGGAAAAGATCTCCAAGATCATCGAGTTCAACCGCACCCATCATCTGCTAAACCATGTCCCTTAAAAACTCATCTATCCTTTTTTTTAAAGGGATGGTGACTCAACCACCTCCCTGGGCAGCTGTTCCAGTGCCTGACCACCCTTTTGGTAAAGAAATTCTTCATAATATTAAGTTAAACCGCCCCTGGTGCAACTTAAAGCCATAAATATTATGGCCATAATATTATGAGAAAACAATGAAGCCTGGCAGGAGAAATAGGTGGGCCATGGAAGAGGACTGCTTAGACAGATCTCTACTGTGTAAGTGAAAAAGCAAGAATGATTTACAAAATAAGTTAATTGACCTATTTTATAAGTAGGATACATTTTCATAATGGGCCTTGAACAACGGTTTCTATAGTAGGTGTAACAACTGGTGTTATATTTACTAAACTGACCGAAAAAAAAAGCAGAAAAAGCAGAGTAGAGGACTATTTTGACACTTACAAAATACGTTCAAAAGATTTTCTGGCTGGAATAGCTATACTGGCTGTGGCAGCAATAAAGAACTGTAAGAAAACAGGAAGTGCCAAACTGCATTCCTCCATATCTAAGCCTACATAGACCACAAAATACGTTAACAAATCCTCATTTCCTTCTGTTGGCCTACCTCTACTGTTTGTTCATATGTCCAATCGAATTTCTTCTTTACTTTCTTTTCAAGGAAACTGGTTGACTCTGTCTGTTTAACTCCTGCAGCTGTGGCCTTGAAACCACAGTAGTAACCTGCTGGATCACACTTGTATACCTGAGGGCCATGTTCTTCATCAATACCAATCAAAATCATACCTTGAAGAAAAAAAATGTCATTTAATTCCACAGTTTTAACAATTTCATTCAACTGAAGAACAGAACAGATATACTTTTCCCTCCTGTGAAACACGTGCATGCACAGCAGTAACTTTTTGGGAAGCAGTCCAACACACAGAGCTGTGATTTCCTCTAACTCTAATTTGCCATTTCTTAATTGCATCTCATTACCAGGTTCACAACTCAGTTCAGTGCAACCTAGACTTCTGTCATTCCCCAATAAGGCTACTCCACAAACATAGAAACATTTTTGCTATGCTCAGTGAATGTCAGGAAATGCAAAAGTTTAATCCTGATACAAAGTTAACCCAGCCACAGTTCATATCTTGTGTGTAATACCAAACTTCAGAAGTATGAACAACAGTTCCACTAACATGTGTCTTCTACTAGAAAGCAACTTTACAAATATGTTGAAACTAATGATAATATGAAAAGATTAACTTTTGATTTGTCAACTACAATCCTAAAAGTGTCACATTACATTCTTCTCCCTCTTTTCTTCAAAGAAAAAAAATCTGAAATGAAATGTGGAAATGTCAGAACATAAAACTGAGTATTGTAAGATTATTTGACTAAGTGCTCTCAAGTTGGACAGAATTCAGGTAACACAAAGTGGTTACATCACTGAAATATATCTGTGTTCACTCACACTTCTAGATTTACAGTTGTATAGTCTCAATATGCATATTAAAAATAACTGAAAAGCAATACTTGCAAAAAAAAACCCAAAACAGAACAAGGTCAAGGTTTCAAATTGCTTTACACTTGAGTAACTTTTAACTAGTAGTTATAGCTGATAAGCTTCTCAGCAGCTATTACTACAACAGAAAAAGAAATTCCCCATCATCTTCTCTAGGAAAGGTTAAGGAAAGTTAAGAAAAATACATTTTTATGCATGTATTTAAAAAAAAAAAATCACTTTCCAGTAGTATCAAGGCATGGGAAATGCCAAGGGAAGAAAGAAACTATCACTCCTGAACGTTACAAGCATAGGAAAATTGCCCCATCGTGGAAACTGGTGCAACCCTGAGTGCTACTTCTTTAGTGAGAAGTGCTTATGCCTTCTATGATTATGAGAAGTGATTCATCAATTCTGAAACTATTCTCCTTAAAAAAACCCAGCAAAAAACCAAAACAAACAAAAAAAAGCAAGCAAACAAAAAGAAACCCAGACAGAATGTTTAATGAAAAAGTAATTGAGGAAACATTAAGTTTTTTATCTCAGTTCCTGGGCAGCCTAACAGTACAGTTATGATTTGTTCATAGCCAAACAGAAGGAAAAAAACAAGTCAAACCCAACTGTGGAACAGACAGATGACCAGGAATATCTAAAAAACCCTAATGTTATACACACCTTTTTTATTTAAGCTGCATCTGCTTTTATAAAACAAGACTGGTGCAGAAATGATTGCAAGTGAAATATTTTCAAGCACTTCTTCTCTACATCATATATATCATGGTTAAGAGCAAAATTATGCAGATTTTTTTTTGGCCTAGATATACTACTTAAATAAAAAAGCAGCCACAAAATCTGCACAAGCATAACTGCACTCTCCATGTCTGTTTTAGCAGTGATATTTACAAAGACACCAGTAAAAAGAGCATCTCCCATTCACAGACATCACTGGGCAATGCAAATACAGAGAAGGCCCCAGAAACTAAGCTGAAACAGCACCACACGTTTTAAAGAGGCTAAATCATTTACTCCAATTCAAATGCTGAATCAATGGTAAAATCATGGTTCCAATTAGAGACTTCCAACATTTCTCTCTCACATGGCTGTTCACCCTCTTACTACTTCAGTTACATCCATATCTTGCACAAGTTGAAAATGAGCACGGATTTCTTAAAGTTGCAAAGAAAAAGAAAAGACTAATTTCGTATGCTATACTTACAGCAACCAAGAGGCCTCATTTCAGCATTTTGTGTATAGACCTGAGAAATATCTGCAATCCTTTTACATAGCATATCCACAGGGATGTCATAGCCATACTTGTACTTCCAGTTAGCAGCCTCATAGCGAGCTCTCTGCACCTGGGATCTGCTGTCAGCTAGACAGAAAGAAACAATATTATTTTCACTGAACATGTACCACATTTACTCCCAACATTCCTTGAGAACACGAATTCCAGGCTCAACTGTAAGTAGTTTTCTAATATACACATCAGAACTACCCAAGTTCTCCACGCCCAGATTGAGTGGAACAAGAGCACTTATTTGTTTTATGGGACACAAAATTGGTGAAGTACGTAAAAAAACTGACACACCTCAGATACTTAAATAAGGTGGTGAATGAAATACCTGTCATTCCTGTCATCACACAGCCAATATTTTCAGTAATTCTGAATAAATGAGTCACTGTGTTGGAATCCAGTAGCTTGTCCTAAAGAGGAAATAGAAATAAAGTATAAGAAAACACAAGTACAATAAGACTCTGCACGTTCTGTTATTTACAGAAGAGACCCCAAAAATCAACTAACAGCTAAAAACCATCTTTCAGACCCTCTACTATTTACTGCCATAGGCATGTGAAAGCAGAAATACAAGAATGAGGAAGATCAAAATTTCAATATCTGGAAAAGATTGACAGGTACAGCATGACCAACATTGAAGTCCTTTTCCTTCTGAAGAAACTCTGAGAACACCCATGCAAAAACCTGAGCTC
Organism: Tapera naevia; assembly: GCA_033556795.1. Lineage (NCBI taxonomy): Eukaryota > Metazoa > Chordata > Aves > Cuculiformes > Neomorphidae > Tapera > Tapera naevia. The sequence goes on along the minus strand of JAUMJJ010000023.1, from coordinate 12,830,400 downwards.
TTGTTATATGCAGCCTTTCAAATATAAGACTCTTCCCCCTTTGCCAACAATACTTCACCCCTGTCCTCAAACACTCATGATAATCTGTTCTGCATGCTATTGGTATAACAATTTGAGGAGAAATTAAAGAAATTACAAAACTGGTAACAGACAACTAAGCCCTTACAAGCCAGAGTAATGTACACACACCAAAGTACAGCAGGCCCGACTCGTATTTTAGCTTTAACCATTCAACAGCTACACAGAAAACCTATTGGTTACAGTAGTGGTGAGGATATGTACAATTGAGCACAACTGAGGTAGAACTTGTAATAAGCAGAACAATAATAAGATATTCAATTCAAAGTGCTATATGTGTCAATGCTAATAAATAAAATACCAATGTGCAGAGTCTCACCCCACCTTTTTTCTTATCTTGTTCCAGCCTTCCCCTCAAAACCAGACTACTTACAGGTACTTTCTTCTGTGTTACAATTACTGCAGAATCTTTCCCACGAACAGCTACAGATGTAAGTCCGCCCTGGTTTATGGCCTTAAAGGCATATTCTAGGAAAACATGTAAAAGTTAATAAAATACAGTGTTAGAGATATTAGTACAAATAACTTTGACACATCTCCCCCCAGTGCAGAAGTCTCACCAAGTTCTGGCCTTTTTAGTACTTCAATATTTGTGCAATACTTTGTGTCTTGAAGGTGTTTAGTGCACACAATCCACACAAGAACATTCTGGTGGGGAATTAAGTCATTGGCTCTCTTCACAAAACCACTATCACTGCTTCCTTCAAATATTTCTAATAATTTGCCTTTTTATTCTGTTAGAATACTTAACAGAAAAAAATTGTTTTAAAATTAAAAGGCTGTTCTGCACTTGACCAAAACAGTTCAACCTTAACCTGTAAATCCTTATATGAGACTTTTTAACACACGGAAGTTTAGTAAGTCAAGCATTATTACCATTGCAAGGATGTATTTTTCTTTTGTAGATTTTAGCTGATTTAGATGAAAACTGAAATGGACCAGGCACAGCAGATGAGTTTTAACCTTACTACCACATTTTTTGACTTGACGTTCAAACACTGCAATGATTTAATTAATTTTTTCAAATGAAACCTATGTATATGCCTAACAAATAACATTATTCAGGCAAATGTAATGGATTAAGATTTACTTGATATGAAATTAATTTCTCTTGATTAATGGTTTCAATAGCCACAGGAACAACAACTTAATATATGGCAATATATGATAAAAATTCAGAATTCCCTAGCATCTGGTTAGGAGAGGCAAGTTTCAGGCAGTAGCTGAACAATAGATGATTTTTTTGTTAGCTATGTGAATGTAAATGGAATTTAGAACACATCTAACCAAGAGTGCAGCAAATTGCTAAAACTACCATCCAAAATAATAGGAGCAAGAAACTCAGCTGTTTTAAAAGGTGACTTCCAATCTACGGAAGAGATTGCAGAGCAGGAGAGAAATAATCTGAAAATTAAAAAAGCCAACTCTAGTAATACCAGGATCCTGATGTTCGATTTGCAGAGTCAGTGTTGCCCAAGGACTGACTGCCATGTATATATGCTGCTGTATTAACTACTCTCAGGCATCTACTGGCTACCCAAACTAGCCACGAGGAATGATCCCCCTTTCTCTCTCCAGATGTACAACTCCATTCACCTCCTGACTTGTCTTCGCTAGGATGATCAGTGCTAGTCTGCAGCAAAGCACAGAATCCTATAAGACATGAGCTAGCACTGCCTTTAAACCAGCCATGTTTGAAGCCCCAGGGCTCTGCAACATTTGTATATTTATGTGTGCAAATATCTGAAGTGAGGGTGTAAAGGAGATGGACAGAGCCAGGCACTTTTCAGTGGTGCTGTAGTGACAGGACCAGAGACAACAGGCACAAAAAGAAACACAGGAGGGTCCATCTGAACATGAGGAAACACCTGTTCACTGTGAGAGTGACTGAGCACTGGCATAGGTTTCCCAGAGAGGTTGCAGATTCTCCACCCTTGGAGATACTCAAAACCCATCTGGACACAGTCCTTGGCCACCAGCTCAAGGTGCCCCAGACTGAGCAGGGGGTTGGTCCAGATGAGCTCCAGAGGCCCCTGCCAACCTCAACCATTCAGTGGTTCTGTGACACTTAGGTGGAAAGAGGAATAGATGCCCTCACAAACTATTTTTCTCACAAGTACTGACAACCAGGCTTACTGAATTGCAGTGCATTCTCACTGTGTTCCTGTTACCATCTGTATTGCTTGGTTTTCAAAGAGATAAACCAGAAAGCGAAGTAGTTCTTACAGCACAACAAATCCAATTGGTAGCGGTGTTTAAAGTCTGCCTTCTGCTATGTATTTCAGTAGAACATTAAACACATTCTTACTGAAAACAGGAGTCCCTTGCTGCTGCCTGAATACATCACAACAGTCAGAAATGTGACCATAATGATTTTCTTCACCTCCCAGAATTCCACTCAGATGAAACACCAGCTTTGAAGACTGGAACTAATATATGGCAAGGCAACACTGATGCTCTGAAGGATTTTAACCACATCAATGAGAAATATATATGAAATAAGTGTTATGTTTCTAATATGAGATCACTTCAAAGGCATATGAATTTTTGAGCTTTGCAAACAGAAGACATACGTAAGACAAAGCATATTCCAATATCACTATGCTGGAAATTTCTGTTAAAGTACTGCCAACTTCCAGAAAAAAATTCATGGCTTAAGGCAGCCTTAAAGCAGCATGCCCATCCTTGACATCACCTAGTTAATCTGAATCAAGCAAGGATGTACAGAACTCAAAATGCGGACATGAAGACAGGCGGACATGTTAGGAAAAAGTTCTTCACTGAAAGTGTGATTGGCCATTGGAATGCGCTGCCCAGGGAGGTGGTGGAGTCGCCGACCCTGGAGGTGTTTAAGGGGAGACTGGATGAGGCACTGAGTGCCATGGTTTAGATGATGGTTGGTGTTAGTGTGGGTGTTGGTGTTAGTGTTGGGTTATAGTTTGGACTTGATGATCTCAGAGGTCCTTTCCAACCTTATGATACTGTGATACTGTGAAGACAGGCAGACACGAAGACAGGCAGACACGAAGACAGGCAGACAGATTTGGATATCTGAGCACAACAAAACATGAGCTTTCTACCGTGCTGTGGCCAGATGCCAGCCAACAGAGACGCTAGTGTGGCACCATGCCTGGGTATTCCACCTGGCTGCAGGTAGAGTGAGCTCATACTTGCCTGAAAATAACTATACACACCTACATATTTACTTCCCATAGCACATAGGTAACTCAAAATACCTTTAGGACAGCTTCAGCCTGTGTGCAGAGGATCTCAAATACACATGCAGATACTTGCTTCTAAGACATGGGTAAAAGGTATGGAGGTACTGCACATTTCTCACACGTTAATCTAATGGTTGAATATACCCAGGAGGTAGAAAACCCAAGGCTTAGTTTCCTCTTCGCGACAGGATGCAGAAACCACTCCAAACAAACAGTACTGCAACAAACAGCCAGAAAGGCTATGAGACAAACCAGTCAACGGAAGGTTGGGACCTCCTATCACAGAGACAATGATGTCTTGGGTGAGGAACTGCTGTTCTTACTACATATACATATAAGGCTTACTGCAAAAGTACTCCAGGTGTAAGACAGCTAGAGAAGTTAACTTTCTAACTGTGTAGGGACACCTACACACACGCACTTTCCTAGTTGCTCCTTGAAGAAAGGACTGTTTGAGATTGGGATGCCTGCCTATGAGGACTATTCCACATAGCCTTCTTCCTGACAAAAACTCAAGGGCAGAAACAAAAGAAACTATTAGCTACCATGGACAATTCATGCAGTCTGGTCCCATTACCTCCTTTCCTGGAGAACAGATAGATGTATGGACATGTCGTGCAATGCACACGCAGCGAAGCTGCTGCAGCTGGGGAAGAGCCACTAAGCTCCAAAGGAAGATCACAGTATCACAAGGTTGGAAAGGACCTCTGAGATCATCAAGTCCAACCTATAACCTAACACTAACACCAACACTAACACCAACCATCATCTAAACCATGGCACTCAGTGCCTCATCCAGTCTCCCTTTAAACACCTCCAGGGTCAGTGACTCCACCACCTCCCTGGGCAGCCCATTCCAATGGCCAATCACCCTTTCAGTGAAGAATTTTTTCCTCATATCAAGTCTAAACTTTCCCTGACGAAGCTTAAGTCCATGCCCTCTGGTTCTGCCACTGGTCACCTGAGAGAAAGATGGCATCAGGATGATGCTGCCAGAACAAGTCATCTGGCCCCATTGTTGGGTTCCTTCAGGGCACTCTCAATGAACTGCTGGACCATGACCTGACTACGCTGTGATAGGGTGCTGTGCACAAGGAGCATTGTGAGGCTGCTCTGCAGCTTTACTGCAGAATTATCAAAGAAGCTTGGAAATATAAAGAATGGCTGCTGCTATCTCACAAGCCATGATGTACACAAAACACGGCATTCAGATGAGACAAGAGAAAGCATGGGCTGCCTCCAAAACCTGACCTGTTACTCTGGCATGCAGGGTTTGAGGCAGTTCAAGTACCATTTCAAACAGCTATTGTAGCTCTCAGATTCCAAAACACAATGCTCCTAAGTCTGGCAAGATAAAATGAAACACTTTAGGGGAAGTAAACAGCTTCTCGGTAGCTGTCAGGTTGGTCCCTAAGCAACTGAAATTAAACACTGGGAAATCACATGCGGTCCCTCCCCGCGGCCGGGGACATTCGAGAGGGCCTAAGCTTTCCTTATCCCTTTATCCCGTTCCCAGGCCCCATGCCGGCACCAGGACCAGTACACCGCGGGGCCAGGCGGGGCGGGAGCCGGGCCCCCCTTCCCCAGAGGCGGAGGTTTCCGAGCCGGCCAAGCCCCTGCGGGACGGGGAGTGGCGGCGGCGCGGGCCGGGCCGTGACGGGGCGATTCCGAGCAGCACCCCCGGAGTCGGACACCCACCGACTTGGTAGAGGCGGCCCTCGGGCGAGAAGATGGTGATGTGACGGTCGAAGCCGGCGCTGGAGCCGCGGGACATGGCGGGCGCAGGGCGGGGGCGGCCGAGGGTGCTCAGGGCGTGCAGGGGCCCCGGCGCTGCCTCACCTACAGCGCGCAGCGCTTCCGGGTCACGCGCCGAGCACTTCCGGGTCGCGCGTGCGCTGCGCCGCGGCGCTGACAGCGCATCCGCCGACCCCGCACTGCGGGGATGCGGGGCGTGCCCGGCGGGAATGGGAAAGCGCGGGAACAGCAGGAGATGGGAGAGAAGTGTCACTGATACCGGAAATGCCGGCAAATAAACTCTGCAAGGATACTTTGGGAGTTCCAGAAAGCAGCATCTTTTATCTCGGCGCTGGGCGCGTGAGGGAATGGTTTCCATCAGTCGTGCGTCACGAGACCACAGCTGCGGAAGGTGTGCCAGGGGAGGGTTGGGTTGGATATTAAGAAAAGGTCCCTCACTCAGGGGGTAGTGGAGCACTGGAACAGCTCCCCAGGGAAGCAGTCAAGCCTGACGATATTCCAGATGCATTTGGACAATGCCCTCAGACACACGGTGTGAAGGTTGGGGTTGTCCTGTACAGGGACAGGGACTCGGCGGTCCTTGTGGGACCCTTCCAACTCAGGTCATTCCGTGATTCTATGAAATTTTCCCAGAAATCTTATGCATATTTGATTACTTTCCAAGGACTAATCTTAAAGTTATTACAAACTTCACAACAGCCAAGTCTCTGCTGATTGGAGCTTTGGGGCCAGCTCTGTATGACCTTGCATTTGAGATAGGAAAAGTCTGCAAACAGAGGGTATTAGAGAAGAAAACACAGCTGTTCAGCACAGACCATACTGAACACAAGACGTTACTTCTCTGAACAATGTCTGGAAAAACACTATTTGAAAAAACCATGCTATCAGAGGGACATTCTGTCTGACTTCCAAAAATATAGTTACTTAATGAAACTTTAGCTTAAATCAGAATATTCCACTTTTTGTAATAGTAACGACTACTTGTGTGATCACCATGGGGCTGCACAGACACCTATGAACACAGCATCCCCCTGTAATTTTCTGAACAAAGTCTCTCCACGTGTTCTCTTCTTAAAGTGAAGCAACATGCTAACCTCAAAGATGATGTTCAGGATGCTCACAATGAGTCACTGTTGCCGCAGCTGCATTATAATGCCATGTTTAAAGGATTTTTATTGGTGTCCAGTACCAAGGGAAATTCCCAGCACTTAAAACTCCTGTTGCTGTGCTTGTTCCGCCTTTTAGCATCTTGGATTTCCCCTACTCCTTGTGGGAAGGCTTTTTCTAAAAGTTGGATCATTAAAAGAGTAGGAAAAGCTGTCTTTTTTTTAAAGATTATTATTAGATGGGCTTGCTCACTGTTGAAATCACTGTTTATGGTGTGTTTTGTGTATGTCATACACTGGAAGTCTGTTTTCTTGGCTTTTTCAATGTACTTTTCCTTGCTTATTAATATTATTGGAGAATACAGTGCCTCACTATGTCTTAAAAGAGGCATATCTGACCACTATGGAAGCGCATCCATGCTAAGGGCAGATGTGAAGTGTTGCAGGCTGTGAGGCAAGCCCTAGAACACAAAACCACGGGACCATCAGAGTGTCTCTGCTGGGTCGAACACAGGAGTCAGCCTAGAGCCACGCCCCTTCTCCAGCTGTGGTCAAAAGTGGATGCCCAAGGAAAAGTACCAAGACTACAGAGAGCCTTTAATGATGCTCTCCCAGCCTCCAGCCATCTCGAGGGACTTCCCGAGGCAGAGACAGCATCTCGTTATTTAATAACCTTTACTGGATTCCTCTTTCATGAACTTGCTGGTCTCCCCTTGAACTCACGTGGACTTCTTGCATCCATGACATCCATTTGACATGCCATGGCAAAGTGTTGCTCAGCATAATGACGCATTGTGTGGTTTCATCTGAAACCTCACCTTTTATCTGAACCTCCTATCTGCCAGCACCATTTGATGCCACTTCTGTACTGGAAGATACAACAAGCATCCCCTCCACTACACCCAGTATTCTTATCTGTGTCTCTTAAGATCTGTTTCTCCAGGCTGAGGATTCCTATAAGGATCTACAGCAAAGTGTATTACCAACAAATATAAAAAAAAAAGTCATAACAATTCTGACGCTAATGTCGAGACATTTTCCTTTTGTAAATTCTGTTCCATCCTCTCCTAAATGCTTAAGAATGTGTAGTTAGAAAGTGTTACTATTCAGAAGGTTTTACTGTATCTTTGCAAGAACATTTTTGAGATTAAAACAAAGTGATTGATTAGGGACACGTCTGTTCTCATTCTAAAGGAAGTACAGGATGCATTTATTCCAGCTAGATGTTGATATGATGCATGTCTGTTAATGACTAGGGTGAGGTACAATACAAACTTCAGTGGATGAGCATGTCTCGCAATGAAATGGATAACCTGAAGGTACTGTTTCTAGTCAGCTAAGGCAGACCTGCAGTGGCCCACCTTCTGCAGCTGGACATTTCAGCTCACCTCCCACATGGGTACCAGTGCTTGTGCAACGGTGCTAGTTATGTACAACATCACCAGTTTTCACCTAGCCAAAACAAAGTTTTTAAAGGGTTTGCATTCAGCTGACTCAGCTCTGAGAAGGATTGTGTGACCACCAGAGCTAGTCCCAAACTTGGGTCGTAACAGCACCTATTTACATCAGCTTGGGCTGTTACAGCATTTCTTATGGAGGGTAAGTAACCTTTTCACAGAGAAATGGTTGCTTACTTTACTAAGCAATCCTGCACAGGAGAAGACACTTTATAAAGCAGTTTTTGCAAAGCTGTATTTGAATTTTCAAGGAGATGTGGCAATTCCCTTACTTACAGAATTGTGAAAACAATCTTCTGACAAATTACCAGTAAATTTGCTTGAGTAGTGGGAGAAGAAGATCCAGTCTCTCTGCTTTCCCTGGCAGATGCCTGAAAGTGTGATGTACAGGAGCTGGCATGTTCTATCAGAAAAGGGGTCTGTGATGAATGCTACCAACAAAATGATTGTCCTGGTTTTGGCTGGGACAAGGATGAATTTAAAAACCACAACAATGATGAATTTCAAACCGAGGTTCTAGGTTATCTTAAGAGGTATCCAGCTCCTCTACCCTTTCTGCACATTACCTGAAGGACTTGACTGCATGGGATTCACACCTCTTGGTTTACAAAGCACGAGTATAGAAAGTGTCAGGATAGCTCTCTGATGTGAAAAAAAAATAGAGGGAACATGCTTGAATGCCGAGAGGCCTGAGGGAGCTTGTCACAGGACACTGCAAAAGCTCAGAACTGCAAACACTATGCAAAAAGATCTGTATGATTCATCTCAGTTTCAAGCAGAGGATTCTTCAGTGTGCAAGAAAAATGTGACAAAAATATGGTCTTTTATCTGAGATTAATGTGGTACTTCATGACTCTGGGGGGAGAAAATTTGCATTAAAATTTGCATCATACAATAAATGATCATGTTTACTCTAAAATAATTATAAATAATAACTTTGAACACTTTTCCTGCAATAGACACTATTTTTCTTGTTTTGTTTATAACTTAGAATCATAGAATCATGGAATTATCTGGGTTGGAAGAGACCTCCAAGATCATCAAGTCCAACCCTTAATCCAATGTCCTCATGATTACTAGATCATGGCACTAAGTGCCACATTCAGTCTTATTTTAAAAACCTCCAGGGATGGTGAATCCACCACTTCTCTGGGCAGGCCATTCCAATGCCTGATTACTCGCTCTGTGAAGAACTTTTTTCTGATATCCAGCCTAAACCTTCCCTGGCAGAGTCTAAGCTCGTGCCCTCTTGTGCTGTTGCTGGTTGCCTGGGAGAAGAGTGACACCCACCCGACTACAACCTCCTTTCAGATAGTTGTAGAGAGCAATGAGGTCACCCCTGAGCCTCCTCTTCTCCAGGCTAAACAACCCCAGCTCCCTCAACCTCTCTTCATAGGACTTGTGCTCAAGTCCCTTCACCAGTTTTGTTGCTCTTCTCTGGACCTGCTCCAGCACCTCAATATCTTTCTTGAACTGAGGGGCCCAGAACTGAACACAATACTCAAGGTGTGGCCTCACCAATGCCGAGTACAGGGGAAGGATCACTTCCCTCGTCCTGCTGGCCACACTATTCTTGATACAGGCCAGGATGCCATTGGCCTTCTTGGCCACCTGGGCACACTGCTGGCTCATGTTTAGCCTCCTGTCAATCAGTACCCCCAGGTCCCTTTCCACCTGACTGCTCTCCAGCCACTCTGTCCCCAGCCTGTAGCGCTGCATGGGGTTGTTGTGGCCAAAGTGCAGGACCCGGCACTTGGCCTTGTTGAACTTCATCCCGTTGGACTCAGCCCATCTCTCCAGCCTATCAAGGTCCCTCTGCAGAGCCCTCCTGCCTTCCGGCAGGTTGACACTCCCTCCCAACTTGGTGTCATCCACAAATTTACTTATGATGGACTCAATCCCCTTATCTAAAGCATTGATGAAGATGTTAAACAGAACTGGACCCAACAGTGATCCCTGGGGGACACCACTGGTGACCGGCCACCAGCTGGACGCAGCCCCGTTCACCAGCACTCTCTGGGCCCGGCCATCCAGCCAGTTCTTAACCCAGCTGAGAGTGCACCTGTCCAAGCCATGGGCTACCAGTTAACTATCTGTATGAAATTGAGTTTTGTCTTAGTACTGCCTGTAAGAATGTCTAGTTATGATCATTTTTTGTTTAAAATATTTATGCATTTCCATAAGCAAACTACTCCAGTGACATGAAATCTTGTCAGAAGCAGCAGATTTAACAGTGTGAAAGGGCCTCACAATGTCCCAATGGTTGCTTCCTAATTCTTTCAGTCAAAATCTTAATATATGTTGCTATATTAAATATTTTGTACTCCATGTGATCAAATTAATTGTAGTTAGTGTGAGGACATACTAGGGCTGTGTCTGGCAAACAGTAAACAACCCATTTGGCCCCATTAGTGCCATTTATTGGCTACAGATATTGCTCGACACTGTTGCAAGGTCAACCTGCCCATTTTGAAGGTACTCTGAAGTCCTGCTTATTATCTTAGAAGTACAGATCTTAATAATTTCAGTGTAGATGAAAAACTTGCACAAAAAAAAGGTAAAAAAATACAATCTGAAATTCCAAGACAGAAGAAGTTTTAATTCAAATCACATTGAGAGGCTACAGAAATCACCTGTAAAGATGGAAATAATGGACCTAATTCATCCCTGCTGGACCACCATTGGTGTTAACAGATTTACTGCAGGAATGATTTTGACAAAAAGAAAGTTACTGAATTTTCTTTATATGTCTCACCATTAATCCCATAATTGTACTGCTGGTTTCTCCTTGTCAGCAACAGTGATTAAAAGAAAAATTAACAGCTTCAGATCGTGGAATTATATTCTTCATCTTTTCTGTTGAAGGCAGAGCCATTTTCTTGGCACTCGATATGAATATTTTTCCTCAAAAACATCTTTATAGGGGATATGCCACGTATCACCTGTAGTCTGTACCACACAGTCATAACGGAAAGCAGGCTGTTGGATAAAGACAGATAAAAACATTTCATTAGACTTTGCACAAAATACCAGTTATAGGTAATTATAACTTCCAACACTTACCTTAGAATTTGCCATAGATTCATCTCTTTACCTACTCTCATTTATTTCCTTACACTAAACAAATTCTAAAATTTAGTACTGGGGAAAAAAAAAATCTTTTAGTATTTTGAGGTCTAGGATTATAAATGGTTAAAATTCTGTCTTCAATCTCCACCAGATAATAATAATTTGAACATAATGCATTCAGCTTCTAGAAATAGCAAAATTATTGTTTTTCTGTTCAGATAAATGAAATCATACAGGAATTAACTCAGGATGTGGAGTTTATAGGCTTGAACTGATACGAATTAATTACATTAATGTCATTTTGTGTTTGTTCTTCCAGTGTACCTCCTTACAGAACTGACTTGCTTTGTGCTGAGGATGACAGAAGGAAAGGGTTTATCACTAACACTTCGAAGAGTGTCTAGTTGAACAAATATAATAAATTATTTTTCTTGTCTATTACATTACCAGTATAGTAATTCAATATATATAACACAAATACAAAGGAAACATTACTGGTTGGCAATTACAGTTCTAAGAACATACTGTCTGTATGTTTAATCTTGGAAGTCTACTTTCCTGTGACAGCTTCCAGAATAATTTGTAAGACAACTATGACTGGGAATGACAATAATCCAAATCACTTGTATGGAAATTAAGATGGGAAAATTACTAGCCTTTTCATACAAAAGAAATAAACAAGGTGTAGTTAAAGCTCCGTTGATCAAGTAAGCCTATATTCAGTATTTGATTCCATAAAAAGAAATGTATATATGACAACACTGAACAAAAGGCTGTTGTTCTATAAGCCTATATCTCTATGGTCTGTTTGTAATGACAACTATTATTTTACAATTTTAACCAGAGCAGCAAGAAAATGAATCTGCATAGGTGCAGGCAGTGACAATGCAGGCAGACTAGACAACATAAAACTGCATGATCTGGAATGTCACATGATAAATTTTTCCGTAGAAAAATCTTAGAACAGCTGCATTCCTGTTAATGTACTTTTCATGGCTCACAAGGATACATGCCTCCCAGACAATAACAGTACTATTCTGCTATAAGATACTATGCTTGGAAGACTGTAATTTCTGCAGCTGAATACTGACTATAAACCTGGCTGTTCTGGGTTTTCCTTCATGAAACTTTATATATATGTTAGGCTTATATTACAGTGATTACTGAAATACCTGTATTTTCCTGCTTATTTAAAATAAATATGAAAGAAATTCTATTGTACAATTAGAAGCATAATATTTTATAATAGTGCTACAGAGAAGAATTTTCAAATAAATTTAAAAATATTGGCACTTATGTTTTACAGAAACATTTGTATACACAAACATGCATTTCCATTTAAATTTTAAACATTTAGGGAGCTTTTCTTGTCTTCCTGACAGTGTTCATGTTTGTAGAATGCTTTGTGAATACAATGAATTTTCAATAAGCGTGGAAGTTTTGAGTTCATTGGTACGAATCCATTTCTTAAGACTCCAGCAAGAATCTTTTTGCTTCCAGAGTTTGAAATTGTGTATCTTTAATGAATATGCTCTTTGTGCTTTCTGATCGCAGCACAAAACTTACCAAAAAATTTATATGCTTTCCTTCAGTGGAAGGGGAAAACGCTATTTGGTGTCCACGCTGCCACTTACGGAACAGATGACGCGTCAGGCTGTCGGAAAGACAAGCCTTGTGATCCCGGAGGAAGTCTCTAGTAACAAACCTGCAATGCTTGCCTGACTGAAGAGTAGCATATAACAAGAAGGCATCATCTTCAGAGCTTAACAAAACAAATGGAAAAGACAGACATCATTCACAAGGCAGTAAGTGGTTGCAGGAAATGAATCAAATGCTGATCTGAGATTTATTCATCAACAACACTGAAAATTCCCATCACTCCTCTTGTTCTGTGGTAAAAGGTAGAACTTCTGCTTCCCGCAGGACACCAAAAGTTAGAGTGCAATATAAATTAATTGCATGCTTTCGGGAGCATACTTCCCTCCTACCACAACCTGACACTACAACAATATAATCTTTTGCAACATAACTTAACAGTGCTATGTGGAACAGAACTGCTAAAACTCATAACAGTACCTTCAAAACTTTGCTGGAATACAAACCATCATCACAACTGATAATGAAGTACAATGTAGGCAACAGCACAAATTTGTGAATCTTTGTCTTTACATGGGTACATATACTTCCAAAAGGTAACATGATTATTTGGAAAATAACATTAGCTGCTACTAAACTGAAACAAATTCTCTAAAAATATATATCTGTAGTGGGCATGAGATTCCCTGTGCCTGGAGAAGCTGAGCTTGAAATCACTTTTTAATTGCTGTTGACTACTATAATAGTACGTGACAAGACATGACATCAGCAAGGATTTCCAGCTTGGGGTAAGAGAGTCCCCTTTGTTGGTGCTCAGATATCAGGAAATAAAGCAATGAAATTCAACAGCAAAGAGAACAACAGCCAGAACTAGAGAGGAGACGAAGAAGAACATATCTGAAACAATGAGCCAGGCAGAAGAGACTTGGACTGGCTGATGGGACAAGGAACTTGGTCAGAAGTTCTGGGAACTGTGATCATTGAAGAAACAAGAAGAGACAGTTAAGGATCAACAGTGCCCAACTCAGATGCAGACTAGCTGGAGCTTGAACCAAAAGAAAACTGAGACTCATTATATGACGAAAGCAGGGAAAGGAGAGGGGGGACTGAGGTGGAGGTAAGAAACTAGTTTAGAGACAAAGACAGGTTTGACTGGGCAAGAGCAAAGGGGTCGTGCTTCTTTAATTAGAGAGGTAGAGGGTCTATTTCCACTCATGTAAAAATTCTCCTCTGACAGCAGCAAGGAAGTTGGTTCTCCAGACTCTCCATGCTCCTGGGCTACCAAGCAACACTGGCCAGGCACAAAATTCATCTGCCCCCAAGCAGGGCTAACACAGCAGACCACAACTGTACACAGATGCTATCAAGTATGCTGTAAGTTCAGGCCACTGTGGTATCAGCAGTGGTTTTAACAGTTATAAATCCTAACAAACCATACAGGTGTGAATATGATTCTAAATTATTTAATTCTTCATAATGCAACTTTCAACATGTTTTTTTTTTTGAAGAAAGCACAGTAAGGGATATTTTTCTCTTTCACACACACAGAACTGGAGATACTAGTAATGACACTAAAAACTACAGCTGTTTATACTGACTTAAAATGCACATAAATCAAGTGTTGATTTCCATTACATTTAGCCATTTTCTTAAACTTACATATTTTCAGCAAAGAAGAAGTCTGCCTTATTCTGCATCTGCTTCATAATTTCTCTTTTCCAATTTGAAGAGTTAACCAGCATGTGTTTGCGCCCCAGCACAAGCAACCGGGTGTTCTCTTTTGCCAGGCAGTTGACAGCATCAAAAAGCTGCAGAAAACAAAGCAAAACCAAGGGTTTTCTTGTCTGTAAACAGACTGAAAGGAAATACTTTCACATCTGTGGGACTCCTAGCACACCCTCATTTCCCACAGTTTTGAACTGCAGTATGAATTAAGTAAACAAATTTAACTCCCTAATGACAAAGGAAAAAACCCACCTCCTTGTAGGAAAGCTGCTCTCAAACACACAGAAAATACATTGCTGCTATAAACCTTTCCCAGCTCTTGCAGCTTGAGCGACATGAATGAACTCAGGAAGAGTTGTATGGAAATTTCAGAAATTCAGAGTCAGCTGAGGCAACTGAATCACATTGCGATTTAAGTAATATCTACTTGTGGAGCAGTGAAGTCTGTTAGTATGAGGAGGAACGAGCCCCAAATAGTCCTGCTTTTCCAGCCCCATCTGTTGTCGAACTTACAGCACTGCATGTGAGCTGGGCTGCCCTGTGGGGAAGAAGCAAGCCGCAGTGAGAGGAAATCTGTGACCTCAGGATTAAGAGTTTCTGAAAGCCACATCCAGACTAGCCTCCCACTTATGAGCCAACATCCTGAGGTGGCAAATTCACTGCTACACTGGCTTCTGTTCAGAGGGACTTTTCACCAGCCTCTTAGGGCTGTGCCTGTTCAACAGTAAATGCTTCTCAGGACAGGCACATCTGGCTGCGGCTTTCCCTCCCTGCTTCATCAAGACAGAGTTTGTGGAGGGGAAAGGTTCTGGTTTTCAGCATCCAAGTTATTACTGTGGACCGCTCGCAAAGCAATAGAATTTCAGTTCTGCCCAGAGAGAGAGAAGAGCTGTTTCTTGAGACTGAAGCATCATGTTTGAAGGCTGAGCACAAATGTGCTCAACCACCAGGGAAAGGTGTTTTCCAATTTTTACCTGCTGCAACTATTGTCAATATACAATCTCCTGATTTTTCTCTAATCTTCCTTCCTGCTTCCTGGCTACTTCCCTCTTTCCTGTTATCTCTTCTCTCTGCAATACCTCCAATTGCTTTTCTCCTTCTTTGCCTCCTTTCTCTTTCCCCTCCTTTCCCTCCTGTTTGTAATCCTTATCTTTATCATTATCTTTTGTTTCAGGGGCTAGAAAGAATTGTTCTTCTAACTATTGGGTAAAATTTTACAACTGATTTGGTTTGATCTGCCTGCAAGTAGCAGTGGGAAGGGGTGTCCTATTCGGATCTTTCGGATCTTCACATTGCTGCTACTTCTGTTGCATCAGACCTAACAATGTCACATCTACCCATGAGCTCACTGACCCAACAAAAGGAATCTTTTTTGCAAGGCTGATCTTGCAGCTGCATGACTGATTGACCTGAGGCACAGCTGATGACTGACTGGCACACATCGCTGGAGGGGGTGAGGACAGGAAGCATGGGACTTCCCCTCTCAGCAAAGGACCTGCAGATGGATCAAATTAAGTATGCCATGAATCTGGATCTGAGCATCTGAGAGAGGAGGTCAGAAGATCTTCTATGCTAATTTTAACTGTTGACCTATAAGTTGCTACTACCAACATTGACTCTGAGGGACTGAAGGCTCTGTTTTCATGGAGACAGAGTCTCCGTGCTAACGCAAAGCAACAAGAGCCTAACAGTATCTACTGGAACTGGCTTTCTGCTTCCAGGAGATCATGCTGGACATCAGCTGTTTCTCTGCATGCATACAATCTTCTTTTCCTTGGTTAAAACAAACAGGATATGATGTGAGCAGGAAAAGGCCAAATGCAGTAAGTTCTGTCTGTAAAATGGCAGCTAAAAACAAAACCAGCATTCTCTCGATGGTATGTCCGGAGTCCTTGGAGACATATTTCAGAATTCTTACTGGAACACAGAATTGAAAGATACAAACAAAACCCACCATTTTTTATGTTACTGGAAGGCTTTCAAAGTAACTATATTAAGTAATAACATCTCTTCGTGTGTATGTCACATAATTTATGTGATTATTAAATTATGAGGTTATTAAAAATTGAAAAACTGAAATGAAGTTTTTTCTTTTTGGCATGTCTCATCTGGGCAGTAGAAACTGGCTTATCAATTTGACTTGTTCACAGTCACTTTTATTTTCTGGTTCTTATGCATTGGCCCCATCCGGCAAATTGCTGGATACAAATACCAAAGGGGAATTAGGCTTGTTAAGCTGAGTTCATCAAACTCAGTAAAAGTTAGGAATATACCTACTACATTCATACACATTTTCATGTAGAGAAGTCAACAGTGAAAAAATATCAACTACGCATAAATTAAGCAACCTTACAAATTCCAAATGAAAATACTTTCTCTTCTTGCCTAATGTTTTGCTGCATGAAGGGGAGTTCAGCAGAAAGTCATGTAGAAAAAAAACCAAGTTCAAACATTT
Source organism: Tapera naevia (assembly GCA_033556795.1). Lineage (NCBI taxonomy): Eukaryota > Metazoa > Chordata > Aves > Cuculiformes > Neomorphidae > Tapera > Tapera naevia. The sequence continues at coordinate 12,813,938 of JAUMJJ010000023.1, read as the reverse complement.
TTCAAAGAACACTCCAGAAACTAATTTCACAAAGTCCAAAATAAAAAAACTCGACAGCAAGAGCACCCTGATGAGACAACAGAAGAAACAACTCCTAAAAGTAGATCATGAGTCAAAAAGAGTCTCAGGAACATAGCTGCACAAGTGATACTGCAAGGAATTGCCAGTATTTGAACTGCTGGAGTTTACGCCCAATAAAGAAAGGAAACACCTTTTAATTACTTTTATGGTTCAATACAAAGCCAGATGGATATCCAGATACAGGTTGGTCAATTGGAGATATTCCAAAGTTTATAAAAAAACTTAACTGGCTTGGATCCAGTTCCCTTAGGTCTTTCTTTCTGAAGGTTACAACTAGTGTGACTTTGTACCTGTTAGTCATGTGGATTTTCTTCTCCTACATATTATTAGCATATGAGGTTCTCTAGTATGAGGGAATGCTTCGGGGAAAAAATTGAGGAAGTGTTATAATTTAGCTATAGTTTTGCAATGGAAAACTCAAAACAGGCTTAAATTGTAATAAAATAAAGGGGAATTACCATTAAAAAAATTAGAAATTCCTGCTTGCATAATAGCAACTGTCCCTCCTCTACTTACCCCAGAGATTAGCCTTTACTTACACAACTAAAATACAGAAGGTAGAAATTATTTTTGTTTCCACAAGATAAAAATAGTTTTGTTCTGCACACTCCTTGCCTGATGCAACTTTCCTAAAGAGCATTTTATCTCATTTTAGGCTTGGGTGCTTAACAGGGGTGGTCTACAGGGAGTCACAAAACTTCAGTGGGGGGTTTCCTAAGCGTGTCTCCTCCCACGTCTGGCTGCTTCTCAAGAAAGGAAGACATGAGACACACAGTAACACTTGTTTTAGTCATAGAGGAAAATGTACATAATACTGTTAAGAAAGAAACAGCACTAGTGATCTTTCACTTAAAAAGACACAAGTATTTTATTAATCTAGTATTTCCAAAAGATACCTAAAAAATACTATCTGCCACCACGCAATGCAAATATGCTATATGGAATAAGCTGTATGTAGAGTCACCCTCTGAATGTTCCCACATTATTAAGGCAGCAAACATAAGATCATGAGCTGGATGATCTGTTCAAAAGGCAATTTGTATAAAACATTAAAAATTACACAATACACATTCCTTATGCTATTCATTTTCTTGAGAATAAGGATTACAAAATTAGTGAAAGAATGACCTTTTATGAATATTAGTATCTTTCAAATCTGGACAGCAGAGCTTATGAATTCACACTTTTTCTCTGAAAATGGGAATTTTAAGATGCTATTTTGCACAGAAGGGGAAATCACCATGGTTAGACTGGCTGCATCAATTCATATGGCAAGATGTGGCTGAAGCAGAGGAGCAAGAAGCTGTGAATAGCTGCTGTTCTGCCAAAATCACTGGCCACACAACAAAGCATTAGAAGTACTACTAGACTGTACAAAAAAACTATCATTGCATTGTCTTACTTTCTTTTGCTCGAACAGGGCAAATCAGGATCCATGATTCTTTCTGAACTACACAGATATTTTAATCAACTGTTTGTGAAGATTACTAGATCTTTCTCCAATAAACTCATGCTAATTAGTACCTGCTAATAATATCATAGAATCATAGAATCATCTGGGTTGGAAGAGACCTCCAAGATCATCAAGTCCAACCCTTAATCCAATGTCCTCATGATTACTAGATCATGGCACTAAGTGCCACATTCAGTCTTATTTAAAAAACCTCCAGGGATGGTGAATCCACCACTTCTCTGGGCAGGCCATTCCAATGCCTGATTACTCGCTCTGTGAAGAACTTTTTTCTGATATCCAGCCTAAACCTTCCCTGGCAGAGTCTAAGCTCGTGCCCTCTTGTGCTGTTGCTGGTTGCCTGGGAGAAGAGTCCAACACCCACCTGACTACAACCTCCTTTCAGATAGTTGTAGAGAGCAATGAGGTCACACCTGAGCCTCCTCTTCTCCAGGCTAAACAACCTCAGCTCCCTCAACCTCTCTTCACAGGACTTGTGCTCAAGTCCCTTCACCAGTTTTGTTGCTCTTCTCTGGACCCGCTCCAGCACCTCAATATCTTTCTTGAACTGAGGGGCTCAGAACTGAACACAATACTCAAGGTGTGGCCTCACCAATGCCGAGTACAGGGGAAGGCTCACTTCCCTCGTCCTGCTGGCCACACTATTCTTGATACAGGCCAGGATGCCACTAGCCTTCTTGGCCACCTGGGTACACTGCTGGCTCATGTTTAGCCTCCTGTCAATCAGTACCCCTAGGTCCCTTTCCACCTGACTGCTCTCCAGCCACTCTGTCCCCAGCCTGTAGCGCTGCATGGGGTTGTTGTGGCCAAAGTGCAGGACCCGGCACTTGGCCTTGTTGAACTTCATCCCGTTGGACTCAGCCCATCTCTCCAGCCTATCAAGGTCCCTCTGCAGAGCCCTCCTGCCTTCTGGCAGGTTGACACTCCCTCCCAACTTGGTGTCATCCGTAAATTTACTTATGATGGACTCAATCCCCTCATCTAAATCATCGATGAAGATGTTAAACAGAACTGGACCCAACAGTGATCCCTGGGGGACACCACTGGTGACCGGCTGCCAGCTGGACGCAGCCCCGTTCACCAGCACTCTCTGGGCCCGGCCATCCAGCCAGTTCTTAACCCAGCTGAGAGTGCACCTGTCCAAGCCATGGGCTACCAGTTTATCCAGGAGTATGCCATGGGAGACAGTGTCAAAGGCTGTGCTGAAGTCCAGACAGACTACATCCACAGGCTTCCCTTCATCCACCAGGCGCGTTACCTGATCATAAAAGGAAATCAGGTTGGTTAGACAGGACCTGCCCCTCACAAAGCCGTGCTGGCTGGGTCGGATCCCATGTCTACCCTGAAGGTGCTCTGTGATTGCACTCAGGATGATCTATTCCATAACCTTGCCAGACGCTGAGGTCAGGCTGACAGGCCTATAGTTGCCCGGGTCCTCCTCGCAGCCCTTTTTGTGGATTGGCGTGACATTTGCCAACTTCCAATCATCTGGGACCTCCCCAGAGAGCCAGGACTGTTGGTAGATGATGGAGAGTGGCTCAGCAAGCTCTTCTGCCAACTCCCTCATCACCCTAGCATGGAATCCATCAGGTCCCATAGATTTGTGTGGATCCATGTGGCTCAGGAATTCATAGACTGTTTCCTCATGGAACACAGGGGGCCCATTTGGTTTTCTGTCTCTATCTGTGAGCAATGGAGGCCAGTTACCGTGAGGGTCACCTCTCCTACTGGTGAAGACTGAAGCAAAGTAGGTGTTGAGTACCTCAGCCTTCTCCTCATCCCTGGTAACTATGTTTCCCCCCAAGTCCAACAAAGAATGGAGGTTTTCCTTGCTCCCCCTTTTGTTATTAAGGTATTTATAGAAGAGCTTTTTGTTATCCTTAACAGAAGTAGCCAAATTAATTTCAAATTGCGCTTTTGTTTCTCTGATTTTCCTTCTGCATGATCTAACTATAGTCCTATACTCTTCCTGTGAAGTCAGCCCTGCCTTCCACAGTTGTTAGGTTCTCTTTTTATCTCTGATTTTCTTCAGTATCTCCCTATTCAACCAAGGTGGTTGTCTTCCCCGCCGGCTTGCCTTTTGGCTAATTGGTATAGCCTGTTCTGTGCACTCAAGACTTTTTCCTTGAAGCACATCCATCCCTCCTGTACGCCCCTGTTTTTGAGGATTGTGTCCCAGGGTGTGCTCTGGACCAGTCTTCTGAATAGGTCAAAATCTGCCCTCCAAAAGTCCAGCATAGAGGTTTGATTGGTGGTCCTCCTTGCATCCCTGAATATTGAAAACTCTACTATTTCATGGTCACTGTGCCCCAGTTGGCCTCCGACCACTATGTCTCCCACCAGTCCCTCTCTGTTTGTAAACATGTTCTGCTTGCAATCCGTTTCATCATTTATGTTACATTTAAATTATTCCTGTGCTGTCTCAGTCTTTGTTTAAGTAGATCTTTCTCAAACTCCTCCTAAGCCTTAACACTTTTCTTGTAACACAAACGATTTTGTGCTCAAGAGTATTTCAGCAAACAACTTTGATGGAGCCAAGGTGCAGCCACAAAGAAGCATGAAACTACACACAGATCAGTGGAAGAGTGAAGACCAGCTAGTCACAGATGTAAGAAGTGTCTCCCAGTGTGACTCTTCCAAGCACACCAATAATAATTACTTTTTCTATGATTTTTTAAAATTATTACAAATATTCCATATTTAAATGGATGTTTGTATCCAGCGTGCTCATCCTAACTCTGATTTCTGCATGCTAATCTGTGAATCAGTGAAAAACTAGCACACTTGTACAATACTTCGCTGAGCGTATACATTTATCTTTTCTTGGGACAGTCCCAGAGATATAAGCTATTTCCCCATATGTAAATTAGTTTTTTTTTTTTTGTTTCTGCAGCAATGCCATTTTATGGCATTTTCCCTCTACTACCAAGTTGCTGCCCTCATATCACAATGCATCTTTTTTTTTTTCTGTTCTGCTGATGTAATCTATTTGTTGGGCCATGTTGCAAATCAGATCACAGCACAATCACAACTGCACTGACATACCATGGCAGGAACTCCTGGATCAGAGGAGCTGGAGTGAAACGAAGTGGGGAGGCAAGCAGTAGAACAGAGAATGCATGCTCCAAAGGATCATGCTGATGTTGAACTCCTCATGTAATGTAAAAAGCCTAAGCTTTGCAAATATGAAATAAAGCAAACAAATTGCTGTAACTGGTAGTTTTACATTTTTAAAAATCAGCAAGTTATACCTTAAAGCAGGAGTGTCAAACTCATGGCTCCCAGCGTTCCCCTGCACCTGCTCCTGCAGTGTAGTACACGTCACACGCTGCACACGTGACTGGCGCTGGCAGGAGTGTAGGGGCAAGGAGCTCGGTGCTGCCACAGGGTAGAAACAAGGTGCCAGACTGGATAAAACAAGGCGAAGGGCTGGATTCGGCCCGTGGGCTGTGAGTTTGACACCCTTGCATTAAAGGAACCACTTTTCAGGTAAGAGTAAATATTAAGTTTCCCATCAGAAGGGAACTTTTCTATATAAATTCCTGGAAATAGTTCTGCAGTGACCCACATTCACAATTCTGCGCAATTTAATAGGGATCAAAAGTAGGAGTTAAGTTGGGAGAGCAGGGTACCCTTGTCACACTGCAAGATTAATCCTCATTCTTTAAATTTCACAACAGCCTTATGAAGTAAATGCATAATTGCATCTCTATTTTACACAAGTGCATAATGGAACACAAGGAAGATATTAATTACTCTACCTCATACAAGGAACTATGAGCAGAGCAGGATATAGATTTCCTAAGGTAAGTCACCCGTTCTGATCACCAGATCATACTGTGCCACGTGTCCCAGTTTCAAAGGTTAGCTTGCTGCAGGACAGGCTTTCAGTCCTTGGACACTACAGGTGGTTTCCCAGTTGTCAGATGGGAAACCCCTAAACACTTCTGCTGGGAGGCACATTGATCAGTGACTCAGCAAAACGTGGCTCACCTGTACACAGGCACAGCAGGAAGAAGTAATCATCCCAAAAAAGTTTAGATCAGATTTGTTATTATAAAATAATCTTTGCCATTTTCTAAGTGCTTGGTTTCCCTTACTGCCATTTAAAAGCAAAACACACCTACAATCAGATTATGTGCTAATAACAGCAACAAACTGCTCTACTGTTGTTAATTTCAGCTGTTGTTAGTGCTGCCCACATCCCAACACTACACCTGTGAAACTGCAGAGGAAACCCCAACGCTAAACACAGGTACAGAGCTGTAAGTACTCTGTCAGGTGCATGAGCGTTTGCCCAAAGGTTAGCATGGAATCAATTCCCACCATCATCACATTTATTTGACTTACAGGTTCATCATTTTAAGTTCCCTTTTTACATATTGTAGACAAAAGAGCTAAAAAAACCTGTGTACTTTACTACCACACACAGAAGTGAGAGACACAATAGGAAGCCGAAGTTTTTTCCCATGGCCATGGCCAGCTACCCAGGGTAGGCAAGGGTGCTGCTTGCAAGAAAGGCTGGACTTTCTCACTGAGCTTGGTAATTTCACCAAAGCAGTTTCAATACCAGTATTATCACAGCACCAAGCCAAATGGAAGCTGCTCATTGGAATCAATGGAATCTCTGGTTCATTTTTAGATGCCAGATTTTGCTCTGGGCTTCACGATCAACTCTATCAATTAAAAGCAGATTATTGACTAAGTAGGACAACTAAACTACAGAAGCAAAGATACCCAAGTTGATCTAATATAGATTGAGGATGTTATGGTGGCCTCAGTTTGCTCAGACAAGGTGATAACTAAATACAGCTCTGCTGTTTGCAGAGTAAATTTGTATTCAGAGGCGTTCTGAGGATGCTCGTGCAGCCAGGTCCAAACCAACTGTGTACTAAGACACCTGGTGCCCCTGCACAGTCCAGTGTTCCCACTGACTGGAGGACTTGGCTGCAGTGCAGCACTGGATGAATGCAGTCACATTACCTGCAGGTCAAAATTGACTACAAAGATAATCCATGGACTGTGTCCAGGCTAATGAGCCCTCTTGAATCCTGTAGTGGGGCGAGTAAAGCAGAGTAACCATAAAAAGATTCAGCTCAGGTATGAAAGCAGCAGCATAATTTATAATTTCCCGTATTCGTAGTACCCTGTCTATTATGCCAGGAACAGAAGTATCTTTAATTACAACTCTACTTGATTTCAACTGAAGGTGGAACCCGCTCAAAATAATCTCTGAAACAGTTCTGGATGTAGAATTACTAAGTGTGTAATTAGGCTATGCAATTATATTCTGCTATATTATAATCTACAGGTAAAATCTCCTATTTCAAACAAGCCTGAAGAACCATGGCTTTTTTCAATTCTACTGACCAGCTAAGAGAACAGCACAATACAAACTAAGTTTGGCAAAACTGTTATGCATTTCTCCCATGCAACATGAAGACAGAGATAGATCCCCATCCTTCCCAGCAGAGAGGCATGTAAGAAAAAAAGGTCTTGAAACAGGTATTTTCTAATATATAATTTAATAACAGCCATATCTTGCTCTGTCTTATTCTCAAAAGACATGACAAGTGGTGATTTGACGGATAGTGAAGCAGTATTTCCTAGGGGAATTAACAGAATCAAGGCGGGATGCATTTAGGGACAAAAAAAATACATACACAGCTTAATACAGAGAATTTAAATTGTGTCTATGTCTTGAAGGATGGGAAGGCAGGAGTGGGATCATCAGGCAGAGGAGACACCAGTTTTTTTGAGCCTGGCTTTTCAGAATGGATTGCCACTTTTAAAAGATCTCAGCCACTTTGTCAGACCTCTTAGGTCAGTTACCTCACACCTGACAAACCTTTTAGCGTGACCGTTCTTGCTCACACTTTTTGAATGTCACTTCTTTTGAATGGCAGCATTTTCATCACCTTGACCTTTAGATGAATAAAACACAAATTAAAGAAAAAACAAGGGCAGCAACAATACTTAGCACAGCATGCTATTAACTTAGCAATGCCAAGAAGTCTGGAAATTCTGGCTAAAGAAGAGATGGACAGTTGGAGAATTGCTGAATTTTATAGTATAAATTTCAGAAGAAAAAAATAGGCATTTTTTTCTGACACTTATAACAATTCAAGAAATGTGAACAAACAAATATTCTTCAGTTGCATAACAGCCTTTTTGGAAGTTGAATTTTGTAAGTCACTGCAGCACCAGTCAAGTTTCTCAATCCAAGAATTCCGTTAAACAGCTACATCACCCTTTTCTCTACCAATCACTTACAAAAAATGTAAGGTTGGTTTAAACATGCAAGCAGACCCCTTGATGTTGGTTTAGCAATTACACATTAGGCATGAAGATGGAAAAGAAAGGGTGAATCTGAAATCCAAAGTCGCATTTTGATAAGACAGCAACTGAAAAATGTTCAATTCACAATTAACTTTCGCCCAGTTCTAGCACCTATAAGTGTTGTATTTTAATTATGGACTGACAGTAAAATATTTCCTTTCATGAATTTGAATTTTCTGAATGTCATCCTTTCTTGATTCATGTAAAAGGGCAAAGATATTACTCTTTTTCTGATCTTCTCTGAGGAATTTTTTCCATGTAGCTGATACCATTGTATACTCTCACCTCTCCTCTTACTTATCTTTTTTTTTTGCAACAAAGAATAAATACCAAGATTTTGACAATACATACATCCTACATGGATTTCTTTTATCCAGACCTCTCCTGAGCACTTAAGAGTTTTGTACCAAAACCTGGAGATTTGCAAAGTCTTAAAAAAAATTACCAGTATCAACCCTCCACACCAAGGAGATGAGCTGAGTGATTCTGTCTATCCATGACTATATAAGAATAGAAAAATAAATATGTAAAAGCTGAAAGGACATGAAGAGCTACCTGTCCATTTCCACATATCAATACTGTCCTTTGTTCTCATCCTTGAACTCTTTCTGTTTGCACTGCTGTTTCTTCAACGGTATTTTCCTACTGGTCACTACACACTGCTTCATTTCACCAAGCACTACGTGTTACATCTTACATCTTGATTTTCATAAGGAAGCAAGTTACATAAAAATAAAAAGGTATAAGGTTTTACTTATTTTTTTATAGACTTCAGAAGTGAAACTTTACCTTTCAGAGCCACTGACTGCAAATGGAATAATTGCCTCAGCTGAAGTCACAGCTTCAGGAGTCTGACATCTTTCACTGTAAATTCAGTCTTTGCCGTTACATTGGTTCTCCTGCATTTCTACTATTTTTGTAGCAGCTGTATACAATGACTTAAGGCCATAACAGAGTTTCTCTTACCATTTCTCATTTTAGAAAGAATATAAAAAGCTAGCTATTAGAATGGAATACTTGTTGAAGCACATGGAGTTGTGCAGTCTTAGATTTTCACAGTGTGGGTCATAAGCTCTATTTAAGTACTGAAAATCCAAAATGTGAGCAGGATCTCTGGGTGGAGGTAGCAGTGGTGGTGATGGGGTGTTATGAAAAAGAAAGCACAAGCTTGACTGATCTTTTCCATAGATAGGAAATAACTTGGTGCAGGACTGAAATAGACTTTGTAAGACTGAAACTGACAGTTTAAGATACTAATAACTTAGCTTTCATCACTATCCTATGCAGATTTCTGCACAGCATCACTGACCTAGTCTGATGTTAAGTGTTTTTCCCCTCTCCAGTCTGTGGTTCAAAAAGTCCCAGAGGGTACTTTTATTCTCTGAGGAAAGGTGCCGCAGCAGCTGGGGAGTTCACTGCTATAAAAGGCACAGGCATGATGCTGTTCAAGGCAGATTAAAGCTATGCTTCTGCAACGACTCTCTAGGTTTTAATAAACTTGATAGTTCCACAAAAACTTAAAGCACTTTTTGTGCTCACAGGTCACCAGGCTTATCGCCCAGGTGGAATGACACAATAACTAAAGAAACCCATCCATAAATCGATTGCTTGCAGTCAAAAAAGAATTAGACTGCAACATGCAGCAAACATTTATAACACAATTTTCACACTGCTTTTCTTCTGTTTCTCATTAGCACTGTTTTCCAGTTGCCTACTACAGATTGCTATTCAGAGATAAAGAGGTTACCTTCAATTTTGCAGTTCCGAACACAAATAAATACATTACCAAACACTACTGAGTGGTGATTTCTCTTTGAAGTTCAGAACGATGAAAAAATTATTTAATATGAAAGAAAACATATAAAATGTTCTTCAAAAATCAACAGAAGCAAACTAAAGCACAAACGTCTGAGGTAGAGGAGCAGCTGTGCGGTCAGAGTCAGGTCCACCTGCCCCTGACAGACCGTGAACCAAGGCTTTCAGCAAGGAGGGACCATGGAAGGAATCTTTTTTAATTCTCGCAAGAGCATAACTGTTATTTACAAGGCTGGAGAAAACTTAGGGGACTTTCATATTCACCAGGGCACCTTGCACCGTCTGTCCCATAAGGCAGAGGTCCAACCGTCTCATTTGTGTCAAGGCTGCACACCCTGGTAAGTACCATACTGTTCCTGCAAAACCAGCCAAAATCTGACTCACAGTGTATCACGAGTAAATGTAAACTATGGGTCAGCATTATTTTTTCTCAACACAGTCATAAACCTTGATTATACATCACTGCAGATTCATGCCATTTTACTACTTAGTAACACTGCAGGCAGTATCACACAGTATCACACAGTATCACAAGGTTGGAAAGGACCTCTGAGATCATCAAGTCCAACCTATAATCTAACACTAACACCAACACTAACACCAACCATCATCTAAACCATGGCACTCAGTGCCTCATCCAGTCTCCCTTTAAACACCTCCAGGGTCGGTGACTCCACCACCTCCCTGGGCAGCCCATTCCAATGGCCAATCACCCTTTCAGTGAAGAATTTTTTCCTCATATCAAGTCTAAACTTTCCCTGACGAAGCTTAAGTCCATGCCCTCTGGTTCTGCCACTGGTCACCTGAGAGAAGAGACCAACCCCTGCCCAACTACAACCTCCTTTTAGGTAGTTGTAGAGAGCAATGAGGTCTCCCCTGAGCCTCCTCTTCTCCAGGCTAAACAGCCCCAACTCCCTCAGTCGCTCCTCGTAGGGCTTGTGCTCCAGCCCCTTCACCATCTTCGTTGCCCTCCTCTGAACACATTCCAGTATCCTAACATCTTTCCCAAACTCGGGGGCCCAGAACTGGACACAATATTCAAGGTGAGGCCTGACCAGTGCCGAGTACAGGGGGACAATAACTTCTCTGGTCCTGCTTACTACACTATTCCTGATGCAGGCCAGGATGCCATTGGCCTTCTTGGCCACCTGGGCACACTGCTGGCTCATGTTGAGCTTCCTGTCCACCAGCACTCCCAGGTCCTTTTCTGCCTGACTACTCTCTAGCCACTCTGTCCCCAGTCTGTAGCTCTGCATGGGATTGTTGTGTCCAAAATGAAATACCCGACATTTGGACTTATTAAACATCATCCCATTAGAATCGGCCCAGCTCTCCAATCTGTCCAGGTCCCTCTGTAGGGCCATCCTACCCTCTAACAGATCAACCCTTCCTCCCAGCTTAGTATCATCTGCAAATTTGCTGATGATGGACTCAATCCCCTCATCCAGATCGTCAATAAAGATATTAAACAGGACGGGACCCAATACCGATCCCTGGGGGACACCACTGGTGACCGGCCGCAAACTGGATGAAACACCATTCACCATCACTCTTTGGGCTCGGCCATCCAGCCAATTCCTAACCCAGCACAAAGTGCTCCCATCTAGGCCATGGGCTGCCAGCTTCCCTAGGAGTCTACTGTGGGGGACAGTGTCAAACTGTGGGGGACAATGTCAGTATCTATGTCTGAAGATCCTAGGCAGTGAAGGTCTGAAAGCCCCTCACAATAGTTACATTTCACAAGATCTAATTTATTTCAATGTTTTTAATATAAGTTTATTGATAGCAGTCTGCAGTACTTGATAGCTGGACACTGGTCAGGCCACTGTTTTATCAGAAGTAGTTTAACTCAGGAGATAGATACAGCAATTTGACAAACAGATAATATTGTCAGTTCCTAAAAATTAATTATGGATGATATTTGGCATTTGTCTAAAAGCTCCACCTCCAGGGAACAACTGGTTATATGAAAATCTTTGTCTACTTAATCATTTTTTTACCTTTGTAGTCAAGAGAAGGAAGCCTGAGAATATGAAAATATGGCCATTAGAACAGCTCAGACAACAGAAGCCAAATAAGAACTACCCACCTACTATTTCGTGGGATCTACCTTTTTTAAGCATATTTTGGTCTGGGGACTCAGCATTATGGTTTCCAGGTATCTGTATATGAGTCTACCAGCCAGCACATTTGAGGAATTCTGTTGCATCTTGCCCTCCTTTGTCCACTTTCACGGAAAGGATGTAGATACCCACCTAACAATTCCTGGAGCACCTAGGACTGAACAGTAATGCTCAAGTGCAAGAGAGCTATGGTTTCAGAAGTATTTTGTTTACCAATTTTATCAGTCAGCTAAGGGTTAAAATTCTGGGTCAAATTACTGGTTATGTTAGCTAGGTTGGCAGAATGAATGGGCTTGTGGAAATGAGAGTGAGTGGGATAAGGAAAAAAAATCCCTGACCTGTAGTGTTTGTATTTCTGAAAGCCCATTTGAGATGCCAATTCAATGGAAAGTTAGAGCTTTTCACTCTGCAAGGTATGAAAGTATAAAGATACCTAGATATCAACAAGAAGTAAAAATGTCAAAAGCCTCTGATTATTTTATGTAAGCCACTTTCTTTAATTATTGAGACTTAGGGTCATCATACATAAATGGATTTGAAAGTACAGTGCCATGTTTTACAGGGATATCATGTAAATGACTTCAGATGCTGAAAGCTGCATAGCAACCCCAGGATAACTATTTCTAATGAGGAGCAGGGTAAAGCATCATTATTAAGACTGACTGGTTCTGCTCTAGGACTACCTACTTGCAACTCCTTTACCGTTACTTCATCTTATTTGCTCAAATGTGTAGCAACTTAGGGCTGTGGTGGAAAAATTCCTATCGATCAATCAGTCAGGCAGTAGTTTAAGTAGTATTCAAGGAATACCTATCTTCTACTGTGCTTTCCTCAAACTTGCACTGAATGCAGAAGCTCAAATTCCAATGCACCACAGCTCGGACAAGCATGACACTTGTACATTTTTTCCAGGGTAGAGCATAAGTACTACCTAATTTACCCAAATATGTCACAATTAGGAAATAAACAAGGAGAGACAGAATCAGCAAGGTTTATTTTCCCACACAGGCACGCCATGTAAGCCAATAGAACCAGTGGACTCTAATAAATATTAGAGACAGAAGAAGTATTACTGCCAACTTACTGTCTCCGTTCTGGCAGTCATAGAAGTAAGCAGGTAAATAGATGAATGCTGGACAATGAAGAGGTCAAACATAAGCATCACCAATATTTCCTGATCTATGTAAAGGATAAGTGGTATTGTCAATAAGACAGAAGCATAGATCCAGTTTTAACAGTCACTATAGGAAATATTGTGCAAGGATAGGGCAATGCAGCAGCTGGAAATAGAAATTACTTTGAAAAATTAGACAGAAGTGTCAGTTAATATTTCATAAAATGGGTTGGAAAATAGAGTATATTAGATTTTCATAATTTTGACAACCTCTTTAGCTTCTGACTCACTTGACTCATTATAACTTCAACACAGGTTTCCAGCTAGAACTATGAAAAAAAGTATTTCAATCATTAAAGAACTGACTGGCAAGTAATAAATCAGGAAGACATGGCATCACAAGCTAGCATATCTGAGTAGAAAGGAAAAAAGAGTAGATATCTGTAAAGAATCATAGAATCGTTTGGTTGGAAAAGACCTTTGCGATCATCGAGTCCAACCGTACCTGCCCTTTACTGAACCATTCCTGAAAAACTCATCTACATGGCTTTTGAATGCCCCCAGGCATGGGGACTCCACCACCTCCCTAGGAGTCAGTGACTGAGAGCACTTTCAGTGAAGAAATTTTTCCTGATGTCCAATCTGAACCTGTCCCGGCCATTTCCTCTCATCCTGTCACTGTCACTTGGGAGAAGAGACCAACACCCACCTCGCTACAACCCTCTTTCACACAGTTGTAGACAGTGATGAGGTCTCCCCTCAGCCTCCTCCTCTCCAGCCTAAACAACCCCAGGTTCCTCAGATGCCTCCCACAGGACTTGTTCCACAGCCTCTTAACCAGCTCAGTTGCCCTTCCAAGCCCTCAACGTGTTTCTTGTAGTGAGCAGCCCCAAACTGAAGCCAGGATTCAAGGTGTAACCTCAGCAGAAGCGTAAGCACCACTCGCACATGCTGAGAGCATCAGAAATAACTTCTCCCCAAAGGCTGTTCACGCTGTGGGGGCCAGGAGCCCGAGCGCAGGGCTCAGCGAAGCAGGGAGGTCCCTGCGCACACTGAGGGCACTGCTGGGCTGCCCCCGCTGCTCTCTCCGGGGAGGTTTGGGGAACCTGGCAGCTCTGCCCTGCTGTTGGGCTGGTGCTCTGCACGTTGCAGGGGCCAGAGAGCCAGGGCCGATGGCCAGAGCTGGGCAGGGGCAGCGTCACGGGGAAGCTCTGGTGACATCATCGGGGACAAGTCACTAACGGGTGTCCTCTGGAGTGCCACCCAGCCGCTATGCCTCAGGGTAGCAAAGAGGGAGGCAGGTAGAGAAAGGCTGGGCTGCTTGAGGGCTGGGGACAGGGGCTGGGGACAAGGTGCCCGTGGCTGAGAGAGTTTCTAAGGTTGGGGAAAAGGTGCAGCTGCTGCGGGGAGAGACATGGGCAGGGCAGGTGCCGTCCTTGGGGTTTGGGTGCAAAGGAGCCTGGGGGGCTGCACGGATGTGTCCCCATCAGGGAGGTGTCCCAGAGACAATGGGAGCCGCCTGTCCTCTCCTTTCTCGCCCCATGACCCCCTCTCCCAGCCTTGGGCCCCTGCATCTCCTGCCCCTGCTGCCCCAGCCGCCACCTCCCTCCCACCCAGCCCTATTGAGCCCCTGCTCTCCCTTCTCCTCCAGGCCATGGCTTTCGGCATCAGACACATCCTGGTTGTGCTGAGCATCGTGGGGAACAACCTCAAGGTGGGCGACCAGGTTGATCCACCCACGGAAGACCTCCTGAAGAAATGTGAGGAGCAGCAAAATCAGGAGATGGCTTGGCTGCAGAAAATGATGGAGCAGGGAAGCCAGGGGGCCACCCAGCAAGGCCTACTCCACGCTGCCTACTACAACTGGTACTTCTGGGTGTCTGCCAAAGCCCTTCTGGTGCTCTTTGGGATCTACTGGCTGCCCAGGCAGAACAGCCCTGACAAGGACGAGAACAGAGAGGAGGAGTTCTGGCAGGACAGATCAGACACATCTCTGGACAAGGTGGGTACCTTTACTGCATTTGCCAGGGCCCTTCCCCAAAGCTACTTTCTGACAGAACTTCTTCCAGGCACGGAGTGGGCAGCGCTGACAAGCCTGATGTCACTGACCGCCAGCCTGTGTCCCTGAGAAGATCCACCAGGCACCTCTCCCACCGGAACTGGGCACCATGGAGAAGATGCCAGTGAGTGTGAAGCCCCTGCACCTGGTCACAGTTGTTACGTTCCTCCTGCCAGGAGGCACAGGAAGGATTTATTGTGTAGGCAGATAGAAATAGAATTGCTTGTTTGAAAACGTCCCGTGTCTGCGTGTGTCTGGGTAAGGCTCTGCTGGGGAATGTTACCCTTTTCCTCCATCTCCCCTCTGTAACAGAGATGAATGTCTGCTCGAATTTACATGTGCAGTTCTTACACTTGTGCTTAGAAGCAGCACGTCCTGATCTTCCCTCTTGGTTCCTGGTGTTCTCGACACCCCCTCCTCCCTGCCTCCTCTCCCACGCCCCGGACCACCTCCATAACCACTGCAAAGGACGTCGCTGAAATCAGCTGTTCCATCACCGGGTCTCCCCTTTTCTGGCTGCCTGGCCTCTCCCTAAGACCAACCCACCACACACGGTGACCCTTCTTGTCACCAGGGAAAGAGCACAGAAGGTGCACACAAAAGCAATCCTCCCAGGAACAAGCAGAGAATCACAGAAT
This sequence comes from Tapera naevia, assembly GCA_033556795.1. Classification (NCBI taxonomy): domain Eukaryota; kingdom Metazoa; phylum Chordata; class Aves; order Cuculiformes; family Neomorphidae; genus Tapera; species Tapera naevia. Next base: position 12,798,298 of record JAUMJJ010000023.1, on the reverse strand, counting down.
TGTACAATGGTGTCAGCTGGAAGGGACCTTAAAGACCATCCAGTCCAACCCACTGCCATGGACAGGGACACCTCCCACTGGATCAGGGGGCTCCAAGCCCCATCCAACCTGGCCCCGAAAACCTCCAGGGATGGGGCAGCCACTACCTCTCTGGGCAGCCTGGGCCAGGGCCTCAGCATGAAGAATTTCTTCCTAATGTCTGATCTAAATCTTCCCCCTTCCAATTCAAAGCCCCTCCTCCTTGTCATATCACTACATCCCTTGTAAAATTCCCTCCCCAGCTTTCATGGAGCCACCCCCAGCATTCGAAGGCTGCCCCAAAGGACTCCCCTCAGCCTTCTCCTCTCCAGGCTGAACAACCCCAACTCTCCCAGCATGTCCCCACAGCACAGGTGCTCCAGCCCTCAGATCATCTTCATGGCCCTCCAGGCAAGGATCTCTGAATCACTGTGGCAATGTGCTGAAAATCTGGAAGATATCTCTCTGTCCCCAGAATGAGAGTCAGTGCGTTTTGTATTTATTCACATACACAGAATAACTTATTAGATTTACTCATCTCTTGGGCGCATGCTTAACTACATCCTAAGTACCTACACTTTATTTTAGCATACTAATTTTTGTGACTGAACCATTCTGACAACTCTGCCCATCTCCATGGCCTCCTCTCAACTTGCTCCATCAGATCCACGTCTGTCCTGTGCTGAGGGCTCCAGAACTGAAAGCAGTACAGTCAAATCAGAGCATGGTTGTCCCAAGTGGATGTGCTTTCCTGGGTCAACATCTGCTTGAGCCAAGTGGAAGTGTTTGATGTTGTCTTCCTAGAAGATGGCTCCTGGGAGAGCTTTGTCTGTGCTGGGGCCACGGTGTCTGCTCCAGCAATGGAGCAGCAGCCTCGTAGACACAGTGGGGACACACAACTCTGCTCACCTCATTTCAGTGAAGCTGGCTCAAAATCAAGCTAAAAATATTGCTGTGGGATTTATCTGGTGTCTTAAGAGGTGGTGGAAGGCCCTGTGCTGGTCTGAGGCTGCTTCTAGGAGAGAAGGACATTGGAACCTGCTACTAAGAGCCTGCTACTTGCAATTTTTGCAAGACCAGTTGTGTGTCCTGCACCTCACTTCCAGTAGATCCAGGAGGGGTGGTTATCCTTTGCCTGGCTCTGGAGTAAATATTCAGTAGGGATCAGCACCAGCCACTGCCGACCCCGTTTTCTTTTGGTCTCTCACGAAAGCAAGGCTGGCTGGAGGTGCGAGCAGGGCCTCGCATCGTTGACCAGTAAATTTAACAGCAGGCTACCAAATTATCCATTGATACAATTCCTTTCTTGAAAGTTGCACATTTGTTTACATGACTCATGTTCCTGGCAATACACTAGTAAGGAAGACCTCTTGGCAGGTAACAGAATAGTTTACATAGATCTTTGATGGAATAGACTCAAAAGCCTCTAATCCCTCCCTCCTGACTTGGAAGTAATTACATCCACTGCTGATTACAAGTAAACACATGAGCAATAAACAGCTACTGCTTCATACATGATAATGTGATTATTTTACTCCAGCATATTATAAGGCTGATGGAGCAAAAACTCCACCACAGAACTCAGAACCATCCCCTTGCCTTATGGCACTAATGGGTCATCAAGATGCAGCAAAGGAAGAGCCAGCCCTTCCAGTCCATCACAGGACAAACTTTCCACAGCTAGGCCAGGAATAAGAGTGTTGCCCACCTTTCTGTTGAAGGAAGAACTACAGTGTTCAAGTCCAGCATTTTAGGTCTTAGAAAACCCCCTCTGGTTTTAATGTATCAGTTCTTTACAGTTACTTGAATCTCTCAGACCTGATGGTGGTATCACTCAGAGCGGGGTGATCCTGAAAGCCCAACAGAATTACACTGGATTACACTGGGGATACATGCCCTCTGCGGTGTTTATAGGTTTCATTTGGATCACTGTGCTCAAACTTCTCATGAGCTTTAAACACGCATCAGGCAATGCTATTCTCCATTGCGCTAAAGGGCTTGGAACTTAATTACAATGATGAACGTGCTAACAATCACAAAAAGAAAGCTCATTCTCTAAAAATTACCATGTCTCAGCATAAAGCAGGCTGAAAGGCATAAGTGCTCTGTCAAATACAACCAACAGCCTCTGTGCATTAGCGGAGTCAAACTGCAATATTACTATGCAGTTATTGAAACAGCAGTTTGGCTTTGCATGACTAATGCCGTTCCTCTGGATGCAGCCGCTCTCTCTTCTGAAGTCAGCTATAAATACTGTTTTCTTCACCAGATGCAGACTAGTACTTAAGAATTAAAGCATTTTTGTCAATTTACAAGACTGCAAGCAACAAGGAAAAAAGCTCTGAAATAAGAAGACAATAGGACAATTCCCTCTTGGGCAGCAGGAGCCTGGTCAGGTCACTTAGGCTCCTCAGAAGCCACAAGAAGAGGAGCCAAACCCAGGGAGGGACTGCACAAAGAACCCTGGGCGTGAAGGGAGGAACCAAGCAGGAAAGCAAGCAGAGCAAACAGTGGTATTTCCACAGACAGTTGATGTACCTTCTTTTTTTCTTTTTTTTTTTTTTTAAATGAAAATACCGCCCTTTCTCCTGCACACAGAGGACAGCTGGCTGCACAACGGCCAGCAGCACCGCTACAGGCAATGCCGACAGGAAGGGCTGATTATTTTGGGCTCAGCACCACAACAGTGTATACAGCTTTGAGAGCGCAGCCAGCTCGTGTCTTTCTGCCTTGGCACAAGTGTTTGCTCACAAAAGAGAAGAGCAAGTGCATGTCCATGAAGATAAGTATGAAATACATAAATTATTTGAAACAGAGAATTTCTCAAGAGGAGGAAGGTTTCCCAACAATGGGACAGGGCCGTAAGTACAATGCCAGAGATTAAGCAAAGTGATTTAAATTGTAATGGTTTTGGGATCATAATTAGGAGCTAATATATTTATAGAATAGAGAGTATGAATGTTTATTTGATGGTGATGTACATAAAAAAGAGAACTCGAACACAAATGATGTTTTATAAGGTTATTTCTTCATCTGACATTTTTCAATGACTAATTGTTAACATCTTGAGGCAGTTTCTTGGAGGATAGGGAGTGAAGATTCCTATTGTGTAACAGCACCATAGCTACTAATAAATCAATACATATATAGAGTTTTAAGTTTTCTCTATCATTTAGAAAAATAGAAGCTAGAAGATCTAAAAAGTTGTAAAATAATGTAAGCAACAGGGAATACTACATTGAGAAACAAATAAAGAATTGTGCTTGAAGAGCTTCCACAAGTACCAAGGAAAGTTCTCTTGCTTTACACAAGGACATAAGGATGACATTACACACAATATTGATATTAGAAAAAGTTTCTTCCCTGAAAGGGTTGCCAGGCACTGGAACAGCTGCCCAGGAAAGTGGTTGAGTCATCATCCCTGTAGGTGTTTAAAAGACGGCTAGACAAGGTACACAGGGATCTGGTTTAGTAGTGGACAGGAACAGCTGGACTTGATGTTCTCAAAGGTCTTTTCCAACCAAGTGATTCTATGATTCTATCGACTTCCCCAGCAGCAAGCCACTCACCTGCTACACTAGTATGACATGCATATGAGCTGACCCAGCAGATACAAGGCTCATTTTCAGGAGCTCCTGTAACTGTGGACCTCCTCTGCAGTTTATTTCCGCTTGGGTCACATTGCTATGAATTCTCTCCTAAAACCAGCCACTAAAATCCCCATATTTCCAAGAGTTCATTCTATGTGATAAAGGAAGGACTCATGTAAATAGCATTGCCTGCACCTCGAGTACTGTGTTCAGTTTTGGGCCCCTCAGTACAGGAAGGACATTGAGCTGCTGGAGCATGTCCAGAGAAGCGCAACAAGGCTGATGAAGGGGCTGCAGAACAAGTCCTACGAGGAAAGGCTGAGGGAACTGGGCTTGTTTAGCTGGGAGGAGACTGAGGGGAGACCTCATCGCTGTCTACAACTGCCTGAAAGGAGGTTGTAGTGAGGTGGGTGCTTGTCTCTTCTCGCAAGTGACAGGTGACAGGACGAGAGACAATAGCCACAAGCTGTGCCAGGGGAGGTTTAGACTAGACTTTAGGAAAAATTTCTTCACTGAAAGCATGGTCAGACACTGGAACAAGCTGCCCAGGGAGGTGGTTGAGTTGCCACCCCTAAAAGTATTTAAAAGGTGGGTAGATGAGTTTCCTAGGGACATGGTTTAGTAAGGGAGCAGGTACAATTGGACTTGATGATCTCAGAGGTCTTTGCCAACCAGATGATTCTATGATTCTATAAATCAGCCTGTGGGGTTGCGTTTTTTTTCTGAAAAGCTGAAGAACAGCAGCAGCAAAGGTAGCCATAGCTTTCTCATGTTCTTGGTACTAGTGCTCTGACTCCATCACTCCTGCTCGTCACATGATAACAAGCAATCAAATAATTTATAAGTCCAAGCATGTATGATAATAGCTTAATTATGTTTTATAAGTACATATCAGGTCTGATTATAGACATGCTTGCAAGGCTTCTAGGCATTTCCCATTTTGTGCTATTCCAGACCATGTTTTGATTGCACTGATAGTGGTGAGTTAAGACAGATGATGCCAGATTCCCTGCTCCTGCTAGCTCTGTTGCTATGCTGTAATTTGACCACAGCAGAGGCACACCACACATCGTCTATGGGGCACTGCAATGCATTGCTGCACTGGCACAGGCAAACTCCCAAATCTTTCTGAGGTGCAATTGATTTTCAATCACCTTATTTAAAACGTTACATTCATACCATCTCTTACAACTCAATAAGAAAAAAAATAGCTTACTAGGAATATTCATTTTATGACAAAAAAGAATTGTTACATATATGTTAAAAAACAGTGAAAAACCCACAGGAAACTTTTGTTTGTTATAGTAACTACAGGTAACCTGCAAGACCAGAATACTTCAAGCAGAGCTGCTCACAGATCAACCATTACACAATATGTTGTTGAGGGGCTTACTCGTTAGCCCAATAGTAGCCCTGATTGTTGTTGTACACGCCAAGGTAGAACACAGACCCTATCAAGAAGGCAACATAGTAAAAATGAAAAAGAAACAAAACTCTGTGCAATACCTGTCTTGCACAATTGTATGCAAATTTATATTCCAGATAACATAAAAAGAATACATGCTGGTTATTTGAGAAGGTCTGCAAAATGGCAAGTTAGCTGGAAAGTGCAAATGGGGACTATTTGCCATTTCTCAGCACAAGCAGCAGAGCCCATCTTAAAAAAATAATAGACAGGTTTAAAACCAACAAAAGCACACGTGTTATCATATCCTATATAATCCTGGGACTCATTGCCACAGGATGGTTTGAGAACCAAAGGCAAAATTAGTTGGGAAGGTAATTAAATACATTTATCAAAGAAAACTCTATCAATCAATTGCAATTACACTTGCTAGTCAGGATGCAATTTCTTCACCCAGAAGTTCCTAAATGAGTAACAAAATCTAGGAAACTATTAACAACTGGAATCATCCCTCTAAACGTCTCTTGTTTTTCCACTCCAAATCCACTTCTGACCCCTGTCCTAATTAGACAGGTTAGGTACTCTGCTTTGAAACAATACAAATGCTCTTATCTTTTTAATAGCAAAGAGGATAAAAAATTTTCTTATAATTTCTAGAAACTGACTCCATTTATGGCACGGTCCTGGTAACAGCCTACAGACAACTGAGAGGTATTTGAATGAGATCTTTTTCTATTAGCAGAAGGAAACATATTAAACTAACTTGATTTAATTTAGATTCATACTACAGATAAAGACAGAAGTCTGAATTAGTCTGGGGACTATTTTATTTTGACATTTTTTTTTGCCCTGCCTCCTTCTCCCTCCCTTGTTTGGAGGAACCGCACAAACATACCCTTAAATAAAATACGTAAAAAATAGAATAGGGATCGCCCCTTGCCCGTCACCTCTGCATCTGATGTACAAAGTCAATACCGGGAAAACATAATGTTTTCATAACACATATTTGACGCAAAAGGCCACCTGTAAGGAACAACAGTATTTTGGATAGGAATTAAGCGTTCTTACAGTTGTTCAGAACTTCAGTTTGAAACAGGAATTCTTGTGAACTTGCAAGCATACTGCCAACATGATTGTGTTCCCAGCACGGAAATTCAATCCTGGTGAAACTGGTCCCCTAGGTTCAATCAGGAGTTCCTACATCCATGTTGCAGATGAAATAATCAGGTTATGAAGAGATTTAGATTATAAGCTGTGGACAATCATACTTGACTTTCTATGAGCCACAGGTTAAAAAAAAAACCTTTAACTTTGGTTTTAAACTTCGCTGCAGGTTGTAAAAATTTTGTAACCTCAATTTAAATATATTTCATTACTAATAAATAAATGCCTTTTCCATTCTTGCTCTATGAGTAGAATGCAATCAGAGAAAAAAACAACAAATGCAGCTTAATGGCTTAATGGATCATTAATCAGCATGTCAATATACTGAAATCCATATGAAAAGCCTATGATTCAAAAAATTGAGGCTTTCATGATTTCATAAATAAATCTAATGTAGTTTAAGCTTTTGTTTCATTGTACCTTTTCTCCTTCAGACATCAGAGCTTCCAAATAAATTTTTCCTACTTTTACTAAAAACAGCATATTGGATGAAAAAGCCAAGTGTAAACCAAAAAGTGATCGCTTTGCAAAATATTTAAATAAATCCACATGTACATGAACGAAAGCACTTGTTGCTCTGAGGCTTTTATCTACATTCCCTTTAAGACAACACTAAAACCCAGCATAAAATAAAATATTTATATAAAATAAATATAATAAAATAAAATATTTATTCTTACAAAGAACTGGCCTGCAGTAACTCAGCTTTCACATTTCTGGCCTGCTTCCCATATCTTAATAGCACTACCGTCTCCTACTATTATGGAGACTTTCCATACAAGAATCACTTCTAAAGCAGCAGTTCAGTTCCCTAAAGACCAGGTTTCCAATCTGGGGGCCCAGCACAGCTCTTATTGCCATACTGATAACAGTTCTGTGATTAGGTGAATCAGTCAGGCTGCCCAAAGAAAACTCATCTTATGGTTTCTAAGGGAGAAGTGAAAACAGCAAGATTGCAACTCATCCAGTTCAGAATGTACTTTCATTTGACTTCATCACCCAGACTTTAGCAAGACTTCTCTAGAATACACAACAACCAGCCTGTTGCTAGTTAACAAGTTCACTGGGACATGAATCATCAAGGCACGTTCATTCTGCTCTGCTGAATTCCAAGCTTATATTCCTAGTGATTAGAAGAATTATTACGAAAGGTATGATGCAATTCCCCTCATAAAAAAAAGAGCACTTTGGTGCTCCTGTATTTACCCTAGCTTTTGATTGCCTGCTATCACCAAATAAAAGGGTAGAGATTACAAATTCCAGGCAGAAACCAATAGAGATTGTTAATTTAATTACATGGGTTTTATTCAATTTTATAGCCAGCAACAAAAGTTGCAAATAGCAAGGGGAGGCAACACCAGGATGTATCTGACTTTGGGAGACAACAAGAGGGAGAAGTTGTTAAAACACCTGATAGTCAGATTTCTTAACCTGCTTGCTCTCTGCTGCTCTATTCTTCTCACAAAGAAATGGAGAATCAGATTGGAAACCTCTGAAAGGAAAAAAAATAGTTGCTTAGTGTTGACTGTGGAGGCATTTACTCAGGTAATCCTGCCAGCTTCCCCCTATTTCACAATGTGGTGAAGTTAAAAGTTTTGAGAGTTTCCCCGTATTCAGAGGTTGTCAGTCTGACTTTGGATTTCCTTTCTTAAGAAGTCCTATCTACCTCATACTCTCCCCTCACCGTGCTGCAGAAGCAGCAAAGGATATTGGGGCATATCCCTATTGGAAGAGCCAACCTTGGTGGCTCAAGATATGTAGTCAACACATGTTTCCTCAGTGGAAGCACACACACCAGCCACCTGCAGGAGTCCTTCTACAACCTTTGACGCACTAACGTCCACTACATTCTCACTTACTGCGTACTGATACATAAAGCTGAATATGTTAAGTGCTCCTTTATTTCTCTTCTAGCCACAAATGGAAAAGGTCAGAAAACTGCAAGGAGAGAAGGAAGACTCACAGGCCAGATCTTTCCCCTAAGTCTCCCAGGCAAATGAGTCTCATCTCCTTACCTCTCCTAAGAAGCTTGATAGCCTTGCTCTTCTGGATCTAGTGACCAAAATTTTCGAGCTTGACCTAGTCTATTTTATGATAGCCCCAATAAAGGAGGAGACTGGGAAGATTTCAGTGTATTGATATCAAGGGGGCCTACAGGAAAGCTGGGGAGGGACTTTTTACAAGGGCTTGCAGCGATAGGATGAGGGAGAATGACTTTAAATTGCAAGGGGGAAGATAAGATTAAACATTAGGAAGAAGTTCTTCACAATAAGGGTGGTGAGACACTGGCACAGGTTGCCCAGGGAAGCTGTGGGTGGCCCCTCCCTGGAAGTGTTCAAGGCCAGGTTGGATGAGGCCTTGAGCACCCTGGTCTGGTGGGAGGTGTCCCTGCCCATGGCAGGGCAGGGCTAGAACTGGATGGGCTTTTAAGGTCCCTTTCAGCCCAAACCATTCTATGATTCTATAATCAACCTCTTATACATGACCTCAGAGAAGAACCTGACACGATATTCAAGGAACCCCAGAAATTAACTGATGAGAGATGAATGCGATGCTGAATATTCCAGTCACACACCTCTCACATCGAAAACAGGTGAATTTTCAAGGGTACCCCTTAATGCTTATGCTCCTTTCTCTTCTAAGATCATTTTACACAGAGGCTGAAGGTGATTTTCAATGAAAACACCAAAAAATCTTCATCGTTAAAATCTGTGCCATACTTAAAGTACAGGTCTAAAGACTCAGACACATGTTGCAAATAGAGAAATCTCTCCGGTCTTGAGCACTAGAACAAATGTTTCATTACTGTGGAAATTCAAACTTGGACTTCCATTACAAGACAGGAGAAGGAAAAAAAAAGAGATATAAAAGGCTGGGAGCAAATGAACAAACATGTCTGACTGCTTTGTTGAATAGTAAGACAAGAGTTGGTGGGAGGAAGAATTGATGAACTGTCACAGTATGACAAATAAGACCTCTGTTGGATGTATTGATTTTGAACAGAGAATGACTCATGGATCTATTTAATTCTTGCTTCATTTACAGACAGTAAAGTATATGAACAAATCACAGATGCTGCCAAATGAGTCAAAGAAGAAAAAAAATTCTTTTCCATGCATGACATTTTTGGGTCAAATTTATTAATAACAGCTTGTTTTGCAGGACAGCTCATACAGTAGAGCTTGTATTTTCTACCAAGCATCACTGTCTTTGTCCAGTTGAGCTCTCATATGCGTGTTGCACAGTTAAGATAGACTAGGAAATACTACCACATGAAAACCCAACCATATTAGTAGATGTATTTGCCAGCTATATACACATGCACAGGTGTTAATTTCTTTGTGTGTTTCATAGCCTCAAGATAATTTTCAGTAGGTGAGACTTGGGAGAGTCCCCTATTTTGCCCAAACACTATAACTCCAATACTTCTTTTTCCTCTTTTTTCATCAGAGGATTTACAGGGCTCAAGAGGAGAGATTTCAAAGAAACAAAATTGTGATTCAAAATTGATTTGGGTTACTAATCTGATAGAACGATGGGTCATACGTGTCCCGTTTTGAGATTTTTTTCCTTCTTTTTTATTTTAACTTCATTTGAAGAGTAATTATTTTTGTATTGCTATTTGTCTTTATATTTTGAAAACAAGCCTTGAAAATATGAATAAAGTGCATATCAAAACAAAGGTTCTCAGCTGAATTTACACAGTGTAATTCATCAGGGTTCTTCAATTCTGTGGCCACAGTTGGCCTATTTCTGAAGAATGTGACAAGACCACTCACCGTTCTCCTGTAGACTAGCATCCTATATCCTGTTTTTTTCCACCCGTATCCTGATGAAACTGCTTCCTCACTCCCAACCTCCCCTTCAAGGCTGCAATCTCTCTCCACCCACTCCCCTCCATACTGCTAATGTATGGAGTCCAGGAATAACTACTACAGAACCACCAGAATAACTAAAACTTTGAATCCCCCTAACAAATATTATTTTAAAAATATTTGACATATGGAAACCCAAAATGCAATAACCTGTTCACATACAATTACTGTTCTACTTGCAACCACATAATTGATTTATTAAGCCAAAGAATCCTTCTCCAATTCAGAGAGCACCCTCTACTCAACAAGTCTGCTGCTTTTTCCCTGGAAGAGAGAAGAAATATTCACAAGGCATGTCTTGTCCCCCTCTGTCCATCACAGAGCACCTCCAACTACAGCAGCCACAGCCTGGCTTTCTGTGGCAGCCTGGGAGAGGCTGGCACGGCTGGTGGCTTTGCTGGTGGAAGCTGACTGCTGCTGCAGGCGGGAGGTGTGGTAAGGGTGGCATGCCAGCTGCTGCCACCAGACTGGGATAGGAAGCAAACAGCCAGGAACTGGCTTTGTCAGCAGTTGTACAGGCCTACCGAAATTTACATGGGAATTACACCAACTTATGTAGTCCATTTATAGAAATGCTGATTAAGTTGGGGAGCAATCGCTTTGAACTATCTGCCAATGGCAAAAACTATTCCTTTGTGCATTGTCAGCCTTAAGAAACTCAATCTGGAACTATTTTACCAGTCTTTTAGATGTCTGACTTTAATACAGAGATTAGAGAAGTTAGGGCAGAGCTGACCCACACTGTTTGAAGAAGGGAATTGTAAGTTAGCTTTGATCCAGCACACATTTGAAATATATATTCAGTTATTTCTTAACACCAGATTGGTATTGCTAAAAAAGGAGCTAGCTGCTTACCTCATTTCCAATAGACTAATCTCAATGTAAATGAAAAATAATGAAGTACTCATTAAAATGCACTTGCTGATCGTGCTCCCTCACCACTCTCCTGCCCCCCCACCTCTGCCCTTCACAGTCTAGGGACAACTGGAGCACAGCTCATTTTTCACTCCTCTCCCAGCTTCACTCCTGTCCCACAAGCAAAGCAAGGCTCTCCAGAGCCAAGGTATCCTGCTTGCTTGCACTTGGATTCCCAAGGAATACTTCTACAGAAAATTGTGATAAACATGAAAAAAAAATAATTTAAGAATTATGTAACAATTTCTGTTTAATAAGAGAACCAGACAATTAGCATGTGGAAATTCCCTGTCTTGACCTCTACAAGATGAAAGGTGGGGGCACTAGAGGGAGTTACAGCAGCAGAGGAGGGAGAGTACCAAATGTTGTGCTGGCTAACGATTTATGTAATTAGATACATCTGGAGGAAAGGATTAACTCAAAGTCATGATAGAGCCTGAATCAACTTTGCTTAGTTAAACTGCAAGGATATCTTAGTTTATATACAACCATGTTTGCAGTACAAACAGCAACTGACTGATCAAGGCAAATATGCATCAGGTACAGTCATAAAAAAGCAGTAAAATGCACAAAAAACCTGGAAAAAACAAGATAATGATTTACACTTCATGGGAGTTTGTTTCCATTGTCTGGATTACATAGCAAAAGTAATTTCTATTCTACAATATCTTTTAATTAGGAGTCAACTTTAATGTCTAATTTAAAATGGTTCAGTAGGGAAGCAAAGGGTTGAAAAGAAGGGCTGGCTAATATCCAGTGTTGCATTTTACAGTCACTGTGTGTGCAGTGCCTTCGAAACAGATGATCTCACCACTCCCTAGCCCTCAAAAATCTTTGTTTCCACCCTCATGCTACCTCTCCTTTTTGTCCGCAATTGATTCAGCTACATGGTGATTTGTACCAGGAAACAGATCTGGTATAAAAACAACCTCGACAAAAAGGGGATTGTAATTACAAACTGACAGTGTCATCTGCTAGAGAAATTGCCACAGAATATTCCTGTAAATCTGCCAAGTCAATAATATTCATGATGATCTGCTAAGTGCTGTCTGTGAACTGAAGTTGCCTGGGCTACTGGAAGTCACAAATCCTGTTTTCCAGAATGTCAGCACACTTTGGGGCTTAAATGAGTAAAAATCATTCCTTTGACTTCTGCTTTTTCCCCTCTCTTCTCATCCCTCAATGTACTTGTGCCTTGTCCACACAAACCAGTCCCTTCCCAAGATGCTTAAGGAATGCCTAGATGGAATTACAGATGTCAGGATGTTCAAAAAAAAAGGAATATTCTATCAATATTTTCTTATTTTAGTCATAGGACTAAGAGTTAGACAGAGTTGGTCTTCAGCAAAACAATCACAGTTTTTAAAGTTATATAACAAAGTGGAATGGTATTTTTTTGTTGAATTTAAACATCAGAATGCATTTAAATTTCCATATTATTGTTACATAACTCTTAGGCCTTCTCCAGGGCTTCACAATGCCCTTTATTTTGCTATTCCTTCTAAATCACATAAGGGATATGGTCCAAAAAAAAGTAACAATTTGTGCATAGTAACACTTAGTGTTTAATAAATGGAGAACTACAATCTCATTTTCTCTTTGAACAATTGCTGAATAATAACTCTACACTGGAACAGGAAAGTTTATAAAACAATATCCTGACTGGGTCTAACAGCTGCAGTAACGAATCCTTGAAAAAAGCACAGACTGACTCTCACCATGAGACTTAAAATAATTCAGCTTTTTGACAAGTAAAAACGTGGTTTGGGCAGCTTTTAAAACAGGTCCTTGGAAATATTGCTCCTTTATTATTATGTCTTAAGTCAAAAAGGTCACTATCTAGTCACAGCAGGCCTGTCTTCTTCAAAATGGGTGAGTCCCACTGTCCTAGCCAGCCAGCTTCACTTCAGTGGTCTTCACTCTTAGCTTTGTTCTGTCCCTCATGCTCTGCCACCACTTTCTCTTGCAGTTATTTATCCTCTCCATCCTCTCAGTTCTGCCCTCTGTTTCCCTATGTATATTGAACAGTTTAGTAAAGCAGGCTGCTCCCCATTTTCCTGGTGTGTGGACACCAGCCTCCAAATGAGGATGCTTTGCAGCACAGTCAGCCCTTAAAGGACAGACTACACACACCATTCAGAGATGTAAGCATTCACAGATGGGCGACTACTTGGCAGCAACACCAGTTAACTAGGAAAGCAACAAATGCAGAGATTCCTGTGGCCTTCCCTTCCATCATGTGAAAAAAGGTCTGGAGACAGAAAAAAAGGATTGCTCTGCTTTGTGAGCTCAGATCTTTTTTTTCTTTCTGTTTTTAGCAGTCTTGAAAAAAAAGTAAGAAAACAAGAATCCATGCTTCTTGCCAGAAGTATCCAAAATAAGAACAAAGACACAGTCCTTTCCTGACATATTACAACACTGGAGTTCAGAGTCATGAAGAAATTCACTAGCATCCCGTATGATCTTGCATTTAAATGCTTCCAGTTGGAAAAAACCCTATAAACTCAACAGTTAATGCTGTAATTGTGTATAAAGACATCTATCATTAAAAAATAATTTAAAAGTATCACAATGAATAAAGAGGCTTAATACAGGAAAAAGTCTATTATAGTTCATACATCTAGAAGAGTATTTCTTTTGAGCAGTGGAAAAGCTATTCTGTTGCTTAGAGCACAAAAATACACTTCCCATGCCAATGAAGGTAGTACCCAGCCAGTGAGTATCTACAGGTATAAGGCACGAGAAACCGGCATGTCCATCCTATCTCATGTATGACTCCACACTCCCAAATGCGGGATCCAGACGATATCAACAGAGCAGCTGGCGAAAGCTCTAGTGATGGATTTTATTTGTGCAGAACAAAATGCAACACTAATTAACAACAACACTGCTTGTAGAACACATAAATACTACTCATGGAATCTTCTTTTGGAGGTAAGATGGGGTGAGCCCAAGTTACTGTTCTGTTGTGGAAGGAAAGGCAGATCTCCCTAAAAATCCTACTAATCTGTAAATACCCCGGATTCAAGAAAGATCTGACCTGTATCTATATGCAACGATCTAAATGGAAAGCTGATGCCTCCATACAGTCCTTCTGGAACTCCCTGGCATCATGGATCCCAACGTCCTTCCAGTACAGCAGAAGCTAAGGAAGAACTAAAAAGCAGTTTACACTGCCCAGCACGCTAATACCTCGTAGTAAGGTTTCTGGTCAGAAATCAGCAGCAATTATCCTGCAAAACCAGGCTGGCTTTCTTCCCCATTGCTTCCAGCTCTTACAGAACATTAAGAATCCTGCTGAGAGATAGGGAGAGGCATGCACGGCGGAAGGAGGTTCATTTCTCTTCCCCTTCTTTGGCAGTATAGATTTGTCTTTGTAAATCTTCAAACAAGGGATTCTTCTCAGATAATCCACACTTCCTCCCTGATCCCATGCAAAAAACTTGTAAACTTCCTTTTCTATTTTCATAGTAAGGAAAGTACCCTCTTCGTGAGCCAGTATTTTATGAAACTTCACTGCAGCTCTCAAACACCTTTCAGCAATTTTATCTAACTTCCCTCGCTCAGCTGCTTTCATCTACATATATGAAAGCATATCCTGCTTTCTTAAGAATAGTTTTAAAGTAATTCTTCGAACAAAAACTTATTTGTTGTAATTGCTAGAAGTAAATTACTTCCTTTATTATCAAGCTTATTTGTATCAGTTTTAATTTCAAGAGCACTATTCCTTATTTAAGTATTTGATTAAAAAAAATAAACCAACAAACCCCACCTTAAGCCATTTCTTAGTGAAATGCTAAGGTGAAGTGCCAAGAATTCTCAAAAGTAAGTATTGGTAAAAAAGCAGGATTATTCTTCTAAAAATCACCAAGTGGAAAAAACTAAAGCCAGTTTGAGTTGCCCTTGTAAGGACAGGACTCAAATGCTTAAGGTAATATAAAGTGAAATAAAGCTTAAACTATTACAGGATGTGGTTTGAAGTAAGTAAGTGGTTATTTTAAGAAGAATTCTTACCACTATAACTATATTAGTTTAAATTTGCTATATGGTAGATTTACTCTGTTCCCACAAATCCCTGTTATTATGGAAACATACACAAACAATGCATTTCCTAACAATGTTATTATCAATCAATAACTTAGCTGTAAGCATGAGCACCACACACAGAGGAAAATATAGGTATTAGATTTTTACAGCTAATACAGTCAAATATGTAAGAGGAGCCATCTTCCATCAGTAATTTTTAGTTTGTGAAGACTAACACTTCAAACTTCTTTGTAGCATGTGCTACAAAAATATTTGATCAGTTTCTCAAGAGGATAAAGTAATAATGAGGCACTAATTGTTTTACAATCAGCCTAAGCATACACAAAACTCTTAATGAATATTTAACCAGCACTTACATTTTCACACTGCATCTTTCTGGGTTTTATGTGGGAAACATTGAGTCCATCAATAACGATATCAAACGGAAGTCGATTTTCCACAAATGTTTGAAAGGCTTCAAATTCCTGAAATAAATAAATAAATAAATGGGGGGGGGGGGGGGGGGGGGAGAAGAATATGTTGAGTTTAACAGAAACAGATTTCATTCTGTTTTTATTAAAAAAAGAAAAAAGCCTAAATCTCTCACTTTTCCTTTGTGGGCTACATTTCACATCTTTACTTGAGTATTTGCTAGAACCACCACCACCAAAAAAAAACGCTTTAAAGCCAAGTGCTACAGTGGATACTTCCAGTAGAACTTTATAATATAACTGAAACCCAAAACTTTACAGTCATCCAGATTTTCAAAATTATGATCCAAACTGTACACTTTTATAAACACTATAGCCATTGTTACAAAACAGCTGCAAGACAAAGCAACTTTACATATCAGTAGACTGTGACACTCAACATTTCCTAATGTAAAATAAGCATTATACTGAACTTCTCTGTAAGAATTCTGAGATCTCTGAATGCCAGTCTTTGGATAACAGACCTATATTTAAAAAAACATTCATTTAGAAACACAGCACCCCACTTGTGAGAAATACACAGCTTTAAAGCTAGCAATACAATGAACTTTCTTACTAGGTCAGAAATGCAGTGACTGAGCAAACCAACAGCATCCATCCAGTTTTCTCCAACAGAAGTAAAACTATAACTGCATTAGACTTGAGACCCCACAGGAGTAGAACAGAAAACAAAGGAATAACAAAATCTTCAAGAACTCCTCCCCCGATTTTTGAGGAAAGACTAAGCGCTTTTAGCGGGCACTTGCATTAGATTTCTACTTCTTACTTCTGCCTTGTTCTTAACAGGCACAGGAACCCTAATCCATCCTGGTGGGGAGACCTAGTTTGATAAATGACCTTTCTAGTACCAGGTAAGACTTACTTACTGGGTAACAGAGGTTTCACAGTCCAAGGCTATAAATGAACTTTCATAGGAACTCAAAACAATTGCAAATTTCATGTTTAAAATACAAGAGGTACTTGTGATATACAAATCTAAAGAAAAAACACCCCCTCAGCAAATAAAAAAAATGTACAGCATATACAATTCTTCCTAGAGGAAAAGGAATTGTACTTGGAAAAGGGTTCTTGTATTAAGAGTACAAACTAGCTATGCAAGATAAGGATGCCTCACTCAGATGCTAAAAGTTCAGGTATGATTTCAAAGCGAACAGAGGTTTACTGGTCAAAAGCACACTGACGAGGACACAGACAAAACAGCGCTCAGTCCAGCAGCATCAGAATCAATTGCCTTTTACGTGATCTCTCACTTCTCCATGGCTTCAATAAATGTGATTATTGAGAAGGTATAAAGAACTGGCCAATAAAATGTTCATGTCAAACAAAAGGAAATTGTCAGCACTTGTGAAGTGTTTCCCCTGGTCTTCCAGCCCCAGCCTCGAAGAATTTTATATAGATGAATAAATATTCTCATTGCCATCTGACAGGGACACCAAGATGCAAAAAGTCACTCGCAAAGGCAGGGAGCAGGAGGAGAAACAAATGCAAAACCAAACAACAAGGATTCTTGACTTCTGGGCTTATGCCATCCAGTGGGGTTCCTCATGGTTCAAAATCAGATGAGTCACCACTATCACACTGGATGGCTGTCTGAAATGTGCGAAAGATAAAAAGAAAGAAAACACTCACAGACCAAATGAAGGTAAAATAGAAGAGTTTTGAGACAAAGATGAGTGAAAATGGAAAAAACAAAAGTGGAAGCAGATGAAAACACATCATAAACAATCCAACAGCATTATTTTCCTAATGCCAACGAATGGCAACATAATTTGAAGTAACATGGTTACAGACAAGTAGACATTTATATTAAGTATAATTCACATGTGATCTTGTCTTCAAGGGCAGTTCAATTCAAAACAAACACTTTGTAGAGAATTTTTTTAAGTGGCATTTTATTTCAAGTGATGATAGTTCTAGAGCAGTTCCTGAAGAGATGGGTTTTCCCTGATGGGCAAAGTAGAGTGCTTTGTCAAGAAAATGCCACGAGTTGGGGAGCAGTAGAGGAGTTCAGTGAGTCAGTGCTCCCCTCTGCCCACTCTTCCCTTTGCTTTCACTCCTCTCCCAGCCAGGCACGTAGAGCAGGAGCTGCCAGAAGGGTCCTCCAAGGCATCAGGATAGGCTCTCCAGCTCTCAGAAGCCACTCCCTGGCTCTCTCTGTGGTTTACTTCTGGAGCTTGGGAGAAGCTGCAGTCTTTTCAGTGTCATTCTCTTGGCCATCCCACCTTTAACAGCTATCCCTTCCTGGCCATGTCTCCTACTCCTACAGATACGTGGCAGCATGCTCCTGCCAGACTCCCAAATCTGCTCAATTGTTCTGTCTCACTATCAGTGAACTGTGCAATACAGTAGGGAGAGAAGGCTTCCTGCCACAGGAGACCCTTATCCATACAGGGAGATAAGGAGTTAATAGCAGAATAAGTGCAGAAGACAAAATAGCCAAGTTTAATTTATGTCACCAAATACAGAAGACTAAAGTGAAAAGCCCTAGACACACTGAAAATCCCCAAAGATCTGTTCATTTTCTCCTCATCAACCATAATTCCACAGCAACACAAGAGAGTGCTCCTTTCCTTTACCAGAAAAAAAATACATTAAGAACCACAGAGAGGATATGGGTCTGCTCCCCTGAGAGACAGTTCTTGAATTGCCATATTTCCAATCCTCTCCAGACACAGGGAAAGAAAAGGGCAAAGCACGCCCCATCATGCAAATGGAGTACAACCAGTTATTCAAACATACACAGAATTACACTTTAAGAGAGAAAGTATACAATTCGAAGGATGCTGATCTTTTAAAGACCAGGATCTGTCTGGATTTTATGCAGATCCTACTTACAGCCACAGTAACAGAGAGACGATTCACCCACAACTCTCTAAAGATATTTCATCCACTAGCTAACCATAAGAAGAAACTGAAGAACTTCATTGTAAGCAGTAAATGAAGTAGAGCACAGCTACAGCTGATCAAGAGAAGCCAGACACAATAATCATCAACGCAGCGCAATGATGATGCAAAGGTTGGTTTAAGCCAGGGTTGTTAAACTCACAGCTCCTGCTGTTCTCTTGCTCCCGCAACGTAATCACACGCTGCACACGTGACTGGTGCTGGCAGGAGCACAGGGGCAAGGAGCTCGGTGCTGTCGCTGGGTAGAAGCAAGGCGCCGGGACAGATAAAACAAGGTAGAGGGCTGGATTCGGCCCGCAAGCCATGAGTTTGACACCATCCCATGAGTTCAGGCAAAACCAACCCAGGCTTCCCCTTCCAAATGGAGAATGCAATGCATGATCTACATACAGCCCTTTGTACGCCACAGGAACATTTACACGGTAACTTCCTGCTGAGCACGACAAGGGGCACTTCTGATGAACCCCCTCAACATGCCAACAAGTAGTGAAATATCTCCCTCTCTCTCACTAAGAGCACCAAAACAAACACAGGGAATCTTACAGATGTCTAACTTGTTCCGACCAGGTTAAGTTTCTAAGAAAAAGTCCATTCTCCTAGCCTTGGAAATGCTACTCAAACTCACTTCAACAGAGTTAGCAACTGAAGGGAAAAAACTTTTTCCGCACTGCTTATTGACATGACCCTTCAAATGCTCAGGAGCCACAGAAAATGTTGCAATGCACCACTGTTACCTCATTGCAAGACTTCCCAGAGCAGCTGGTGCACTGCATGAACAGGTGTCCCTGCAACAGGAATGCGCGCAATGCAGCAGGACACCCACAGGAGGCTCCAGAGATATCTGTGCCACACCATTTGCATAAGAAAACACAAGTTTTAAAAAAAAACCACCTGATTTCATTCATTGCCTAGCTGGGAAAACAGGGGAATGCCAACCACGTAACTGTTAGAAATGATTCAATGCACCTTCTACTAAGAAAACTTACCTTTGCAAACCGACACCACACTGACTTAACCAATTTGGAAGGAAGAGCCAGCCACAACAAACCTACAATGGAATTTATCTTGATGTGAAGAATTAAAGATATTTAAAATAATTTTTCATTTAACCACTAACATGTGGGTGGCTCAAGTCCATTCATACCTCGGCAAAAGTACAAAGCAGTCTTACATTTTTTTTGGTACTCCACACCGGCTGGATGACTCGTGCTATTTCACCATCATCCTGTACTGGTATGTACTGGTGCTGGCACAGGACAAGGTATTTTTACCTTCTCCCTTCCCTCAGCCACTCATTCCTAGCCTTGTTCCCTTCTCTACCTATGGAAACATCTTTGTTGGCACAAGGAGAAAGACTGAAGTAGAAGAACTGAGCCACTGTGACCTGAGCCCAGCACCAGTTTTTAGGCTGCACCAGTCTCCCTGTTCAGGTCAGAGCACAGAGGTTTCTCCCAGCCTGAAAATGCAGCCCAGGAGATGGAATAGGAATAACACTGGTAGCAAGTGAGACTGCTAGGATCACCTTTTCCCATATGGAGCACTGACTTTGCTAATTTACATTGGATTGTGAATCTACAACATTTTGAGACTTCTCTCTCAACCCAGGGTATTGTAGCAAAACTTGAGATAGAGGTTGGTTTTAAGAAAAGAGAAGTACAGAAATTATTGTTTGAAAAAAGAAGGAAAAAATATTTGTGTTGCTATTTTAAACCATTTGAAAAACATTTTTTTAAAAAAAGTGATCTCACTTCAAAAGCCTGGCTTACACAGCCAATAATATTTTAAATAGGACTTTTACTTCTGTAAGAGTATTAATATTATTTCAACTTGTGTAAATACATTTATAAACAGAAATGCACATTGTTTTTTTAACAGCTCTGCACACACAGATTACAAGCCTCCAAAACACAACAAAAATGAGGGAAGAAATTAATTATTAGTATTTATAAATTTACTATGTTAAATATGATAACATAAACATTACAACTGAAGATGAAACAAAGGAAACAGCTAAACAAGCACGTTGGAATCAGAGTAATGAAAGTAATTCAAATGAGTATTCTGAAAAATTTTAATGTCCATAACAGATCTAAGAGTATGAGAAGTTTCAGATCACAGAAGGTTAGATCACTCAAGTATTTTTCTCCTCATGTCTAAATGAGGAATATGTTGGCAACTAGAAATAAAAATCAAGGTATTGCTTAAATTTTTCAACAATGCCAAATATCTACTGATCTAAATGCTAAAAACCCAAAGTAATATAAAATAAAAATGAGATATATGAGCAAATCCATAGAGGACTTTTAAATATAAAGGCTATTATGTTCATGCCAACACGAGGAATTGGGAAAAAATATCCCAACCCTACAAAAACCTATTAAAATCACTGCAGGCAAGGCTGCTTGTCAGTTCTTCTAAACAATAGTTTATGCTCACTCATGAGGAACAGTGGAGAGACACTAAAGTGCAAACTACAGTATTCAACGTACCTTGCTTCCAGAAGCATCCACAATAGTTCAAGTTTTGTACAACAGAAAAAGCATTGCCTTCCCCTCTCCATATTGAAAGTCAATATACTGTTGTGCAAGGAAAGAGCAAATTCTAATTAACAGAATAGGATACTGCACATATCAAACAGGGTGTTTTTCAATACCATAAGAACAGCCTTTAGAGAAGTGAAAACATTCACTTTTTAAGGGTTTCATAAAATACAAAGTGATAGGCGTTGCTTTGTTTTCAGCAATGTTTCTTGGTATCAGAAGAAAAATACAGGACTGAGCATGAGAGTGTGAGAAACTTCAGCTGTCAAACTGAAATCCAGCCAATTATTTTTAATGTGCCTCGTTGGAGCACTCTTAAATCTGTTTGTTGCTATGCCTGAAGGGTTTGAATATTTCCTCCACAGTTTCAAAGCTTGGAAATCCCCTTCGAACCCTTCTAAGCAGGAAGGCTTTTCTCAGTAATGTGTATGGTATCACGATGTACTCTGGATTGCATACAACTTGTTTGCCCTCTGTTATATGCTTCTAAAGTTAACAAACAATCCAGGAGTCAAACTCCTGTGGCTGTAGCCTTCAGAGATACCATCACAAACAGGAAGGCACTTGCAGGCAAATGGACAACCTGGCTGAAATGTGCTCTGTTTTGCCTGTTCATAGTCCTCTGTCAACAGCAGGCAGTGTTGTTGCAGGAGTTGTTTCTGCCTGCCCACATCAGACAGCAGAGGATCAGTAACAAGGTCAATGCAAAACTTGGACGTCAACAATCCAGGCAGAGTGCTTCTGAAATGTTCTTCCTGAGCACACTTCACAGGGAGGGAGGAACAAGCAGTTTGTGCTCCTGTCCTCAGCAGAAAAACATCCTCATCTTTGCAAGGCTACTTATGACAAATGCAAGAGTATAGAAACGGATCATACCAAAATTTCTTTTAAAACAAATAAACCAACCTTGCAAAGGCAGAAATATTTTGAATTCACAGCATTTTCAAAATTAATAACACTATTTTGGAAAAAAACCAGAACGTTAAACCAGGAAAAGAGGGACTTGAACGCTTAAGTATAATGTAACAGGCATTATAGAAAGACAGTTGAATAACAGAAAATAAATGCATCATGAACTGCATATAAAAGACAGTGCCCCAAGTAAGGCTGAGGAGCACTTAACTACAGGTAGTCTGAAATATCCATGTGGAAGGATGCTACATGAATATCAGCCAGCCAGATACACCACCAGGCTGCTTTCTCTGCTATGCTGGTACAAATGGAAGCAAATCTTGACAAGGACTGACCTGGCTGGAAAAAAAAACAAACCACAAGAAAGTAAAACATTATTTTGCTGTCTAGGTTTGTGCCCTACTTCCCATGGGGCTGTGCTCAGATGTTTCCTGGCACACTTGCAGGGGCCAACTCGGGCAGGAACGAACTGCTGGCAGGGTGGTAAAGTTAGCTATGCTAGTTTAAAAATCACACTGCCACCAAATGCTTATACTAACTAGTATTTGCAATCATAAGATAAACAGCAACCTTTCTGAAGGACTGAACGGCACTACATGTTCCACCCTCGTTTTAATATTTCTAGGAACAACACAGAGAATTATAACCCTATGCACTCAGCATGTGCACACTGTGATATGGTTGAAACAATCACTAAAAATAGTGCAAACCCTCTGGAATAATATGATCTGGTAGAGTTTAATGTGAACACCTTTTGCAAAAGAATATCTCTAAAAAATCTTCCGTTGAGTCAATGAAAAAGTAGCTAAAGTAGAATCAGACAGCATTAATTAGATTTTAAAAAAAACCTGACCCAAGACTTCATAACAAGCTACTAAAACACTGAACTAGTTATTGCACTTAAAAAGGCAGAAAAAGACCCAAAGGGTCATGCTAAAACATTAGCAACATCTTTTAAAGTTGTGCACTAATTCCTACATATATTAAATATTTTACAGATATTTAGGAAAGTGGATGGCACAGAAGAAGCCAAACCAATGCCAAATACAAAACCAAATTAAAACTAGTGACAGAAAGATGAAATATGCATAATACAGGAAAACGTGTACTTAGTATTTTACAGATTTCTGGAGGAACTGTATCAACTTCAGTTTATCACAGTGTAATGAAAACCTCTGCTTACATTGCTGATGTTCTAAACAAATCTAATCAAATGGTAAGAGATGCGGCACTGGATAGGTAACATGAAATTATTATAACTTGTTAAGCTATTCTAATTAATTACAAGGAACTATAATGAAGTCTTATATTAGACAATTCCACATAGGCTTCTCAGCATCAGAAGAATCTGGTTTTGACCACAGCTGGAGACCAGCTCTTCAACTTAGAAAGATCTTTGGTAACAGACCAAATGGTAAACAACCATTTGATAATGCTTAAGTTCCAAGAGGTAACATTTTAACGTGTCTTAAATTAATATGTGCTCACATTAATTTCACTTTAGAAGTATTATCAAAGAATTTACTCATATTCAGAGACAGCAAACACTTAAAAAAAGGATGGCAGTGCATACAGTCTGCATTATGTAAACATATATCAATATCCTACTTAGTGGAATGCATGAGCTACAAGTGAAGGACCATGTGTCCAAGAGGTTCCTGATAAAATAATCTCCTTACAAATGAGCTACTCAGATAATTCAGATTAGTTTAATTCTTTAGTTAAAAAGTTCCTGTTCTGACTTCATATTTATGGTCCTGTCTGCCTCTGTGACCAGCTAATGAACAGGAAAAAAAATACTTTATCAAGGGATGCCATTCTTAAGCCCTGGGGAAATTTTTCAATGTCTTCTATTTCTCTCTATTTTTTCTTATATGTTCTAGGTAATGTAAGGAAGATGCAGATCTGAGAAAAAAATTACTGCATCAGCAAACCACGTTAGGAATTGTATTTTAACCAAGCAACTAGTGTTCAAAAAAAAAAAAAAGATCAGAATCAGATTTTTCTTACTTGATTGCACTAACTGCAATGTGAAGAATGTATCATGTTAGGAGAACTTCCAAATACAGAGGTGACAAAGTAGTAGTTTAAAAAGACTGGAGGACAAAGTTGTTTGAGACAGTGGATTGAAAAAAAGGACCATTTTTGTATTGCAAGGTGGCCTAATGTTGCTGCATTACCATTTGATGGCAGAGGAGACCCAAGTGACCTGAACCAAATCCCAACTCATTCCTTGCTATATGAATCGAGAAAAGGAGGACTGTGGACCACCTCAGATGATCTGACACACCCCCAAGAAAGATTCTCTAATGCTGAGGTAATTGAGGGAAAGAAATATGCGCTGAATTTATAATGTTTTCATCTAGATCTGTTTCTTGCTTCTAAGGAAGCAGCTAAGTCTTTCATCCTCGTGCCAAAAGACTCTATGCTTCTGTTTGTTTCCATTATTAGAAGCCTCTAGGGTAAGGGAAAATGCAAGAGAAACCTTAGAAAAATTCCAACTGCCTTTGTTTCTCACCACCCATTTCCCATTCAGTCTCTCCTCTTCCCCTCCTTTTCCTTTCTTTAAGAAGTTCCCTCCCCTCTAGCAGATTTTATCACAAGAATAGCGTAACATTCACCCTGTGTTAAATGGAGGCAGTACAGAAAGTAAGCAGGATAAAGGCTGCAGTCCGCTCAGACTCTGGGCACACTACTATGGTAATTGTCTAGTGTTCTCTCTAACCTCCCACTAACTCTAGCTCTAGCCAAAACACTGTGAATGAAACAAACCAACAGCTAATGCAGAGCCCCACTCAGACAAGATCTCCTCTGTCCTTGTGGATATTACAAGATCTAGCGATAAACCTGGCTCTTGAGGCAATGCAGGACTCTGCCCTACTGAATACTGACCCTACTCGACTGAGTCCAGTGGCCCATATTTAGCAGAGATTTGAAAAAACAGAAGCTGTTCAATCCTATCTGCAAATGCTATGTCTCATCTTTGTACATTTCCCTAGACCTATGACTGCACACCTTCATGATCCAGAAGTCTTCAGGCTTGATATCAATGTCTTTAATTCTAATTGTAATGCTTATCCTATTCTTGTACACAAGCTAATGACCATATCCTTCCCATAACTAAAGCTCAGCCACAAGGCAACAATGGACTTGGTCACGAGCCTGCTATTCTGCAAAACTTGTAAAGTTAAACAGTTCAGCACTGGTCATCCCATAATTAAAAAACAGCAAGTTTTTTGACCAGTGTTGTTGCAGAATAGATAACGTATTTGTCCTCACCAATGTCACCTCTAATTTAATGCTCTGGCCCAGCTTCGGCCATAGTAAGTTTCAAGTAGTCTGATCCATAGCCCAACAGCAACACATACCCAATAGGCTATCAATAAGCCCTTTATCTCCACTGGCATTACCTCTCATGCAAGTCTAATGAACTTGCAAGACCCCAACAATAACTCAAGTTCTCCAGCACTTGCTGCCCAGAACACTAATCCTCAGCCACTACACTTTCAGAACTTTCTAGATTCAGCAACAACAGGTTCTTCCACCCTTGCCATCCTGAAACCTCAGCTTACCTGCAAGCCAGCAACTCATACCCATCAAAAAAATCAGTCATAAAGAAAAAGAAAAAGATCTACAGCTCACCACTCCTATATTCCTCTCCAGAATTAACAGAAAGATTTCAACCTGAGCTGGCACCAGCAGGATTTTCATCCTGCCAGCATGGTTCTAGCAGAAGCCAGCTTCGAATCCAAGTGTTGTCATCTTAAACTGAATCTCAGCAAAATGACCTTCCCTGCCACAGAACTGACAAGAAGACTTTCAGTCACTCCTACTTCAGGAATTGTTCCTGCCCCAAACAGCCCCCATCCCAGTGCAATGGGTTTTGCAGCATTCAACAACATGACAAATTTTTGCACTCCTACTGTAGAGGACGAACACTTAACTGGGAATCTCAATGCTTTGCTGCATGTATCTGGGAGGGAAGGAGGCAGAGAAACACATGGGAGAAATTCCACCCAGCCTTCTCCCTCCTTCCATGTTTTCTCCCCTCAAAAATTTCTTTGCTCCCTGGCAGTGACAGGGAGAAGGTAACACACAGGGGAATAGAAGCAGAGGAGGTAAACAGCATGCATAGCCTGGGCAGTAGCACACACTGTGCACAGGGTATCAACTGCTTTCTAGGAAGTGTATTTCTCCTTTGCAGCTCCTAGTCTTTTGAGGAGACATAGCAGGCCTAACTGAATTAACTAGCCTTTTCTCCCTGAGTTCAGGTGAAGAAGCCATGACATCCAGGTGCAAGATGAACAGCCATAATCATCAACCATCACAATCATCAATCAGGTAAGGGTAGCTCACCTTGGAAACAGCAAAAATGTAGGCAATTTAGCTGACTTTGGCCACAAGCTGAGAGCCAACAAAGCAGGTAGAATGAGAAGATCATGCTGGAAATTCGGAGTGAAGACTCTGCCATATAGGGTTAGGACAGACTGTGTCAGACAGTTTTCTTAAGAGTTTGGAGTAAATAGGATTTTTGCAAGTAATGACCTACTCACCATACAGGGCACTGGGGCAAATCATGGAGTTGGGAAACACCCATACGTGGAACAAGAACTAAAGCATTACAGAAGAGCAAAGGCATCAGTCTAAAAGTTAAGAGATAGAGCTTTATTTTCAAGACTCCTTGAAAACAGCACAACCTCATTCAGTTGCAAAAATAACACTGAGATGAATGGGTCACTTCCTCTTCGCCCTCCAGCTTCTTATATTCTAGAAGAGTATGTAAAACCCCTTTACACTCTTAACCCAGATCTAGTATGGGGACTTTACATGTCCACAAACCCATCTCTTCCGGCCTTCTTGACAGCACGCAAGCATCTCCCATGTGCTTCCTTCCCCTGCACAACAGTCATGTCAGGCTTATGAGAGGTACGAAGTAGCCACAAACGGAATGAAATTACTGCATTTGCGTATTTGAAAGAAACACCTGGGAGCAGCTGTGATACGAAAGCCATCACAGCAAAAGATGATTCTGCCTCTCAGTATACCGATTCTATCTTCTCATGCTCAATGGCAGAGCTCCCAATTAAATGCAGCCAAAGTAAACAGGCTTCCAACTGAAAACATCATATAGACATTGCCACAAAAAGTGGCAGCCTTCTTGCAACTGTTTTCTTTCTACAGCAGCCTGCAAGGTTGCAGCTCGCTATATTGGATCATCACATGACATCCTAATAGACCTTGCAAGAACTGTGCGCAAAGGTCTGAATCAATGTCTTTTACTGTGTAAAGGGTACTTCATTATCACAAATAATCAGTTTCATAGTTGTGTCTGCAGAAAGCCTGAATAAATAAACCTGGTGTCCTCTTCTCTATTTTCAGAACAGATGCAGAAATGAGGTGCCAGTTGCAGCAAAATGACATCCACAGTCACAAAGGCAAAGCACAATTGCCCTGAGATGTGGCTCGGGCTCCATCTAGAGTTCAACTTCATGCCATATCGCTGCTGCTGAATTGCTGACCTATACACAAAGTAAGTATGAAACAGAACTGCAACCTATTATAGGAATTATGGGAATTATGCCCTCTCCTATGTTTACAGTGACCATTGAAAAGCTTAATACTCCTGATGTAAACTATAATTATAAATATGAAAGTGTGTTTTTAAAATTGAGAGGCAGTTGGTTGGCTGGTGGGTTGTGAAAGTTGGCTGGTGGGTTGTGAAAGTTGGCTGAACAAAATGACAGCTGGTTCTTTTGTGTTTCTGGCAAACAGTTGCCCAACATTGGAAAAGCAAATATTCAGCACATAAATGTAAGCTTCAGATATAATACTGAACTGAAGAAACACTAGGACTTGTAGTTTTTTGCAAGCTCAAAATAGTAGATGTCTTATTTTGTTCTAGTTCCTGGGGTTTATTGCATATTTAAAAATTAGCTTTTGAAGGATCAAAATATTTCCACACATTTAACATTTTTTAATCTTAAAAAAAAATTATATTTCAATTATTTCAGTATCTACTAACAGCTGACTGAAAATATAAAACCAAAGACAATAAGATTTAGACCCATTTTATAAACACAACTGTAAAAGATACACAGGATACTTCAGTATCTAATCACCTATTAATATTCAAAGTAAATAAATAAAGATTTGTGGTATTTTCAAAGTACTTAAACATTAATTGTATATTACACTTCTAGCCGATGAACCTGATAACGGGCAAGACCTACCTGTGGACTTGTCTTTCTAAAAGTGTCAGTTCCGTGTATCACGTCTGTTATTATTCTTTCTCTGAGATTATTATACTCCACTTCGGTGAGGTCGCTATCCTCCAGCTGATGGTTGCAGACGGGGCATTTTCCACTGTAATAATAGTGAAACAAGAAAATAAAAGGATAAAGGCTTTTAATAAGAAAGAACTTACATTTCACTAACTTATTGAGTGTCTGAGCACAGTTCTTTACAAGAACTCCAACACAGCACAATCATCAGAAAATTAGTTGTACTCATTCTGGGATGTATCCAAACCTTCGTAAGTTACAGAAATATTTTTATGTGATTTAGTGCAATCAGGATCAAAGATTTAACCCTAGAGATGCTTTGAGGATTCAGGACTAAAACTCTGCATGAGAGCGTAGGGAAAAAAAAAAAAAAAAAAAGAGTATTTAAATATTCATCAGCATTTATTTACGCTTTGAGTTCAGTTCCCAGCATTACCACAAATTTCCACATCTCTAATATTTGGAAGTTTCCCTACTACACAGGGAAGTCACAATGGATACGTGGGAAGGTGATGTAGCTGCACTGGCTTGGCCAGAACACATAAAGTAGCTGTAGGCATACTAACTGAAGTTAGCAGGCAGGCCACAGAGCCTTGGTCTAGGTATAAATCCATTCCAAAGTGTCACAACAAGAAAACGCACCAGTGAAATGCTCCATTATTGTGACACGGACTGCTCCTACAAGACAAGCTAAGCCATCTGTGCCTAGTTTTTCAAGGTTTGGAATAACCAAACTTGTCACAGGTGTAGGAATACCCCTACCCAGAAGAAAAGAAAGAATGAAAAGAGAGAAAAGAGAGAAAAAAAGAAGAGATAGATACTTTGTTCAGATCTCTCTGAGGTGGTCGAAGTGAACAGACTGAGAGCAGAACATGACTAAATCAGAAACTTTGAAAGCCCTCAGCAATACTAAGCCACATTGTCACTGCCTGTCTGTATAACGCCCAATTCCAGCAGGCAATAAAATGAGGGTTAGTCTGAATGAGTCTTTGGTTCTTCATGGCTGATGAACAATGACTTTTTTGCTGCTTGCTCCCACTTAAACTTCTCTTATATGTAGGAGATGTTGATGTTTCACATTTTTTCATTCTAACATGCTCTGTTCAGAAGCCTATATTCATCCAGCTAGGCATAGTTTGAACTGAAGGAGTATCCATTCTTTTCAAAATCCATACAAATCTTATTTTCACAAGAACAATCTCAGAACTGAATCGTAGGATTTAAGTGTTAAAATGGAATGAGTTATTCTCCCCTGGTTATCTCCACAGAGATATACTAGAGATGCCAAAGGTCAGTCAATGCAATTTTCAAAAACTGGCAGCCAGAACTGTTAAATTCTCCCAACAACTGATGTCTGGCAAACATTAATGCACAGCCCATACGCCAAGTCTACATTATTTGCACTGCTGACAGTGTATTTATAGAATCAAAACCAATCACAACAATGGACATTCATTGCTGCCTATGAGCAATACGCTCCAGTTGCTAAACCTACTGTGGTCACTGCAGGCTTGGCCGATGTGTTAATGAAATTGGCTGCTCATACAGCTGTCCAGCTACCATTAAATACATCTAATTGCATTAAGGAACTTCACAGTTTGGCAACAAAGAAGACGGGCCTAATGAACTGTTATGAGACTATTTCAAAATCATTAAGCCTGAAGTTTAAGGTCCCATAGTTAACTTGGGTCCCTCTGTGACTATCACTATCAGATGACTTGAAAAAAAAAACCTCACCATACCCCAACAAAGCAACCCAGACCAACCACCCATCAGCAGCCAAAGCTCCTAAAGCCAGTTCCTTCTTCTGAATTCTCAATGTGGCTTCCCAAAGTGAGCAGAGGCAAAACAGACACAAGAAAACACTCACCATCCCGCAAGATCACCTTTGCTTTTTCACAACCATACCTTTAAAATTACCTTGACATTTTTAGAACTCCTCATTGATCATTCTATGATTTGATGTCAAGAAATTCCCAGACAGAAGGCTTTCACCTCTGTAGAATAGATAGCTGTCCTTACAGCTAACTGACTGTTCAACTACTTTTTTGAGGGACTACTTTTCTGAGATAGATTTGGAGTGTCATGGAGTGTCAACATATCAAACATGAAGTCAAACGTGCTACAGTAATTTGAAAGCAGGCTCAAAAAACTTGAGCTACAGCTTTCTATAGGTCAGCTTGGAAATCCAAAGCATTTGTGACTCTCAAAAGAAAAACTGTCAGCAAGCTTCAACGTTTGTTTGCAGAGGGTTCAAGCTTCTGTCACAGTTCAAAGAAACTAGGTGCTCTGTGCTAGACACGGAAAAAAATACCCTGCATATGAACATCTTAGATACAACAGGCAGTACTTATACAATACAAAATCAGAATGACCTATGAAGAAGCCCATTGAATTATCAAGCTCAGTTTAGGAAAAAATAGTTCTTCTGGATTTTTTAACTCAAGACACATGTTTTAAGAAGTCAATGCTGACTGCAGAGAGAAGTTTAGTAAAAATTACCACATGAATTTCAGAGATATCTTACAGGCTTCGTCCTTTATGATTAGGACCCATTAAAAAAAAAATGCCAGGAAAAAAACCCAAAACAAAGAAACTTTTTTTTTTCTTTCTTAAATCCTAAGGATCCTTGTTATCACAAAATAACTACTACTTGTTTAGAGATTGCTAATTTGTGAAACAACGTTAGCTGATCTAAGCTTGTTTACCTTGCAAATTCTGCAACAGAGTTTACAGACTGTAAGATAACAAGACACCTCTTAACCAAGACAATCAAGCCTTAGAACTTTAAAACTCTAAAGGCTGAAAAAGGTTATCTAGAATTTGGTGAACTATCATAATACAGTGTAGTAACACACACACTCAAATGTAATCACAATCTATCCTACAGTGAACAACGCCTACTCTTAGGACAGGGAGTTAAGCTGCTCTTTCCTGGGCTTCAAAAGCAGCAGACGCTATGTGTGCTTTTACTTCAGAGTATGCAACACAGTGTACTTTTATAAACCACCAAGAAAAACATAATCCGTTTGAGACATTCTTATAATTAATATATTTATAGTTGCCAAATTGCTACAAAACTAGGTTTCAAACAAGAGTAATATTTAAAATAGGAATTTAGAGACATTAAGAAAACTGTGCTGTAATAAAAGCGGGTATCCCAGTTATCCCTGTGACAACCTAATGCAAGAATCATTTTGTCTTCAGCAAAAATGAGGTGGGAAGGGAGAAGGCTTCCATCTATACAAATTAACTGCAGTGCATGAACAGTACCAGACATCCTTATCCACACCAAAGCTGCTCTGCTAAATATTGTGTTAAACGATGGTGGTATAAAGCCAACCAAAAGAGTAAGTCTTTAATTCCTGTATAGCAAACAAATAAGCCACCCAGTAAAATGGCAGCTCTTACGATTCTCTGCACTATTCTATCTTGGCTCTGCTTAGCATAACTCCTTTCCAACATGCATGTTGGATCTTGTCTACTGCACAAGAATGAGTTGGAAATTGGAGTTCAGGAAATCATATGTACACAAAGATTTGTATTCTCAAGGATTAAAATATTTTCTTATTTAAAAAAAGCTATATTTACACTTATGAATAAATAGTTCAAGAGGGAATAATTACAATATGTCACTCAAATAAAATGCTGCATTTACCTGTCTTTAATGTTAGTAAGGTGTCCTCTCCAGTGCCCTCCTGGTATACTAATATGCACAGAGGGAAAGAGGAATAAAAACATTAGATTCTTATTTAACAATTCCTGAATTACAACAAAGAATAATTCTATTTTGGTCAACATTTAGAAATAGTAATAGATCATCTACCTTGCAAAGAAATCATATGAAGATTCATATGTAATTTAGCAATGCCTGAAAATAGTATAATAACCAGCATTTAACAACATGCAGAGAACTAACATCGTTAACCTCCTCAGCTTATGTTGTCCCCAACTATTAAGAACCACAAAAATCACCATGCAATTTTTAAGTTGCTGCCCTACATATTCATGAAGCACCTCAGAAACCAAGTGAGAAAGCAGGAATTGAAATGTCATCCTGAGTGATTAAGAAAGATATGCTCATACCAAAATACTGCACTGAGAGTTTGTGATGCCACACCACTATCATCATCACCACAACCACAGCCAATATCATGCTGGTGTAAATATTCCTTTTTGCCCACAAGATCCAAAACACTACAGGTTACAGACTGGAAATTACCCACGACAATATGCAACTGCAGACACCCTTTCCTTTGCCACTGTCTTTATATTGTAGGCTGCACAATCGCACATGCCTTGGGTTTTGGAATAACTGTCCCGCTTCTGCCCTTCTTTCCCATTTCTCATGCTGATACACAGGAGCTCTTTAGGTTTCTTACAAAGACAACATGCAACAGAAAGTACTGTATCTCTGTATTGGCTCTGGCTTTATTCACTACCAGAAGTCACTGCTGGTCTGCTCTTCAGAAAAATAATTTTTTAAAATTAACACCTGTTCAGTTACGCTCACAGAGTTCACTTCTGTGTCACCCTTGGTCTCCTTCGTTAACAAAAGTTACCTCCCAATCTGCATCATCTTTGGAAGGCTAATAGTGCTAGAATTAATCAAATTCTTTTTCTTTTTGGGAACTCCATGTAAACTGCTTACTTATTTTCAGCCACCAGCATATAAAAGTTCAGCACCAGCAACTGGAACAGAGAGGTAAAACTGAGCATTTTCTACATGTTTGCAGATAAAACTCCAGGTGGATCACCTGATCACCTAGTTTCACCTCCTCTGTTACAGACCTTGTTTCTTCTTCACGTTTGAAACACTACTTCCTTTAGAGAAACAGCTAATCTTGCTCTTAAAACATGAGTCTACCAGAATCTTTCATGGATTGTTCCAACAGTCAAATACAGTATTAAAGATACAAACAGAAGTTTGTCTATCTGCATCATCTGATTTGTCACTATATACAGGCAATATATAGCTCTTCAATGCACTGACTGCCTCTGCAGACCCCTTGCCAAAGACTTATTACATTGAGTTTCCTGAGCATGCACTATGTGGCTCACACCTCCAAGAAAGTCCTTCCCTACTCACTGGGAAAACAGCACCTCACCACAGATTTTCAGAACTAAACCAGTTCCTCTTGACTGAAGCCTAGGCTGTCTGCTCCTTAGCTGTTCCCAGGGCAGAAAATAGCTAGGGGACAGCGGTATAAACCATTCTAATAGTGGTAGTGCATTCCCAGAGCCACATTTTCTATCCAAGAAGAGTAACTTGTGAAGTGGCTGTGTAGCTTACACGAACCAAAGCCAACAATTACAAAAAGTCAAAGATCAGTTCACATCCAATATGACAAACACGCAGTGGGCTCAGGTGAACTACACTCTGCATGCACATCATAACCAATTGTAATTTGGAGTCTGACCATCATTACTCACGAAAATAAACTGCATCGTCTGTTAAATACCATGCTAAAACAAAGAGCTTCCTATTAAGATCATTCCTCTCCTATTATTCTATACAAAGTCAACACTTAATCTTCATTTAACTGATGATAAACTTGCTGCCTTTTTGCTTTAAAGAGAGAAACTAGTTTTCAAATAACTTAATACTTCTACACTCTGATATATTATAGGAAAAGCCCTATAGATAGAAGTTGGATATTTTGGATAGG
This sequence comes from Tapera naevia, assembly GCA_033556795.1. Classification (NCBI taxonomy): domain Eukaryota; kingdom Metazoa; phylum Chordata; class Aves; order Cuculiformes; family Neomorphidae; genus Tapera; species Tapera naevia. The sequence continues at coordinate 12,764,508 of JAUMJJ010000023.1, read as the reverse complement.
CATGGCCCATTACAATTTCCTACCTGGAATAATATTTAACAGCTAAAATCTTTCAATAAAAGGTGAAATCAGTAAGAATTTTACACTTTTACAGTAACTTTGGAGAAAAAACTTCCATGTATCTTTTCAAGGCAATGTGTCTTGCACAAAGAAGCAATGACCAAAATGAGATATTGGGCAATCTTATTAGACTTGATCTATGGAATAATCTGAATCCCATCCTCAGGAACTAAAGCTGGCTATTGAAACATTATTTACCTTTCAAACCATAGCTTTATACTCTGCATAAATGTTTTGTGAGGGTATATTTGGTTCTCTCTCAAATATAAGAGGATACCAAACAGCTCTTTTTGTAACTCAGCATCTTCCATACCCCTGCTGAAGTCAAAAAGAGCCTGCAGGACATCAATGGTCGGGACCAAATCCTTAGATAACATTTCATGGTAAAGTTCAAATGCGAGGTTCATTTCTCGGTGACGGCTGGCTGCTTTGATACAGGATTCATAGTTTGTCCGTGAGGGAACCATAATCTTTTTTACTTCTTCCAAAAGTGTCAAGGCCATTCTCCATTCATCTGACTTACACAACCCCCTGACAAGAAGGTTGTAAGTCCCACTATCCAAAATCTTAAATCTGATTTTCATTATATCATACACATCACGAATTTCTGAAGTTTGTCCCTGCTGGACACACAATGCCAGATATTTGACCAACAAATTGTAAGCAATGTCACCATTACTCTTTGCCACATGGGTCAGCAAGGACTTAGCCACGTCAATGGGGCTGTTGCACCTGACCATACTGTTAAACATTACTTCTTCAAATACTTCAGGCGATCGAAAGCTTTCCTTCAGTCTGTTCCATTCCTCAGCCTGCAACGGTTTTTCTGGAGGCTGTACGTTGGTAAACTTATGCCTTGACAGAACATGATTCATTAACTGTTTCTTTGGAGCTCCAACAGAGGAAGAAAACTGAAGTTTCCTTTGAGACATTTCTTTAGTCTCCTCATCCCACCCTTTTTCTTCTTCATAATCTATTTCAGACCTTTTCTTGGTAGGAAAGACAACAGTTCCTTTGGGATCCACTGGTAATGCAGTGCTGGAAGACGTCATAAAACTGAAACAGCTAATCTTCTCCCTATTTGAGATGTTGAAAAAGACAGTAAACAGTTGCTGGCATCTTGAAACAGGCCAGAACATACGACATTTCCACAGCAAAGGCTGAAAAACTTGATGACTAGATTGAAAAAAGAGTGCCATCACAAGAAATTATCTCACTGTATCTAACAATGTTATAAAATGGAAAACACGGTTTGCATGGGGATATTATAAAAGCCCAAGGGCTGTCAAGCTGTACAAGCTTCAGTTTCAAAATGCTTGTTCTATAAATCCTTTCTGCCTCTTATGAAAACAAAAAGCTGTAAAATCTATTTTTCACAAAAATCAATCTCTTCAGAATGTGAGCACACTCAGCCAAAACGAGGATCTCTTTCTTTCTAGAGCAGATGCTTTGCAGGTTTGCAGCATATCATTTCTGTTTGATGGTTATTGTAAAGATGAGTACATTGTACACAGAAAGGCAACTCTGCTGCTGCTAGATAAAAAGCACAGGCTTTCTCTTCCCACTTTCATCCAAGTTGAATCAGAAGGTTTCCTAAAACGAAAAATAACACCAAAACATCACCACTCCCTCCATGCCTTCCTGTCATATATACATTTGCAAGCTAGAAAACACAAAGTTCAAGGTACCCCGACAATTTCAGGTCAGGAATCCTAATACTCACCCCTCAGGCAACGCCAGTACGGGGATTCCTACATCGCTTCCCTCACACCTTTCAGCCTGTGGCAAACTTCCTGGGTTTCCTTACCTGGCTTTCCCCTGTAAATCCTGGGTGATGCTGCTGCCAAAAGGGCAGTAATTACAGTGAAATCATACGTAAATATTAGGGTATAACCGCGAATGCCGGGACGTTCACCAGCAGCGTGGCAGGGAGCCGGCGCGGCTCTTGGGGAGGAATCAAGGCCCCACTTCCCCTCCCTCAAGGCGCCCCGTAAACTACAACTCCCAGCGTGCACCGCGGCGCGCCTGCCGGGAATCTGATTCCCTTTCGCCCCTGTCCTCCCCACCGTCACCCGGCCTGAGCGCACTTACTCCTCCAGGACGGACCTGCCTCGCCCGCTGCGCGGCGGCCACAGGCGCCCCGGCGCTACAAGGCGCGGGCAGGGAGACCCTTCCCGCAGAAGCAGCTCGGGCGCCCGCTCACCCGGAAGCGCTGCCGGGCCCGCGCGCGGGCGCGCAGCCAATCGCGTCGCATCAGGGCGGAAGGGGCCGCCCCGCCATGTCGGGTGCGGGCGCGGGCGCGGGGCCATGGACTGGAAGGGGAGCCTGCGGGACCGCCTGGTCGCGCACCGCGCCCGTGAGTGCCCGGGGGTGCGGGGCCCGGGGCGCGTTATGAGGGGGCACGAGCGCGGGTCAGTGCCAGCTTGGCGGGGCTGGGGTGTCTGCGGCGCGTCATGGGTTTGGGTTGGAAAGGACGTCAAAGCCCATCCAGTTCCACTCCCCCTGCCATGGGCAGAGACACCTCCCACCAGACCAGGCTGCTCAAGGCCCCATCCAGCCTGGCTTTGAACACTTCCGGGGAGGGGCATCCACGGCTTCCCTGGGAGGTTGCCAGTGCCTCATCATCGTTATTGTGAAGAATTTCTTGCTAATGTCTAATCTCAGTCTACCCGCTTCCAGTCTGAAGCCAGTCCCCCTCGTCCTGTCACTACTTGCCCTTGTAAAAAGTCTCTCCCCAGTTTTCCTATAGGCTCCCTTCAGGTACTGGAAGGCTGCAGTAAGGCCTTCCTAGAGCCTTCTCTTCTCCAGGCTGAACAAGCCCAACTCTTTTAGCCTGTCCTCATAGCAGAGGGGCTCCAGCCCTCTGATCATCTTCGTAGCCTCCTCTGGACCTGTTCCAACAGTTCCATATCGTTCTTATGTTGGGGATTACAAAACCTGACACAATACTCCAGGTGGGGTCTCAGGTGCGGAGCAGAGGGGGAGAATCAGCTCCCTTACCCTGCTGGCAACACTTCTTTTGATGCAGCCCAGGACACGGTTGGCCTTCTGGGCTGCAAGCAGACATTGCGAGCCCATGTCAAGTTCTCATCAGTCAGCACCCCCAAGTCCTTCTCCTCTGAGGGCCTGGGCTGGTGCCTCTGTGTGCATGAATCAGTCTGCAGAGAGCTCCTGCAGGCCTGTCACCATGTCACTAGCATTGCCGAGGGAATGGTGGGGTTGTGCTTCTGGCTACAGTCAGTAGTGCCTTAAAAAAATGCTGCCTCTGCTGCTGCTTTGTCAGCCACAACCACCTGTCTGTTACAGAGAATCCAGTGAGTGCAGTTTCAGCAGAGGTGTGAAAGCCTCAGCATTCATGCTGGTGCTAAAGGAATTGACTCCTTTCTTCGAGCTCCTTGCTTTGTTAAAACTCTCTTTGGAGTACAGCACAAAAAGTCTTTTCTGTGTTAATCAGCCAAAAAGAGCGAACAAGAGCTAAAAGATGAAGAAATGGAATTGTTCACAAAATATTACATGGAATGGAAAGGAGGAAGAAAAAGTGGCAATACATCATACACAAACATACCACGATTTTACTACAGGGTAAGTGAGGTATCCAGCTGAACTTCAACAAGAGAGTCTTCTGTGTTATAAAAGGAAGTTGTGCTTATTCAAAGGGACACTTCAGCTTTAGAAGCTTAAGTAGTTTGAAATCTGAATGATGTGGATCACTAAGCATAATTTTTTTTGGTACAGTTGTGGATTTCAGCAGTTTCAGACAATTACTAAGCAGCTCATCTAAGGCCACAAAATAGTTTGCTAATCAGGTAGCAAGCATGGCTGTTTACCAAGGATAAGAAGTCCTCTTTCTCTTTCAGAGAAGCTTCCTGTTTTAACTAAATTTTGACTATATTGGGTTAGAAATACACGTCTTACTGTTTTTGTTTAGACATGATGGGATGCTGCTTTATGAAAATGATGGGTCATTCATCTTGCAAACTGAAGATAGGCCTGTTGCTTGCATTATCCAGCAGAAATTCTTGGTCTGGTAACTTATGTGTGAGATGAATCAAATTAGGATGGAGGAATTATGGGAGCACAAATTCTTCATCTTGATTTGCTGGCACTTAACAGCTTGACTGCTCAGCTGCTGTCTAACCTTGCGTGGGCCCTTGTTACTTAGAATCATGAGTTTCTGCCAATTAAGTTCCCAAATACCTGTGTTTTAGTTGGCGAATATCCATGCAACTGTCCAAGTTTTGGTAGTGCTGTACAGTTTTGTATGTAAATGTCTGCTGACCTGCCATACTAAGTGTTCTCCCATCTGTTTTGTTGGCCAAAACAAGTCCAGTAGACATTCATCGTTTTGAGAGTCATGCCTACCATAAGATAGAAAGTGCTGCTCTCTCCTGAGTGAAAACACAGTAGTAAATGTCTTTTGTGTGTGAGCCCTCCTTATCTTGCAACTGCGGGAAAGTGCTTACTGGGTGGGTGATCAGGTCTGAGGTAGAACTCATATGACTCAGTCTGTTGTGTTAAAGATATCCTGCTTTACATAAATGTTTCAATATTGAAATAGTTTGTGACGGTATGCAAGCAGTGTCCATGTAGAGGAGGCAGGTACTACACAGCATTCTAGAAGACGGTTTATTATTTTCTGTCAAGTAAATAGCTTCTTCGGAGTGTGTGAGTCAGGACTACCTACAAGAGTACCTGCTAGATATGTAGTTTTTGAATGGTTTCCCTATGCGGAAAATTAAAACACCACAATGTTTCTAGCTGCCAGCTGAAGATGAAGTCTTGCTTCAGAAGTTGAGAGAAGAATCTAGAGCGGTCTTTCTGCAAAGAAAGAGTAGAGAGCTGTTGGACAATGAAGAGCTGCAGGTAAGAAAATATTTTTTATATGTCTTGTTACGGCTTCTGACAGACTATTTCTTTCTGCAGAATTTGATTGTTTCACATCTGTCCACAGAATACAGTGGTAAGGTGCTTTATATTTGGGCTTGTTGGCTGGTTATGAAGCACTGGCTAAAGCTGAATTGCTTCATAGTCTTGGGCTGGTGATGTCAGTGTAGAGCTTTCTCGTTATGATGTATATGAGGACTAAATCAATAGCTTCATGTTCAGCACATCTCAACAATTTCTCTAGTGGGCCTAGAAGAATAAATAAATTCTCTTTATGTTTTACTTAGAGACTCCGAAGATGGTTGATTTTACTGCAGTGCAAAGACAAAAGGGTTGTGACCCTAGAAATACTAGTGAGTGAGTGTGTCTCTGTGTGTGTTTAACACCACTTTAGAGCTGTGGAAATACTGCTTGCTCATTCTTCTGGCTGAACTGAAGATGTGTGCTAATTACCTGAGATAGCCTTGCAGAAAACTCATTTTTTGCTGCATTTCTAAGATGCTCTATGTTAAATACCTTCATAACCAAATATAAATGCCTTTAAAGAATCTGTGGTTTCTACTGGACAAATATCAGACATCACCAATGACAGGGGAAGAAGCAATGATCAACTATGACAACTTCTTGAAAGTTGGAGAAAAAGCTGGACCTAAGTGCAAGTAAGGCTTTCTTCTCTGGTATGCGCTTACTTTGGCTAAACCTAAGTTGTGCTGTAACTTTCAGTTGCTGAAATAGATAGAAACACTTTAATGGTGAGGTAAAACCGGGTCCATGTAGTTATTGACGCACTAGTTGTTCTGCATCCTTGCAAAGGTGTATTGCCCTGCATGTCTGAGGGTACTTCTGATAGAGGTGCCTGCAAGAGGGGTACTGCATCCTTTTGAAGGAGAAATTCTCATTGGCATGAACATTTTTATGATGTTAGTGACCAGTAAACAGCACGTTTTGTATTTGAAGAGGAAATCATGTTTCCGCTGATATCCCGATTGGAGACTCCTCTTGTGCACATAGCTTTGTTAGTGATTTTTGAGCAGAAGCAGATTAGTTGTCAGTACTGGTGGTTCCTTTTACGTGCATGCCATTGTATAAGATTGGAAAATACCAAATTTATTGTACTAAATAGAAATTAAATTGAATAAAAGCTCGCAAAACTTTCTCATCACTGAAGAGTCTTATGAGCAGCCAAGGCAGCTGCTTTTTACTGAGTCTACCATTGTTACTTGGTAGGATCCCACTTGATGTGTGTCATGTAGCAAATTGACATCTTTGAATACACAGAACACATTGTATATTGTTAAAGCAGTGTTTTAAAGTGTCTTAAGTTATGGATCTGTCAGTACGGTGTAATCGGATGCATAGAAGTAGCTTTGTGTTTATATTTTACAGGCAGTTCTTCACAGCTAAGATCTTTGCTAAGTTACTCCATAGTGATCCTTATGGGAGGATATCTATCATGCAGTTTTTCAATTACGTCATGAGAAAAGGTTAGTTGATGCTTCTTGTGTTAATGAGAAGTTGTTTTATTTTCAAGGCTATTTTAAGCTGTATTAATTACTTGCTGTTCTCTTCAACAGCAGTGAGATCTAGCCTTTGATTGCTAATGCTGTTTTCCTGGAGGATTGGGATTTTTTTTTCAGTTACTACGGGATGGCAGTTCACCCTGCCTCTGAAATCCACCTCTCCTCTCATCCAGAGATATCCTTGATCTCTGTGTTATGTATATTGTTATTCCGATTTCCTTTATTCAGGCAGTGCTGTGAAGAGCAAAACGGTAATGTTGTGGCGAGTGTGATACTAACCACTTGGACTGTCTGGTAGATAGCTCTGTTTGCTGTTTTTCATTCTGGAGAGTGATGTTTTCTATGTTTTCTAACTGTGCCTTTCACTATAACCTTACCATATTTTCAGCTATTTTTCATTGTAAATAACTTGGGCAGAAAAATGTGATTTTTTTTTTTAAAGCTATATTATATCTTTTTTTAAAAGCTGAGACTTTTCACCCCTAGCAGAAAGGAGACATGCCTCTTTGCCTTGTCCCTTGGCTACTGTGTTCTTGGATCTGGTAGAGCCTTCAGGAGTGGAGAAAGGCACCTTTCCCCAGAGCAGCTCAGCTTGTTTAACTTAAAATCTTGGGACGTGAGGGGTAAGAGCAGGAAATCTGGTGAGTAGACATACAGAGCGTGCAAGAAAGGAGTAATAGACCAGTTGGCAACAACCAGCAAACCCAAAAGCTGCAGGATAGGAGACTTGTGAAGAAGTCTGGGAAAAGTGTATGAATTTCAAAAAGGCCCACCCAGATGGGTACAGTAGAGATTCTTTCCAAGATCTTTATTTCATTTGTTTCACACAGAAGTTTGAAGTCTTGTGTATTTATGGCAGTGCCCCTTGAAACAGGTGCTTCCCCCCCATGCAAAAGAAAAAAAAAGATACTCAAAGGAACAAAAGGAAGCCTTTTGGCTTTCCCATCTCAGTCAGATTTCATTTTCAGACTCTGGCCAACGCAAGGTCCCATCGCACTGTTTGTTTGCGAGTCCCTTTTGGGTCAGATGAATAAAGATAGGGTTTTTTGCTAGCTTTACAGCATTGGAATTGCCAAATAAAGTTAACCCAGTAGCATGTCTGCACAGTAGCTGAGATCTCTTCTGTGGTCTGTTGTACAGAGTTCCTTATGAAGGCTAAGGACCAGGCCAGATATCAAAGGACAAAAAGATCTGAATTCCTGTAGGAACTTTCAGTTAATACTTTCAGTTGGAATTGGTGATTTCCATCTGTATTTACTGCTGGATGTCCTTCAGTGTGGCACCAAAAGGAGGGGATGATGAAGGGAGTTAGAGCTGCAGCTGCTTGAGTTGATCCAGGTTGGGGCAGTGCAGTCCCGTATTTCACTTTGTTTTGATGAAGCTCATGCAGCAGAGCCGTCAACCTCCAGAATAGTGCTTCAGCGGGGAAGAGTCCGTATCACCCAGAGCTTCAAACATCTTGAACTGCTGTGCCTCAGGTGCCTGGTGGTATTCTGTAACCAGTTGAACTCATAAATGAGCTTTTGGTGTTTTTCTTTTATATGCTTGTTAAATTTTTAGGAATAGCTGTATCTATTCACGTACTTCTGCCAAACACGTAGCATTCTGTCTTTCTCCTTCTTGTCCTAGAGTCGGTCTATGGATTACAGCCTTTCTTCCTCTTTCTTAATGATCTACACAGTCGCTTTTGGGATGGGCTGAGAGGGTGGTGAAGTTACTAACTGAGTAATGGTGAAACATTTCCCAAAGCACCCTCTGCCTCCAATAACACTCCCCCTTCAGGAGGAAAGATGGTCAAGTCTTTTGGCTTTGTCCAAACAAGTCAAACCTAGTAAATGTGCCTTGAATTCCTTCAGAGGGTGCATGATGTGTACCTTGAAGCTTCAGCCAACAAAGAAACAGCCTCACTGTACAACCACTGTCATCTCCCAAGTGATACTTAGTCCATCTTGACAAACACTTACCTTGAATATATGTTGGTATGAAGCAGAGCTTGTATTTCTTAAAAGGAGCTTTAAAACTGTTTCTTCATAAAATGAAAGTTAAATTTAACATTGAGTGTATGAGTAATAGGTTTTTATGCCTAATCTGTGCTCCATTTCTTTTAGTGTGCTTTGGCAGTGGCCTCATGCATGTTGTCCTAAAGACAGCTTGATTAATGTACCTTCTCATTGCAAAAATAGGGGCTTGTGCTGTTCTAATACTCCTGCTGTAACTCAGGAGTGAGGTTGGGACCCTTGGCTGAAGCTGCAATATCTCGTGCTGCACGAGGAGCTGAGCAATCTGACGAGGAATCTGTATGCCATATGGTACAGCTGGTTTTAATGCAGTGAAAATGTGCTCCTACCCATATCTCTAGTTCAGTGTGAGAAAACAAAACCATGTTATTCCATGTACCAGATAAAATGTGGTGTTTGCTTAGCTGCTTCTCACATCTAATCATTATAAGGAAATCTTGGCCCATCATATATTGCTAATGACTCTTGCCAGCTTAGAGACTGTAACGGAATTTCTAAGCGGAGCTGGTACATATCATGGTTTGCTTAAATCTCAGGAATGAGCGAGAGGGGCACTTAGCATCCAACAGTGCTTTGTGGCCTTCAAATTTTGGTGAGGCCTCTCCCCCATCCCAGGTTTCTTGCACTGTAATTCTGTTTCCTGTTTTACAGTATGGCTTCATCAGACACGAATAGGTCTCAGCTTATATGATGTGGCAGGACAGGGCTACCTCAGAGAATCAGTAAGTAAATTCTTAATTAACTTCATATCTGTACTCAAACGACAGAGCATCAGAAAGGCTCCTATTTCCTTCTAGTCTTATATCATAAAAGCTTGTATTATAGTCTGGATTTGGAGTGGGCATATTTGTTTGGATTAGTACCAGTCTCTCTATTTTAGGGGTTCAGTGGTGAGAGTGCTGCTAGCTTCTTTAACGTATGGATAATTCTCTGAAAAGAAGATGGTAGATATCAAGGTTTCATGTAATTGGCATTATACCAGATTTAGTAGGTTATAGTAGGAATCATAAAAAAAGATGGCTAGAATGGGCCTGAATGAATTATTCTCCTGTTCTAACAGAAGTTAATATAAAATTAGAAGGTTCTACTTGTCACTGCTTATAAATATCTATTAATAGGATAGATAGGGTAATCCAAGTAGGAGTTACACGGTATTTGGAAGAGATACATTTGAGTGTATTTATACTTACATGTAAATTTCATCTACTTTGTTATCATTCTGCTTTATTTGTAGACCATTTCAGTCATGGCATCGCAGGCCAATATAGCAAACCTGCGACAATAGAAAAAGATAGTTTAAAACTTGTGTTCTTTTCTTTCTTAATTCTGCAGGATTTAGAAAACTATATTTTGGAACTCATCCCTACTTTGCCACAACTGGATGGTTTAGAAAAATCTTTTTACTCCTTCTATGTCTGCACAGCAGTTAGAAAGTTCTTCTTCTTTCTGGATCCTCTCAGAACAGGTAGATCCATGTTTTGATATTTTAAATATGTAGGAGTATTTTCACTTCTAAAATGTTTCCACCAAAGCTACTTGTATTTTCAAAGTAATATGTAGTTGTCCTTGTAGGCTTTCATTCAACAGTCCTGTATTTGAATATTGATCTCCACTGGTCTTTATGTGGGTCTAATCTAATTCTACAGCTCATGATTTTTAATGAGATACCCATCAGCTGTGGTACTATAGAGTTATCTCATAGATATTGACAAATAAGATATTTTTTCATCCTAGTGCATCATTAGCAGTAGCTAATTTTGTAAGTGTTTAGAGTGTGTAAACAGCACAGCAACTAACAACAAAACTGCTTGGCAAAACATCCACAGAACTGTGGAAATGCTTAAGAATGCTTAGCAGTTATGGCTGCTAATCCTTGTTGCAGATGTAGCTCCCTTGGACAGCAGTTTGCTTTTTCCTGCGCCCTTGATTTAAGTCACAAACTGCATGTGTTTTCAGGATCTAGCTATGCCACTCAAAGACATCAGAGTTGCATGGGCAGCAGCCTCTGGCAGAGGTAATTACAAGCACATAGAGAGGTTGTGCGTGAACTTATAATGCCATTATTTTGCATAGCTGTTTGTGTCTGTGCACCTGTTAAAGCTACATCAGCAGTGGTGCATTCTCCCACCTTAGCTTTGTGTCACATCTGAAGTTTCTGAAGATGCAAAAATACCACATCGCTTCAGAGACTATTATTCCAACAAATATTTTAAGCATTATTTCTTTGCATTTGTTATTTTACATTTTGAGTTGATGTTGAATGCTTGCATTTATTAATCTAGTTTTCTGGCCTTTAAGGCTTCAGGATAACTCCCCTTCTAACAATGTCAGATAAGTTTTGTTCACTTGTTTTAAAGCTATTTCTGTTTTATCTCTTAAATTACCTTATCCTTGATAAGGAAAAATTTTGTTTGTTTTTGAAAAGACTTTTTTATGCTCAGAATACTTCTTTCTAAAGTAGAACCACCTATATGAGAATTGGTTGGGTGACTGTTAAAATCTGTTTTCCTTTTCTTGCTGCAGGGAAGATAAAAATACAGGATATTTTAGCGTGCAGCTTCCTGGATGACTTACTGGAGGTAAAGATCTCTTAGCATGTACTATTTTGTTTTAATTTACTCTTTATGAATTCTAACTTTGTGTTTCACTTAGTTAAGGGATGAAGAACTTTCAAAAGAAAGTCAGGAAACCAACTGGTTTTCTGCTCCTTCTGCATTAAGAGTTTATGGTAGGTTCCTTTATATGTGAACCCTTTTTTTTTTCCCACATTTCTCTCTGCCTTGTATGACTTAGCTACATTCCTAGTGATGTTTTTCCTATGGTTTTGTCTCTTTAAATCCTCGTGATAACTTGTCATTTCAACTCCTGTGTCTATCCATTCAGTATACCTTCCTGACTTTACAGTTTAAGTTCTCCACTGTTTCTCTTTACCGCAATTTTATCCTTTGTCATTTTGTGCTGGTTGCACAAGATACGGGATTATTGTGTAACCTTCTCTTTTGACTGTTTGTTCATGCTTTTGCATCAGCTTTAGCTCTTTTTGCATACTTACAGCAGATCTGTAAGTCTTCTTTAGTCTTCTGCTAAAGAAGACTACAGCCTCTGCTTTTGAGCCATTACCTTACAGTAGAGTTATTAGTACTTCGTTATGGGAATCTAACCCCCACTCCTCCACATTCTTATTTGTGACAGTGTATTAATATTATTGTAATCTAGCATATTTCTACTTTTCTGCATTAATTTATGATGAGAATTAAATAAATGTTTAAAAAATGTTGTATTTTCTTTCTCTGTTGAAATAGCTCTTTGCTTATATAGGGAAATTATGTTTTGCCCTCTCTGTCTCCTCCATAGGCCAGTACTTAAACCTTGATAAAGATCACAATGGCATGCTCAGCAAAGAAGAACTGTCCCGCTACGGAACGGGAACTCTGACCAACATATTTTTGGATCGGGTGTTTCAGGAATGTTTAACTTATGATGGTGAAATGGTAATCACATATTTTCACTCTGTTGACAATATAAAAGCTTTGGCTTATGGAGACAGGAGATGTCTCATTTTCTTTATAATAAAAAGTAGCTCAAAGTAAATTAACTTTTATTTATCATTGTGCACACAAATGACCATGCAGCAGATTAGAAAATTATTTTCTAACAGCAAAGTGATTGCAGCATGGCTTAAAGTCAAGTTGCTTGTTTTGAAAAGCAGAGGTGGTATGAAATCCAGGCAGCCTAAGATAAAGATTCTTGTAGGTTTAGTAACATAAAGTGTATGTTGAAAATATCCATAGATGTAGCATTTAGTTACATGTAATTCTTTACCGAGAAACAAAGACAAGCAGCACACTTGAGACTAATGGAAGGTAGTTAACCTGTCCACTTCTTCTTGAAGACAGCAGTGGTTTTTTTTGTTTTAAGATCTCTATAGCCATGAAAAATGGGAAGTCTAACTAAATTAGAGTTAAAATAAAAACTTATATCTATATTTATTTTGGAAGCTTTACTTAATATATTGCTACTCTTATTGTCTGCATTCAGATGACTCAACTCTAAAAGTGATGAATTACAAATTCACGGTACGGTACTTCAGCCACCTTAGCAATTTTTTCTGTAAAATCAGAGAATCACTGAGGTCAGGAGGGATCCTCTTAATAGTCCTTTGTTGGACTTGCTGCAGTAGGTCTGTATCTCTCTTGTATGGGGGAGGCAAGAACAGGCAGCACTCAGATGTGGCCAAAGCAGTGCTGAGTAGAGAAGGATCACCGTACTCATCTTGCTAGCAAAGGTCTTCCTGATGCAGCTCGGGATGCTATCAGCAGCCTTTGCTGCAAGGGCACATTGCTGGCTCATGTTGAACTTTGTTGCCCATTGGGACTCCCAGGTCCTGCCTGCAAAGCTGCTTTCTGACTAGTCAGCCCCCAGCATGTACTGGTGCATGGAGTTATTCCTCTCCCAGTGCAGGGTTTTACATTCCCTATTTTGGACTTGATGAGGCTCTTGTCAGCCCATTTTCCAGCCTGTCACACTCCCTCTGACTGGCAGCACAACACTCGTGTTTGAGGTAGACAGAGTTATTCTGTACGTAAGGCTGAAGGATTTCTGTCCTTGTCACAATTATATCTAGACCAAGAATCAGTACAACTGAGAAAGAAAAGTATGATATGTATTTGTGATGCCTAATAATGCTTCTACCACATCATTTGCCAAACTATCTGCTCTTGTTAAAGGATTATAAACTTCAATTTGCGTATAGTTCACTGGTAATGGTAGCCTTACTGCTACTGTATGTTTAATTTGGGGTAATGAAAACTTTTTATATGGCTTTTCTTCACTAGTTGGGTATGTTCAGCAGTCTAAAGATGTATTAAACATTGTTTTAAAGTATATATAGCAGGTTTAATTTGGATCTATGCTTGGAATCCTATTGTACCTCTAAAATGGCAGGATTTCCTGTTGTTAAATGCTAACTTTTCTGTTCATGTTGATGGTAGCAGCCATTTTCTGTTTCATGTTGTCTTCTCAGAAAATAGAGTGATCCCCTACAATGAAATAGCTGCCAATTATAAAGTTCCTGCTTGCAAAATCAATTTAGAAAGAAGACTGTAATAAGCATGATTGTGTCTACTTTTAGGACTATAAAACCTACCTGGACTTTGTGCTTGCATTAGAAAACAGAAAGGAGCCTGCAGCTCTGCAATATATTTTCAAACTGCTTGATATAGAGAACAAAGGATACTTGAATGTCTTTTCCCTTAATTATTTCTTTAGGGTAAGTCTCTTTATACAGGTAGGCCATTTTCTGTATTTACAGTGTTACAGCCTGTGTGCTTCTGCATGCAGGTCTGCGGGGAATCACATTAAATTACCACTACCCGCTGGGAGGCCAATAACTACTTCTAAGAAGATTTAAAATATTAAAAAAAAAATGCAAAACTTGGAGAGAATTCAAAAGGTATTTTCAACGTTTATCTGCAATTGCAATTAACTAGTTTGATTTTGTTTAGGAAAAATATTTATTGATTTTTTTTTGAAAAAATTAAATTGTCCTAAAATTACCTAATGATCACTTATTAAAATCTCTTATGATGGTTCTAATTGATTATTGCCCATGGTTTTAATCTCCACTGTAATCAAAATTCAGTAGAAGAAATGAAAATAATGAAATACAGTGATGAGTCTGTACAGCTGTGGGATTTTTCATTCACTGTATTGATTGGATTTTTAATGCTCTGTATTTTTGTCTCTTACTCCCAGAACAGATTTAAAATAAGTCTATTTTTTCAGTTGTTGTTAAAATTAACCTAAGGCTTGTAAAGTCTTCTTCCAAATTGTGGCTTGTGAGTGAGTGGGTTTTGTGTTCTTTTTTTTTCTGGCATGTGGTGGTTTTGTTTGATGGGTTGGATGTTTTGTTCTTTCGTCTTATTTTCTTTATAGATAACCTTAGGTATCTTGGAAGGAGAATGTTGTGCAGTAAAATAGTGTTTTTACTGTGGATGGTTTAGGCTGAGTTATGAGTGTGATGCTTTTTTCATGTGCAAGATCCCTTGAGTAGTATCTATTAGTAGTATCTAGTAGTATCTACAGGACAAACTTCAGTTTTATGTGGATCTTTGTATTATAACTGTAAAAATAAACAGTGTCCTTATTCTTAGCCGTATACTCAAAGCCTGATGAACAGGGTACATAATTCATTCAGCTCAGTAACTAAGGCATTCAGGCCGTCTCAAGGCTTAATCTTGTATCTACATTATTTCTATGTTGTAATAGGTTTCCAGTTGAACTTTATCTCTGATAGTGACTACAACCATATGATTTGGTAAAAATCAGACTTATTATCTGGAAACCTTTTCTAAAAATGAAAGTCTTTTAAAAAACCCCAAGGCCTTTTAGTGCCTTGGAACCGTAAATAATTCGGGTTGGAAAGGACTTTTGGAGGTCAACTGCTCTTGCCATCTGCTGAGAGCAAGGCCAGCTTCATGGTTAGGTCAAGTTGCTCAGGGTCTCGTCCAGGTGAGTTTTGAGTATCTCCAAGGAAGTGACTTTGCTTCTTTGGGCAAGGTGTTCCTGTGTCTGACTACCTTGACTGAGAAGATTTTTCTCCCCTCACCCTTTCTCCCATCTTTGTCTAACTGGAATGCCTCTTGCTGCAATTGATGTCCACTGCCTGTTGTCCTTTCACGTTGCATCTCCAAGAAGAGTGTGGGTGGTTGTCTCTAACAATTACATAGTAATTGGATTTCCTCCCCCCACCCCAGCTTTCTGGTTTCTTTGTGGTGAATTCATCTCCTTCTCAAGCCTCTCCCCTCCACTGCGTTGTGCTTTAGCCCTGCAAGCATCCTGATAGTCCTCTGATGGGTTCCCACTGGTTTATCAGTATCTCGTAAAGAGGAGCCCAAAGCTGTTAGGCTGCATCTGGAGTGCTGTGTCCAAATGTGGAGTCAGGAGGAATAATCACCTCCCCGAACCTGCTTGTACTAATGCAGCCCAGTATTTATCTGCCTTCATCACTAAGGACATCTTGCAGGGTCTTGTTCAACTTCTTGTGCACCGAGACATGCGGCGCCTTTCCTACCAAGCTGCTTCTAGCCAGCACACAGTTCTGTGGGGTTATTCTGCTGCAGGTGCAGAACACATGCCTTTTGAACTTCACCATGAACTTTGTTTAGTAATTGTAGCCGTGTTTGTTGTACACTTGATAGAGACAGCTGTTGGGCCAGGATGTGGCAGTACTAAGGATCCTGGAGAAACTAGGCAACAACTCCTCTCTTTCTGCTTTAACAGCTCACCATTCCCACCACTTTCTCCACTTCTGT
The DNA here is from genome assembly GCA_033556795.1 of Tapera naevia. Lineage (NCBI taxonomy): Eukaryota > Metazoa > Chordata > Aves > Cuculiformes > Neomorphidae > Tapera > Tapera naevia. The sequence goes on along the minus strand of JAUMJJ010000023.1, from coordinate 12,748,713 downwards.
TCACCTGGCAGCAGGATTCAAGGAGGCCAGGGGCCAATGGTCTCTGACTCTGATTTTAATAAAGGCTGTTAACTGACAGTTTTACATTTTACAAAAACATGAATTTTAGTGGTTTCTGAGTACATAAGTGATTCTAAAATGAAAGCAATTTAACAAGGTAATTCTGCATAAGCTACCATGGCACAGACATATTTGTGCATGTCTCCAGTTATGTACTTTCTCTATGGCTTAGTTACTGAAAAGATTCCTCGACTGCATCAGATGCTTGACCAAACTCCAAAATGTGTCCATCCTTTAAACTTTTGGAAATGGAATGTTTTAAGTTTTTCCTTGAAATCAGTTCCTTTTGACTCCGTGAATAATTGCTTTTCTGCTAGCCTAAGCGTGGGCAGGTCTGCACCTACAGAGGCTTTTCTGATTCAGCAGTGCTGACAAGGCTTTGTGAAACAGGTTTGTTCATAGTTGTTGTCTGCAGGGAGAGGTTTGGTGATGCAGCTGTTTAAATAGTACCACATTAAAAGAACTGCTATTAAGGAATACTATTTTACTCAAAATGAGAAATACTCACTTACAGCTTGAACCAGGAGAGCCCTTCCATGCATGGACAAATGCTCAAATAGAAAGTACGTCAACTCCCCCACATTGTTATTTGATCAACCAGAATACAGGGTCCATTTTCAAAGTAATTGAAAATGTGAGAAGCCACACAGCTTTGTCTACTGGTTGGTCTTTTCCCTTCTCTCTTTCCCTAGTCTGAATTGCACACTTAGTCAGAATACTGAACCTTCTGGTTTGAGTGCATTGCTCTCTTAAGCACTGAGTGTTGAATGATAATATTCAAGCACCTGCATGTCCCATTTGCAGAGTGCTCAAACACTGGTCATAATGACAGTTGGATTCTTAATCATACTAAGAACTGTGAACCTAGAGATGCACATCATTGATTACGTCTTAACTCACCCTGCCTCACTTTTAGAAGAGAATGGATTGCAAGCAGTGCCATGAATGCTTTGTCACAGGGCAATGCAGCTTCAGATGCAGAAGCAGTAGAAAGTTTCATACAGTGTCAGTATAATAATGAACTACCTGCTCCTAACTTTGCTTCTGTTTCTAGGCTATTCAGGAACAAATGAAAATCCATGGACAAGAACCAGTTTCTTTTCAGGATGTCAAGGTTAGTTTTACTGAGTAGAGTGCTACATGAAATATTTGAATAAGCGTTTCATAATTTACTTATGTTCTATTGTAGTTTTTAGATTTTTGTGTATTTACTTGCAGCATAGTAGAGATGATCCGACTTGCCCTATTCATAGGTTTGAAGATGTCTTTCTATTCAGCAGTTGCTCTTCAAGAAATCTGATGTGGAACTGCTTTAGTAGTTTCTTTAGTAACAGACAAAATACCTGTTGGGTATTTGTTGCATGAAGATACTTGGTATGTCTGGTTTATGATTAAAGATCATCCCTTGCGGGGAGGTGATGAGATTAGTCACTAAAAAAACCTGTGTATAAAACTTTATTGCTGTCTACTTTACATTTAATCGCTTTGGTACTTGAGGGGAAAAAAGTACAGGAGCTTCTATAAAACTTAGCTCATACAAGTGAACCAAGTTTCATGTTGCCACTTTGAGGCCAAAGCCTCCCCAGAAAAGCAAATTCTTATTTGAGATGTGGGACTGAACACACTGCTCCTCTCTGTAGCTTATTATTGTGCTTTGTATCTTAAATGGTTTGGGACTTAACAGCTTTTTTTTTATAAATTGATGTGGGTGGCACTAGTTACCCGAAGACCATTCTATGTAAGATAAAAACTAGTCATTATTCTGCTCATGAATGTCTGGGGTATTTTTCCCCAATTTTGACTTTTCTTTCATAGGATGAAATCTTTGATATGGTAAAACCTAAGGATCCTTACAAAATCTCCCTTCAAGACTTAATCAATAGCAGTCAAGGAGACACTGTTACCAGCATTCTAATTGATCTGAATGGGTTCTGGACATACGAGAACAGAGAGGTCCTTGTGGCAAGTGATAATGACAGCGCTGCTGATGTTGATGATACATGACTTTGAACAGGAGCAGACTCTGTCCACAGAGATGTCTCAATCTGATGCACCAACTGTTGGAAGCTGGAAACATTATCTGAATCAATGCCTCTTCCCTTTTACTTCCCTCCCCTCCTGCCGCCCCCATATAATATAAAACATGGTATATACAGAAATTGTAGAACTAATTTCTGAAACTAAAAAGCAAGTGTTGTTTAAGGGGTATCTTTTTTTGACTTTTTGCGTATGTACTAAGCCCTATTCTTATTTGAATACCCTACTCTAGAGTATTAATTTATCCTGAAAGTAAGGGTATGGGTCTTGGTATCTGATTGAGTGCTGGCCTGTGTCTGCTCAGCCATCCCAAGCCTTCCACTGCATTCTGTGTATGGCTTCCTCTAATGAAAACACTGTTAAGCATTCTGTTGTAAAGGCAAAAGTCTTCAATAAAACGTAAAGAGCTTAGGACTTTCTTTTCTACGTGTCCAGCTGCAAGTGTTTTAACAGAAAAGGTAAGTAACTACTGAAGTGACTGAGTAGTTACCTACAACTTAAGAGATCATTATCAGAAATAAAACTGCACCAGCTTTAGGTCTAGCGAAAACTAATCCGAACACTAGGCTTTCACCAGCTTAACCTCCTGTGCAACTGTTTTATGTAATTTACTTAATTATACAGCTGTGCTTTAGCAGTAGTTGAAGCAGTAAAGCTTTCTTGCTCTTTATCAAAGCTGTGGAAATGTTTTAACTTTTAGATAAAATTACAGTGGCTCCAGGCCAGAAGTGGCTGCAATCATGCACAATTTATTATTTTGAGGTAGTGGTAAACACGCTGAGTCTGTTAATAAGTTCTACATGAGCTTGTAAGGAGGAGTGTGGGTAGTATGATATCTTGAATTTCAGTCCTTGAATATTCCACCAGGATGTGTGACTCAGTAGAGAATTTGAACAGGCACTCCTGTGTGCTGGCATTTTCAAAGACCACACCCTTTTAAAGAAAAAGCCACAGCCAACTGGATCAAAAATTATATTAAATATAAAATAACTAATTAATGCATTTACAGAAAAATTAAACCATTATGAAAGTAACCATTTTCATACAGCTTGCAAAAAAATGAAGGAAGGATTAAGTTAAGGCACAGTGAGTAATACAGTATTTTATCCAAAGAAGTTTAAACCCAAGGCAGTGAGAGAGTTTCTTAATGCAACAGAGGGCAGTGAGGGGAAGAAAAGCCAACAAAGAAAAGTGAAGCATCCTTCAGCTGCATGTTTTACTCTTGCGCTATGTGAGGATTTGTCTTTGATAGTGTAAGAACTCCCAGCAAGCTGTTTTTCTGCCTATTCTCCAGGTGTTGAACCAAACTGTCCCTTGCAGATGTTCAGGGCTAAGAAATGATTTTACATGGTTGTCAGCACCCTCTGTCATAGAATTCAGAAAAAGGCAAAGAACATGGAACAGACCTGATGACTGAATCCTCCTCAGAAGATTTTTCTGTAGTGCTGGAGTGCCAAGGGCAGGTGAGAGGAGAAGGACTTTGTGCTCTACAGGACACTTTTTCAGTTAGGGGGTTGCTTGAAATAAATGCATAACTGGAAACTTAACAGCCAAGTTAGCCGGCCTCTGATGTTACCTGAGGCTTATTAGCTGGAGTCAAGGCCTGGGACAGACGTGTGATGATGCCCAACACACAATCTCACTGAAAGCTGGTTTTGAAAAGTTTTTTAGAAGTCTCAAGGACAGCAGTAACGTTTCACATGGTAACTCATGCAGGTTCTCTGCTTCTTTATCTACACTGATTCTCATAGAAAGTGACGGGGACACTGGCATCTGATTGTCAAAAAGTAAACCATTCACCTTTTACAAGCTACAAGTAGAACCAGTCATTGCAGTAAAACACCCTTAATCGGTATTGTGGGCTACTTAAAAGCTCTAGAGTCACCTCCATTTCACTTAGACAAATACAAAAATTACTATTCTTGCAGTATCGCAATGAAGTGCTTTGTTTATTTAAGAAAAAGAAATGGTCATTAAGTTTGGTTTTGTGATTTCTAATTAATTATGTATTCTGTGCTAGAGGGGAGGAGAAAACCATCTGTAATGGTGAAACCCTTACTCTTTAAGTTAATCAAGTATACTCACTCAGGTAAGCTATGTCAAAAAAAAGTTTTCATACTTCTAGATTGGTACGATACATAGTGTACAGTGCCTTCAGGATCATTTAGCAAGGCTTTAGGTTATTTCCCAGGACTATTCAGAGAATATTAAGTGTTCAAGCAGGTGAATCTCTTGATTCTTGGACTTGGAGTGAGAACATCTTGCACTGATGCTAGTCCTGTGCTTTCCTACAGCACTGCATGGAGCAGCTGAGCACCATTAGCCTCCAGGAGGGCTGGTACTTGTTAATAAGGTCTTAGGGGTGTTTACAGCCTCCTTTGAAGATTTTTTTTTAATAAAAAAGAGTAGTCAGCAGACCCTTAAATCTAATTAATATTAAATCTAACATTATGTCTTGTGTTAAACAATAGCAGAAATAAAATACATGCATACAATATTGACAATAAATAAGGGAAATCAGATGCTATTAAAATGACTTGTGAGTTACAGGATATGATTCCTATTAATCTATTCATAGAGAGCCGAGTTGCAAACAATGTGCAAACGAGAAGTAGGTGTTTAGAAGTAGGAAACAGCACTGCATCTGCAACCCACAAGGTGTGAGACACACACAATTCAAAGAAAAGACATATTTTGTTTAACACAGAAAATACCTCGCACATTCAGTTTTAAACCACATTTGTATTGAAACTTTGATTTTAACTGAAGTGCCAATTTGGCAGAATGCCTCAGCCTGTATCAGGCAGACAGACTGAACAGACACAGCATAGCTCTCTCCTGATCAATAAGAATGCTAGAAGTTGAATTTAATTGAACAAGCATAATCCTATTTTTCCTGCTTCTTATTGCCAGATTGTGACACCTGACACTTCCTATTTCCTATGTTACACAGAGCTTTCCACTTATGGAGGGACAGGAACTACATCTTGTTTATTTTTCCCAAGAGACTGTCCATCTCTCTCATTCTCAAAGTTCACATTCACAAATGAAGTGCATGCTGTTGCTTCAGGCTGGTCTGTCTGGACAGGAGCCTCAGCTTGCGCCTTGTTCTGCTGTTCCTGATGCCGTCTCTCTGCTTCTTCTGACATCTTGTTTTCTTGTTGCTCCTCTTCCTCCTAAAAACAGATGACCAGATTCATAAGCTACTATTTACCACCTAACTACATTCACTTTAAATCTTTCCATAAGAACATCCCAGTTGCTATTACAAAGCAAGGACGTGGGTTTCACTAGAAAACAGTCACTAGTTGATCATAAGATGAGGTATGTTCCAGAATTCCCATTATGGGAGAAAAAATACATCACCAAAAGTGAAGGATTAAACTGTGTTAAATAAACAACAGAAAAAATGTCACAGATCTAGATAAACACTTTTTGCTCTGCAGGCCTACCTGAAAACCAGGTGTAGTGAGAGGTGTCCCTGCCCGTGGCGGGGGGGGTTAGAACTGGATGATCTTTAAAGTCCCTTCCAACCCAAGCCATTCTATGATTCTATAAAAACTTTTTTAGCTTTTAATGGTAAAAAGCTATCAAAAATAAAAAAGCTTTAAATACCTTTCCCATCTCTTCCAAATGAAGATTATTAAGGTTTTTTTTGCACAAAGCGCTGGCTACCTATCAGTCATTTTCAGTTATGGTTTAGAACAATGTTCAGTTTAGCCTTGGCACTTCATTGATCAAGTTTTAGAGTTGGAAAATACATCACTAGCACCGGCATCTTTACAGTGCCCAGTAACGGCTCCATCCAACTTTCTGACACAGCAGACTTGAAAAGGCATTGTACAGGTGAAATACAGCAGTGGGAAGGATCCAGCCAATTCTGAGGCTGATAAGCTGGTGAGTAAAGGCTGGCTGACAACCATGCATTAATCATATGTCAAATGAAAACGGAAGGTGAGCTGAAATGCTGGAATACAAATTTCATTTTTTTTAAATACCAGGGAAGCCAAGTTGGGAGAAAAAGAGTGCAAGAGCCCTATCTCACACACATACCTCTCTCTTCATTCTGTAATACTCATCAATGGCATACTGGTATTTCGGTGTGCTTATCCCCAGAACAGATGCAATCTTTTCCCCAAGGAAATCACACACTAAAAAATAAAGAGAGGTTTACGTACGATTAGTACCTAGAAGAAAATTCTTACAGTTTTATTTTAAAAGGTATTATCATCTTTCCTGAATGGGTTTCCATAGTCCTACTTCACTCAAAAGATAAAATCAAAATCTGCTAAGTACTTACATATAATTATTAGCTCAATATAGTAATAACTTTTTTAAGATAAGGAATGAATGAAAGAACATGGGAATCAATGACAGTCTAGATGGCGGTAGTGTTTGAATCCTACTAGCTTTAGCTTTGGGTCTGGGTTTCTTTTTCTATGGGATCAGTTAAAGGATAAGCCTTTAACTGAACTTCAGCTAAATGTCAAACTTAGAGAAAAATACATGGCTACCAGCTGTACTGGCACTGCAGTCTAACGGCACCAGCAAAGTAGAGAGTTATGTATCGATTTATGCATACTTGAAGTCAGGAGCAGTTGTGTTCTGTGTTGCATACTAATGTATTACTAAAATAGTTAGGTTTCAGCTGTTTCAGTTTTCCAGCTAGAAGCTATGTGCAGCGCTACTCTGCTAAAAGTCAGTGCATGGTGTGTTGTATGGAACAGGGGGTTGTGTCAGTCAGTTTCTTTACCGTGACGATGGCTACACCACTGGTTCTTGAGTAAAGGCAAGCGACAAGTCAAATATATTGCACTTCACATATTGCAAAGCTGCCCTGAGTATATGAATCAATTATTCATCTTCAGGGAAAACCAGTTTGAGGTTAGCGATGCAATGGTTCAAAGAATATGCCCAATAACTAATTCTAAAGATATTCTGGCATCAAGAGCTCTGTGCAAAATACCAGTTCAAGTTCCAAATGTAAAAGGCAAAACTGAAGTGGGAAGGAGGAAGTACTAATCTTCAATTCTGTAGGAGAGACTTCTCAAAAAAGGAAAGCAGTATGTAGCTTTGTGTATGAAGAACAAATAATTCAAGGAATAGAATTACACTGTACATCAGAGAAAAAGTGTTTCTAAAAATAAGGATAAGTTAATTAACAGATGGCCAATAGTTTTAAAAAATACTCAAAATCAGACAAGAATGACAGAACTCCACGATATTTAAAACAAAAACCCAACAATAAAGACACTTTACACTTTGGGAAGAACACAGTCTAAAATAAGCATTTTTAAAACTTCGCAAAATTTTATGAGGTGGCAGGTCAAATAGACTTCTATGCAGTGAGTTTAAGACTATTGACAATAGTCTTTCCTATGTTTGTTTATCTTGTAGCCTCAGAAATCTTTTGTAAAGCAGGACTAGATGTGTTCTTGGGATAATTTCCAGTTGCCTCTTCAGAAGAACTGTCAGTTTAGTTACTCCAAACAACATTTTTTCCAATAACATCACACTAAACTGTTCCATACAAAACCTAATAACGGAAAAAGGGGAAGAAGTGTTCAGGAAAAGGGTATTTTTTATTTGTTATGCCATTCAAGAGTTGTTGACTGAAAGCAAAAAAAACAACCAGTGCCTAAGGCAAGACAGATCTCCACAGATTAAAATAGAGGTTCATTTCATAACTGTTGAAAAACTGGCTGTTAGCTCACAAAGGTGACGTACTGTCAGTCAAAGTGACCTTCAATGTTCCATCACTGGTTTACCCAAAAATTAAATAAAGCAATACCTGATAAGGTTGATGTGGCAACTCGCAGCATGTGAAACCACAAGTAGGGTCCCCACGTGAGCGTTGTCTGTAAGAACAAGAGCAGTATGAATATGTACAGATGTATGTTCCTGGCACAGAGTAGCACAGGCAAAAGCTCAGATTGAGCAAAAAGATCTGCAATATTTCCTGTTTGCCAGCTACCACAATATTTTTGCTTTAAAATAAGTCTAGACCAAACATATATGGAGCAAAGTATCACCGTAAGATATAAATATAACCACGGTTAACGCCTGGGAACTCTTGTTTCACTGTTTTTTGTTTCCACTCCCAGGCTTCGCAAATTACAAACATCCATCCATCTTAATCCCAAGGTAGCTCCTGTAACTAGAAAGACCTCTCCGTAAGAGCAGCCCTGCAGGAAGGGACCTGGGGCTTCCAGTCGACGGAGTTGTCGAAGTTGAACAGTCGAAGTTGAACTTCCAGTCGAAGTTGAGCATCAGCCAATGGAGTGCCCTGGCCAAGAAGGCCAACCTTGTCCTGGGGTGCATCAAGCATGGCATTGCCAGCCGGTTGAGGGACTTGATTGTCCCACTCTGCTCTGCACTTCTGCGGCCCCACCTCGAGTACTGGGTGCAGTTTGGGTGCCACAGTATAAAAAGGACATTAAACTACTGGAGAGTGTCCAGAGGAGGTGACAAATCTGGTGAAGGGTCTAGAGGGGAAATCACAAGGAGAGGCTGAAGTCACTTGCTCTGCTCAGCCTGGAGGAGACTGAGTGGGGACCTCATAGCTGTTTACTGTTTCCTCACAAGGGGAGGAGGAAGAGCAGGTGCTGATCTCTTCTCTCGGGTTACCAGTAACAGACCTCGAGGGAATGTAAGGAAGATGTGCCAGGGGAGGATAGGTTGGATATTAGGAAAAGGTTCTTTACCTAGAGGATGGTGGAGCACTGGAACAACTCCCCAGGGAATGCTAAACCTGACAATTTGGTCAAAGCCCTCAGACACACAGTGTGACTGTTGGGGTTGTCCTTTGCAGGGACAGGAGTTGGACTCCATGATCCTTGTGGGTCCCTTCCAACTCACATCATTCTATGATTCTATGATAATGTTCTGAATTCCAAGGCCAAGAAGAGAAGTGGGTTAATCAAGCAGTTCCTCATTATAACAATGACAGAACTGCAAAACACCATTTAAAATCAAAGCAAACCTTCAAAGTGGTCCCTGAGAAAAAAGCTGCTTCCACGTATTTACAACCAGTTATGAATTATTTGGAATTACATCTGAAAAACAAAACCAGGAATCAGGAGGGAGGGAGGGTTACTGCAGCTCTGAGGGAGCAATGTCTGACAAGGAGGGCCTGGAATTATGTGAACAACGAGGAACACAAAATGAACTAAACGGGGCTTACAGTGGGGTCACCTCAAGCATTTGCATGTAAGCAGGGAAGTCTCCCCAAAGTGCCTGCACACTGAGGCACACAGTGTGGCAAGTTAGCATGAGGAATTAGAGATCTGTGCGCAGCTGCAGCAGTAGGATCTTGTTGGGATCCCACAGATGCAGTGGATGGCTCCATGACTGGAATGCTGCTGTGGAGAGATAAGGACAGGCAGGGAAGACGAGGAGGAGCTGCCCCTTGCACAACTATGGTGCATTCACTGCCACAGAGGAAGTTCTGCAGCCTCCAGACAAACTGAGATACTTACACATAGGAACTTGTTGCTAAAAACATTTCACAGTGACTATTTTATGTGATCTTAGAAATCTGCACAGGATAACCAATATTACTGTAAATAATACAGCTACAGAGATGAGTTGGTACAGCCTCAGTATGCACGTACACAAGCTGCTAGGCTACAGTGCTTTCCAAGTGCAGCCTCTACAAATCAATGCAGGAAGAAATCATCTGTTAAGCCAGAAACTCAAGTTGGGCAGGCTGAAAAAAGCCAGATGCTATATATTTTTGGCAGTGGGTATGGAAAATGTCCTGCCAAGGTAAAAGTGTAAGCAAAACCAGCTGCTGTCCTACTCGGACAAAAGCTCCTCCAGCTTGTTGATTACGTGCTCGGCTGGCAGACAGGCTAACGACAATCATTTTGGAGTTCTTTCAATTGAAGAAGTCAAGAAAAGTGCTGGAAAAGCTTGTTGCCACAGGTGCAAATAATGGCATTGACGAGGCCCTGTACAATCCTTCAAAAGGAGGTAAAAAGATTTAAAAGCATTCACAGAGTGAGCAGGACAAACAAGTGCCTGCTGTGCAGCTGTAAGCAAGAAGCTACAAGACCCCCCTGAGCATCTGAGAGTGAAAAGACAAAATTAACTTCAACATGACAGAAGTAACTCAGACACAGAATATTCTAACATGTTTATGGTAACACACGCGGAGAACATCTGAGGCTGGGTAGACACAGATGTTCTGGCTATTTCTGCTGTTCCCCCACCACAATTCAAAACTGGTTTGGGATGTTAGAAGCACTGCTAAGGTCTGCTTCATGGAACACTCTGCTTTCTGACAAAGCCCAACAGACACTTCTTCAGCCCCGCCAAGCAAGGCTTTGCCAGTCTCCTCAATTTAAAAAAGGAGCATTCTGTCAATTGTCTCAATAAGCAATGTGAGACCATGAGAGATGTGAGAGATGCTACCTCACACAAATTCAACAGGAGAAAGGAGATAGCTTTAATGCATCAAGCAATGATGGAAAACAAGTCAGGTCCTACTGATGTGCAGTAAGAACACACAATCAGCCACTGCATGTCAACCTCCTTTGGCCAGAGAAGCCTTAATGTTCAGTCTTTAATCAATGCAAGAACACATTAATACTGTATTTCTTGACTGGAAATAAGGGGCAGCAGTATGAAACACAGGGTTATTATTAAGGGACAGTATTTCTTCTGCCACCAGTCTAGTATACATTTCTACAATGCTTAAGTATACTCAGTTATCCTGACTTATTTTGTTACTGCTTTTTAAATTACAATAAATCTTAATCCACAATTTTAATTCAAGCGCTGCATTTTAAGTAGGAATGAACCTAATGGATAGAACCATTGATAAAATCAAGAGGGCTGTGGTTCAACAATAGAACGTGACTTTGTTCCCTAGTGCTGCCAACGGGAGCGCACATGTGCCCTCCTGAACTTCTGAGTGGACCATGTTCCTAGACAATCCACACCTGTATTTCTTTTTGCAGATTTCAGTCCCTAATAATACTCGAACTTTCCAAATAACGCAGGGTTTCTATTTGCCACAGAAAATGTCAAAATGAGGAAAAGAATAATTTCCTGATTGAAGGAAAACCAAATCCTGTACTTATGAATTAATGTACACCACCAAACAGATATTTTTTCCATTGTTTATTCCATCAAAATGCATTTCAAATTAATTTAATTATTGACTGGTCATTGCTAGAATAGGTCCTTCAGCGTATTTACCATGTAAAATTGCGGTATCTCAGACAAGCCAGTGAAAACATGATCAAAAATATACACACCACCCTCCACCAAAGAGCTTCTACCATATTATGAGTAGCTATTACTTGGTCAGTGACTACTTTTCTCCCTCAACCCCAAATTATTCCAAGAAAACTGGAGTTCGACTGTCCTCAAGGGAGGACTTTTTGCTATTTGAAGTTAAGCTCCTTTTAACTACAGGCAATCAAGACAATCTTCCTATAAGAATTTGTTTCAATCTTTCAAAGCACTGAAGGTTAATAAAATTAAATCTCTTCTTCTTTATTGCAGAGATGGTCTCAGGATGAATTCTAAGATTATCACCAACAGCTATATTGCTTGCAGTTGCTCTGCAAATACTCACACTCCACCTTCTGCCTACTCACATAATACGTGAATGCAACAAAGGAGTTTATAGCAAGTGGCCATCCAGGGATAAACAGAAAGATTATCTTCTAGAACAGGTTAGAGAAATTTAGTTACTACAAAAGAAAGTTTTGGTAGACAGAAGCAAAACAAGATTTACATATGAAGTCTAAGCATCTAAATTTTAGGACAGAATAGAAGGCCGTTGAAATTAAAGCATTTATGCTATTACAGCATTTAAATTTGAATTTGAGAAGACTCAGATAATACTGTTATGTAAAAACTCGAGAGAAAAAAATATTAAGCATACTCTGTGTCCTGGATTCAACTCATTTTTAAAAAAACCCAACCACCCAAAACACAACATAATGGACATGGCCAGTCCAAGAATGTTAATGAACTGAGTGCTGATCTACAGAATTACTAGAATCATTGTTTCAAAGCAAAATTTCAGACTCAGATCTTTTTGAGAATTTGTTTTGTTATGAGTGGCAGCTGTCCATCACACTGAGAGCCGTGGTTATCATATTACCAGGATATATTCAAGTTACTTTGCTTAGGAAGAAAGATATTGTCATTGTCTGTTTAGCTCTAAAACACAATTAAACTAAGGTGCTCACTGAAGACGTTTCCTTATAAAGCAGCAAAATTTTGTTTTCCTTAAACTCATTCAGAAGCTCCCAGGACGCCAGTACCAGCTGAGCTTGGAAATTTCTTGATGCAAAGTTCCTATTCAAAACATTAAATGTGCTTTTTCTAAAAATACACTGAACCAGAAACAGCTATTACTTGCAACATACTTTTTGTATCCCAACTGAGATAACAAGTTTTAGACATGCTGGTCTCAGCAAACTGACTATTTAATTGCTTTTATAGAAATCCTACAACAAAAACATTTTTAAGGCAGCTGTTGGCTAAAACATCAAAGCTCAGCTTGGCCTAACATTTCTTCAATTGACTGGCTCAGCTGGGATACACGAAGCATGTGGCAGATAAGGTAAACTTCATTTAATGGCAACCCTTGCCCTAATCAAGTTTATTCTGTCAAGGTAAAAAGCAATACATAATAAGGCATACTGTGCTTCACAATAAACTATTCTGGTTTGGGGGGTCCTTTATTAAAAACTGTAATGAAAATTAAGGATTTCATAAACTATAAAAGGAGAATAAAGCAATCTTAACAGTGCCATACAATATACTTTTTGGTATTCAGAAAAAAATCTCTACTAGGAAAGCAGGACAACATTCGCACAGTATTCCTAGCTGTTGTACCCATTTGAGGGCTCTTTAGTTAAGTGTCCATTTGTACATCAGTGTGCATGTCTCTGCCCTCACAATACATACATCAAGCCTTGTGAGACTTCCATCACTGCACCACAGTAGAACTCTTCTACTGAGAGGAAATGGCACAAAAAATAATAGAGATCAGGCCTCCTATTAATTATAGTTGGGAAAAAATCTCTTACGCATCCATGGATACTTGTCATGACCTGCATAGTGGGAAACAGATGTGACTGTGAAGATAACCTGAATATTACCATAATACTCAGTAAGTTTCACAGTTCTTGCATTTCTTTGAGTAGATCTTTAGGGAGGGAAGTAAAAACCCAACACCCAGCAAGACAGCTTAACATCTACTCATTGTTTGGGAGTATAATACATTTATTTTCAATCTATAAGCTTCAGGTGTATGCTATACTGATGTACCTGCTCTAACACTAATGTTACTTTTCGTTGTATACAAGAGCTGCCTAGCAAGAGAGATGTAGCAGTACCATCAATTTATCCAAGATGAAATGCAACAACTTCACCTGTGAATCACTAGGAACCCCAATCCCAGCTGAATTCCCATTGCAGCTTGGTCCTCAAACGACTTATTTTGTTTTCTTTCTTCCAGTTAAATTTATTTTGCAGAGGTGAAAAGAAAGCACTGATGGACAGTCCTTCCCAAAGCAAACCCCTTATGGTTCACCACTTCTTCAGAAGAGAATGTCAAATTCTTTGGTGCAGCCCCTTCAAGAGAAGAAGAGAAGTCGAGAAGAGAGCACCAGTTTCCGTGCATGCCAAGACTCTTATCTGAAATGTGGGAACAAGCAGTTCTACACCAGCATCTGCTGCCAGTGTGCAACCAAGCAGGATGAGCTGCTGCACAGGCAATGACTCCCGACTGCTTAAGCATACTCCAGCACAGTGGGAAGGATTCAGCCAATTTTGGAGTCTCCACCTCTAGCTCAATACAGGCAACAAAGCACAGAGCGGCCAGGAAGGGAGTCCCGCTGGCAGGCAGGAAATAGGACTGCAGACCCAATTTATTGAGTTAAGAGTTGTAGGAGGGTAGAGAAAAGAGGTGGGGGTGTCGTAAAAGAAACATGAGACTGGGGATGCGTAGAGATGAAGAGATGGTTGCAGGTCTTTTCTGGAACTGTCTGCCACAAGGTGGGGAGCTGATGCCACCAGCACTGGCACGCACAGCTGCTAGCTCAGCAAATACACTACCACTGCAAAACAAGTTGTCAGACAAGCCAACAGAATAAAACAGATTATAACTCTATAACTCTCTATAACTACCTAAAAGGAGGTTGCAGGCAGGCAGGGGTTGGTCTCTTCTCTCAGGCAATCAGTGACAGAACAAGAGGACATGGTCTAAAGCTTTGTCAGGAGAGGTTTAGGCTGGATATTAGGAAAAAATTCTTGACTGAAAGGGTGATTGGCCATTGGAATGCGCTGCCCAGGGAGGTGGTGGAGTCATCGTCCCTGGAGGTGTTTAAAAACATTGGATGAGGCGCTTAGTGCCATGGTTTAAATGACGAGTAGGTGTTGCTGTTGGGTCATAGGTTGGACTAGATGATCTCAGAGGCCTATTCCAACTTTGTGATACTGTGATATTTCACTTTACCTGTAAGTATAGATCCAGAATCATTGACAGAAAGGAAAATGTATTTTAGCAGGTACAGCATACAGTATGGGAGACAGCTTTAAATGTCAAAGCCCCACCTGAATTTGAACCAATAAATGGAGACTCCATTCACAGGTTTGAGCAACATCTTACAGCTTACCAACATATGAACTTTACATACATAAACTAGGCAGGTCTTTTAAAACCTGGTTTTCCTATATCATGAATTATACCAGTTTTCCTTTATTTCTGCAAGACTTCTGTTTCTCTCCCTTCTATACTCCTTTAATTATATCAGATTGCTTGTATGGTAACACTAAATTGCAGGATAAATCTCCACTGACAAAAAACATAAGGAAACAAATGCCTATCCTGCACATTTTTTTAAACAACAGTATGAATCAAGGAAACACCTAGCAAACATTATTAGAGGGGAAACGATGGAGAAGGCAGACTAGAACTGTGAAGAAACTAAGCCCATTTCTAATTAATAGGGCTATTTTAGTGGAAGAGGACTCCAAGACAAAACTCCTCAGGAACATTCTCACATATTTCTCAGTTCCTAGAGCCAATCAAATTAAAGAAATCTTTAGTACTAAATCAGATTGGTGACACAAAAATTGAAGTACAACATGTGGGTAGGTACCCAGTGAACCAAAAGCAGCAATTTATCAAGTAAAATACCTACAGGATCTACAGGTGGCAAGAGGTCTTTTTTCTCTTGTTCATCTTCCTCTTCATCTGTGCTGTATTCTTCCATTGTTTCTCCACTTGCAAAATGAATAACCCTCCTTGGAATTTTCTTCTTCTTTCCTATGACACCCAGCTCTACATTCTCAAAGCCTCTATCTCCATTTGCAAGTTGCTATAAAGAGGAAGAAAAAAATCATTATCCCAAGTGCATGCTTCTGGAATTGGAGAAGTTACACCTTAAAAAACTTGATATTTAAAATATTTTAGATTGATCAGCATATACAGTGGACATTTGCAAGAGCTTGGCTGTAATTAACAGACAAAGCTGAAACATTATTGTTTGTAGATAGGCAAAAACTAATCTCTTGACTAAAAATAAAGAAACCTAAGTGCCTTCACTTCGACATGGACAGGTGGTATTAAAACCATCTATTCCGAATGAGTACTGTGTTATGTAGGAATTTCTTATCAGGACACTTTTCTTTAAATAATTCGATAAGCACATGAGCATTAACACTTAAAAAATATTAATCAAGTAATTCACAGGCTGTAGCCATCTCTTTGCAAGCTTAGACAGACATCTCTTTTACAAGAGAGAACTGCATGAAGAATAACCGAATGAAGGCAGCCAGGCTCATGCCTTATAAAGATGCATCCAGGAATCTGCCCCTGTGGGCTTTCATGGGCAATCAAGATTAGTACCATGCTAAAAGAACAACACTTAGTTTTGTGGCTAAGGACATTTTATAACAAGAGAAGTACAGTGTCTGGTTTTGTTCTTCCAGCTGCTGAACACTACAATGCACCCTTTGGGTCACAAGCATTAAAAAAACATGCTTCTAGTTCAAAGGCCAATCAATACTTCTTTTGGCTCATAACTCCCGTGGCCAGATAATTTTAGTGAGCTTTTGTATCCTATCTATCAAAACAGAGCTGTCACCTGGGCAGCGCTCTTAGATGCATCAAATGCACAAAACTGTTTTGAAAACACTTCTGTCATAGAGAGAAGGACACAGAAGTCCAGAAATGCCAGCCACATGATTTTAATGTGCCACAAAGGTTTTTAAAAATGCACAAGCTCATGTAACTTCAAATGGTGCCATAAGGAATGAAATATGTGCATATGTACACAGAATTCAGGTTGCACAAAATGGGCATGGTCCAATTTTCGACTTTTTTGCACAACCTAAACTGTTCCCACAGAGACAACGCAAAATTATTTCTAAAAATATATATTTTAACACATCGTTGCAAGATCACTGCAAACACAGCATTATCACTCCCATCTCTAACGCTAGACTAAATAAATTAGTTTTACAACGCAAACAGGCTTGGTTTGCTGGAAAAGCCAGTGGAGATGGCAGAGACAGGCAGGATAGGGCCATGAGGAGCAGTTGTGCTTCCTTCATTCCATGCATGGATTTTTCTTGTGCCCACAGAGAAGAGGGAGGGAAAGTAAAGATCACGTGCTTAGCTCTACAGTGTGGAGAGGGAGCACACACATTCATCATCTCTCCTGGCCTTCATACCATGGCTTCTCAAAAGTGCAAGTCATTTCAGCTTCCCCTAGCATTTCTTTAGCTACCATGGCACATTTCAGGCATTCTCCTGGAGAAACAGAGTAGAATGAAGTGGCAAGCTTTCAATAGGGTAATTCAGCTGAAATAGCATTACATTTTCATGCAGAATTACATTTTCACATAGAAAGACAAAACTGACTCTCCAAGGCCCAGCACACTCTCTGCGCTGTGCTTCACCCTTGGGAACAGAGCAAGAGCAGAACAGTAAAGTTACGAAATTACAAATGCTGAAGACAGCAAAGCACCCTAATAATAGGGAGAGCTCCTTGCTGCCGTTTACTGCAGGCGCCACGTACTGTGACTCAGTTCTCTATTTTTTGGAGCAAAGAGCATCACAGAATCAGCCTTTTATGAACATTTCACGCTCCTTTATTGGAATCATACAATGATGCCCTTTTTCATGTTTAGTCACAGTGCTGAAGCGCACTATTTCTTGCAACACAGCAGCGCAAGTATTACTGTGATTTAATAACAGCAAGCAACATGAGCCTCTCCTCAGAGCTCCTCTAAAGGCAGAGGCTTGTAATCTGATTTTGACTCATTTAATTCAAATGTTTCTGATATTTTAACTTAGAAAAAATGTAGTTAATACTTAAAGTTTAAAAAGCAGACTTTAATTCCCTGTATCTCCATCTCGAATTCCACTTGTACTGCTCACAGCAAGCAGCTCTGAATAGCTGATACTGGTACAAAGTTTCAGGCAGTAAGGTTCAAGTAGTTCAAGACAGTAAGGATTCATTAAAGAACGATGAATCTGGTTCCCTTAGCAATCTGGTTCAGAGTCCTAAATTATCAGATAAAATAATACATATCAGCTCTTACTTTGGTTATTTCCTAGTCAACAAACCTGGATGTGAGTTTTAGTCATCCAGGTAGAATTTGTCCTTTTAATTTTTTATATGCACATCACCAACAAAAGCCAACTCTCCCAGTTGCAAGCAAAAAGTTCCATATCACTAAGTTTTATTTATTATTCCAAAACTGTGGCAATGCACATCTATTCTGAAATTGTAAGCTAAACTCACTTTACAACTCAAATGTTACTGTATCTCTTGTTTGAGGCTTTACATTTTTCATCTTCCTTACAGTTTTAGCAATGATTCCTCTTCTAGTCCATAGCTTTGGTCAGGTTGCCATCTAACTTTTTTCCACAGGCTACTCCCTCTCCAACATTACACAGGTCTTGAAAGACTCAGCATTTGTCTGAACCTCACGTGATAAAAGCATTTACTTTGGCTTCTACTCTGGCAACTATTAGACATGACAGCCAGTCACCCTTGTGCTTCCTGCCACACTAGCAGACACTCTGAAGGTACTGTTAACACTGTAAAGCAAATTCCTTTTTCTTTCAGATGCCTTGCTGGAATTTATGCTGTCTTAACGGCACCCATACAAATGTGACCTGTCAGGAAGTCAGCATCTGCAAAAGCTGCTCCCTGTTGTCCCTCTTTACATCCACTCTGTTATCTCATCCTTTAGCCAGAAACAGTGTGACATGTTTTGACAGCATTGGTACAATACCCAGCACAATGGCATTTCAATCCACATCTGAAAAGCCAAAATAAATAAACGATGATTAAGGATGAGGTGTGCCAGGTAAGCTAGAGCTCACACAACTACTACTAGGTGACGCAACAACATAAAGTGTCATCAAGGAGAGGAATTAAAAAGCAAAGAGTAACAGGGACAGCAGAGTATTCACTTGGGCACCTTGTAATCTGTTATGCCCAGGTATCATCAGAAGAGGTTAGGACCCTAAACGGTGGGTGATGGTCTCTTCTCCCAAATGACAGGTGCTACAACAAGAGGCAGTGGCCTCAAATAGCGACAGGGGAAAGGTGGTCAGGGACTGGAACAGCTGCCCAAGGAGGTGGTTGAGTGCGCATCCCTAGAGGTGTTTAAAAGATGGCTAGATGAAGCACTCAGAGTTTTGGTTTAGTAGTGGACAGATATGGTCGGACTCAATGATCTCAAAGGCCTTTTCCAATCAAGTGATGCTATGATTCAAAGTCTGTGACGTCCACTCTCCCTCAGAGAGATCAGTGATGCGGTTTGCACCGATCTTTGACTCAATGCTAGTTACTAAAGGACTGGAACAGCTAGTTAGAAATACTTCTACCCATGCTATGTTGCCTGCCTGACCAATTTCATTCATGTAACTTTTTTTGGCTATGTTTTTTTTGGGGTGGAGGGTGGTTTTGTTTTGTTTGGTTTTTTTCACATGGCCTGACTTTCCACCCTTGCATTTGACCTGGAGTCAAACAGCCTGAGTCTTCCTGAAAGAACAGACAACAAAACCACAGGGTCAGAACAGAACCCCAGGGTCAGGGAGTATCTGTCAGGAACGGCGCTCTCAGAAGACGGCCCTTGGGGAGGCACCGTGACCCAGGAAGGCGCAGCGATAACGCCTGTAGCCGCGGGGAGGGGGGGGAAGCGCGGGCCCGGCCCAGCCCGATCCCAGCGGGCGCCTCCCCGGGCTCCGGCAGCGCGGCGGGAGAGGGAGCCCCTCGCCATGCGATATTTATCCAGCTCGTTCGCCGTAGGCGCTGCGTGCCCGCCCCGCTGGCGGCGATCACAGAGCGCTGGGGGGGACGGACGGACGGACGTCCAGACAGACAGCCCGCGGGCCCCCCCCGCGGCCAGGCCCGGCACCCGGGGTTCACATCCGCACCCCCCCCCGCGTCGCGGTACCGGCGGGGCCCTGTCGCCGCTCACCTGCTCGGGCTCCATGGCGCGGGCGGCGGGCGCGCAGTAGAGGCTGAGCGCGGGCAGCGCCTGCTCCATCCTCCCGCCCGCCGCGGCCCAGCCAGGCGGCACCGCCCGTCACAGCCCGGCGGGGCGGCGCCTGCGGCCGGCAGGGGCTGCGGGGCCGCGCCCGCTCCCTCCGACACCCTGGGCGGGGGTGGGGGGGCGAGGCGGGTGTGCGCGCATCGCGCTGAGTGCGGCTGTGTGGGACCTGCGTGCGGGAGGTGCCCCGTAGAGTCCCCGCAGCCCAGAGGGAAGAGGCCGGATCCGGCTGGGCTGGGGGTCAGAGGGAAGCGTTCCCCCTCAGAAAAAAGGGAAAACGCTGCGTGTTATGGAGGAAACAGACCCGCTGCGATCCCCGAACGTTGTAGACTTGGGCTGAGCCAGCGAAGAACATTTTTGGGAAGGGCCTGAAGAGGCCCAGCAGGTGTTGGGAGCCCTGTACTCCCTGCAGCCCAGCAGCCGAAGGATAAACAGCAGAGTGGGAGAGGAAAGCAGAGCAAGGGCGCGCTGGGGGTGTCGGGGGAGGCAATAACGTTCCTTCCCAGAGGCAGGGAGAAGTGTTCATCAGATCACGGGAGAGCGGCGCAACCTGCAGTGAGGCCTCACTGAGCCGATCAAGGGCTGAGGCTGACAGCAGCCAGTGGCAGCTCCTAGGGAAAACAGTTGCTGGGGAACCAGAGGTAGCTGAGGAAGGAGTTTGTTTTAGATTTTGTTTAAAGGTTGGGAGCTAGTGGCTGCACCCTGCGCTTACTTACATGACAGCAAGAGCCATCCTGCAATCCTGTATCATTAACAACAACTTCCAAAAGTAGCACAAGTGGGCTCTTGGGCACTTTCTTAGCCACGTTCACACATGTCCCAGGTAAAGCCCAGTCCTACCAAATTTACAGTTATACCAGCACACAGCAGAAAATGTTCCCCTGACAAAAAAGGCTGACACGCAGAACATACTAGTGAATGTGTGATTACAGATACACATGAATGAAATATCAAAGTACTGTTTAAAAATAGCACAGGACTGGGCATCTGCTTTGTATGTTAAAGTATATTTATTTCTTTACAGTTTTAAGTAATAAGGGCATATTATCTCTAACCCTTAGCAGAGTCAACATTCTCCTTAGTGGGGACCAGTTGACACATGACACAGCTATTAAAGAGCAGCACTAAATCAGCAACCAGCCAGCTTGTTCTCCTTTACCCCTGCTGCAATTATAACAGCTGTGCAGCAATACCAAAGTTAATCTTTCACCTCCTAGATAAATTGACATTTGTAACTTAGGTAAGTTTAATAGATCTAGCAAGTGTCAATATTGAAGGTCCTGAGGAGACGTAAAATCTGTTAACAAATAAACCATGCCCATGCCTCTCCATGGCTATTTGTTGTGCTAATAGTTAATTGTCCAGCTCCTATCACACAGCTATCCCTTGACCATCACAAGTTTCCTCTTAAGCCTCTGTGACCAGCCTACTAAGAGTAGTTGCCATGAGCAATGTGCATCCTTTGCCTTAGCTGCCAAGGTCCTCATCTTTCTGGAAGGAGTGAAAAAAAAAAAAATCCATCAAAGCAGTTGTTCTCACCCTCTAGGTAGGATTTTCCTTATAGAGGCAGCAACTGATCAAGCATGCACCAGCAATAAGTGATCATGCCACAGCTGGTGAAGATCTTCCAAAAAAAAAGTAAACATGCAACAGATAATTTCTATATTAGTCAAGGCTTATTGACACCCAGCAATCAAAGAAGAGGGTGACTGCAGGATGTCACCGATTTTTAAATAAGGGTGCAATTCAACAAATAAATTTTAGCTTATTACTCTTGTCCATTGGCTCCTTCTAGTGGCCTTCCCCGGGTGCTACAATCACCTAAACCCTTACCTACTTCAGGTTCTCAATGAACTTCATTTAGCTGTGCATCCATACACAGAACCAGCAGACAAACTTGTCTGAGCAGCAGGAACAGCTTTTCCTAAGATATACACAGAAAGACAGATCTAAGTATTTCCAGTGAAGTTTGCCTCCAGCTTTTCAGGCTTCTTGTACGCCAGAGAGAACTTTTCTGCAGAATACAGTGAGGTTGTGTGGAAAAGGACAAGAAGCCTAATGCAACTAAGTGGTGTTGGGAGTTTTTACTCATGACACTTGCTGGCAGTTTGACATGACCTCCAATTAAGTCTCCAATACAAAATACCAAAATGAGAACATACAGAACATGATAGCTTCTGGTCTCCTGCAAGAACTTTAGGATTTTCTTTTATACATGGTGCTCTGCAGAATCGACAGACAAAAAAAAATATTGTCCATGCTCTCTAAAACTGTTCTTCTCCTATAAAGCTATGAGAGAATATTCTAGGTGGTCCTGTACTGTCAAACTCTAAGTGCCTGCAACATGAGCCTTTTTTTTTTGTAAACTTGAGACTTCTGGGCAATTATTCCAAGCAGGCTCCAAAGTCTTCTACCTGGCATTTTAAGGTACTGCTATTTGTTTATTCCAGCACATCCCTTAGAAGTATCAATTGACATATATTTTAAAGGAAATGCTTTCTGAACTTGCCCTTGCCTCTGCCAACACACAACTAATCACAGCTCTCTCCCTGTCTGATAGCAGCAGTAATAGTTTGGAAATTGTGAATTAAAGATTGAACCACAGCATATACAATGAATTGGAAACAGAAAGAGTTAATTGATGGTAAATTGACAGTCTGACTGAGCCTGTCCAGAAGCACAGTCCTTCACTGTTCATCTTCAATGTGCCTATTCATGTTTGATTTCCACCAAACCGACTACATTCCAAACAAAGATTTGCTACTCTCTGCTGCATGGTTTTGTATCTTGCACTGGTTTCTACTGCTCAAGAACTGAAAATACTATAAAAACAAAGAGATATACAGTTTTGGTAAACACACACCACTAAGTACCCGAGGACAGCTTCCCCCTGAGCCAGTGCTGTGCAAGGACTCTTTCTTTTGTTACAGTACAACTGAAGTGATCGTTTTCACAGACTAACACCATGCATAAAATGCAGTGCTGTGGATAAATGATATACCAAAGGATTTTTCAGCACCCTCCATACATCGAATACTAACCACTAATTGTGCAGAATGTATTTCCACATTATAAGCTGTTACAGCATACCTTGTTTTATTAGCATAAGAGCATAATTTATGTATAAGCAATTAACTGTCAATTGTTAGCTGCCACCTTCTCAAAGAACCAATAGGACACACTTGTTTTAAATTATTGTATTTGGTTTTTATCTTACCTTAGCAGAGATGGCTGTCCATTTACAACTCAAGCACTCTGCAGTATATGAAAATTAATTCGTAGTATACCACCTTGCCTTAAGATACAAGTGAAAGATTTTACTGTATTTGTCAAATATATTGTGCATTTCAGGGTTCATCTAGTGCACCTAGTTTCTAGAAGTGTGACTGTAGATTCTACCCTTTTGAGACCAACATCGTAAACTGAAATATTAAAAGAAAATGCTATAGGAAATTAAGATCAGATTGTAGCAGAGTTGAGGCAATGTGCTCCGTCACATACAGCTATGTCTGTTTTATTTTAGGTTCAGTACCAGCACAGAATTCCATCTAGTATGTATTAGAAATTACCTCCAGAAAAAAAACTGCTTAATTGGCACCCTGGTATGGAAATTACCTTCAGTATATGGGACAGCTTGAGAAAGAAAGATGAAACTCTGGAGAACAAAGTTTTGTACAAACCAGAGCACAGCACATCTACCTTCTGAAAATGCTCCAAGGAGAACATCTGAGCAGCAATAGCACATTTCAGATACTGAATCACACGTATAGTATTTGTGCCAAACATGAGTTACAGCAGTCACTAGAAACAAATCAAAGTAAGGAAATAATCTCATTACATACTGATAAAGGACAATTATGAACGAACTAAAGAAACAGCCCATGTCCTTGTTTATAACCACTTAAACTTTATTTTACAGTATATTTGTGACATTTTATGTTACTATAACCAAAGATCAGGGTTGTTTACAAATATAATGGCTGCCATTTGATGTAAACAATTAAAAAGCGTCTCTAAATATTAAAATTTTACATTATGATTTTTTTATTAAATTGAATTACTCTTTGTGCCATCCATTAGTGGAGAGGAACTAATTTAAGCAAAAATAGTTTTCAGAAATTAGATGTAGAAACGAGAAGCCTGAATAAGATTTCAAAAGATCACTCCACTCCCATCACTGTAAAAAGGAAGAAAGCAAATTCTTTCACTGAAACTGCAACAAAGAGTCAACCAAGTCCATTTTTATTAAGGCTTCTTTACATATTATTGAATCCCATCATGCCTTTCATATTCCCAGCAGCACCTTGTTGAAATTGTCTCATCATTGATTGCAATCCTGCCATGCCACCTGCAGAAAATAAGTGAGAGCATGGATGTGTTAATTAGCTCTGAAGCACAGCTATCTTACTACTGAGGCCTCATTACAGCACACACAGTTTCAATAAAACAAATGTAAAAGCTGAAAACTGTCAAGCCAGGTTTAAATGGCTATCAAAAATGGACAACTGAATGAGTAATTAAGTAAATAAGTCTGTTTTGCAGACCCTTCTGTAAAGTAGGTTTCAATATGAGATAACCTGTGTGTTACAATCTAGACAAACCCAATTACCTTGAAGGAATGACGGCTATCAATTAGTAAGGTTCCACTACAGGAGCCTGTCTTTATTAAATTTGACAAGAGCAGCTTTATTTCAGGCAAAGTTTAGAAGAGAAAAGAAGTTTAGGAACAGATCTGCTTTACTACAGTCATGCTGCAAGTCATCACTTTACTATTTTCTCAGATACCACTGGTAAGCGCAAAGCATTCATAACATAGAATCAACCTTTTTGTTAGAAAACCCAGAAATACTTAACGCTGATATTTAATACACATTCTCACATCACCTTCCTCAATTCCATATTTCAAATGTTCCACTGTAACCGCTAGTCCTCTTAGAGCTGTAAAAAGCAAATGCATACCCATATGATGAAGAACTCTTGGATCCATCATCTTTGCCATCTGTTGGTTGAGTTTGGCCAGCTGAGATGGGTTTACATTCTTTGACATATCACCACCTAAAAAAAAAGTACATTACATGTGGATTAAAAAAAAGGTTTAAAATAAAATAAATCAGAAATTTACCTCCTAATTCTAGATTCAAATCCATTTGAGTCCATGATCAAAAGTTACATCAGCCACTTATAAGTATTGTAAGGAACAGCAGTCCCTGCACCCCACATAACAGACAGAAGCAACAGTATTATATTAACAAAGCCTACACTGACAAAGCCAAAAATACAGTAGTTTTCACTGCTAAATTACACATTAGTTCATTAGTTGCATGAAGAACAGTGCAGCTCTTACCATTTACATAAAAGAGCTTTGAAATATCATGAGAATAAGAAAGATAGAAACTCACTTTCTTCTCTCCCAACACCTAAAAAACATTTTCACATTCCCTCTGTGTCCACACATCAAGTGACCTCCACTGAATTATTATGTTCTGGGGTTTTCTGTTGTTTGTAGTTTGTTACTTTTTTACCTTTGAAAAGCCCTTTGATGCCACCCATCTTTTTCACCATCTGTGCAAACTTAGTGTATTGGGTCAAAAGCTCCTGAACATCTCTGGTAGAAACACCTGAACCTCTTGCTACTCTTTGGATTCTTCCTGGCTGCTTACTGAAAACTTTGGCACCATCTGTACTATCAAGTTCTGCAATGACAGTGTAGGAAAGAAAAATCCATTCAGTTATTGACATTAAAATACATTATAGCTGGTAGCAAACTTGTTCTCATTTATTGTCAAGAATTTAGTTTTGAGCAAGAAAACAAAAACCTAGTTTTAGAAGTGATGACGGACCATTTTGCATAAATGAGATGTAATATTCTAGGGAATAGAACTAAAAAGCTGTTATGTTCATGATAATCACCATGATAGAAAAAGGCACCTGAATAAATTATGTTCTCACCGTACATGGTCTTAAGTCATATTAATGGGTTCAGCACAAGGGTAAGAGCATACGTCTGCAGCAGGATTTACGGCTGGATTAGAAACAACACGCCTTGAATACCACAGACCAGGCTGTGTCACCAAGTAAATTTGAGGGTGGTAGGAAGAAAGACACCAATGACAGATTAATGATGAATGTAACTTTTAAAATTGCAAGTATAGTGTTGATAATTTAAGGAGCACAGTTACAGGATGAAAAATAAAAATACATTAATTTCCAACACAATGCTTTGAAATCCCACCTCTTCTATACAAGATAGAGCTGCAACAGGCAATTATCAGGGTTACCTCTCCAAATATTTAGACTAATTCAGGCAGTCTGAGACATATATGTACTCTTTGCCATTTTTTAAAGCAATCGATGCTTCTTGTCATTTTCTGTCATTGTAGATGCTGCTGTATGCCCAATTAATTTCCAAAAATATCTCTAAATAAGCTTGTTCAACAATGGAGGAAAAAAGTAGTGAGTGAAGTTTGTTTTACCTTGGTCATTCATACTATCCATTATAGTCATCAGTTTCTTTAGCCTTGCCATAGATTCCTGTTCATTGCCTTTACTCATGAAGTCAGTTCCAAAACCAGGGATCATACCCTTGTTTTAAAAATGGAAAACAAAATCTGTGTCAGAATAGGCAAAGCTAACTTAAATTAAGCAGTGAAAAAGACGGAGAGCAAGTTCAAGACTTCAGTAGTTCTCCATTGCAGTAGACAAATTGTTTCACCTTTTAGAAAAACAAAAGCACAGACTAACCCCAGTTTCAATAAAAAGCATCAAGTTTACAGTAGAAGTTTGTCAAATATAAATGAAAATCTGATAAAATTATTTTGGGGATAACTAACCAAAATCTGACTGAATGGTCCCATTTTCATGATGTTTTGGAATTGTTCATACATATCTCTTAGCGTAAATTGACCTGAAATACAACAGAAAACAGAAAATTAGCAAAAGCCACACTAGCACTTCAGTCTTACTAAATTCTCAATTTTCTTCATATTTGCAAGGTAAATACTATCACACATAGATAAGTAGATAAAAAAACCTCTATTAACACAGCTAAACTGTTTTAGATGGCACACATTTAAGAGATAAGCTAGTTATTCTGCAGTTATAGACAGTTATAGTCCCAGAGACTTATCACTTAAAAAATCTCAATTCACTTGCCTGCCACATTTATTAGAGAAAGAATAACAATTCTTCAATATGCACATGAAACAAGTTACTTGTCTGCGTACATAACACAAACTAACTTAGTTGTCTACATCTCAGAGAACTTGTCATTATTAGGTCACGGTAATACACCTGCTACTCAGGCCTTGGGAATAACTTACCATGTTTGAGCTTTTCTATGAGGGCCTCATTATCATCCAACTTCAACTCATTTACTTTATCTATCAATCCTTCAATATCACCCATACCTGGAAAAAAAAGAAACACACAGCTCTGAAGTTAGCTTTAAAAAAATTACACTTAGACTTTCTACTGTCCAATTCAAAGTGTCATTCAAGTACAGTTTATACATACTACGTACCAAGAAGCTTGCTGATGAAAGGCTGTGTTTTAAAGGGCTCGAAGTCATCTATGTGTTCACCAGTTCCAATAAAAATAATAGGACTCTTTGTGGCAGCAACTCTGCAGAAAACAGTATTTTATGAAATGGCCTCTGAAAACCCACTCATCTTTTATAGCACCTATTAACATAACTAGCTAGGCATCACCAACACAATGCATGCTCTAGGAAGTACTCTTCTTACTCCTTAAACTATTAATGCAAAACCATCCAGCTTTTAGGATGGCAAGCTGGGAGTAGCCGACAAGATGTTTCTCTAATTAGTAATTTGTAAAATACAAACTCTGCTTTGAAAAATCATGAATAGAAATAGAAGCTGTTTATTTTCATTGCTGAGTTTAAGAAACTTGAGAGGAATGAATGCAAGAAAAGTGAATCATCTCCATTTTATCCTAATATTGGGAGGTCAGATGAGACAGGGATTGATTACTTTTTCTTCAAGGTACCTCCTGCAACAATCTGATTTCCAACACAGGAGAAAGGTTGTAACATTTCACCAATCAATCACTGGCACTAGCTTTTAGACAAACTCAGCTTCCAGTCTACAGAAAGCATAGTACAAACACAGCAGACTTAGCACATACAAGCACAGGGTGACTGGAACAAGATTTTGTTGTTTTCATTTTGTTCATATTTAGTTTTCCATCACTAAGCTATAAATAACAGAAAAATACATATGGCAGTTTAAAAACTCCAATGCTTAAGATCAAAGCCAGACAGTGATTTAGTAGGTGTCATCAGTTAACTTTAATTGTTTTGACAAATCTGAGCTCCATACAAGCAGGAGAAGACATGCCATCATACAGAGCATAACGTAACATTTTCTAGTCAATAGAGTCTGTCAAGATACAGCACACACAAAGTCCAACAATAACGGAATTCAGAAAAGTATGACTGCAGACTAAATTTTTACCAAATAGCTGGATACTAGCAGCCCAGAACTTTGATTTGCATTGCTCTTTTAAGGTCATTATCTATAACTATCTTCTGCTTTTGGAAAAAAAATCTTGGGCATTGAAAGAGAAGCAAAGTTTTGCAAGTAAGCTATATCTATTAAGTCCAAATTAATATTTTTGGCAAAACCCAATATGTGAGATGCAATAAATAGAATTACTTGATGCTGTTCTCAGAAGTCAGACATGTGACAATACACACTGCTGTACTGGAAGTAGATATCAATGACTGATCCTATTCACCAGAAACAGGGCAAGAACATCATTGCTACTGAGATTTAAATACTGACCAGTGACAGTGACACTTTCACAGGACAGGTTTCTGTGAGACATGAATACATTTCATGGTTATCCATGCATAGTTAGACGTTGGACACTATTATATCACAGTACTTACGCACTAAGAGCTCCACCTCCTTTTGCATGCCCATCAAGCTTAGTAACAATAACAGAAGCTACATCTACTTTATCTTTGAAAGCCTTAGCTTGAGCTTCGCAAGCTTGGCCAATGGATGCATCCATCACATAAACAATGTTATCTGGTTGCTGGGAGAAGAGAGATACAGAAAATCATCACTTACTGTTTTCTTAACAGCATTCACACATCATAGTTCAGTAACAGAACTTACTGTTATTTCAGTATGTAAAAGCTGTGCAGTTTAAAACAAAAGGGCAACTGTTTTATGAACAGTATTGTCTAAGGACCACTGGAAAATTCTGATGCTGCATTACTATGTGAGAAAACATATACAACACCAACATTGAAATGTAACAGTTTACAGTTATCACATTTTGAGTGCTTTTAGCCAGTATCTGGGCCAATAAACCAATTCCTATCTACAAGCAATTAATGGCTAACAACATCTTCCATTCAGTTTTACATTAAGAGCTTCAAGACATCCATTCCTCTGAAAACAAGTTAGCCATTAGCAGGAGTTTTGTGGGAAGTGTCATTGTCATGCAAGACCACAGAATCAAACAAATAGTCAGTTTTTAAAACCATACAAGAAACACCAGCTTCATTTACATATCACAACTGCTGAAAGTTAATCCAATCATCTTCTGTTTCAGGGCAATTACTCCTGACAATCAAAGAAAATATAGCACAGAAAACAGCTATAGGAAATCAGATCAGATTGGTTCTTCTAATTTCTCAATGCAAAGATCCTGAAAAGGAAAAGTTGAAGAGGGAACAGTAGTCTAGTTATGTGCATGCATCCTTGAATTATAGATACAAGAATTACAAATGACACAGAGCTATCAAGCGCTGATCATCTAGTCCTTGTTTATTCATATCTGTTGTAATTTCTAATACATTCTAGGAGGAGCTGATGCATTCTGGAAAAGGGAAATCCACACAGAGCATTAGGAGATAAACATGAATAATTTGTAGTCAAATTACTACAACAGAAGTCATTGTATTGCTTCAAACTACTCACTATGGCATTAGCAACTTGTAACATCTCTTCAAACAAAGAGTCTTCCTGTTTGTGACGTCCGCTTGTATCAACAATGATGATTTCAAAGTTTTCATTCTTAAATTTCTCAACACCTTCTGAGGCAATAATTACAGGATCCATTTCTGTATAACTGATCACAGAGAAACACACATATATATACACACATGTAATTCTTTGTTGCCAAATAAACTAATTCAAACTTGACTGAACACTTCTTAACTGCAAATTTACCTGGATTTCAAGAGGGATTTTTCTCTTATATCAAGAAAAACATGATTAAAAATATGTCTTCCTAGACCATTTATCCTTATTCTTCGGTGAACTGAAGCACGGAGGACTACACCTCACCTGCTGAAGACTTCACTAAGTTCTACTAGCCCTTCTCTGAAATAAGATTTAACTGAACACTTGGACAGTACACCTCCAGTGCAGCTGAGGGGAAAGTTATTTACTGCTTTATAAAAGCTGCTTTAGGCCCAAACCTCATATCTTTTGATCTGTAAAGATGCTTCCTGAAAACCAGAACATATCTGATACAAGCCTATAAAGTGCTATATTCTGAGACAATATTCCAAGGAATTATCTCCAGGTACCTGACCTCCTCTTACACTATCCCTACCTGCTACTACTGGCAGACAGTATCCTGATCTAGGCAGAATTTTAATCTGATTAGAGAAAATATTATAATAAAACCCAAGTAACTGGGCAACACTAGATGAGGCTTAGTGCAAGATGTTCAATAAGGAATCCATCACTGGAGTTGAATCATTCTCCAAACTGATTCTAAGAAATACTTACCTCCCATAAAAGGGAATTCTTGCTTTTGTGGCATTCTGCTTTAACTGGTCAAAAGCACCTGTAAGACAGGTATAGTCAAGAGACTATTTAATAAAATCCACAAGTATTAGAGATGAAGAACCACAACACTACAGACTGTATTACCTGCTCTGTATGTGTCTGCACATATTAAACACGTCTTCCAACCTTTCCTCTGATAGAAGTATGCTAACTGTGAAAAGAAATCCAAAACAAGTCATTACACCAGAATCCCACTAAAAAGTACGACACTGTATGGCAGTTGATAGGCCACTGAATCTCATATAGGAGACAGAAACTCAAACCAGTCTTCCTATAACTGAAACCACTTAGTAACACTGTACCAGTATCAACTGTTGGCACCTGTGTTGTTTACAAAAGTAAGCTACACAAATAACCATTAGTGGTGAGATGAAAACAGCTGCTTGACTCTGCATCCGATTTGAGTTTCCTGAGCTAGGAATGACTACAAACAATTCCATTTCCCATTTTATTAATTCCTGGATTATGCCTATTGTTAACACTGCAGATAGGACTAGCTTTTAGAAACTAAATGAAGTACTTCAATATTAAATACTGTAATGGCTGCAACTTGTACTCTCTTCTTTCTGTACTTCCAGAAGAACAAAGAACATGTTTTAAATCCATAGATGGAACCCTTACTTTCTCGTACCACTCAGCTACACTGCAACACTCTACATTCACAGAGTTCACCTACAGAGGCACTAGGAAAGTTACGAAACCAGAGCAGTGATATATTCAGTATAGCCTGCATGTGAATGTCAGAAGCAGATGACTGAAAAAAGCAAAGAGGCATGAATCTTTTTCCACAGGATGATTCTATTCTTCCAACAACCATCATAAAAATAAGGGTTGATTCAAAGCATTCTTTTTTAGCCTTAGAAATACAAATCCAAATTTCCTCAATGAATTTGGGGCTGGAAGATGTTTCCCATCACCTACTCATACTTAACTGAGATATCTAACAGAGGCCAACTTCCACTGATTCCCCTAAGTAGGTAATGGAATGACACAAGGTCCATTCAAAGTACTCGTTTTAAACTCAGAAAGCAAGGAATAGAAAAATCTTTGTTACCCACATACAGTATCATTTCATCAAGAGTTTAATTTAAAAATATCTTGAAGGAAGTTCTACAAGCTGTAAATGGCCCTAAAAGTATATTACTTTGGACGCTCATCTCAAACATCTCTACATTGTACTCACTTAATACTTTCCTGATAATAGAAACAGCAGAGATCAGAAGCAAATATCACCAAAGGAATCCAGTGACCACCACTCCACCCAAGAAAAAAAACCCAAACATGTAAACAGATGCAGTGCAAGTTACCTTTGAACACGTTGTTGTTTTACCACTTCCCTGCAAGCCAACAAACATTATAATGTTCTGTTTTCCTTTGGTAGGGGTCCATGCTTTGACTCCAGGATCTACAAGCTATAGAATAAAAATATATGCTGCAGAACTGAATTTCAGAAGCACAGAACAGTCAGTGTCACAGTCATGCTGGTGCATGGTTTTATATTCAATAGATCAAACCAATTTTTGCATATTCTAGTCTTATTTCAGCCCATGCAAAATACCTACAGTAGTAGTGTTATGCATAATAGTTCTGTAACAGTGTTAATTTCTTTCCAACACAAAGAACCAAGGTCAGGGTGGCCTGTATGTATGGCACAAGTGTAACACAGAAACATGACCTCCACCCTACCCCTCACTGCTCAAAATTGACCTCTTCTGGTGAGAATCCTACAGTACAGAAGACTTCTTAGCCTTGCTGCCTCACTTGTCAAATGAGTAGAAAGTACATAAATTCCAGACAGCCATCTTATGGGTGGGCACAGACTACAGAAGAATAACAGACTATGCTGTTAACTGGAAAGAGAACAGAATATTGATACCCAGGTGCGTATTTAACCAAACAGGCAAATTAAAGAGAATTGTTGCCATGAACTGCTGGGCTGTTACTTCAGAATTTTTCAAAGGCTAGTAAGTAGTTGGAACAAATCTTCATTTGGATAGCAAAGGCCTGTTTATGGGACAACTAAAGACAGTCCAGAAGGTAACAGTACTTTACCCTTATTTTGCCTTTAAATATCAGTTGAAGAGTAAGAGTCAGAGATGCCCAGAAAGTAGCTTCAATCAGAATACTGGTATTTGCAGTAGTAAGTAGACTCTCAACAGAAAATGTGTAGGTACCGCACAATAACCTTAAAGCTTGGCTTGCCAGTGTACTGCTTGCACAGCCCAGACTGTGCAAGAAAAGAAACATACAGAATTTTGAAGTCGTACCTTTACAAGTTCCTTAAAGACAGCATGCTGAATCATTTTTCTTTTGTTAAGGCCAGATGCCATTTCTTCAAGATCAATTGCAGACCTGAGTTTAAGAAAACCATAAAACACTAGTATAGCTTAAAGCATCACTTTAATCTGGTAATAAATGAAGTCTTTGCAACTGAACAGCACTCTGATCTGCCTTGAGTTTTCGGATAGGATGTATTTAAGAGACACCTACTGGAGACATTACTTCACTTCTGTATGCAGGACAAAAATGGGTTTCTAGAATACTTGCAATCTTTCAGGCTTGCATCTACTTAAATTACAAATCTGAAAATAGCCAAGGCAAACAGTATCAGTCACACACAGAGATCTATTTATATCTTGCACAGAACATGTGAATGAGATGTCTAGGAAGTAATAAAGAACTTGTTTATCGTATCACTCAACTCATGACTGCAAGTTTTTAAAACAAGATTATAACAGCAATAAATGGCTAAACTCAATGAAGATTCTTTTGATGGAATTGGCTAGACATTTAGTTCAAACTGTAT
The DNA here is from genome assembly GCA_033556795.1 of Tapera naevia. Lineage (NCBI taxonomy): Eukaryota > Metazoa > Chordata > Aves > Cuculiformes > Neomorphidae > Tapera > Tapera naevia. Next base: position 12,715,437 of record JAUMJJ010000023.1, on the reverse strand, counting down.
TTTCCTGTTAAAGGTGAACTGGGTGGGTCTAAAACCCACATAAAGATAGGAGTTATTCTTCCGTAACCTCAAATTACAACTCGCACAAACATTAGAAGTTTAACACATTTTGTTTATTTCACTTACTTGACATTTTCTCTGAGTTGCTTCACAAGTTTAATATTAACATCAGCTTCCAGTAATGCTGTACATACTTCTTTTAACATAGCATTTAAAACCTTTGAAGTATAAAAGAAAACTAGTTTTATAATACACAGTATCGACTAGGCCAGTATTAGTTCAAATTATTAATATGAAAGTGTATTTATGATAAAACGAAGGCTTTTACAAATCAAATGCATGCAGCCCTATCATCGTATTGCTGCCACATAAAAAAGTCTATGCATTTCTCCTGTGTAAATACAATTTAAATTTGAAAAGGTAATCCTGGAAAAGAAGGGCCCTTAATTTGCAATACGCACGCTAAAACAAAGTAGCACAGAACATTTCCTATTGCATTAAGGACAACAGCAGCTCATACGGTAGCAAGACTTTCTAAACTTCCTAATGTGTACTCCTTGGAGACAGCTGTAACGGAAAGCCACAAAAGAATCTCAACACAACACTGTAAATAAAAGTATTCCTTAAATGCAAGATAGACACAGTGCTGTCTGCACTCTCAGCAGAAACTGGACTGCTGCTCTGAGGTACGGCTTTCAGGGAACAGGTGTCTCAGGAACCCAGTTCAGCCATCAAAAGACTTTTCAAAGTGAAAACCTCTTCAACGAAAGTATTTTGAAAGTAACACCTGCATAAATGGCCTCATTTGCACAGCTTGAGCTCTTGCAGGAGAAATAGTTGCTAATACTGAAAAACACCAACTGGACTGTATTTAATGCAATTAAGAATTTGTTGTCTCCCAGCTGAAGATTTGTGAAAACCTTTCCTCTATTTGCAAGTTCCAATCCTACAACCCTCAACAAGCCTACTTTTTAGTTACTCTAAAAGCCACCTGTCTACCTACCTGAAGGGTTTCTAGCAATTTATTTACTAGAGGCATGTCTAACCCATCATGTCAGTTAGTTTTCCATATTGCTTTTCAGAGCATACAACAGAAAACACTTCTTTATAGTTCCAAGTTGTTCATTACAAAACCATAGACTATACTAAGTCAAACAGCTTCCAGAACCACACACCATGTCACCTTGAATATAAATGCAGCAAACATAATAAAATCCTTACATTTTGGACAGCAAAGTTTACACTGAAAGCTATTTGTTCTTCCATGCTTCAGCTTCTAGCAGTCTAGTACACATCTCCATAGTCTGGCTGTGCCCACACACATAAATCAGAGCACTACGCAGTCTCACAGCCTACCTTCCACCCAAACTTGGACATGTATTGCCTCCTCCAGCATTCACAGCCTCAAAATACAAATCTTGAGAAGTACAGCCACAAGGCTCAATGACCCTTTGACCATGGGTCCCACTATGCCTGAGGTGAATGTACACGTCTAAACTTGGTTCTAACTTTTGGCAGTACTATCCAAGGGTTAAAACCTCTAGCTAGAAAATTTTACTTGAAGGAAGAAAAGAACCTAGGGATATTTCAAATTTCTTATCAGACTTTGAGAACTTTTTTACCTTAGAACTTTACTTTCTAAATGTTAATGGCATCACATATAAATTTTACATACCTCTTCATTGATAATTGTAGCATTGCTCAGTGAGCGTAATGCTGAAGTTATTTTTCTTCCAAGATCTGCTAGAACCATTTTGGCGGCTTCAAGTACAACTCAGAAGAATCTAGAAAGCAATTAAAAATTAAATTTAAAACTCATTGAAGCTAAGCCTTCACAAATTAATTACTTGAGTATCTTAAGAAACTTGCTTTGTAGTCCAGAAAGCACACAAGTTTTACTTTTTTAGTTATTTTTGGCAAATATTGGCCTAAAGTTAATTATAAGGCATCTTAATGGCCTACTTAAAAATAAAGACACCACACTGCAATTAGGAAGCATTTCACTGCCTGGTATATTTGTGTATTGAATTCACCATGAAAGAATAGTCGAGGCAGACACCCAGAAAGAATGCTAACTGCTTTCTGTCTTCTTATCAGCAATATGGTACTTGACAGAATAAATTCAATCAAAACAGACTGAGAAGTTCCACATTCTGCAAAGACAGCATGATCAGAAGCAAGATATTGTGCTAGCAAAACTGAACATTTTGATTTAGTGTAAGGTAAATAAAATAGAACTGAACAATACTGAAGGGTATGCATAATCTAGTCAACATGCTAAACCTTTCCACCTCCTGGTGGTGTCAAAAGCAATATAAAATTCTGAAAAAGGAGAAACCAAGATTTATCTAAAGAGAAAAAAGTTGCAACACCATAGTTACTACGGAAATGGAGCACTTCAGATTTTTCTTGTTTGGCTTTGAGTCTCACAGTTGTTTTCTCATATCCAACTGAAACTACTCCCTTGCTGACACCTGAATTCAGAATCTCACATTGGAGTTCCTCCTTTCAGAACTAAAAAGAAAACTTCCCAATGACAAGAGCTTCTGTAATCAAAGCCGTTGAGACTTTCCAAAATTTTCTGGACTTTCCTCCCACAAATGGGTAGAGAGGAAAACAGACAAGAAGGGTTGGTCCATTTAATAAAATGAATAACACATCATTAGCTATATTCTTATTTAAATTAACATAGAGTGCTATATAAGACAGGAAGAAGCTCATTGTACATGCATTGAGATATAGTGGCTGCACAGGCCCCAAAAAGCAAGGCTTACGATGCGTTTATAAATAAGCACAAAGATATATTCCACAATACATAAAATAAGTCGCTCATGTAAGCCAACATCCTCACTGCTTTGCCTAATTGAGAGTTAATATTGTCACAATGTTGGTAGGTTTAAAAAAAAAACAACAAAAACTGCCATTTCAACCTCTCCGATACTGAGGCCACAACGCAGAACACTCTCCAGAAGTTTCAGAAGGTCTAGGATTAATAAATTCAGTCTAAGCACAGGCCTCAGATGTAGCAAATGATGCAAATAAAGATATTTACACATTTTAGCTTTAATGTACATTGCAGGTACAGGCAATTCTGAAGTGACATACATTACCACGCCAACTCAACATTTCATAAAAAGTTTGTCTACGTTCCTAAACAACTTTGTAAAATATTTATATTTGCAGATCAGTATGCTAACAGATACAGATGTCCATCATCTTACTACATTGGAAGAGGATTTCTACATGACATCTGAAGTAGGAAAAATCCAAGTTTTCCTTATGGTATGGCACACAAGTCCCGTTCTCGCACTCTAATTCTGAAAAAGTATTACCAACAATATGGTCTACCAAAGGGTGTCAGCAAAACAGGTGTTCAAAAGGCTTTGAAGCTCGTGTCCCATAAAAACCACAATAATGCAAAAAAAATCCCTTTTAAAAATAGCATTGCATCTCAGTAACCTTTAAGCTGCTAAAACTGCAGTCATGGACAAAACTTAACAAGGACGCTTGGACACGAGAGTTAAGAAATTTGGATAGGATGTCCACACAGCAGCCAAGTGAACACTCAATATTTAAAATTAGTTTCCATAATTCTAGGAATATCCAAACACAGCAAGTTATTTATGTCCTAATCAATGAATGTTCCCACTGTAGAACTCCAAAATTCTTCCAAGAGCCTAACAATAAGAATAATGAAAATCCTGTGCTAATGGGATGCGTTTCATCATTTTAGTATCAACTACTTTCTCTAACACATTAAGTACCTATAAGCCATCAGAATTACTAGGAGAAGCCAACAACAGAAGTTGATATAACTTTCCAGGTATAGCCATCCAAGCTGCGAGCCACACTACAGAAAAAAAAAAAAGACACATAAATTGACTTTGCAGGTAGCCAACTTGGCTTGGCAGATAGCCAGAAGGGCGTTAGCAGAGACTGCACTGCAGAACGTGTATACGCTGTGTTCAGAGCATCTGTTGTTCTTGAAGAGCTTTCTAGCTTTGATGCAGCACTGCGCAAATCCATTGAACATATTTAAATCTGGCAGGGTCCTGCAGTAAACAAGCCGAGCTGTGTCAAGCAGGCCTCATGCCGAGCAAGGCCACGAGCTCTATGCAGTCCAAGCTGCTTTCAGCAAAAGCAGCTGGGCCCCTCTGCACTGCGCTCCCAGGTCATCACTCCACCGCACAGAGTGCCAAGACCTCTTCGTTTGCTGCTGAAAAGCAGGCACTTAAGGAATAAGGAGGCAGCAGAAATAGCGGGCCTTTATTAAGCCACAGCAAAACATAAGGCAGTCTGCCTATTCCTCTGGTATAAATCTAATAAACTAATACTCCTTAATGTACAGAATTCTTAAGACGACAACTTCAATGGATAGAAGCTCTTTAAACAGCTACTTTAAAAGGTAACAGCCGATTAAATGATAACTAACAGAAAGTATACTCTATTAAAGCCTGCACAACAGCGTTACACTAAGTACGTATGCACATAGGTTAAGATCTACTGAAAACCGAAAAAAGGACTGATTGACAGCCGAGAACAGCCTGAGTTACCGTAGCGATGCTCAACCCCATCTCACTAGCTCCCACCTTCTAAAATTATCCGGTGGAGGGACAGGACGGCGCCACCGGAGCAGCAGCAGGGATCGGTACCCTTCTTGAGGCCCGAGGCCCTCGCTTCGGCGCAAAAGGGAAAACCCGGTGACGGCACAGCCCTCGATACTGGCCTGGCCCGGCCCCAGCCTCCCCCCGCGCCTCCAGAGCGCCGGCCGCAGCCCCCGGGACAGGCAACGACAACCGCGGCTCGCCCAGTACCCCGGGGCCGGCGCGACCAGGCAGCGGCTCCGCAAACTGGGGGAGCCCCCGTCCGCCTCGCCCTGGGACGCCGCGCCGCAGCTCGACCGCTCACCGGGAGCGCGGGGCCAGCGGGCGGGGCCGCCCGGCGCTCCGCAGCCGCCGCCGCTGCGAACGCTGAAACACCGGCAGCACCGCCGCTAGGGAAACGTCACCACTCGCCCTCACCCCGCGGCCCCGGCTCGCTTCCGCTTCCGGGGTGCGCCCCCCTGCTGCCCCCTTAAGGAGGCAGTAGAAACGGCCTGAGTGGCGCCGTGAGGAATTGCAGCGCGCCACCTTAAGGACGAGAGGCGCGGCCGCAGCCGGGGCGGGGGCGGGGCTTCCCCACGGGCGTGCGCACGGCGCAGGGAGGCGGGGCGGGGCCGGGGCCGGGCCGCGCCGGGCATGCGTGGAAGGAAGACCCGCGCAGGGGCGTGGCGGCGCGGCGGGCACGTGCGGCGCCCCCCGGCGGCGCGATGGAGCTGGAGGCGGCGCGGCGCGCGGTGCTGGGTGCGGTGCGGGGCACGCGCGCTACCGACCTGCCCCGCCTGCTGCACTGGATGCGCAACACCCGTAAGCGCGGCCCCGGGGCGGGCACCGAGCGGGCGGGAGCGCTACCCTTCCCTCCTCCTCACCGGTCCTGGGCTGGGGGAGCCGCGCCCGGGCTGGGCCGGTGGCTCTGGTCTGGCATAGCGCGCTCCGGATCGGGGTGCAGCGCTCGGGGCACAGCGGTGGAGCCGGGGCAAGGACAGTCCTAGTAATCCTGCCCGCCCGCTCCGGCCTCGAGCAGCGGGGGAGCTCCCGCAGCAGCTCCCGGGCGCACGGCGGGGGCTGCGGTTTCGGAATGGAGGCTCTGCACGCTCCGTGCCGAAGCACCCGGCTCCGGGCAGGCCTGAAAGCGCTGAGACAACTGGAGCTGTGCAGCGTGGAGAGGAGAAGGCTCCGGGGAAACTTTATAGCGGCCTTCCAGTACCCCAAGGGGCTACAGGAAAACTGGGGAGAGAATTTTTACAGGACGAGTAGTGATAGGATGAGGAGGAATGGCTTTAAATTGGAAGGGGCAAGATTTGAATTAGACATTAGGAAGAAATTCTTCACAATGAGGGTGATGAGACACTGGCACAGGTTGCCCAGGGAAGCTGTGGATGCTCCCTCCTTGGAAGTGTTCAAGGCCAGGTTGTATGGGGCCTTGAGCAACCTGATCTGGTGGGATGTGTCCCTGCCCAGAGCAGGGAGCTTGGAACTGGATGGGGTTTAAAGCCCCTTCCAACCCAAATCGTTCTGTGGCATTATTCAGCTTCACACATGTTCACAGCCACCTTTAGAAGCTTGAAAGTAGCGGTTTCAGCTAATTTGCAAACACTGCTTTCCCTTCTTAATCTCGAGTTAACGTCGGTTTCTGCTTTACTTTCTTGTTTGCGCCTTGGTGTACTTTCATCAATGTGCTGCAATCAAGCATGTTGTGACAGATGAAGAAAGGAAGTGTGGGTCAGTGCACAAGCACTGTAAATTAGCAACTGAGTGAAAAGATGACATGGAAGACCTGAACATAGGTGCTGAAGCTGTGGGCGCACAGTGCCGTACTGAATAAACTGGCTGAAGGCTGCTTGATCTGTGGGTATGTTTGCATTTTGCTGTTTCAGATAGGATTCTTGAAGGCACCCCAGATTTGATCCAGTCTCAAACAGCCAGCAGCATTTGCATCACATTTATTAATCATTGCCTGTTGGGACAGTTAACCGACTCCCTGGTGATCACACATTGGGTGGGAAAAAATTGTCATACGACACATAACTTCCTCAAGTCATGCCCAGTTGTGCTAGGATTATTCTTCTTGTTCAGGTCTTCAGTTCCACCACCTCCCCTTTAGGGCAGAAACATCTTCATAAGCAAACACAGGGGGACTGTTTCACAAAGGTCAGTTATGACAATCAGAAGCTGTCCAGCTGTCAGGTACTTAGAACTTCAGATTCCCTGATGCCCTGTGGTTTGCGGCTCCCACGGCCATGCGCGTGGTGAGAGGCAGGAAGGATTGTTCTTTGGCTGAGCGGGCCCACTGCTGGCATTACAGGAAAGGAGCCAGCTAGGAACGCAGCATTTACCCTCCTGGGTGGGTACACAGCCTACCCACTCCCAAGAGGTTCTTTTGTAGGAAGGACATCGCCAGATGATTCAGAGCATTTACGAGTCATCCTTCACAATTGAAGCAGAGATGAGACTTCCTAGGATTTGAAGGCTGAGGCTCAATGGATACAGTTAGTGTTAATTTTGACACATGGTTATTTTCTCTGTGTATGTATATGTACACATATATATATGTCTGCACATATGTCTGTATAGACATAATGGTAGAGCAATCTGCTGTAAGCAGTATTTCATCTTGTCATTTTTGAGTCCTTGTCTGGGTACGTGCTCTGCCTGCTAAACGGTTACTGTGAATAATCTTGTTAGAAGTGGTTTTCTTTCACCTAGTATGCTCTAATTTAAATATCTCATTGAATTTCATATGCAGTAATTCACATTGCTTGTCACTTAACGTAATCATTACAGTTCCTTCTGCACTGTATTAGTTTGTATAGTGTGTGTATACAGCTTTCTCAGCTTATTTACTTGATATATGGGAACTTACTAGTTGAAACTTGGAAATGCTAAACTGTTCCAGTTAGGAAACACATACTTACTATTTTCTCCACTTTGATTCCACAATTGTGCTTTAGCTCTACCACAGGAATTTTTAGCCAATGACATAGTTTATGTGGATTTGCAAAAATCCTTTGTCAGTGAATAACTTGTAAAATTTTTGTGCTACAGCTTCCAAAAATTCTCATAGATAGTTTCTGTGAAAGACAACTATGTTGTGGTTCCTAGCCTTTATTAGATTATATGATCCCTTGAGTTTTTTCCTGAATTTTAATGGTCTAAATCCATGCCTAGTCTTTCAGTGAAAGGAAATGTACGTTCTTGCTTTGTATTTACTTTTCATAATTGAGATACAGGCTAAAGTGTAGATCAGGTTCCAAATTGTGAACTAATTTGTGCTTGGTACATCTGAGCAATCTGTGTCCTTCTATTTTTATTTTGTTTGCATCAATGCTGATTGCTGCTGCCTCACTATGTAAATCATCTTAAAAGTAACATGATTCATTTTGTAGTTGCCATTTAGTAGCTTTTTAGCTCATGTGCTGCAAATCAGAGGACAGAATAGACAGGATATGTTGGGCAATCAGGATCAAGCAGCTGAAGTAAAGAATATAATTTCATCTGTGTAGTCTCCTTGACTGGCCATCTTCAGGATCTTTTTTTTTATATTTCTTCTAGTCACTATCCATGATAGTTCATTGTCTTTGTTTACAGTCTTGTGCTCTGACCATAACTTGTATTAATTTTCTTTCTCATTTTTCAGAAAAAAAAATATCATTTTTAATGTCGTGGCTGGATGCTATAAACTTATTTTCTGATAAATGAAGTTGCACTTTGGGCTTCTACATCTTGGGCATTTCGTTACAGTTTGTGATTGTATTTTGCCAAGTGCTGATACAGTATAAAGCTGTAGGTAACCATATTTGTTCCCTGTTGTGTCATGTGGCACATGTGTGACTTAGGCTGATTTTATTTCCCGAATTGCCACATCCATGCAGAAGTGTAGAACCTATAGAATTTGTTGTCATGCTACTACTTGTAGAAGTTATCAGTTTCTGAATCTGTTCATTATGGTGTTTTCGGTAAAAGTATTAATATATGACTGGGTTTTGTGCTCTCTTGAGGTGCTGCAGTCTCCTTGTCTAACGTGCATGTAGGAGTATATACACATGTAGGTGTATGGTATAGGAGAGGGAATTAGAAAGCTTTATGCCAGTCTATAAGAATTTTTCATTGTTATCCAATTAAGACATATTTCTTTGCTTCTTTGGGCCATTAATCTATCTATATTTTTCCACTCTGCTTTTTCTGAATGGCTGTGTCCTTTGGGTTTGTCTCCAGTTTTCTTTTTCTCACTCTGAGTGCAGGACTGGAATAAAAGAGGGCTCTCTCTCTTTACTGGTTTTATTTTCCTGCAGCCGTTGAACAGTAAGTAAGCAGAGGCATTTGTCCAGCACATCGCATTCCTGTACTCTTTTTGCAATTTCCCTGGAGTTGCAAATATTTTGGTTGATGTCCTCAAGACAACACTCTTGATGACACTTCTCTTCATATTGTTTCTCTGAGCTGCTTCTGTGGCTGCATCCTGACAGTAACTTTTACACTGGGTTTTTTTCCCCTCAGAACTGTTGCATTTATATAATGATACTGCTCATTGTAACACCTAGGTAGTGCTGAAGTAATTAATAACTGATTGGACAGAGGATATTGAGGAGCTGGTACTGAGGTTTCTGCTGCTGCACCCTCAATTCAGCTAAGGAATTTGGGGTTCTGTCTGTGCAGAGAGAAAGAATTTTCTGGGAAACACTGAAAAGTTACCAGATCTCTTTACAACACAGAAAAAAAGCCTGTTCTTTGGCAATACAGATGTAGGAATGAAACAGATCTGTGACGAACAAAAGAAAAAAGCTCTCTGTGTGTGTGATAATATTCTGAATGAAAAATATGTAAGCAAACAAGAATGGGATAAATGGAAGTACTAATGGCATCCTCACAGACAAGTTGTTTTTCTGCGGTGTGTGGGTTCCCCCCACCCCCGGCTATCCTATTCGTGTTTCTGTCAAGATGTTGAGCTTATATTTTTACTTCCAGCTGAGGAGGACTGGGCATGATTCCAGTGTTAGCTGTAGTCAGGCTTTTTTCCTCCCTCAAGTGTACGTGCAGCCTTAGAGTAAAACCCTGTATATTGTGGTTGCCCTTTAGGATCAGTGTTGTCTCAAAGACAGCCTTACTAATTAATTTAACTTTTTGGTGTTTTGTGACTCACGTGCTGTATGTATGGAATGGTACTGAGAAACTTTTCCGTGAAAGAGACGAATTACTTTATAGTAAAGCAAGTTACCTTATTTAAAGTAGACTTACGTATGTGGAACTGCGAGAACGTTGAACAGGTTCTCACTCTTATGATTTCTTTAATAATTATGGGAATGTAAGCATATGCAAGATGCTGTTCTTTTATTTCTTTGTACAAATAAAATAACCAGTCACGCCTTTTTTTTTCTTTTTTCTTTTGTCATTGCAAATTTTAGAAATTCCACATCTTTACGCATGATGGAAGACGACATTACGGGTTTAAGGCAGCTGCTTAGCAACACTGCTTTGCTGTTTCGCAATCAGCCAGCTCTTCCCACACACTGCAGTGAAATGTACGTCATTTCACGGTGACTTGCATTCCAGCTTTTCTTTTGCGTTAGTCTTAGATCTCAAAGAAAATGAAATAATAAGAGTTGGAAAGAATAACAGGAGCCTTTGGTGTCTTAACTGAACTTTTTTATAATAGGATGATTAATGCTTTAATATCCTTCTGCAATAACCGCGTTCCAGAAATTCTGGCTAAGAAAACTTGGTTGAAGCCCAAGAGCTAATTCAAACCACTTGGGGAAACCCTTGTGAAAATCCCCTCAGTTGGGTCCCAGCATTTGATGTATAGCTTCTATATAAATGTCTGCATGGTCATATTCTCTCTCAGTCTTCCGCTGCCTGAACTCTTACGAATTTTCAGCCGGAGAGGTTGCGTTTGGTAAGAATGGATGCTGGAGAAGATAAGCATTGAAGGCAGAATTGATCAAGCTATCTGTATACATGAACAGAGATACGAGAATAAGAGGAAGGAAATACAGGAATCCTGATTTCAAGTTTGAGACTGAAGTCACCAAACCACTCTCTTTACTGGCAACTACTGAACGCTTTTGCTGTACTTAGAGCTTTAATGCAGATGGCAAAAGCCTATCTCTCAATTCACGTTAGTGAAGCACAGATGAAGTGATAAGAAGACTGTTTATGGTGTTTAATTTACTGTTGCAGAGTCTAAGATAGATTTTAAAAATATTCTTTTCAGCAGGACTAAAACTGACCATTCTAATACTAGCTTTTAAATTTTTTTTTAGTCATGTAACCGTAAAATAAGATTTTTTTCAAACTTTTTCCATTCTGTGCTATTCATGAGGACGATTTAAATATAAAGCTAAAATTTCAAAGTGATATACAGGTCTGCATTGCTGATTGTTCATACAGGGATGTATTAATCGTTGAATAATAAACCATTGCAAATCCTGTTAAGTTAAGGATAAACAACATATAATTAAGTACTAATTTATTTTTTTTGTGGATTCACTTGCACTGGGAGAAAACCAACTTTTTAAGAGACTAGCATAGGATTTAGTCTTGTGACTTGGAAGTTGAGGGCAGTCGGTCCTATAAGTTCAGGCTTTTAAAAGGCAATGAGGGAGGAGTATCCAGCAAAATTAACTGGACCGTGGTGGACGTGCTGCTTTAGTATGGTATTCTGTTTACGGAGAAGAAACAACTTCTCGTCATACTCTTAGAAACAGACCAAGTTTGTCCAGCTTTTTCCATTATGTACTTTATGGTCGAGGCATTATCATGTTCCCAGACCTGCAGGTGAGATTATCAGGTGATGATTTTCACAAGACAAGACTAAGAAGTAGTTTCCTTTCAGTACTATTGTCACTTCAGGTGGAACTAAGGTGGAACAAGTCTCTCTAAAAGGATGGAAGCCTGGCTTTCTGCAATGTGTAGCATGTAATTTTCTTTGTCTGTGTGAAAAAGCAATTTAGTACAAGGCTTCATATCCAAATTGTCATTTATTCAAGTAAAATATCCTTTCAGAAGGGATCAAAATAGTGTTGCAGAGCCACATTAAAATTAAATGTTAAAATTGTGCCATACTGAAAGTCTTCTCCACTACTCTGTTGTTTGGTAAACTAAAATGGGATGTTACCTGTAATTTGATGAGTCACCAGCTTTGGGAATTGGCACTCATTTTCTTTTTTTGTGATAAATGATACTGCTGCAAGAGAGGTCTCAAGAATACCAAGTACTTCTAAATTGTTAGTCACTGAAATTAATGATTGTGGGGAAAACTAGTGATTGAAGATAGGCACATGACTTACCTTGTTTAAAATTTAACTTCAAAGCTTCTTTCAATGTGTGAATGTAAAACACTTAAAGAACTAATAAAATAAGCTCTGGTTATATTCCTATTGGAAAAGGTGAAACTATTAGTGAAACTAATAGTTTTAGAGTTCCTGAAGAAGCTGATATACTGAGGTTACAGATTGCTTCTCAAGTTCTTTAGCCAAAAAACGAGATGGTAAGATTTTAGAGATGTGGGACTTCCTCCTCAACCTGTTTGTTCAGTATCCTTAAAACACATTGAATGATTAAATTAACCTCATATTAAGTAACATGATTGTTAATATTTGCTTTTTTACTTATGTGAGTCTGAATATATGTCCGGAAGACCATAAGGTGCTTGCTGTTATGGTTGCCTTTGCTAAATCCTCTTCTTTCCACATGACATGTAATCTTTTGTTGTTGTTTGGAAATCATACACTGCTTGTCTTCAGTCATGCATTTTGCAGTGCCAGGATGTTTAGATGTTGGCATAACAGTGCTTTCTATCCGGTGTGAGGCTTTGTGATGTTTTCTTAGCTTGTATTGCATTTGCCATAGAAAGGTTGAGCAGCACCAGGGTGTTAATTAGGCTTTTTGCAATGTGTTAATTAAATTTTGTAAATGCATGTTGAGTAGATCCAGTGGAACCGGTTTTTGAAGTAAAATACAAACACTGTGCACTCAGACTTCCTCCATAAACAAATGATTGTGATTCATCTTGCAGTATTTCATGAACTGTACAGTTTTTCCTGGTTAGTTGTCTGTTCAATGAATATGGGTTGGCTTGCACAGTCTCCATTTCATATGTATAACATGCACTAAAATGACATAAAAATAGTTTTCTGGTTTTGTTTCATCTTTGGAGATCCCTTGTAAAGTGATACTGAGATTCTCAAGAACAAACAATTTGTTAAACACAAAGGGTGGAGTTGATAAAACTGTACCAGCAGAGGCAGAAATGCATATTTTCATATTTGGCACCTGTGTTCTGTACTTGATGGCAATCTATAAATATTTACATACTGCAAAACTAAATGAGTTATTATGGTAGCTGTTGCTGTTTCTTGCTTTAACAGGAATGAGGTGACTCTCCACATCTGTGTTCAGTCACAAACGATACAGGCATATCGCGGAACATTCCATGTGCAGCTTCTGCTGAAGTTGCTATTTTGTCATCTCAGGAGGTGTGTATTCAGACCTCCTTCTGTTTTGTTGTTTCTGTGTGCTTGTGCTTTACAGTATTAACTGGTACTTGGGAAGGAGAGTTTCCATTCATCATTTATTTTTTGATATCAGTGTTTCAGCAGTTTTTCATTAAAGCTGCATATATGTTGTAAGATTTTCCTTAGGACCTGTTTCATGCTGGGCCTCGCGTAAGACGATCAGTGTTGTGGTAAGTATTGTACAAATAGGAGTCAAGACAGGAAAGGGATCTTGTGGATTTGAGGAAGGTGGGTGTGCTACCGGTCTCCCACTGAAAGTATACATTTCTCTACAGCAGAGCTGGGAAACTGAACAGGCTGAAGAGCTGTCCACTGCCAGTGTTGGCCAGAAAAGGTCACTCAGGCCATGAGGGAGCAGATCCTATTGATGCACCAGCTCTGGGAGAAAGGGAGCTGAAGTCCCGTGTTTGCAGTGTGGTGTGGCTGGCCTGGTGGTCTGTGAACACTTCCTGCATTTCATTAAACGCTATATATGAATTTGATACTCTTAACAGGCAGTATAACAGCTGGATGAGTTCTCCTGCATAGTAATAGTATTGTTTTAAAGCATATGCCAGATGTAGGGGCTTATTGCCCACAGGCACTGGTCTGTACAGCTGCTAATATCAGCTTTCTACTATTTTGTTCTGTCTGTAGCATGATTTTTCTCCTTCCTTCATCCTTGGATGTTATCCACCTCAGCAAACTCTGTCTCCCTTGCCCTCTAAGGGCCTATCATGGTGACAGTCCCAGTTAAGCAGCAGTTAAATCTGTACACCTTCCCATTATCTCTGGGTTTACCTCGGTGCTGTGTCACATCCACAGTGATCTTCCGTTGAGCTGATGAGAAGATCACTCACTGCTTCTGGGATGTTCACAACAAATCTGCAAGTTGTTGGATGGACTGTGAGGTTAGAAGGAGATGGGTGCTCATTAGAGGTTTCAAATTAAAATGCTGACAAGCTGGAGCTGCTGCGTTGCACCTGTTGTGTTGTTCATGCTGCTGCTGTTGCAGCTGCCGCCTCTGTCCCTCCTGCGTTGCTCAGTGCAAAGTCTGCATCTCTTTAGGAGCTGAGGTTCTGGAGAACTTAACTGTGAGCTCTTTGGAACAGCAAATTGCCTTCCTGTTGTAGAACAGTTACTGATGTTATTATGTCCATCAGGACCTTGAAGCATTACTACTATACATGTAATAAATAATGAAGCACATATATATCAAGGGAATCCAGATAATTTATAGTTTCTGCTGCTTACTATGAGGGATTCAGGAATATCTGTTGGAGTCGGTTTTGGGACGTATTGAAAGAAGCATTTATATTTACACTCTAAGAAGAAAGTGTTGCACTAGTGAATGAGGGTTTCTTTAATCATATTGTTCTCACTACACTGCTTAAGCAAAAAGCATTTCAGAAGCATTTTATAGTTACAAGTTTAGCTAGTCTCTGTTTCTTACACTAACCCTAACATTTCTCAGTTTCTAGCATTGCCTGTGTTCCACAGGAAAGTTTAAATATATTGGCATAGAGAAGCTTGTAGCATGTTTTATAGATTTATTTTGAACTTGTTTGCCATCAGGCTTTTCTATACTAGTGTTCCCACGTGGAACAGCAATACTAACAAACATTAACTTTTTTGAAACACCTCTAAAATCTGTCAAATCTTCTTTTGATGACTGATAGACATATATGTAAAACCCACACTCCCTGCCCAACATGGTGGCAGTCTAAAAAGAACAAGAAACAAACCAGAAGGGATGTGGAAGAGAGGACAAACGTATCTAGTTTTACACAAGAATCAATAGATGCGTTTGATACATTTTTCAGTATTAGGCTTGTGGTTGCTTTTTGTCGTGTGGTTTTGTTTCTTTTACTGGTATGTAGTTTTGACCTGAGATGTGCCTTTGTTTAGAACCAGTTCAGTGCCCTCAGAGCAGTGAGTCCACAAAGCAATTTCATCCAGTTCTTTATTTTGCGGAAAATGTAACAGAAAAGGAACAGAGTACAGGCATACAGCAGATCTCATGCTGAATGTCGGTTAGGAACTTCATACTCTGGGAAGAGAGCTAACATGAAACTGGGGTGTGTCAGCAGGATGTTGGCTGCAAAATGTGAAAAGTCTAGTTAGTGCAAATAAACCTTTAGCAGGAGTAATGTGTCTAGTTCCCAATACTGCAGGTCATAAAGGATGAGAGAGTCCAGAAGATCCAAAGGGGAATGATGAGAATGATCAGACTCCTAGAAAAAATGCAGGAAAGGACTGGATAAGTGGATCTTAGTTTCTTCTGGAACATTGATGGGACACACTGTATCTTCAAGAAGTACAAAGTTGCTATATACAGGAGAACAAACTTTTCTGTTTTCGTTGCATGTGGCACAGAGGATACTGAGTTTAAATTGTAGCAGAGGAAATCTAGATCAGTTATAAAGAAAAGCATTCCTTTCTGATAGTAAGTATAGTCAAGCACTGGAATAGAATGCTAAGGAAGGTTGTAGAGTTTCCAGCATTAACAATCTTTTTAAAAATAATGGTTCAGAGAAGTAATGACACTTATTATCAATTCAGCCTTGGAAGAAGAAAGGATTGGTAACTTCCCAAGGTTCCCTCTTGATCTTTTTCTAGATGTTTAGGTATTAAAGCAATGCAGAGATATCCTGGAAAAATAGCAAGAATTTACAGTTTGGCTTTGCAAAACTGTACTGTTTTACATCCATTTGTATTTTCTTTCACATTTGAAATATTTTGTGAAATGTATTGCAAGTTGAACTGTTGAACTGTGCATTATCCGTTATTTTTTTTAACCACTTTATTAGAAAGATGGTATGTATAAAAAGAAACGTATTAAAAAAAACTTTGCATCCAGGCAGCTATGAGTTTTGTAATTTCTCCAATAGTTCAAAAACATCTTTGATGTTTTTATATCTTAAGCTGAAACTGTATCACTTTGGTGGCAGCCCAGACCATCATATGTGAGTTATAAGTTTATAAATATGAAAATAATCTGAGATTTCAAAAAAGCACTAAGTTTATTTGAAGTGGCAAAGTTATTACAATCCAAATCTGTCATTGGCTGGAAAAGCTAAAACTGAAAAATGCATTTCAAATAAAAACCTTATCCATCTGGTACTGTTTTATGTCTTGCAACTGGTCATCACTTAGTCCACATAATATATATATGACTGTTCAGCGGTTTTTGTTTGTCTTGATTTGTAGATGACTTTGATGAGCTTATGGTGAGTAACAATGATGTTTTGCTCAAAAATATCGCTGAAGATTTGCGGAATCATTTACCCATCGAGGCAATGCTTAATTCGGAACATCAAGCTATTCAGAAAGTAAGCTAATTGTTATGGTCTCATTTTGCTGAACCACATCATTTATTTAAAGACTATGCTGATTTCAGTTTTAGTAGTAGTTCATAATAGAGAATGAGCACTGGATTGAGCTATAGGGAATCTCAGTTTGCTTCTCAGGTATGCTTCTGCATGTTTATGTGACACCCCACACCCCCCAAAAATTGCTTGATGGTTCTTAATACTTAGATCGTAAGTTATTTGGTATAGCTTCAATTCTGTGTGGTATGGCACCTGTCACAGTGATTCTTTAATGCTAGCTCTGTAACAGACTCCAACAGCCGCCTTAAAGAAAACAGAAATACAGGCCAGTGTTTCGTTGTTGCCATAATGTGGGCAGCCAAAGAATGATTTCCAGCTCTTTTCAGATTCTGATGGCTCAGAAAGAGGTAGGCTGTGAGTTCTGTGGGAGGGGAGGGCACCTTTTCTGCTTGAGCTGTCCGTATAGGTGGAAAGTTAATGCATTTCCCAGAAAAATGGTGTGTGGCTCTTAAACAGGATAAGTGGATTGGCCACATGTCGCAAGCCGGGGCGAGGGAGGAAAAAGGAGTAGGAGGGTGAAGATTATACCCCTCGAAATGATGAGAAGGCAAGCATCCCAACTGGTATGCTTTTGATTGAAAATGACACCTATGTTAATCAGAGGTGTTTCTAGATTGAGGCATAAGGCACGAAGATGAAAATATTCAGACAGTTAATGTTGAGAAGCAAAATTGCCCTTTCTCCTAAATTTAAACTATATTCTCTTCATGGAAGTGGAAAAGAAAAAGCTTCCTTCACCCTGTACCTCCTCTATAGCCAAGCAAGCACTAAGGAGACAAAATTCACAGCAGGTCTCCTACTCAGCTCTCGAAACCCACTTACTTTTTCCTTTGTTGATTTCCACTTAACTGGTTATTTCAGTGGAATTTGATAATCCAGTTTACATGCAAGATTTCTGTGGTTTAATTTTGATTTGTGACTTTTGAGTAGGGAAAAACTTGGATCTCGGTAATTTTGGAAAAGGTAGGATGGTGAGACAACTGTGTGACAGAGTAAGTGAAATTAAGAGGCTTTGTTATGCCTTTTTTACTTTTTGTTCTTCTTCTCAGATACGTCAGCATCCACTGCCCATGATTCATGTTGATGCATTCCTTTATGATGATGATTTTGTTGATTCATTGTGTGAGGAGGGGAAAATGAGTAGGAGCTACTGCACAGAGTGTGGCTCATACAAGACTGCATCTATAGGTAAGTGCTCTTTTGGGAACAAGAGAAACAAATTCAGTTTAACTAAACTGGTTTGTGCAGTGACTCAGCTGGACAACACAACATCCAGCTGGTGGAGGACTTTGTCCAGACTGGTGCTGTACACAGGCCAGAATGGTTTCGCGTAGCCAATGTAAGGACACTTCTGCACACGTAAGTTGAATTAATTTGCAGCGTATGAGTGACACTGGTTGCCCACAAAAACTGGGCAGGGAAGAGGTGGGACTATGTGTGAAAAGGAAGATGCAAGAGGAAGACAGACCTGCAGGAGTCTATGCAGTAGCCTCAGTCTCCTGTTGATGCTGAAAAGCAGTAGAAAGTACCATCTGTCTTAAAGCTTGTGTGTGGTGTGGTACAGATCAGTGCTGTCACCAGTATAGCATAGGCATTGAAGGAAGAATGGTTTATATGGAGAGCATTCCATTCCTTAATTAACACCTTGGAGTTGAAATTCAAGCTATTTCTGCCCATAAAAAGGTTTGCATGAACTTAAACAATTCCAAGTTACTTTGTTTTGTATTCTTCAACACACGTACTGTGCAGAAAAAGGTAGTTCAGTTTTCTGGAGGATTTCAAAATTCTCCATGTAATGGAAGGAATTCCCAGACTTGACAGACTACTTGGCAGGCTACATCCGATCTGCAAACCCTGGTTTTCCAGAGTCCCCAACACTAGTTCAGGCAGGAAACCACACAGGTTTTCAGTGATGATAACTCTTCAGATTAATATTTCATTGGTTAATAACACAGTAGTTAGTATTGCCCACCCAACACCTTTGTTCTGTTCTTATTTCCCAGAGTTTATTTCGCATTCCTTTTCCCTCATGGAACTGAAGTTTCTTTATCAACATGTACTGCCTGACCTGAAAGGAAAGGTAGTGGTTGACGTTGGCTCCAGACTTGGTGCAGTGCTATTTGCGGTAACTTCCAGCATAGGAATTCATATTTTATTACTGTGACAAACATTTTCCCTCTTCTCTGACTGCCTACTCTCGTTACTCCATCTTGGACGGGTCATTCCAAGAGGCGCTTCTGATGTGACTCTCTGAACAGTGTAAGGTGCTGTTTGCTAATGATTTCAGTTCTTATTCTCTCCCAAGAGGGAGTACAAATGATCTTGCTTATGGAGAGGAAAAGTCAGTTGTCCAACAGAGTAGCATATTGCTGTCACGCATGCTGCTCTTCTGCTAGTTCCTGCTCTGTCTCTCCTTCCTGAGTAAATTTGTCCTCTGTGTCTTGACCATTTCTATATATAGATTAGTTACGTTCAATTCCTTTATGAAGCTAACAAACTGTTAAATTATACAAAGGAAGACTTTGGTATGAATTTGTATCCAAAAACATATTGTCCTGCTCTGTGTTTTAAAATGCACATAAAATACTTCATCAAAAAACTTGAGTGCAATTTTGATTGCTTTTGGCATGGCTGGTACAACATATGGCCAACAGCAATGCAAAACACACATTACAACTTTCTTACAAAAGTCAATGGCTGTTTAGGGCTCAATCTTGGAAACACTTCAGCATGTAATTTTACTCATCTGAATAATCTAATTTTGGGACTGCTCAAATGAGGAAAGTTACCTCCATTTGTAAATATTTGTAGCATTGGGTCCTTAAATGGTAACACTTTTGCTAGGCTGGATTTGTTTTGGAGTACTTAAACGCTTGTATTGTTACAGTAGAAGATGGTCTCAAATAAAGCAGGGGAAATTTTTTTAAAAAAGCTCTCCTTTTTAATCATAGTCTTGACTTGGAGGAGGGGCTGACTTCAGCTTCACAGGTTGCTTTTCTACTCTCTGAGTTGGATGGTTTCAGAAAATGTTAATAATTAGATTGTAGTACACAGATATCTCAGATACTTTGTATCATTAGCATTGTTTGTTTGCCTTTGCCATTGTTGGCAAAGTGTAATTATGGTGTACAGTGGTGACAGTGGCACTTAAAGCAATATCTTCATTAGGACCCTGGAGGCTCAAGTATTTGTACATTTTTTCTCTTTCCTAACATCTCCAGTAGCTTTCCAAAATACCAGTCTGAAGCCGAACCATTACTTTGGGCTTATTATTAAGGGCTAATTTATCTTTTTTCATATGTTACCTGTATGAAGCACCTGAAAGCGGCAGTAATACAATATTTAGAGGTGCTAGCAAAGACTCTGTACCAAAATATCCCATAATATAATGGTACATTGTCTTCCATTTTCATTTGCTTTGACTATGTGTTTTACTTTTATCTTGCTGTTTTCTTCTTTCATTCTTCCAAGAAACAAAGATATGCAGAGTCTTCCTTTCACACTATTTTTGTATATTGTTTTGTATTGCTTTTTTTCCTTCTTAGACCATTTTACATCTGAAGCTTTCCTTTTCTTTTTTATTATTTTGATGGGTTATTTTGGATCTACAAAAATTCGTGAGACAGGAATTTGTAAAATTCCTCAGTGGAACTAGCTCTAAGGGGTTTAGTTCTGAAAAAACCGCCTTGTCCACTGAAAGACATTTCTCACCTTGCTCTTGTAAACTGCTCTCTTAACCTTAACCTGAGTTTTATTTTTCTCCATTTTAATTGAGATTTTTGGAACTTGTTTTAAAGGCATCATAGTTACTAAATTTCCTTTTCCTAATGTAGGGTTATCTTTATAGCTCAGCATCCCAACTGCATGGAGTAGAAATGAATGCAGACTTTTGCCGGTTGCAGGAAATGGTGATTACAAAATACCAGTTCATTGACAGAATAAAGGTAACTGAATATATGGTTTGTGTACATATTTTTAACCACTGTGTACCAGGTATCTTGTTTGCGAGTGGCTGATAAATCAGTGTTCTGGGAAGTTGTTTCTGCCATTGCTTGTTTTGGTCCTAAGCAAAGGCTTTGCACTGGGGAAAAAAAGTCTCATAGCGGAGAGGAAGAGGAAAATTAACAAAATATGATAATGTGTCCAATCACTTAGCCTTTTCCCGAATGGACTTATGTTCTGGCTCACATGAAACAAATATGTTGTAGCTGTTTCTCCCAGTGAGATGAGTTACATTATTGTCACTAACTTCTATGAAACTGAGTGTATAAGCAGTTTCTGTCATGAATAACAAAACTAAATTTCTTTTTCCTTAAGGTTGGCAGAAAGATGTTTAGAATTTGCAAACTTGCATCTAAGAAACCTACAGGACTTAAGGTTATTGGTATTTCCTTTCGTGGAATGTCAGTGTGTATGTACCTTCCACAAAAAAATGGCTTTTCATTATGGGAACCATTTCCCTAGTCCCATTATGGAAGTAACTACTCCTATTTTAATGAGAAAAATATACTTTTTATTTTCCTTTCTGGGGAATACCAATTACATTGTTACTAGCAAGAGTTGGTAAGTAGAATATGCTGGGTAGAACGCTGGCTTTAATCTTGTGTTGTATGCATGTGGTCTTGAGCAGAGTCACGCAAACTGCTGGGCTTAGTAATTTCTTGGGAATTAAAGTAACCCGTTTTAAACTAGGAGGAAATAAGAAACATAAAATATTTAACACAGGGTAAGCAGTATCATTGGGTTGCCTGATTCAATCCCAGTTGCTGCCAGTTTATCCGTAACCTTTGGTTTTTGCATCTGTTTTGTGTTCATAACATTGTGATGAGATTGAAAGTGCATTTAGGAACTCTGTCGAGTTAATTCTGTGGAGCTGGAGATCTATATGCATGCTTTTCAGCCTTGTATATTCTTTATTATAAGCCTTTTTGTTTCTCCTTCACACCTTGTGATTCTGCCGAAGTATTCGTTTCAGAGCATAAAGATAAGAAGATAATATATTTTCAAAGCAGTGCCTGAGGACTTAGCTATTTGAGTCTCATTAGATGCTAATTTAGTCATGTGACTCCTGTTATCAGGCTGCTTTGAACGTTTCAAACTTAAATTTTTATTTCACCCCCAAATGAATCCTCTCTAGAGATACATACCAGCTTGAAAAATAGTCAGAATTCAGTTACTGATAATAGTTTATGACGCAAATTTGAAAAACTTTTGAGAGACTCTTCTTAAATAGTGATTGTTTTTTCAGGATATTCTGAATTTTTGTTAGACCATGTTCCCAAAGGACAGCAGGATGGAATGATAAGT
The DNA here is from genome assembly GCA_033556795.1 of Tapera naevia. Lineage (NCBI taxonomy): Eukaryota > Metazoa > Chordata > Aves > Cuculiformes > Neomorphidae > Tapera > Tapera naevia. The sequence goes on along the minus strand of JAUMJJ010000023.1, from coordinate 12,693,648 downwards.
TCAGTAGCTAAATATCTGAGAGAACCTTGTGTTTCTTTGGTCAGCATTCGGTTTTGTTAAAGTACTGAGAAAGTTGCTCAGCATCTTTTGCCATTTGAGCAAACACTTAGATGCTGGGAGTAAACAGTTTGACTGGTCTTGGAATCTTGAGACTTCAAGTCAGAAGTTGCCTCTAGTCATGAAAGACTTGGTGTGTGCTCCTTTGGGCAACAGGGCTGTTACTGCCCTCTCTGCTGTGCCAGTACACAGCCAGGCAGGTCAGGGATCTGGTCCAGCTGAAAAAGAACCCAAAGAAGTGGTGTTTGGGCTGGAGCAATAACTGGGTCTGGCTCATGGTGTGGCCGGACATGCTTATGGTTCCCATATTCCCCAATAGGAATGAGGATGTGTTTGAGGAGAATGGGTTGCTTGGGTCACTTTATGTCAGCATTGTCACCTGCTCTGTAAATGCAGACTGATTTTAAGTTAAGGTTTAAATATTATTGAAATCAAGGAAACATCAACAGCTGTTCACAGTTTCCCAGTAGTTTAAGCATCTTTCTGAATGGAGGGTTAAACTATTAAGACTGCTATTAGTAGGACATTAAGAAAGTTTAGTGATAATTGTGACTTCTTGTGCTGCAAGAAGTCCACTGGTGGAAGTCCACCAATCACATGTTTGGATTAAAGGCCTGCTGCTGGGGTTTTTTATACACAAATAAATTCTGTGAGTTTAGTATTTTTGCCCCTTGAAAACAGAGTGAAGTAAAATGTCTTCTTAGCTTCAGAAATAGTGATCAAAATTGTGCTTACAGTCTAGGTATCGTCTGACAGGAGTTGGCAGATGTAGCTGAGGCATGTTTTGCCTCTCGCTCTCTGTCCAGCCTCACTACAGGAGGCTGTTGCCTGTGTAATAGGGCAGCAGTCAAGCCTTTATCCATAATGTCTCTACCATCCTAGTTTATGATCTTTCATCTTAATCAACAATCGGCAGTGGCTTTATGCAGAGGACATGAGTTGACAACCGGGACGTACTGTATTTAGGAGTGCTCATGGTGGCCTGACTAGTCTATCTTCTTTCTCTGCTGTTGAATGCTTGAACTTATTTTTAATCAGCTCCTGTACTGCTGCAGTTTACAGTGTACTGCTTTAAGATAAATTATCTTAAATAGTAGTGTTCATGATCTTAAAAAGCCCTGACTTTCATAAACTAGTGGGTAGATAGTTCAGATGTCTGCACACCAGAGGTGAAAGCAGGAATCTGACCAATCATTCTGTCAACTGTCCCTACTTCTTAATGAGATGGAACCTTTAAACACTAACTTACCAGTTCTGGGTAAGGTACAAGAACACAGTTGCTTCCTTTCCACTCACTACAGGCAGTGGTGAACAACTTGGTGTGGTAATGTGTTTAAGGATATAAAGCTGTTTGTTTTATGGATCTGGAGCACTTGCAGAGAACCTGTTGAATAGAGCTTTCGAAGATGAAATGCTGTGATGTCTATTTTTTAATGAATGGTGGAGTTTGTTTCTGTTATTACTGGTACTGAAATACTTTGCTATAATTGCAGTTGCTAAAATGGGTTCTGATAGCATGAACTGGAGTCATAAACTGTGGCAACTCATCATCTTTTCTGCATTTGAACCTTTACAAGTTGCAGGGGTGGTAGTAATTGTTTCTTCTGTCAATCGGAACAAATGCTTTGTATGTTCATTATGAGGAGGAATATAATTTACTCTCTCAGCAAGTATTAGTGTATTGTTAAGTGGGCAAAACGTTTTTCAAAAGGTAAGTGTTTTTTATCTTCTATGCTAACACCTAGCTGCCTTTTTGCATCTGTCCAGTATTGGAAGAATTTAACAAAATGTGAAATGTTGAATCTGCCAGGCTAGCATATTTGGAGGACAACCCAGTAATAGGTCACACAGGAAAGAAGATAAGTTGTTCAGTTTTTCTGTCCATTTTCAACATAAAGGGATGCACTTTCATAAATATTTTTGGAATACAGATTGGCTTTCTTTCCCTTATTCCTTCCAAAGATGTTCCAATTTATGTTTCTCCTCAGATTTAGAATGTGATGTGTTTCCGTGTGTTTAAAAGAGGATCAAACACATCTTGTGAGAGTGTTAATGGGCATCCACATCAAAACAGCTCCTCTGCTGACTGGAGAGGCAGTTGTTCAGTAAGGTGAAGCACTTGCTGTCCTCCGCTGCCACTGAGTATCCTGCCTTTCCAGTATTCCCAGTTCCGATATAAGTTGTGAGAATTCACCTGTCAAACCTGGCTCTGTAGTGTTTTTTCTAGCTATTTTCCTTTTGTGTAGTAACCCACTGAGTCTGTGAGATGTCTTTTAATACCCTTAACAAAGGTTTAGCTAGCTTGGCTCTTTTCCTGAAGTCACTCAGCATTTGTGATAAAATACAGGTAAGTGGAATGTAACAGCCATCAAACACATAATCTCTTTTATGCCGAAAGTCAGATGTAGTTTATTTCGCTTAACATAATGAATCGAGTATTTTAATTAGAGGAAATAAATCTGATTTCTATTTTTTCATTTTTTAAAGCTTATTCTTGTTTTTGTGATTGGTTCAAAATTGTGGTAGCAGGTACTATATTAGGCTGACAGTCTTCATGACTACTTGAGGGCTGTATTTATCTCTTAAATTAATTTACGCCTTGTGAAATTTTTCTGCTTTAGGTGGTTCATGCAGACATCTGTACTCAAGCCTCACTTCTTCAGAAGGCTGATGTTGTTGTAATGAATAATGTCTTTGAATACTTTCTTGACAGACAGGAACAGGCCAGGTAAACTATGTGTCCAAACAAGTAGTCTATTTATTTGGCAGTGTGTGCGTAGCCTTGTGAGTTATGGAAAACCTTAAGGTTGTGCTTTTTGAAGTCACATATATAAATTACATAAGGAAATTGTTTTAAACTGCCTATGCTGAATTATTATACTTAACTGCTAAGGTGTTACAGCAGTTGTTTGTTTTTAAACCCACTAAACATTGCTGCTTTGTTTACCCAAACCTTGCCCTGAATCCTTGCACAATCTGTTAAAATAGTGTCTTGGTGTTAAAGGGTGTGAAATTACTGTATCAGTGTAAAGCTTAGTCTTCTTAAAGAAGACAGGTCACTGACTTGTTGATGTCAGAGCTTTAATATAGATGCACTGCAGAACATGCTTCTTAATGGTATTTCTAATGTATCTTCTTAAGGATGTGGTAGCAAACATGGATAAGGTTCTTCTCTTTCAGATACAAAATGCTCACAGATGAGCTTTTGCTAATCCAGCAGTATCAGTTTAAAATATAAATAACTTTACGGTCCAAAGTTACTGTGCCTTTAGAATGGGCAGTCAAAAAGAAAGGCTGCCTAGGTCTCCACCATCCCAACCAACAGTCTGACCTTCGCTAGCAGTTTCAGTTGAGGCTCGTCCTGCTGCCCTTGGTACCAGGCAGGAACATCAACCAGTGAGGCCCAGAGTAGATGGGTGAAAAGCAGTGGGTGTCTCAAATTGCCTAGAGATTTTTTTCAAGGCACATGACTAAGAATTCATCTGATTCCTCTATTCAGGGGTAGTGGTTTAATGTTGCATTAGTACCATGAAGACAAATGATGTTTGAAGAATGCTGGAAATTAAATTCTTTTTAGCCTGAATTGCTGTGTTGTGCGAAATTATCTGACTTGCAAAATCAGAAGAAAGGAATGCTGAGGGCTATATTTAAATACTCTGTTTGCTAATGTGTTAAGAGATGTATTTTGTCAAGACTGCAAAGTATGTACGTAAAAAGCAGCTTATTGTTATGCTTAATAAAACAGTGCACTTGGGGACAGGGTTTTCTCCAAAACCAAAAGTTGAAGGGGACCAAATGTCAATGATTAATCCTAGTCCAAAGGGAAGGTGTTGACAATATGGAATTACATGCATGTATGTATCAGAGTTAAAATGTTACAGAATCTAATGTTGTAAGACCACATATTCCCGCTGTTTTTTATACAAAGCTTGATTTTGTTCATATGAAGTCTTGCATAGCAAGTCTTTTAGCTTAGTCTACCTCTGGCCATTAAATTATAAAAATGTAAGGTTCATTTTATATCAAATGTGGGTTTTTTCCTAAAATTCTGTGACCTACTTTTAAATATGTTTCAGAGCTTGGGAATTTATTGCCTGCAACGTAAGGAAAAAAGGGTCATTATTAGTGACAGTTCCAAGCCTTAAAGAATTGCTCTCAAAGCTCCAGGTGAGTTCCCTCAGCTGGTTTTAGCCAACACATTTTGGCACTTTCTATGAAAGTGGTGGTTATGTAGTTGAGGTTAGCTGCTTGCTAGTATTGCTGTGAAGAAGGATATGTAATTTTGTGCGTAGATTAAAAGATGTAGGACTCTGGATACTGCTTCCAAGTTGACCACAAACACGTCTTCCTGGATGTTGATTGTCCCCACCTGAAAATCCCAGCCTATATCAATAAGCTGCATGAGTCATTGTATTATCATGTGCGTTATTAACAATACCTTAGATGGGAGCTTAAAAAAACACCAATAAAACGTTAGCAAAGCCATATTATGATGTGAGCAAGTTTTGTAGTAATCATATCCACTTCCGTCAGACTTCTTCCACTTGTAGGGGTAGGACCTCAAAAGTACAGACATATTTGTAAACTTCCAGAGGCAAAACCTTGAAACGGTTTCTGTATTTCTTTCTACATCTGCACATTGCCTTGAAACGTGACAAACTGTTTCGTTAAGCCAGTGCGAGAAAGGCATGCATTAAAGAAGGAGCATTTCTGAGGATCCTTTGTCTTCTGACCTGCTGTCAGCATAGAAAATAACTTATAATATGCTTAGGAAGAGCTGTTACAAGTACAGATGAGGGAGAAATGTGGTCTCCCAGCTAGCCAAGCGATTACCATCAGACATCTTGGATCAGTGACATCACTTTAAATTGCAGCTGGGAACAAACACAACAATAAGTGCAACATCCAAAGACGCTGAACACCCTGTGCTGCTACTGCTGTTCCCTGAGTAGCAACCACTTCCGATAGACCTGCACTGTGTCCATTCTGCCATAGGTCATCAGTAGATTACAGTTGTTAATGTGCACGATGCCTAGACAAATTATGTGGGCTGGCTTTAGTTAGGGAGCAAAATGCTAATCATACCTGACAAGGTTGTTCACAAAGTGACTTGCTCACCATAATAGTCTGCTTTAGAGTAGCTGAAGGACTTGTTGCCTATATGATGATGTGTGAAATAGATCCTCAGCCCCAGGAGCAGCAGTGGTGTCATTTGAGCTTTTCTCCGAGCACGCAGTAGTTACAAAGCAGCTGAGAAGCCAGAGCTCTTTGTTATCTTAATACAGTGCACCCTGGGTGTAAAACGAGAAAGTAGCTGTGATTCTTCCATGGTAGAGTTAGCTGCTCCCTCAATGCTCCTGTCGGAATGTTGCCCTCTGATCAAGGTTCTTGAGGCTTGTACGAATGCATGTAAAGAAGCAGCTGTAACATGCTAGCAAAATATCTAGACTGTTGGCTAAGGTAATCTTTAGAAGTTCTCTTTGCTCTCTTTATTTAAGTTAAATGGCATTTCCAGAAATGAATTTATCATTGCTGCAGAATTTGGAATGACTTGTCCCCTGGGGATGTTTAGAAGACAGGTTTCTCAGGGATCTGGTGTGGTTAGATTCGATGATCTCCAAGGTCTTTTCCAACCTATTCTATGGTTCTTTCCAACCAATCGCTCATGTTATGTATTGCCTTCTTAATGTTGTACTGACCTTGAAACTCCTGCTGTGTTTCTCAACATTGTGCTAATTTGAGACTCTGTTTTCGTTGTTTCAGACAGATATGCAGCTCAGCCAGTGGGTAGAAGAGGTGCAGCTAAACTACGATGTGTGTTTGGAAAAGGATGTTGACAGAGAAGCTCTTGAACAAATACATTTATACAAGATTCTCTAGTACCTGGAAAAAATTTACTGTTACCCTTGTAAATGATTTATTTTGGATCTAAAATGAATTTGGATTGATTTGTTCGAATAAATCACGTCAAAATTCTTATTGTGATTAATCTGAGTCATATCTGTGGTTTGTAATGAAGAAAAGTGTTTTGAAACAGGTTTCCTTAAGGAGACATTCTGTCTCAACGAAGTACAAGGAGGAGGATTTGGATCTTCTGTTGTTTAAACAGCTGGAGGCTGCCTCTAGATCGGCTGCCCTTATTCTTTTAGGAGACTTTAACCTTCCAGATATCTGCTGGAAACTTAATACTGCTGAGAGGAGGCAGTCCAGGAGGTTTTTAGAGTGTATTGAGGACTGCTTTTTGTCACAGCTGGTGAGTGAGCCTACCAGGGGTGAGGCTCTACTTGACTTGCTGTTTACAAACAAAGAGGGGCTGGTGAGTGATGTTGTTGTCGGAGGATGTCTAGGGTCTAGTGATCATGAAATAATTGAGTTCTCTCTGAACAATGTAATAGGAAAAGCCAGGAACAGAACATCGATGCTGGACTTCCGGCGGGCAGATTTTGGATTATTTAAGGAACTGGTCAGGAAAGTACCCTGGGAAATAGCTCTTAGTGGCAAGGGGGTCCAGGAAGCTTGGGTACACTTCAAGAATTAAATCTTGCAGGCGCAGGAGCGGGCTGTCCCCGTGTGTTGTAAGAAGAGTCGTAGGGGCAGACGGCCGGCCTGGATGAGTAGGGAGCTTCTGAAGGAACTAAGTAAGAAAAAGAGGATGTATCATCGTTGGAAGGAAGGGGATGTATGTCAGGTCATGTTCAAGGATGTTGTTAAGTCGTGTAGGAGAAAAATCAGGGAAGCAAAAGCCCAGCTGGAGCTCAAATTGGCCACTTCTGTTAAGGACAATAAGAAGAGTTTTTATAAATATATCAATGGCAGAAAGAAGGGCGGCAGCGACCTCCACTCCTTGTTGGATGTGGAGGGAAATATAGTAACCAGAGATGCAGAGAAGGCTGAGGTACTTAATGCTTTCTTTGCCTCAATTTTTAACAACAAGGATGTCAGCTCGCTTGACAGTTGGCCCTCTGAAGTGGTTGATGGGGGCAGGGTGAAATATGGCCCTCCTGCAATCCATGAGGAGGAAGTTAGAGACCTGCTGAGCCGCTTGGACCCTCATAAGTCTATGGGGCCGGATGGGATCCATCCTAGGGTGCTGAGAGAGCTGGCGGATGAGCTTGCTAAGCCGCTCTCCATCATCTTTCAGCGGTCCTGGCTCTCTGGAGAGGTCCCGGAAGACTGGAAGTTGGCCAATGTGACGCCCATCCACAAGAAGGGCCGTAAGGATGATCCAGGTAATTACAGACCTGTCAGCCTGACCTCGGTCCCAGGTAAAATCATGGAGAAGATAATCCTGGGTGAAATCATGCACCACCTGCAGAACGGTCAAGAAATCAGGCCCAGCCAGCATGGATTTAGGAGGGGTAGGTCCTGCCTGACCAACCTGATCTCCTTTTACGATCATGTGACTCGCCTGGTGGATGAGAGGAAGGCTGTGGATGTGGTATACCTGGACTTCAGCAAGGCCTTTGACATGGTCCCCCACAGTAGACTCCTAGGGAAGCTGGCAGCCCATGGCCTAGATGGGAGCACTTTGTGCTGGGTTAGGAATTGGCTGGATGGCCGAGCCCAAAGAGTGATGGTGAATGGTGTTTCATCCAGTTGGCGGCCGGTCACCAGTGGTGTCCCCCAGGGATCGGTATTGGGTCCCGTCCTGTTTAATATCTTTATTGACGATTTGGATGAGGGGATTGAGTCCATCATCAGCAAATTTGCAGATGATACCAAGCTGGGAGGAAGAGTTGATCTGCTAGAGGGTAGGATGGCCCTACAGAGGGACCTGGACAGATTGGAGAGCTGGGCCGATTCTAATGGGATGATGTTTAATAAGTCCAAATGTCGGGTACTTCATTTTGGACACAACAATCCCATGCAGAGCTACAGACTGGGGACAGAGTGGCTAGAGAGTAGTCAGGTAGAAAAGGACCTGGGAGTGCTGGTGGACAGGAAGCTCAACATGAGCCAGCAGTGTGCCCAGGTGGCCAAGAAGGCCAATGGAATCCTGGCCTGCATCAGGAATAGTGTAGTAAGCAGGACCAGAGAAGTTATTGTCCCCCTGTACTCGGCACTGGTCAGGCCTCACCTTGAATATTGTGTCCAGGTCTGGGCCCCTCAGTATGGGAAAGATGTTAGGATACTGGAATGTGTTCAGAGGAGGGCAACGAAGATGGTGAGGGGGCTGGAGCACAAGCCCTATGAGGAGCGACTGAGGGAATTGGGGCTGTTTAGCCTGGAGAAGAGGAGGCTCAGGGGAGACCTCATTGCTCTCTACAACTACCTAAAAGGAGGTTGTAGTCGGGCAGGGGTTGGTCTCTTCTCTCAGGTGACCAGTGGCAGAACCAGAGGGCATGGACTTAAGCTTCGTCAGGGAAAGTTTAGACTTGATGTGAGGAAAAAATTCTTCACTGAAAGGGTGATTGGCCATTGGAATGGGCTGCCCAGGGAGGTGGTGGAGTCACCTACCCTGGAGGTGTTTAAAGGGAGACTGGATGAGGCACTGAGTGCCATGGTCTAGATGATGGTTGGTGTTAGTGTTAGGTTATAGGTTGGACTTGATGATCTCAGAGGTCCTTTCCAACCTTATGATACTGTGATACTGTGATACTGTGATACAATGGCATTTAACTGGGAGATATCATTATGGTTTAATTTTCATAGAAATGTTAGAAAGACTGGCTGCATACTGAGGCTAAAAGAATTTTTGTTCACTAATATTTTGCACTTCTAATGTTTGCTAAATATGTTCAACCTAAGAAGAGCAAATCATTAATGTGAACTATAAGAATACATTTAGCATAATGTTACTTAAAAGCTGCAGTACATTAGAGTTTGCTGGTTTGTTTTGATATAGGCCATTTATTATTATCAGTAATAATATTTTTTTAACAGTATTGTCTTTAACCTGCAAATACCATAAGAGGAGCATTTTCTTTCCAGGGTCTGCTTGATAACCAAAGCACCTACAGTTATGATAAGCAGGTTCATCCCATTTAGTTAGTTGTCTTCAAGGTGGCTATGAATGTAAAATCCTGAAAGACACTGAGGAGCCATTGAGAATTAATAGAGCAAATCTAGGACTACAAAACTCTGTTCCACTTCCTGCACTTCTGCTGGGGATGGTAGGAAGTGTAATAAGGGGTTAAGAAGCTGAAAATTCTGAACAGGTGTCACGGCTTAGCGGAGGCTTGTGGTGGCATAAAACATTGGAAATTTGTAACAGATCCTCCTCAGAGAGAAAAGATCCACATACGCCCACCACATTTATATTTAGATTTTACGTTCTAAGGATGTGAAGTTTTTAGTCAGCTGAAGAATGTTTTAGCAAACATCAAGAATCCATGTGCAAAAATATTAACTTCAGGAGTTTTAGACTAAGTCTATTGTGAATTTAGGAGCACTGCTAAAAAGTTTGCTACACAAATTATGTCTGGTGCAAATGAAAAAGCATTAAATTGGATTTCAGTCTTCAAATGATTTACAAGTCAGTAAAGTTGATAATATATGCTGTAAGCAAAAAGGACCAGTGGCCATTAGGCACTCACTAACATACTAAGTAAACGGTACTGTAGAAAGGATAGTGAGTTTTAAGAAGTATTATTTTTCATGGTCTGTTTAGAGTGGAGAAAGATGTTTTAACTTGAGTGATACTGAGCCACTGCCCAAATACTGTGTTGTATATATTCTTCATGCATTTGTTTAATGAACAAAGAAGGAAAGCTTTTCTTAAAACGTTTATTTTATTAAAATACAATAGCTGCCCTGTTGATTACTTGGTTGTTAATGAGACAAATGCCCCTAGAAAGGGAACGTAGGAAAGACTGAGCAATGAGATGGAGGTAATGCAAGGCTAATAGATCTAACAAGAAGAGAATGAAAAATGAGGAAAAAAATGCACGTGCAAGTCAGAATGAGGAAATGAGCAGTATAGTAATCAGTACAGTACAGTGGAAGATGTGACTGAATTTGGAGTGTATAAATAGGCTGCTATAAAAGGAAAACTGACTGGATCTTAAAAATCTACCTCATAGCCCTGCTATCATGTGAGAAGAAAACACCATGTTGGAATGTTGCTTACTTCTTCCAGAGATCCTGCAAGATGTCCTGAATCAATTGACAGGACTTACAGCTCATGATACTGGGTATAATCTGTGCCCTGCACCTTGTTTTGGTGATACAGGAACTATAGCTTTTTGCAGTTGTTTCCCCTCTTCATGCTGAGACTTCAAATACCTTTTTGGGGTGTTGATCTCAGATGAAAAAATAAAATTAATAGACTGGAGCAGAGCACCAGCATATTTAACAACGTCTGTATCCTCTGACTCTGGAAAGAGCATGCACGCATCTGGAGCTCATATGCAACAGAGGGTGCAGCAGGGAAGCTGCCCCTATCTTTTTTACACATCAGGAGAAGCTCAAAGGTGAGTTCAAGCTGCTGAAACTTCTTTCTCTCCTGCCTTTAACAAATCCTTAATTTAAACCCATGCCCCAACACGTTCACGGAGAAGAGGTAGTGGTAATTCACTTCGGTTTTGATAAACTGATTCACAGAAATACACCTTCTCTGTCCCTATAGACATCTCCTCCTAACTTTGCTTCATAGAGCCAGAGCTCCTGGGGCCATTCTTAAGGATGTTATGAACTTCTTAATTCATCTACTGAAGAGCCAAAACCAACTAAATTGTGTAAGAAGGCATTCATTTATGCCTTTTCCAGCTTTAACTTTAGTTATCTGTCCTCTTTTAGTCCCATTACAGATTTCCACACAAAAGTAGCAAAAGTAAGGTGTGAGGATGTTTGCAAAACCCTGTGTGAAAGTGGGCGAATCGGCACTCTCTGTATATGCTCAGAAGGCCTTGGATGTCGACTGAAGTCTTCCTGAGAGTGTGTGTTGCCTTAACTCAGGATTTGCTTGTTCAGCTCCAAAGAGCTGCCCAGGTTATATCCAGCATGTGAGTCCTTGTTCTCAGTTCTGCTGCTGCATTGATTTAACTTTTCTTTGCCTCAGTGTCTACATTGAAAACAGAAGTAACAAATAGAAAATCAGAGCAAGGTTGTGAGTTAATTGAATACCAGTTGCTTTGAGATTGTATTATAAGAAGTGCTAAACAGCCAAGCTGTTTTTTATAAACTGACATAATTTAAAATACTTCAAAGGCAAACGAAATATCAGTACCTCTCTGAGATAAACTTTCTGGCCCTTTTCTTCATAAGATGGCATTGAGAAGGAAGCCTAGTTTAACCACACTATTGCATTGAAAATGTTTCAATAACTATTTCCTAATGACCTCTTTTTTTACACTCCTTGCTATTAGATGGTCACTAATGTTGGGAGGAGGGAAGGAGGGGAGAAACAAACCCCCAGTGGTACCCAGATTTTTGGTTTTGCATGCAGGGCAGCTGCGTGACAGCTACAATAGATGGCTCAGCGGCTGTTGCAAGCTGCCAGCCCCTGAGCTGCTTCTGCCCCAAACAGCTCTTGGCTACGCGGCCAGTGTGCTACATCTTCCCATGAAAGACAGCTCCGTCTATGACCTGACAGAGGTACAAACCCCAGCTACGACACCAAAACCCTGTGGTCGTGCACCACTCATAAATCATGAAATTTCACGTTTGTAGGCCTGAATTAGAACAAAGGAATCTGAGGGAGCTGTGCATCTGCAATGCTTGTAATCACCAAGAGCTTCTGGCACCCACAGAAAGCAGCTCTACTCTTCTGTAGCAGCATAACTTTCCATGTAGTACTCTGGCATCTGCAGTGCAAGCTATCTGGAATTAAACCCATCAAGAACTACTGTAAAACAAAAACAACTTTTTAGATTCACTGTAATAGGGCAAAACTGTCAGACTGTAAAAGTGATAGATTAACTTTGCAGACAGAAAACATTGCAAATATTTTCACTTGAGATTGGGTTTTCAAAAAGTGATCAAATGCTTGGTGTGGGCAGCCTGGATAATGACCCATGCTTGGGAAAACTTGACAGTGGGGCAAGCTTGAAAAAAAACTAATTAAGCACCTTCATTCCTCACCATCTGTATCTTTCTCTCCTTTTCTCAGGTTTCTCCTGTCTCTTTCTCTGTTTGGGCATGTCTTCTCTCTGCTCCCAGTGCCAGGACCCACTGATGGTGCAGCTGGAGATGCGCAGAAGCTCTGCCTGAGCAGAGCTGCGGTCTGCGTGTTGTCACCAACAATTACCAGAAGACAACGATAGTAAACGTAGCCGGCAACCTTAGCTGAGCAACTTTGTGGGGTCAACACTGACTGGAATAACGATGGAAGCATTTTTTAAGGGGCTGCTTCACACTCTCCAGGAATTCTTTGTAGGGACTTCAGAGAAACAGGCAGGACCAGCTCTATCTCATCTCATTCATCACAACAGACCCATGCTCCAACTCCCAATCCTTGGTAAAGCCGGAGCTTGGCATGCACACCACCACTGCTCATTGCCAGCATTTTAACAAATGGCCTCTCAAAATCCACCTTGGGTTGCCACAAGCCCTCTGCAGTAGAGGGTCATGTATTTGTAGACATAAGTGGAGAAGGCAAACAAATGCATGTTAAATGCTCTTTCTGGAAATATCTATACTTCCAGTCATTTGTTACTTGAGAGCAGATTAATGTGGCCAGTGTTTTGGGGAAGGTAGAGAGATGGAGCATCATGCTTAAATATATATACTTTTTTAATTCCTGTAATCCAGTGCAGCTTGCATCTTTTTCAAAAAATTACATTTGTATGGCCCTAGGGATGAGTCTTCTGACAGGAACGAGGTAGCAGTATGCTCGAAGCCTTGGAGCTGATCACTTCCAGAGTTCCTTTTAACTTCTAACACAGGAATCCCCTATGAAATGCATACTGGAGCCCTTCCCCACTTCTCTCTTTCAGTAACGCCAGCTAACAGATCTTAAAAACCCAAAACCAGAAGTTTCTTATTAGATGCAAGTCTTTTCTGCTACACATTTTGCACCCCCTCCTTTTTTTCTGTTGCGTGACCTGCATGACGGTCCAGCCCTTCCTGCAGCTGAGGTACTTTACCTGTAGAGCCTATCTCAGGGATTTTTTGATTCATGCTTCTTGAGAGGCTCCTCTCCTTCCACTTTATGGGACAGAAAGAAGAGGATAGCAGTTTTCATTCTTCGTCACAGGATGCAGCAAGGTCCTCCTGGGCTCTTCTGATCTGACCCTTTCTATGTTAAAATGGCTGTGAGGGCTCACTTTTCCATCATCTGCTCCAAAATCCCCCTCATAAACCCGCGAGGCAAGTGGGGAAGTGGGGAGACTTTGCCTCTCTCCTCCAGCCTCTCTGCTGAGCTGTGCTCAGGTTTGCCAGAGCACGCAACACCTTTAGCCAAAATTGTCAGCCTGGGCTGGAAATAGCAAGGATGGTGAAAAGTTGGCAGGAAATTTCATGCCAAAATTTGAAGCAGAATGTTTTACCAGAGCTGCCAGCAGCTCTAGCAGAGATCAGGCCATGATTGTCTGCAGCATTGTTTGAGTGTGTGTATTGTGTATGTGTGTGTATATATATATATATGCACAGAATGAGACTGCTTATCCTCAAGAGTCTAGTAAGTACATGGACTAAGGTAGAAGAAAGGAAATACTATTTCCTGTCTTCCAGATGGGGCATTGAATTTTGTGTCGTTATTGTGACTGTGTAAATGAAGTAATTGCACGCACACAGTCTGCTGTTGGATCAGTGAGTGCACTTTTTGTGGTCAATATAATCAGGGATTTACAATTGTGAGCATGAAAATATACACATAGCTGTTAAAATAAATACGCTCTATTTCAGAAACAACATTTAGAAGATAAATAGTACACAATTTACCGGGGAAGGAAGAGGGAGGGGAACATCACTGACAGGTTCCTGGCAAAACTTTTAAGACACTCGAATACAGGCACCAAGCTGACACACAGATAAACACTGCAGGGGCACTGGTACAATGAAAAGAAGAGTTTGGGTGGAGCTGCCTGCTTCCAACTGCTTGAACAAAGACACAAACAAAGGAAAAATTAACAATTTTATTAGTAATTTAAATGGAAAGCTAACAAAACATGAAGCTTAGTCTCTTAAAATGAAACTAAGCATGATATTGCAGAAGTGCTTGCCAACTACTAGGGCTGGGTGCTGAGGAGCAGCATTCAGTGCCAGAGAAAACCTGCATGTTTTCTTTCAGTCCTGTGTAAGGTGTGCAAGCAGAGGATGGGTAGATCTTTGTGGTAATTTTGAAAGCGTTTTGAATAGTAAGTACCTTTCAGTTAGGGACTGTGACAATTAGGGAAATCAATTATTTGAACTACTATGCAACATATGTGTACTAGAGGTGTCTCTCTCAGAAGTCTGCACAAGAGCATCTCAGACATCCTCCCTGATCCTTTCCCATTTCAGCATGTTAGAAAGACTGGACCAATGCCTGATAGGTCATTGTCAGAGCCCTGTTCCTGCCGGGGCAGTAACCCAGAAGATCATCAGCAAAAAATCCCAACACAGAGCCAGGCAATGAGTGGGTCATAGTAAGAATTGAAGGATTTAATAATCAAAACTACCGCATGTGTAAGTGCAATGTGGTGTTGCAATACTGTGAGTCTGCAATTCTAATGCACTTACAGCAAATAGTAAGAACATCCACTGCCTCATTAAAGCCCATGCTTCATAGACTGTCTCTATTTCAGTGTCATCAAGGTGTCAGCCAAAAATTCTGAAGCTGTGTAAGATTTGCTGTGGAAGAGATGACTCCAAAGCATGTTCAGCATTTGGCCCTCTTTTAGGAAGGGGTTGATTGTGTAGTACAGTTCATGTTGTTGTGCTTTTCTTATTTTTTAATGACTCATATTTTGGACCTTATTCCTGTTTGCCTTTCAACACCAAACAGAAATTGCTATTTAGGTCAAACTGCTGTTTTGGTACTAATAGAAGCAGACATCAGTTTTGTTTATGGGTTTCACAGCTATGCATTTTTCAGAGTGAAGAGCGTCTTTAGGCTACTGCTGACATTTAGCTGTGGTGGTGTTATACCAGCTTTTAGTGCTACCTCTGCCACATTACTTACGTTTGCACAGTTATTCAGATGTAGCTATTTTTTGTTCATGCAGGCTCCAAGGACAGCGTCTTCTCCTCCCAGCTCCTGTTTTTTGGCCACCTCCTGCTGCAAACAGCATTGTCCTGGGTCCTTCCTTCTCAGCTCTTCTTACCTCCTGGTTTGATCCTGCCTCTTGACCCATCCCAGGCTGCTGCCAGCTCTACCATTTTGTACCTCTCTGCAGTTTCCTAACACTGACTCCCGGGGCCCTTGCTTACTGCGTCCTGATGAGCGCCAGCTTTTCAGCTCATGCCTGGTGGAGGCCTTTAGTGTAATAGTGTAGCATAGTGCAGTAGCGTAGTGTTCTGCTCCAGGCCTCCTCTCGGATGCTGGTGTGCCCCTGCAGTGAGGCACACTATGCTGCTGCCTTGGAGGCACACACAGCAACAGGAGACCTGCTAGCTCAGGTGCCAGAAGAAGTCTGGCACCAGCAAATGAGGTTGCTACAGGCCACTCATCCCTTCTCATCAGGTACCAAACATCTCTGTGCAGCACAAAGCCTGCACAATTTAAGTGTGTTCCCTGTACAAGAGCAACTGTGATGTATCAGATGACATTGAGCACGGAAGTTGTTAAATAAAAGTAAAAAGGAGCATGCAGGTTCAGGTGCCTGCGGGTGTAACTCCATGTGTCAATTTCCTTCAGTCCTTATCAGCTGAATATCTGGCTTTCCACTTTAAACTCACAGCAGTGAGACTTCTGAAGATGGAAGTTTAAACCTATTTATGCACAGATACTCAAATCCTGAGCTATAGCCAAAGAGGTGGGATAAGAGAGAAAGAGCTTTAAGCTACCTTTGAAGTTCCTCCATAGCTGTATTATTTTGCTTACTTTGATTTGAAAACAAAAACAAACAAAAACAAAACCTCACCAAAAAACCTTTAACTTGCAGAAAACCAAATGTGAGCTGGTTAGCAGTTATTTCAGGGTCCTAACTACCAGCTAAGGTCTAGAAGGTCCTTCCTCCTTGGGCTTTCCTGCAAGCAAGAGGGTCCTTAAAATTACTTGTTGTTCAGTTCTGAGAGGGCTTTGCTCACAGGAACAGCACAGCTGAGCACAGCATGAGAATTAGATTAGTTTTTCACTTACATAGATAACAAGAGGGAATTGATCCTCTTTTAGAATACCTATACAACATACAATCCAACACCACATTCCTTTTCCTCTGAGCCACCATGGTCTGCTTCTCTTGTTCTTGTCTTTTGGCTTTGTGCTTGGTGGTGTCTTTTTTGGTCAACTATTTTACCCAAACTTTTTATTCAGAACAGTTGATGCCACCATGAAACTCTCTGGTAACAGAAGGATATTCTTACATGTTTTACTATTTTTTCCTCTTACCACTCATCCGTTTGAGTTGATATTCGTGCTCTGAATTGACAGAAGTTAGTTGCAGCACCCACATTTCATCATAACTCTACATATGGTTTAGGTCTTACAAGTAACAGAGACAAGTCTTTATTTAGTAGCCAGAAAGAGGTATTTTACTAAGACTTAGAAGGAGACCATTCAACCCAGAGCTACTGGCCTTTTTGTAATGTGGATTTATGGTTTTTTAGAGTCTTGTAACTACAGTGTTCTGGTATCCAGACTTGGGATTATTCCTTTGTCCTTCCTGCAAGTGGTTGCAAGGGCATAAAGGGTGTGGAGAAGACATCGCTGGTCAGAAGCTAATTCCTTCCCTCCCCATGCAGGTCTTAATTCTGGTGAAGGAACCCAGCAGAGTGAAGAGCGGATAAGCATCCTGCATGTGTGGATGACATCCATGCTCACAACCTAGATTAACTGGCAGAATTATCTAGGCTCCAAAGCAGGTCTTTCCTGCACTTGGGAATGGGTTCACCTCACCGCTGTGGTCACAGCACAGGAGAAACAAGGTGCCTGGTGGTTGTCTGGTAGGAAAGTAGCAATATACTTCTCAGTGCTCCAGAGAGAAGAGGCAAAACCTACAACCCTAATGATGACCTGAGCCTAGGGGTGACGCCTGTTCAGTGCTGCATCATAGCTAAGCCCTTTCCATCGCTTGCAGCCCTGAAGAGCCCAACCCTCTGCTGCTGCAGCCACTGGGTTTGCTAAGTCAGGACCTCTCCCCACAGCCTTCCACTTTACTTCTTGCATGACCCAGCCAGTTTTCTCTCCTCTGCCTTGCAGAACCACCCCATCTTTCCCAATCATCTTCCCACCGTTACTCTTCCTACAATGTTTTCAGAAATGCACACGGGCTGTCCCACTACCCCTCACCTCAATAAGGGGAGTTGGAGTGTGGAGGTCAACAGACTGGGATTGGTTTCTGCCCAAACTGGTTCACCAGGATGCTGGTTCCCAGCCAGCCTCTCTGTGAGGTGGGAGAGGGGCAAGGCAGGAAAGAAAAGCAGGAGAAATCAGGATCAGCAAGACTTGTTCTGAAAGAATTATGGAAAACTGCTCCAGGGGAGCAGGCTGCTATGGGCTGTGGTTTCTGCGTCTGTCACTGGGAGCTGGGGTGATACACAGCTTGGGGGCAGCCTTCTCTCAGTCCTCTGGGTGCTCCCTGTTCCCAGGGCGATTTTAAGGCAGTGGGCATCCAAGGCAGATGAAGAGGTGTAGATTAGCGGGAAGAGGGGCCATGGAGCCAGTTGGCAGGAGGAGGGCTATGCCAACTTCAGAGCCTGACACCACCTAATGTGGATGCTGCATGAGATGGCAGCGAGAACTCCTCCTTCTGCAGGGAACAGCCCTCTTTCAGGTTCTGTCCTTCTGCTGCTATGCTCGTTGGTCTTCACCTGTTACCTGTGTTTTAAAAAAACATTGTCCTTTCTAGGCTGGCTAGTAAGAAGGCTTCATCCCATCTCCCCTGTGTTCAGACCCTGCTACCTGAAGGAGCTCTCCCTGCAAAGCCTAGGCTCAGCCTAACACTTTTAACCACCCCTAAAGCCAGTGTTTTTTCAGAAGCTGTATTTATGACCACATATAAATTAGATACAGATTGCTGGATTTGCATAGGTGCCAGACACAGAGATGCACAAAATTTGGGAGGTATGCCCAGATGCAAAGGGGGTGGTTGTTGCAAGAGAGAGGAGACGGGGCCCATGTTCATTTTCCTGTGGGGATTGCTGCTGGCAGGGAAAAAAAGGGTTTACTGGAACACAAAATGTTTAAGATCAAAGCTGTGAAAGGGCTTTTAAATCCATTCTGCTCTCCGCCTGCACCAGCACTCTCTTATGCCTTGCTTTAAGCAAAAACTTTCAGTGTGGTCAAATTATTATGCATGTGAAGAAGCTGCCAGCATCAGGCGGCTACAGAAGGTTTTGGCAAATCACCTGAGTTTGAGACATGATGGTTGGACTCTGTCAGGTTTAGCAGTTGCCGGCTACACATTACCTACCTCCCTTCTCCTCCACCTCGCTGCCAGGGGTCACTGCCTTTGCACCACTGGTGGCCAAAGCAGGGACTTGCTGCCTCAGCCTGTGCAGTCCCCAGGCCAGTCCCCAGTCCTCAGTCTGGGTCAGAATCATTCTCATCAGCATCTGCTCTCATTTTTCCCTGCTGCTGGGACAGGCAGCACTGAAAGAGGGTTACAGCAAAGCATTAAAGATTGCTGCTGCTCAGTCCAACAGAGCCCATCTGTCAGAGCTCTTACAATGCACTCAGTCCCAAAATGGAGGTTTCCGTTACAAAACAAGAAGCCTTAATTTGATGCTATTAAGGTCTACTTATAATGAACCAAAAACTTGAGCAGGCACCCTCTGCCAAATCTTGATAGGCAGTTTAATGCATTCACACAACAAGCTTGCTGCTCTTCTCCCTAGAACAGAGCAGGAGGGGTACCAGACCTCATCCTTTCCCACTCATAGGCCAGAATTTCAGCTTAAGTAAATAATAAAAATGGGCTTGTTCTGAGGCACCAAGCTGTAAATGAGGAAGTCCCTCACAAATGCCTGAATCCTGCTCTGCTACCTGGCAAAAGAGAGAGTAACTTTTCATTTATATGATATCTTAAACCTTTTTCAACAAAGGTGACATTCAGAAGGGAAGATCCATCAGACCTCTGCAGAGCCTTTGCTCCTGAATGAGAGCATCTACGTCAGGTTTAAGATGGCTTAAATTGTTCATGTTGTCTTCCCACTTTTAGCTGATTTATTCTGAGCTTTCTAAGTGGACACATGGCAGAAATTTGCTAAAAAGCCAGTGGAAATTTTGCCTGTAGGCAAAAGGCCAACTACAAATAACCATGTGAAGGCACCTGTCAATGAGTGAGGTTACTTGCATCCTCTTTTTTTTCATCACTTCTCTTCGTTAAGCAGAAGGCACTTCGGAAATTCTGCTGTCTGAGGATGACAGCAGATTGGGGATGTGGTTATCTGCCTCCACTTACTACACTTTCAACACTCCCTCTCAGAGGCTGAGTGGGATGGCTAGAAAATAGGGAGGATGTGGTTTTTGAATTCTGAATCATGACAGTTTTCTCCCCAATACTCTTATATGCAGTAATTAAAAATTCCGAACTAGTAATTAGTAGCTGGTCTCAGGCTCTGTGGACTAACCAGGGTAATCAAATTAAGGGTTTTTTTAATTAACAGCTCTACTAAACTGATACTCAATCGGAGGCCAATCTGAGTAAGAGCATTTTAGAAGTCATTCTGTTACTTCCAGTTCTGTTTCATTTCTTCCCTGGGGAGCTTTAAGTCCCATACCAATTCTTTTTGTAAAACCTTCAGCCGAGTCAGACACAGGCTGCATGCTAGAAAGAGATAATGTGAGGGAAAATATTCCAGCAATTTGATCTTTGCTGTTTCAACCTGCCTTACAACTGAGGACACATTAGATGACCTTCGGAGATCCCTTTCAGCCCTTTTTTTTCCAGTCATCAAAATATCTATGGAAACGTGATGATTAAAATGAGGTGGGTGCTTCTTACTTCCAAAGATTTATTTCCAACAGGTGAATTAATTAATTACATGTGTAATAGGAAAAAAAAAAAGCCAAAAATATCCAACCCCAAAACAACCCACAAAAAAATTCCAGAACCTTAAATACATATCTCAGAGAAACTGAGCTCTATTTCAGAAAAGAGCAATGTGATTGATATTTCTTCTCAGATCAGGCTAGAGCACTTGGAACTGAACTTGTGGTAATTTGTCATTTTTTACCCTAGTCCTGCCTGTCCAGAGTTTCAGTTGGTACTTGAGTTGCTTCTCTCCTTTGTCTGAGGGAATGAACAGAGCAGCAAGTGATTACTGCTGGTTCCCAAGAGACCCCAAGAAGTGCCTTTTGAGATTTCACAGCAGATTTCAGTTCTGTCTGGTGACAGGATTGTCTTGAACCCTGATCAAGAACAAAGAGGGATGTACCACATCTCACAGATGTGGCCTAGAAGAACTTGTGCTTACCACCTGAACTGCTGCTGTGCTAAGCACTGACTCCAGCAGAACATACAGGATCAGATATTGGTGTAATACCTGACTCTCTGTGTAGTTTGACACCAAACTCAAATTTGTTCATACATCCAGGCTTCACTTGGCTTAATGATGACCTTGTCCACTGTTTTCTCAAATTAAAATTAACTGACATGTATGAACTGGTAGTTACTCTAACAATTCGTAGTTACTGTACTATTAGCATTTTTCCTGGGTACTTCTCAGCTTGTCCTTGAAATTCATCTTCAGACCTCGGACCACACTTACCCTGAAAGCTGAGCAATACTAAAACACAACAACATCAAATACCACCACAGCACATCTTAAACTGCCTACACCTCATGGAAAAACCTGACAGATGCCTTACTTAGAAATGGTTTGGTTTAGGTATGTCATTCTGATTTGTTTCCTTAATACATTTCTATGAAAACATGGTTACGGTTTAGGATTTAATCTTCTGTGTATTCATGAGTTCAGTCATAATCTCTGTCTACATCAAAATTAGCTGGGACATCATCTTCACAGTGCACACCAGATGTGAAAATGATCTTTTCATCCTTTTTTTCCATAAAGATCTAAAACCTAAATAGAAAGATAATTAGAAGAGCCTACCTTCCTTTCACTGATGTGTCATGCTCAAAACATTCTCACCCTTTTAAAATTATTTTTAGTGTGAATTGATTTAGCAGTATTGATTCTAGGAATATCGTCTGCAAGCAGTTACATTTTGTGCATTATATTAAATAGTAAAAGGGATCTCAGTGCATGTAATTATAAAAAGTTAAAATAATTACTTTATAATTATATCTAGTTATAAAATAATTATTTATATACATTTTATATATTTATATAAAATTTATATTTTATATAAATAAAATATTGCTTTCTATAATATATAAAAATAAATACATAATATCTTTTATATATATATATATATATAACCATAGAAATTCAATTAGTCGGGAGGTAGTGGTGGTTACAGTACTGCACTTGTTTTTCAATTTTGTGTTCTCACTACAAAAGATGATAATGGCCCTCCAGTTGTCTTTTCCAGCGCAGAGCAGGACATACATTTGAAACTTTCTGGGAAAAAACACCCCATAAATACTATCCAGGAGTGGTTGAAAAGCTGAGTAACAAAACCAATGAAAGATGCATTGTAATAACACAGAATAAAAGAATCAGCAGATTATACCTAAAGTTGCATATTCACTCCGGGAAAGGGGATTTAAATTCAGTGTCAGAATGCTGTCACCTGCCCTGTCTGAAATGATGCCTTATCTTATGTTGGTTTTAAGCAGGTTGTATTTGAACTGTTTAAAAGCAAAAAGAATCCAGAAACAAGCAGATCTACTCTTTCCGTGGAAAATTTCTCATTGTTCCTTGCTTCAAAAGGATTCAGGAAGCAGTAGACATATATACACTGCAAATCAAAGACAAGAGTGATTGATAGGCTACCTGACCTTTCTCAGGGAAAGACAGCAAGGAGGGCTGGAGAGGGCCAGTGAGGGGAAGAAGGGCTTTGCAGCTCCATGGGGCAAGAACTGCATTTATGCATGTTTCCAAAATAATTTCTGAACCATGTATTCTCCAGTCTTTTATGAGTTGCTAATGCTTGAGGGTTCACCTACCTGACGTTTTGGGATTGATTTAACTGTAGATCAGTTCAGCAAGAGGCAGCCATACAGGTACAAGCAACAGTGACAGAAGCACCACTAGCCCAGTATAAGTGCATCCACCCTAACAGGGCATGAAGTAATCGTAATAATATTTGTAAGTTAAAAACATTACAAAAACATGTTTAAATCATCCCTGAGGGCAAAGATAGGAGATGAGTGAGCAGTATTGCAAGAGCTAGTTGGAATACCTTAGTGTTAATAGTGCTACTATTGGTACTGTAGAATAATCCGCACTAAAACTTAAAAATAATTTGGTACATCTTTCAGTTTATTTCAGCAGTGACTGGTTTGTCTCCAGCTCTCTTTTCAATGTGTGGCTGCTTAACAATAATTAAACCTGAACCTTATGAAACACATTTATTCATAATGATTTCTTAGAAATCTGAGGAGCTTCCCATCAATTGCTTTAGCCTACTTGGTAACGCAGGTCAGGACTCATCTGCCTTGCCAGGGTAAAAAGAACAATTTAGATATGCGACCTGAGGCCTCGGTTAGCACTTTTTATGGCTGTGAAATGCTCTAAGAATTAAAGTATGACAGAATACTCCCCTAAATCACATTTTAAAAAAGCACTCTCCAAAAGAGACTGTGTTAGTAGACTTCATTGTCACCAGAAAGCCTCTGTTAATCTTACAAAGCATCTGCAATGAATAATCTTCCCCTCCCCCATTCTTATTTGCTGCCAGAAATGGCTTATAAATGCTCAGTTGAAAACTCTGCCAAATTTTGTTTTCAGGCACACTGCTGTAAATAAAGAATATTTCTACTGATTTTTTGATAGAATCACTCCAGATTTATGTGGATGCAAGTGAAAGCCAAATTTTGTCTGAGTCTTTCCCACTGCCACTCTATGCCCTGGTCAGCACCAGAACTGCCACTTCTGGTGTCAGGCAAGGGAAAGCAAGCGCTTGAGCTGAGTCTGCCCATCATTTGACAAATTATTATAAACAAATTTTCATTACAAAACAAGCTGGTCGGCAGGCTCCAGGCTCTATTCTCCTGATGCATTTTACAGGAAATAATATCAAGTTAGCTATTATGAAACTACCCCCTCCTCACACATACATAATTGCTTCCAGCTTGCTGATTATTACCCTTTCCTTAACTGATAGAGTGAGAAGAGAAATAAAAATATCTCCGTACAGTGGGCCAAATCCTCATCTGGTATAAATTGACATAGCTCCATCAAAGTCAATAAAACCACGTTGATTTACACCAGTCGAAGAGCTGATGCACTGTAATTTTTTTTTACTTGCTTTTAAAAATAAAACCCTATGGGATTGTGTAACCAACACTGCAACAGAAACCAGCATTTTCTTTTGTGAAGTCAAACGTGTGCCCTCCCTTTTACTTTCAAACATTTTCACTTAGATACCCCTTCTACAGTTTTTTTCTCTTGCCTTCTGGCAGAACGTTCCTACCACACAGGGCCAGTGTCATGAACAAGGTACAAACTGGGTTAAATGATGATCAGAAACAAAACAATAATTCCATGGAGTAACGAGGATAAGGAAAGAAACACTACCACTACTCTCACAAAAGAGGAAAAAGGGATAACTAAGCAAAGCAAAAGATAATAAAATTGTTTCTCTACTGACATTCTCTCTGATCTCCACAACATTTTCCAGTTAGCTAACATATATCAATCGGATCAAGCAATTATTAATTCCTACCCAGGAATGACATTACTGTAAACTACTACTAAAGATTAAGTTTCTTATACAATCTTTAAAATTATTCGATGAGACTTACTATAAGGCTTACTAAAGCTGGCAGAAACTATGTGCTCTGCCTGGACAAACTCAGATTTTAAAGTCTTTCTTCAGTCTTCACTAAGGGCTGTCAAAAACATGGTGAATTTTTGGGGAATACTCTTCATCTCTTGTTCTGATAAAAAGCAGAGAGAGATGTTCCATG
The DNA here is from genome assembly GCA_033556795.1 of Tapera naevia. NCBI lineage: Eukaryota > Metazoa > Chordata > Aves > Cuculiformes > Neomorphidae > Tapera > Tapera naevia. The sequence continues at coordinate 12,669,529 of JAUMJJ010000023.1, read as the reverse complement.
GTAAATCTTTTACATACATTGCAGGGGTACTAGGCATCTCAGTGTGGTATATTGTCAAAGAAAGGTCTGGTCTTTCCCAAAACTCTCATTTTTTTGACTAGTTATTTTGATTGAGCTGTATATTTAGTAATTCATGATAATTTCAACAGCATCCTGAAAAATCTGAACAATTTCATTGTTAATACTGACATAGTTTTGTACTGGTTCTGCAAAATTTTTTAAGAAAACTTTTATTTATTAGCTCTTAGTATTTAGCAGCCCCTAATAGCATGCTGGTAGTTTTATTAAAGTTAATGCTGATATTTGCCGGATCATAGCCTTTAATTTCCAATAGTTTTTTCTAATACAGTAACAGATTAAGGTGTAATACAAAAAATGAAATAGCATGCATTTCAAAGTGTTTTTGTGCAAAATCTGGAAAAGATTAAGCTCACTTTAAAATACATATTCCATTGCTTTGAATAACATCTTGAAAATCATTGTATGATGTCTGGAATTGCAAAGACTGAATCAGAATTCATCCACACATTCTGGTCTCTGTTTTAATATACATTTTTAAATTCATAGGCCAGTCTGAAATGTACTCAGAATTGCCTGGAAAACTTTTTATAGAAAGACTTGAAAATTTCCTTATTGTATTTGGTAGGTACCACTGCACTACTTATTTTGACTTGTAAAAGATTGCTTATCTCTATTAAACTATGAACCCTCTTGTTTTGGGATCCTGCTTTTACTGTAACCATATTTTTGGACTGCAGTCTTTACTTTGTTATGAGGTTTGCCACTTGTTTGAATGACTGACTAGGATGTTGACGCAGAGAAGACCAGTTCAGATCCTTCATTAACCTGTTTCCATGGCAAGATATGACTTGAAAACATGATTTAATCCCTGGAGAAAACAGTGGTTCCCCAAACACCCTGTAAGTAGGTATTTACAGGCAGACAGTCTCCAGATCTGTGTAGAGGAAATTAAAATAAAACACAAATTGGCAAACACTTTCAACCCAGTCAGGACTGAAAGAGTGGCCCCGACTGTAAAGAAAGGTGGTGGTAGAGCTTGCCAAACCATTCTGTCACATGTATGGTAGGACAGCCTTGCATAACATGGGCAAGGAATTTGAAATCCTGCTGGAGATGATAGACAAAAATCATTCAAAAGGACAGATCCTGTCCTCCTGGTACTGATGGAAACAAATAAGTCACTCCAGAACAAAACCACACTAAAAGACAAGGAATCCAAAAGGGTTTTACTCAGATAGAAAGTGCAGTCCTTCACAGGGCTGTAGTTTAGGCTTGCTGACTCTTGGGAGGAGGTTTCCGGGGCTGCAAAGAGGCTTGCTTTCAAGCTGCCAGTTTAAAAACCCAGAGCAAGCAAGAAGCTGCTCTTTACAAAGCTGATTCTGATTTCTGTACAATAGCAAGAGCAACCCAGCAGTCACATGGCAACATCCACACAAGGCTTGAGTCTTCCTGGAAAATTCACAAATTCCTCTTTCAGGAGGTTGTGTCAGCCAGTATTGAGATGCATTATTTGGATTCTGAGTTTCCACAAACCATTTGCCAGTGGTCTGGAGACCAGAGATCTGGCCAATGCAGTGTCCCATTTTTGGAAAGCTGGGCTTCAGCTCTGATAACTGGAAGTTGTCAAAGCAGAGCACTTTGAATGAAACACTTCAAGCTCAGAGCTTCTTTTAGCAGAAAAAGCAAATCTAACCAGCTCCACTGAAGGTTCCTTCCTCCAAGCATAGATCATACATGGAATAGGTATAGAAGATTCAAGTAACATTTCAGACATGCTTTTCTTTTCATCTGCTGCAAAACTTCTATTTTATTCCAAAGTATGACAACAAAGATTTTTAAAAAGTGTGGCACTGCCTTGCCTTAAGCATGCTGAAGCTCTCTGGCACCTTTAGACTGAATTCTTGGCTTTGGAGACTAGAGAAACCTGAAAGTGTACTGGATATGAAGACAAAACAACTTCTTACCCAACTTGCTTTCTTCCACAGAGTATTGAAATATTAAGAACATAGGCAAATGATGCTTGGATAAAAATCCCTTTGTTTGTGTGGAGTTGCAGTTGTCTGTCTAAAGCCAAACTGGATGGATAATTTTGCATTCTTAGTGGTGAATTGTGTCATTCTGAAATTTGAATAAGATAACATCATAAACAAGTAAAAACACGTGTAGACTGAAAAATCAATAAGTTTCAAAGTAACCGCTGAGAAACAAATTATTCCTGTACTAATACACTGAAAAATAGGTCTAGGGATTCTGCTAGGGCTGGTAGTATTACTAAAAGCTAAAGCACTATTTTAAGGAATTAAAACTGCCTTTATAGTTAGATGTTAATCACACCATCACCTAGAAATAAGGTACTCAAAAGGTTGATAATCGTAAACTGCCACATTAGGGATTTTTTAAGCTTCTCACTCTTTGCATAATAATTAGATCTTAACAACTGTAGATCTTTTTAATCACTCATGCTAAGGTCTGCTCTTTCCATTTACCCCAAAATTTTCTAATGTTTTTATGTTTTAGCTGAATTATTCAGAATAGCTACTCTCATGCTATTTTTAAGCTCAAGACTCAATGTCATTGTCACTGCAGAGTGGCAGAATTTCTGCTAACTTAATCACATTCAGAACTATACCGTGCCTAACATCAGAAATTCATTAATAACTAGCTTATACCAACAAAAGACTGTTCTGTTTGTTGGTGACACACCTTAAAACTAGTTTCCTCTGAATGAAATCTGTATTTCTCTACTGAATTACCATTCGCTGGGAGTCACTCTTTTGGTAACCCTTACACTTTGCTGAAACAAAACACTCACTGCCCTTGAGAAACACCTGAATAAGCCATGCCTAATATGATACAATTCAAGAATAATTAAAAGCAATAATGGAAAACTGTAGGCTAGCAGCAATATAAGGATTTCCTTTGCCACCAGAATCTGACTTTTCTTCTTTCAGTCTCTTATTCCCCTAGGCCATTTATGAGTGGTGTAAAACTCAAACATGGCTCTTCAGAAATAATCCTGAGAATCCTCAGTCTCTCTGTCTGGTACATAATTCCCCAGGACAGAACTAAACATCTCCTGTCTATATTTCTTTCCATATGCTGAAGTCTTCTAAGTGCTACTTTTGTCTATAAGCAAACCATATAGGTGCCATAAACAGCTGTGTATTTACAGTACCAAACTCCCAAATTCTCATCACCTCAGCAGATGGCTTTTTTCAAAAAGCTACACATGCAATAGTAGCATCATCCTCTCTGCAGGTATTTGTTTGGTCAACAGCATTCTTTAGAGAAATGCTGTGTTGACAGGAAAAGGGACAGGTTGTTGAGTTATGAGTCTCTGGAATGACTGTGGTAGGCAGGACGCGGCAGCTACGAATTGAGCTGTAAACCAAGATGAGTGTCAATTCAGTCCTTCAACAAAGCCAGAGTGACTCAAGTATCATGTTGAGACATACCACACTGAGACTTACCTGCTTAGTTCTACATAAAAGTATTAAAACAAACAAAAAAAGCCAACAGAAAAAAAAAAAAACAAGGGAAAAAAAATACTCAGAAATCAGCAGAACTACATCTTCCCAGTGAAGATCATACTAACATTGCTTAAGATGGAGTTTGGACTGGAGATCTCAACTGAGAACATGTGAGAAAATCCCAGCCCAGTTTCTTTGTTTTTTATTAGACAGGGGAAAAGTGCAGCTATGTAACTGACAATGGGAAAATCCTCACACGTGGTGTTACATGGCACAGGAAAGAGAAGAAATAAATTATCTAATTTTTAACTTATTTAACAAGGAATGTAAATATTTTTATCTACATGTCCCTGAAGTTACAGCTTTATGCTCTTGAAGTTTTTAAACAGCTGTGAAATCACTTGTTGCTTGCCAGTACCTTTGAATAATCAAAAAGCATAGCCATTCCAGAAGAAGAAAAGCAAGCTGGCAGCTGAGCATGCACGTTAAAAGGGATGTTTGTGACTGGATGATTAAGAGCAGCAGTTGGAAGGGTTCAGGGGTGGAAGCAAAGGTAAGGCCAGGGACACTAAGTGCGACCGGGGCATACAGGACAGAAATGTGTTGTTTGAAAGAAGGTAAAAACTCTTGTAGAAGTGGTTAGGAGTCTCACATTCATAGTGTGAGAAGTATAATTTCAAAGGGAGTAGGGCTTTTTAGCCTGGAGAAGCCTGAATGAAACATTAAATCTGGTCAAATTTGACATTTTTTATTAGAATGCGGTCTCTAGGACACTTAACGGTGTGGTGAATTGACCTGTCACATACAGGTCAATAATTCCTAACTCTGTCGTTCCCACGCATTGCCAACTGTTACCTCCATACCTGGGATCCTTCAGTTGGAGCTTATTTATATCCCATAACTAGCATTCCAGGCCTTCTGAGTTCCCAGTGGTCCTCGAAGTCCCTCTTGCTCCTCCAACCCAAGCCAAAATGTGCTGTTGACATCTCCCTGTTTTCTAGGGCAACCACGTGCCCTTTTGGAAGAGAATGAACTCCAGGGGAGAGGCTGCATAGTAGAGGTGGGGGGCAGTAGCCTCCTGTGAAAAGGAGAAATGGGCCAGCCCTTGGAAGAGCAGGAATCTCACTCTGCAGACCTCTTGCTCAAGCCATTCAAAGGTTAGTCATGTTGTAAAAAGTTTTCCACCCCATGGTAACACCCTTCAGAGAGCGCCATCGATACTTGTGTTAGAGCTTTAAACATAGTCCATTGAAGTCCATCATGTGTTATACTACCAAATCGATGGCTAAAACTCCTGAACAACTGTATTCAAAACAAAAATAAAATACGTGACATTAACAAAATCCAAATAGAATTCATACAGTAATACAGATGTGGTCTTTATTTTTCCTACAAAGTGAAAGCCTAGCTTGAAACTACCATAATATGCACTACTTGGTATGAATAAGAAAACCACTTATGACAGCATACCCAATGGCATCTGCCATTTTAAGTTACTTAAAACATTCTTAAATGCTATAAATAACTCAAGGAATTGTGGCTTCTTTTTCCCTCAAAAAATTTTTATAACATTGGAGCAAGTTAACTTTTGATGTACACTACTGCTGTTAATCTGGATATGACAATCCAGCACTGAGTTGTGTTTCTGATTGATAAGGATACACTTGAAGTAATACTAGAAATTTATTTTCCCTCATGATCTGAATTATTCTAGAACTAGAAATTCTAGGAAGCTGTAACATGTTCAAAAATGTACAGAAACTTGAACAAGCTGAAAAGGGCAACATTAACAGAAATGTTAAAAATCTAATATTTTTAAATCAAGTGGTGAAAAGCAAGGTGAAATTCACCTTGTACAGATAATATTTATATACCACTTCCTTGCAGAGTGTCAGAATAGAAAGTCAGCTGAATCACTGGTGCATATCTTTTTCTTATCTTTTCAGGAGACAAAGTTCACATAAAGTGATAAGGAGACACAGCAAATTAGGAGAAGGTGAGTGCTGAAATGATGAAATGATGAAGAGCACTTTCAAATAGGTACCTGCGCTGCCTTTTAATTGTTTTGGTTGTCATGTTTTCACTGCTATTGCTGCCTGACCTTCCAAAATACGGTACTGACGAAAATCCTTCTTAGAAACAGGGTTTCATGCACCTGCAGAAACAGAGGACAGGACATGATAATCACTTAGGCGAGTGAAGCAGCTTTAAACAGGCTGAAATCAGCATCTTTCTCAGGTGTCCTTGTTTGGCTCCCCTCTCAGACAAACCTGGAAAGAGACTAGCCTGCATTTGGAGAACTTGAGCCATCATTTCCCTTTGCTAAGCAAGCCCTTCAAGTTTATGGTCACTCTAGATAACATTTTTTATGTGTTACCTACTACACTTTAAATGACTATGAACCTATCTCTGCACTGTTGAGGCTGCTTACTGTACTGGCAGCCAAATCAGTTTAGTTTGAGGGTGTGAAGTCCTCTTTTTCTTGTAACAGATATCACCTATCTCTTAGGTGCACATTGAGTGTTTCTCCTACTAAACCATTGATTGCGATAAAAGGGGAAAAAATATTTTCTTCCTGGCTTTAGAAATTATTATTGCAGTATTTCAATTAGTGTGTCTATCAGGAGGACAAAGGGGTAGTATCAGCTCTAATCCTTCCTCTACAGTATTTGCAAATAAACACACAGTAAGTAATTCCGTATTCCCAAATCTTGTGCTTGGCCCTCAGGCCCATGCAGTGCCCCAGAGGGCTCTTTCTCTCTTTTTTTCTTCTTCCTTCTCACACAGTCCAATACCCAGATAGCCCCAGGATCTAGCTCTTGTAAAAGGGCAAAGGTTTTACATGACTCTCGGCAACAGGAACACAAAACCAATATTTGTGTCCCCTTCCTTTAGGCAACTGCTAGAAGAAGAGTTGTTTTTTTGTTCTGTTTTGCTTTTGGATTGGCTTTTCATGCTCCTGGAGGCAGTGCCTTTGCTCTTAATTCATTCACATCAACCTGGGAAAATCACACATACTACTTGGACTACTTCTTGCTCGGGCCTTCTTCAGATTCAACCCATTGCTTTGGAGAGCTGCTACCTCAATGTTTCCAGTTATTGGTGTACTAAGATATGAATGTCAGAGCACCCTCCAGCTATCCTTAAAGAAGAGCTGGTAGGTCAGCCAGCTGAATAAATCAAGTGCATGACTCTCAATGGATTAAAGCCTTCTGATGTTAACAGTTTTCAGCACAGTAGAATGTTGACTCTTTTTTATTACTCCACAAATTCTCATTATTTCCTCATCAGACAGAAGCCTGAGAGCGTTTGTATGAAACAAGCAACAGGAACTCTAAATGATACCTTGGCTGATTCACTGGAGACCAAGGAAAAGCAAACATGCCTGAAGTCTATCAACTTTAATTATAAAAATAATAGCAAAGGTACAGTGAAACCCTTGTTTAACTATCTTGGGATGGTTTTGTCATTTAACAAATTAATCAGCTGCCTGTAGCCCCGGGGTCGGGGGAAGACAGTCCTGAGGCAGAGAGGCACCACAGAGTGGGCATCTGCTGCCCAGGCCATTTATTTCTTTGCATACATTATAGGAGTCAGAGTTCAGAAGTAGGGAAGCACAGGCTGTCTCAGTGGGTCTATGCTCTGCGTAGTTGTTCCTGGGGAAGTGAAAATAGTTATGGCCAGGGCAGTTAAGCTGGCTCTAGACCTGTTTTGAACTGTTGGGGGAGTGCCAAGGAACTGGCTGAACTGATAGATTTTGTTTTCAAGTTGCATAAGTGCAAGTAACCTGCAAGACGATTATTTTTTTTAGTACAATGGTTAAGCTCAGATAGGATTATTTAAATAGCAGCTACATGTAAGCATTTTTCACCTCACCTTAACTGCCTTCCCAGGTGCTGCATCCTTGCTTTGGGTTCTAATCTTACTGCTGCTCAAGTGTTCTGACATACTGAACACCATTGAATCGCTAAAGATTCTGCCCAAAAGGGGTTTGTCGGTTTGTCCGTGTGTATTCAGTTACTCTTTCAGAAAAATTGCATATCATGTTCATCCATATTATTGTTACTAGGAAAAAATAACCAGGTTTCATAATGAACTAAAGAGTAATTTTAGTATGATTGAACTTAAGGGGATAACATTCCCTCCTTCTGGATACTTTTTCATCCTACTGCTCAGGTCTACCTTTAACTCTTTTAGAAGTTCAAGCACACTTATAAGCTTTTCCTCTCACAGACCTTCTGCAAAGGCTTTTGAACATACTCATATGGGGAAAATACTTATGCTTGAAATATATGACTGTCACGGTTTAAAAGGAATTAATGAATTACATATAAATGTAAAGAAAAAAGTGTGTAAGTCAGCTGACAGGGCTGGATTTCTAGCTTTACTAATACTATATGAGGAAAGCACATTATATCACATATTTCAAATACTTCAAGGCAAATCTCCCTTTGGTGGGACGAGCATAGATTTACAGCAGTCACCTGAAACAGAATTAGGCAGAGTTCTTACACAGGCAAACTCCAGACAAAAGGAACGTAATTCCAAACAATGCTAAAAATAGTCTATGCACAAAGCCTGTGCTAGATCACTTTTTACGCCTACTTAAATAAATACTTTTAAAACTCTGTGTTAATGTGCTAATATATTATTTACCCCCCTTGTTTCTCAGTGTGTCCACCTGACAGTTTACATCACAGCAGCAAAACTGCTGCCAAAGTAACTCTAGTTAAACTAGTTCATGGTATGGTCTGCATGTAAAGCTCACAACACATCTAAGAGCAGGATTTAGGAGTAGACTACGCTAAAGAAAAGAGGAGTCAGGGAAATTTCACCCTGCATTCCCTAACACTGAAACCATAACAATTTACAGGGGCTTTTATCTTTCCCTAAATCCTTGAGAATTGATAGTATATAAAATAGAGGGACAGACTCAACTTTACAAGAAAAGATGGTCACACGCACAAGGTCTAAACACCATGCAAATATGAAAGACTAGTTATATAGATTAATTTTGCTTTAACGGAAGAAACAATGTCCAAATTATTCCCAGCAGTGTTTTGTTGTTCGACCGCCACTGGAACTGATTGCATTTTATGACTCTTGGCAGAAAGACTTCTTCATTTCTGAGAGCTTTTATATGCACCATGCACCGAGGCCAAGCGCTGGACATGATCCGGCTGGTGTACGAAGAACGGCACAGCATGTGGTGCTGAACTGAGTGCTGCCTCTTCACCATCCACTACAGGACTGGCCAGTGCCTGTCACCCACAGGCTTCAAAGCTTTCACGCCGCTTGGAGCCCAAGGACACTTCCTACCCCGTTTCGGCCAAGGCCTGATAGGTGGAGAGGGCTGTGGGCCTCCCTGGCAGCCAATGTGAGTTTGCAGCCCATGGCAGGGGGACTGGATGGGGTTTAAGGTCCCTTCCAACCCAAACCATTCCTGAGAGTGTGCAACAGAGTGTGAGATTCTGTGATCCACAGTGGGCGGTTGTTTCACCACTGTCGTGCCAGGGCTGGTGCAGCCCCGACAGCCTGGAGGAGGTCAAGGAGATGGACTGTGCTGCCTTCAAGCAGCAGCCACAGCCCCGTACCTTCCTTCTTGGGCAGCGCCTGGCAGCAGCAACTTTCAGCATGATACACACCCCCTGCAAGATGGATGGGACAAACTTTAAGGGCTTTCCCTAAAAGGCCTCCTCGGGCTGCTGGGGTTCAGCTTTAGAATCATAGAATCACTTGGTTGGAAAAGATCTTTGAGATCATCGAGTCCAACCGTACCTGTCCACTATGAAACCAGATCCCTGAGCACTGCACCCACCTCCTGGGATAGTGACTCAATCACCTCCCTGGGCAGCTGTTCCAGTGCCTGACCACCCTTTCAGTGAAGAAATTTTTCCTGATGTCTAGTCTGAACCTCCCCTGGCACAACTTGAGGCCATTTCCTCTCACCTGTCACGTGGCAGAAGAGACCAGCACCCACCTCGCTACAACCTCCTTTGAAGCAGTTGTAGACAATGATGAGGTCTCCCCTCAGCCCCCTCTTCCCTAGGCTAAACAACCTCATGAGACCCGGTCTCCAGCCGCCTCGCCCTCAGGGCAGCCCCGCTGCCCTGCCCGCCACCAGGCTGCCCTAATGAGAGGCGGGCGAGCTGTACCCCGCCGCGACCGCCATTGCCGCAGCCGGGACCCCGCCCGCCGCCAGGGGGCGACTCCGCCCCTGTCCCGCTCCTGCCCGCGCCCCGGCGAGAGCGCCCCTGCCAGCCGGGCCCCCTCCTTGTCACCCGCCGCCAGAGAGAGTTGAGACTGGGTTTACATGCAAATTTTTTTATGCTATTCTGTAATTATGATGCCTAGGGTGAAAACTTCTAAAAAGTATTTTAGCCTGAGATATTTATACCAACTCGACCTTAAATATGGGTACATTTAGAGATGCATAACAATAAATTGCATAACTAGAAAGTGTTACTATAGAACTAGAAATTACGTGGTTATAAGAATTCTTACAACATTATATCTATGTCCATGCTGTGGGATGGCACTGAATGAGGTCTCAGGTACTACAGCTTCCCTGTCGGAAAGTGGTCTTAGGATTGTGAAGTTTTGCCTTTGCTTTTTGTTTAGGAATGTCTTGGATGACTGAAAATTAACTGAAATAATTTTCAGTTCCTAATTCATAAGTTGCTGAATCTTTAACAAGTTCATGATCTCAATTGCTGCGCTACATTGGTACCAGTAACAAAAAGGTCTACATTTTCTTCCTTGCCATGAAAGCTTAGCAACTGTACAGTAGCAATCCTACTAACTTTGCAGCTGTCCTAAGCCTTCCAGAGCACACACTTTTTGAGCTGTTTTCCCTTTAATTCTGCTCCACGTGTACACTTTGTATAAAACAAACACATTTATGAGTGCCTGACTTTTAATAAATGCAGAAATTCCATCAGTACCTCACTTTCTATTGGGTGAGATGCCCCAACATGGGCATTGTGGGACAGCAGTGTCCACCTAATACATGCCTGTCCTTGGATCTGTGAGAAGAGGGAGAATTATCATGTAGGCTGTGCCTCAGGAGCTCTGCTTTCAGAGGATGTCCATTGAATATAGTGTTCCCCAAGGAATACATTCAGTGGCTGTGATGTAGTATGGTGGACTCCTCTCCAGCTTTAGGACTCAGTATACCAGGCTTGGGTGACAGCCAGCACCTGATTAATACAAGCAGTTATAGAAAAGCAGTGTCCTGCAAAAGCATGAAATCAAAACTGCAGCTTGTTTTGTATGTAGGACAAGCTACTGCTTTACTCCAGCCCTCGTCTACCTGGGCTGAAGTGATGGCCAGGGTCAAGGCACATGCAGGAGCATTATGGTGGGGCTGTTCCACCTGCACACACCACGACTCACCCAGGTGTTGTCAAGTGGGGAGAACATCCAAAGTCCCTGCCGAGCCAAGCTGAGGTTCCAGCACGTACCAGCTTCTTCAGCTCTGCTCTTATTTAGCATCTACCATTAGAATAGCGCCTAGATAATTTATTTGCCTCATCCTTCCTAAAGCCCTCTATGAGAGATAAGTAGCAAGACAGAAGAAAATAAGGTGAGGGTGAAATTATTCTCACATTAAATAGATAAGTAAGTCAGAATACTAGTCACAGCCTTGACTCATCACATTTGTCGAATGAATAACCCTATGAAAATTCAACATGGTCTGTATTTGAGCAGAATTATATGTTTTAGATTGGCTCATCACTGTAATTTCGACTAAATAAACCAGATCAGCTACCAGGCCAACTTCTCTTCATGTACTTGTCAACAGAAACTGCACTGCATGTGATCTCTTTCAATAGGAAAGCAGGTTTGTTTAACCTCAGTATTACTAAAAAAAATAATGATATTGTATAGTCACATAACAAAATCATAAAGTAATGTCCTGGAAATTATTGGTTCTATTCATCAGCTGGACAGAGAGATGTTCAATGTAAGTAATTCAAGTAAGATGAATGCAAACTTAGTAAATGGTAGGTTAGTATTATGCATTTTGAGAGTTCTCAGTCTTAAATTTGACTGCATAAATAATATCTCATCAGTTCAGATTCAAGTTTCAAGCAGGCTGATGCAGGATATTTAAATCTGTTGTAAAATGCCATACATCACTCCAGTAGTGACAAGGTGCATATGTAGCAAAAGACAGCAAATTCCCCCATCATTCATTCAAAATAATTCATCAGTTACCATTCATTTTAAATACTGGTTAGCAATGAGAAATTCAGCATATTTTAGTGTCAGAAAATTACAGTAGTGTCAATATTTTGTATCCTGTGTGCAACTGTAAGAAAGAAAATGCAGTACCAATCCTCTCAGAATTTAAGCTTGTTTCAGATACACTATTAGGAAATGAATAGTGGTTTCACAACATCATTTTATCATTTTGTAATCAGGTTAGAGGCCAGTCACACACGGTCATTGCTGCAAAGTAGATGAGGTCAGAGTTCCTCCTCACTAGTATAAAGTTTTCAGCTGAAATACTTTCAATAGCCTTTTCTGATGGAAAAAAAAATTAGGATATGATTAAGGTAAACTTTAAAGGAATATTCCTCTTCAATTCTGGAGTTGCACAGAAATTAAACATAAAATATCCAATAAAAGCAGTGAGAACTGTATGTCTAAATCCTATTAAACAGTGAAAAAAATGCCTTCCTGTAGAATAACTCTGATTATATAAGAAACATGTCAGTGCTCCCCAAGGGTTTGGTGAGGGGTGGGCCTTGCTGTAGTGGATGTTATTTAACCTTAGCAGTAGGCCATGACTTACTGCTCTCTATGATAGCAACAGACAACAGACCCAAAGGTCTGTTGTGGCATTTGCCACTGTGGAATGCCTGGGTTAAGATTATTAAGAAACTACCAAAAAAATGACTATACCAAAAATTCACCTAGTACAGGGATTGATTCTTAAACTTTATTTGTGACTCGTGAAAGCAGCAAGTTTAGAACATGTCCAGCAATGCAAAATAAGGAACCTCCTAACTTTGTGATTACAGAACTACTTTAAAAGCCTGTTGAAATACAACCAAGCTAGAACGAAAGAAAAATGAAACGCATTGTGAAAAATCATCTGCGTATCTCTTCCTTTTCTTTTTGACTGAAATATGTTATTTATAACGGAGCACAGCGCTTTAAAGCCAGTAAAAGACAATAGACCAAATGTTACCATTGCCCACAGCTGGAGTGGATTGATAAAACCAGCACAGCTCACATAGTTTGAAGTTTAAATAAAGATGTATGATCAAAAGAGTAAATAAGCTTAGCAAGGTGGCAGAGAAAGGGCAAAAGGTGAAAAAAAGCTATATTGGTTAGTTACAAAATGCTTAATCTGATTAATAAGATGTTTTTGTTGAGTGCCATAATCTTAAAAGAAGTGATCTACTGTTTGTTTGCATTATGGAAATGAAGAATTTTCAAAACAGCATTTGGAAAGAAAAGGGATGATATTATCCCCCAAAAATCTACTCAATGAGTCAATGTTCACATTTATCTTATAATTCTGCTTTTTTACATGCTCCAGTCAACTGAGAAAAAGGTAGAGATTATTGACAGTATGTCATTTGCTTGTACAACTCACTAGCAATCCATCATTTACCTAAATAAGTGCATTTTTCACATTTATCTTTTCAACCATATGTTTTTTACAAAAATTAGAGTTGAGAACTCAGCTGCCATTCAAAGTCCAAGGAAGTTCTTTATGAAGAAAGCCAATGATTTTTTTCCTCTGACTTCAGCCAAACCATGAGAGGACAAAGTAGCTACTTTGGGGGAAAAATAAAAAGAGCAAAACAGCAAGTGAGCAAGCGCCTACCTATACTCTACAGAAAAAAACTCTCCCAATTGCATGATAATACAGGTAGAACTGAGTAAAATTTTTGGTTTTGAACGGCTCCAAGCATGCCAAACATTACTTGTTCCAATATAAAGTTAGGTGTCAATTTGAAGTGGCAATGCTCTAGTAAAATAATTATATGTGCTCTACTTGTTTTGGAATAACAATAGTCTCGTGCAATTGTTTGGTAACAAATATAGCTGAACAGATATTTTGGAGTATCTTTGTGTAAAGCAGTTCATGGTTGTTTAAAGACAGTAAGAAATAAGACAGGACAAGGAAAGAAATCTGTGATAAAACAGGGAGTGAGTGAAAGTAAATTAAAAAATTGCAAATTGTGGGGAGCCCTGAAGAAGCAGCTGGGGGTCTGTCCCAAGCCTGGGCCAACACTGTCCCTAGGAAACTGCTCTATCCTTGTAAAGCATAGACACCAACTGTTTTACAAGATTTAGTGTTCCCAATGCAACTATTTTTAAAGTCATGAATGAGAACTGCAACCTCCCAGGCTAGGGAACTTGGCTTAGAATGGCTGTTGATGTGTAAGTCATCTTTTAAAAAGAAAGCGGCTATGTTTTGCCACTTTGTGGCAAAATCCACATCAACAACCCCACTGAATGTCATCAATAATCCCATTCTTGTATCTTGAATCAAAAGTATACTTTCAGTGATGTGTTAAAACCCCCAAATTATTGCAAAATTCAATAAAATGTAAAAATTTAATAATATTCCCATGGAAGGAAATTAACTTCAGAATTAATTTCCATTGAATTCTCAATGCCCACTTAGTAGACACTAGCTGGTGTAATAAAAAAAATGTTCTAGTTCCAACTGACCTTATTGGAAGTAGAATCAGAGCGTGGATTCATGGAATTTAAAGAACAGAGCTGTATTCAGAGGTGAAAACTAGATGAACTGCTCCTCTGTATCCTAAGAACATGAAAACACAGTGCAACCCAACTACTCAGTGAGGATCTGTTCACTGGAAAATCGCCGAGGGAATAATGAGGGGGGAAGAACAAGAGGAGGAGGAAAAGGTGAGAAGAAAAGAGAAAGAGGGCACGAGAGAGCAAAAAGGAAAAGGGAATTTGCTTTTGATGTCACAGTTCTATCAACTCATGCATTTTTCATGGATACCAACTAGGGCTAAAATAATGCTGTGCTGACAATCTGAGCATGAAAAAGAACCAGCCAAGTTCCCAAACATCATGATACTGACTTAAAAATAATGAGATTAAAAAAAATATGAAACTCAATGCTTTTCTTTCCCTTCTAATTTATAAGCCTTTCAAGTATGCATATTCAAGGTTTTCTCTCAAACTTGAGATTTAGAAATGCAATTATTTTTAAGGAGTCTTGAGGTTCCAATTTAATCACATCTGCTGAAAAGCTAGAGCTTAAAACAAAGATAAGTGTTGCAAAATCTCTCTGTAATCATAAGAGCTGGCAACACTAAATGTCATAACCATGGCATACTGTAGAGTTTTATGCACAACAAAATAAAAATTACCAGATGTTAGACACAAGTGCATTAACTCAAGTTGCATTTGTGCCCTTTGCTAGAAAGGAATTAAAAACTGAAAGTGAAGCCAACTGGCAAATGAAAATAAACTGGTAGGGCTCAGGAATTTATCTGTTTTGTAGCTCAAGCTTCATGTTTTCTAAACCTAACCAGAAGAAGCAAGCATTAACGTTTCTCAGTGCTTTTGATTAAAACCTGATCACTAAACAAAGTAATTAATGGATTGTATGTAAACATTCTTTGGGGTTTCAGTCACACAGGTTGCAGCAGTGCTGATGGTTGCCTTTACTTGCAGGGGTAAAGAAAACAACCTGTGCACAGGTGCAGGAAACAGCTTGGGACCTTCATTTGCAGGAACAGTGTTTTAAGTTATAAACTTAAAACTATTTAGATATCAGCCTTCAGGCATTATTCCCCTCAGCAGTTTTATGGCTTGTGTAATTTTTCTGTGTATTTTTCATACAGGTGCTGGACCTTGCAATGAACTGTCACGGATGTGGACCTTCTATATTTTTGTCTTCAAGGTGGCTGGCACTCTTAAGAACACAACTAAATTAACACCCCAGCTTTAATTACTAATGGCACTGTAAATGCAGTATTGTAAAAAAAAGATGGGAAATTGGTACACTAATGAAACATGGGAGTGACGTTTTCAGCGAACTGGGAAAAAAATGAGGCAATGGTAAGGGGCCAAACCCTGAGAGAACGAAGTGGCAACTTTGCGGGGAAAAATAAGAACAAGAGAGCAAGTGGCTACACACACTCTACAGAACTCTCCCAATTGCATGATAATACGGGTAAAACTGGGTAAACTTTATATGTATAAAATAAACGCTCCCAGGTACATCTTGTAGGTCATCCCACTTCAGTAAAACACATCCGCGTGCCCCGCCAGCAGCGCTTCAGCGGGGAGAGACGGCCCCGGGGCCGTTTCTGTCCCCCGCCCGAACGGCCGCGGCGCAGCAGGGGGAATGGGCACTGAGGGCAGCGGATCGCACTGGGGCTGGTGGTCTCCGCAGGGCTACTGGTCTCGTCTCCGCGGGCTGGCGGTGTCCCCGCTGCGTGGCGGCTCTTGCACGCCCGCCGCCCGTTTGTGAAGCGCCGGTAAAGCCTTTGGCAGGGGGCGGCGGGCGGGCAGCGCCAACGGCTCGGCCGCCCCTCCGCGCTGTACCGGGCTGCACTGTATTTTACCGGCCAACAGTGTCAAAAAAAAAAGCAAAAAAAGAGTCAGCTGCCCCGCCGCATTCAGCCGCCCCGGTCCTCCCGGCCCCGCCGCGCCGCGCTGCGGCTGATCATTCAAAAATGGAGGATGCGCCCTCTCACCATTAATTAATAATGTAGCTCGCTGTCTTCCTGTGTGACACACGCTGGAAGGCACGGAGCGGCCAATAAAGATGTAGGGGAGAGCAAGGGAAGGCTCCTCCCCGCAGCGCTTCCTGATTGAGGGCTCGGAGAAGTAAGATCAAAAACTTCCCAGGAGCCGGGGCTGGGGGCAGAAAAAAGAGGAGAAAAGCAGCAAGGGCAGCGCGCTTCGCACCGGCCGAGCGGCGAGGGCGGCCTGCGGCCGCCCCAGGTGGGCAGGAGGGCAGGAAGGGAGCCCCCGTACCCTCTGTATCCCCGGGGAGGGGAGTCCTCCGCAGCCCCGGGCCGGGGAGCGCGCAACCCCCGCGCTGTCCCGGGGCGGGGAGCGGGGCGGGGAGGGCTCTGACCCCCGTTAAACAGCGTCCCAGCAGGAGGGAGATAAGCGGCCGGCGCTGCCCCTCCTGCTTGTTTGCTTTACGGGGAGGAGGAGAAGGCGGAGGTGGCGGGGGAGAACGAGTGGGTGTCCGGGGGGTGGGAGGCGAGGGCAGGGGTGACGTGGGGGCAGCGGAGCCGGGGCAGACAAAGCGTAGCGGCAGGGGGATCCCCGACTCGAACACGTTGCGCGGCCGGCGCGGGGGGCGCCGCCTCCGCCCGGCGTCACGGCCCCATTGTGAGGCGCGGGGAGGCGGAGGCGGTAGGAAGGCTCCGCCGTTCGCTCCGCGCGCAGTCCCAGGCAGGCAGCGGCGCGTCGGGCACACAAAAGGCCGCCGGCGCCTTCTCCTGCTCCCGCTCTAGATCCCCCGGGGGGAGGGACGCGCCGGGACCGCTCCCTCCTCCCCGGGCCGGGGGCGCCTCTCCCTCTATCCGTATTTTATTCTATTTTATTTTATTCCCCCCCGCCGCCCTCCCCCCCCCCCCCCGAAGCGGGTCCCGGGGCAGGAAGAGAGCGCGGAGCGGGGCGATGCCGCTGCTGCACCGAAAGCCCTTCGTGCGGGAGAAGCCCCCTGCCGACCTCCGTCCGGACGAGCGTGTTTTCTACTGCAGGGTCACCAACGAGATCTTCAGGAACTACGAGTAAGAGGCGGCAGCCCCCGTGTGTCTGTGCTTGTGCCCCTGTGTTTGTGTCTTTCTCCCTGCCCGTGTCCGTCTGGGAGCGGTTCCCCCGCTGCTCGGCTGACACTGGGGCGGGCGGATGGACGGGGATTCCCCGGCAGCGCGGCGGGAGGTGGTTGGGGGTGGGGGGTGGTAGGGGGAGATGGGGGTGTGGGGAGAGGGCGGATCTCTCGCCCGGGGCAGGGATTCCCCCTGCCCCTCCTCGGCGGGGGGATCCCGCCGACCCTCCCCTCGCGGGGAAGGCGAGGAGGGAAGCCGGCCCCTTCTTCCTCCCGTGGCGTCGTCCCCGTCCGCGCCGGGGAAGTGGAAGTTGCGCGCGCGGGAGGCGGCAGCCGGTACCGGTCGCCCCCGCCTGCAGCCGCGTGTCGGTACGGGAGCGCTAGGCCGCCCCGCGGGAGGGGCCGTGCCGGGCCCGCGCTCAGCCGGGGCAGCGGGGCCGCCCGCCCCATTGTTGTAGTCGCGGGCGGGCGGGGGCGCCGGCGCGGGGCTTGCGGGGCTCCCTGGGCTGGTCTCTCGCCGCCGTTAGCCCCTCGCCGGGCCGGGTGCCATAGTCGCCCCGGGCCGCGCTCGTCCCGATTGGAAATGGCTGGCGGGCTGGGGGTCCCTGCACCTGCCCTCCCGAAGCCCCGGCCACACCTGTGCCCGCACGGCCCCTCGTTCCAGTGCGGTTCCTTTCCCTCTTCTCCCCTCCCCCGCCTCCTCTTTCCTTCCCGTGTGTAAAAAGACCAGTTGTGAAATCGTCATTAACCGTCGCAGGCGCAATTACACGGGTAGCCTCGAACTTGCTGCTGCTGCTGACTTTCTGTCCATTGTTCTCACAAGCGATAAAGTATCCAGCCAGACGTTTTTCCAAAGCCGATAAATGTGTCTTCACTCCCCAGTTTGATCCAGGTCCATCTCCACCTACAGTGAGGCCCCTGCCTCCAACGCACCTTTTTTTTTTTCCTGAAGAGGCGCAGACTAATCAGATTAAATCTGAAATACTTTTCGTTTGTAGCATGTGAAATTGGAGCACACCTAAATCTTTTTCGTGTTTAGACTTGTTTTTCTTACTCAAATACACTTCACCTAATAAAATGTTAAAGGAGCTGGATTAGGTAACTTTGCTGATGTCTTACAGTCTCCTGGCTGATTTGCTCTGAGGAAAGGGGGCTGTTTGATACCTTGGTGAAAGTTTCCTAAGGAGTGTTTTCATTATAGGGTATAACGAGCAAGAGGTGATAGTCTCCTATTTCTATAGGAATTACGTCCCCTCCCCCCAGCTTCTAATATTTTGAAGGCTGCTTTTCTGGTTACAGTTATTATTATCACATAATTAGGTGACTGTCATGCATTTGTTGACATGGCACTGAAATACGCTTCAGGTACGTGAAGTTCTGCTGAAATTCCAGCATGAAAAGTGTCCTTTTAGAACATCTCTCTGATCTGGAAGGGTTTGGGAAATATTTTAAGTACTCTGACAGGCTTATTTACACTGCAAGGATGTTGTCACTAAGAAAAAGTACGAAAGACCAAATTCCATATTTAACCAAAGTTTCTGAATTAAGGGATAAATTTAGATGTGTGTTCACACAGGCTATCCCTGGAAATGTCAGTGGATGGTTAGCTTAGAGGTCAGGGCTTAGAATGTGACATTTGGGACAACTGCAGAAAACTCTGCTGTGGTGGTTTCTTGTGTATTTGGAGGGTTTTTTTTTGTTGGTTTGGGGTTTGTTTTTTTTTAATTCTGGCTTTTTTGCTTGGTTAGGTAAGATTGGTGCTTTGTGTTCAAAAGTTCAGTGTTTTTTTACTTTGCAAAGTGTCTTGGCACAGAAGAGTGAGTTCAGGTTAACATTGGTTAGTTGTGGCATAATCTACTGGAGAACATAGGGTCATCTTTCAGTGAGTTTTAAAGATGTTGATCCTTGTCTCTGTTGGTTGCAAAGCGATGCTTCAAATTGCTAGTGTTTTCTGAAAACGTAATTTCCCATTTCATCGCCTAAATAAGGGCAATTCAATTAATAGGGATACGGAGGGCCTGCTTTTTAAAAATTGCATTAGTTGTTTCATGAAATGAAATGTATTAGCTGTTCTGTTTTCTAAATCAGGCTTCTTGAGTCTACTTTTGCAAAAGCAACTTGGATTTTTTTGAGGGGAGAATTTAAAAGTTCTAGAGTTTAACTAGATCAGGTGGGCTGCATAGACAGATATGGTAACCTGAATTCACCCTCTTCCACAACTGCTTTTAATTACTACAAACAGTTAAGACTTAAGTTGTTCTCTTGTTTGTTTGTTACTGTTGTCGCTTGTTGCTTTTCGTTTACAGAGCACAAACAGTGTTTAAAAGCTTCTTTTGTGGCCATGGCAGCTTTAGTAGAGATGAATGCAAGTTGTACATTACTATTACTTTTCTCTGTATAAGAAATCCTTATGCTAATGTGAGGAGAATTTGGCAAGACTAGTATTTTGTAAAGTGACTTTCCCGTTAAGAGTGTATTTCCTTGTTAATCTGAAATACTATCATGTAATTTTGTAACCCTTTAAAAGGGGATGCAGTGAGGTGGCAGTGTTCAATTCTATTTATCAAGAGTAACAGGAAGTGGGGGAGCTGATGTTCTTCATGCCTGCTGGTAGTCGCAGTTAGAGGGACAGACCAACAAAAATGTCTGTGGAACCATAGTAGTAGCTGGAAAAGCAAGTACGGGGGTGCATGGGATACATGAGAAACACATTAAACCAGTGAGATGTTACCACCAGTTTTTGACACCCTGTCTGGGAATATTAATAACTGATACAGACGTTGCAGTGAAAACTATTATATGGGAAATCTTGCTTGTGAAGACAACCTGAAAAAGAAAATGATGAGTAGTATAAATACAGTGGCAGGGATATTTCTCATTCTAAAACAAGGGGCAGAGGGGAAGAGCAGTGTTGCGTCTTCAAAACTTACTAAAACTTCTTGTGTTTCGTTGTGCATGGAATTCTTGGTTACAGTCAAAAATAGATCGGTTCAAAAGGCTTTTTCAAATGTCCTCTGTTGGATTTTTCTGTTTTGTTGAAGAGAAACTCATAATTTGAAATATATTCCTTAATGCATAATTCACTTGTAAATGTTAAGGAATGTTGGGTCTCTTTCTCAGTTTTGTTTGTTTCTTTTTTGTGTTATTTTGTAATATGTATTGTTGACCACTTCTGGTGACGGGGCAGAGTACAGGAATGCTGGGATCCAGAATGGCAGAGTTGGTCTTCTGTGACTCCCCTCCTACCATAGACTAAATAGATTATACATTAGAGGTTCTCGTAGGGGCTTCAGGATTAACGATAACAGTTATTACGGCATAGCTGTTCCATAGATTTCCCCTGCTTTTTCCTCTTTCTTAAATTTGACTTACTTGACATGACTTTCTTATTTTACATTGTCCAATATATAATTCTTCTGTTTAAAAAAAGAACCCTCGCTTCAAATTATTTTTGGTATGTGCTAAGAAAATTTAATGGATGTAAATGGTTTGAAACAAACATGTTCTTGAAACACACTAAAAATACGGTAGATCTTGGACCCAATGGAAATAATCGGTTAGTTCAAGCAAAAGGCATCTGTCACTTCCAGGCTAGAGTTTTATATGCATTGCAAGTGCAGTTAGCACAGAGGTTACAAGTAATTTGTTTCTAGCTTCTGTTAATACACTACGTCCTATCAAATACCTGTGAAGTAGCAGTATTAAACTACTTCTGAATTATTTGCTGATAACTTTACTGTTTACTTTACCATGCCTGGCAAACTATATAATGTAAATGAAAAAAAGACATCCGGCTGAGAAGTCAGCATTAATTACTGCTGCAAAGACACCTTGTTTTTTAGTCCCTGCTTCTCAAGTAGTTGAGCTGATATGGACATCTTCAGCAGGGTGCTGCAGTACCGTTTGCCTGTTTGCAGGCAGATGGGACCATGGAAGTGAGCTTTGTGGATGTGTTTTATATGAACTTCCCACTCCATGTTGTAAAGAGTTACAGAGGTCTTGAAGCAGTGAGGAAGCCTGAAAGACTGTAATACCCTAGATAAAGATGTAGATAAGGCTTTGGATGTGATGTAGCAGCAGGTTGCTGTGAATTTAAATTGAATGTAGTTTATGATCAAGTGCATTATTCCTCTTTATTTGAAGAGAAAGGGAGCAGCAGAGAAAGCTGCTGCTGTTTTCCTCTTGGTTTGGTAGCTGTTATGTCTGCTCTTTGTAAATCTTTTTGTGATAATGGATATGCACCAGAGAGAAATGGGAACAGAAGAAGTACTACAAATAAAACCTGAAGCTAGACTCTTGGGGTTTTGTTTTGTCCTCTCTCTCAAACCAAGTTAAAGTGAGATCGTTAACACATTGCAATAGGACTGTGTTAAAAGCCACAGATGGTGTTGGTGTGCTATAGGTAATGACTATCTAAAGAAAAAATAATGCTTTCAGAATTGAATGTATTTTTTTGGCACAATTTTTTCTTCTTTGTAAGTTCACAGGGGAGAAATCCACTGAAAACAAAAGAGGAATTAAGGAGAATGAAACTAGATGCACAAACTACTCTTGTATGCAAATGGAAAGATATTTTCCTCATATATGTTTCAGTTAAAGTTATCTTGGAGTGCTGCACTTGTAATAGTCATGGATTAAATATTTTTAGAGAGGAGTTGGTTGTTTTCTGGGGTTTTTTAGGGTTTGTGTTTTGGGGTTTTTTTCCCCCTTCGAAGTTCAATGCTGTTGCTTTAAATAGCATGACTGCCTGGTGTCCCCTCACAAAGAATAACAGCAGCTCTTAAAGAGACACTGTCAGCATCAACCTCAATCTCCCTTCCTCTCTGCTCGCTCTCCGTTTTACTTTCATAGTTTTTGAAAGTTATGTTCTGGTACATTTTTAAATAACTCTTAAGATGGCTTTTTCTTCCTTGGCTAAAGATAATTACCAAAAACCTCTTTGTTAAGTGAGAAATAAAAATATATGTAGAGACAAACAGCTGCATGAAGATTTGAGTAAAGGTTTCTTCATCCATTGAAGTCAGTAAGGTTACTAGAAATTATTGTGAATCCGATACAGAAGTATTGAAATATAGGGCAGGAAGAGACCTAAGAAATCATGTTTTATGTATTACATCACGTTTTAAAATAAAGAAGATTTCTGTGTAACCTATTCTTTGAAATGTTTTAATGTTCTATACATTAAAGATACTGATTCCTCATGGTTCACAGTAAAAAAAGAATGTTTTGTCCTATGCACAAAGAATGACTGACAGCCATCCGTCCTTCGTATATTGAAGAATAATTTTATTATCTCTTTCGTCGTTCTCCTTTTCTTGTGCAGAATAAGAAAACCAAAATTATTCTTTATTACTTACGAGTGTTAGACCCATGTGCTGTCAAATATATTAAATAGATGCACCTGATGTAAAAACCTGAAATTTTGTACCTATTAAATACTATTCAGATAAAATATGTCTTCCTCATCTTTTCTTTCCCCCCTTCTTTCAGCTGATGTTTTCCCTAAAGCATTTTTCTCTCATGCAGAGGAATCCTGTGCTCATACAGAAAGGATTATCTGAGCCAGGACCCTCCATTGCCCTCAATCTGGAGTTTAAATTTTCATTTACAAAATGTTAGGATTCATCTGTCCATCAGCTGTGAGCAGTCATCTGCATCAGTCTAAATGGTGCACATTTGCCAGTTTGAGTTTGCAGGGAGCCTGCAAAAAAAATCCCCTCCAAGTGTGAACTGTCCAGTTCTGTAATTCCATTACTAGAAATGATTTGAACAGCACTGTGCTTTTAAAAATGGGAACACTGTGCAATTGTGATTTTTTTTTTTTAAAGGAATGAAACTTCAGCTAAGTATCTCGTGTTGCATAGAGTATTCTGAAAGTACTGTGTGTCTGCCTTGAAAGAGCTGTATTGAACTGATAAAAGGCAAAGCAAAACTCAATTTGTTGTGTTGTTGTATACTCATAAATACTAGTCCATTAAGACTTTTCTAAAGGAAGGCAAATCAAAATCGTTGTCTGAACTGGGGTGTATTGAAAGACTTTTGCTGTGCAGACACTGATCCATACTATATGATAATGTTTTTATATGCTTTTGAGAATAGCTACAACATCTACTTAATCTAAAAAGTGTTTTAACAAACCACTGGTGTTCTTCTAATACCTGTCAAAAATTAACAGATATTGACTAATGAAAGCTTTTCTTTCTGGATTGCAATATAGTCTGGTAAGCAAGCAATCACATCAACCTAATTTTAGCATTAATTTGAAATAAAGGGAAGGAGAAGTATCAATATTTGCTAGGAGAACAAGAGAGGAGAAGAATCTGTAGGAAAAAATACTCCCAATGCTTTTTCAAAGAGCAATACAAACAGTAAAGGACTAAAAACTATTTAGAGAACTACTTGACATTAGGTTTTTTTACCTCTCCCATTTTTCATTTGTGAGCTAGGGCACTCAAAATAAGAAGCTTACTGAAATTTCAATATGTTTCGGTGATCTTAAAGTTATTTTATATTTGTACAATTTTAGACTCTCCTCTTGCAAATATTTGTGGGAATGTGGAGGGTGCAAGGAGTATATGACACCTATTAAACTCACTACAAGTATTCTTATGCATAACTCTGAATATTTGTTTGCAGCACTTCTAAGTCTCTGTTACTGTAGTTTGTAATGAGAGGAGACTTCAGTTTTACAATAGCGTTTTACCATGCCATGGCAAAAAGTGGTAAATAACCCTTGAATATTTACAACCTGTACAGGAGTAGAGCTGCCTTTGCATTTCAGGCTTGTAAAATAAATTTGCTACTGCATTAATAGTGAATATATTCAAAATGTTGGTCAGAACTTAATTGTTTTCTTTCTCTCTCCCCCACCTTCTGTCTTTTTCTTTTCAGTGACTTTTTTGAACGCACTATTCTGTGCAACAGCCTTGTGTGGAGCTGTGCTATCACAGGTAAACCAGGACTGACGTATCAGGAAGCCCTGGAATCGGAGAAGAAAGCCAGACAGAATCTTCAGCGTTTTCCAGAGGCACTCATCATTCCAGTTCTCTACTTAGCCACCCTTACCCATCGCCCCCGGCTTCACGAGATCTGTGATGAAATCTTTGCTTATGTCAAGGATCGGTATTTTGTTGGTGAAACAGTGGAAGTAGTTAGAAATAATGGTGCAAGGTAAGTATATTTAAAACTAAGTGTGTATTTCTTCTTGTTTGGTGTGTTTCTTGGGTGTGCTGCTTTTAAACCAAAAATCAGGATAATGAACTCCAAGCACACCAGAAGTGAGGTGTGGTGCTTAAGCTCGTGATGCTGTTACTGCTCCTACATGCTTTAATTAAGAGCAGGATGGTATTGCTGGGCTTGGTATCTCTTTCCTTAGCGTAGAAGCAGCTTTGGAGTCAGGACAGTTCTCTCAAACCTTGATATGGCAGTTCTGCTGTTGAAATGGTGGATTTGCAGAGGGATGCGAGTTGTCTGGTGTATTTGTGTGAGAAAGGTGGGATGTTTGTAGAATGCAATATAATTAGAATGAATTTAAAATTATATGAAAGTTTTGCTGAAATAATCCAGAATGCAGTTCATCATGTGATATTTTGTATGATCAGAATGACTGAACTATGGAAAGCTTAAAAAAAATGATGCAAGCTGGATTTTTAAGTAGTGAGGAAAATTCTGAGTGCTTTCTCAGAGAAGCTGGAAATTAACTGCAAAGTGTTGTCATGGTCTGGGATTTAGTGTGACTTTCCCCACCCCCCCCCACTCCGAGTTATGCTTACTGTTATATATAAAAGTGTTTTATTGTTACCTTATGCTGATGAAAAACTTGGGAAGCTTCAGATTCTTTTTCATTGGTACATATTCTCTATAACATAAGTTGTTCTACAGTATGTAGCTAGCTTGAGTCTTTCTTTAAAGCAGCTTCTGGTGGAGGACAAGAAGAGGTCCGTATTTTGTGTAAATGAGTCTGCAGTTTCACTTAACTTGAGATGTAAAATGGGAACATGCTCAGCTTGGGAGTACCTGCAGAATGTGTGCTAAAGACTGTGTGTGTTCCATTGTTGCTGGTTAGTTGGTTTGTTTTTGGGGCTCTTCTGAGTTTGGAGATTTTTTTGGTGTGTCTGTCTCCCCAGGGAGGTGCCATCTTACACCTCAGAGTAGACAAGGCACAACTTGTCAGCTTCTGTGGGTAACCTTAGGTCTCCATATGTAGTCTGGTAGATGTGGGCTAGTTCGAGATGGCCATCAAAGAACATGGCTGTTCTGTATGGATTGTTTTAATGGTCAATCCAGATGTTATTTAAGGCAAATTTTACCCTACATCAGGAAGAAATATCTTTTGATGTGCTTAAGAAGTTAAGTTGTAAGGACATTTGTAATGGTCATGTACATCAGGTTGGTGCTTAATAGAAAAGCTTTCCTTCTCTTCCCTGCTCTTTTCTTTTCAAACAGTGAAGTTTGGGTGGGCCTGCAAAGCCAGGACAACAATAACTTCAGCTGACTTGCTGCTTTCTGTCCAGAAAACTTTGGATATAAGTTTGTTTCTATCCTTCTCATCTTTTTACGCTTTTCTAGTGACAAGACTCATGTTGCTATTAATATGTTACTCTTACTTAGAGAATAAAATATTTTCCGCTTTTTTTGTTCTTAACCAGCAACCTGAATGTTACAAACTGTCTGTGTAGTTCATCTGTTGGTTTTCATTTGCTCAATGAAATGCCTTTGTTTTCAATCTTTGAAGATACTGTCAGTTTCCAAACTATCAGCAAAGACATGCTTTAGAACAACAGGCTTCTTTCCCAAGAACAGCCCTTCTATCTTTCTATTACTTTTCTGAACTTGTAAGTAAAATATTTCTGCATGTGTATTTCTGCATCCTTCTCAAACCTTAAATGAAAAGTAGGTTTATACGCAATAATGTCTAGTGTCTTTATCTTTTGAAGTTCAGAATCCTTTTCACTTTTCTTTTTAGACCATCATAAATGGTTTCTACTTAGCATGCAAGTTGAATTCTGTTCAAATAAAGTTGTGGTATGATTGTATCATGAAGAGTGCTCTATTATTTTTTACCAGCCTCTAATTCAATCTTCTTCGTTATCCAAAATTGTGTTGAGATACATACCTAACAATTTGGTGTTTATGTTCTGCTTTCATAGACCAATATATTAATAGGATATAAGCTAAATTTCTTAAGCTTTTGGAGTGTGCTAGATATCATTCAAAATACTGAAGATTCAAATCAACTTATTGCCATTAAAAACTAACCTGCTAGAGAATGTATGTTTTAAACTGGATAAGTATAAATTGTGTCTGGTAAAATGAAGCATGAAAAATTCACCTTAGCTGATTGTATGCCAGTGATATTTTTAGACAAATGTATAGCAGAGAGCTAGTTCAGACCTTTAATACCAAGTCTAGGAAATTGCAAATAAAATGGTAATGCAGAGGGATTTTTAAGCTTAGTTAAACACAGTTAAAGAATACAAAGTGGGAGGAGGCGAGGCATAGTTATTCTTCTGCCCAATTAACAGTTCACTTTGACCTATATTTTGAATCCCTTATATTGGGGACTAAATATACCAACTCATGTTACTTGTAAATAACGCTGCTGTTCAATAGAGCAATTTGTGCATGTTTGTCATGTGCAGATATATTTTTGTGATCTTCTCTAGCAAAATTGTTCATGGTCCATCTATAATGTAATAGTGTCCTATGAGAACAACGGAATTTGTCGGATTGTGCAAACCCAGTTGTGTTGTGGTATTGTAAGCTATTCCACTGCATTTATGTCAGGTTATTTTGCACGTGCAGTGCCAGCAGGTTTGTTTGTTATTTGAGCTCCCCGCATCAAATAATGCAGAGCCTGCAAGATATTGCATGTGTAATCAGGGGTAAAGAAAGGTTGCTCAAGCAATTTAAGTATTGATACTTGTAACTCCTAAATTTGCACAATTAATATTCTCATAGGATATATCGCTTTGATGCAGGTTTCTAGGTTTTGAACAAAACAAATGGGAGGGAACCCGAACACTGGAAGGGTTAGCATTTTGGCTTAATGTAATTTTTTTTTTTTTATCTTAAGCATGTAAAGTAGTCTATAGTACCGTAAGCAATGGACGGGTGATCTAGAAAAGGGTAAGAGTGCAAGTGCTTTGTGCAGAGGCTAGGCAGAAGAGAATTTTTTTGAGACCAATGGTTCTTGTATCCAACCTGTGTGTGCTGTTTGTTGCAGAATCTGATGCCCCGTTGCTTTTCCTCATCTTGTATCCCTGTTGGGCTCTTCTGCTTTCTAGCCTTTTGTTATGCTGCTCAGTTTTGAATGTGATTACTTCCGTCTTGTTGCTGAGGTCTGATAGGAGGAACTCGGAGAGTTTGGGCGATATTCTATCTTCCTGTTGTTTTGGTATGTCTGGTGTTTTAACAGCCCTTATCAACCAGAGAGAAATTGCAGAGCAAGGCCTCTAATCCTATGATGTGGCTTGTTCAGGCAGTCTCTGAAAATAATGGCGTGCAGTTTGGTAGTCTAGTAGAAGCAACAAGGATATAATTATGCCTGCTTTTTTACTCTTTCAGATGATTAAACATGGACAGCTTTTTTTTGTTTGTATGTGTTCAGCTTTTATGGCCAAACTGAGGCTGATTTTTCTGCAAAGTGGCAGCTGTGCTGTGCTTTAGAACTTGAGATGCTTGAATTCCCAGGTAAAGGATGATAGGTGTTGAATAAAAATGTTTTTCTAGTACTACCTTCATGAAAGATAAAATTGTTTGAAACATTGTATAATATAGACAGAACAATCTCAAATTAAGTTTAAGATTGTCTGAGTTGCAAAGGAATTAAAAACAGCTGATGCAAAATACTGTTATTTAGAACATCGAATTGCTGTTTAGGAAAGTAATTTATTGCAAAAGGTGTGACAATTACTTGAGATTTTGTTGGGAGGATATCAGAGCAACATTTCATGTTAACCATGGTCAATTAAGATGTAAAGTAAGCAGTTACTGTATTAGCTAGCACTTTATTGAAGTGGGGGTAAAATGTTGACCACATCACTGGAATTGCTTCCTATGTTTGCTTTTCAGAACTTAAATTTTAATACCCATATGATACTAATTGGCCTTCTGTTTTTCCACAAGAAGGCATCTCTTGCAGTATCCTGTCCTTTTGTTGCTTTCTTACTACTATGTATTATTGGTACTTAAAACTTGTGAAATTGAATTTTAGCATCTTGACATCTGAAGTCAATTACCTGAAAGTTGGAACTATGTGGTGTGGAAGGCCTACCTGAAATAACAGCAGTGAATACCTCAGAGCAGCCAAATAAGTCTTACAACTGTGTAACTCACTCAGCTGTATGACTTGTTCCTTTTTCCTTGAGGTCAGGAGTCTGCTTTTGCTTTTTTTTTTTCTCCCTTTTTTTAATTTTAATTTGTCAGAGGAAAAACTAGATTTAAAGCATGCGTATAAACAACCGGTTGTGATTTATCATCAGTGTTCTGAGACTGGATGCTATCACAAGAAATAATGGCTGTCATTATTAGTGAGCAGTGTGATAATTAGTTAATTAATCTGTAGGCTTGCAGCTGAATTGAGCAGTGAAGAGATCTGAAGTTTTAGGTTGGACCACTCTATGAGCTCTTCAGCTCCCCCTCCCCCATCCTTAAAAATAGTTTATGGGATGTGACTTCCCTTCCCTGCAGAGGGTGGGGGACAAGCAGTTGTTGTCCAATCGTTAGTATGAAACTTAATTAAAACGTGAACCACCTACAGACTAAAATAGGTTACTTAAAGGTGGTGTATAAGAAGGAAGAAACCATATCAAATGTGACAGATATAAAAAAGGAATATATTTTTTCATTGAATTTGACCACTAGATGACACCACTGCAAAAGAGTACTTGCCCAGTGTCTGTGAGCAAGCAACACCAGAATGCTTTAATACAAAGTAGTGTTTGTAAAACAAACCTACTTACAGAAGTAATAGAATAAGTTGTCTATTAAGAGGATTGCTGCGCCTGATCATACATTACGTGTAGGTTAACATCCTTTCTCTGCTTTGAACGATCTGATGCTGACTGTTGCCAAGCTGTAGGAAACGTAAATAATTAGAGCAACTTTGTGTGTAAGTGAAACTTCTTTTTTTAACTCATCAATTGTTTGGCTGGTGTCCCAGTGCTGTAGGGCTGTTCATAGTGGATTAACCACTGCATTAGGCTTATTAAAAGATTTGCATACTGTTTTCATCTCCAAGTCGTAACTGGGGCGCAGGAAGCGTGTTGCTTGCCATGACTATGCCTAACTGATTCAGATTTAGGATGGTAGAAGATAATCTTTGTGAGAGATAAGGTTGTAGCTAATTTCCCAACTTTTTCATTCAAATTGGCAACAAGGTATTGCTTGCTTTAAAAATGTATGTGTGTATTTGTCTTCTGAAACTAGTATAAGTTCATGTAAGACCATTAGGTAGTGTCTTCCATGTTTAGTCTCTAACAAGCTACAGTGTATTTAAATTATTTTTTAGTCCACCAACAGTTTTTCCCCTTTATCATGTAGGCATCAGAGCCAAGTGGATGCATATGCACTGGAGCTGAGGTCTACATCAGAAAGTTATAGTGTGTTTTTGTAGTGGTAAGGCTTAAGCATAAGTTCCTGCATACAAAGAACACTTCCTACTTTATTTTAAGCGATAACTTTAAATTCCAGTAGCAAAGTTAGTGAGGTGCTTATGAAGCAGCATAGCTGCCAGTACTGGAAAGCAGCTTACCTGTTCAGAGTGCAATGCAGTTTGTGTTCTTTCAGTGCTGCTATTGAAGGATCAGTCAACTCCTGGCCTGCAAAAATTTGTGTACGGACTTCACTTTCCATTACCCCTAAGCCCTTTGGAATATAAATATATTTGTACTTGTTGACTAATAAATATATTTGTATTTGACTAATGGGAGCTATGAGATGATGATATCTGGGAGAGAACCTGCAACTCCTTTCTTAATGATTCTTGAACAGCTGTTACAACTATTTTTGGGCACTGCCAATCTTTAACTTTCATTTCTCTGCACACTCTCTACTTTTAAATTTATAGTTATAAAATGTGGGATTTGATTGGTTTGCTTTATGTTTTTTTGGGTTTTTTTTGTTTGTTTTTTTTTAATCAGGACAATACTGTGAACTGCAGACTGGGCAGTCAAACTGGTGCATATACTGGTGTTATTGTTAGTACTGTCCTAATTCCATGGGAGACAGCTGATGCAGCTACTGTGTATACAGGATTCTCTTGTGCCAGGCTAAACCATGCTTCTTACTAGTGTCTTTGAGGCATGAAGTCTTACCTGTAATTGACAGACAAATGAAGATGCTAAAGCTCGAAAACAGGAGCTCTTACTGTACTTCACGAAGCCATTATGTGCATAAAACTTGTCTCCTTGTTGTGTGCATTAAACTGTACCAGTTAGCGTAGTAAAAGATGTCACTTGTTCCTTCAGATCTTGTCTTGCTTTTATCTCTCTAATTACTTTCAAGTGTATGAGAACTGTTAGAAGGATTTGTGTTACTGCACTTATTCTGACATTTACTCCTTAAAAACTCGCTAAAAGCTGACAAAACAGAAGGAGGCTATAGCTTTTTGGTACTTATTGGTACTTAATACTATAGCTTCTTTTATTACTGACTCTTGGGGTTTTCTGTATATAACTTTATGTACTATTAGAAAATGTGTGCTTTTTTAATTTAGACATTTGAAAAACTTTGGTGTCGTTGGAGTATCTGTTTTAAAAAGTGAATTTCTACCTTACTGATAATTTGTTTTCTTCATATTAAAGATTAACCTCAAAGTATTGCTATATTCCTCCACTGCTCCATTTGAAACAGCCTCCTGCATCCAAGGAATTATTTTTGTCTGCTTATTGTAAAGCATACAGAGGCATGTTTCTAACTCACCAGGGTCTTCAAGGGATCTTGGGTTTTGACTTGAAATGAGGACACAGCAGAGTGCTAGGCTATTATTTCTGTCACAGTAGTTAGTGCCAGCCAGGTCAAAAGCTATAGTGCAGAATACTCTAATGGCAGGCATGTGGTCTGTCCTCTCACAGCTTGTAACTCTGGCCTTGGCTGGATTTAAAGACCTATGCAGCGTTTGGGAAGAACTGCTCTGAGTAAGTGGAAGTGCTGATAACTGTAGGGTCAAGGTTTCTGTCTGACCATCCTCACATAGGTGTTTTTGGCCCATTACATAGTAGGGTGCAGCTTTTCTTTCTCTTCAAGTGGTATTCTTCTACTGCTTCAGCAGAGGTAGATGGAGATACATGCTTGTCCTGCAGCTTGTAATAGCTTGTACATGCTTTAGAGTTGTTGAGCTGAATGAAAGAGAAAATTGGCAAGTAAGTTGTACCAGAACAATGGTTCTCAGTTTTCCTGGATCACTTCCGTCTTGAACTACTGATGAATTTGAAACATGTCTTGCTCTGGTTTTCCTGGAACAGGCTTTCCTGGTATCTCAGTGCTCACTTGCCTAGATGTCACTCTTCAGTTAAGAAGGATAAACTGCTGAAATCACTGAGATAGTCAAGAAATTGTAGTGTCTCAGGGTCTCTAAATGAGGGAGGTCTTACTGATTCCCCTCTCTCCTCTATTTTTGGCTGTGGCCAATATTTGCCTCTTGCGTATACTGTAGTTCTAATCAGATCCCTCAATGAGCTGCTTGAAGTAACTGATAGGACAGCAACTTCACCACTTCTTCATGGTGGGCTGTTGGGTTAGGGTTTTTTTTTTTTGCTGTTATAATTTTGTTGGTTTGGTTTTTTTCTTCCTGTAAGATAAGTGAATTTAATACAATCAATAAATGATACTGAGTGCCAGAACTACAAAAAGCAAGCAGCATACAAGGATGTGGCTGGAAGGAGGAACAGCAAGGGAAGATTTCCCCCTTCTGGCAGTGTTGAGCTGTTAAGCCATCTCTGCATCTCATGGAGCAGCAGTCTGAGGCTGCAGTTTGCTTCTGTACACCTTCAGCCTGCTACTTCCTTTCTGTCTTGGAGTAACAATATTTGGTCCTGCCTTAGTTTTCTGCTAGCTGTGCTAAGCTGTTCCTCAAAGCACAGCCTAGAATTGTTCTTCTAGAGAGACTGATGCAGTTGGGGATATATGTATGGTGCCGCAGACTCTGCTTAGTGTCTCCTGCTATTAGATTGCTGGAGTCAATTGCGTTCTTTCACCTGAGCAACTGAACAGCCATGTCCAAAATCCATGAAAATTAATGGAAGATCTCAGTTTTTTTCATTTGAAATACAAGATGTGCACTGGTATATTAAAGATACTACGTTGGTGATACCGCCTCTGTCTTTGTGTTTAAAACTTTTGGGCTGTTGTGTGGTTCTTTTTCTTCAAAACCCAACAGATTTAATCTTACAGGCAGAGCACTTGGTTTCTGAGCGCAGCAAAAAAATAAATCTGTGAGCATAAAAGCCATTTTTGGGAGAGGTCAGAGGTCCAGTACCCTGATAGCAGAAAAAGGTAAGCAAAACTGTTGGAGTACAGGGTAATACTTCTTATTGTTCTACCTGACCTATTGCCTGACCTCGTTCCCAGGTAAAATCATGGAGCAGATAATCCTGGGTGAAATCATGTGGCATCTGCAGAACGGCCAAGAGATCAGGCCCAGCCAGCATGGGTTTAGGAGGAGTAGGTCCTGCCTGACCAACCTGATCTCCTTTTATGGCCATGTGACTCACCTGGTGGATGAGAGGAAGGCTGTGGATGTGGTATACCTGGACTTCAGCAAGGCCTTTGACACTGTCTCCCACAGTAGACTCCTAGAGAAACTGGCAGCCCATGGCTTAGATGGGAGCACTCTGTGCTGGGTTAGGAATTGGCTGGATGGCCGAGCCCAGAGAGTGGTGGTGAATGGTGTTTCATCCAGTTGGCGGCCGGTCACCAGTGGTGTCCCCC
The DNA here is from genome assembly GCA_033556795.1 of Tapera naevia. Classification (NCBI taxonomy): domain Eukaryota; kingdom Metazoa; phylum Chordata; class Aves; order Cuculiformes; family Neomorphidae; genus Tapera; species Tapera naevia. The sequence continues at coordinate 12,636,310 of JAUMJJ010000023.1, read as the reverse complement.
AGGGATCGGTGTTGGGTCTTGTCCTGTTTAATATCTTTATTGATGTTCTGGATGAGGGGATTGAGTCCATCATCAGCAAGTTTGCAGATGATACCAAGCTGGGAGGAAGGGTTGATCTGCTAGAGGGTAGGATGGCCCTGCAGAGACTGGAGAGCTGGGCCGATTCTAATGGGATGATGTTTAATAAGTCCAAATGTCGGGTATTTCATTTTGGACACAACAATCCCATGCAGAGCTACAGACTGGGGACAGAGTGGCTGGAGAGTAGTCAGGCAGAAAAGGACCTGGGAGTGCTGGTGGAGAGGAAGCTCAACATGAACCAGCAGTGTGCCCAGGTGGCCAAGAAGGCCAATGGCATTCTGGCCTGCATCAGGAATAGTGTAGTGAGCAGGACCAGAGAAGTTATCGTTCCCCTGTACTCGGCACTGGTCAGGCCTCACCTTGAATACTGTGTACAGTTCTGGGCCCCCCAGTTTGGGAAAGATGTTAGGATTCTGGAATGTGTTCAGAGGAGGGCAACGAAGATGGTGAAGGGGCTGGAGCATAAGCCCTACGAGGAGCGACTGAGGGAGTTGGGGCTGTTTAGCCTGGAGAAGAGGAGGCTCAGGGGAGACCTCATTGCTCTCTACAACTACCTAAAAGGAGGTTGTAGTCGGGCAGGGATTGGTCTCTTCTCTCAGGTGACCAGTGGCAGAACTAGAGGGCATGGACTCAAGCTTCGTCAGGGAAAGTTTAGGCTTGATGTTAGGAAAAAATTCTTCACTGAAAGGGTCATTGGTCATTGGAATGCGTTGCCCAGGGAAGTGGTGGAGTCGCCGACCCTGGAGGTGTTTAAGGGGAGACTGGATGAGGCACTGAGTGCCATGGTTTAGATGATGGTTGGTGTTAGTGTGGGTGTTGGTGTTAGTGTTCAGTTATAGGTTGGACTTGATGATCTCAGAGGTCCTTTCCAACTTTATGACACTGTGATACTGTGATACCTTTTGTCTGTCAGTGTTTGCGCTAGAGTTGCTGAGACTACTGTGCAGAATTTCATGATGACTCTTCTCAATTTATCTGATGGTTTTCTGAATACCTTTAAGATTTTCTTAGTGTGGTGGTAAGCTTTTTCACAATCTAGTTATTTGAAGAAAGTGCTTCCTGACTGAGAGGGATATTGGGGTGCATATTTATTGACTTCAGCACCACTGTCTTTTTAGATTGAGGTACCCCGACTTCTTATTTTATGGGGAAATAGTGAGTGAGCATGATTTGACTTTGACATAAGCTCTGTAAAGATCTTAAGGTTTCCGTTTCAGCAAGTATTTCAAGTACTTCATTTTAGTGTCTTGCTTCAGCTTTCAGTTCTGCTGTTTTATGTGCCTTATGATATAAAATTAAGACTTGTAATAAATGAACTTAGGGAATTATTTGGTTATTGAGAAGAGCAGACCGTAGTTTGCGCTAGAAGCTGAGTGTCTTTTCCTCTCTTAGCCCAGGGAATTGGCTGCTACTAGCCGTGACTTGACTGTAGTGAGGCTAGAAAAAGTCTTCATTTTTAGATTGTTATTTCTTTAATACCAGAAAGAGTAGTTGTATCACTTTGTTTAATCGCCTCTCTATCAGAAAGCCTTAAATTTCATTGGATTATGCTTTCATTGAGCCAGGTAATGTGTATTTCACTTGACTCCTTCCTTGAAGATTTCTGGTAATTATTTGAATGAAGGCATAGAGGATGGAGAATCACTTGCTTTTTGTGATAGCTTATTCTGTTAATCGTTATCCCCATTTAATAAGGAAAAGGGAAAAAAAAAAGGCAGCCATATTGGGGATTTTCATACTTAAATCAAGTATATCCGTTCTTATAGAAGGAGATGTGATACTCTGTAAATTACAGGGCTGATCAGTGGACAAACATGTAAACTAAGCACAGGTAAGATACTTGGTGACTAAATATTCTCATCTTTTTGTCCAAAGGGGTTGATATTTGTGTGTGTGTGTGTGTGTGTGTGTGTGAGAGAGAGAGAGAGCCTCTTTGTCTTTTCCTGGCTTGGGGTAGAGCAGGTTGGATGTAGTGTTCATGTGGCTCCAGGCTGCGGCTGCACATTCGGTGTGTATGTGCCCTCTCTAGAGTTTCTCAAAGGGGAGGCGTTGGAAAAGTGTCAGCAGCCCTCAGCGTTTGTGTGTTTGATTGTTTTCCTTTAGAAATTAATTAAAAAATGTGTTTTAAATTGATTTGAACTCTCTAGGAAAAGTATTTTATAATCTGAAATAGAAGTAGTTCTAATAAGAAGTCTTATTTTAGCAGGTGGTCTTGCTGGATTTAAAAAAACAGGTTAATAATACACATTCTGCCATGCAGTCAACTCCATGTTATTTAATGTGAAGAGAAGGCTGTGATGTTCCTAACGTTGGAAAGCTAAGATACTATGATGATAGATTTTTCTGTTAGGACTTGGCCGGAGTCTGGTGCTGGGCCAGACCTTAATGAGCCTCATTGGACTTGGGCTGATTTTGTGAACAACACTGGGCTCGTTCTCCATTACTTACTTGGGTGCTTTTGGTTCTTCACACAGAGTCCTTTTGGATTTGCACAGTTAATTAGCTTGCGCTCCACTCACCAGGAAAACATGTCTTCCAGAGCAGCCAGCTTTGGAAATGGGACCGTCTGTGTTGGAATGGCAGCATGCCTGCGGTCAGCTAGTCCAGCGGACTCAGGCTGCCTCAGCTTGCAGGCAACTCTGGTGTCCCAGTGTATAATTAAGCATTGGTCACGTTGTTGTCTTTAGGAATATATAAGGATATTAATATGTGGGGGTTTATTATTATCTTTATACTTTTTTAAAATAACATATCCTGTCGGAGTATCCTCGAGCTCGCTCCCTGTTGGAGAGAGGCTCTGGGAGGACAGCTACAGGCACTGATTGCGTTACTGGTCCTAGCTGAAAATGACCTAGGATGTTTTAATGTTTTCAAATTTTCTCACTCTGCCCCCTTCTTTTTTTCCTACCCTCAGTATGTGCAGATTTTGGATAGTACTGTTTTAAGAAATATTTCTTAATATTTCTTAAAAACATGTTTAAGAAATATTTTGACATTGTTTCCTTTTTGTCAATGTTCAATTCAGACAGAAAAACAATTTGAATTTGTCAGTTACAAATTTGCTGAGGATTATTTTTTTTTAATATTAATTTAGGTGTGATGCAGCGCTAATTCAAGCCTTGTGCTTCATGTATTCTCCATTTTATTAGTTTCAAGTGACAGTGTTTGGTGCTCAGAGAAGAGGTTTATTATGTGTTCTTTCTCCCCCCACACTTTGAGCTTTTAGTGGTAGTTTGTACAGCATCCATTGACTGCAATAGTTAATTTTTATGAAGCAGAGAAGGCTTTAGGAAATTGAAGTAAAAATATGAACTGTGTAATTCCAGAGAAGGGTGAAAGTTAGTGGTTAAGAACAAGCTATAATACAGTTACCCAGCATGAAGTGTCGATTAATTATACCTTTAATATGTAGTTAATTCTGCCTTTTATAGCTAGCATTCGGGGTGGCAAGGGGATAGACTTGTTTTGTCAGTTGTGTGCATGCCAGATGGAGCCTTAATATGTGTCAGCAGATAAATGGGCCATTATTAAGATTAGATGCATAATGATCATTTCAGCCTTGTTTATTTAGGTCATCGACAGCAGAAGATGATCTCTTATAAGTAAAAATGCTTTGGGAACTGAAAATCTTTTCCTTTTCTTAGACTGCTGTCAAAATAAATATGAAATGTTTGGCGTCTACTTTTAAAGTAACACGTTAACTTTTAGTTTTCTTAAGTGAGAACTGAAAAAGAATTCACAGCCACAAATAATTATGGCAGTGACTTGATTTGTTGTCCTGAGTAGTGAAGCTGATAGCTGTGTAAGCAGGTGAATTTGTTAATTTATTAGAGGGAACTAATTAATTTAATATTTTAGCTAGTATTTCAGTACAAGGCTCTTAGGTATTTACTTATTTAGTAGACAATGCAATGTTCAGTTATAAATGTATTCTTAAAACAACATCTGCTTCAAATTTAGACTCCTTGCAGTGTGGAAGACTTTGATGGTAATAAATGTCTGTGTTTTATTTCAGGTTGCAGTGTAAGATTTTGGAAGTCATTGCTCCAGCTCATCACAATGGAATGGCGAACGGCCACGCCGGCAGCACTGATGGAGACACAATTGTCATCAGTGACAGTGACGACTCAGAAGCGCACAATAGCTCTGCACAAAATGGGTAAATGATACTTTTACCATATAAAGCATTTGGGATGGGTAGAAATGAGACTTGCAGAGTCTGAGTGAAGCAAATTCTTCAATGTGTATGGATCGTGAGTGTTCAGCTGAAGGTGATAAAGTGAATATTCACAGGTGCCAGTTATACTGTGTGTAATCCAGAGAATAGTGCCTTATGAGAAATAGAGTACCCACAGTGATCATTGTTAATCTATTTGGAATGATGATGTTTCTGTTGAGAGATGGTGCAAGAGCCATATGTATCTAACACTACTTCTCTCTGTGCTGCAGAACCTGTGCTGCTATAGCTTGGAAAATATAGTCGTGTTCTGTATTTCTACAGTCTGGTACTACTTAGCATGTATTACTTCACTTCCATCATGGGGCTCAGAGTTGAGATTGCCTTATAATAAGAGGATGTGCTGTTAGTGAAACTCTCTGAAAAGTCCTTCCAGAGACTTAATGTGTTTGTGTCCAAAATATAAAAACGTACAAAGCTTTCTTCATTGTGCATGTGTCCATATATAAACATATAGCATTCTATTTCATTGTGATTTTAGGTGCAGTGAAACATTATGTGTATTGTTTTAAGGAACTGCCTGTAGGCAGGAGTAGCTTAGTAACATTGAGTAAGAGTGCTTCTTGGCTGTAATTGTGGTGTTTAATTTGGAGCATCCCTTTACCAACCAGTAATTGAGCTTCCATATGCAGCTTGTCCTAGCAGTATAATGAGACGGAGTATTTCTGTGCCTCAATGAGAGGATTTGAAGTGGGCTCCAATCTTTTATCTAGTAACATACAGGCTTTACATGAATTTTCGTTGGCTTTGAGATGTCACATGAATACAGAAGTTATTCTCATTGATTGTTGCATGAGGACTTCCATGTCCTGATGTGCCTTGAATAACTAGGGTGGAGCTCCTTGCTAAGCTAAGAGAAAAACAGGGGATAGATAATTTTTCAAATTCTCTGCTGTCTCTTGCAGGCAGTGTCCAAGTTGTCTGTGAAGAGGTCCTATGTATTTGTGAAAATAGATGCATTTTCTGTGTTCCATAAGGCAAAGCACATTTGAACGGAGGTTATTCTTGGTATAATGCAGGTGCATACAGAGCTGACTGTGGGATTGATTCTTTTATATAGCTGTCACCTCCATGCATTGCAGAGCTGGGAGTAAGACTGAGTTTTATGCTCCCAGTCACTCTGTGATTCTCCCCACCTGATTATTTATTTTGACAATGCAGGGAAGGGAGGGAAAATAGTTTCTTTCTCACAAGATTTCTCTTTCTAATAGAATATACAGATTTTTTTGAAGCAATGTTCTGTGGCATACTTAACTAACATTTCTGCTGAAAGCTTAAATTGCAGACTTATTACAGCTTTAAAATGCTTACTGGAAGTTTTAATCAGGTGTTTTTGTAATGAATGCAAGAGTCGAAGAACACTCCAGTATTGCTTGCTGTACCTGTAAAATCTATCTGAAACTAGATCATTGCTGTCATTTTTTGTATATTGGCATCTAAGATTCTTTATACCCTTATTCATAATGATAAGAAATCACACTGAACTGAAAGACATAATTTTGCAGCTCTCATCCTTCAGGGACTATATTTTGCTGTTTGTGGAGAAACTTGAATGTGGAGACTATGGATGTTACTTGTGCGACCAATGTCAAGTTGACATGTGCAGAACCACGGTTCTGCTTCTGTCTGCACACAAATCTCCAGGTTTTGAGGCCCAGCCTTGGTGTAAAGCTGTAGTGCCGTTAAACAATAGTACAGCAGATGCTTGGTGTGTTTGTGAGAGAGGGGGAGGGGAGCACAAGCACAGATTGATGGGCCATCTGCAAATATTTTTCTTTTTTAAAGAATCTGTAAGGCTGGAGAATCTTAACTGAAAATAAATGTCATTAGAGATCCCAACCTTTCTCTGACCCTCCTCCTGTCTGTGTGGGGCAGGAATAGCCACGCTTTCTGTACAAGTGTTGTTGCTGACCTTTTTTATTGTGTTCTGTGGTAAAAGCTGAGCTTGTACAGGGAGAAAGAGGCCAGGATACTCTCTCTCCCACACTCCTTCAGAAAAACAGGCTGCTTTGAAAGGCCTGGATTATGAAGCAAAATGTAGTAGTCTTCTGAGATCTTAGAACAGTGATGCTGTGTCCTGGGACCCTGTGGTATCATAGATTAAACTGCTAGACTTAGGGGTGAGCTTGAACTCTTGCATTTGCTTTAGCAATCAGCAGCAGACTGGAGATTTAGGGGCTTGGACTGCCAGATGCATACAATACTAGCTGTAACTTAATTCATGGCATGCCTCCTGCCAGGCCTGAGAGTAATTTGAACCATCAACCACATCAGAAACACTAAAAAAAAAATTTCTCCTTCGCTTGTTGCCTGGTTTGTGGTAGTAAATTTTGGTGTTTATTCAATTTGAAGTGAAATATAATTTTATTTTGGGGAAGGTTTAATTATTTCTGCAAATTTTGAGGTGCAAGCAAAGGTAACAAAGTTTTTGATAATAATGCCAGAGGAACCTTACCATCCAGATTTTTTACCATCTTCAACCTAGTTCTCTGCCTCTATTTGGAGAAAAGTTATGAACAGGCTATGTCAAAAAGTGCAGTCATAGTGTGTCATTTAAACTATCTAGTGACTTCAGCAGAACAAATCTTTCCTCACCTTTAATTCTTATCTTTCTTATTTCCTTTCTTCCTCTCTTATCCCACCATCCTCTTTATCTAATGATGGTAGGTCTTAGTCCACTTTATTTTGTGAGGCAAGACTAAAGTACTGGATCAAAGGCAGTCTAGAATTTTCATCAAAAGGTTTAAAGTCAGTCTTTTTTTGCGAAGTGCTGTTGTCTTGTCCCTTAAGTGGTGTGACCAGCATGCTGTTAGCAGTCTTCAGGTTGCTTTATTTCCACGTTGAAGTTGTCGTCAGATTCTAGAAAATATTTGCAGTTCCAAATGGGAAGTTGTAATTGCTTGGTATGAAGGAGCTTGGCAGCAGCAACCTTCAAAGGTGTGCAGAAGCCAGCTTTTCTATCAGAATCGATATACTGACAGATTACCTCTGTACAAGGCTTGCACTGAGGCATAAGGAGACCATAAGTGATTGTGTTATTAGGCTAGCATTCTTCAAGGGAGCTTTTCCAATTCCTAGACTTAGTCAAGGAGAAGAAGAAAGACCACTGCCTCCTCTTTGAGGAGGACAGCATTCATTTTGAATACTTTCAAGGTCCTCTGACCCTCAGTATTTTTCTGTGCAATTTTTCTATATCTGTTAACATTGCATGATATAGGTAGCTCGAGCAAGACGCAGACCAGATAATGTAGGTAGTCATGTCCTGGACAAGGCATCTGAGAAGAACAAGGTCTCAGAAGTTTTTTTGGTTAAACAACCGTGAGACTATGCTGGCTGTATGTAATACAGCACAACTGTAAGCAGGAATTTATATCCAGGTCATTGTGCTAAAGTAATTGAAGGACTGATGAGGTTATTTCTGTTGGTAGTTCAGAATAACCATGTTCAAAAAATGTAAGACTCTGCCAGGTGCTGGGCACATTTACTTGAGTGCAGGAGAAACTGGTATAGGGTGAGTCAGTTGCAGTTTTCACCTAGGAAGTTACGAGATATTCTGTTTTCTTTCCTCTGGATCTGGTGATCTGACAGAGCTGACCTCTGAAGACTTGTTGTAGGGAATTTCTGCTGCAAACAGGGTGAAACATTTGCTCAAATGTATTTGGTCAAACATAGGCACTCTGATACCTTTTATTTGGTGTCTGAACATTGTCTATTTGGGTCCTTGTTTATCTTGCATTTCCAGCCCTTTAGTCTTACAAGAGTGAATGGTGAGGGAACAAGTTTGTATTTGATACTATCCAGAAATTCCTAGCAATATCCTTCATTGCTTTAGCTTTCCTATCTTGAGACTGAAGATGATTATGGAACACCATGTCATGGTGTGACCAAAATATGAGCAGAGGTGTTAAAATCTTGCTAGTGGGTATACTGAATTGTTTATTGTTTATACAGCTTATCTCTGTTTCACTAATCTCACTAGCTGCGTAGATGGAGTTTATATTATTTTTCTTTAATTGCAGTTGGTCTGAATGACTCAACTTGAGACTTGGATAGCTTCATGCAAGGTGGACAGTATGTAGTGCTTATCTGTAAATCCAGTAGATGTGTTGCTGTTTCAAAGTCTAAATTTTCTTTTTCATCCCTTCTTTTATTTTTAAAGATGTTGATCATTTAGGCATTGTAAACTAATTTTTTTTAGGAATTTTTCACGTATTCTCATATAAAATTACGTTAATTGTGGATAAGTACTGTTTCTTCTACACTTCATTTGTATGAATGAATGTATTTATTATTAGGCATCTGAATGTTGCATTTCTTTGGACTTTATTTCATAGGGCTATTGGGGGAGGGAAGAAGAACTGGAGCAAATTTCATATTCAACAACCTTGCTAAGTGCAGTTCACTGTGTCTTGTGTGTGTTCTTCATGGGGTAGAGAATAGCACATGGTATATTGATTTGTTTTGTTTTGTGACAGACTCCACTTTGAAGCATTCTGTTAAGTGCAAGAAGGACTGATAGTGATGATGAAATACACAGCTGTAAATCTTCTAGTTTATCCACATAACTTATCTTCCCATACTGACAAAATAAGATGGTGATTGAATTCTTAATGATAAAGCAATACCAATTACCACTCTAGGAGAAGTTAGTTCTGTCATTTATGAAAAATGCTATATTGTTTAAAGAAATATTGTTTAGCTTTGAAGACCATGAATATACCACAGTATTTAAAGTATATTGTCTATGGCAACCACCCTTTCTTTGTATTATAAATGAATTAATTTATTTTGATAACTCACCAGACCTGGGTGGTTATCCTCCTAGGAAAAGATACGAGAACAGTAACTCTTATGTTAAAACTGAAGAAATATTTTCCATGGGGAAATAAATCTACTTCTCTGTAGCTGATAGCTGTAAAAGGGAGGAGCCCTTTGGGGAAAAAAACATGTAACTCGTTAAGCATTTGTTTAAAAAGGTAGATGCGTTGCCTTAGGATTCCTGTTATTTTTCCGAATGTTGATAGTGTTTATTCTAAATGGATTTTTCAGGAAAATATTCTACCTGTCTTTTATTAATTTGGTGTTGTCTCTATGGCTACTATTTTCGTTCATTTTATTTAGTACTGTCTTTTGCATGCCTTTCTCATCATCTTTTCCTCCTTTTTCCTGCTTTCCTGTTGCCATCATGAGTACTGAGAGTATTAAGGAAGCACGTTTCTATGGGATAAGGAAGTATCATTACTTGTCTCCCTCTTTGTTCTTCCTTCCATTCTCATGTCCCACTCCCTGCTAAGAAAACCAATGTCCCTGATTGCTTTTGTTCCTCTTTGCAGGAACTGGGTTTGTAGATACAAATCTAGTGGCAGAGAAGTTAACAGAAGTGAATAGGTCCTCTTTGACACCAATAGAAGTCACAGACTGTGTTAAATATGACTGGGACTTTTGAAGAGGTCCGGTGTGTATGCATATAAGTGTATCAAATGTGTACAATAGAAGACTGATGTGTTGTGATTGTAGTTAACTTTTTTTGTTGTTTTTAGGGAGAAGAAAAAAGCCATAATTGATCCTTCTTTGTTCAAATATAAAGTCCAACCTATTAAAAAAGACCTATATGAAACTGTTATTGTTAAAGCATCCCAACTAAGGTAAATATTAGCATATGAAAATTAAAATTTTACTTTAAAAGTGTGTGAGTTGTGTAAGTCATTGTAAGATGTTTTTGATATAAAATGCACTTTAAAATAATGTATTAGAACTATTAATTACAGTATCACAGTATCACAGTATCATAAGGTTGGAAAGGACCTCTGAGATCATCAAGTCCAACCTATAACCTAACACTAACACCAACCATCATCTAGACCATGGCACTCAGTGCCTCATCCAGTCTCCCCTTAAACACCTCCAGGGTAGGTGACTCCACCACCTTCCTGGGCAGCCCATTCCAATGGCCAATCACCCTTTCAGTGAAGAATTTTTTCCTCACATCAAGTCTAAACTTTCCCTGACGAAGCTTAAGTCCATGCCCTCTGGTTCTGCCACTGGTCACCTGAGAGAAGAGACCAACCCCTGCCCGACTACAACCTCCTTTTAGGTAGTTGTAGAGAGCAATCAGGTCTCCCCTGAGCCTCCTCTTCTCCAGGCTAAACAGCCCCAATTCCCTCAGTCGCTCCTCATAGGGCTTGTGCTCCAGCCCCCTCACCATCTTCGTTGCCCTCCTCTGAACACATTCCAGTATCCTAACATCTTTCCCATACTGAGGGGCCCAGAACTGGACACAATATTCAAGGTGAGGCCTGACCATTAGAGGCCACTGGTACATAATACTGTTTCATAAGCTTTCTGTAGCGAGGAATCTGAGCTTTACTGGTATTAGTACAGATACCAACTCCTTACGAGTCTCTGCTTTCATTGGCATGCAGCTGAGACCTGCTGTTGCTTCTGATAACTATACGTACTGCTGTAACTGATCGAGTAGGTGAAAAAAGTTTGAGAACCCTAGTCTATAATACTGATGAACTATTGGCAGCGCTTTAGCCTGACCGCCCCTCTCATTTGTTGGCTTGGGACTTCTGTGCCTTATCTCCCTGTCTGAGGGATATGGGTGCTGTTTGTGCTTGTTTGGTTTCACCCTCTTCTGAAAAAATCAGACATTAGTTTTACTTGGGGATTTTAAGAGCTACTGTGATAAAGGAATGTTTGGAGCATCTAGCAGGGATGAGTAGTCGTTGGAGTTTGTCTGGGTATGTGTATAAGAGAACAAACCAGGATCTTCAAATAAAAAAATTACAGATACATAAAACAACTGTTCAAATATTACTGGGGTTTTGTTTTTCTGTTCAGAAGAAAATTTTTAATTGATTTGTAAGTTACAGTAGTAAGGGTGCAATTTTATGTTTAAGAAAATGAGACAGAAAGGGTCAGTCATATGATGTTACATGTGTTTATTCACATATTGTCAGCTATACTTAAACAGTAGTTTAAGATCTTAGTTGATAATGCTACCTTTCTTCCCCAATACAGCCGGAGGAAGCATCTCTTTTCTCGTGATAGACTTAAACTTTTTCTGAAACAACACTGTGAACCACATGATGGAGTCATTAAAATTAAGGTAAATAAGAAGGAATAATTTGTGAGGTAGAATATTGATCCTGTTCAGTCTTCTTTTTTTTTTCTTTAGCTGTTCAGAGCTTCTTTTTTTAAACTACATGAAGTTTAGCTCTTTGAGTATATTATGTTGAGTCAGTATTTGACTTATCAAAAATAAAAGGATGAACACTGCAACTTATTCTGCAAAACCAGGTTTTTGATATTTTTTGCTTGCAAACAAGATGGTAGTTTTTCTGTATGTGAAGCAGAATTTCATTATCTCATTTCTTCTTTAGCTACCAGGTTAGAAAAGTCTTCCAAAATAAAAATGGGAACTTTTATCTAGAAAAATGTTATTTATTAAAATATAATATATTTCTGCTTAGTCTAATACATGAGTTGTTTTCATTCCTCAAAGTATGCAGCTGGTATTTCTAAGTCAAATAAAAAACAACTATATCTGTTTTGGTATAGTAAGCTAATATTAATCTATTTCAGTGCTTTTAGCTGGAAAATATTTTATTGTAGATTGAATTCAGTCTCCAGCTCTTCAGTGCCATAGAAGTAGCAGAGAGTTCAGGTGACAAGAATGGGCTTTTGATGAGACCATAGACACTGAAGATGTTAAGCTGCGCCTTTTTATCATATGAAGTGGAGATAGCTAAGTTCAGACTACAGTTCATATGTTAGTCCATGCAAGATGACTCTGAGAATTTGTGTTGCCTTGTGCTCAAGGACTTCAGCAGCTTTTCCCACGCTTACCAAGCAGGCAGCAATTTCCCTTGCCTTGCTTGCTGTGCCACAGGAGATCCTGAACTCTTTCACCATGTATTGCAGCCTTGACCCTGAAATGCTTCTTACCTTTATGTTGTTTTCAGAAAGCAGCATGTTTATTATGTCTTGTGTTTTGTGTATGTGTTTAAGAGGAATTCTCATACAGCTGTGTAATTGCTCTTTCTACACAGGAGAGCTCTGAGAGATAACACCATTGATGGGAGTCTTGCCTCTGAACATTGTGCAAAATAAAAGGCAGTTAATTTCTAAATAAGTTTGTAACTTCAAAGTCTGTCTCTCTTAAAGAAATGGAAATAGAAGAAAATAAAGCTGAAAGACATAAACCATCCCCTTCCTTGGGCTTCTTAGCGGTCATGTTGTCCTTGATGTGATACAATGTGCTGAGTCTACTGATTTGTTAACAGTGCTTTCTGATGCCTGTGGAAAATTGTTACATTCTGTAAATATGTGCATTTGTCATCTCCGCTTTTTTTGGGCATCTTGTGGAGTGTCTCCTTGTTCCCTTGTCGATTACCTTGCATTTCAGCAGTTATGGGAACATGTCTTGTTTGGAGTGTCTCCTTTATGTCCTCATCCGTATCCCTTGGTAGGGGCAGACTTCCTGAAGTCACCAGGTTGAGAAGGCAGACATGAAAAGAAACTTTGATGACTCAGAATGAGAGAAGTAGTATTTTTTTTTCTCCTCCTCTGGAAGTGTTTTAAGTCAAAAGTCATTCTCAACACATTTCAGTGACTTGCTAGGAAGGCTATGTCCAGCTGTGTTTGCTAAAAGACCTCTAAAGAAATAAAATCATACCAAATGAGGCCAAAATCTGTTTTCAAATGTGTGCTGGTTACATGATTATCCTCTTGGTGGATTAACTCTACGGCTACACTATTTCAGAGTTTTATTTCTTATACTAATCTAACCAGTTGTGAATCTAGTTACTTTTTTTGTCTTTGTGAATTACTAGTTCATTAATTAGCTTATATTTATGAAAAGGTCTGCATTTCATGATTAATATGTTTTCTTCTTTCTTACTAAGGCAACATCAATTGAAAAATATAACCTAGCAGAAAAAAAATTTTCTGACTTCTTTCCTGATGACCCACCCACATTTATCTTCAGTCCTGCAAGCAGACGGCGAGGGAGACCTCCAAAGAGGGTATCTACTAGTCTTGTAAGTAGTAATGTTTTTAATTCTAGGTGAGACACATCAGTGTGGTTTGAAAGGTTTTCCATTTTCTCTGAACTTTCAGAACAGTTGGAATGTGACTTGACATTGTGGGGTTTTTTCCTTTGAGAATGAACTGGGATATATTATATAATTGCTATTAAAGTATTAGAGTGTTCTATAGTTAAGCTAGTAAAAGGAGCCATACTTGATCCATTTTCTGTGATACCACCAAGAAACTAGCTTTTCAGCATGTTATGAAGGTGAAAGAGATCTTGTCCCTTCTGGGAATGATTAATAAATAATTTGCAAAAAACCTTTGATTTGTACTATTACGTACAATTATATCACTAGCCCTCAGCTACAGTTACGTCACTTGTCTGTATTTAAACACAGCGAAGGTTACTACTCTAAACTACTTTATTTAAAAAGGAAGCTGGAAGAAAAAGTTTTGAGTTTTCTACCTACCCCCTCAACCATTAGGCAGGGTCTGAGTATTTAGTATATCTATGAGAAACTCTACATACAGCCTATTTTTCTTGTTTTAGAGAACTGTTGAAAAATTGGGAATATCTGTTGATGGTCATTTCACTGTAGATATGTTTTTTTTTTCCATTCACCCTCCTAATTGCCTATCAGGAGGACAAGATTACTGCTGAACAAAATACCCAAGGAAAAAAAAGTAAAGTAGCAAGGGAAAAGATGAAATTCCAGAAGCAAAAAGAAGATACACATGCCATGGGTAAGTTGAGGTTTAGTCCTATGACTAGTAGAACCAGTTTTTGCAGGTCTGAGAGCAGACCGTAATTAGAATATTTTTGGGGTTATACTTTTCAAAGAGAAAATGTTGTAAGAGTGCCCTACCAGCTCTATTGCAAAGTGGTCCTTCCCAGTGGTTAGAATGGTGTTTTCCTGAATTATTTATTTTATTTTAGATTTTGTTTTACTAAACTGAGAAAACATAAGAAACTTGCAGTCTAGCTTTGTTGATTTTTTTTCTCTCTGATAAAGAGCAAAATTAATTTGCACAGCAGTTTGGATTATGAAGTGTGTCTTACTTTTTTGCACAACTAATGTCTGTTTATGTGCTGGAAATGACAGCACAGAACAAGGTAATTGCTAGTCAACGTCAAATCTGCTTCCTTTCTTGTGTAACTAACTACAGCTTCTAAAAGGCTAGTTAAGACACCTTTTGGCTTGAACTTTATCCTTGTGTTATCTTATGGCACTGCAAAGCCTAATGCCTTTGAAACAGTTTCGAACAGCAGAAGAACAGTCAGCCTTGAATTAATTTGTGTGAAATGGAGATCCAAATGTATTCTTTATATTCTGCCACCTGTTAGAGCATGTTGATCTCCAGACTTTGTAAATGCTTTCTGCTCTTTCTGGAGGACACAAAATGATGATGAATACATCCAATACCTAATAATAATAATGATAAAACCCAAAATGCCTTGGTGTCTTGCTTGTTCTGTGTGTGCATTTTTGGCCCAATGTTGGCCCATGATTATAGTTTGTTTGTTTTTTTTTTATTAAAGGTGCAGTTCTTTAATTTGGAACCAGTCACTGGTTGTTTGAAAAGTTTGATCTCATCCAAACAATAAGCTTCAAAGTACACTTTAAACTATACTTTATTAATGTAATCAAATGTTAATCCAGACATCTTACCTGTAAATAATGTTTAATTGGAATGGCAATTTCTGACACTTGTAAGATTTCTTACTAGAGCTGCTGAAGTACTGTCCTAATGATATAAAAAGTAGCTAAATACCAAATACCTTGAAAAATTGGCCTTCTGGGTATGTAGATGACTTTATGGGACCAACTTCACTGCTCTTGTTTGCTTGATGAGAGGCATTTCTGGTATGTGTAGTAGCTATCTATAAAAGCAGTCTAGCCCTTTTTCCAAATTTTATAGGAAAATGTAATCAATATCGTGAGTGCTGTGCACTTGGTAGTAGAAGTAAGGATCTTTTATTCATTTTCTTCACTTGTTATTCTAGCTTTCTTGTTTATTCAATGAAAATGGTAAGCCCCCTGATCCCCTTTTATTTGTTAGCTTGTGTGTGAGTTGGTAGACGTTGTCCACAGAAAGTGGGAATTTTTATCCTGCTGTTCTTCTGCTCACAACTACAAAGAAATCTAGATCTCCTTAGGCATTCATTACCAATTAAAGTTTAGCTTCGACTATATAACAGAAGTATAACTTGCACAAAACCCACTGAAATACTAAGTATGTTTCAAATGTATTGACTTTTCAGTAGCTCAGTAATAATTAAATATTTAAAGTTAACGTATTTAAAGGTTTTTACTATCACAAATGTGTCATGGTTATATGCCACGCCTAGTTATGACATGCTTTTATTAAGCAGTCATTAGTAAATATGTTATTGTAATTACATGCAGTTGGAATCAGTTCTCATCTTTGTGTCACTTGATAGAAAACAAGTAATATATATATAAACAATTAGTAAGCTTCTGTATACTCATTAAACCAGAGAAATTTGACTTCATTACAGTGATGACAACCTTGTAAAACATGTATAATAGTTTGGCTTAAAATTCTGATTCTCTAAAGAACTTTCAAGTGATTGAATTTCTGGTTGGCATAGAAACAATTCAGTCTTCCTAACAATATCTTTTTCATATGGTAATTATAAAAAGATCAGTCTATTTAGCACAGTTAAATAAAATTAACATTTTCTAAAAGAAAAAAATAACATTGGTTTGTTTTTTGTTTTTCTTTTATAGCTTTTGAAAAAGCTAAATTAAAACAAGAGAAAGCAGATGCTATAGAAGCTAAGAAAAGAGAGAAAGAAGATAAGGAGAAAAAGAGAGAAGAATTAAAGAAGATTGTGGAAGAAGAAAGGATGAAGAAGAAAGAGGAGAAAGAGAGACTCAAAATAGAAAAGGAAAAAGTAATGCATTTTCAGTATATGGGTTTCGTACAGGAACAGTATAATGGCTTTCTAGTTTACTTGTTTATTGGTTGCTATCTGCTTCAAGTTATTTTTCAATCAACTGTTCTTAGTTCATAGAAATGCTCTTAAAAAGAATAGGCAGTTATGATTATGGATTTATATTTGTGGATAATATTCTCCATATTATATTTACAGTTCACAAAAAGTTATCTTACTTCTAACGTAATGTGATGGGAGTTTTTTTTGCCAATAACGCATGACAGTAATTGGCTGATGGTTGTCTTCTCCGTAACTGTTAAAGACTGTACTGCTTATTAAATGGTTGTGGGTTTCCTTGTTTCTCTTTGGATGGAAATTGCTAGATAACTTTTTGTTACTTAGAATATGAAGAACTTACTTATTGCACTATATTTTACCGCAGACACATCCACAATCTATTTTGATTGTCTTTGTTTGTGGTAACTTTCACAAAGACTTGAATTTTTTTTTATTGTTTTCCTCAGCCATTGTGATTTAAAAAAAAAAAACCAGCCAACTACCCAAATCAACAAAACTCCATATCTACCAAGCTATCACCACAGTTTACTTCTAAACATTTTTGCCAATATGTTCTTATGAAAAATGAAAATTATTAGATTATTTCGTTCTGTTTCCATATGGTTTAGTTTTATTTTTTTAGTGTGATTGAAATAGTAAGTAGTACAACTCTAGAAACCGCAATAAGGTGATCTGACCCTATTTTTGTATACAATTTTGACTCTTCTGTTTTCAGGAAAGAGAGAAGCTGCGTGAAGAAAAAAGGAAATATGTGGAATACCTGAAACAATGGAGTAAGCCTAGAGAAGATATGGAATGTGATGACCTTAAGGTATGACTGAATTTGTACAAGCTTGATGAGCTATAACTTTACAGTCCCCGAGACAGATTAGCTGATGCAGAGACAGGTCTAGATCTGATCTGAATGCTAGGGGTTGTGAATCACCTGCAGTCATGGAATATTTCCCAGTGGTGATGCTAATGGGATTATCTGCATTTCCCCCCTCCTGAAAAACTTTACAGTCTTAATATGCAAAGGGTGTATTTTTCAAGCACTGATTATGCTGAATGGAAGGTTATTGACTTACTCTTGTGTTAAATACATAGCACGAGCTCACCAGGAATAAACCTGAGTTACTTAAAAGATTTGAGTAATGAAGAAACCAAAATTGTGGCTGCAAAAGGTAGAAAGGACATTATCTTATTACTCCCTGTGGCATTCTTTTGATTTGAGCTGTAGCGGTATCCTTGCTTAGTGAGCATCTTTCTTTGGATGATCCTGGAAACCCGTAAAAAGTAAAAGAGAATTTGCCTCCCGAAGAACTTAATGTTCTAAAGAAGACTATAGTGTTGCTGTACATAACAGAAGATTGTCTGATGTTATACACTTGTGTACACTTTATGATTAATTTTGGTAGTGAAAGGAGGCAAAATTGTCAGAAGCACAAAACTCTCAGCTGTGTATAGAAAGGGAGCAGAAACTGAAGAATGGGAGGAACAATTGTCAAAACGAGAGGAAGCTGTGCAAAACAGTGCTGCTATGTTTCAATTGGGAAAGAAAGAGGAAGAGGGTGAGGGAAGTAGTATCATCACTACAGAGAAAATTGGCAAGAGTATGGATAAAGATGAGTTTAGATGTGGAAGCAAGAAGAAGGATCCACCCATAGACTGCTTTTCAAAAAATATCTTACTGTGCTCTTCTGAAAGCATAGTATTTGGCATTTTTGTTAATGTTAGTGAGCTACGACCTTTGTGGAGAGGAGCCTCCCTTTGGACATTGCTTGACTCTGTGCTAAGAAACATTAACTGAAGATAAATCTCAGAGTTACATTAAGATACTAATTTGAAAATCAGACTCAGTGTTAGATGCTGTAATCTGTGATTTGAAGGTTGTGTCTCGTAAGTGGTCTTATTACATGGTTACATCAGCTCCCTTTAAAATGTTGTCAGCTGTCATAACTGCCTTAACAATACAAACAAAACCAACCAAATACCAAAACACTCTATCATTAGAAATGGTCTCGCATGTCCTAGTATTAGATGGGTGTATTTTTGTGTGAATGTGTTGGGTTTTTGTTTGCTCGTCTTTGCAAGCAATAATGAGTAACTTCTTAAGAATATGTTTATTTTTGCTTGTCTAGACAGTTCCAGAAAACTTAAATTCAAACCTCTTGTGAAATAATACAGGTGTAAACAAAAAATATTGAAAGCTGGGGTTCTTAACTTTCAGTGGATTTGAGTTCCTTTAAACAAAGATACAAGATTGTTCAACTTCATTAATTATCTCAAAAGATTTATATCCAAATTGCATGCTCTTCAGTTTAAGTTTAGTGCTATGACAGATATTACTGTGATGATTGATTATGTGCCTTGCAAAACTGTTTTCATTAAAACGTAAAGAAGCCCAACAGATACACTCATTAAAATCACAGCCTGTTTGTTTCTAATCACTGGAGTACTCTGCAAAAACAAAATACAATATTAAGTTGTCCAATTTGGATTGCAGGAACTTCCTGTTCCAATGCCGGTGAAGACAAGACTTCCTCCTGAGATCTTTGGTGATGCTCTGATGGTTTTGGAATTCTTATATGCTTTTGGGGAACTTTTTGATCTTCAAGATGAATTTCCTGAAGGAGTGACTTTAGGCAAGTTGTTGTTTATGTGGCAAGGTGCCCCAATTTTTTGGTGCCCTTCTACCAAACAATCAAACATCTTAAGTGCATCCAAGTACCAATGCTACAGTATTTTCTGTGCAGCTTTAATATGTCATTGCTTATATGTGCAAACCAATCCAGTTTTCTCTTCACAGTCAAATTCTGCATTGTTCATAAAATCAAAATTATTTTTAATGTAGAAGCTGTTAATCTGCTTAATAAAATGTCTACTTGTAGTTTTACTCTTTCAGTTATAGATTAAGAAAATAATGTTGTTTTGTCAGCACTCTTTCTGACAGCATCAACTTTAGGAATATTTGTGGTAAACTATTGTAAAGTAACTTGATTAGCATACCTGAAAGAAAAAAAGTTGTCATTCTTCAATACAGGATCGTTTTCCAATTTTGCGGCAAAAGTGACGCTTCTTAAACTTTATTCACAGAAGTGTTAGAGGAAGCTCTTGTAGGAAATGACACTGAAGGCCCACTGTGTGAATTGCTGTTTTTCTTCCTGACTGCCATCTTTCAGGCAATGGCCGAAGAGGAAGAAGAAGTGGCCAAAGATCAAATAGCTGATGCTGAGACCAAAGGTCAGATCCTTAATTTTACTGCTGAAAACCTGAAATTCCACTGGAATTAACTTTAAATTGCATGAATTATGGCATTCCTTGGTTGAACCTTGTCTTGCTATGCATGGATATTGTATGAAAATTGACTTGTTTTTTCTCTTTTATGTGAAATAGAAGCTTTAAACTGCACATGGAGAGTGGGGTCTGGAGGGAATAGAGAAAAAGCAAGCTCATTGTTACTACAATTGTATGCAGCAAAGCATAATAAGCTTTTAACAGCACTGCTTATGTTTTGGAGGTGAGGGAATGTGGTTTTCACCTTCCTCCTCCTCTAGCACTGTTAGATGTTTCTCCTGAGGGCCAAGAAACAAGACACTTTCCGAAATCTTCTCAAAGGTCTCTCTTTGTAGCTATAACAAAAAAATCTGAACTGAGCTAGATTAAAAACTAAAACTCCCCAGCAGAACTATAATGGAGAATTCAGTATTCATATCCTTCAAGGCTTAAAAGTATGCATCTACAACTCCTAGGTACTACCGTGTCTCTTGTGTATTTTTCCAGTAAAGAATCTCGTTTACTCTGCCTTTAGTCTTCACTCTAAGGCTGAAGTTGGCAATGTTTTCAGAGGCATGTGATCAGGAGTGCAGGCTTTGTTCCAAGTATATGTGGTCAGGAACATTATATATGTGTCTTCATCCTTAGCAGGCTGGTTTTATTCTGTGTTCAGGTAGCTTAGCAATTCAGTCCACAATCTGAATGCTCTAAGCCTCATATTGCGGAGTGCTCTACCTGTAAGATCCTAGTGATGCTACACAGAGTGTTTGGCAAAGGGTTTGCCAATAACACAGACTTAAAGGAATCTCTATTCCATTTGCACAGTTTTGTTTTTTAATGCCTTAGGAAGGTGCTTCTCCCTTAATTTTTTTTTTTTAGTTCAGCTAATTAGGAAACTTTGCTTTGGATCAGGGAACTGATCTGACTACTTTGTACTCAGCAATCGTGTCTCAGAACAGTGTGGTGGTATAACTGAGGAGGTAGAAAGCAACATCAGGGCGTTTTGAAAATGTTTTGAGATGTTGCTGTTCTGTGTACCTTCTGTGTCTTGAATCTGAGGTCTAAGACTTGACTCAATTCTTTTGGCTTCTGCAGTTCTTGGTGGAAAGGGTAGGCAACTGTTGCCACACTGCTGTTGTTTAGTGTGTCCTGTGTTTATGGACTGTCAAATTTTGCTGTCTAGTGTAAGGAGAAGCATTGATCCTTGCAGCTAGCCTTTATTTCATTAGAGGTAGATAGGAACATAAGAGCACTCCTTATTTGAGGTCAAATATATCCTGTTGTTTTCCTTTGAGACTGCTGTGTGAGGTACAGGAAGGTTCCTTTAATTGGTCCCTTGAAGACCATGCCTATTCTCATGCATAAGATTCATGCCCAGTCAATAAAATGTCTTTTATATAAAACATCAATGCTGTCTTCAGCAACAGAGGCTGCTCTTTTAATTGAATAAAGTTACAGATTTGATATAATGTTTACAGATACAGACTTAAGATTAATTAGTGTTGAATTTAACTACTGAGAACATTGCTTGGGCAATATAAACAAAGGTTTCATCAGGTAATTGTAGAATAGTTCATTAGATTCTCTATTATTCATAGGAATGATTAGAAAAAAATGATGTCACTTAGGTTTTTATCTGACTATATGGGACTGGCAATTGCGAAAATCTGCTGGTTTGCTTCTAGTTTAGCAAAGCTGTGGGCAGGAAACTGTCTTTTACTGGCCTTTGAACTTTCGTTTCTTGTCGCTCTTGTTTAGGCATCTTTACTGTAAAAGAATTACATGTTCTTGGCTTTGCATTTCTGGCTAACCAAACTAGTAGTAGTCAGCATGTTTACTCAAATTCTGTATAGGCAGTGTTTCTGCAACAGAATACCACATGGGTAGGAGGTTTTGGTGTGTACAGTACTTTCTCAAACCCCATTACGCAGATGCAGCAAGAGGGGAGGTTCGGTAGCTAATTTTGCGATGTCTGGGTGACAGTTTTCAAACAATATCATCATACAAAACTTGTGGATTGGCTTTTTGTGTAGTCTTGATTTGCATTTCTGGCTCTTTATTGTCTTGTGACTTTGTAAGTGCTTAATGGTTTGGACTTCAGTGACGAAGGTGAAACAGCATACAATGCTGAAAATGTTCTGCTACCCCTCTGGAGAAATAGCTGTAAGTGCTAATTAAACTTCTGTCTAACAAACAGGAATTTTGCTGTTTCTCCCTTTCACTGCCCTGCTTTTCTGGTCCATTTGCTAATGTGTGATGCTCGTTGTTAAGTGTAGATGCCTGTTTTGGTGGAATATGGTTTCTTTATAATGCCTTAGTTGTTGTATTTGTGCTGAACAGTAAGGCTATATCTAAGTTAAAGATTAAAAGTATACAGTGAATGATGAAAACAAGTATCAAAATATCCAGTTAGTTTGGATGCTTTTCCTAAAATTAAAATGATGATAGGAAATAGCAGTTCATTTGAGGGAATGAAGTACAGATGTTCTTGCATTGTTTCTTAGTTTTACTTTCAAGTGTGTTTACAGATTTGTTTTTGTTGCCTTTTATGTTGTTGTGCTTGTTTTATGCATTGTGGTTGCTTTAAGAGCTTATACATAGGGAGAAGAGCATATAGCATGTGGTGCATGCCTGCAGCTTTTAGTTGGATTTTTAGTTGCATTTAAAGATATGTAAATTTTAATTTGGATGTTGAATTGAGTTTTGAATACATTGTTGCTTCTGTAAATATTGGCCCTCTTTCCCTTTGTCTGCAATTTTTAAGAAATTACTTGCTTTCCTCCCCTCTACAGTACAAGTTTTAATTTGCACTAGAATAAAGTGTTTATTTCCTTAAAGATTTAACAGAGGCTTTGGATGAAGATGCAGACCCCACAAAATCTGCACTGTCTGCAGTTGCAACTTTGGCAGCTGCATGGCCCCAGTTACATCAGGGTATGTGTGGATTTCACTTCTTGTTTTGTTACTGTTCTTATTTGATTCTGTATTTTAAAACACTTTTTAAGTATTTATATGCTTTTGAATATCTATATAAAATAACTGCTCGTTCTTCTCAACTGTAGGCTGCAATTTGAAAAACCTGGATCTTGATAGCTGCACTCTTTCTGAGATTCTCAGGCTTCACATTCTAGCATCAGGCGCTGATGTAACATCAGCCAATGCGAAATACCGTTACCAGAAACGAGGCGGGTTTGATGCTACTGATGATGCTTGCATGGAGCTGAGATTAAGTAATCCTGGTCTCTTGAAGAAACTTTCAAGTACCTCAGTGTATGATTTGTTGCCAGGTAATAACAGATAGTAAATGTTAGATGGGGTTAGATTGCTCAGCAAGTGATTGGTTTTGTAACTGCTTCAGATCAATAATGGTCAAAATTGGAAAGGACTGTGGAGGCTGCCTACACCAACACCCACCCCTTATGCTCTGGCCCCACACAAACAGATCCCACCAGATCAGAGATTGTAGGGGTGGGCAGTCTCATTACTTCTGAGTAGGTTTTTAGAATCCCATTTTAAAGGAGCTTCTTGCAGAAGGGGATCTCCCTGGGAGAAGCATCTTGAGTATTTGATTCAGCTTGTTATTGCTGTTCTGGTTTGAGTCTTTTGTTTTTTTATTTGGAAATGGAGAAAAAAGCCCTTACTATCTACTCTTCATTTATCTCTGTTTTGAAGGTAATACTGTGTTTTAGTTCTTTTTTTGGTGCTAAAGGTTAATAAATTAAAAATAAATGCTAAAAATATCAGCAAAACTGATATTTAAGGTAATGCCTCTTCGCAAGTGCAGCTGATGCACTACAAACTACAGTCTGGAGTGTGTAAGAGTAAGGCATATTTATCAGTTATATAATGAAATGTAAACATTGGTCTGAATTTATTAGGAGAAAAGATGAAGATCCTCCATGCCCTCTGCGGGAAACTTCTGACTCTGGTCTCCACGCGAGATTTCATTGAGGACTCTGTTGATGTCTTGCGACAGGCAAAACAGGAGTTCAGAGAACTAAAAGCAGAACAGCATCGCAAAGAACGAGAGGCAGCAGCAGAAAGGTAAAACGAGGATATGGAAAGCTAGATTTGTTTGCTATAGATTAGATGAATTATTTGATTGGAAAAGACTTATGGGAAATAGTAGTAGTGTTTCTAGTTTATGTTGATTTCTTGATACCCTAGGCAGGAGTGAAACTCTGTTGTGCTAAGTGTTGTACTTTCCCACATTACTGCTATTTTTAGATGATGCTGTAGTAGAAAAAAAAAGTGTGGTCAGATCAGACACTAGGTTAATTGTAACTGTTTTGCTATATTCTGCTTTTTATTAGGATACGTAAAAGGAAAGAAGAAAGGTTAAAAGAACAAGAGTTAAAAATGAAAGAGAAACAAGAAAAGCTGAAGGAAGAGGAGCAAAGAAATCCTGCTGCAGAAGTATCTGTTGGGTACGATACATGGTACTACTGTGATACATGTGATAGAGCACTTTTCAGTTATGTGGCTAGACCTTGCCTATGTAGTTTTCATTGACCTGATCATATACAAAGTGATTTTAATTGAAGTATTTCGCCCTTAAAGTTGACTTAATTTTTTTCCTAGTGCTCTAGAATTGCTTTATGAAGATGATTTTATTTTTAAAGTCAACTTTATTATACTCATAATTCTATTGAAAGCCTGACCGTTTTACCTGCTGACAAGAGAAACCTGCAAAATGTATTTTTTTGCATTACTTTGTCTTCCATTGATTAAATATCTATGAACATCTTCATAATAGACAATTCTAGTTCATTTTTTAATTTGAGGAAATGATCTAATCTAGGCTAGATAATACTGACATCACATAACAGTTCATAAATCAGATTTAATAGCACTTTTTTAAAAAATGCTGTGCTATCCCAGGTGATTTACATAAAACTAAGAGGTTTTGTTCTGTTACTAAAGCTGTACAGTTTGAGGTGGTAAGGTTCATGCACATGTAGCTGTATAGGATTCCACAAAAAAGCTAGGTGTATATACAACACTATATCTTTACCTTTTTAAGTAAGGAGTTATTTAAATAAAACTGCTTGCAAAAGGTGAGCATGGGCCAAATACAGATCTGTGCTGCATTCGTGAAACTGTAATTGAGAAAAAAAATGTTATTCTCTAGTGGTTGCATGTAGGATTTAATTATATTTGGTGGTGAAGGGAAAAATGTGTAATAAGCATTTTATAAAATGGTATACATTTTGATGAGGAAACATTTTTTAGTTGTGAAAAAAAAAAACAAGGTCAGTGGAACTACATACAAGAAAATGTCTCAAAAGGATATGATTGTAATAACACTCTTCAAATGAAAGAGTGAATACTGAAGAGCAGGTTTTGGTCTTTAATATGGAACTTTCCATTTACGGTTCAGTGGGTTTCTTCTGGGTTTTAATAAATTCTGTGACTCAAAGTTTATTTGTAAAAAGCACGAGTCTTTTACTAACTTAAGTATTTTTGAGAGGAAATACTGTTTGTGTTGAAGATGCCACATTCTGTTGTGTATTTTTTTTTCCTTCCATTCAGCTTTCAGTACTTGTTTGGTGAGTTAGTCACCTTTTGTTTATTTTATTGTGTCAGGGAGGAGGAACGGGAAGACCTTGATACTAGTACAGAGAGCAAAGAAATTGAACGTAAAGAGCAAGACATGGACACAGTGACAGAGGATGAAGAGGAGCTGGGACCAAACAGAAAACGAGCCAGAGGTAACACGCTAATGTGTTTCTTGAATTGCGTACCTGTATACGCATAAACACACACGTGTATGCCTGCACCTGGTTTTACAGTAAATTTTTATAAAGTTTCAGTCTTTCCTGTAAATTTTAAAAGGAGAAGAAAGAAGAAAACCTAAACAACCCCAGTGCCCAAACTTGATCAAGTGCATTGAACTGGCCTGATGTAGTTCTAGTGGTTAGCTGTATGTTCTTTCGCACTTCTGTTTCTTCTTACCTTCCATACTTGCTGTCTGGATTCCTCTTTTTGTCTAAAAAATCTCATTCTGTTGCTTTACAAACCATTATAGCTACGAGTAGTGCACTCAGGGAGTTGTAGGTCTCATCTCACAGTGTGGTGTGGGTTTGGTTCTTTTGATTAGAAAGCTGCAAAACAACAGGTATATTAAAAGAAAATATTATATTGTGTGGTGAGGTTTAGTTTGCCCCTGTTAATGAAGCAGGATGCCTTCTATACAAGGAAGCAACCAGACTTATCCCCAGATTTAATTTCCTCAGCAGTGTGCTAGTAGTGGCTGTGGTGCAGTAAATGGCACAGCCTGCTCCTTATAACTAAACATGGGTATCACCACAGGAGAATGAATCATTGATGGCTTTTGTGCTGGTAGCCCACCTGTATCTGCCGTGAAGGCCTCGTGCTAGCATTTGTGCCAATGAGAGTCCTGGATAATTGTGGACTTAAGGTTGCAAACTACTTACCATTCCTGATAGTATCTGGGAGAGAATTGTTCAATGATACAGGTTTACATGTTTACTACAGCTTTATGATAACAAAACAATGAGGTCTTAAACATAAATTCAAGTTTTTCCAATGCCCGTGTTTGAGATGTTGTGCCTACGGGGCAAACAAGTGTTATTCCATTCCTAACAACTGAAGGAACTGAAGGTCATACTGGAAATCGATAGAAATTAAGTGCTGATAGTATCTTTCACTGTTGCATGTGTTAATTACAAGATGTACTTTTCTAGATGACTGTCAGGACCCAGTTCTTTGGTAAGCTAAGATGTGAACTGGAGTATTTTCAGCTGGTACAGTTAAGGGGAAAGAATGTTAGTATGTTCTTTTTAAAAAAATTGAATAAAGCAACTTAACTGAGATTGTAATAAAAGCTCATATAGGGATTCTGGTTTTGCTTGAGGTCTTTGGGGTAGTTTCAGTTGATCATTTTGAGTATGATAAATTTAGTCCAGAACATAGTTTGTACTCAGTAATGAATTGCTAGAATTTTATTTATCATGATAAGATTTTTTTATAACACACTTTTAAGTTCTTGAAATTTGGGTTTTTTTTAAAATAGTGTTAAAATGACAATATCAGTAAATGAGACATGGTCTAGTTTCTGCAAAGTGAAAGTATGCTAAAAATGGCTCGTATTTGTCGAGGGAAGGGGGTTAATCACTTCAGTTTTTCTTTTATACATCTAGTACTGTTTCTCGATTGAACTAGTAGTCTTTGACAGCGCAAGTTTAGATAATCGGAAAGGGACAGAACCAAAACCCACCCTTTACTTGAGTTTTTAATTAATTATCATTCTTCTTCCTTTAACTTCTAGGAAGGAGAGGAAAAAATGGATACAAAGAATTTACAAGACAAGAAGAGACCACCTGTGAAAAGAGTGAACCTCTTACTGCTGAAGACAAAGAAGCTTTAAAACAGGAGCAACAAAAGAAAGAGAGGGAACTCTTAGAAAAGATTCAGAATGCAACAGCCTGCACAAATATCACCCCATTAGGTCGTGACCGTCTGTACCGACGCTACTGGATTTTCCCTTCTGTTCCTGGACTGTTTATAGAAGAGGACTATTCTGGTCTCACAGAAGACATGTTGTTGCCTCGAACCTCTTCCTTTCAGAATAGTGTACAGTCTTGCACAAATGAACCTCAGGTATTTAGTAAAACTGGAGAGTCTTTGAAATCCTCTGAATCTACCTCCAATGATGACCAAGATTCACATGCCAGTGTTGTCGTAGAGGTGCCAAGGCCAGTATATAAACCAAACCGTTGGTGCTTTTACAGTTCTCGGGAACAACTGGACCAACTCATAGAGGCTCTCAATTCCCGAGGACATAGGGAGAGTGCCTTAAAAGAAACTCTTTTACAAGAGAAGAGTAGAATATATGAACAACTAAGCAGTTTTCCTGTGGAAAAATTCCATATTACAGGTAAATGAAAGTTTCCTGATTTTATTTTGCTTCCACAGCTATAATTGCTATATAATATTGTAGAAACCTCTAGTTCTCTTTCAATTTTAATTCCTAAGAAATAAGAATTATTCTTAAACGTTGTTTTATTCTATGGAAAACAGGTTTGATTTTTTTCCTTTCTTTTTTCCTAATGGAACTTTGTGGTGTCTTCTGCTGAAAAAAAGCAATAATTTTTTGGTTACTTCACTGCTTAGTAAAATGGGATTGGCTTTTAAGCAATTTGGACTTTAGGAAGAGATTAAGTGGGGAATAAAGATTAATATCTGCTAAAGGTAAATCATAATTTTGGTCATCTGATGTCCTGATTTCCAGTATGATGAAAGGAAGAGTAAGATATGACACTGGAGACAAACATCACAAAGAGAGGCAATTACCGTTACCTTGATTTGTTGAGCAGGAAATGTTTGTATATAACACTAGATGTAATGCGTGAAATTATTCAAAAGCCTTTACTGGCCTGCAGTGCGAAAGGGAATGATAGCATGTTGCAGAGTTGTAATAAAATCTTTAGGAGGAAGAGAAGTAGTGTAGCTGTGTTGGTTGTTGTGTGGGTTAACATCAGTGCTGTGGATTCTCTGATACTGTTCTTTTCTATGTTTTCTTTTCCTTCTTTTGGCAGAGGCTTGTTAGGGGAGGAGGAGACATCTGTAGAGGAGTATTGGTTTTATGGGTTTCAAAATGTAGGAGTGTACTTAAAAACATTCTAGACCTAAGATTTAGGGTTTTTTCACTTTTCTCCTAGCCAAGTATTTTGCCATTTATTGGCAAAGTATTAACTCCAATCACTGATAAAACCCTGCGTACACAAGCTTGCAGCTGGCTTGTTTGTGGTATGTTGGTGGGTAGAGGCGATTACCAAAATGAAACTTCCTAGGGTAACGTTTAAAAAATTGCATTTTGTTTTGAATTATGTGAAATTACTGGGAGGATTTCAGGTTATCTATGTTGGGCCAAGGGAGAACTATCTACTGCTTTACCAGAGCGTGTATGCTAGGGCACATTTTGAACATGTCAGATACTACTAAATCCATAACCTTTATCTGTATTTTGAAACAACTTGATTTCCACAGTCTTAGGTTTTGCTTTTCTTTCTATGTCACAATTGTAGAAGAACATTGATCAAAAAAAAAAAAAAGGCAGCTTTAAACTTCACTTTAATAGAGATCAAGAAAGTTCAAATGCAGTTGTCCAATCCCAGTGCCGCCTGCTCTCTATGATAAGCAATGACAAGTGGCCACGTGTAGCTCGCTTCAGAGGGAGCTTTACTGTGGTGGACCCGAGCAGCTGCACTATTGCCTTCACTCAAATGACTTGCAGGACAAGTGAGAATTACTTCATGATTCTCTTGTGCTGTAGGCTGCCCTTCTTCCTTTTCTAATTCCCACTCAAAGAGCATGGAAATAAAATTGATATGTGCTATTACCTGCTTTTATTCCAGTATCCATTATCTTTTCATCATCAGTTATTTGCAAGCCAATTGCTATTGTTTCAGTTTTGCTCAAGAAAAAAACAATTCACTTCTTCCTTTTTTCAAAACCAAAAATGCCATTGCCCGTATCCAGACATAGGATTGTGCTGGTATACATTTTGAGAGTATTTGCATAGTTACTTTCAGATACAGAGAATTGTTTATACAGTTCAGAGTGTCTTAGAAATACATGCTGTACTTCCTTAACAGTATTTTTATGATATTTTTTTATTAAATACCTGTAAGTTCTTGCATTTACCTGCTCATCACTGCGCTCACAGGATTTAAGGTAAATCCTGTGAACAAAAATGATTGCCACCTATGCAGATTTGCAAGCAGTAATTTAGAATCTAGGCATACTTTTAGTTCTTTCCTGTGGCTTTGGAGCTTTTGCATGAATTTTCAGTTCTCTTATGAAGAGGTTTTTGCTTGACAACCCATCATCAGCTCTTCCCTTCTTTTTCGTAAATTATCTTACTGTCTAGCTCCTTTTTTTTCCTTGCCTTTAATTAGAGGACACAGTCAGTCTAGTCTGTGCCTGCATCATCTTTATCTGTTTGCTTTGTTTTAAAGTTAGGTTTTGAAACAGGATTATATCTTGTTCTGTTAGTTTTTACCATTGTCAGTTGCACATGCTTGTTTTAAACATTGCCTCGATAAAGATCTGTGCAGGAAAGAAAACTGAGAAGTTCGGTAAAGTAACTGCCCAAATACTAAAAATACTGGAAATGTGACTTTATTCTTTTTCTTGGTGTTTATTTATTTCTCTTTGCACTTAGAGCTGTTGATTATCTACTGCTTTAGAAAGCATTTTATGACAAAAGAATTACTTCTAAATTGACAAGAATTTCTCATCCTGTGTATTTACACGAGTGGATTCTAATCTATAGGTCTTCCCTTAAAAGTATGTTCCACTCGGTTGGATCAGATGCCTTAGTTGGCAGGGAGATCTTGGTATTGGCAAATGTTGCTACAGGAAAGGAGTTTTGAACAAGCATATTTTAGTTTTGTTCAGCCCTGTACTACCTTCTAGTCTCTCCACTAGTGGCTACCTCAAGGAATAAACTCCACTAACATGAAGCTACTTGGTGTTCTTGCAGACAAACCTCAAAGTGACATCAGACCTCCTTCAGGACGGGGGAGGATGCAGAATGCCCATGATGGATCTCATGTATCTGCAGAGAAGCAGCTTGAACTGCGACTCAGAGACTTCCTTTTGGACATTGAAGACAGGATCTACCAAGGAACCCTGGGGGCTATTAAGGTATGTGTGAATTGTAGCATACCTGGAAGCACGATGGTGCCATCGAGTCTGTAACTTAAATGAGAACTCTTGCGTACTGTGCGTTTTACTGAAAGCATAATTAAAGTAAGTGTAGACAGTAATTGGCACTAAAAGTTTGTGGCCTTTGATTCTTTAGAAACTTCAAATTTGTGTGTTTGCTTCAGGTCACAGACAGACAGTCTTGGAGAGCAGCCTTAGAACATGGGCGGTATGAGTTTCTGAATGATGAAAACAAAGAAAATGGTGTAATTAAAACTGTGAATGAAGACACTGAAGAAATGGAAACTGATGATCAAGATAAGTTTATTGTGAAAGACAGGTAAGATCTCTTCACAATGAATCTTATAGTAGGGCTTTTTTTTTTTTTTTAGCCTTCAAATTGTTTTTACACCCAATTCCTTTGTAATGTTTTGGTTTTTTTAAGATTTGAGTTGTAAAATTTGAGATTTTTGCATTACTTTATATTTTCTGTAGACATTGTTCTGTTACCATATAAGACTAAAGCACCAATTTTTATAACTTCTGTTATTCAGCTATTACACTACTCAATTTATCAAATACGGAATACATTAATTCATTTTATAATCATTTAAAATGCAGGGAAAAATTATCCTGGCAACTTCTGTTTTGTTTCTCAGAAGAAGAAAAAAAAATCCACCAACAAAACCCCAAACAACAATAAGGGAAAAAACCCAGTTTGTGGAATGAGTAGGAGTTTTTAAAAGAAAAAATGGTAATAGTAGCAAATTGCGGGTTAAACTGGCCGATGTATCTCTTCATGAGTCACAGTAAACCATTAGTGCAACAGGCTGTGGTCTGGGTTAACCTTTAACACTGCAGCAAGAGAGAGATGTTATCTTACAACTTCATGAATGATGATCCTTCTGTAGAGTGAGCTGCATCATAGTGAAAGAGAGGAAACCTCAAATCATGTAGTGTTAGAACTGTAAAGTGTTTTCTTGGGTTTTGTTTGTTGTTTAAACGAATATTTGAGACAGAGGTGGGACTCTACAGTATATTGGTGTTTGTAAATCAAACTACAGAAACTGTGAAGGCTTCACAGAATCACTGAATGTTAAGGGTTGGAAGGAACCTCCGGAGATCATCCAGTCCAACACCTCATCCCTGCTAAAGCAGGTCCACCTACAGCAGCGTGCATGAATATGTAATTCTCAGAAGTTACATACTTCTCAGAAATAAAGATGTACCTTAATTTACTTAATATATATGAAATTATATGTCTTGATAGGATGGGAATGTTCGAACAGTGCAGGAATAAAGATTTCTGTGATGTTTTCTGCAATTAGACATTTATGAAAGCTTTCTTTTGGATGAACCCTTGAATTCTGTGCTGGATGTACAAATTTAAAGTTCTCTAAGGTTTTTCCCTATTTATTTTAGTTTGCTGAATTACTATTTTCATATAAGACTGCCCTCAGATCCAAGTTGTCTAATATGGGGCAAAATGGATAGGATTGTCCTTTGTTATATTAATGACACAATTTACAGTCATTTGCTTCCTGAAAACCGCAACTTAGAAATTTTCCACCATTTTAATTAAGACACTAAAATTTATCTGTGTCCAGTTACCTGGGGCACTTGCTCCATTGCCAGCCCTCAATTCAACTGCAGAAGCTTGTTGCTTCGGGTTTCTTTCCATTTGATAGTGACTCCATCAAAGTTTCTGAATAAAGTCTACTTTATTAATGTCTTGCATATTAAAATGGAAACGATGGGATTCTGAAATCATGTGACAGATTGCTTTTGATGCTGGGCTTTTTATCCACCTCAGAGTGAGTGACATCTCATTAAGACCTTGGAGTTTGAATAGTGAAATGTAAATAACTATGCAGCTTTTTTGCTGTTTGCTTTCAGGCTCTTGAAATGTGTGTGACTGGAAAAATATAATGAACAGCTTTTAAGTTTGGAAAAAAAAAACAGGGACAGCCAAAAGCATTGCTTGTTCACCAGAATTGAAGCAGAATCTAGACAGTCTTAATTAGAAATTTTTTTATAAACCCTAAGTAGAAACTGAATTTTATTTTCATTAGTGTGAGTTGCTCTCCAACGCTATACTTAATGTTTGTGGTTCAGGCAGATTAACTACACTTTGAAAAGATAACTTAGTCTTTGGTCAGAGAAAGCTGTTTTATTCAAAACCCTTTTTTATTTTTTTCTCTCCTTACA
This sequence comes from Tapera naevia, assembly GCA_033556795.1. Lineage (NCBI taxonomy): Eukaryota > Metazoa > Chordata > Aves > Cuculiformes > Neomorphidae > Tapera > Tapera naevia. The sequence goes on along the minus strand of JAUMJJ010000023.1, from coordinate 12,603,839 downwards.
TGAAGGGTTAGCGTTTTCGAAAATTCCTCTAAGGATGAGAATATATCAATTAACAGTTTTTTGTTTAGCAGTCTAAAATTAATTTCTGGTTTTATTTAATTTATTTACTTTTCAAAAAATCCTCTTAATTGTGGGAATATATGTAGTTGAACTTCTGCAGATGGAAGTATTGTAAAAGGCTACGCCTTACTACTGGAAGCGTTTCCACTGAAGAACTCCTTGGAACTGTGCTCCACACAAATATCTCAAACTTGCTGATGGATGTTGTGTCAAATCTTCTGGAATTTTTAATAATTGTATTGAAATTTGTCATCTGCTTTTCTTGAAATTTACATAACATTGTTGTCTAAATTAACTAATTAAGCAAACTTGAGAACGAGGATAACTAATCATACTTGTGCAGTATCTCTTCATGTCCATAGTCCATACATGTAGAGCGAATGAAGATAAAAATCAGCTGTGGATGCAGACCTGTACAGATATTTATAGTGTTAAATTCAAAGTATGGTTAAAAAAATTAATTAATACATTTTTATTCTAGACTCGTTGGGATAAAAACTGAAGCTCCAAGTGCTGCATCGACAAGTACAAGTACTCCTCAGCCAGTTAATAATGTAGTCCATTACTTGGCATCTGCACTGCTTCAGATAGAACAAGGAATTGAACGCAGGTTTCTTAAAGCACCTCTTGGTAAGCTTTCAGAATTGAAACTCTGTGTCTCCGGTTCTGTCTAAGATTCTGTAACAAACAAACAAAATTAGAAAAAAAAAGACAACCCCCAACCCACTTGCTTCTTTTGTGACTGGATGCTTTAGAGGGATACGTTGGCAAAAAGAACAGATAACTAACCGTTTACTGTGTGCCACTGTAAAAACATTAGATTGTCAGTGTACAAGGCCATAGATCATGAGGAAATACTAATATTTTTCTTATTATTCTGCTTGTCTGAAATCACATGTATTAATTAACAGCATATTTTACTTGTAAATACATCTGTGTAAGATCATTTTGGTGGTCTTGTTTATGTGGCCGTGCAGTTATACTGGTGTATTGGAGACAGAAATGAGTGAGCTTTAGGGGAAATACTTCATAATTCAGCATTACTGTTAAGCCCAATGTATCATGCAGCTAGTTTGTTCTGTGTGTTTAAGTTGTAAAAATGTATGCCCCTTTTTATATTGTTTCTGTGGAATCAATACAGTCCTGGTTTATCTGGATCACCTTGTTCAGCAGTAACAGAATATTTACAGTATAATGTAGTAAAAGTGTACATTGCAAACTTTGGGTCCTCAGGTTTTGTATTTATGCTATAATGCTCGGAAATACAAGGTTGCAAGAAAAATTTAAACTAAAGCACAATTATAGTTTGAGTTTAAACACACGTTCCTTCCTTCGGTTCCTCTGAGCTCTGCGGATGAGAGAGAGGGTCCAAAGTGCATGGAGTTGCTTTGTTTTTCAGTGATCCTGTAGGTCTGGATTCCTTAGGAACCTTTTGCAATTCAAAACTGGCACTTTGTCTTGGAGAAATGTCTAAAGGTGGTTCATCCATCCCAAAGCAGCTGTCTTGGCCAGCCTTCCCTTCCGCATGCTGTGCTGCAGACAAGCTGTGCTCAAATGGGTGTCTTTACTTCTCGCCTGCAAGAGCACCACGTGGTTTACCAGCACGGCACATATCAGGGGTCCTCCAGAGCATGAGCTGCTAAAAGTGCTGTTAAATTAGTATGCAGTCATTATCAGAAGCGAGTACAAAATTGTTAGGCTCTGGCAGGTTTTGCTGCTATAGGTTAAGATGAAAATGTAGACTCTGGTGTATTAACACTAGAACTTAGTGCCCCATGGCACATTTGACCTAAAACTGTTTCTGCATCTTGGCTGCTCCTGCGTGGAGTCTGGTGCGTGGATATCAGTGGCCACTGAAGATGAATTTGAGCTAGGTTTGTGCCAGAGACTCTGATATGCAGGCATGGGTTCCCTCCCATAAGCTTTCATTATCAATGTGATGACCTCTAGAAGAGCAAAATGCAGCAAACAGTGGAGGTGAAAGGGGAGAGCACAGAAGTAGTTAAAACCTCAGCTGCTTAAAAGCTTTACTTGGCTAAGTGTTTTATCAGCTCAGGTATGTCTGCTGTTTCCAACCCAGGCATGATACAGCTTATTTCCTGCTGTATGAGTAAACTTAGAGCATGTGCGTAGGTGAGTTAATTGACAAGTACATCTAGCGTTTGTCGTTGTTACTCTGTGTGTGCAGGTTGTAAATATGTTGTGCAGTGTTTGCCTCCATTTCCAAACTCTCTCTGAGAGTCCATTGGCAATGGCATCTTGCTGACAGCTCGTAAGTTTAAAACAGTGTGCCCTGAAGGGGAAAAACGTGGCTTTTAGTAGGTTATGGCCATGGGTTGGACATTAGGAAAAGGTTCTTCACCCAGAGGGTGGTGGAGCACTGGAACAGCTCCCCAGGGAAGTACTCATGGCACCAAGCCTGACAATATTCAAGAAGCAGTTGGACAATGCACTCAGACACACGGTGTGAACGTTGGGGTTGTCCTGTGCAGGGGTAGGTGTTGCACTTGATGATCCTTGTGAGTCCCTTCCAACTCGGGTCACTCTGTGATTCTATGATCTGCAGTTAGAGGAGAAGGACTAAAACAAGAAAAGTATCTCTGAGGTGTTCAAGAGAGTTTTTTGGCAATCCTCCTGCATCTTTTTTCAGTGGTCCCAAATCTACCATAATCTAATGAGAACTCATCACTTTTTCTCTGACCTTTTCAATGATGGTGGGTTTTTTTTTGTTTTTAACTTGGAAATCTTGTTTTCCATTATATGCTTTATACTGTCTGACAAAGAAAGTATATAGGGAAAGTAATCTTATGTGATTTGTGTGTCTTAAATCTCATCTGTTTGTTTACCACATTGTGCCTGTGCATCTCTTCTGCTCTGCAAAACGGTGCTGCTGTAATATTACAGTAATGCGTAGAATAACCTGTGTAGCTGTTGAAGAAGGAAGGATCCCAGGTCTCCTCTGCTTTGGCTTGCTGCTATAACCATTAAGCAACAGTGTCAGGTTCCCTCTTCCTTGCTTTATATTTGGTGCCAAGTGTTTCATGTCTTTGTTTGCGTAATGGGCTGCTTTTAGCAGGAGGTGAGTCTGAATGAGAGCAAGATTTTAGTTTTGTTACTAGAGAGCTCTTGGAGGAGCTGCGGCTTTGAGTGACTCTGTAGTAGAGAAAGCTGGAAATGCACCTATTCGCTGTTGAATTTTCTGACCTCTGGGCAGTTAAATGAAAGGTGCTCTGACTTGGAAACTTTTGGATGTGACCAGAAGGCACAACTGGAAAGTGTCAGGGAAACCTGTGTGTTTTCAGGAGGCATGTGGCAAACTTGGGCCACTTTAGAGGTCAAGCAGGAGTTCTGGATGTGGCCCTTTGTGCATATAGCTCTTCAGTGTTTCAGACATATTTAAAAAACAATAGTGTAAAATTTGCATAATCTTATATTCAACTTAACCTCCCCTTCTGGGAACAATGTTTTTGCATGCTACTGCAGCAAGTTCTGGTTTATAGTTTGCAACTTGCATATGTATAATAGGCAAAGAGAAGTTCATTATTTAGCTTGACAAGGAGGTGTTAGTACTGTTGCTACATTTATTAAAAGCCAGACACTGCTTCTTGCTGAGGGACTGCCTCGTGCTCAGAACTGTGAAGCCCTCTTTCATTGACCCCTCTAGAAAGTGGCCAGCAATACTCTGAAACTCAGTGGAAATGGTTTTAGTTTGTAGCCGCTGGGCTATGTTCTTTTTTTTTTTCCTTGTTTTTACATAGATCTTTGTGCCTATGCCCATCACCTTCTAATAGAAGGTTATTTTATAGTTGTTCCATCTATATAACGGAACTGTCCCCTAGACAAAATGCCTGCATATCTGTTTCAAATGTTAAACCTGATAAACACAAGATTTTAGGATGATTTAATTACCACAGATATAGCAACATTGGAAGTCAGGCATGTGCTAAGAGTTCTGTTTTGGTAGCAGTAAAGGGGAACACTTTAGGTAAAAAGAGTACCTCTGCATTTCTGCTTTAAACTGAACTGAACGTACTCTGTCATTATTTCAGTTGTTGCCTTCACTGCAGACTTTCTTTTCCCTCTCTGCCCCCCCCTTCCCGGTGTTCTGTTCCTGTTAGGGAATGGAGCCGTACTTAACAGTTTTTAATTTTCACTCTATTTATAGCTTCTTGTACTAAAGGCAGCGCAGTGAAATTCAGTGCAATCACTGGCAAGTTTATCCTAGTGGCCTCCAGGGTGCAGAGCAGACAAAGGGACTCAGCACAGCAATAAAAGGACCAGCTGCTCCTCTCTGCTTCGTTTTTGTTCTGAGGCTCTATCAGACTGCCAAGAGCCTTGCTGGTGATTCTGATAAGTTTAGAGTTGAGGTGCATACCAAATATTCAAGTAGAAGAAAAGGAAGGACTGACACAGAAGATAGCAATCCAAAAGGAGATCTAGAAATCCCAGGAAAAGCACCCTCTGCCTTGCAGACCTCCTAGATGGCCGCTAGTCTTCTGTTGTTTAGTGATTAAATGTAACGTGATTGAAATTGTGTGTGCATTTCTTAATTATGACTTATGTTTTAGAAATGCTTTTACTACACATTAGCTATGAATCCGGCTCGGGTTAATGTTTGAGGTAATCACAGAAAGAGGTTGCAGCTTGCAGTGTATGTTTTTCCTGCATAAAATCTGAGTTAAGATATTAAAAAGCCTTTATTTTTTTTCCAAGTAGCTGTTCGAATTGAAAGTCCAAAGTGCTACTTCTCACGTAAAAGCTGTGTTAAGAGGGGGAAGAAATACAAGTGATTTTTATTGTGGATTTTGCTTCTTTTTTAGTATAAACTACTCTTACTTCTCCACTGCAAAGGGTGTTGAAATGTAGCTCTTTTTGTTTCTATTACATAGATGTGAAAATTGAGGTGTAAAATGATGAAGTGATTTGGTTGCCCTGGAGTTCAGTGAGGCAGGCATAAAAAAAATCATGGTTTTCTGTACCTAGTTCAGGACTTCAGTCATTAAGCATGCTTCAGATTTCCATATGAAAGGTTGGATTCTAATTCATGGTAGCACCTTTGTGATTGATACAGGGAACCATTCACCTCATTTTTAACTTGCTCCTTGCACTTCTTGCAGGATGAAAAAAATACACCTTCTTCTGTCCTATTTTTTTTTTTTCTTGTCTTTGGTCCATTCCTTTCTTTCTAGGTTTTGATTAGTTTTGTTTCCTCTGCTCCAAAGGTTGTTTCCTTTTCTGTTTATAATTGCCCTCCTTGTAATAGCTGCAGACATCTTCCAGCTGTGAACTGGGATAGGATTAGCATGTATGCATGCTTTGTTCTTTTGCTTTTGTTACTTCCCTGCAGAGTTTCATGAGCAGAAGTTGCAAAGGTGGAAGTGGTCTTTTTTTCTGATAAAGAATTTTTGTTTACTCTTCAAAGAAGGTACCTGGCATTTGTAGCATGTGTGGTTTACTATGGCTTTTACTTCCTGGGAGAGCAGTTTCATCATTTTAATGCTGAAGAACACTCCTGCAGAAAAATGTCTTGATGATATCATTTTGCTTGGGCAGACAAGCTAGTTCTCTTAGTCCTTGAGGACTGTACCCATAAACTGGCCATATTTTTGAGATCTTAAGGGTTCCTGGTAGCATAGACCAGACAAGTAGTTTGCTGAGAGAGAAACCTGTGGTCCGTAAGCTGCTCCTATAGCCGTTTGTACCCGAGATGGACAGAAAGGTAAGGGAGGGTTGGTTTAAGCTTTCAATTAAAGCCTGATGTTTGTAGTGAGAGTCAAAGTAAGTCCTGGGGTATGCGATTACTCCATGCACATTATTCTCTTACACTTCCCTGCCTACCTGTTTACATGTGCACATGTAGGGAACCACTGTTCTAGTTACAGTTTTAGACTATGCAAATCAGGATTATAAAAATTAATTGAAAAATAATCCACCATGCTTCAAAAAACTTTTTGAAATAACTTTTTATGAATTTAATGTTAGGTAATGCAGAAGATGAAAGGAACCGCAAGGTGGGTAGAAAGAGGAAGAGAGTGGAAGACAAGACTAGTCAGAGAGATGGTAAATTTTAAATGTTACTTGTATTGCTAAGAATTAGAAAGTATTAAATATTTTATGGGATTTTCTTTTTTATTTTACCTTAGTAATTTTGTAGCCAGTTCCTTACATTGAAGGAATTGCAATATTGAAGCCAAAGGTTTAAACATGAGTAGTAAAACAGATACAACTCAAAGTTTAGGTTTTTTAAAAATATTTTTTAAAGTTTTCTGTAACCAAAGATGAAGAACTGCATTTTCTTTTTATCACTTCGAGGCAGAAATCTGCATGTTCACACAATCCTCTCTCCCTGCTCCCCTCCTTTTAATGCCTCTGCTTTTTTAAAAGCTTTGCAGCATTATGCAACCACATATCCTTTCTAGAAATACTAAAATAGAAAACCCTTCCCTGGACTCAATTATCTATTGATAAATGAGTGCATAGATCTGTCAAACAACTTCATTTGCATTGTAGCAAGGCTTGGAGGGCTTAGCTGACAGAGGGGTATCCCACTGCGCAATGTAGAGCTGCTCAGACACAAAGGACGAGGCCGTTTTTCCCTCCAAGTTGACAATACAGATGAGAAAGATGATGGAAGGAAGGGTTATTCTTACTTTACAAATTGGGTTCTGAAACAGTGGGTGTTGTTTAGTGTGTTTTCTTCAGCAGCAGAACATGCTGAAGCAGGTCGTGGTCAGTAATTTCTGTCTCTATATTGCAACAGCAATTCTGCAGTGCAAATATTTGTTGTGATGTGTGATGAAATATATTGGTGAATGAATCCTGGCTAAAAATAACCACCAAAAAAAGCGCAGTAATGCTCAAGTTGCCATTATCAGCAAAAGAAATGCTTGCCACTTACATATATACACATGTAAGATAAAGTGTCTTTGCCAGAGTTGTGTTAGAAATCTGCAGCAGAATTGAAGTGGGTCTCGCATGAGTTTAGTGGTTTTAATTTTCTTCTTACTGAATTTTAAGAAATAACTGGATAGATGTACTACAGTGCTGGGGAAAGGACTTGTCCACTAGCCTTTGTAAGACTGAACCTGAGACAGGAAATCTAAGGACAAACTAATATGGGATTTCAGGAAATCCAGATTTGTATTTGCAGTTCAGGAGTGGCTATATTTTATTTATGAAGCTGTGTTGCTTGTTTACCCTCTGCCTTCTCCCATAACTTCTTTTGTGCTGCTGCTAATGCAAATGTATGCAAGATTAGGCAAATCCTGGCAGCCAGTTGATGAGAAGGCAGAAAGGCCTTGCCAGGAGAGAAATGAAGTCTCATTTTTGTTCTTTCATTTTATTTGTTATTAGATATTTTCTCTTCCTATTCATGCGGAGAGATCATTTGGCAGATGGGTGGATCTGAGACCATCCCTGTGCCCACTGCAACTCATGCAGCAGGCAAGGTTGCATTTCATACTGGAGGTATAAATTGCCACTGGGTGTGTGCCACTGATTTGTGGTGCCACAGCGCTTACAGAATATCAAGATAACAGTTACATCTCAACCAGACCAGTCACCCAGTCTGGTTAACCACACAGACTTGCAGGTTCTTGTGAAGGTGGAGTGCAGGGCAGGAATAAAGGCATTGAGACATGGGGAGAAGGCTGAGAGATTGTCTGCTAGAGTATATTGGGGCAGAGGCAAGTGCAGGTGGGAAAAACCCTTTACACTGTATTTTTTTTTTGCCAATGAAGTCTCCCTTTAATGCCAGCTGCTTTCTCAATTGAAGTATTTTGGGATTTCAAATATATGTATGCAGGAAAACAAATGTTGAGTGTTTTGTTTTGTTTTAATTTTCAGTAATCGTCACTTACACTTTGTAAGTAAAATCAAGTTATTAGATTTCCAGGTTGATGTATTGTATGTATGTACAAGTTCTGAGTTGAATTGGTATTGAAGAATAAAATCTTACAGCTTCAGCAGCTTGGAAACTAAGGAGGAAATATTCAAGTATTGTAAAGAAAAGACAAAGGTTATAATAGCATCTGAGACAAAGGTCATAATAGTATTCTAGTTTACTACTGCTGCCTGTTTGAAAATCGGAGCCTGACCTCATGGTCTAGAATAACCTGAATGTTTGAAAAAGAGGTTGGATCATCCTAATTTTTCTTTTCTCTTCCCTCCACTCCTTTTTTAACGAAGATGCCAGTGACGGTGGACGATCCTATAAAACAGTTTTGGATCGCTGGAGAGAGTCACTTCTTTCTTCTACCAGCTTGTCCCAAGTCTTCCTTCATCTATCTACACTGGATCGAAGTGTTGTCTGGTCAAAGTCCATCCTCAACGCTCGCTGTAAAATGTGTCGAAAGAAAGGCGATGCAGAAAGCATGGTGCTGTGCGATGGCTGTGATCGAGGCTATCATACTTACTGTATCAGGCCCAAGCTCAAGGTATCTGAGGAAAAAGAAGTGCTTCCTTTATGCACAGAATATAGGTAGTTCTTACAACTCAGTTGCATCTTCCTCATGCTTTTCTTCTATTTCTAGGTCATTCCTGATGGAGACTGGTTTTGTCCAGAGTGCCGACCAAAACAGCGCTCTAGGCGCCTCTCCTCCAGACAGAGACCTTCTGTGGAAAGTGATGAAGAGACTGCTGAACGACTAAGAGAAGAGGGAGAAGACACCCACTATGGTGAAATGGGACAAAGTGAGGAAGAGCATTATGAAGAAGAGCAAGATGAGGGGGATGAATCTCAAGAGGAAGATGAGATAAGGTAAATAAACATCCATTAAAATGGTTTCCTACTGAAATTACATCTTTATTAGATGGAGTAGTGGTTCACATAAGCACGTATCTTGAAAATCCATTCTGAAGAATGTTTATTTAAAAAATGGCGGCTTATTAGAAATTTGGCTCTTATTGATGGGTTTAATATTAACACAAGTTAGGTCCAATAGACTCACTTTTCAGGATGAAAATTCCATCCTTGGATGTGTGGCTGAGAGACGGCTGTCAGAACTGCGGTACTATACAGCAGCTGTCTGAATGTGAAGTTGAGAGATTTTCAAACAGTGAGGATTTTCTGGAGAAAATTTGGAGTTGGTTTTATCCAGTTTTGAGTTTTGGAGGGGTAGATGCATACGGTAAGTACTGGACCATTAGGTTATCCATTGGTGGCTGTGTAACATTGGGACAACTTGAGGACTTCTGTAGTAGCAGTTTAAAAAAAAAAAAAACAAAACAACAATAAAAAACCCCAGACCCTACAGCCACTCCCTGCCCCCCACCCCCAAACCAAGAAAACAAAAAACACCTAAAGTAAATAATCCAATGTGATAATTCAGAAAAGTGATGGATTTGGTATATGTGCCAGGAGCATAAAGATTGAAGGAGATTTTCCTGATTTCAGTCTTTCTTCTTCTTGGTACAGTCTTTTGAATTTACTGGAGTAAGATTATTTGCTGCTCTGACCTTTGGGATTCAATAGTTGGAGAGAACTTGCATCTCCTTGAAGTAAAATTGTCTCTGGGATATTTCTTCTCTCTTGTAATAGAGGGAGAGTCTTGAGTATTAGTTATAAACCCTTACTAGAGCATGACTTTTATACTCGGTTGTTTAGAAATGCAGTTAATTTATGTAGCTGATCTTGTTCAAAAATCTTAGTAGTGACACTTGGTGTGAGAAATAAGTGATTTAAAGAAATTGATAGCTGAAGCTGGTGTTCCAGTTAATGCAATTGCCATGCACAAGCTGCAAAGGTGGCCAGAATTCTGAGCATTTCCTTGAAATATGTGGCTTTATGGAATATTTAATTAAGGGACTTCAGAGTAGTATTTAAGATAATGGTAATTGAATGACTGCATCAGCTTGAAATCCAGCTGCTTACTAGTCTGACCTTGAGTAGTTTGTTTTTTTTTTTTAAATGTTGAATTAGAAAACTGAGAGAAAAGAGAATAATGGAAATTTGGGATAAATAAACATAATTGTTCGCTTCTTCTAGCCTATCAAAGCAAGGAAGACCCCAGGTCAAGTTTCCATTAAAAATGAGAGCAGCCAAACTCAACAATCCATTCTCAAGTCGGAACTGCCAACGTCAGGCAAGATATGCTTCTCGGAGTCAGCAAAGCACACCCAAGCAAACTGAACCTTCACCTAAAGTTACAAGAAGAGGTTTAAGAAATGTAAAATCAGCCCCTCCATCAGTGACAGAGCCTTCTGTAAGACATAATAGCCGGACCACTCGTCAGAGCCAAAGTTCATTACAAGCAGATGTATTTGTGGAATTACTCAGTCCTCGAAGAAGACGAAGAGGAGGAAAGAGTGCTGATAATACACTGGAAAATAGCCCTTCCAATTCTCTCGGATTTAGAATTGTTGATACTCCAGACTCAAACAAACGGCTTAGGAAGTATCCAGTTTCGACCTCAAAGCTTTCTCTTCCTGTTACTGAACCTAAGAGAAGAGGCAGGAAACGACAATCCACAGGTTGGAGAAATGTGTTTGTCCAGAACAAAAAACACATTATCTTCCTTGCTAAAATATTTGTGTAGTAGAGCAAGAGAACTAGAAGTGGTGGTTGGTGGCATTTTTACAACATCCAGCAAGACATTTTTCTTCTTTAGCAGTGACAGAAATGAATCATAAAAAATCTCAGTCATGTAAAGAACAAATACTTCATTTGCCAAGGAGGTTTCTCAGATCCATATTTGAAACTTCATATTTGCACACAATGTGGAGCAATTGCTAATAAGTGGATAGAAAATGTGAAAGTGATATTTATACCTTAACTTTATAAGTAAACATTGCAAATACAAATGCTTACTTACAGCTTTTATGGTTTTGTTGTATTAAGCAGTGAAGAACACAGATGAAGGCAAGATAGTGAAATTGTGAATACATAAGTAAAACGAGAAACTGATACCAGAAGGAAAATGTTCTCTTTCAGTATAGGGCTGCCAATGTCCCTGCGTGTTAAGCTAATACCAAGTATTTGATGGCAGGGAAATACTTGGAAAGCTATAATAACCTTTTAAAAGCAAAAAGGACCCAGTGTGAGACTCAAGAGTGTAAAACTGTTGACATGGAAGTCACGGACTCGTCACATGATCAATGTGATCAGACAGAAGCCGAGTTTATTGCTTCACTGCTAATGGTTATATAGTCTATCTTATCTACTTTCATGCATAACAATAAGAACGATTGGTTAACATCTGCTGTTCACTCGAATAATGCTTCTTTACAATAGGTCAGTCTCTACTGTCCCCCCCAGTCTCTGTTGTAAGTTTCAGATTCTGTTCAAGGTCTTAGCTTCAATCACCTGTGCATCGCCCCCCTTTCTTATTTTTCACTTGCTAGGCTGTTTATCTTGCCAAATTACTCTTGCAGGTGTCCTAGCCACAACATTCCTGTAAGGCCTGCTGAAATCTCTATGCCTTAGCCCGACTAAGGTCCTGCTGCTCTGGATTGCCCAGAACATGTCCTTGGTCTTCTAAAACCCCACGTAAAACAGCTTGCAGTCCAATGTGGCAGCTTTGTATTCTACACCATTTCTGTTCTTCACCTGGGAGTTTTTGGGCTTATCCACTAACCACCCTGCTGACTACTCCTGAAAGCAGATAAAACCACTCTGAATAGAGGTTTTGTGGAAGTTGTGAGCAGGTGGCTTATTCTGTTTTTCTCATAGGGCTTTCCTTTCAGTGTTTAACAGATTGTTTTAAAATTGAAATAAGTGAAAAATTCTTTCCAAAATTAACGTAACAAAGGAGAATGGACGGGAAACCCAACTAAGTTCTGCTACTTAGCATATTTTACTGCAATAGAGACATGTAGTGGTTAATAACAAGGCTGTAATATAGTCAGTACCTGAAACTAAACGATGCAAGTTGTGCCCTGAAGCTACAATTTTAGTGCCCAAGAATAATGGTGTTTCTTTTTTTTATTATTTTTTTATTTTACCTGTGGGGTATTGTTTTCTTTTCCAGAATCATCTCCTCAAGCCTCATTGAACCGGAGAAGTTCAGGACGTCAAGGGGGAGTCCATGAACTCTCAGCTTTTGAACAACTCGTAGTGGAACTGGTACGACATGATGACAGCTGGCCTTTCATGAAACTGGTTTCTAAAATCCAGGTAACTAATGGAACTGTGGACAAAATGATAGTGGTTGAGAATCCTGTTTGCTGCCAGTAAAGCTTGGGATTTTATAGCATTGCCCAAACGGGGATACAGCTAAGCAGCGGGATTCAGAACTCTTGCATTTCAGCTTAAGTATTTGGTTCCAGAAATAACTTTTCCAATTGACATTTTATTTGGAAAATATTAAATATGCATGCCATCAGGCATTTAAAAGTGTGACATGCTTTGATTTGGGGAAGGAGAAAAATAAGTAACAATAAAAAACTATAATCACAAATAGAGGACAGCACTGCTAAAGGTAAACTTACAGGAATACACAGAGTGATCACTGCACAGCAACTCGGGAAGAGATAATGATCTTTCTTTTTAGGACTTATGTAAACAGTGCTCCTAAAGGGAAAAGAATTTAAAAAGTGTCAATCTAATTCTGTTTCTCTACTAATTCTTTCTGTAGGTTTGTTTGTAGGTTGCACTTGATATATTAAAGTTACAAGCAGTAACCAAGAGCTTGGTTTTAAAACGTACATAATGGTGCATGTTGGGTAGCTTTTCTTATTTCACCCCCAGCCCCACTTTTGAGTGAGAATCATCCTAAAGCTTGGTGCTTACAAATTCTGTGATCCCAGTGATCAGTGCCCTGGGTTGGGCGGTCCTTTTCCTCTCCTTGCTTTTCTCTCATAGACAATCTTTGGAGTGGCTGTTTGTCCCTGGTGCTTGTGTACTGTGTCCTACTTGCTGCAGAACGGTTCACTACCTTCTCTTCAACACAACTAAATGTTGTGTTGAACTAAATGAACCTCAGGATTTCATTTCTCTTGCAAGATGGCAAATAGTGGAGTAAAAACGGTCATTACTCATATTGTAGCATGTTACAGGAAAATGAAAAACTTTAAAATCTTGGAAATAATTTTTTCACTTGACAGATGGGAGTAGCTGGAACACCGTAATGCTTATCTGCTCATGCAATTTTCTTACAGTTGTTCACAGGGTATTTAGGATTAGATTTATTCACTGAATTGCTGGCTAATGTTTGTTGTGGTCTTCTACTTAAATTATATAAAAAATGAAAAAGCAGTATCTGAAAACTAATATTCAGGAAATATTAGTTCAGGAAATAGAGGCAGTTGCTTGGGAATCCTCTGTTTAATAAAAAAAAAGATTTCTGCTAATTTCCAATTGCTTTATTTTTACATAGGTAGAATTTTAAGCTTCTATTTGTCTATGAATAATTCTTTTTTTTCCTAAAGGTACCAGACTACTATGATATCATCAAAAAACCTATTGCCTTAAATATAATCCGTGAAAAAGTGAATAAATGTGAATATAAGTTAGCATGTAAGTATTGTTTATTAAAAGATGTAATGAAGCCTGTTCTCTTTCTTTAAAATAAAATCTTGTGCTAAAATAGAGCTATGTCAGAGGATTAGAGAGCTGAAATTGTCTTTGGTTTGGGGTTTTGTGGTGTTTTTTGTTTTGTTGGGTTTAGGTTTGTTTTGTTTTGTTTTTTTGAAAAAAAAAAAAGGGGGCATTTACTAAATATTTTAAATAAGATGTGTTGAACGTAGTTCTTTTACTACCAAAATACATGATGTATAGATAGATAAGAAACGAGCAGCTGCGAAAGTGCTGGTAGTTTCTCAAGCCTTTGATGTCAGCAAGTGACACTGATGAAATATTTAGAAAAGCTATTGTTGTTACTAATTGATTTGTATTTCCTTTATTGATAATCAGAGAAATTTAAGAATGTTTATGTGATAGGAACTTAACACGTATGTAAAAACATTTTTGTGTTGCAACTCTGTAGGACCACTGTACTGATTCAGTGGTGTGGTACTGCTTTATCACACTGCCCTCTCATGACTTGCTAAATTAATTATTTTTTTAATGTACTAGCGGAATTCATTGAAGACATTGAGCTGATGTTTTCGAACTGCTTTGAATACAACCCTCGTAACACGAGTGAAGCAAAAGCTGGAACTAGACTGCAAGCTTTCTTCCACATTCAGGCTCAAAAGCTTGGACTTCCAATCACATCTGGTAATGTGGACCACGCCGCTCCCACGGCAAAGAAGTCACGCATCTAACCTCTGCCTTCCAAAGGATTTTTGAGGGAATCTTATGTTCATTAAAATGAAATGTTAAATTACGCAGTCGTCATACCTATTTAAAGCAATAACAGCTGTTAAACCACCTTGAAGTGTGGCCTGCACTATATTCTCAATGTAATATTAAGCACTCAGGAGAAAGTAGGAAAGATTACCTTTGCTACAGTTTTTATTCAGTGTCTAATAATTTTGATAGATGTACTGGATACAGTACTGGTTTACAGAGGTTTTGTACATTTTTAATACATTCATGTGTCCAAATATCTTCCAGGAGTACTTTGTTTTTTCCTGCACCAAATGACCTTGTTTCATCCTCTAGATTTTGTAGGAGCTGTGGTATTGAGGGCTTTATCAACTCAGATAAAATCTTCTGCTGTAGCACAGTTGGAGAAACTGTGTGTGTTTAAAACTTATTTGAGCGTATCTTCTCAACACTACACATGAATGAGGACAACTGCATATCTTTTAAAGTACTGTACCAGTGCTGGCTGGAGGTATTCAGTATGAATTTATTAACTAGATATTTATTTAGCATTCGAAGTAATTTGTGAATTTGTTTTGTATTTATAAAATTTGTACTTGGAGATTAATAACAACAAAAAACAAGAGAGAGTTCCATAACTTTTTAATTTTTTTCCCCCCAGTGTGTGGTTTTTTTTGTTGTTGTTTATTCCACTCTAACTTGATGGTCAATCAATAAATACCTTCCCGTGTCCCTGGCAGTTCTTCTAGCAATGCGTAAATTTACAGGACCCTGCTATAAGTTTCTACGTACAACTTTGGAAGTGTACAAATAAAATGTCACATTTTTCAAAGTGTTTGAGCTTCTGGCATTTTCTTTTGAGTTACACTGCTACAGCATCTTCCCCATTAATTTATTAGGACAAGTTGCTGGAGAGAACACAGCAGAATTTTTGGTTTTAATGTGAGTACCTCAACCAGCATTTTTGGTGTCTGCAGGCAGTGAGATACCTGGTCCCTGAGTGATGCAAATGTTCATCAGTATACAAGGAGTAATACAAGAAGTGTGTGTATAAGTTGTGTGGCTCTTTACTAAAGATCCTAAAGAGTAGACCTCACAGCTTTGTTTAGCTGACCCACAGCTTCTTTAGACTGCCTTTACCATCCATGGTAGTTTTACTTTCCGTATTTGCTAATTTAAATATGTTAAACTCTGTTTGAGTCAATAGCTTTAAAACCCTTTTTAAACCAGTTTTGTCCACCTGGATGTATGGCTATACTCTGAAGACACAGGATGCAGCAGAAGTTAGGAGTGAAGAGGGTAGGAAAAACAAAGATGAGGCTTTCTGCTGCAGCAAAAATACTTTTCTCAGAGTTTGTGGTAGCTTTTTTTGGAGCATAAAGACCTGTTGAGGTTACAGACCAGAACAATTACTTGCTATGTAGTTTTGGGGTTTCCTTGCTGCTGTAGTGCTTGCTTTGCCTTAGAGCAGCAAGAATGGGCATTCCTTTGAGCCTAGGGAACAGGTGAGGATAGATAGGAGATGGATCTGTTTATTGGTGGACTTTTGGGATTTTCCTTCAAAAATTAAATCTAAGAATGAGAACAGGGAGGGTATGGTAGGGAAGTGTCTGCTAATACTTCAGGGATCTGTGGATTTCCTTGTTTTGTCTGTCCAGATGAAAGACATATTTCTTGTTCTCACCACAAAGAATGCCAAATTTCCTAAGGAATGTGAGCAACAGAAGACTTCTTTGCAGAGTGTGAGTTGTACTTGATATCCCTGCATCTGTGTAGTCCCAAGAGGATGTGAACATTGCAACTAGCAAATTGCACAAACAGTTGTGCAAGTTTTTGTTGATGTGAATTGATGTCCCAATTGACTTAAATATGAATTCTCGTTGGGGGTCACAGTGAGCTGAACAAGTCCCGCTGTGGCACTTGCAATTTAAATTGTTGCTGTGCCCCAACCTATTCCCAGCTGTTCCTTCCTTTCTCCAAGGTTATTTCCTTCAATAGCTTCCTCTCAGCAACACAACTATAATTTTGAGTTTGGGTGGAGCAGGGGGAATAGTTTAACCCGAATCTCTGCTGTATGCTTGTGCTACAAGCTAAGTTACCAATTTGTCACTAAGTTTGCAAGACTAAGGTCTTCCTTAAATGTGCTGCAGGTGAAATACAGACAAGTGCCCACTTCTCCTTTGAGCAGCTGTGCTTAAAATAGTCATAAATCCTAGAATCGTAGAATGGGTTGGGTTGGAAGAGACCTTAAAGATGATGTAGTTCCAACCCCCCTGCCATGGGCAGGCACGCTTTCCACTTGACCAGCTTGCTCAAAAGCTTCATCCAACTTGGCTTTGATTACCTCCAGGAACTGGGTTTCCACAACCTCTCTGAGCAACCTGTTTCAGTTCCTTACTATCCTCACAGTAAAATATTTCTTCCTAGTATCTAAATCTCCATTCTTGCAGCTTTAAGCTATCACCCCTTGTCCTTTTCACTACACTCCCTGATAAAGAGACCCTCCCCAGCTTTCTTGTAGGCCCCCTTTAAGTACTCAAGGCTGCTGTAAGGTCTCCCTGGAGCAGTCTCTTCTACAGGCTGAACAAGCCCAACAGTGGGTTGCCTGAGCAGCTTTTTCAAACTTCAGCTGTGCTTTTTCAAAGTTCTGTCATGGTGTCTTTTTATAGCTGTTTATTTCCCACATGCACACCCCTTTGGAAAACACTCCCTCCTTGTCTTAGGGGCTGAGAGATTGTCCACCTTTCCCCTCAAGCAAACTTGTTGTCTTACCATGATCAGCCATCCCCCATGTGTTGTTACCAGCAGGGTAAGGGATGTGCAGTGTCTGTGGTGAGGCTCCAAGCCAAAGTTTCACAAAGGTGCAGGAATGGATAGGGTCAACAGCTTCATCTCGGATTCAGAGGCCCTGACTAATCAGGCCATACCAGCCTCTTCAGGAAAACTGACAGTAGACTTTCTTGAACCTTCTAAGTTCAGCATCTGTCATCCAAACAGCATTTTGACAAGATTGAATAGTGGTTCTTTTCCCTCCCTGGTAGCTCCAGTCCTGGCAGGGAGCCAGAGAGTGCTCTATCCGCTCTTTTTCCTGCTGTGCAAATTCTGCCACTTTCATTCATATCAGGGTTAGGAATGACTGAGAAACCACAGTAGGCAACATCTGATGCTTTTCATAAATAACTCTTTCATAACCATGGGGCCAGGAAGAACTGGGCTCTGACCCAAAGGATTTTCTCTTCCAGGAAATCTCTGTGTTTCTGCCAAAGATGCAAAAGACAAATCCCTATAATGGCTGCCATTATTAGAAGCTGCCCTTCCTACCCAAGCAGGATGAGGTCAGAAGGAGAAGACCTGTTCTCATGCTGAGTATGGCTTGTGTGTGGCGGTTGCAGTCAAGCTGATAATGGCTGTTCATGCTGAAGTGTCAGCTAGCAGTAGCAGTGTAGCGAAGCTGTTGTGCCAGGTCCCTTCACGTGCATTAGGAGGCAGGTGATCACCTTGGCTGGTATATCCAGTATCAAGATTCACCTGCTGGAGGTTTAACTTCTGGAAACATTTAATGGTGTTGGAAAGCTTGAGTTGCTTTTGTCTGGCAGACCGTGTGAGAGATGTGAGCCAGCACTCTTTGTGAAGGGCTTGGGCTGGGGCCACCAGCCCCGCACCCAGCACTGGATGGCTCTTGTATGGAGGGTGAAGTTTTAAATATTTTAGGAGAGAGTACATAAATGTTAGCATTAATAGTAAAGGGAGATGACCTTAGGATAATCTTAGCAAATGCGGCCATTAGAAACGAGCAAGAAGCAGCTGAAAACCACCCTGAACTTGCATGTGTAATTATAGGGAGGCAGAGATTGCCAGACCGTGAACAGCCCAACCTGCTGCAGTCGCCAACTACCCCACAACTAGCCACCTGTGAAACTATCTCAGTCCAGAAGTGGAGATTCTGCCATGGACATGTGCAGGGAGCAGATCCCTGGGGACACCCAACTATGCTAGAGTCCTGCCCAGCATCTTGCTGCTG
Organism: Tapera naevia; assembly: GCA_033556795.1. Lineage (NCBI taxonomy): Eukaryota > Metazoa > Chordata > Aves > Cuculiformes > Neomorphidae > Tapera > Tapera naevia. The sequence continues at coordinate 12,585,552 of JAUMJJ010000023.1, read as the reverse complement.
CTGGACTGGTAATCTAGTACTTTAGGATTTAGGAGATTAGAAGTGTGGTTTATGATTTTTGAATCATTGATGTAACCTCTGAATTAATCCTTACCATGCAACAACAATCTTGTATCTTCTAAGATTTATTTGTATTCAAAGAAATAGTGTCTAACACTGGCCACACTGTCGACTGTGGATCGCTGTCGTAACTGATCACAACAATTCCAGCTAACACTTCTTGAGGCTACCAAGGGCTATTTCTACCCTACAGCAGCTGCCTTACTCTAAAAAAATTGCCAGTATCCAGATGACTGCAGGTAGTTTTCTGAACAGCATTCGGCTTGGTTTGCTGTTCTTCTAGGAGATCCCTCGCCTGTGCCGCTGAAATGCCACCTTTATCTTCACAACAGCAACTTGGTCTAATTCTACAGAGCTGCTCCTGGTGCTTTACCTAGCTTGCTGTAAGGGGTTATTCTGAGACTCTCAGCCTGCTGCCATTGCACAAACTGACGCCCTCTTACTCCTGCCCTTCATCGTAACCTGTTTCCCTTAATTTGGTGCTTCCTTAACAGCGTTCTGTTAAAACTTTGCCTTTACGTACTCGATTGTGTGTATGTCTGATATCAGGCCTGCATAACAGCCTCTCTTGGAGATTCCCCAGGTACCACTGATAAAAAATCTTCCCATTTTGGGGCAGTCAGGTTTGAAAATATTTGGATTGAGTCAAATGCAAAAGGTAAAATGTGCTGCAAATCAGAAAAATTATAAAGATGGATAAGTAAAGCCATCAACTTTTTTTCCGATCTGCTTCCTAGCAGGGATGCTAAAGTAGCACCATCTCTAAAATGTGTTTGTGTATTTGTGGATGTATATGTGCAATGTTTTCTATTGTTAATGACTGTAAATCACCAACCATAAAAGGAATGCTTATCATTCCTGAATGTGGTACTTCTATGTGGAACAGGTTGCCCAGGGACGTACTGGTTGCCTCATCCCTGGAAACATTTAAGGTCAGGTTGAATGGGGCTCTGAGCAACCTGATTGGGTTAAAGATGTCCCTGCGGGTGATGCTGGACTAGATGACCTGTATAGGTCCTTTCCAACCCAATGCATTCTGAGATTCTATGATTCTATTCTATGATTCTATGGCTTTAAAAGGTGCATCACCAGTACCTGGGAAAGTGCTGGTGAAATTGTGTTTTACTCAGACCGTGAGCGGTGGTGCTAGGAGCAAAGCACAGTTTCTCCTGAGTCTCGCAGCTTCCAGCAGTGTCCACAAGTCTGAACTTCAGGGACAAGTGCGGTTGGTTCTGTGTTTAAACTTGATTTTTTAAGTAATCAAACAGAGCTGATGTGCTGTTGGCGAAACACTTTGCCCTCAGCCACACACATGCAGCTGTATTCTGGCGAATAGGTACTTTTCCAAACCAATGTTCTTTAATATTTGGAGTGCATTAAAATGCTACAAACTATACCTGAAATGTTTTCACTGGCAGAAGGCCACAGGCTGCTTATTTTTTTCCAAAAAGTGCCCTGATGCTGACTTTGGCTTTGTTTCTCTACTGTAATGTATCAATTTCCTGGGTTTGTAGCACTTATTTTCTGGAAAACTGCTGAAAGTAATTTAAATTATTTTTTTTTAGGTGCAACTTCATTTTTATTTTTTGTTTCTTCAGGTATGAATGAAGCAGTTAAATTTTTTTTTCTGTTCCTCCAAACACAGGAGCTCATCATCTGCTGCCTTGTGAGAGGCTCTGGGTATTGCAGGAGGCTGGCCACGGTCAGAGGTGTTTGGCCTCATATGAGTGTCCCTCACCCTTTGCCAGAAGTGCCCACCCCGCTGCTCACAGAGCATATCCAGCTGTTCAGGTCACTCGCTTTTGATTATAGAAATGTTTGATTGGGCCAAGTTTCCTACAAAGACGTTACATGACAGCGTGCTCGGCAAGCGCTGGCTGCTGCCCACAGAAGATCAGCTTTCACTATTCTTCTCCACAGTCGTTTTCTTTTCCTTTCTTAGATTGGTTTCAACGAACCATGAAAGAAAGGGCCTTTATTCTAGTACCAGAGTGCCACTGCGCTAGCATCGTGTCGCAGCGCAGAGCTATTCTAACAGTGGGTACAGCCTGGTTTAACAGTGCTGTCCATGTGGAGGAACTGAAAACAGCACGCTTACACTACAATGTCCCTTGCAATAAATAAAGTTGTCTTGTAGAGGATATCTCTGCTCTGCTAGGGTAATACACAGTCTAACTTGAGTTTTGTCAATTTTATATTCTTAGTTTACCAATTTATTTAGGCTTGATATAGCTATTTCCTAGATTACCAGTCCTATAAGAATGTATAAAATAATCTATGTGCTTTCTTGTTTTTCTTCTCCAAGTGCCTTACAAATGAAATTCCTTTGGAGAGGAACGGACTTTGAAGAGACGGGCTGTGCTGTGGCTTGGCGGCTGTGAATCATGTGTTTGAAATGGCAGAAATGTGAGCCTGGATGCTGAAACTTTGGGGGTTTTGGATGGCAGTTCTGCATTTGATTCTAGGCAGCCTGGGGATTTGCCTGTGGGATCAGGGCTTCATAGCTGACTTTCGCAAGCATTCCTGCACAGATCCCACCATCAGAGTCACATGCTGGGCTCTACAGTCCTGGCACCACTCAAGAGCACTGCTGTCACCAGAGGACACTTTCACACTGACCAACAGGTTCTGCCATCCAGCAATGGTTATAAATATTCCTGTGCCCCTGTCATCCTAAAGCCCATCCTCAGCCACCAGAAAGTGACCTCAACTCATGTATTTAGCATGTTAGGCTTAGCTAATGTTTTATTTTTAGATTGCTATCTGAAAAAAAAAGAAAAACTTAGTGGATTTAAAGGCAAGATACACTTCTTAAGAAACATACTTTGTGAGGAGGCTTTGCAATGCTTCAGTAGGTTTAGTTTGCGGATCTTTTGTTTCCACAGTTGTCCATCATTGCTTCTAAGAGGTTTCTTAGAACCAGGTCTTGGGTTAAACATTCATGAAACAGAATTTCCTTCCATTTAGATGCAATGCTGCAAGCTGAGTCCTAGGTCTGCCTGCAGCAATTTTAGTAGTATTAGAACTCAGAACCACAAATGTCTGCTCTACTTTTTGTCTGGCTTTTGCAACTTCCAATCTAAACAGACCATATGAATTTATCTCCCCTGTCTTGACACTTTTGCGATGGTTTTCTGCATCTCCTGGGGAAGATTTGATCATTTCCTATTCCAAGGACCTTATTCCAATGCATTGACATAAGCCCAGTAGGAAGGGAAGCACGGAGTAATGAAGGTTCGTAACAGAAACAGGCCAAGGCTGCAAGACCTGGGATTAGTGCCCGAAATCTGTGTGCAACATGTGTAAACTGCTGCTTTGCACTTGTTCAGCCACAGGAAAAGAAGAATTTCTTGTCTTACAGGGAACCCTGTCTGCCTCAGGGGGCCTAATTTGGGGAGGCTCTTCTGTAAAGAAGAGCGTAACAAAGTTGAATTATTATATTCCTTACGTGCCAGCCTGCTCCACCATCTTGAAAGCCTGCATACATCTATCCAGAAGGGAAAGATCTTTCTGAAATCATTGCCTCCTTTTCTTGGAGGCACACCAGCTTAAATTGTTTCATCTGCTGAGATGTCTGACTGCATCCTAACTTTTGGCATTTGTCCTTCTGCACACCGAGCTGAAGTTGTTCAAAAAATGACCCTTTGCAGCAGTCCTGCTTCTCTGCTGAGAGGAGTTGCTGCTCTGTGGCTGAATCCAATCAAGATGAAACCACTGTTAGGGAAGCTGAAGATGTGGACTTCATTCTGATGATGCTACAATTGTCCTTACTACTTCTGTGTTAAGTATTATTACATTTATGTACCATATTTTATATACTGTGAGGAAGAAAAGAACCACCTGTCGAGACACAGGATGGTGTAAGAAGAGAGACCATGCTGATTTTAAAAAGAAACAACAAAAAAAATCTGCTTCTGTGCTGTGGCAAGTGTATTGAAATCCTAATGCAGGAGGCAGCAGTTTTTGACTTCCTAAGCTTGGAGGGAGAAACTTGGATACTGCCAGCACAAGGACTATCACTCAATTTGTAAGACATGGGAGAAGAGCAAAAATTGTTGCATGCTGTTGAGACACAGGCATAGCAAAAGGACATTGCAGCACTAAGAGACACATGGCTCAAGCAAAGCATACAACAGTGCTGAACAGCCTCTGTAATAACGGACAACTTTCTTCTAGTGGCAAAGGCAGGGCTTTTTTTGCCATAAAGTAGAAGAGGTTAGCGAGGGGTGAAGTTGCTGTTGAAGAAGCACCTCCTGGAACCATCGCTTTGATTAACATCCCCACTAACCTTAACCATCCCAGTTTTAATAGCTTCACTAGAAATTCCTGACAGAAACCAGCAAAACTATTAACACTATCCTTTCTGTGTTACTCATACACGTGTCCTTGAATAGTTCCGGGGAGAAGTCTGAGGCTGTTGATTCGTCTGCAGCTGTAAGCAGATGCTGTGGGCTGGGGGGATGGCACTTCTAAAATAGGAGCTCCCAGGTGTGACTTCCCACGTATTACACTCCTCTCTGCAGCGGCTCCTCTGCTGCAGACACAGATCACCAGAACAACATATTTCAAACTAAAAGCAGTGGATTTCAGCTGAAAACAAGCTGGTAGTACTAGAGACTGTTTTTCTTTTCTTCATACTGGTTTCATAGCTGGCATGCTTTTAGTGTGAGAGATTTTTCACTTCTAGGGTACGCTGCCATTAGCTCATTTTATAGGAAAAGGTAACATATACAGACCAAGAACAGAAAGGGAATGGATTGTCCAGAAGAGGTTTTTTTCCAAGTGAGCTACACACCTAGCAAATTACACCATTGTTTCTTGGCAGCTTGAAGAATACTTCTGGACCTTTATTTTATTAGAATAATTAAATAATAAGTCTCTACCTTGTTTAGAGCTAGAGCTTATTCTTCCAAAGCACCCTGGCGGCTCTTCCCTTGATCCTCATACCCAGCCTACATATGCCTGGTTTTCTAAAGGTCACTTTGGCTCCCTTCTTGCTGGTTCACTGTTAGAAGCCTTATTCTGTGATGCACAGCAACTACCACACTTCCAGAAAATGATGGTTTTTACATTTCCTCTCTTTAGATAGGATTTACCATATTGCATCCATGTCTGCTACATAGCTGGGGTTCTGCTTCACTGCATTCACAGATATATGGGTCTCTCTGACACATCAGTACCTGGAGTTAACAGCCAACACCAAACTCCTTGAGCCTAATGTTGTCAGAAGGTGCCTACTGAGAAGGAAAGTCTGATTTTGCTGTTTGCTTGAAACAGAGATGTCAAGAAAATAATAGTTCTGCCTGACCTACATTTCCTTCCTTAGGAGGAGGGATGGTCTGGGGTTTAGAGCAGGGAGAGGGATCCAAGCCTTCCTGCCCTGTGCCTGAGCTCACCACAGCCTTCCCAAGCAGCTCACCGAACAGCATAAATAATGATTATCAGGTAAGGATACTTCATTCATAATTTTATTTAAGAGCTTTGAGACCTTGGAATTGAAACACTACAAGTAGAAGTGAAAAAAAATAAAATACCGCCTTTACCATGAAGTCTGGAAAAAAGTGAAAAAATTAAATAATTTCTGTATTCAGTGGCTGATCTTATAAATCCTTCCTTGTCTGACATTATGCTGTAAATTCATCTCAGCTGTGAACAAGAGGCAGTAAGAAGAAAGTCTTAGGAAGAAACTGCTCCTGGGGAAAATGCATTTTGCAGGGTATACAGTGATTTATGAAGCTAGCAGGGTAAACAATGGTTACTTTTTCTAGTACTATAAATGTACATAATTTTGAGAATGTTGAATATATGCTAATGACTTAAAAGTCATCTTTATCTTCAGTTTTTATTAATAATGCTGAGCAAAGTTTCCCAGTATTTCAGACTTCAGGGGAATTTTTTGGTTCTATTTAGCCATTTTTCTGCCATTGGTTTCCACATTTCTCTCATAGGAGTAATTTTTATTTCCTTTTTTGTTCTGTTTAAATGCCATCCCTACAATTATGTCATTACAAGACATAACATTTTAATTAAATCTCTTATTTTCTGTTGACCAATGACAGGCCTGTAGCTGCCTGGCATTATGATTCACTGGCATGTGTGACTTACCAGGCGCTGAGCATCATGGGGAGAGAGGGAGGAATTCCACCCTGCTCCGAAAAGCATGTGGCTGCTACTCCTCGAGCATCCACTCTGGCTGCACAGGCTTTATGCTGCTGCTGCTTCCTGCCTCCCTCTTCCCGCTCTGCTGGCGTATTGCCATAAGCTGAACTCGGCCAGGGAACGTGGACAGCTGAAGAGCTTTCCAAGGAGGAAAAAAAGAGCTTTCCTTCAGCTTGCTGCACGGTCAGAAAAGCAGCTCCACTTGGCAGGGAAAGGGGCTGCTGAAACCAGCTGAAGTATCACAGCATTCAACCCAGTACTGCAGCTGGAAGAAATCTTGCCCAGCCTCTAATAGCTGTATCTCCTTGTTGCAGCGAGAGGGTCGGATGGGAGGAAGGGCTCCTGGAGCCCTGGGTGGTGGCTGGGGAAGGCAGCTGGCAGGCAGGCTGCGCCTTCGGAGGCATGCTGGGGCTGCCGAGTGTGGCAGGAGCACGGCAGCAGCCTGGAGTGTGACTCAGCCAGAGGCATGTCTTGGCAGGAGAGACCGGGGTGACCAGCGAGGCTGACGCAACAGGCCCCGCTCGTTCCTTTCTCTGTGGAGGGGTAGACACCAGCAGGCACGGCCCAAATCCTCAGGGAGCAGCAGCCAGCACTTCACTCATCCTCACCCATGCTCGTGCCATTAGGAAGCTGACTGATAGCTCAGAGCCCCAGAGCAATTTTGGGACCACAGTGGTGGAAGAGGCTGCTTAAGCCAGCAGAAGCCATCCTGCCAAGGACAGTGGAGCCTTGGGGGAAATCTGTCTCCTGGTCCAATAGCAGGGCTTGCTGGAGATCCATGCTCCATGCCAGTCCATGCATCCTGCCAGTCTATGCATTGCTTCAGGCTCTCGGGATTAGCACACATGGGGAGGTACTGCAAGTCTTGCTAACCTGCAGCAAATTCACACCAGCATCCACCACTTACAGTCAAATAATATTTTTTTAAAAAGAAATGTATCCGCAGTGTAAGGAAAGACATTAAAAACTCAGCATCTGCCTTTCACTGTTATTTTGTTTAATACTCTCTTGCATTAAAAGAACTTAGATTTTATCCAGCATTCTTTGCACTCCCACTGAAAATACAGAATTGTTGGAGGGAAACTGGACATTTTCCAGAGGTGCAAAGGGAAAAGGAAGTCCCCTGAGCAAGGGATCTCATCAAATGCAGTTTCCAATGGATTTCTCTCTCTTGAGCGATTGATTTTTTTTTTAACTGAATGGTATTAAGACTTTCTGCTGTTTCGGTGTACACCTGCACAAGTTCTTTTGTCTTGCCTTCCTTTGTAGTCCTCTTCCTGAAGATAATTAGGCAACATCACAAGAGTTTGATGTCTCTTAGCAGAAACCAACAAGTTCCTGAGTTGAGCTGGTACATGTACAGCACCACTTTCTTCTATATCAATGAATTATTTTATGACACTTAATAACTTAAGGCTATTAATTACTTTTGTGACATCTATCCTTCTGCCAGATTTAATTCAAATAAGCTAATGAGTTAGACAAGGACTAGCCCAAGCAAGAGAGAAGATGCCCAAGGAGGCCAAGCAAAGCCCTTTCTTCCATGAGAAATGAAGGGATGGGTAACGGTAAGTTTAGTGATATTGACAGAGAAGCAAGGAGGATGTACCGGATACAAAAAGAAAGGATTAGGATTTCAGAAAGCTTCAATGCATAAGGTAATTTAGTCCATATTAATCACTTTGCACTAATGAAGATCCAGGAGTTGAATCCAAACTACAGGTGCCTTTTGCCTCATGGCGAGTCATTTCTTCCACCCATGGAGAGTGAGGGGAGGCTTGGAGGGCTTCCTCAGAGGCATGCGCTCCACATAGGGTATCATTCATAAGCTTTTAGTGATGCTGCTGTGGCTGGGCACTCTGAATCATAGGTTCAGTGGTGCCTGGTGGGATGCAAGTCTTGTGGCACAAGGGTTGTGAAACTCAATGCTTCCTGAACGCGGCGAGATGCCAAGGTGGGGAACCAGCTTTGTCTGAGTGTGCTCCAGCAATAAGATTTACTTGTTCATTATTGCTTGTGACTGGATACTGGCCATTTCTCCAGCCTCCAAGGTCACCACTGAGCTCGGTCACAAGTTCCTTCTCCGACGGCTGCAGTCACTACAAATCCATCCTTCATTTTCTTGAAAATAAAAAGCCCCGTTCTGTTTACCTGTAACCTGTCATTCACTCCAGAGAAATGTTCTCTGATCCTGGTGAACTCATTCTTTCTCAGAGATTTCTATCAAGTCATAAAATACTCCTTCTTTAGCCCTTGTTTCTTCTGTATTCTGGCGACTGCCAGGTACTGGCCAGTAATGTGCTGCAGCAGCCCTCTGTGCCTGGCTACCTCAGGTATGCACCTTGCCAGGAGAAGGGAAAACAAGCACTTCTGATTGATTATTCAGTTTCCATGGTGGTAAAGACAAAGGGTGAGTCATGCACAGTTTTGGAGTTATCATCCCTGGAGCATTACCTGGAGACGCCATTCAGCTCTGGAGATTGTAACTCTTTCTCCAGCTTTTGTTTTGCAAGCCTGGGATGTGCCATGCAGAGGCCCTGCATGGGTGGCTGACAGTGCACCACAAGGGCACAAGCTTAGGACACTCACACACAGCAGTTTCACGGTGTTGAACAACCATTAGAAAACTCCTGCTGAGCCCACAGCAGTGACTGTGGTCACTGGCACTAGAGGATGCACTGCACACGTGTGCGGCTACCTCTGCTTGCGAAGGGGAAGGAACCCCCATGCTGCTATTTGCTACACTGGTCTCCTGATACTGTGTATGGTCTGCAAGGATGCAGACCTCTGTTTGGGACACTGGGAAGGGCATCTGTCATGCACAGCATGCCGTGACACACTGCAGTGTCAAGGAGGCTGTTTTGGGACACATTAAACCATCCTGACGATGAGGATCTGAAATCACTGAAGTCCACCCCAGCTGTGCAAAAGCAGCAGGTGCCCAGAAACAGTGCTGTCAAGACATTCCCATAGACTTACAGTGGTTTAAGACAACCATGAAACTGTGTATTGACAAAGTTACCTGGATTTATGCTATTAATTCCATAACAAATTTTCACCTCGCAAATTACTTATTTGATCAAAAAGCAGCAGGTATTGTATTTGAAAACCGAATTGTGTGGCAGCTGACTCTTTAAATGCAAATACATAATTAGGCAATGAAGGTGCTCCTTCCTGGGTCCACATGCTTGTCACAGAACAGGCAGGGAGAGCAAACAAGTGGCCATCAGCTGGAAAAAACCCACTCAAGTCTAATAGATCTGTTGTTTTCAGCTGAGTGGTGGTGAGGATTCCTGAATGTATGGATGTAAGGAGCTGGAGGGCTAACATAGCTCCAGGTTAGTGATTACAAGGCTGATGGGACAAATTTTGCATATTGATGAAGGCAATTCAGTCTTGAATTCTGCATAGAGAGAGTGGGAGGTAACTCAAGAAGGAGACTTGGAAACATAGCGCCTTATCTGGTCAGCATGGCAGTGTATGGTAATAGAGAAAGTGGAAAACATCCCACATCCCTCAGGCAATGCAGTATCAATGTGTCTATATAGATTGTATGGATATACATAATGTGTGTGCTGAGAGACATGGTTTGCTGTTTCACCAAGGTACTATTAGATGTTCAGGTATTTTGGGGAGAGGCGGCTTATGGGCCACAACACAGGCTGAGTGCTCACACGTACCGCTGGTTGAGATGTGGCCTATTTATGAGTTCTTGGCTTTCAGACGCACTGCTTCAGCACTGGCAATCCCCTTCTCCATTCGGATGGGCTCGAGGCAGAACCTTTGGTGCCATGTGCCTGAAGCCCATACAGCTCCGCACGGACAAGTGGAGCCCTCTCGGGAGGGTTATCCTTGTTTTCCTGTAAGCCATCTTCCTGCCTTTCAGTGCTGCTCCTTCGGCATTGCATACCGCGTCCTGCCCCGCCTGGGCATCTCTTCCGGAGTGGCAGGAGGTGTTGTCTACGGCGGGAGCCGTCCTGGAGCTGCTGCATTGCGGAGGCCCCAGGGCTATGGACACACAGCCCGCAACACCGGCACGCGGGCGGGACGCGCACGGCCACGGCGAAACCGTGACCGGAGAGCCGGGAGGAAGCACCTTAGCACAGGGAGCAGCGCCGGGGGGGAGGTGCGGGGTAGGGCGGGAGGGGCAAGGCAGGACAGAGCAGGGAGCGACGCTGGGCGGGAGGTGAGGGCTGGGCAAGGAGGTGCGGAGCGGGAACGGTGAGACAGGGAGCGACGCTGGGCGGGAGATGCGGGAGGCGCGGGGCAGAGCAGGGCAGGGCAGGGCATCTCCGGGAGGGAGGTGCGGAGCAGGGATCAGCGCAAAGCGGGAAGCGCGGGGCAAGGCAACGGTCAGCGCTGGGCGGGAGGTGCGAGTCTGGGCGGGACGGCAGAGCAGGGCGGGGCGGGGCGGGGAGCGGCGCTGGCGGGAAATGCGGCACAGGGGGCATCGCTGGGCGGAAGGCGCGGGGAAGGGCAGGGCGGGGAACAGCGGGCTCCGGGCGGTCCTGCCGAGCTCCATGGGGAGCCGCGCGGCCACCGTGCTCCGGCCTGAGCGCCCCCCACGCGCCGGGGACTGCGGTGCCGCGCGCAACGGGAGGGGCCCTCTCAGCCCCGCCCGCAGGCCCGCCCAGCCCGCGGCTCGCGCGGGGCGCGTGGTGGCGGCGCGGCCCACGTGACCGTCCCCCACCCCGGGCGCCGCGGCGCAGCCCCCGCCCGGCCCGAGTCTCCGCCCGCCCCGCCTGCAGCGCAGCGCCACTGTCTGCGTGCAGCAGACCCGCTTCGCGCCGCCACCGCCGCCCCGGCACCGGCGCCATGGTAAGGGCGGGCGGTGCGGCCGGGCGGGCGGGAGCCAGGGCCGGGCAGCCTGGCGGGGCGCGGGGCTGAGCCGAGCCAGGCAGGCCCCGCGCGGCCCCGCGGCCTCTGGCGGCCATTTTAGTCTAATTTTAGCCGGGTGCGGGGGGCAGGGGCAGCGGCCGCGGGGCCGGGCGGGCGGCGAGGCGCTCCCTGCGGCGTTGGGCGCGAGGGCGGGGGCGGCCCTGGCGGGGGGCGGCCCGGAGCGACCGTGGCGAGGGGCGGCAGGGACGTCCGTTACCCGGGGGGAGGGGGCAGGCGGCTCCCCCGGCACAAAGGCGGCGGCTCCCGGCGAGCCGAGCGTGCCCCGAGTAACGCTCAGGGCCGAGGGCGCTGCGGGGGTTCGGCTCCCCAGAGGAGCCCGCCCGTGTGCCCCGCCGGGGTTTGGCTTTCCTGTGGCTCACGCTCGGGTTCCAAAGGGCTGGTGGGGGGCTGTGCGCCTGTAGCCGGTGCTTCTGTAGGAAGGGCGATTGTAGCGCTGGTGCAGCAGGACCGGGCGAAACTGGGGAGTTTTTGAAGCGCGGTGCTGAAGCTGACACAATGCAGAAAACATTTGTGCTGCTCGTAGAGCCTTACATCACCCAGCAAAACGAGAGTCATGACAGTGCTGGGTGTGAGCTGCTGCTGCTGCCATAGCGTTTGCTCTGCTAAAAAAAACCCTAAAAACCTGAGCAAAAAACCCACCCCCAAACCAAAACTGCAAACTCCTCTCCTGTGTTCCCCCCTTGCTCTCCTCCTCCCAGATATGCCAAATGCACTCTAAGGTAATGGAAAACTGCTGGAGTAGTACTGGTGCATGCATGGTTGTATAAAATTGCTATCCAGAATCACCACTGAAGATGCTGAGGTATGAAACAAGAGAGTAAAGAAGTTACACCTCCTTCATATGTTCTGCTTCAATCCTGCAAAGATTACTAAATTCTTAGTGTATTCAGGTTGGGTATAGCATTTTTATTCTTATGGGGGCAGGCAGAATTTTTACCTAGCACTGTGGGCAATCAGCTTTTCTAGTGAGTATTAATTTTTGCTATTTAAATTATTCATCGCATTTTACAGGCTTCTGGAGTAACAGTGAATGATGAAGTCATAAAGGTTTTTAATGACATGAAAGTAAGGAAATCTTCAACTCCAGAAGAGATTAAAAAAAGAAAGAAAGCTGTTCTCTTCTGCTTAAGTGATGATAAAAAACAAATAATTGTAGAAGAAGCAAAGCAGATACTGGTTGGTGACATTGGAGATACTGTGGAAGACCCCTATACAGCCTTTGTGAAGTTGCTACCTTTGAATGATTGCCGATATGCTTTGTACGATGCCACATATGAGACAAAGGAATCTAAGAAAGAAGACCTGGTATTTATATTCTGGTGTGTAAAAGGAAAGCTTGCTGTTAAAATTGAATGTTCTGGAGTTGACACCAGATGACTGAATAACTGTTTGGTTGTGGTTTTCTTCTTTCCTTTAAAGGGCCCCTGAAAGTGCACCTTTAAAAAGCAAGATGATCTACGCAAGCTCTAAAGATGCCATTAAAAAGAAATTTACAGGTACAGATATAGAAATGTTTTGCTGCTTCATTATAATGCAGTTTAGATGTTGAGGTTCTCACGAGTACGTTGTTGTCCATCTGTCTTTCAGGTATTAAGCATGAGTGGCAAGTAAATGGTTTGGATGATATTAAGGACCGTTCAACACTTGGAGAGAAATTGGGAGGCAACGTGGTAGTTTCACTTGAAGGAAAACCCTTGTAAAAAGACAGACAAGTGCCATCTGGATCTAAGGAGCTTCCATTTCTGCAGCTCGTTCAATTGGAATAGTATTAGTCTCCCTGTCCCCTTCCCTCCTCAGAAAATAAGCCCCTTCCCCAACGCCCCTGAAGGAGGTGTCATTGTTAAGCAGTCTACCAGTGATTGCCATTAGACTGTTTAATCCTGGTAGTTTTGTGTAGGATCCAAGGAATGCTTTCACGTCATACTTTTAGCCAAAACTGGCGTTGCAGGCATTCCTTGCAACACGTACAATGAATGTGATAGTTAATGTGAATAACCTAGCAGACAGCAAAGGGTAAGCTAATTGAATGCCTTGAAAGTATTGTCCACTGGTCGGATGGCAGACTCTATACAGTATTACTTACAGTTGCACTTGATTGCAGTTCCATGAGGCTCTTGTGCATTCATACACCTCACCTGCCTTGACAAGCCTATTTTTGTGACATGGCAGCACACAACACTATGCATTTAAAGCACTTTTTTTGTAATACGTTTGACCCGCCCCCCCAAAGGAATGCCAATTAAGTTGCTGTAACTGTGTCATCAAATTATTGCAGTACCTCAGTTTCATTCCTGTTACATGCATATCTTTATAAATGAAGTAGCTGTTACGATGCCTTTTGTTTTCCGTTGAATGTACACTACTGAACAGGAGTAGAAGTTACCTGTTTACCATGTGAGTCTTGAAACACTAAAGTTTTGTAAAACATCAGTCATGGTGGCAATTTCTGTATTAAAAAGAGCCTTAAATGGAACATTGTTTTTTTGAGATCAAAAACTGGCCACGTTGCAATAAAACTTGTGGCTTATTACAGAACGTTGCCTTGTTTTCATTGGAAAATAGAGTATTAAAGTATGTTTAATTTAAGCATATTTCAAATAATTTCCATGGAAAGTATTGTAAAGATAAACAGTCATTGATCTCATCTTGAATAATGCAAGCTTTTCATTCCTAATTGTGACTTAGACACTGCTTTACAATACTTTGTAGCTCTGTTCTGATCATTTGGTAAAGGACCTGATCCTAGTTTACCATTAAAGAAGCTACCACAGCTAGAGACCATTAGTTCCTGGAAACACTTGTGTCAGAAATGTAAAAATACAAAGTAACTAACCACAAAATGTGTTTCATACCTGACTGTTCTTAGAGTTCTACATGTCAGAGTAAAACCTTGCACCAAATCTTGCAGCTCGCCGCCTTTTTATGTAAGGTGATGTGTAATGACAGTTATGATATGCAAATATGAGTCCGGTAAATAATTTCTGTTTCTGGACTGTTGCAGCCAAGACGGACTTTGTACAAGAAGTAGCCTAAATGAACTTGTTAGCGTCTATGTAAATAGAACTGGAAAGTGTTTGCCACTACCGAGGCTTGCACTGGGGACGTGTTTTGGCTGGGAGCCAAACAATGCTCTCCTTATAGAGAATTTGATCTGCTCTATGTGAGCAATCCTCCGTTAGCCAGAGCTATTTATGGCAAACACATGCTTTTGTATCTTGTCATCGTTATCCACAAATGGCAAAACTGGACTTCATTCTCCTGGTATGCAAAAAGGAGCGCTGTTAGGCAGCCGCTCGCAGCTGAAATGTACATGCTGCTAGAAGGAATGCTCTTTATCATTACCTTGTTTTAAAAAGTTGGTAGAGTAGATCTGTGGAGCTTTTAAATATGGGCTCTTCATGTTCAGTCCATAGCCCTTTTTCAACGAGGAACTGAATAATCGGCAGAATCTTTTTTTTTTTTTCCAATTTTAATAATTTAAATAACCTAGTAGTACTGTGTTCAGACTCTCTTGCCCTGTAGAACTTTAAGAATTTGTTTCAGGCTTCTGGCTATACCTATGACTTGCACACCTCATTGTGTTAGCTGTTCTACGTAGACTAAACGTTACTAGAATTTAACTGAATAGGCATGATGACCACTGACTTACTAAGTGTATTATTAAATCTTGGTTTTGTTCTACAAAACTCTCCTTTCAGGTACCTTTTAAGGTTGAGAAGTAACTGATGGTATGCATGTTGTCTAGATTTAAAAACCAAATCTTTTTATTCCTCAAAATAGTCTCTTTATTTCTGATTATTCACATTGTGTGTAAAGCCCAGTTTAATGTAAAGATCTACTTTGTGCTTTATGTTTGACTTGAATTCAGTACAGTATAATGAAATGATCTTTTAACTGATTTTCACAAGGTATAAATGGTTTCTTTAGAAAAAGCCAAAACTGAAAATGTTAAATTTTACTAAACTATTTGAATTTAATTTTAGACAGTAAACTTTTTAAAGCAGTGCTGTGTTTAAATTTATTGTTTGTCTCTGCTGCAAACAGTCTAGAAAGATGTCTGTGGCTTTTAAGTTGAATATCAAAGGTTACTGTTTCTTTTTTTTAAACTATCTTAGGTATCTATTCACTCAGTCCAAGTAGATATAAAATTGAAGCACAAACTGTATTTATGTAAGATTCCTACCAAAATAAGTGTTACATCCAAAAGGATTAGCCTGCCTTCAAGTTTGTTCTTGAAACGGACTGACTGATGCGAGGTCCAATTCAGATGACTTGCTTTAAAAAACAGAACAAACCCAATAAAGTGCTACAGAACTGTTAGTGTTTGAATTATAAAACAAACAAGAGACAGCTGGCATCTGTTCCAGAATGGTTTGTCAGCTGTTGTTTTCTGTCATTATGCAAAATGGTGAGGGCCTCATTGTGATTGAGAAGTGGAGGAAAATCCTCTCAAGTTGAATATTTTCTGTGTATCTCCATGTAGACGTGACTTTGGGGTGTCTTGGCTTCAGTTATTTTATTGATGAAGAAACGTTAAATAAAATTTTCTTGAGAATAGCTTGTGCAGAAATGGCATTTTTCTTCTAAAAAAAAACCTTCAGCATTTGTTTATTTGATTTGGTAAATCCCAGAACAGGTATAGACATATGGGTTTGATTTCCCCAAGAAGGGAAATCAGTCCACGACTAGGGTGAGTAGGTGAAGTTTATGCTTGTGGCAATTTTAGAAATGCAAAGCTTAAATTTGTATGGGCTTGAGCGTAAGAAACACTCCTAGTCAGATCATTAAATGGATTTTAAGTGTGTTCAGTTAAAACCCGAAGTGTTTCTCAAAGTGGAAGAGTCGTTGTCTGCTGTACCATTCTCTCAGAATGGGTAATTGCCACAATTTGATAATAAGCTTTACTCTTATGCCAACTCCAGTATAAACCAAATCTTCATGTCTGCCTATTTTTTTATAAACTTCTGTAAGTTCCTCTTGGTTTGTGGTGGTGAGTTAATAATTGTAGAGTGAAAACATGGCACTAATGGTGGATGAAAGACCATCAATGTAGCACCTGTCTATAAGTATTGAATTTCTTTGAAATATTTCCGGTTTTGAAAACCTGGTATAAATAAATCTAATTTAAATGTCTTCAGATGTCGAGTATGTTTGTGTGCTAGGCAGCACCTACACTAATCACATTGCTGTTGTTCTGGGATTGGGAGAAGCCCAGACAGTGTCAAAGGAGAGATCATGGAGTAAATGCATGGAATAAGTGCCTTTTTGTAATGGGTTTCACCTACAGCCCATTCTGTGCAATACCCAGCTGTAGCAAAAGCCAGCACCCGTGGCTCTGGGGGTAGGTATAAAGAAGTTTTTAGTGCGTTGGTGCTGGATAACCTGTTTCTTGCATTGGATCCCAGCTCATATGTTCAGAAAGTTAGATTTTTTTAAAAAAAGAAGTAGCAAAAAGTATGTTTACACTGACAAGTCATTTTTAATACTCAGAAGAAACTGAACTGATGTTATGTAAAAAAAGGTAACTCCATGAAGAATAATCAATTTTGGTATCAGTGATACATCTGTTAATGCAAAGTTTGGTGGATCTAGGAATAGCTTAGCTGGAGGAGAGTTAATTTTATAAACAGAACTGTCAAGAAACAGCTTCATTGGATTCTCTGGAGACGACAGGCTTTTACAGTGTAGATTAACAACCTTTTTAGTGTATACCTGACATAAGATTTCTTTCTGTAGGTGATGTACGTGAGAATATGCATTAAAAATGAGTGAAAGATCTCTTTATGGAATAAAGTCTTTTTATACAAATTACTTCTTAGTTAAAAATGTTCTATTCTTAATATCCTGTGCTTGGTAGCCTATTCAATTTGGGCATTTCCCTGCCTCCCCCCGCCATGCTGTTAAATCTACTACAAACTCCATATGTCTTACTATTCCTTACATCCCTTATCTCTGCCATCTACAAATAATACTGAAAAATAATAAATATGAAAAATCAAAGTCTTTCGTAGGAAATTCAAACAGCTAACAATTTATGTTTTTTATTTGATGATATGATAGAATTGTCTTTTTATATGGTAAGGCTTACAGCAAAGATGTACTATTTAGAGGCACTGAAAATAATTTTGACATTGTCTTTTTAGTATCTCCCTTTAGTTAATATTTCTGTCAGCTTTACTTCGTAGGTACTTGGAAAACTGATGACTGGAAAAGAAACTTGAAGGTGCTGCTGATTATTTTTAAAAGTTTCTAAATGTCAATTCAGATGATTAAAAAAAATACACCAACTTTAATTTCCTGCAGTTAGCTTAGTTTTTATTCTTGTGTGAACAGGCTTAGGAATGTGTGTGTCGCTGTAATCACGCCTTCTCCTCTTCCACCTCTTTATTTTTAAAAACAGCTGTGTCACTGCAAATCCCTACCATCTGCCCACCATCTTCTGTCCAGCTTTACGGACAATCTCCACTTGTACCTTTTAGTGTCTATTTTTCCTCTCTCGTTTGCGATTGTAGAGATTTGATTTAGAAAAACTAAACGCTGTAATATTATGCTCCTCAAAACCTTATGCAGAAAGTTGAAAGTGTCAGTTACTTTGTGGTGAACACAGCTGCAGGGCATACATTGGCTAGAAAAAAAAAAGATGTGATTTTGAGAACCGGTTTAGAGAGCCTTATTTGTGTCTGCTTCCTTTTAGTGGCAGCACTGCTTTCATCTGTGACCTTCTATTAAGGCTAATGTGAGAGCTAAGCTTTTCTTCAATTTTAGCTGTTTCAACTGAAAATTGAATGTGCCTGTAGCAAACAGTGCAGAGAAGCAGAGAAAGGTCTAGAAGAAGCAGTTTTTCATATAGATCTGTACATCTGGGTGGGGGGAGGGAAGGGTTACAGGACAGGATTTGTTTCCTTTTAATTTCAGCATGAGCTTGCAACTGTAAACACTGAACTTGTGTTATCTTTTGCTCTGCCTGAACATACTGATTCCACAGTCTCAGCTGTCCCAATGCTTTTAAGCAATGAAATGCGAACATAATAGCTCTATGACAGTCAAATTTTGTTTTATTCCTATAAATACGAAGCCTTGCTATAATGGGGCTTGTGATTAGCGACACCGTGTCGGTCGTGCACTTAAGCTGCATTTGAACAACCCTTTAAAAATGTACATTTTTTGACTGTACCGAATACAATAATTAAGCTATTACATTGGGAGTGAGGATGAGCTGGTGTAGTTCTTAATTAGGTGACAAATATAATTTATGGCCATATTTTAGAGTCTTAGCCCTGTTATTTAAGCATGACTTAGAGATGAAAAAATTCCTGGTCCACAGAATTCATTGCCTGCATAAATTCTTTTAAGAAGCAGTAGCGTAATTTTAGCTCTTCGCTTACCATATTGGTGTCACCTGATGGTTTTTATTCTTCTGCATTGGTGAATTCCCTTTGTAGTGCTGCATTATTTCTCTGCATCCACACTTCAAAATCACTTCCCAGAACTCTCTTTCCAAGTAACCAGAATTCCTAAACAATATTTATTCTGCGTGACTAAAGCAGAAAGGCATCTTGTAAAATGGCCATAGGAAACAAATGTGTGGCATTGGCCTACGTGGCCACTGAACGTGTTTTGCCCTGTGTGCCATCTCTGGCTGTTGAGTTATTCTGATGAGAGCATCAGCCTGTTCAGGTTTGTGTGCAACAGCCCAATCCAGAAAATCTGTGGAAACACGAAATAATATCTTATTTTTTTTTCTCAGTTAAAGACTTTACAAGCTGGCTGAATACCTTGTTCACTGGTAAGGCTGAGTGAAACAGCTATCAGGGTCACCGTGATAAACACTTCAAAAAAATTTTTTTTACCTCTTTTGACGAAAACACCAGGCTTTGCTTCCAGCCACCTTTAAATATGTACTCTAACAGGTGTAATTGTTGGAAGTTTCTTCAAGAAGAACTATATTTAGATATATAACCTTTTGATAATTCTCATAGTTGCTTTGGTCTCATTACTTTAATTCTGTCACTTCAACTCCATTACAGTTTTAACTGCCTGGAGTTCAGTATAATGGTCTCAGTTTTGCAAGTATGACAACTCTTTCAAAAGCCAAGTGGTATCCCAGTGGGTTCCTTACTGAACATCTGCCATAGATCTTCATGGTAGGATTGAAGAAGTATTGGAGCATTTGCACCAAAGTAGTTTGCTTTGCTTTCTTGCATAGCCAGATAAATCTTGTGTCATGGGATATATGTTGAGGTTACTGTGGTATCATTGTCTGAAGCATTATACCTCCTTTTTCTTTCTGAATAGAATGGGCAGACTGCAATTATAACTTCTTCTTATTGTAATACAATCAGCCACCTCAGCTATGAATTTTATTTTTTCCTGATTACCAGAAGGGAGATAAGAAAGCTTCTTATAGCACTATGCAGTGTTAAGACCAAAATACAGCACCAGAATTGCATGTGGGCATCGTAATTGTTTTCAGCTGTTGTGGCTATTGTACCAGGTACAAAACTTCATCTTGTCAAACTTGAGTTGCAGAAGTGTCTTGGTAGACTCCAGAAAAGAGCTGTGGTAAAAACCTGAGTATCTGGCACTCAGCTCTGTCCCTACAACATCTCTGTAACATCATGAGGCTATACCTACTCCAGAATTTCTCTTTCAGTAGTCCTACGTTGCTGTGCTACCCTGGTTCAGAAGTCGGAGTGACTGATAGCTCAAAGTACCTTCAGGAACACCAGGACTGCTGTTGCTCTAAGAGTGAAATACAAAGTTGAGAGAAGTAACAGCTTTGTGCATAACAGCTTTGTGCACACCAGCTTTAAGAAGCACAGGGCTTTGTGTTTATCTTCTTCAGTTATCTTGTGCACAAAGTAATAATGATACATAAAAATATATTTAACACTGATAGTAGCTTAGAATCTTACTTTAACAGCTGTTTTCTTTGGAAAATAGTGAGGATAAGATTTTCCCAAAGGTTTACTAATTAATATCCAGGCAATGTAATAACGTATTTCCATGTTTGTGCTTTTTGTACTTTAAATATTATTTGTCTAGATATTTAAGGAACTTGGGATTTCCTGGTTTTACCTCTATTTCTTTTTTTTTTTTTTTAGAAATGGTGTTACTAACCAATCTTTCTGCTGTAATAGCAAAATATGGGAAGATGAGAAGAGTTATTTCTCTTTGCATCAGCATCTTATGTTGTCTGCAAATACACATCTCAGTTTCTTCTTGAAATAGTCTTTGGATCACGTTCAGTTGATTATCAGAAAAGATTTTTGTAAGTCACATTTTACAATATTAATATGAACATGCACATGGTTTTGAGCCATGAGATGAAAACTCATCCAGAGGGCAGATTTTGGGGAAAAAAAAATAGTGACTTTTTAAAGCTTTATTTTTGACAGAATCATAGAATAGTTTGGGTTGGAAAGAACCTCAAAGGGCATCTAGTTCCAACCCCGCTACTGTGGGCAGGGACACCTTCCCCTAGAGCAGATTGCTCAAAGTCTCATCCAACCTGTCCTTAAACGCTTACAGGGTTGGGGCATCCACGGACTTCTCCGGGCAAGCTGTTCCAGTTCCTCATGACCCTCATAGTGTAGAATTTCTTCCTTATATATAATCTAAATCTCCCCTCTTTCAGTTTAAAGCCGTTATCCCTTGTCCTATCATTACACGCTCTTGTAAAATGTCCCTCTTCGGCTTTCTTGTAGGCCCCATTTAGGTACTGGAAGGCGGCTATAAGGTGTCCCTGAAGCCTTCTCTTCTCCAGGCTGAACATCCCCAACTCTCTCAGCCTGTCTTCATAGGATAATTGCTCCAATCCTCTGATCACCTTTGTGGCCCTCCTCTGGACTTGCCCCAATAGGTCGACATTCTTCTTATGTTGGGGGCCCCAGAGCTGGATGCAGTACTTCAGGTGGGGTATCACAAGAACGGAGTTGAGGGGGAGAATCACCTCCCTCTGCCTGCTGGCCATACTTCTTTTGGTGCAGCCCAGGATATTGGCTTTCTGGGCTGCAAGAGCACATTGCTGGGACATGTTAAGCTTCTCATCAACCAACACCCCTAAGTCTTTATTCTCAGGGCAACTCTCAATCCATTCTCTGCCCAGTCTGTAAGTGTGTTTGGGAGTACCCAGGTGTAGGCCCTTGTACT
This sequence comes from Tapera naevia, assembly GCA_033556795.1. Classification (NCBI taxonomy): domain Eukaryota; kingdom Metazoa; phylum Chordata; class Aves; order Cuculiformes; family Neomorphidae; genus Tapera; species Tapera naevia. Next base: position 12,564,282 of record JAUMJJ010000023.1, on the reverse strand, counting down.
TGGTCTTGTTGCACTTCATGATGTTTGCACAGATCCATCTCTCAAGCCTGTCAAGGTGCCTCTGGATAGCTTCTCTTCCCTCCAGTGCGTTGACCACACCACGCAGCTTGGTATCATCAGCAAACTTGCTGAGGGTACACTCAATCCCACTGTCCATGTTTTCTCTGCTAACAAATTTTTTATGCTGTAAGTTGCCCTTGAAGTTCTTATCTTTCTGATTTGTTAGTTACTTGGTTTTGGTGTTCTCACTTTCGCCCTGCTGCATTGTGTTTCAGTCTAATATGGACTGGATTAAATTGTTACCAAAGGATTATGTAGATAAAATATATAGTTACTACAGGAAAGAGTAAACTGTTTGCCTGACCCAGTTTTACAGAGCTATTTCTTTCTATGGGAATGGAATCACAGTTAAGGAAAACGGACAAATGGATTTGCTGAGAGTATTTATTTAGGAGCACTCAGTGGGAATGAGATTATTATTGTAGTGCTTAATCCTGAAATAATCATAGACCATCTCATCAACCTTGCACCAGCATTTGAGAGAGATGAATATCCAGGCTACTTTATGATTATAGTTTATCATTGTCCATTGTTATAGACTTGGAGGTCTCCAGATAAATGTAGAATAGAATATTTATACCTGTGATGAATGTTTTGATGTTTTGACATTATGTTTTTAAAACGATGATTCATACCTATGTAGTTCCTCAATGTCTTTTAAGGGGCTGAAAATTGAAGTGAAGGTTAGAGAAGCAACCAGTTCACTTAATCTATTTTGGGGAATTGCTATAATGTTATCAGGCTTGCTTTTCCATCTGTCAGGCAAAGTGTGAAGAGTGCACAGAAAGGGTGGTGTGGTGACACAGTATCTGCTTTCACATTAAATGCGTTAATGAAGTTACAAGTCCTGCTGTATGCAAAAGGAATAAAAAAAATCTCAGAATTTTTCATTTTCATAGACAATAACGTTTTGTTCCCTTTGAACAGGTGTAAGTGTCCTGCTGTGTCTTTCTCTCCCTAAAGTGGAAAATGACAAAATTGAGCCTTTCCCCATCCTTTTTCTTGTTTTTTGTGTCCCTTCTCATCCCAGGAATTTTTCCCCACCAGCCTACATGGAGAAATTGCTCACCCACTTCATCCAGTCCTCCCATTTACCTCTATTACCTCAGTTTTACCTCCTCTCGTCACCATACTTTTCACTCCCTTGGCAGCTCCAATTCTTGTCTGGTCCTGCTCCCTTGTATTAATGGTGTGCTTTAGTCTTTATCCTAAATGTAGAGGCAACAAGAAAAAAAAGAAATTTTGAAGCAAAAAATACATAGCCTTACACTTATTAATAAATGGTTTGAAGAGTAAACTTGGCTACTGCATACCAAAGCTGCAAAGAGTTTTAAATAATGTCTTGAGATGTTTGAACAGTTTCATTCTGCTGATGGAGTTTTACTCTGAAATCTATACTCCACCACTTAGATGAGAAATTGCTGTACTGGGTTATTTTATGTTTTTTGCATGGCCAGAAGCCTAAACTGTCCTATTTTTGCAATCATTAAAGCATCTGGTTTCAGCTGTTAACTCCCACAAAAGTGGTAAGTACTGAACAGTGTGGGGAGATGCTATGGATGCAGGAATTATGGTACATTGACAACTGAAGCTGTAGGAATAGTGTGAAATAAACTGTGTATAAACATAGAAACCTGAAAGTTAATTGCACAGCTCACTGGTTAGGACTTCATAGACAAACCAAGAAAATCTCTGTATTATAAAATGTGTAGAAAACTGCCAGAAGGATTACAGGCCATATTACTGACTTTACATGTTTAGAAAATTAAAAAAGGCAAGAAGTAACCTTTTGTTTAATCAGAAGTTATATTGATATAATATATTTTAAGAGTCTCAAACTACTTCCTTTCCTGAAACCTTGTATTATGCTTAATTCATCTCCTCAAACTTTTCTCTGCAGTCACAGCACTAGAAACAGACAGCATTGCAGTGAGGATTTATTTCCTTTTCCTGATCTTAAAAAGAAAAAAAGTCTGTGGTGAAGAGGTTTATGAAGCAGGACCATCTGAGGGTGCTGTTTGACAACTCAGCGAGGGCAATCTAATGACACATGTGGGATAAGAAAGGGATTCCTGCAGAAGTTGGGCTGAATGCTCCCCCTCTTTTCTTCTGGTGCTTATATCTGTCTCACCAGCCAGTGAGTTTAGAACAGATTCTACACTTCTCGCTTATTTTGAAAGGTTATTTTTTTCTTGTTTAGAAAGGCAGAGTGCCTGAAATGTTTCAGATGTTTCTGAGAATTGACTCAGCCTTGGTAGTTCAGTATATGGTATGCATCTCTGGAGGAGCTGAAATTTGTGTTCATGACAGCCACCGTGCTCCTGCATGTTGCTCTGTGCATTTCCAGGCAATGCTAGGCTATTGTATTACATACATCTTGTACAGTAAGTCCAGCTCTTCCAGGAAGAGTTGGACATGGTCTGTGTATGACACAACAGATATGTACATTCATAATATATTTAACATAGATCAGAAGCATCGGACATTTGGGTCTGTGGCAGGTATTGAATGATTCTGATGTAGTCATACATGTCTCTGCTGGCAAATCTTGAGCACAAATCTGGAAAGCCCAATGATAACTTGTATCTCAGCTACTTGTCATGTACATACTTTAAACTGGATATTCTTCAGCATGCTGACTCCTGTACATATAATCAGCAGTGGTGAATTCAGTACATCAAATCTCAGCCACTGATAACATTGCACGAGACATGTAATGGCATTTTAATCTTTAACTGTAGGTGAAACTTGGAGTTGTGTTACATCAGACACGCATGCCTGACTCCAGCTCTTGCTTCCTCTCTTTACTCCTTTTAACAGTGGTCTGGCCATCCTTCCCCCATGAAGATCAGTGGTCTGAAATAACTAAATTCCTCAGATTCTGAAGTGCTGACTGCAAGCATTTCAGAGACTGGGAGTCCTGCCATGCCATAGTATTCCTGAGGGTGTAGGCAAGCATGCTCCATGTATAGCACATCACAGAGCTTTGTATATCCAAGGGCTAGCATTTCTAGAGACTTCAGGTTTTACTTTGTTGATTTAGTTCCTAGTGAGACAAACTTTGCTTATCCAGCTTCAGCTGTTAGCATTCCAGGTGAATTGTACCTACTGGTGTTTTGAGTGGAGAAGTAAATTATGAGTTTACTACAGACTAGTTAGAAAAAAGAGAAATGGGCAAGACGGGTCACCTGATGCATATTTGGAATTCAACTGGTGCACACATGTGCTAAGTATATAATGAAGTTAAGGGTTTTTTGTCAGGATTGATGCAATCCTGGCAAAATCGGGGTAGCTCCAGGAAGATCAGTGGAAGTTAGAAATGCTTATTACATGTTCATTAGTGTCTGGAATCATTAGAACACTATGTAGTGCTGTAAAGGCAGCAGGGGAATGCTCTAGGTGTTCAGTAGATGAAGACTAATATTTTACCAGCATTACACATACTTCAGAGCATGCATCACAGATTTGTAGCTTTAGACAACAAAGATAATTGTCCTAACTGAAATGCAATGGATCTCAAAGTATACAAGAAATGCAGCCACGATTCTTTTAATCAAAAGGTTGGTTTAAGTATGGGTTATTAATTTATTATAATAGTGCTCACTCTTTAAATGCATGAAATGCAATTATAAATGCTGGTGGTTTATCATGTGGCCATTTATATCTACTAGGACCTTTTTTGATCAGCATCCACGTACTGTCTACTTGGGTTCTGTATGTGCACAAAACCCCACCTCATTTCTCTAAATTTAAGTTCAGAAAACAACATTGACACCAAGGCCCTTTTGTAAGGCAGAAGCTGGCTTCTCCTTTCTGAGGCTATCCGCTGGCCCAGTGTAGTAAGAGTTTTATTAATGTGACCAGCAAACACTGACAGCACTGGTTTCAGCACAAACATTGCACAGCCCAGTCTTATTGCCATATTAGAGAATGGGTGAGTCCTCTCTGTTTTTTATACAAAATTGTAAGAAAAAAAACGTTAGAAAATCCACCCATTATAGAAGAAGCCTGAATTCACCTCTATCATGACTATTTATGGTTTTAATTCATGTGTTAGTGCCCTAACCAGGTCTATGGACTCCAGTCTCTGTTTGGACTACAAGTTAGGCATTTCACTGGCATTCCTGTGTCAGCCTGGCCTGATGGCCAAGACCCATCCTTGAAGACTGCCAAGGTACAAACATCTCCCTCTCAAGTGTTTTAACACACAGTCACCCTCACACTGAATGCAGCAGAACTTTATATCTTGAAGGACACGAGTTACTTGTTAGGGTCTTGTTTTCCTGGTTTCTGCCTCCAGAAATGTACATATGTCTTGTATGAAGTCATTGGTCAGTGATTAGGGGGCAGACATCTAAAAATCAGACATGGTGATGTCTTTATCATTGTGGTTATGATGTATAATCACATCATGCTCACTTTATACTTCATAGATTTAGCTCTTAGAGATTGTAACACAAACATCTCCACATCTAACAGATGCCTTACTCATGTTATTTGTCTATTTAGTACTTCTCTTTAATAAGCCTGGTGGGGTTTTTGAGGAATCACGTTGTCAGAATAATTTTTATAAATTATTTTTATGGCATAACATCACTGTGTGTTTAATTTACTTCCTCCGGAAATAATCTCAATCACTGTCTTTGATCAGAGGTGAATGTGTTTTTCTCTGCCTGAGCTCCAATGATGAGATGCCAAGAAATATTTCTACATATTCACAGTCAGAGAAGTAAGAGAAGCACCCCTGTAAGCTACTTCTACAAAAATCAATTCCTGCTGCAAATACAGCACTACCCATGTTACCAGGGCTTGCAGAGTGGACTCACTGAACAGGTTAAAGCTATTTTGTTCACTTCTTCCCATGCAGGAACTGTTAGGAATTGTGCATTTCTGAAACATAGGGCTGCCACATCCAAAGGAATACAGAGTTGCCCATATTCTGGCCATGTATTCCACAGCACCTGAAATGTCTGCAAATCTGATCACAGAGCTCCAAACCTGCAGTAAGCAGATGTGGTACAGGTAAGGACTCTATACTGTGCATGTGAAAATTTGCACATAATTTTTCTATGCAAATCCAGCTGACAGGGAATAAGGACCGTGAGGCCACACAATGGGGCTTTCATTCCAATCACTTGTTATTGTCAACTATCAACCTATATAGTATACCTGCCCCACAATTTAGCAAGTTCACTTTAAAATGAGGGTTTTTTTTTATTTCTACTACTGCAATGGAGATAAAGTTCCAGAATCCTGCTTTGATGTTTTGAAGGCTTATTTTAATTCCAGACTAAATATATTCTTGGGCATTTTATTTTGTACTTGTATTGTTCTTTACTTTGAATAGCCTTCCCTTTCCCTATTTTTATCCCCTGATGTTATATTCTTTTCTTTTATTTGTTCACATCAACCTATTTCTAGTAACTTCTTCATTTCCCTAACTGTCCTAGCAGCACTTCTGGGTACCTGGTCCAATTTGAATCTATCTTTCCTGAACATATTTGACCAGGCCTTACCACTACGTGTTAGGAAGATACTACTGCCTTGCTTTCTCTGCATCACAGGATCTTATGCCTTCTTCAGTTAAAGTCTGATATATATCATGTAATCTACTTCTTTCTTCTCCTCTGTTTTTTCCTCAGGCTTACAGAAATTAGTTTTGGCCCCTAAGATCATCACTTTTCATTATTCGCTAAGAAATTCCATTCTATTTCTGTTACTGCAGTCCTCAAGGTCATGAAAGTCTTCCTGCATGATACTCCAGTGCTCTTCTGTATCAGTAGTACCTTCCAGTTTTGTGTTGTCAGCAGATTTCATTAGCTCATTTACTTCCTATATTTTGTGCCAAGGTCATTAATGGGAAGATTAAAAAAGATTGTTCCCAGAGTGAATCCAGGAAACTCCATTAATAATTCCCCTTTCTCCTGACAGAAGACTCCATTTCAGTCAGTGTCTTATATGATTTACAGTTCATATGTTTACATATGTCTTGGTTTACATTTTAATTAATGTTAAGCAAAATACATTCAGAAGTCCAGCAATACTAGGTCTAGTGTGTATCTCTGAAAGAACAGGCAATCATTTTATCGAATAAATATACTAAACAAGTCTAGAATAATTTATCAATGATAAGTGGGTATTTTTATCCCACTTCCATATTCCTTTTTATCTTTTATTACATTTTCCCTCCAAACGTGTCATAAAATCCTGATCATTATTCAGCTCAGACATACATGATCTGGCAGCTGCCTAGGTCACTTATTTCCTTTCTTGAATATATAACAGTTAATATTAAGAGATTAGTATCTCACTTCTATTGTTAATAAATTAAGCTCTAAGTATTTGGTCCTTCATTCAAAATAAAAATGCTAAGAATTAGAACAAATTAAGTGATTTTATAATATTCTCTTAATAATTATAAAACAATGTCTCAAATGTACAAAAGGGGAAATATGCAAACAATGAAACAGCTATAAACTTTATTGTGAGTGGCATTCACAAATTCTATAAGATTCATTTAGCCAACTTTCAACTTTGAGCCTGCTGTTACCTTACTGTGGAGCCCTATATTGTAGCCTTGTTGCCCAATGTGAATCATAGCTGGCAGCACTTAAGGCTAAGCTGTGACACAACCTTAAAATAAATTGATGTGTTTGAGATTCAGAACCAGATATGAACTGCAAATGACCCAAAGAGGAGGAGGTTAGAAGAATTGCTAAAATCCTAAGAGAGGGCTTGAGCTGAAAATGTGCAAATTTAACAAAGAGCCTGACTGAACCTGATTGACCCTTAGTAGCTCTTGTTACTTGCTTTAGCTCATCATGAAGATAATGGATGTCACACACAATCACATCTCAAGTAGCCAAAAAATTTTATGATTCATGTGGCAGTCAGAGTTCTGTGTGTACCTTAGGGCATTGGTTCAGAATTGTTGCAGGGAGAAGAGCATCACCTAATGAATCACCAGTATGATACATTTGCAGTCCTTTTCCATAAGCTTGTCCCACAGATACCAACTTGATGTAACTCAATTCAACTCAGTTGTGCTTGCAGGATTTGATACAGTATTGTACCACTACATCACACTGGAGTGTTTTGCAGAGCAGAAATTAATGTACATTCTAAGATAAAGTAGTTAAGATCAAGCAAAAGTCTTAGCTGTTGGTGGCTCAGAGCTGGGACATTACCAGGACATGTTGCTGGAAGTCCTCAGTCTTCAGTGCTGAAGTTGGGTGATTATATGGACATGTAAAACAAGAAATACAGCAAAGAAAGTCTTTTCTTAGGAGATGTGAAAAGCAAAATTAAACTTCAAACTTTTATTTGGTATATTTGCAATTGGGCTTTACACCGGTACCTAACTTTGTCCTAAAGCACTGATTCTCTGGGTGGGGAGATTTTCCAAGTGTGAATTCCAAGAATAGCATTGCCTTAAATGGTGGGAAATGAGCTGGATTGCAGGTTTGGTAAATCTGAAGGTTTTGTTCATCCACTTAGTAATAACTGCCCCCTCAAGTGAGAAATAACAAAAGGGTTTTTTTTTAGAAGGTGGGACTAGAGCAAAATATAATGATCTGAAGCTGTATGGGTCCTTTGTGTTTTATAAAAGAAGTAGAGGTAGAAGATTTCCCATTGTAGAGTACTACCAAATGACTTGAACCACTAAATTGTACATAATGATCCTGACTTCATGTAATCAGCAAAGCTCCATTGACTTTAATGGAAAAATATTGATTTGCACTAGCAGAAGAGCGGAGTGAAAGGAGGTGCATTCTTGACTGTCTTGCTCATGTGGGTAATCTCCCCAAAATAATTCTCAAAAATAAAGATTATTAAGGGTCTGTCTTTGTTTCTTCTGCAGCTCCATTCTGCAGGTCCTTACACTTTCAGTGCTGAAGCTGTCTTTAACAGCCCTAGTGCACAAAGTGCAAGGAACCCACTCCAGAGGAGAGTCTGAATGAATTGCATTTTTTTCCTGGCCTGGATGAGGATGCCTCACCAGTTCTGAGGTGCAGCTCCCTGCTCTGTTCCTGGTACGTACTGCTCTGTGAAATTCAAGGCAGGGAGCTAACAGGGAGGTAGGCTCTCAACTCAGAAGCAAGGAACAAGACACTGAATCCTGTGCCTTCTCCATGGAGTTAAACACTGCCCCAACGCTAGAAGAACTCCATGTATCAGCAGGATTTGGTCCTAGAAGTCCCAGTTGCTGTGGTGATTGTGGACAGATATGAACACAGAAGTTACGATAACACAGCGCACCTTCCCAAAGTGAAACTAAAGTTTTATACCTAGGGAAGGAGAGAGCTTGCTCCCAGCAGGAGGACTGGAAGTGTTTCCTAGGCTGATTCCCATTGCTCAGCTGTGGTTCACAGAGAGACCCATGTGGCCCAGCATTCCTTTTGGCCACATGTAAAATTCTCAGCAAGGCTGGTTCACCTGTTCACCATCAGATCCACTCACTCAGATGCAAAAATCTATAAATCAGAAGATATGGGTGTGAAAAAAAAGTCAAAGCATCCGTGCTTTCCTTTCTACCCCCACCATGCATACTGAACAGCTGGGACAAAAAGCATTCGTAATGCCGCTCAGTTCTTCTCTGAAGACTTGATCCTGTAACAGTGCTCAGGTCTTATCTGAAGAGCTGATCCTGGACCTGCTCATGAACATTAAAAGTATTTCTCTTTCTGACCACGTCAGTGCCTCAAATACCAAATGCTTCAGTTCCCCACATTGCAACAAAAGGCTTGTTTTCTCCCAAATACAGAAAGACAGTTCTGTCTACAAAGATATAACCTCTCATAGTCTCATATTATCTATTGCAACTCAATAAGGTGCTATTAGCCTTCATTCCAGATTATAGACAGGCCTGCTCAGCATCATAAAATTGTGCTGGCTAGAGGCCGATGGACAAGTGCTTTTGCTATCTGTAGCCATGCAGACCTCCATTGTGATGCAAGCTATCCCAGCTGAATTTGTACTGATACAGGTTCAGTGTGTTTGTCTACTGCCACACCCTGTCCATCAGTGAAAACCACCTCACTACTCTAAAACACCATAGCAGGAGCCACATGATTTTTCCGTCGTGCACTCACTGGGTTTTCACAGCAGGAAAAATTGTAATGTACCTGTGAGCTCATCTTCACTGAAGTGCAGGATGAAATAATCCATTAGTAATGCCACAAGAGGTTTCCTCATTGGTTTAAGCCAATATAAAACTGCACTGCTGCTGAAAAGCAGGGTGCTATCCTTCGTACTCTTCCCATGTACCTATCATGCTGGCTCAAGTGAGCCAGGTGGAAACTGATCCTGCAAGAAACACTGGTAAATTGGATCAGCTCCCTCATCTGTCTGCCCCTGCAGCTGCACTGAGGGAGCACTGGGACAGCAGAGAGGCACAGAGAGATACATGACTTCCCCTCCAGCAGCAGCATGGCTTTCGATGGGCTTAATCCAAACTGTGCTCTATGATGGTTTCTTGTTCAGCATCTCCAGATGCAGAGAGGCAGTGTTTTGAACTAGACAGGACTGGCCTGTCAGGACGCACAGGCTGCAGCTCAAGTGCTGCTGGTCACACTGTGGGAATGAGTTATCCAGTGCAGCTACTACAATTGCCCTGCACATCTTGGCTGCTCTGCAGTGTGACAGCACCATCAGTCAAGTGAAGATGTCTCAGGAGATGTAACTCAAAGCAGACAGCTGGAAGCAAAACTGCAGTGAAACCTAACAGTGAATGCTCTGTGCAGCTGCATCTTAACCCATGCCTCTTATTGCAACCAGATATCCATCTACTTAAAATTAATGTGTTTGCATTGCCATAGCTGTTTAGTCAGGAAACGAGAACCCAGAGGGTGATACGCTTGGCTAGCAAGTGTCTACATGGCCCTTTTTTTTTTTTTTCTGACTATCCCTCAAGTCAGTCCTAAGGCTTCTGGCTCTGAGGATACTATATAGAAAGTAACACACTTGGATGCAGCACAGAATTTTTTTTATTTTTGTTGGCCCACTGGGCAAGTAGGAATTTGAGACTGTGAATAGAACACAAGATTTGTCTTAGGGTGCTTGCTCCCGTGCAGCTGTGCATGAGTGTCACAAATGATTCACCTGGAAATGGAAACAGCTTTGGTTTCGAGTCATGCATCATTATGTTTGCAGAGTTGCCCTTGGCCATTAAAAAAATGTCTCAGCTCATCATTGTTTTAATACCGGTTGATGGCATCTATCAAACTCAGCTTTTTCTCTGGTAAACATATATCAGAAATAACACTTTTTTTTTTTTTTCCTTTGCTTGTCTTTGATTATTTTGAATGAAACTCCTTTGGTCAGAAAGTCTTTAGGATGCTTGTCAGGTAAGGCTCTCCTGATAGATGTAGGAAGATCAAGGGCACCCAGTTATTGGTTGGCAAGTTTGTGAACGTTGACTCAAGCAGATCAGGTTATTGGTCATTGCATTCTCTCACACTGCAAGTGATGTTCTGACACTACTGCCATTCATAAGACATGCTAGGAGCCATCTCGGGTTTCCAGGAGACAAGTCAAGTCTACCTGCCAGATGTGAAAAAGGGCAACAATAAAAATCAAACAAGCAAGAAGCCAGTGAGGAGTACATTAGGAGAACAGAAGGCTAAATGTAAGACTGAGAGTAAGAAGAGAAACAAAAATGGTATGAGCTGGGACTTATTGGAGAGAGGACGCAAAGGCTTGGGAGTGAGGGGAGAGGTGCCATTTAGTGATGAGCTGGAGAGGACAGCTACCCTCAGGAAAGGCTGAAAAAAAATAGGGCACAGAATGGGGTGGTCTAACAAAGAGAAAGGAAGAGACGGGTTGAAAGGAGAATGAGAGATTAGGGAGGAAAAATGCTAAATATTAAAAAACAGGAGCAAAAAATAAAAAGAAAAAAGTATTAAGAGAAAAGGAAATAAAATAACAGGGAGCAAAAGACAAAGAACAAAGTCTAATAATCCCTAACAGTAGGTATCTACTGAATTAGGCAGAAAGTGTCACTCAGTCTGTTCAGCATTGTGCAGTCCTTCCTGATATACATTATTGTACCAGTGACAAGACATGACAAGAGCTGCTTTGTCTGCCCTGCCTGGTGCTGCCCTGCTGGGGCAGAGCTGGCCTTTGAGGAGTGACGTGTATAAGGTCAGTGCTAGCAAATCTGCTTTTTAATCCTTCTTGGTCACACTTCTATTAACAAGGCCTTATTTATTCTCAATATGTTTTACTATTCCCTAGCCCTGACAAGGATCATCAGTGCTAGCCCTGATAAAAGCAGTACTGTAAATGGCCTTCTGGTATTTTTACCTCAGATTTGTCAACATCTGACATGAAAAAAGTAATAAAACTGCTTCAGAGAAGTCTCCCATAATGTTTCCATCATTGCAGTTAATAATTGATAGAGTTAAGATTGTACTGTAAGGCTGATATTCCAAAGCATTCCTGTTGACCTCTAAAACCCAGGGAGTAAACCAGGCAGCTCTAAAATTAAAAACCTGAGAAGCAACGTGGGAAGAGAATCTCCCTGCTTTTAGCTGTGTTGTCAGCAAAAAGTTTTTTCTGTTTCTGTTACAATAACAAATTCTGTCACAATAATTGAAAGAATTTTGTGCCAGTACTTGGTGCAAGTAAAACCCTTAGTCTGGAGGAAAGGTGAGGCCAGAAATTCTGGTTTTCTCTTAGAGAAGACATATTAAGGATTGGGAAGAGTGATGAAAAGTATTCTCTCCGAATAGACGCTGAAATGCTCCATGATTCAGCTGGTTTATAAAGGAGAAGGGGCTACAGTTTAGGAAAAGATGAGTTCAATGGCGTTAAATCCGGAGTAGGCAGCTGAAATGCTGATCAGTCTGTGATTTCATTTATAAATATTTCTGTGCATCCCTGTGCCAGGGATGGAGAGAGCTTCTTTATAGGCTCCTTCCTAGAAAATCCTATAGGAGAAATGGGAGATGCAATCTCCTTTTGCACCCATTTGCAATAAAGTATTTGTGTAGAGCAATGATTGCCTAAAAATGTGATGATTAAGTTAGTAACAGTATGCAATCCAGAGAGTGGAAAAACGTTTCAAAAGGTTCAGAGCTCAGAATAAGTGATTTTTACCTATGTTTACTGGATTATGTATTCTTCCCCTTATAGCTTCCTGGCATTAGTTTATGGCACTGGTGAAAAATGAGAGTTTAGATAGTTCAACTTTCTACATCCATGTAGCTGTATAAGAACATTAAGTCATTCATGGCAGACAAAGACAGAATGTGTCTATAGTGCCATGTAAAGGAATTTTAAAAAGGCAAAAAGAAAAAAATTGAATTCGTTCCTAGGGAAGAAGTGTGTTGAACGGCATTATAATGTATATGTAAACGTATAGTCAGCATCTGGCACAAGGAGGCCAGGATTTTTAAAACTGCAGAGCGAGCCTTTTCAGGATCCCTGCAGTCTAAATACAAACCCACACATCCTTATTATTTGCGTATGGCCTCATTATGCTTTGGAATTCACAAAAGCCTATTCTTTTAAAACACTGAGAAACAGAGGGGTTTTTTTTGATGGAAATTATTGTTCTTCAGAGTGACTAGAAGTTACTAGACACATATTGTACTGAGCTGTAATTTGCTTTCTCCTCTAGAATATTACAAATTTTTTCTCTCTGTTCTTTTAATCTTGCAGCTCATATCTTCTTTATGTTCCTGAAGGAACATGATCAGTTTAATAGCCATTTTTTTCTGTAAAGTGATCTACCTTTATAACAGGTAAAAAGCCTCTGTTGCTAACTGAGCTTTATAAATTGTTTTATAATAAGATTTTAAAGCTTTTTTCTCCTTCAGCCTTAATCGTCTGAAAACATTACACTTAAAAGCTTGAGTTTTTCACAGAAATAAAAGGTAAATATTGAATCCTCTTTTTAAAATGTAATTTTCTGCTCTGCCACATAAAAACCTTGCAATATAGCTTTAACGATATGGTTCCTTAATGCAATTTCAGTTAGCAGCAATAGAGAAAATTTAAATGACTTATGTAAGGGAAAAATATTTTCATCTAAAAGATGAAATAGAAGGAGGAATCAGTCTGGCACTGAGATACAGAAAAGCTGGTCCTGATGACCACAGTTTGTCTGCAAGGTGTTGTATTCAAGCTCCACATGAACAATATGAGGTTGAATGGTTGAAGGAAACTGAGAGTGATTAGGTTTAGAGATGGAAGTTGAGAGACTTCTCAAAAGAGAAAAGTGCATGAAGGATAGTTCCTCACACTCTAAAATATATATATATCAGCTAATGAAATATCAGAACTATAGCACCTGCATATATCAAACCCTTGCATTCACTGAATCGCTCCATAATTAGATGCCATGCAGGGAAAACCTTCAGATCTCTGAAGTGATTTCCTGATAAAAGCTAAATGTGTCTTAAATTGCGTGGGTTTTAGGTTTCTAGTGACATCACACTCAGAAGACAAAGGAAATGTATTTCTAAAAATGTGTATATAGCATCACCTACTGGCATTACGAGTCTTTGCAGGGGAATGTTTTTGAAAAATCTGAAGACCAGTGCATTACAAATATCATGGCAGTTTCCCCCTAATTAGCGCAGGATCAGTCCCTTTTTCTACTTATGGCTCTGTAAACTCAGAATAATGATGAACCTTGCTTCGAGAGTTTGGCAGCTAAAAATGAGACAAAACACAGTAGCCATGTCCCAGAGTAGTGCATGTCCCAGAGCAAAACTGAGGTGCTGCTGGTAAACGGAGGTGAGTGTGCGAACAGCCAAGATGGAAACTCCTTAGGTGGCGTAAGCCGAACTGCCAAAGGAAACTGAATGTGAACCTGCAGCTTCAGTGCAGGCTTATTAAATTGAGTCTTGATAGAAGAGCACTGAGAACTCAGCTCCTCCCACCTACTAGCTAGCACGTCTCCATGTCTCCCAGCTGTGGAAACAGAAACAGCATGCAGCAAGCATTGTTCTGCCATCAGAGAGGAGAATGGGGACAAAAGTTGGCAAGACATGGAGCTAGGATAAGCTGATCAGGCGGGGCGAAAGACTAGTATCATGGAGATAGTACTGCTGCTTAGCGGTTTTGGTATGACTTGGTACAGAGCATCTTTAGAGGCACAGTCCTACTGTTTGTCACTCAAGAGCCTCCATGCCAACAAAAACATGACCGAACTGCTACCAGAGCCACAGTGGAAAGCCATATAACCTTATTTTTTTTATTATTAGATGCACCTGAGATGGCCGTCCTGCTGGATTTGTGCTGATCAGCTGGACTACTTAGCCATCCCTTGGAAAGGGGGAATTTTCTCTTCATTACTTGTAAAGCCTTTTCTCAACTCTTTGACTCAGGTTCTTTAGTCCTACAAAAATGTATTAACAGTAAATAATAAACATTTTTTAAAGCAACTCATCCTGTCACTGATTTTATTTTTTCCAGAAAAACAGATGTTTGCTAGGTGGAGTGGTAATATGGTACAGAGCCCAGACTGTGCAGATGAACTCCCAGAAATCAGTTTCCTACATGACTGCCTTTACCCCTTCAACAGGACCAGGTCAGTGAATAGAGGTCACATACTCTTTCTCAGTATCACATAAAATATTTTTACTTCTCTTGACCTGAGTAGTAAGTCAGTATTATGGATGATGCATATGTCTATCGAGACAGAAATAGACTGTGAAAATTATTAAAAGAACAGCTTTCTCTTAATTATTGCCAAATGCATATTCAAAGGCCTCTTTCCACAGCTGTACAAAGAACAATTTCAAAATACAATTCCATTTCTGAATTCCAAATCACACTTCCAAGCAGTAAAGAGCTCAGAAAGCTTTCTCTTCACTCATCTTTAGGCTGTGCAAGTTAGCATTTCTCAAGGTGTATCTTCCTGATCAGCTTAGTCCCATCTAAATCCATGGTGCTACCGTGGCAAGTAGTGGTCCGGTCCCAAAACTGCTTGTGTAACTATGGGCCTGTCTAGATTACGGAGCTGACTCAGATGGAAACTAAATGTGATTTGTTTCAGGATTAATTTGCAGCTGGACCAACGCCCTCATCTGTCTGACTGCACGCCCACAGGAGCGCCGATGTCCACACCTGCCGTCATCTCTCAGCAATCGCACACACATAGATCAGTTTGTGCTGATCACAAACCCCCGCCCTGAGGCTGTTTCTTGGCTGCTCAGCTCTGATTCACAGAAAAATGCAGTGTCAGGGATGGACTCCCTACCCTCCATGGCTTAATCTGTGGATGCTGATGTCAACAACTGCCATTAGACATTTTAAACTAAAGAAGGGGGAGATTCAGGGCAGATCTAAGGAAATTGTTTACAGACTCACAAAATCACTGGAGTCGGAAGGGACCCACAAGCACCACAGAGTCCAACTCCTGTCCCTGCACAGGATAACCCCAATATTCACACCTGTGTCTGAGGGCTTTGTCCAAATGCTTCTTCAATATTATCAGGCTTGGTGCCGTCACTACCTCCCTGGGGATCGGGTGGTGAAATAGTGGTGCAGGTTGCCCAGAGAGGTGGCAGAAGCCTTATTCCTGGAAGTATTCAAGGTCAGCTTGGCGTGATGGAGTTGAAGATGTCCCTGCTGGCTGTTAGAGGGTTGGACTGGATGATGTTTAATGGTCCCTTCCAATCCAAGCCGTTCCATGATTCCCTGAAAGGGGCTTTCAACACCTCCATTCCTTAGTCGGAAGGAACGGCAGTCATCAATCTCAGTCACGTGACTGCCCATAAATTAAAGGCCTATTATGAACCACTGAATTTCTAGCACGTGCAATGGCACAGCCTGTTTCACACTCACTTCTGAAAAACAACTGGCGAAGGCTGGTGCTGCGATCCCATCCTCACAGAAACGATAGGAAGGAGAGCACGGCAGCGCTGGCCGAGAGCAAAGGCCAGCGACGGCAGCACGCGAGTTCCGCCTGCTAAAGGGCGCATTTCCAGAGGCTCTGCTCCCGTGCTCTCGGCACGCCGAGCACTCCGAGTTCCGCACGCAAGCACAAAGCCGCCAGCGGGTGGCGTTCAGCATCGGAGCGGCGCTGCGCTCCGAACCTCAGGCTCCCGGTGCTCGCCCAACCTCTCCGCTCCCCTCCCCCAGGCCGCCGCCACCATCAGCAACAGCTCCGACCCTCCCCGCCTCCCGTCCCTTCTCCACAGACGCCCCGCCCGCTCCTCCCCGGGGCGGGGCGAGCAAGGCCGCCGCAGACCGCCTCTCCCTCGCGAGAGGCGCCTCCACCACCGCCCAGCCCCGCCCCCGCGCGCCACCACCGCCCTATCCCGTATCGCCCCACACGCAGCAGCCCCGCCCCGCCCCGCCCCCGCCCCACCACCCGGCCCCGCCCCCGCGCGCCCCCGCCCCGGCCTCGCTTCGGCCCCGCGCGCCGCAGCCCCGCCCCACCCCGCTCCCGCCCCGCGCGCCGCAGCCCCGCCCCCCTGGCCGCTAGGCTGCGCGCGGGCGGCGGGCGCGGAGCGGCGGGAGCAGCCATGATGGTGGGTGCCGGGCCGGCCGCGGGGCTGGGGCGGGGCCGGGCGGTGTCTGTGTGTCCGCGGGTCTCTAACCTGTGTGCGCTTTGTCTTCCCCCTCCCCGCCGCTCGGCCGTGCCCCTCCGCGCCCCCGGCCCGCTCCGCCTCGCCCCCAGCAGGAAGGCTCGGACGACGGCCCCGATTTCCTCTCCGAGGAGGACCGAGGCGTGAGTGGTGTAGGGTGATGGGATCGGGGGCTGGGAGGGCAGGGTGGGGAGGGGGAGTGATGCGGGGGCGTGGGCAGCTGGGGCTGTTGGTGTGGAAATGGCACCGCCTCCCTCTGATGTTCTCTCTGTTCTGCCTGGGGATTTTCATTGTTCTGTCCCCCAAGTTTTGGGGGAGCTGTTCTTTCACGCTTTTGTTGGATCAGCCCTGAGGGGGAGCCGCTGTGCTCGTGGCTAGAGATACACATTCTCGCTGTGTCCTTCCCTGGGCAGATCCACGCCCCTCATCCCGCTGCTCACTCCTAGCCCGTGCTGTGGCCTAACCAGGTGGGCCAGTCTTGTGGGGAACACCAGGGCCCATCTTTAATTGAGAGCCAGGACTGGTGAAACAGTCCTGCCCTCTCTGCTCTCTTTAGAATCGTAAAATAGTTTGGGTTGGAAGGGACCTTAAAGCCTCTCCAGTTCCACCTCCCTGACATGGGCAGGGACGCCTCCCACTAGACCAGGCTGCTTAAGGCCCCATCCAACCTTGAACACTTCCAGGGAGCAGCATACACAGCTTCCCTGGGCAACCTGTGCCGTTGCCTCACCACCCTCATCGTGAAGAATTTCTTCCTGATGTCTAATATAAATCTCCCCCTTTCCTGTTTAAAGCCATTCTCCCCCTCATCCTATCACTACTTGCTCTTTTAAAAAGTCCCACCTCAGCTTTCTTGTAGGCCCCCTTCAGGTACTGGAAGACCTTTAGGCCCCAGAGGTTCTTCCATACATAAAAGTGGGATGTTTACTTTTCAGGCCACACTGCACGATAAACTGATTATTGCAAAGGAGTTCTGTTGTTGGGACTGAATGCCGTAATGATGTTTCTTACTGAGATAACCTTTTTCTTTGCTCTGCTCTTTCTGTTTTTCATTATATTCTATCCGCTACATCCATCTTTATTTAAGTTGCCTGCCTTATTTAAGCAGCAAATCAGTTAATCTAGTATAACTTAATTAGACTGATTACCCCTGTCGGTTAGTGTCTTGAGAAAGACTGACTCTTGGGCAAGGTAGGAGAGCAGCTTCTGGGTTGCTTAGGTTGCCTTGTTTATGCTGGTTATTGAAGTGGCTACATTCACTGTACTGCTAAAACCACAAAATCTGGAAAGCGGTGTGTTTGTGTAGGCTTTTATCATACATGCCATACTCGAATGTCCAGTCTAATGTTAAGTGTCAAATGATTTTTGACTGTATGCATGTGATAGGAATTCAGTGTATTTTATGTTCTGGAAATAAAGAAGGAATTCTAGTATTGTATTAGGCCAATTCTGGACACTATAGAGCTTTTGCCTTGAATTGTATGCCTGCTTTAGAAAGAATATTGGATAAAAAAGAGAGATAGTGGAAACTGTTATCCTTTGAGTGTCTTCAGGACAAGGACTGAAGAACTTAATTATGGAGTTGTATTTTATGTAGGTTGTCCTTGGTATTTAGGAATAGGCATTGAAGTGCACGGTTAAATTGTCTTAATTTGAAGGTGCAGGTAGAACATAACAATACAGATCTGATCTCGTGTGAAACTTGTTTGTTTCATTATTAATTTTCCCTCCAAGGCTACAGGTAGTCAGAGTTCACAAGGTAATTTGAAAACCTTAAGAAATCTCTTAGCAGTCTTGTTTGTGCTGTTGGACAACTTACATCATCTCATTTGGCTAAATGCAGTCTTTTTTTTTTTCTGCTCCCTCCCCAATGTTCATTCAGAACTGAGTTAAACCAGTGTCCTCCTTCTTTGCCTATTTTTTTTTTAATTCTCTTATTTTCAGTCACTCTGGGATTTTAATTTCTGCACTGCTATGTAAACTCCTGGGGTTAAAACATGAGTTGTTACCTGCATGATTTTGATTGTGATACTGAAAATCTAATCAAAAGCAATACTGGCAGTCTGTTCATGAATGGATTTGTTGCCTTTTAATCTTCAAAACTCTTGGTAGCTGTAGTAAAAACCAGCTTTTCATAAAGTGCTTCCCTGATTTGTCGCCTTTCTCCATTTGTGATTAAAAAAATGAGTAGGTCAGTCCTTTATTTGAAAGCATGGATGGCAACTTCTGGTTGGAATAATTGAGCTTTTAGTTTTGAAAATCAGTACTCTTTTCTCTCTAGAATTTAGACTATACTATGACAACTGTATGTTTAACACTTCAGAATAATGTTGGTCAGATGCAGTTGTGTTAAGTTTAATACAGGAGTGATGGAATGAAAAGAAAACTGGAAATTACACTGATGCCACACAGAATGGTAGTTCTCAAACAATTGTGTTATACCATATGGAACCTTTTCTGGAGAACTGCAAAATAGAGCACTGAGAATCATTTTGAGGAAGTAGCAGTGGGTGGTCTGTAGAAGGAACTTATTATAAACAGTCTGCATAAAATGAACTTGCGGGAATTGCTTTTCTGAATCTTGCTTGGGAAGATACTATTGAGTTGGCTTGGAGTAACTCAGTTCCTGTTGGGTTTTTTTGTGATGTCTGTAATGTAAACAATACGTGCTTTGAAAGGTGCTAGTACTGGCTTGTGCAGCTATGTCTATATAAACTTTACCTAACTTGACTAATGCTCTTGTCTTCTCATTTAGGGCATATGAGCTGCCCCTTAGAGTAACTGCTGGAAATTTGATGCTGTGATGACAATTTGTAATCTTTGGTTGCCTTTGTTTCCCTTGCTCTATGTATTTATCTGCTTGTAAAGAACGCACTGAAGAAAGAGTCCTTTCTCTCTAACATTTTTGAAAGAGTTTGAAGTATAGAAGTTACTGTTGTTAAAGGATGACATGGCCTAGGAACTAAAGGTTTAGTTGTTCCCTTTGTCTCTGCAAGCTTCCTTTCCTTATTATTTGAAGTATAATTGATCCTTGAGCAAGAGCTTAGGTGCTAAATCCTCTACTTGCGTTGTCTTCTCTTTTAGTACGTAACATCGCATAGCTCTGGTTTTGGCTTCTGATATTTTCTAGACCGTTTGCATAGCGTAGGAAACTGTAAAGCAGCTAAATTAAATTAGCTCTGTTTCACAAGTTGTTCAGGATGGTTAGAGTGTGTATCTAAGCATAAAATAATTGTGCTCTCTTGTATGTATTACACTGGGGAGAGGGGGAGCAAGATACAAAGTGACAGTGTTCCACCTCCGTTTTTTCCAGAATTTAAGGTACTTTCATTTCAGTTTTCATCTAGATCAGTCTTTTCATCCAAATCAGGTTTTGTAGCATCTTATTTTTTCATTTTCTACTTCCTTCATGACTGAAAAAACAGTCCATTGGTGGGAGTTTTCTTTGGAAGTAGTGATGAAGAGAATGCTTAAGTTGTGTGATGTTATTGTTTGCAAATTTAATTCCCAGTAATGCACCATTATGAACCTTTGTGTCATGTGAATACATTTAAGTCCTTCAACTTTCTGATTGTTTCTGACACCTTTCATAAATGCTTCATTACCATTGCAGATGAAAATGTTCCCTGTTGGCAGTCAGGTTACACAGCATAATTTAACATGATTAAACTCTTCAAAACTCTTACAAACTTAAAGTATAAATCAAACAAATATTGTTGCATGTCATGAGTAAAGTTGTTACGTTTAGGTAGTTCTTAATTTTCTCAGCACAGATAAGCATTTTGTTTCTAAAGTTGTGAATAGTGCTTATGGCCAGGTTGTGCTGCACTGGAGATGGCATGCATGCTAGTCATGAACTTGATCAGTTTGTGTGCTGCTTGTTCAAATTTTGTATTGTACTGCTTTTTTAAAAAAAAGGAAGAGAAAAAAAGCACATTTTAGTAGAATTTTTTTGTGATCTGTGAAAGACTAGAAAAATACCATTTGGGTAATCCAGATGATTTGCTGAGATTACTCTGTCTGCTAATGTGTTCTGGGGGATCAAAGAAAAAACAAACGGTACCCCAGACAGTGTAACCACTAAGAACCTTTTTATAATCTCAAAAATGTTGTGTCATGACATAAGGCAGACATTTATATGTCAGATTATATTTTTCTTTCCCAAATCAGATGTTCAGCACGTTGGAAACTCAATAGGAACTAGAAGATTCTGCCTCTGAGGAGCATCAGCAGTGGATCATTGCATGATAATATGCCTTTGTGTGAGGCAGTGACCCCCTAAATCTTAGCAAAACAAAACAGTGATGCCAGAATCACGTGTGTGAATGAGTATGTTACTGTATGGTGATCTTAATGATTTCCAACTTTGCTGTAAGGAAAAGCTATTCCTATTTGTGTAATAACTATTGAACTGTTATATTTTGCTAGCTTAGCAGAATATGCTAGACTATATTCATTTTGTTTACTTCAATACATTAATTCTAACATGTGATAGTCTGGTTTGCTAGTACATAGGCAGCAGAGTTTGTACATGGAGGTTAATGAGAAAATTAGAGTGAGAACTGACCACTATGATTTAAGATAACTGTTGAAAAACAAGATGGGGCAGTTGATGCTTCTCTTAGTGCTGTCCCAGTGCCTTGCAGCATTACCTTCAAAATGTGCTCATGTGTAACCTTTATCCTGTGTGTTGCTGGTACTTGAAGGAATTTTTTTACTTGAGTACAGACTTCAAAATGCAGTCCTGAAAAATTTTGAAGGAAAAAGTCTACATCTTGGTATGGCAAAGAATTTTTATACAGTAGAACGTGCTGTTTCTGGGAAAAAAAAGTGTCAAAGAAAACACAGTATCTCAGTAAGAAGTAATCCTCATGAGCATGATGTTGACTTTTTTTTCTCAGTGTGAATTAGAGAAGATTTCAGACTTATCCTTAGTACTTGTATAAATATTCTGAATGTCTGTTGATTGTCATGATGAAATTGTCATGGGACAAATTGCTCTAGAACAACCAGGGTGCAAGGATGAGGGGACTTGAATTTCTGGGTGAGGTCTAGATGAGTATGTCGTTTCACCAAGTGCTGTTGAAGCTGTTGGTACAATTACAGCCAAACATTGCAGTGCTCAGATAATGTTCCATATTTTCTATATTTGAACATTATCTCATTTTCTGTTTGATGTGACTTTGGAATTATTTTATGAGAGTTTTCAGGTTTTACTTTTTGTGGAAAAAAATAAACGTAGTCCTTGCACTTTCATAATTTCTCATGCTGATTTTGAAGAGATTGAAATCTTGGTTTGTGGTTGGTTCTCCCCCTCCAAAAAGAAAACCCAAATCCAAGGAGTCTTAGGTCTAAGTTCAGGATACATCTCTTTTCAGCTTTTTCAGTGTATCATGGGTAATGGTAAACAAAATAAAGTGTAAACAATTTGAATAAATCAGGTTTTTAATAGTTCTTGCTTATTTGAAATATAGGGCCACTTTTCTTCTTAAAAGTACCTTTCCAGCTGTTAGTACCTTTATAATTACCTTTACAAATACCATTACTTATAGCAGATTGTCAGTTTGTGGGAGTGGGGAGAATGAAGAGAAAAAATGAAGAGAGAAACCTGCCAAACTTGCTGCTGTCTCTAAATGTATTTTGTCTTGACAGTCTCAGTTAGTAGCAAGTTAACAATACACAGAAATTGAAAATAGTGCACTCACAAGGAATGTGGTTAAAGAAATTATTTATATGGTCATATGTGCCAAAAGGAGAACTACTGGAATTTGTTTTCCCTTTGGAAATAGTCTTTTGATCTTGTTTTTTTATTGTAACCTATCTTCAGGCCTTTAAGGATGTTCAGCATTGCAGGATCAGGGTTCTTCTCAAGGGAAGAATAAAGAAATAAAGTTAACTTTTTTTTTTCTTATCTAAGCTAAATAGATTTTTTTTTTGTTTAGCTTAGAGCAATAAATGTAGATCTCCAGACTGATGCTGCTCTGCAAGTGGATATCTCAGATGCACTCAGTGAGAGGGACAAAGTGAAATTCACTGTCCATACAAAGGTAAGAGTCTGGGTTTGTGCACTGAACTGTTTTCTTAATTACACAGAAAAGAATGTTTACCTAAACTGTTTGGTGAAACAGGTGTAACACAATCCAAAGGAAATGAGAAAGTAGCATTATCTCGTATTTACAAGACTGTGTAGCTGCAGGGCTTAAGAAAAAGGTGACTAAAAAGTTAAGGAAAAAAAGCTACATTATTTTTTGTACTCACGTGTTGTCATGATGTTCCCATACTTATTGATTTGCCTGTTGATAGGTAGAATCTTTCATAGGTCTCAGTATTCTTCTGTATAGTTTTTATTACATTAACCATGGTTTCAGTTTCTAAAAGTATATTTCATAATGTAATTGTATTCAAGAATAATTTTTAGTTACTATTTGTTTGTGGCTTTTTTTTTTCATTGGAATGTTGATTGAAGAATCACAGAATAGTTGAGGTCGAATAAAATTTTGGGGGGTCATTTAGCCCCATCTCCTCCCTCATCCCACCAGTATATCAGGGTGAAGCAGAGCACATTGCTCGTCTTTTCCTTTGTGTGTTGAATGTCTCCACAAGGGCAGAGACTCCACAACCTCTTTGGGCAACCCATTCCAATTGATTGCTGCACTAATTAAGATGGAGGTAATTATTGCTGTACAAACTTTTTTATGGTCAAATCCTTACTTGGATGATTGTATTATTTTTACAGAAGTATTTTTGCTGTTCCTTCAAGGTGTTTTTTGTACAGCAACTAAAAACATTATGGGTTTTGGGGCTTTTTCTGAGGTATGGGTGGTGTGGTGGTTTTGTTTTTTTTCGCTATAATTCTTCCTCCTCTTCCTTTTCTAGAGTTCCTTACCAAATTTCAAACAAAATGAATTCTCTGTTGTCCGGCAACATGAAGAGTTTATTTGGCTTCATGATTCTTTTGTTGAGAATGAGGACTATGCCGGCTATATTGTAAGTATAACAATTCTTTTGGTTTGTGTGCGCTGTATCAAAAGTACTTGTGACTGCTTTTAAATGCAATAGAAATAACAGATATTCATTCTTTCTAACATCAGATCAGATGCTCTAATACTTGATTTTATGCGATTACACAGAATAAGTGGTTGAAACAAGCTTGTAGGAAAGATACTGTAGTTGTCATACTTTCTTGAATTTCACTTCTAAGGAATGAGTAATTTAATCCATACCCAAGTGTATTTTAGTCCACTGTGTTAAAAGTGTGGGAGATAGATAAACTGTATAGCTTGGTGGTATTGTTTTTGCAAGCTAATGTTTAACTTAGTTACAAGTTACATCTTGCCTTTTTTTTAGCTGGAATGGCAAAGTGCAGTAACTGAGCTCTAGTAATTAGACTTTTCCAGTTTTCATTCTGATGTTTTAGCATAAATCACTTCAGGAGGAAAAAACAACACTAATACTGTCTAGAACTGTAAGAACCGTAAGGCACAACTTAACAGCTTCAGTTTTGAAGTTTATTGCAGGCCTCCAGGAACAAAGGTCTCAAAATAGTCGCCTTAACCTTATGATACTGCCTATTAAAAATAGGTGCTGCTGTTCATACTTTAACTACAAATAGTAATATTTGTCATCTTTATGTGAAAGTGAGGTATTAATTTTGTGTCAGAGTAGTGTCTACTAATTCAGAAGGTAAACTTATTTTTAATTAACTGGTGGGTACATGATGATGAATACTATCTTTGATGTGTCATACCATTCTTGACCTAGTATTTTTCCGTTAGAAAAGCTATTAGAAGTGACTACACCTTCAGTGTCTGAGTAACTAGTTTCATATAGTAGATGCTTATGTTATAGATTTTTCTTTTTTGTAATGCATTAATGTAATAGGCAAATATTGGTGAACTAAAAGTTAAGCACAGTTTAGCTTTGTTCTGTGTCCCTTTACTGATAGCAGTTCAGGGTTAGTTTGACTGTGGTGTTATCTCTTTCAATGTTAATACAATATAATACAAGATTACAGTATAGGCTTGTTTACTGTCTGCTTTGTTATTTCAACAGATGTATCTTTAATGTCAACAGTGCTGCAAGAAAGTACTAGTACCTGCAAGCAATATGGAATTTTTTTTGGTTTAAATGTTGGGCAGTTATAAATGGATGATGTGCAAACAGTTGTGGACTTTTTTGTTTAGACAAGAAATGATCCTTACCAAATAAGTTAAACCAAAACTAATCATAAAATAATGATTTCAAGTTTTAATTCATTTTAACAGGAAAGCTAGGTATCGTTTGGTTTCTATTGTAACTAAACTAGTGAAGCCATTTGTTAATACTTTAGTAATCTTTAAGGACACTTGGCCAAAATTGATACAGTAATGCAGCACGTCTAACTCGTGAATAAGAGAATTTATTCATAAATGCTGTAATGAATGATGAAAGAGAAGGCCATATATTAAAAAGCTAGAGGCAATCTACAATTCCTGTGCTGAATGGATGTTGTTTCACTGAGAAGATAAGCAATTAAAAAAAGGTTTGACTGAATTCCAGATTCCACCAGCACCACCCAGGCCTGACTTTGATGCCTCAAGGGAGAAATTGCAGAAACTTGGAGAAGGGGAAGGATCAATGACTAAAGAAGAATTCACCAAGATGAAACAAGAACTGGAGGCGTATGTAGACTTGATTGCTACTTTTTTTTTTTAAGTCGCTCAGCTTTTAATGCTGTTTGCTCTCCCATGTTTCTGATTTCACTGTAATGGTTCTCTGAGATACACGCTTGAGAATCGAGTTGCTACATAACCAGAGATATCTTAGTGATCATGATCAGAGCCATAAGGAAAATTGTAAAAATAATTTCATGGAAGAACCTCTGAAAGAGGGAAGAAAAATCAATTTGTTCTTCAGGATTTTTTCATAAGGCAAAAACTAGTTAGATTGTTTTCTTCACAGAACGCATGCAAAGAGAGAAGGTAACCTCTATCTGTTTAGTTCTAGCATTCCACATTTTGTAAGCTTAATGAGACTTTAAGGTTTATACATGTAGTGATTGAACTAGGGATTTTTGCTTGCAGTTGGTACTGTAAACATGGAAGCCAACCTTCTGTTCCCCAAGGAATATGGAGGTTACTAGAAAATACTTTTTTTGACACTCCTTTTTTGGCACAAGGAGAATATACTTCCTGAAAATCAGATTTTTCCCTTACCGTGAATTTAATGTATATTGAAATATCTGCTCTGAGGCTTTTTGTTCCATATTGAGTTACACAGTGAAGTTTCTCCTTGCTTCATCCACTTTCCTTATCATGCATTCACTTCTTTGATCTTTTTCCTGTCATTGGTTTCAGTTTTCAAGTGTATATTTACACTGCTTCTAGACTGCTTCTATCAAGAGCTCTGAATTGGAAAGAAAAGTACATAGAACTCTTAGAACTGCTGCTTTCTCACCGAACTTCAGCTGCTGTGAGCAAATGTCTTAAAAAGCTCTGTATTATTGTTACATACAATATAACTTATAGCAGAGTAGATATACACTTCATATACAGAAAACTGGAAATTAGCAAAACACTATAGATTTTAAAGAATCTGTAGTTTTCCAGCGGCCCTGATCATGATTCTCTTGTGGTCTGGTTAGGGGTTGGATAACACAGAAAACTTTGGGTTTCTTCTACTGCCACCTCCATCCTCTGCATCCTCCTTTTTTGTCTTCACTGAATGACTACTACTCTCACTGAGATCAAACATCTCCCAACAGTGACCCTGCTGGTTTGCTGGTATGTAAATCTTAACCTCCTTGCACATAGTGGAAACAAAAGTGTTGATTATCATTTCACTGACCTCGGAATGGGGAAGAGAGTTCCTTCCTCATTTCTAGGCAAGTTACATCTTATTCACTGAATTTGCAAAGCGAAATGAATTCTAGCAAACTTGTATTGATAAGAATGCCTTCCTATTAATAAAATCACAGACAAAGTAATGGCTTTAAAGTTGAGTTGGCTGAACTGGGCAACTGTGCAATTGTCATGGTTAAACATGATTTTTTTTGTTGTACCTACCAAATGTTGCACTTAATTTCACTCTAAGAACCACTATGAAGCAAGATGTCCACGTAAGCTTCAGCCCAAAAAGGCTAGGTGCTTTAACATGGAATAAAAGACTGCTATCTAAAGAGTTAACAAAACTACATGAACTTTTAAATAAGTAAGGAGGGTGCAAATAGGCAAGGGGATGGAGATGGGGAGGAAGGAATTTGCACTTCAGCTATATAGCGCCTAGTGCCTGTAGTCTGTATCTCAGTTTCTTGATTTTGGGGTGTTGGGGAAAGGACAATTAAACGAGGTTACACTTTCAGCAAACCAGTTTGTGTTAGCTAGCCTTAAAAAATAGAATGTATTCGTTGAGTCCACATTAAGTGTCTCTGTAATATTTAGGGCTTTCAAGTTTTCCCATAGTATTAACATTGTACGTTTTTATGAATTTATCAGATATTGGAGTGATAACCTCTACTATATCAGGTTATAATTTTGTATCCTTACTGAGAATCTCTTAAAGCTGCTCACTAGGCTTATCTCAAACTTAATTGCTTCCTGTGAAATTCTTACGTTTGTCTTGTTTCTGGTTTTCAGTGAATATTTGGCAATATTCAAGAAGACAGTTGCAATGCATGAAGTGTTTTTGTGTCGCGTGGCAGCACATCCTATTTTGAGAAAGGATTTAAATTTCCATGTATTCTTGGAATATAATCAAGATGTAAGTATTCAAAATTGAGTTGCTGGCAAGAGAAATCAAGATATACTTTTATAGTAGGATGGAAAATTGATTAAGAGGGCTTTGCCTCCTGGAGCAAACTCCACCAATTCCTTCATACCAGATGTGCTTGTAGTGTAAAAGCTAAAATTAATTTAGTCTGTAGGAGTTCATTTTGCTGCCACCTGGGACTATGTACTCTAGCCTCAGCATAAAAAAATATAAATGGGAATCCAATATGTTTTGGATTAAAAAGATTAACTTTTAGTGGTGATTTTCCTTGATGTTGTGCTTGTCTACGCCTTGACCAATTTTTTTCTTTTGTGGGGAAGAATGGTGCAACAAAGATGGAATGCTAGTTTTAGGATTTAGAGCTATGGTTTAAATTATGTAGCTAATAGAACTAGAGAGGATTTCTAATGAAGTGTTCTGATAAGTAAAACCTTTTTTTGTTAGCGGTGTCAGTGAAAATTTGGTTAATTTTTTTTCTAGCTATTTGACTAGTGTGGCTATCCACATGTTACATACTGAGTTGCTATCTAATTTTGAGTTATTGGAGAGGACTTTCTGGATTTGTAACAGCTCTTTGGTGTTGGAGTTAGTGGTTGCTTATATTCTGCAAACAGTTTTTAGTTGCTTTTTAAAATTGCAGAAATCAACATTGAATGTTGAAGAAATCGTTGCAAAGATCGTCTTAACTTAGCTTAACTTCAAAATAGGTTACCTAGGATCCACTTGTTGCTTGATGTAGAAATGCTTACTGGTTCAGGAACTCATTTTACCTGTACTGGGCAAATTTAGAGGCACAGGGAGAGCAGAGGCTAAAACAAACATTATCCTCAATACAGTTAGGGGTAAATGCTTCTGTAATTTCTGAAGGTCAAAGATCTGCTATTCTACACCTTATAACCAGGTTTTGCTGTTTTTAGGTTAACTCAGTGGCTATACTGTGCTTGATAGATACTGTATTATTCATAATTGAAATGTACAGGTGCTAGAAAGTTGCTATTTTTTTTCTTCCTGGAATATTATTTTAGATGATAAAGAACAGTCTAGTAAATGAGGTAGTCTGTCATTCTGGATGCATGGTGCCCTGTCCCAATTAATGTCGAGAATAAGACTAAGTAGAGAGCAGGAAAACTGATTTAGGAGTACCAAGTTGTGGTATGTAGTTCTGTTTTTCGCTTAAAGCTTATATGACCTCCAGAAAATGAACGAACTTGATAAATGATTTTGTTTTTCAGTTGAGTGTTCGCGGGAAAAATAAGAAAGAGAAACTTGAAGACTTCTTTAAAAATATGGTTAAATCAGCAGATGGTGTCATTGTTTCAGGAGTAAAGGTGATTACTGTTTCACATATCAAGCTTTAAAATGTATTATCATTGTTGTCCTCCTTTTTTAATGACGTAGAATTTTAGATAGCTATTAAAAAAGGGATTTTTGTGGCAATGTCTAAGAGACAGAGATGAGAAGGAACCTGTGGTCTTGGATGCAAGATAACTGAGAGCTATATGATTACTTCTGTGAAAGAGGGGTTTCAATACTCTGTCCCCTGTTTTGTGAAATTAAGCATTTATTTTAATCCATAGATAATTGATGATGTGTTTGGTTTTTTTTTGTGGCCTGTCATTTTAGATAATGGGAAGATGCACTAGCTTTAACAATTGCTGTGGCGCGGAAGTTACTAAGGCACTGTGAATTTTGCAAGCCTTGTACCATCCTTCTGCTCTTTAAAAGCTAAGAGCAGCTGTGATATTAGCAGAGGTGATATTTTTCCCAGTAGATGCCAGAATGTTAGTTACTGAGACAAAAAAAGAAGAGTTTTAATGACGATTCAACTTCTTCATATTTAAGTTGGAAAACTGGTTTTATAACAAGCAAAAATTTCTGTAGAAGATTATTTTGATCTTTCTTTCTAGTGGTAACTTCCCCTTTGCAAGCAAATTAGAAGAGCTAAAGCTCCTAGTTGTAAAATCTTGAGTTTCAAAACTGCTGGAAAGTGGATATAACTGTGGGTTAAAAAATATAAAGTCTAAATAACCGGTTTTCATAAGCATATTTTTCAAAGCCCATGTTGTAAGCTATGTCATGGTATTGAGTGTCAGTGCTGTTTTAGAAGGTTTTGAAAAATAAATATAAACCAAATATATCAAATTGTAATATGGAAAATATTAAAATTTGCCTACATTTACCAATCTGAAAGAAATCTGTTATTAATATCAGCGTTCCTCAGCTAGGAGTTCATAGCATCTTGGCTGAAACTGTGGCATTTATGCAACTGGGTGTCTTTCTTTCCCTCTCCCCTTTTTCTAGGTCCTTAAGTACTTGACATTTATCCTGTTTTTCTGTCACAAAAGTGGCAATTAGTAGTGCAATTATTTCCTTCACTTCAAGTTTAGTTATCTAGACCTTTAAGATGCTTGCTACAAATTCTTAGTTCTTAATAAAAACTTCAAATCATGATAAAATAAGTGAAGAAATCAGTTTACATAAATGGTGTTTTAGACAATAAAAATATATTGCTTTTCCTGTCACAACAGCAGCAATGTATGAACTTACTCTGCAGTTGCTCTGTACTATGTGAGTGAAATCCTGTTTTTTAAATTGTTCTTGCATTTTATAGGATGTGGATGACTTCTTTGAACATGAAAGAACATTCCTTGTAGAATATCACAACCGAGTCAAAGATGCCTCTGCCAAATCTGATAAAATGACAAGATCACATAAAAGTGAGTTCTTTTTCCTGAAGGGTGAAAATAGGACTAGTTAAAGTGTATAGAAGTGTTTTGTGAGGAACAGTAATTTGTAGTTGCATGTGAAAAGTGGGTTAATTTCTCCAAATGTAGTCTTCATATAGTCTAAAGAAGTTTAATCAGACTTTCAAAGTTTAGGCTTTGCTGTAATAGACCGGATGGAGTAAGACAAGCCTGATGCGACACTGAAGATCTCTTGGTTAATTTATGTGTCCCTTTGAAGAAAAACACACTTTATATAATATATTTTTAAAGTCTGATTCTTAGTGTTTAAAGTGTAAAGGTGGGTAATAGAGTGGTATATGTGATTTCACTCCTGATGAAGTTGCTCTTGATGTAATGAGATTGCATTCATCAGAGTGCAGTTTCTTGTAGCACTAGGCATTGCATTACCTTGCTGAGCAGCAAACTCCCATTTGAGCCATTAGTTCTAGACCAGGAAGTCAGGTGTCCATTTCCAGCCTTTTAAAAACGCAGACTGGAATACGTGCGTTTAGTACCTTGGTTTGCAAGGACTCCTTTTCTTAATGAAAATTTCCACTTAGCTATTAATTTATCTTCCTAAGCCGAGTGCTACGTTATGTGATTTCGGGAAGCTCTAGATAGTCTTCTCAAGTGCAGAGTATTTGAGAAAGTGGAAAATCTTTGTTTAAGGAATACTGTGTTTGGTTTAGGATTACTGTGTCTTGAGAAGCTGAGGAAAAGTGGACTTTAATTGCCCTTGATTTTAAGCTTTTGTGGCTAAATAAATCAAAATCGAACTACTAGATTCTGTCTTAATTTCTTGAAGTTTACGTCTGATTCACGGATTCAATCTTTGCTATCTACAGTAATATAATTCACTTAAAACCAAGCCACAGACCTTTTATGAACCTCCATTGGTAGGGACTCCAAAGTGGATATTGAATGAGGCATTGAACCAAGAATTTACTGAGCTCTTTAGATGTTTCTGTTGTTATTGTATAATGACCGAGTCTTTTGTAGTTTTAGTGCCTATGTTAGGAGGCAGGGAGAGTCAGTTATGGCTTGCTGAAGTACTGGGGGACCCTCTGTCTCTATTCAGTTCCCACCTGAAGTGGTTTCTGGTGTTTTGTTTGCTTTCTTAAAATGAAAACTGAACTTCATTCATGGTAGTTATGTGCCAAACTTTAGGCAGTGGTGGCTGTAGAACCAGGAAAACTGTTAGAAATGAGGTTGTAGAGGATCTGATGGGAAAGGACTGATCATACTCGTTACAAAGCTTCACCGGTTTTCAGACACAAATCACCTAGGAAGTTTGTTGACAGTTCTTAGCAAACTGAATTGGGACAAACGGCACCTTTTGAAATTCTGGCTAGTGGAGTAGAGCAGTGACCTGGGAAGCCTGTTTGGAAATGGACAATCTGTAGTTCATGGATAACTTATGATTGACAGAGAGCTGCAGGGTTTGCAAAGATACTGACTTCCTATTTTCCAGCAGAAAATCTGTTTTGACGTTTAAATGGGAGGAATAGAAGGGGAAGTTAATGGCTTCCTAATAAACATTCACTATAATCAACTGACTGATTCCCTTGGAATGTATGGAGTAATGAACTGGGTGGAAGGTAACCCTCTCAATCTCTTCAAACAAGGTTGTGTTATTTTAAAAAAAAAATCTACTTAAAGGCATATGAAGTTCAAAAATAACCAGCAAATAGATTTTCCTGTTCATTGTTTGGATATGTTAGCGTTTTCATCGTCAATTGAGTTTATAGTAAGAGCTCTTTAAGAAAGCCATCTGTGCAAACATTTGATTTTTGTGATTACTACATAGCAATACCTCAGTAGTCAAATTGTACAGCCTTGTTTACAAATCATGCTTCTAATTTCACTGTTTAAAATGCTACACACTAATGCTAAACACTAATGCTGCTTCAACCAGTGACCACTTGTTGATGACGTAAGGGTTTCCTGAGAATAAGGTGTGCATTAGGAAAGGGGTTATACAGTGCTATGTTTTGGTTGTTTGGAGTTTGTATTTGGTTTACTGCTCTCAAGCACACCAACTTACTCTTATTTATTGTTAGACTGCTATTTTTTTTCAAATAGCTTTAGGTTTTAGATTCAGATTTAAAATCAGATTTTAGCCATTGAGGCTGTACATTTTCCACCAAAATAAAACCTGATAAAGTTGCGTAATAAATGTACCCAGCAGGTCCTAATTGTTCTAAATATGCCTAGATAAATTACAGGCTTCAAGATTTGGTGAGAGCGCCATGTTTATTGTGTGAAGTTACCCTTCGTAATAGATGATACGATGGAAATTTTATTTCTGCTTTTGTTTTAAAGCATGTTCCTTTTAGAAACATACCTACTCTTGAAAAAAAGAGAGGAACCTCAAAATTGTCAAGAAGAGGAGGAATAAAATTGTAAAACAAGTGCTTGTTTGTTTTTCTAGATGTGGCGGATGACTATAATAGAATTGGTTCTTCATTATATGCATTAGGAACACAGGACTCCACAGATATATGCAAGTAAGATATTATTAATAACTAATGAGGGAATTTGTTAAGTAGCCGTCTTAATGATGACCTGCTGAGATCGGTAGCTCTCTTGTTGTGAGAAAACCATAATTTATAATAGTTATATCACATTAAGAGGTTTTCCTCTCTAGTATTCCATTTCTGTAACAGGCTGCTTCACTATTTCTGCTTTAATATTTGTCTGGAAAAAAAATGCTGTTTTCACCAGTTGGTAGAAAAATTACACAAATGAGATGGAAAAGTCCTTGCAGAATAAGAAAAAAACTCAAGTCTTTCACCATTTTCTAAGTGTCTTAAGCACTTTGACATGTGCAGCAAGAACAGGTCTCAGTCCAAGTATAGTGATTGTTACGAGTGTTCCCTGTACCAACATCTTGAAAAATAGTTTTGCTGTTCTGACATTTTAACAGCATTTAGGAGAAGAAAGGAATACATAGAGATCCCTAAAACTTTGAAAATAGAACAGGGTCTCTGTGTACCAGTATTTGTGCTTTAATCTTTCAGTGGTTTGCTTGAAAATGAAGTTCGGTATATCTGAAAGTAAAACTTGATTAACTAGCTTAAAGATATTGGTGCTTGTGAATATGTACGCTTATTAGAGTAGTATGACAACAGGCAGGACACGAGTACGAAAGTTAACTTATTTTTATTAATTTACCTGAACTACAGTGATATATTTTCAAATGTGGTGATAGTTCACATATCAATTACTTCAATTATAGTGTTGAGATTTGATGTTGGTCTGTCAGAATTTGCCTCTGTTTTCTGTCAGAATAGTCTGATTTGACTGTAATTTGTTCAGCTGTTACACTGAACCCTTGTATTGTCTTCTGTGATGATGATGTGCCACATCGTTGTTCAGCCTCCCTAAATTCCAAGTACGGCATATGTCATGCTTACTGTGTGGAGAAATGTATGTTCATATTTGAGTGAAGGACACTTGATAATAGTGTAGACTTAACTATGGCAGTGGTATTTGGGGTTTAATTCACAGAAGCATAAAGAATCCCTGGGGAGCTGTACAATTATTCTACAGTAAAATACATCCATCCATTATGCTTTGTTTGTCCCTTATCTTTTCCTTTTGTCCTTTACTTCACAATTCGCAGATGTTTGAAGTGCTACAATTTGACACTATTATGTTCTCTGAGTTCTGTGAATTACAATTCTAAGCAGTGCATTTACAGTCTGTATTGCCAAACACATTTTGATTGCTGGAAAGTAATTAGACTGTTCAAATTAATGTTGTAATATAAGCTGTTTCCTTTGTGCAGGTTTTTTCTGAAGGTATCAGAGTTATTTGACAAAACAAGGGTATGTACTATGAAACGTTTTTAGATATATTCTTTGCGTACATCCTGGAATTGGCAGGACATCTTGTGTCAACTAGACTTTAATATCTGGATGTTTTGTGGATGCTCCTATATGAAGCATTTAAGTGAGGCAGGGAATGAAAAGCATAAGTTTTCAGTCATCTGCTTTGTAAAATGGTTGATTCTTGGGGGTCTTCAGTCTACTCAACATTTTTAGGCAATCTTCTGTTTATGTAATACACTAGTAAAGTGCTGTTCCTCTAAAATGCATAGAGACCTTCCATACTTGTTACTGGCTATCACAGAACTTGTTACGAAAAAAAGAAATGTAATCCTTAATCCAAAACAATAGTAGTCATACTGCTTTTTTTCTAGAGCCAAATATTTGTTTCCGCAGATATCTGACTCAAATACTGTTGCTGAATCTTCTAATGAGATTTGCAAATATCTTGTCTCTTTTGCCTTACTTGTTTGGCTTGATAGAGCAGAAGGTACATGCTGTGTATCAGGAAAACTTTCAAATGAAAAATGTGTGCGTTTCCTTAACACAGACAGTTGTATCTGTGTAAATACGTACTTTAAAGAGAATGAAGTTAATGGAATTGCATTTGACTTAAAATGTTGCCTTTTAGAAATATTTAAAATAATTATGATTTAAAAAATGCACTTGCAGACTCTGTTTCTAAATTCACAGAGAAGTCTGTTTCAAATACAAGCAAATAAGTTCATTGGTCTTTTGGACCATTTAATACATGCAGTTAAACAACTGGTCTGCAAAGGTCCCCCAAAAATTTATTTTCCTTTGATTTCAAAAGCAACACAAAACTTGTCATGCAACTTGCTATACTAGATAAGGTTTTGTTTCTCTGCTGTTTTTCCAGTATATGAAGTGTATAATTGAAATTGGGGAGAAAGCATTGTTTAAAATAAAAAGCTAGTTACCAATTACTGCTAGCACAGTATGCTTATGTTTTAATACAAAATCCTAATACTGATTCTCATGATGCATCTTTAAGTATTGTGTCACAAATGCATGATCTTAGTTTTTGAAAAAGACAATCTGTATAATTTACATTGTACTTGCATCATAGAAGTGAATACCCAAAGTCTGGATGTTTTAAAATTGATGCTTTTACTTACTGATTTTCCAGAAAATAGAGGCCCGGGTGTCTGCTGATGAAGATCTTAAACTTTCCGATCTTCTGAAATATTACCTAAGGGAATCGCAAGCTGCTAAGGTGATTTTATGGAGTTTTGTTCAGTGAAATAGTGTTTCTTAAAGAAAAAAAAAGCGATAGGTAAGGGATCATCTTGTGAAACAGAGTAGATAGGTTAAAATGCTGCCACCTCTAGCCTGCAGTTTCTCCCTCAACTGTAAAACCTGGATCTCTGTTGAGTATAAGGAGTAACTGTGAAACTGACTGGAACTGTGTGATCCGCTTATCAAGAGGAAATCGTGCAGTATAATTAAAAACAGTGGAAAAAGTGTTGGTGAATTGTTCATGTGTTTGCAGTGTGCTTGTTGCTTGTAGGCTGCAAGTATTTCTACTTTTTTAATATTAAATTTGGATACTGCAGGTGATGTGCAAGTGCTGATAAAAAAACACATGGGCCAAATTAATATTCTGTACCTACAGAAAGTTTTGGTTTTAGTGGTGTTTGACATTGCATGATTAAGAAAAATGACAGACTTAGAAAGCATTTGACAGAAAATGTCTGTAGTTAGATCTTCACAGCAGTGAAGATTGCACAAAAAATGCTATTGCTGTTTCTTGGCCCTGTGGGTATTTTAAATACATTATCTAAATATAGTTTGTTTCTAATCTAAGAAGCTGTGAAATTTCCCACAATTGCCTGTTCTTAGTCTTTTTGGGAGTATCATCTCTGCCATCTGTTTCTAGCCTCTGTCAGACAAGACGCAGACCAAACAATTTTAAGTTGCCTGTAACTTGCAGGATAAAGTAAAGTGAATGCAGATAACTTAGTAAGAGCTGAAATACAGCAAGACTCAAATTAATCTGATTTTTATTTTTTTTTTACTTGCTATGTACTAAAATCCTTCTTGTAAACTCTGCTTTTTTGTAGGATCTCTTATATAGAAGATCTAGGTCACTAGTGGATTATGAAAATGCTAATAAGGCATTGGATAAAGCAAGAGCAAAAAATAAAGATGTGCTGCAAGCTGAAACTACTCAGCAAATATGCTGTCAGAAGTTTGAGAAAATTTCTGAATCGGCAAAACAAGGTATTTGGGTGGTCTTTGATCCTATGTTACTATTTCAATATTAACAGATTTTAGGATATTAATGAGAATAGATATTTGTTCTCTTTTAATTGGTACTTTCTTGTTTTAGAAAGTTCAAATGATATTTTCCTTTATCTCCTCATAGCTCCATTAGGCACAGCAAGCTCTAGGTTTAAATTGTTAATTGCTTTTATAAGCATAGGATAGGATGCAAAATGAAAATTGCTAGCAGTAAAGGCAAACATAATCTTTTAAAGTATTGTTAAAAATTCTCCTTTTGTTTTTATGCATTCTTCTTAGAAAAGGGAGAGGTAGTGAAATGAGATTTCACTGAAGTTGCAGAGTTACAGTAGCTCTAGAGAAAAGGAACCTTATTTACATGTTGCCTTTTTCCTGGAAACTTATGGTTTTTTTTTTTAGGCTAAGATTGTTATGAGTTGGGGATCATCTAACTATTTCGGGCACATTTGTTGAAGGTTTAAACAGCATGTTCTTCTGTTTTTATAATTTAAGTGTTGTTTGATCCTGTTAAATCTGCTTAATGAGTCCTATAAATGAGACACTAATCCTATTAGCCACAAAGATATATGCATAAAGCATACTTGCTTCTTCTGTTCTTCTTTATAGTTTTAGCGTGATCTCTTCCTTAGATAATCATACCAGCCTTGAAAGAACAGTGCACCTGAAATAAGAGAGTTAAATGTTTAAAAGCATCCACGTTGCAGTCTCTCTTTTTTTGTTGTTTTTTTTTTCAAAAGAGCTTTGTGTCCACGGTAGGCCAGTTAGAGATGAGGAACTGCAGTGATGGTTTGCTTTCATCCGACAAGATAGCAGTACCTTTCAGCCTGGAAGGTCCTGAGATTAAACTTGAGTTTTTTACTGTTGCCTTCTCTCACCCTTTACCTCTTCCATCCTGAAGGAAAGTCTGTTAACAGTTCAGGGCACTAGCAATAGTACTGTTAATTAATCCATTTTTATTTTCCATAGAACTGATAGACTTTAAGACAAGAAGAGTTGCAGCATTCAGAAAAAATCTGGTGGAACTAGCAGAACTGGAATTAAAACATGCTAAGGTAATTGTGATCCTTTTTAGCCTGTATTTCAACTGATTTTAAATATTATATGCTTGAACAACCAAAATGGTTACATTTGTTGTGTGGTACAAATTTCACAGTCACGAAGGGGATTTAAAAGGTAAAGCATCATCCAGAAAGGTGAACGTTCTTGAACAATAGAGAGAGAAAAAAAAAGTATAGGTGAAATATCTCTGAGGGACTGGTGTGCTTGAGGTACCTTTGGAAAGAAAACTCATCTCCTTGAAGTCAATTTTGGCTTCAGTTTTATGTTTCTCTAGCTGTTTGATATTTATAACTACAGACTTAGGATACCTGCCTATTTTTAAAACCTCATCTCACCATTTTACTGTGGGATAGGAGGTGGTTTCTCCTGTTATCCAGATATTGGGGACTTGATGTATAGGATAAGCTGTTAAGCATGAGATCACACAGGCCTGTCCGAAGTCAATGAGTGTTACTCTGAGTATGCTGTTTGAACCTTTTTGCCTTTAAAGCACTGACAAAAGAGGAAAGCTGCAGAGAGCCTTTTCAGTAAAATACATTTTTACAGGAAAAAACCCAAACCTTTAAGGGGCCTGTATTGTCCTTAAATTTCACAATGTATTCGATTCTTTTAATCGGTATGAAATTAATTGTTTTGGTTAAATCAGTCTAGCTTCTCTGATTTCATAGACAACTGTCTCTTACTTGGAGTCCTATAGCTGGAAAGCAGCTTTCTTTTAAAAGTCAGCCCTTTAGCATTTCTCATAGTCATCACAAATCTGAAATGAGGTGACTGTCAAGCTTTGAGTTAACTTGGAATATATCTCTTGAAAGGACTAGTTAAGAGGTGTATAGTGTTGCTGAGTTATCTTATTGCTGCTTTACACTCTTCTCAGTAGTGTTGATGGTGTCGTTCTTCATTCTGCCAAACCCATTGTTTGTAAAACTAACTTAATGCACCGTAAAAAGGGTTGTTTTGGAGACTTGTTTAATCTTTGTAGGTATAAATTCAGCTTGATGGGATATTTCACTGGTAAAGTAATCAGGTCTGGGACACCCAACTCCTTTTTCAGATGAACAGTGCTTACTTTAATGTGCTATATCAGAAGTTCAGCTGTATTCCCCCTGAAGTCTTAAAACTTCTCGTAATACTTGGCACTATTCAGCCTTCCTGCTTCTCTGTGTGTAAGCTGTCTATGTCCAGCCCTGAGTCTCCCAGAAATCACTGTGTTTGGACATGAATGTACTGGTTACAGGTTTTAGTGAAATTTATAGTTCGAACAGTTTTTATTGATTTACCTTACATGCTTTAATAAGCAAATTAATCCAGTGCACTTTTGTCCTGCTTCAGTCATTGGCTCTTCATCATCTGACCTATACTAAATAGATTGGTATTTTTTTTTCCATGGCCATTCTATCTGACATTCCCTCTACGTAATGTTTAACTTCTGTTTTGCTCCCTTTCTGTTTCTTCATGACTTCATGCAACTGTAGCTACTGTAAGATCTGATTGTTTGGGCATTTAGTTCAAAAGCTGCATTTGACCCTATTCAGTATTTTAAACAGTTGATTTTGAGGTGTTCTTGTGTTGGACCTCGTATTCAAGATGGGAGGTTGATAGCTGGTGAAACTGCTAAAGTTATAATCGTATGCTTAAAGCATTTATAGCCTTGGCTGTACTTTCAGAATCATTTGACATATGAATTGTAAATGAGTAAGATAACCACTTCCTTCAAAGAAAAACAAAGTCTAAACACCTCTTTCCACAAATACTAATACATACACTCTTGCCTCTGTGGGTTTTTGTGGAAAAATGATTTGTTGCATTACTAGCAACAGATGTCTGTTTGGAACTGATAGAAGAAGGAAGTAAGCAAAATCCAGTGCTAAGGGATTTGGTTAAATACTTTGTCAGTAATTCTTTTTTTCTTGAGAAGGATGTTTCTGTCCCTGTGGTTCTGCCAATAACTGTAATACCTAGAGATTAGGAGCCTGAGTTGGCAAGAAACTTTTCTGAATCTGCATTTATAAGACTTTCTTAAGCTGTGCTGATATAAGTCAAGTACATCAGATGCTGCAGGCAGAAAGAGTAATGGCTCACAGCCTCTGTTGTCCTTGATTTATTATAATTTAAATAAGGTTGTGCTTCTGAACTTTGTAAATTTGATCTAATGAAAAGGGATGATTTGCCTTCTTGGAAAAATCCAGTAGACTTGCTGGCTGAATAGGGAAATGACTGAAATATAAAAGGTGTCTTGGTACCATCTTTTCTTTCAAGTGCTACGTAGTGGCCTGTGAATTGCAAATATACTTCATGCTGCTGATGGGCTGTAAAGGGATGGCCAAAAGATCAGTCACACTTTTCTTAGAGGTAATGTGTGCAGTCCACAGTTATGCTTCAGGCTGAAGTATTCCTTTTCATTCATTACTTAATTATAGCCAAAAATCAGCTGTTCAGTAACGGAGTCCTTAGATTGAAGGATGGGCTACCAAGTCCCACTGCATCTTACGTATATTGAACTTCTTCATATCACAGAATTACAAGCCTTTTGAATAGCTTCTGAATGTCCTCTGCCACTATAGGCATAAAAGGACAAAACAGAAAAGGACAAAAAGCTGTTGAACCCATAACTGAAATCACTGACTTCTGGAGAAGACTGGAAAAGATTCAGTGGAGACAACTGGGAATCTTCTACTTTATTTCCAAACCAGAACTATTATACTGAATACTGAATTCATCAGGAAGCGTTTATGGATTCACAGCACTCAGTATCTCCTTGCTAGAGCAGCCATATAATCCTGAAGCTCTGTTAAGGACAGGCCTTGTTTGAAAGACAACAGACTAAACAATAGACAAACAACAGCCTAAACTAAATTCAGTGCTTCAGTGTTCCAGTGACAGAGTAATTGCAATACTGTATAAAAACCGAAAACTTTGGAACCTTGAACTTCATTGTGAAGACATTGCAGTGAGTGGGTTTTGTGGCCAGACAAGATCTTTAGTAAGAAACTTGTGAAGAAACATGGAGAGGATACCAGTGCTTATTTTTGACTCTCACATTGGCTCCATGAGTCAGTGCTTCTACATTCAAAAAACTCTTTAAGATAGAAATTACACAAATATTTCTTCATAAGCTTAATACCCATCTGTTCTTTTTCAGTGGTGTCATTGCTATTTAAAAAACATCTTTTTGCTGCAAGCGTAAAAGAACGTAGGGAAATATGGTCATATTTGTCTTTATTTTTACAGGGTAACTTACAGCTGCTCCAGAGCTGCCTGGCAGTGCTAAATGGTGACACATAAGCTACGCTCCGTCCTCCCACTAACAAGGGCTGCCCTCCTCTGGATTTTGTTTCCATGACTTTAAATAGGTATTTACGGTTCCCTGGAGAAAACATTTGACAAAGTGCACATGAGCAAACTCCTCCTTTCAAAAGAATTAAAACAAATACCTGAAAGTAGCTCCACACTATACAAAGCAACAGCGTACTTGTAATACACGTATATTCATGTTTATTTAATCATTATATGCTTTCATTGTTCAGAAACCAAATGCTATGGTTTTGTGAAAATAGCCAATATAATTATGTTCATGTTATGAATACTATGATATGGCTGCCAACCTTATTTACCTTTGTAAGTAATTTCTGAAGTTCACCATTTGAAGCACATTGTTCAAATGGCCTAAATATTATCATTAGATATTTGAATATTGTTACTATAAAGGCATTGTATACACTGTCTTAGTTTTTTCCATGTACTGATATAAAGAAACTTAATCTTTTTTTCAATTGTGAACATTTCTTAGAAATTTTGAAGAACTTTGTGCAACCTTTTTAACTATGATTTAAAAAGAAAAGCAAATGCATTAGTATGTTTGCCTTAACTTGTAGACTAATTCAATTATTGTAAAATAAACCATGAAATCACTGATTTTTCTAAAATTATGCAGACATTGTATCATCTGTAAGCTTAATATTTTCTAGTAAATCAGATTAATTTAATTAGCTTTTTCTCTGTTCATCCTGTAAAACCATTAAGTATTGGAGTGGTCTGTCACTAAATAACTTGCCCAGTAATTTTTCACTTGCATTCTCAGGTTTATCTGTTTGCCTGTCCGTTTGTCTGTGACTTTCCTATCCAGTGTACTTAAATTGTTCTGAGCCTGGTGGCTGACTCTGCGATCTCTTTGGCAGAAATGCTTTTCAGAGAACTTCTTGAGTTTCTTTCCAGAAAGGGGAAATAAAGTAGCAGAAGGGGATTTAGAAAGTGAATAAAATATCAGTAAAACATAATACTGCCCCACTGTGATACAGATAAGAAGCTTTGCTTCAGATATAAAAAGTGAAGGTATACCCAATAAAGGAATGCCTGAAAAGGATCTCTTCCTGCTAACTGGACTTAGAGCTCTGAGTCTGGTTTTATTTTGTTGTATTGCTTTGTGTCTCTCTGACCACAAAACTTCTCCAAGAGGTGCCCTTCTGCTACACAGGATGTCATAAAATCAGGCTCTGCTTGATGAATTCTCTTCATGGGGGGATTGCTGCTTCATATGGGGTTGTAGACATTCAGTGAAGCAGCAGGATTTGGGGTGAAGGGGATGTTTGGAGGTGCAGATCAATGGAAGTTGATGTCTCCATGCTTCCAGACTCCCTGTACAAGTGCACAGAGGCGCTTGGTTGGTTTGGGTTTTTTTCCTCTCAGATGGGGTGAGTTGTGCAGTGCAAACACCCTTCCTTACTTGCTGCCTTGTGCATCAGAGCATTGCAAAAGCAGAGAAGCTGTTCAGCTGATAGTGCTGTTGGCCTCGTGCACAGTTGCACAGGTGCAGCCTCAGGCTTGGGTGCCCAGTGCCCAGCTTCTGTGGTAGGTGTGACACCTTCCAGCAATGGCTAAAGCTGTTTGTGGCTGTCATTTCCTAAGGACCTCAGCTACAAACCGACCCTGTATGTACAGGTAACAAAACTGTAAATACTTTAGATGGGCTTGTGGTTTTCATGTTAGTCCTCCCCATGCAGTGGCACCTCGCTCATTACATTTATCCCAGGCCTCCTTAATACTTGAAATGCTGGCAAATAAACTCTCTTAAGACTCGTTTTAGAGTTCTAGAAAGCAGCATCCTTTATTTCAGTGCTGGGCAGATGAGGGAATGATTCCCATGAATCATGGGTAATGAGGCTAAAGCTGGGGACAGAATTTATTTCCCACTTACATGGGTGTGTATAAATTTTGCCCAGAAATCTTGTGCATGTTCTATTACTTCCAAGTTCTAATTTTAATGTTATTACGAACTTTAGAACAGCCAACTCTTTTGCTAACGAGAGCTTTGGAGCCAGCTCTGTCTGGTGATCATAGAATAAGACACAAGATGTTATCATTTCTCTCTGAACAATGTCTGGAAAAACACTTTGAAAAAAAACAAGCTATCAAGAAAACACGCTGTCAGAGGGACATTCAGCCTGATTTTTCAAAAAATACAGTTACTTAGATGAAACTGAAGTGAGTTAGAAAACCGATTCTATAGAAAACTCTACTTTAGCTTAAATCTAAACATTCCACTTTCTGCAGCAGTATCTGTTTCCTGCGTCATCCCGGTGCCGCCTCTGCCTCTCGAAGCCATGGCCCCGCCTCTCGAACCATGACGGACGTGAGTTAAACCGCGCGCCGACGTCTTGGAACTCCAAGGAGGTGGCAGCAGCCCCTCCCACCTGCACGTCCGCGACCGGTAGCGGAGGGGAGGCGGGGCCGCGGATCGGAGAGAGCGCGGCCGCCGGAAGCGGGCGGGGCTACCGGAAGCGGAGGGGCCGCGGAGCCGCCATGAGCAGCCTGCGGGAGGAGGACGACCCGTACGTGGTGGAGGAGCCCAGCGACGAGGAGCGAGCGCTCAGCAGGTGCTGGGGAGCCCCCGCGAGGGGTGGTGGGGGCGGCGCGTCCCTTCCCACCGTTC
Organism: Tapera naevia; assembly: GCA_033556795.1. Lineage (NCBI taxonomy): Eukaryota > Metazoa > Chordata > Aves > Cuculiformes > Neomorphidae > Tapera > Tapera naevia. The sequence goes on along the minus strand of JAUMJJ010000023.1, from coordinate 12,521,126 downwards.
TCACCCGGCACTTCCCAGCCGGGCGTGGGGCCCTCGGGGCGGCGGGCAGGGCCGTAGGGCCGCCCGGGTCCTGAGGAAATCACAGAGTGGTTTGGGTGGGAAGGCACCTTAAAGATCATCCCTTTCCAACCCCCGGCCATGAGCAGGGACACCTCCCACCAGTAGTTGCTCCCTTTCGAACGGAGTATTTAGGGTTTTAACCCCATAACTGCCGGGGTGCGCGCAGGTCCCCGGCCCTGCGCGGAGCCGCGCTGGGCAGAGGTGCAGCCGCTCATCTGGAGCGCCTGTCATTACAACCAGAGCCCTAATGCCAGCAAGCTGATAAAGCGTTTTAGTAAATGTATTTCCCATAAACACACCAGGTGCCTCCCAGTGCACCCACACAGCTCAGGTGTTTGTTTTCCACATGACTCGGTGTTTTAAGCTGGTTTTAATAATTGTATATTCTTGTAGCTCAGAAGATGAGGTGGATGTGCTCCTACACGGCACTCCTGACCAGAAGCGAAAGCTGATACGGGAGTGCCTGACTGGGGAGAGTGAGTCTTCTAGTGATGATGAGTTTCAAAAAGAGATGGAAGCGGAACTGAACACCACCATGAAGACTATGGAAGGCAAATGGAAATCGCCAGAAGTGGGTAAATCACACTTAACATCTACTTACATATGAAATCGTGAGTTAAGTGCTGTTCAGTTAAGATGTGAAATTTATTTAGTATTCTTGTGGCAAGAGGCGTGTGTGGTTACAGTCAAGTGCCGATTGAAGCCTACAGGAGATCTTAAAGCGGCTGATTGCTTCTGCAGAAATGGTCACCGGGTGCCACTTCAGTGAATGTCTCTGTTTCATCTTTTCTAAGACTTCAGTTTTGTTGTTTCTGAACTTCTAATTTCCTGCTTTAGTATGGTTTCTCATTGTGGGATCATTCCCCCTTTTCCCCCAGTATCTCTGTAACTTCTGTTCTAAGTTGTTCTTTCTTGTGTCTTTAAAAGTCTTGTCAGCAGGTTGAAGTCTCTTGTACTTTGTTTGGTGGCTATGCATGCTATTAACATCTGGAGTACTTTCTTGAAGAAAGGAGTAGCATATAGTGGACTGAGATCGCAAATCAGTTTGGGGTGGGTGGAATTTCAGGAAAAGTATTAATCTTCTCTTACCTTACCTGCTTATAACTACATGTTACATGAAATAGTAAAATTATACTGAAGAAATGTGTTCTGGTGTTTGTGTACTATGGATCCAATGCTTTGGCATTTAAATAGCATCTGTTCTTTTTATGTATTACAAAGCAGTGAAGTGTTGTTAATTCCTAGGTGAATCATTATAGTATTCACTTTAATGTGGGGACTTCACTCTGCAGTCAGTGGGTTTTATCTGTGTTGGTGGGAAAATCTGATCTTTTGGGTGCAATTAAGAAGATGTAGCGATATTTATACCACTGAATCCATCCAGCACAGAATAGAATTTTTGATACATATACTGGCTGTGACAGATGTGCTTGGAAAGTCGTCTAGGTCTCTCTTGAATTTGTGTGGTCCTGAAATTTTGGGGGATTTTTTTTAGAGGATTTTATTGTAATCAAAGTTTGTGAAACAATGTGTCATACCTCTATGTCTTTCACGTGACTGAAGATTGGTGGAGTGTCTGAGATTTTGTTGATTCTGTAGGGCAAAGGCAGGCATATTTAATGTCTTCTCTGTGCCTGAAGGGAGTGTACCCTGGGAGAAGCTTTCCTTTGAACTGTACCTGCAGTTCATCTCAGAGAGCGAGCAGCTTTGCTCTGAGAGAGCATCTGTAATCAAAGTAACAGAAGCAATGTGAGTAACGAGGATATGGGAATAAACTAGGAGAGCTGTTACCTAACACACCCAGATAAAGCAGAGCACTTCTGGATGGAATAACTTGAAAACAAAGGTTTGTTCTGTCTTATATACTTGCTGTCCTTTTGATGGAGTGTTCTCATCACTTATCTTTCTAATTTCACATACAGGTACTTCCTCAAGTACTGGACAGACTGGACCTGCCACTACTTCAAATTACTATGATGACATTTACTTTGATTCTGATTCAGAGGATGAAGATAAAATAGGTAAATGGCCGAGGAGAGAGAAGGACATCTTTACAGTAGCACTCTTTCTCTCAAATCCTGTAGAATCTTTTGAGGGACTAGGTGTTTTTTGCTGAAGACAGTGTCCTTTTGGGTGGAATTGATAACCTGTATTTATCTCACTGTGGTTTCTGCAATTTCGTGATGTATCCAGTGTATCTGAAGTACATTAATGCTTTGGGATGATGCATTTGAAGGAGAGATGAACTAGACCTTTATATTTTAGTTTAGATTTATTGTGAGTATGGAAAAGGGAAACTGAAAAATGGATATTTTGATTATTTGAGTAGAGAATCACCATATGTCTGATGGATATAAAAATCTTTCCAGTTACACAGGATGTCCGGAAAAATAGAAAACATCAGCAACGTCGGATACTTTCCAATGATGAACTGCTATATGACCCAGAAGAAGACAGTAGAGACCAAGAGTGGGTAGACTCACAACGGAGAAGGTAAGAGACCATAATTATTTGATACTTAACAGAAGGATGCTTAACAGAAACTGGAAAAAAAATAAATTAAAATGGTGAATGTAGAGAAGCAGCCAATGCTGACAAGTCCATGCAGTGAAAATATTTTTGTTTAGAATTTACAGCATGTGAAACTTAAAAGCCTGTACAGCTTTTATGTGTATGTAATGGAAGCAGAGTCTTCAAAATTACACAATTCTGAAACTTGCAGTTTTTAAAAATCAAGACTTGTAGTTCTGTAAGCCAGTTTTGACTGTAGATCACAACTGTAAATCTCAACAAAACCATATTGTGGATAAAAAGGTTGGGAAATACTTAGATTACTAAATTAATAGCTGTTCCTACTAAATATTGTATGCCTAGCTTTAGAAGACTTTGAATTTAACAAGGCACAAAATGTTCAGATAAAATAGGAACAGCACAAAGCTGCTTTACTGAGAGGTTTTTGAAGAATAAAGTGGAATAATCATTGTGTCAGCAAAAGCAAAATTCTCTGTGTAACTCTATGGAAAAGGACAATATTAATTTATGTTGCCGGCAGAGGTTGCACTTGAGATACCTGCTTATTTGGCACAAATTCTCATGCCAGATGTATTTATCTCACCAAATGAAAATTTTCTGTACAAAGTAAGTGAAAAGATACTGGTATGTGATTTCCCCCCATCCCTGTTTATTTATTTGTGTGCTTATTTATTTTATTTTTAGTTGATGAAAAAAGGTGTCCAGAAGGAGCCAGATATGAATTGGTGTATTTGAATACAAAATTTTGACAGTTGAATTGATGTCCTCGACAGCAAGGGCACATGATTTCACTTTTTAAAAATTCTCTGCTTCTTGCTTAATTCGGTAGGTACCGTAATCAAAGAAGAGCACCACCGCAGCAGCAAAAACCTTCAGCTGTTCCAAACAGTGATGCTGTTTTGAATTGCCCTGCTTGCATGACAACGTTATGCCTGGACTGCCAGAGGTAATTAGTGAACAGTAAGGGGTCTTTTTGTAATGTCTTTTTTTTTTTTTTGTCAGTTGTATTTTTAGTGTATTCAGTTTGATCAATTAATTGGATCAAGTCTGTCTTGTGAGGTGGTGCCAATAAAGAGGAGGCAGGTATATGTGAATCAGATTTGAGGGTGGATGCTAGTTTGTAAGAATGATGATCAGTTTAGCCGGCGATATGGAGATAAGGAAGAACTGTGTAGAACGTTAAATATATTGACTTGATGTTTAGAGGCATAAAATTACTTCAGGTTATTTTTGTATAAAAGTGCCATCTTTAGGGGAGGATCAAGCAAAATCAAGATATCATATTCTTGTCTGGTTTGAGTCTTAGCACTTGTGGTTTTTAGTACAGTTACATTTAAAGTGCCTGGAAAGCATTTAGATGAGAATCTGTAGCATGTTATGCAGTTTTCCAGTGCCAGACTGCACTAGAAACCTAGTTAGTGCTGCTAACCTGTGATAAGGAGAGGACTCTGGAACTGGAAAAAACGGAGAAAGAAATCTTGTGAGATGAGGACTAAATTACCTATCACTTATTGAGTACTTCTGGTGATTGAGGATGAAATTCCACAGCAGCCTAAATTCATCAAAATGCTGGGTGCTGTTTCTCAATTTATTGCCTTTGCTGACTCTGGTACTCCTTGACCCCATTCTATTGTAAGTATTTCAGTTTGCAAAGCTGACGAAACAGTCTATTTTCATTGTTGACTGGTCTTCTGTGGGTTTAATACACTGAAATTGCTCAGCACATCATTATAAAAGCAGTAAAGCCAGCAGAAGTTGAGATGGGACTTGAGCAGCCACCTGTTATGTTAGTTTAGGCTGCTGTAAAACTGCAGCACGAGGGACATCGTGTTAAATTGCATTGAACTGCAGCCCTGAATTTTGTTACTGTTGTTAACACTGATGACAGTTGAAAATACATTTTGTATTTCATTATAGACACGCTTTTTGAAGTGTGATGTGACAATGTTTATTATTTATAAATAAGGAATTTCAGGCTTGCAAGATGTTTTAGGACATAAATGCCAGTAGTTGAGTCATTCACACTTGCAACTTCATGGTCTTTTGCGTAATTCTGTGGTGCCAGTACCATTGTACTCCAGGGTGTTTATTTCAGCAAGAACCAGTGTGTTTTTAAAAACACGACAGATGGCTACAAATATTTTTTTTAATGATTTTTGTAGTTCTTTTTATAAAAACTTTGTATTTATTTGGCTTTCAGCCTTTTGACATGGTACTTCCTATCTTTAATCCCACTTCCAGTTTCTTGGAAGCAGTGTTTTACCAATGGTATCACTTGTATTTTTTCCCCTTCTTTGTAGACATGAATCTTACAAAACACAATATAGAGCAATGTTTGTGATGAACTGCATTGTTAACAAAGAGGAAATTCTGAAATACAAAAAGAAGCTAAAGAAAAGTAAGAAAATGAAGCAGAGCAAAGAGACTTCTGTACAGTCAAATGAAGAAGAGGAGGAAGTGTATCATCCAGTATTATGTACTGAATGCTCAACTGAAGTGGCAGTGGTGGATAAAGATGAAGTTTTTCACTTCTTCAACGTTCTAGCCAGCCACTGCTAATGTGCAAAACAGAGGGCAGAAAATCCTGCGCGGTTTAAGACTGGGCGAAGTATCAGAAATGCAGGCATGTTAGACTTTTTAAAATATTGTCTTTTTAAAGTACATTTTCATCAGGGTGCTTCATAATGGTCGGATTTTTTGCAGAGTTTGCGAAAGGAATACAGTTAACCATGCATTTGAGAGCAATATTCTTTAAACTTTCAGGTGGGTGCATCTTTGGGGATTTAAAATTTTGTAAATATAATGTAAAGTCTGTATTATGATCATTCCCTGTATATATACTATCCATTATCTCAATATGTATTAAACTGCTGCTTAGAATAAATACTGTACAGTAACTGGTTCTCCATAGCTGCATTGGTCATTTCTGTGGCACATGGTAAGCAACTCGGTCAGGATCTTGGGCTTCTTTAGGTTGTTATTCTTGGTAGATTTGCACAAAGGTAGGTTTCATGAAGAAGGGATTGTCATTATGTTTGGATTTTGGGCCCATTAAGATCTCAAAATTAAAACTTCTATTTCTACAGAGTGGAAGATTAGTTTATATCAGGTTTGCTGGTATGGATCGTTCTGGCATGGATCGTTTAAATCAACATTAATGCTTAGTAATACAGTTTAGAGTTTTTTATGTAAATATGTATGTGAAGAAAATACTGGACTTTTTTTCTATTGTCCTTTTTCCTTATGTTGACACATTTTAAGAATAGATTTATGGTCAGATCTGTGACCATAGAGGTAATTTGTATGCTTTTTCCTTTTCTGTAGTACATTTACAGCTTCTTTATGGAAACATAAAGAACTTCTGCTACTTGGTATTTAGACTTCTTGCTTAGTCTGTGAAGCCACCGCAATGTTAACATTGCATCCTTCCCTCCAGGCATGCTCCCAAGGGGTGAACTCTAGTTTTTTATTAGTGAATAACATCATCTCTTTACAGCTCAATATTCTTTTAACACTTCTGTCAAAAAAATCTCATCTTTATGCTTTTTAATAGTACTGGGAAGTTTGTTACATGTGCTTTGAGGAATTGTAAGGATATATTTAAACTTAGGAGGCAGGAACCTGAAAAATGCACTTTTTTGTGCTTTTGGTTGTAATAAAATCTTGTGGCTCTGGTTACCTTTTGCAGACCCCAGTGCTGTACTTAATCTACATACACATTCTGCACAGTATCACCTAAGATTAGGAAAAGAACAAAACCATTGGTTCATTCAGGATTACATAAAGAGAATATTGACTTCCTGTTTTCAGGTCAGCAGAAACTTAACCTCTGCTTGACAAAGTAGAAACTGTTGAGGGAGCTGCTGCACACTTGGTTGGCCAGCATGGTACACTGTCCTCTGCACATGCAACCTGCAGTCAAAACTGAGCCATGTTTCTTTTGAGGTTTGGGATCCACCTGAAATCAGATCACAGCCTGGTCTTTGCTACCTACTGTCGAACGAATCAGTGCAGGGTCTAACTGATGCATTGATAGCTATGGGATCATCTAACACGGGATAAACTGTGTGCCATATGCTGGGAGGCATGTATGGAAAATTGTGAACATACGAAGAACTGTTTCTTAGTGGAAATGTGGAGGAGCAGATGGGATAGAAGATAGAGTCTGTGCTGTAGGGTATGCTGGTCTCATAGCTGTTGTCACATTCCAGGTGAAACGTGAAGGCTCTGTAGCACCAGATTAAGGGTCTTTTGGCAGTCCCTAAGCAGGGACAGAATGGTGCCATCGAAGGAGGAGAAAATCTACACATAGGAAAATGGCAAATTTTCTTAGTTTTTTTGCTAGATAGCTCCCTAGCTCGTGAGTATGCACCATACTGAAAAGATGTGAAGGGCCTGTGCACCACCTGGTGCCTTAGGGCAGATGTAGCAGGAGATTTGGAAGCTGGCACACCTCAACATGACCTTTCCTCTTATCAGTTACCTTCTTACCGCTGCTGCTTGCTTGCCTTGCCCTTGAATTGCAGAGCTTCTTAGGAATCTTAGGAGCTGGCAGGACTAGGACTCATTTACCCCATATTGGTAACGTTCTTGCAGCTCTGAATGGGAGTAATGCTTTAGCTGCACTGAATACTCCACTTGTCCTTGAACTTTGTACGTGTTTGTATAGAAAGGAGGCTTTCATGATTACCACCACTTTTTCAAGCAACACCACCACCACAATACTCCTCCAGCAGCAACTGCAAGAGGCAACAGCTCCTGTAGCAAATTGTGGGTTGGTATTGTGTGAATACTCTGATTTCTTCCTTCTTGTGCTGAAATAAATCTGCGTAGATAAAGTGTGTCTAAATGTCTCCTGATTGAATTAAGTCCCTTTTCAGATTCTGCCACACAAACCAGTACAGTCTTCAATTGTCTCTGCTGGCTGGTTTTCTTTTTCACAGTTATCTCCTAGTACGGTAGTTGTATTTTGCAGCCATGTAAATAGCTCCTGTGTGCTCCCTCCTGTGACTGTATTTCCTTGCTTTTCATGGTACTAATAGCACAGAAGAAGGCAGGAGTGTGTGGGGGGGGGAGCTGCAAGAACACAATCACACCACTCAGTGACAGGATGAGGATAGTGCGTCAGTAATGGGTTCTAATCTATGGTGAGCACTCTTGGTGTGTGAGGTTCTGGCTGATGGCTGGGCCTGGCTGCACCTCGTGCTCTGTGCAGTCATGGGAGCCCCTTCAGGCAGAATTTTAACTCTTGCCTTCTAAGCTAGAGTGCCAGTGTATGCCAACAACCTTCCTTATCATGCAGTCCCAGGCCCACCACTTGGAATTTCTCCTTATCTTAGGCCAATCAACAGCAGTTGAGGGTGGGGGAGTCTCCCCACACACTCAGGGTTCTGTTTGCCTTATGAAGTGCAAAGGTAGCAACAGGTACAGAAAACAGCTGATCTTCTACCTCTTCTATTTTTCCTGTTCGTATAGGATTAATCTGGTCAGAGTTGGCCTGTGTTAAGGTCCATTGACCTGAGCCACGTTTCTGGGTGGGTTTTCTCTCTGACCTCTGCGGACACTGAGGGCTCCTGTAGAGTATTTTTGCTGTCCTTCCCATAGGCCCTGCTGAGCCCAGTCTTTGGTTTGGGTCTTCCCTAATTCCTGGAACGCCAATTTAGATTAAACAGGATGAGAGAATGGAGGCTGCAGCACCATCCCCCGGGTGTGACTGAGTCGAGCGGCTCACTCTGAGGGACTCAAAGTGATGGGACAAAGGGGAATGGCTTTAAATTGTAAGGGGGAAGGTTTAGATTAGACATTAGGAAGAAATTCTTCACAGTGAGGCTGGTGAGACAGTGGCACAGGTTGCCCAGGAAAGCTGTGGATGACCCCTCCCTGGGTGTTCAAGGCCAGGTTGGTTGGGGCCTTCATCAGTCTGGTCTGGTGGGAGGTGTCCTTGCCCATGGCTGGGGGATTGGAACTAGATGATGAACAGAGGAAAATTGCCAGTTTTCTTATGGGGCTGCCTAGAAAAAAAAGGTGTCTTATGAATACTCGGTACTGAAAAGGTGTAAAGGGCCTGGGCACCACCTGGTGCCTTAGGGCAGATGTAGCTGGAGATTAGGAATCTGGCACGCCTCAACGTGACCTTTCATCTCAGGTACCTTCTTGCCGCTGCTTCTTACTTGCCCTGCCCTTTGAATTGCAGAGCTTCTTAGGAATTGTAGGAACAGGAAGGACTGGGACTTATTTGCCCCATACTGATAACGTTCTTGCAGCTCTGAATAGGAATAATGATTTAGCTGCACCGAATATCCTGAGCAGCCTTGAATCCAAACCATTTTCAACTGCGTGGCCCCACCTCGAGCAGTGTGCACATTTTTTGGCGTCACAGTATAAAAAGGATCCAAAGCTACTGAAAAGTGTCCACAGGAGGCCACAAAGCTGGTGAAGGGTCTAGAGGGGAAGTTGTATGAGGAGTGGCTGAAGTCTTTTGGTCTGTTCAGCCTGGAGGAGACTGAGAGGGGACCTCATAGTAGTCTACCGCTTCCTCGCAGGGGGAGGAGGAGGAGCTGACCTCTCTGGTGACCAACGACAAGACCCGAGGGAACAGCAGCAAGATGTGCTGGGTGGGGGAGTTTAGATTGCATACTAGGAACAGGTTCTTCACCCAGAGCGTTGTGGAGCACAGAACATCTCTCCAGGGGCGCAATCACGGCGCCAAGCCTGACAATATTCCAGAAGCATTTGGACAATGCCCTCGACACACGGTGTCAATGTTGGGGTTGTCCTATGCAGGGACAGGAGTTGGACTCGATGATCCTCGTGGGTCCCTTCCGACTCGGGTCACTCTGTGATTCCGTGATTCTCTGTGAAGGCACCGTCTGGCACAGCGCCCGGCTCGACGCTGGCTGCAGCGCTCCCCGCGGTGCCGGTGCCCTGCCCCTCCGGCACCCGGGCGGTGGCGCTGGGAGGAGCTTCCCCCGGGGCTGCGGGCGGTGCCTCCGCCGGGCCGGGCGGGGCTGGCGGGGCGGGCCCCGCGCTGTCCCCGCCCCCCGGCCCCGTCGTCTCGGCTGGGCCTGTGCCTTGCGCGGCGCCCGCGATGGCGCTGGGCTCGGCCTGGCAGCGGATGTCGTGGCTATACTACCAGTACCTGCTGGTCACCGCGCTCTACATGCTGGAGCCCTGGGAGCGCACCGTGTTCAGTATCCTTGTACCCGCGGGGCGGGCGCGGGGCCGGCGGGCGCTGGCGGCGGGCGGAGGCGGCGCGGGGCTGGGGCGGCCGCAGAGGGGTGGCCCCGCAGCGGGGCTCTCCCTGCGGGCGGGGGTTGCCCGGGCGGGGGACGATCCCCGCGCTGGCGTTCCCCATCCCTGACGTCTGCGACCGAGTCTCTTTCTCCTCCTCGGGCATAGGTTTATCCCTCGGAAGGTTTATCCGTCTGAGTTCTCTTTCCTTCGGTTTTTCTCTTGTAGAGGAATGGTAGGTCTTTTTCCTGTCTTTTGCACTGAAATCTCAAGCTTTCTGTTAAATGCAGACTGTAGGGTCGTTAAGATTGGACAATACCTCTGAGATCATCAGGTCCAACTGTCATGAATTCTTGTGTATTTTTGCCCTCTGGAAAATAAGCATACATGCTGCAAAACCTTGCGAGCTGTGCCTTGTCACATCGTTTTTATTAGGTGAGCATTTAATCCTCGAGCTGATAAGTTTACCTCTCCTGGGCTTGAAGAACTTGATGGTTGTGTGGAGGCATCTGTATAAAGACCGTTTATAGGTTTGCTTCTTTACCCAGCATTTTCACACAGACAGTGCGTTCTATCAAGCGTTATTATGGCATCACAAGTATTTTAAGTGTGACTTTTCATCTTTCTTTAGGATGATGTCTTATATGAATGGCCCTGGGCCATCTCTGATTTAATGTTGAGAGGTTGAAGAGAAAAATTAACCAAAGAATTAACAAAGAGAAGGGTGTAAGTACTGAAGAGAAGCTGCTTTTACTGAGATACCGGTCAGTTTTGTAGAAGGAACTCACATTTGTTATGTAAAAATGGTCAACTGGTTTATAGTTGTGCAATCAGACTTCTTTTCCTGTGTAAAGTCAGTGGAAGTGGACATCAATTATTTATCTTTTACAGTGTTTATAGGCTTACTCTGCACGATTGTTTGGATAGGGGTACTTGCCTTCAAAGTGTTGTGTGCCTTGCTAATATACTGTCCTCTTTTTATGCTGTATCTATCACTGAGGAAACTTCTCTACAATTACATTAGTCATGAGTATTTTTTTACATTGTGTTAGCCATGCAGCTTTTTAACCTGTGCAAAATATTTAAGTAATTGAAGGTGTGTGTGTGCATGTTTACTTTTATAAAATGTAGATATTGCCACTTGCAAGTGTCTTAAGTGGCGCAAGTATAGCTTGCAATCTCAGGTCAGCAAAATGTCTTTTTTGTCCTCAAACTGGACCTTTTCCCTGCAGCAGGGCCAGGTCTGCTGGGTGCTGTATAGGTGCAGTGCAGATGCATCAGCCTTGGGAGCCAACAGTGTGTTGCTCTGCTGTGTGTCTTGCTCCAGAGTCAGAAATGAGCGCTGATACGGAAATGTGGATTTATGAGTTGACCTTCATTTTAATATCTCATACTGTCTAATCTTCTGAGACTAAAAATACACCAAATGGCTGGTATGCACTAATGAGCACAGCTCATTCCACTGCTCTGCTGCCAGGGAACTTGGTCACAAAGCATTTGTTACACGGGTGCTGTGGTGACTTGATTTCTTGAGGACATGGAGTATGCGCAGCTGCTCTGGTTTCACCTGTGGAAACAGAGTCAGCGTTATCATGCTTGTTAATCTCCAGCGCATTTTATAGAGTTTCTGACTAAGTTTACTGAATCTCTGCAGATCGTTGGATGAAATCAACAGGTTATTATTGAGTTAGATTATTCTTTTGAATTTCTGAAATATAAAATTCTGCATGGAGTAACCTTTCAATAAACTGATGCCGTAAGTGTGTAGGTAAAGCTTTGTGAACCCTAGAGCTTGACAAAGGGACATTTGTGTGTAAACATTATAAGCTGTCACCTCAGTTCTCTTAAGTTTTACAGAAGGTCTCTTTTAGGAGTTCAGCTAATAAAGTGATCTTAAGATTGTTTAGCCGATAGCTTCATGGGAAGTTTGTTTTGCAATGTGATCTGCTACAGTAAAAGTACTAATGAGTATCTGTTTAAATACACAAGCTGACTCCAAACCGTGCTGATGCTTTGAGGCTTTGTGAGTGGAATAGTTAGAAAGGTGTGTGTCAGAATGTTATTCATATTTTTCATTCTTCCTGCAGTTTCTATTTCCAAACTACTGTTAAATAATATATAAATTGAGCTGCTTGCCCATGAGGAATGGTCTCAGTGTGACATGCAGATGGAGAAATGAACCAAATAGTGTAGGGACTTAAAAGTATAGAGGATGCTGGCAGCTAGAAATGGATTTGAGGTTTCCCAGCTTTATTACACTTAACAGCACAACTTTCACACAGAGTATGTTTTGTGCATCATGAATTAAACTGATTAGATCATACTATTCCAAAAAGCTGAGGTCAGCATCTAATGCTGTCGGCTGAAAAATTGTTAGGTCATCTGCAAATAAGAAATCTTATTCACAATAGCTATTCACATTGCTGTCATTTTGTTTTACTTTGTTTTTTTGTTGGTTGACTTTTTTCTGTTTGGCTGTATGGGATTGGCTTCTTCAAGACTGGCTTAATACCTAGGAAGATGCATGTAAGAACTTGTATTTTCTTAGTGCCCATTTTCAGTTCCTCCTTTACCCTTTCTATACTTTGGCCTGTCCGTTACAAGGCGGTGGATGGCTTGCAAGGCATCCTTCTGTAATTCAGCTAATTCCTTTCTACCAGTGTTCTGATTTTCAGTGTTCAGTTGGTTCTCCCTGTAGCTGAATATTGTTAAGTTATATAGTTGCTGAATATGGTTAACTGCGTCTGATTTAGAAATGTAATATAATAAGATAGTTACCAGGCAAGTTTTAATGCTACAGTTACGTGACATCTAATGTACTTTCTATTTCAAATGCTTTTCTCCTCAACTGTAATTCAGATTCCATGCTAGTTTCCATTGTTGGAATGGCACTGTACACAGGCTATGTGTTCATGCCTCAGCACATCATGGCAATATTACACTACTTTGAAGTTGTGCAGTGATGGAGAACGTATTTTCAAGAAGTAATCAGGCTCTGAAGTCTGGTCTACAAAGAAGAACGAATCTCTCAGTTTTAACAAGACTTCTACCAACATCAGAAAGACACGATTATGACTCTGAAGACGAGCAAGCAAGATATGTAGAGCAGGGACGTGACATGTCCCCTATGTTGTGTGCATTCCTTTTAATTTTACAAGATATGCCCTTGTATAGTAGTTTTGTCTACTTTAACATTGTGACTGTACTTTGATATCAGTATTTTCTTAACTTTGTGACAGTTTCAATATTGCACTGTGAAAGCTTTTCTTAATTGTAATTTTGAGTAAATCTTAATTGCCTTCTATTTTTAATTGGAAAGTCATCTTATTAAATGGAACTTAAAGCTTTTGCTATTGTATGGTATGTATTTGCCTGGATATTTCTATTAATGTGTTTTGTAAGAAAATACATCTAGATTCATATTAGAGACATGGATATATGCATCTAATGCTATTTACAGAAGTTAGTTTGTATGGCTGAACTCAGGTGTACCATTTGCTGTCCAAACTTTGAACAACAGTGTATTTGTGCATACCACCTAAATTTGGAATTAGCAATTATTTCAGGCTTCCATATTCCACCTGTTGGAGGAGGGCGGGGGAGATGAGGCATTGAGACAGAGTGAAAATTGCATTCATTATGTTTAGAGTGGTGCTGTGGTTCTGGGCTTTATCTAGTGGGGAAAAAAGAACTTCTGTTTACTGACATGGGCCCACATAAGGCTTTTGGGATAGCACTTTAAATCATCCCTGTTTTTTCTAGCTACCAATTAAATTGTACTTTTACAGGATACTTTAATATGTTCCAATGGTTATGGTTTCTGCTAATTTTGACTCAACAGTATAATTATATTTAGGTTTTAAAGGGGTTTTCTATTACTGCTAGTGTTCCAAACATGCTCTCGCTACAAATGACCAAAACATAGGGATTTAAATGGACTTGAGTTGCAACTACAGCAATAAGTAGCTGAATACTTGGCTGAAGTCCTGTCTTTTTTTTAATAGGGATTTTTTCAGTTTTGTATTCTGAAATGTAAGATGGTGACAATTTAACTTTCCTAAGTGGAAGATTTTTTGTTGTTGTTGTTGTTGTATAAAAAAAAATAAAAATTTAAAAGCAGAGCTTTGATGCCAAACTTTCTTTGAGAAGTTAATGTCTTTCTGAATGCTTTTCTCGGAATTCTCCAACAGGTGAAAAATGATACTTGAGCAAAAGAATTGTGATTTTTAGTGGCTCAGCAATAATAGGTACTGTGGTATCTTTTCTGTTTAAATCAGGAACTATACCTAGGTTGTACAACTAAATTGTTATCTTTCAGGTTTATTTGATTTTCTTAAATGCACACTCATGAGAAAGGATTTTTTTTTCCCCCTATATTTAAGAACCGCATGTATTTCTGATTAAAAAATCCATTGTCGTATTGGAGATGAGGAAAGTATGCATTAAACTTCTTAGGTGAACCTTAGGTTTACTGAAGCTGATAGGAGTCACCTGCTAAATTAATGCCTTTGCTTAGTTAAAACTGGCTGTCTAAACATAGGTGGTTTTTGCGATGGTGTGGTTTTTTTTAATGTATCTAGAGTTCTACATCAAATATATAGAGATAATGATGAAGTAACGTAGCATAAATTCCTGCTGTCCATGGATTAAATTGGTACTGTGATTTTTTTTTTGAAAGCTGGTACCATACTCCACATGCTGCTGAGAAGGGGTTTTAGTTGTATAAAGGTGGTGTTAGGAATGTTAAACATGATTTTTAATTGTGAAAGGTTTTATATGAGGGCCGTGGTTTACTGACTTGGATTAGCTGTCTGCTTTTTGTGGAGGAAAAAAAAAAAGAGTAACTGTAATCTCTAATCAGTTTTGTTGTGTTGGAGAGGGCTTGATTGGTCTCATACCTCAATTCAGTTTGCTAATCTGAGTACAGTCTTCTTCAGCAGGTCTTCTGTTAAATTATAATAGGCTTGAACTGTTCGTTTAGATTCCACATACTTGGGTAAAGGTGGAATAGTTCAATTAATAAATCACTATATGTTACTGGAATTTGAATTTCTAGAAGAAGGTTTCGGCAACGTGTCCTCGTAAAGCTAACCTAGTGAAGAGGTGGGTCAAGGAGTGATAATTATGAAGCAGAGTTTTTTAAAGTAAGGGTATTGGTAAGGATTTATTTAATAATTAAATTTGAATAATAATTCAATCATAAGGCTATCAAGCTGTTTTCCCACTGCAGCCTGCTTATTGTCATGTTAGTTGGGGATCATGTTCCCCTTATGATATAACTAAGCTTTTTCTGTTTAAGCTGGAGGTCGAAAGCAACTTAAATATCAATTAGAGGCAGCTGCTCAATTATGTTTCTGTTTTAAAAGGGTGGTAATAATTGAACCATCAATGCTTTATCTAAAGTTGAAAAAAATAACAGTAAGACATGAGAAAAAAAGAAATCTGTGAGCCCTGCAAGTGGCTTTATGTTAGTCGTTTAATAGTAATAGCTCTTGGGATATAGATTGAGTCATCAGACATAAATGTTTAAAAATGCATTAACTGTGTTACAGTACAACTGATAATACCAGCTCCATCAGCCAACCCTGCCTGAGGCTGGCAAACGCTGTGGCCGGGGCATCCTGCCTGGGTGGGAGGACTTGCTGGGCTGGTTGCCTTGGCAGGAGTCCGTGCAGCCCACGGCCTTGGCAGCTTCCAGAGCTGGCTCGGAAGAGGCACCTTGGCTGACAGAGGTGCCTTGGCTAACACGGGGCTGGTTGCTGCAGGAACAATCCTTGGAAACTTTGCAGTAAGAGCTGCCGTGACCGAAAGCAGAAACCGAGGCATGAGCCAGAAATATATCCAGGATATATATGTAGGTATATCCTGGATCAGTGATATTTATGTACCTATATCTCCCGTTTTTTTGTTTTATATAGATAATGTGCATCTATATATATAAACGTGTTCACTTCTTGTCAGAAATAATTACATAGCAATTAGTTTGGAGACAGAGGCTGTGGGTTGTTTGTGTGGGTTTTTTCCTGTTTTCTTGACCACCCTGTGAGAACACGCCAGAGAATCCTTTTTTGAGACTTTCGTGGCTAAATTTAGCAAGAATACCGTTTGTTTGTGGATTTGTGTAAATATGCAATATTAGAAAGAAATAGGTGTGGAAGGAGCATAGCACTGTGAAGTTCAGTTGTGTGATAGATGTGAGCTGCATTACTGCCAACTGGTGCAACTGGTATCATGTTGTAAATTATTGCCCTGTTTCATTCTGGTGCAGTAAAAAAGTGTGCATTGTAAATACTGAAGAAGAGGTTGCTGCTGTGGGGGGTAATAGCAACTAAAGGTTATGTTGAGGTGAAGAGATACAATATGAAGAGATCAGGAGATCTGGTACCGTGGGATTAGTGGGCTGTCCACCAGGCTGTGGAGACAGCCACTATCCTCTGAAATACCGCAGCAGGTACTCTGGGGTTGGGACCTCAATAAGGATTTTCAGTGTCAGAAGTTCCTTTCACCAGCTAATTTGCCCATATTTTCTACAAATACTACCATGGGAAAAGTTTATTCTCTTGCCTACTGTCAGAATAACTGACACCAGTGGGGTTTTTCTGATTGTGGTTTTTTTTGTTCTTTTTCTTTAAAGATGAGAGCCTGAAGCTTTCCCTGTAGTTTGTATTGTTTCTCTGATTTGCTAGGTCAGCCTTAAACAGTGGTCATCATTGAGCACAATAGCCACTGTGTTTTCTGCCTTTTGTTTGCGAAGTGGTGGTTTAAGAAGAAAATCTGGCATCAGAGTCAGAACTAGATCAAGCTGGATCAAACATCCTTTTTAATGGGGAGAGATGAAATTTTGGAGCAGAAATATCCCAGCATGGGATTTCAGCAGAGAACTTTCTGGTTTTAACTTTCATATTCATTACAGAATCCTCAGTCCATCTAAAGTCTCATAGCACAATTGAACACTAAGTAATTATGACCATCAGCTCCCTGGGAGGTTTGGCTGGATGAGAGCTGCCTAGGTCCTGATGTAAACCTGTTTCAAACGCTGATCTGGTTTCTAAAGTATTGTTAGAGTCAAGCTTTTTTTTTTTCCACAATAATTTTGCAATAGCAAAATGTTCTCAAATGTTCTAAGTACTTACGGTTAAATAAAATAGGGAAATATATTATGCAACGCCTTATCACTACATGTTTAACACAATGTACGAAAGCTGGGAGGTGACCTTGGCTAAAAGCCAGGCTGTGTAAGGCTGTGTTGCTGGTACACCTCTTTACAGTGCCCTGTGGAGTCAGTGAGCCACCCAACGTGTACACTTAATAGAATTCACCTTATTTGTGGGTGGAGTTCTTGTCATTAAAAATACAAACCAAGCAAACAAATCCAAATTAACTACAAGGCACTAGCTAGCACTTTATAGGTAGTGCTTCTTGTTTTAGTAGGGAATAATAAGATGATATACATGTACAATCAATAAGACGTCTCTGTTTACAGATCAGGCATTTAGCCCTTTATACTATCGATGTACAGAAGTATGCTTTATTTTGGAAAAAGTCCTGTCAAATATGGGAGATTTGTTCTTGTTTTACATTTAACAGTCCCCTAGGTTTTGCTGTTGCTAATATATCAAAGAAGAGAGGCTGGAAATTAAAACTTTGCTTGTCTTTGGACAAGCGAGAGGATGAACTGAGGGATTAAAATTTTATGTAGCCTCTGGTCTCTGTGAAACTTTAGCAAAATTTGTTTTTCTAATGTTTTGGAAAAGGTGGAAGTTATTTTCCTAAATACAAAGTGTAACCTCGTTTTCAAAGTGAAGCTGATAGTTGTGCTAAACCCAAAGCTTACTAGACAAAATGAAGCAAATATTTCATATAAATATAGCAGTTACCAGGCCTTATATTACAGAAGACTTCATTTCGCAGGTGATAATACCACCCTGATGATACCACTGCGTATTTAGACTGTGTGGTTGGAATGTGAAACCCATGGTTTCTCCATGCTGTAGAGGCACCTGCTAGCACTGATAGGGTGTCACAGTCATTTTTTTATTTATTTAAAGGTTTGGAGGGATGGTGTTTGGGATTAGAGGCTGAATAATCATCCTAAAGGATTTACTGTTATAGCTTGTGTTATGTAAACTGATGTTTTGATTAAATAAAGTGATGGAAACCCCTGTGGTCTCAACACCTGTCTTAAGCTAGACAGATAATCATGGAGCAGTAATCGCTAAATTGGATATAGGATGTGCCAGTTGCAGCTACAAACCAAACGTAAGAAGCTTGGAAAATGTGATATGTCTGTGCAGTCATCCTCTGTGTTGGCAGGGTCGTGGTTGTGATCTGTCACAGCCTGTTACTGGCTGAAATGTGCTTTTATAGCTAAACGGAAGACTTTCTTTTGCTTCTCTTTCACAACCTTGAAGGGTGGATGCTGTGTACAAATCAGTCTTGTCACAATAGTAGGTTTCATTAGGAGGGATTGTGCTAAGGGCATTTTAATGGTGAAAAGTTGACTGATCTCATAGGAGACTCTTCTAGTCTTTATTGCTTGAGTTTTAGAAATTAAACATATGATTAATAAACATCTTGCTACTATCTTCCCCCCAAAAAAGTGGAATCATAATACTTCGTTTATTTAATCCTGCTAAAGAGGTTATCCAGATAACATTTGAGGAAGAAGCCCAAGATTTAATTTATAGTTGTAGATGGTTGCCTTCTCATTAAAACTGGCAGTTCTTGGCTGAGTGTTCTTCTACGAGCTCCTGCTCTAAGATCTATCTGATAGTTGGAACTAACAGATGTTCAGCAGTTCACTAATATTCATACGGTTACAACATCGTGTATGACGCATCTGGTTTTTATACATGATCATTTCTGCAGGTGGAAGTGTCTTGGCATATCTTGGATTTTGTGCTCCCTGCAGTTGGAGATGGACAGTGTATCTGAAGCCCATATTTCATGATGACAAGAAGACACACTATGTAGCCCCCCAAATTTTTTTTTTGAAAAAAAAATGCCTTGGCAATAGTTGATTGCATTTGTATTTTCTGTGAAGTTTGTTTGCTTGCTTTGGTTCTACCTAGGGAGAAAGACTTAAATACTTATGGTCACATGAGAATTTAAACCAAAAATTGTCTGGCCAAGGTTTGTATTCGTCTCATGCATCTGTAATGATTAGCTGTTGTCCTCTCTTCCATTTTGTTTCTTTTTTCTTCGAGCTGTTTACTTCAGAAAGCAAGAAATTGATATTTCAGAATACAGTTTTCAGTGTTGCTATTTAATACACACTGGTAAGGATACAAAATGCTGGAAGACATCTTTCCATAATATTCTTGGTGGCATAACAGGATTTTGCTATCAGATCATCTGAGGAGTTACCCAAAGGTGTGTTTGGTCTGAATTTAACTATCTGGTTACAGATGCCAGTCTCATGACAGCTTGATCTTTTGCCTGAGTTACATTACTGGCTCAAAACTAGAGTTTTGGAGAGAAAGCCCCTTGTACTGCAGCCCAGGATCCATAAAGTTTATAGACTTAGGTGATACTTGCTGGATTTTAATCAGAATTACTAGATAGTTCACAAACTCAGGATTGAATTAGTGGGTTATAACATGAAATTATTTCTTGTTTGTTAGCCTTGTTAAAAGAAAATATCTTCAAGACCCCTCCTTAGTGGTTGTATAGTGTTCTGGTAGGCTAAACAAAAAAGTAGTGCTCAGATCTAAGTGACTGAGGATAAAATTCACAGTCTATCTGTCTTGGACCACAGAAAAGGGACCAGAATTAAATGATCTGCTGAACTCCTGGTATCTAGGCAAATGGAAAGATGGACTCCACTGGAAGGTGATCAGAGAACAAGAGACAATAATAGTGGAAATGAGGCTTTCTGGATCAGGACACAGCTGCAGGTTATGTCTGTGCAGTGTGATCCAACCATCGTTCCTAATGCTGAGATCCAAGAGTACCATGCTGAAGGGCTTGTGCAACTTGTCTGCGTTTCCTTGGAAAGAGAATCATATTGAGGCATACTTATGTTGAAAAGATTGAAAGTGCTTGCGAGAAATCCTGAACAAGCTGAAGCACGCAGAATGGAAGCTCTGGTCTCTGCACTGTGCTGCACGGTGTGAGGTGGACAGCCTTTAGACATCTGCACGGCATCGTGTTTTTAAGTATTGGTTCTGCTAAATGTGGTGTACAAACATTCTGTCTTGTGTGTTTTGAAAATCATCAGGCTTGTTCGTATGAATGGCAGGTGTAGTTTAAGTCTTTCATTCCTTCTTCTTTGGCTGGTGACTGCAATCTGGGCAGCAGATGCTATGCTGATTGGTGGTTTACAAGTTGATTGATGATGGTAGTATTTTTTCCTTTTAAAGCATCCCATGATATACCAGTCTCATGGACGTTTTTAGCTGCTGCAAGATGCAGTTCTATTGGGAAAACCTAGTTTTCCTGATATATCAGCAACGTTTGAACTTTTCATACAGCTACTGATATAAACTCTTTGCATTGTGCATTGGAGTGGTTTCTACCTATCTATGCTGAAAGGTAGATCCTAGATTCAGGATTCAGCCAACAGAAACCTAATGCAGTTTGACAAGGAGAAGTGCCAAGTTCTGCAGCTGATGCAGAATAACCCTGTGCAGCTTTGCTGAGAGAACACGTGGGACTTACAGCAGCATGTGCCGAACATGAGGCAACAGTGAGTTCACAATGTAGATGTCAGTCTGTATGCTTGGCTACCATATCAAGGGAAATTGTTATCCTCTTCATGCTGTTGAGGCAGCAACTGTGATACTGTGTCTGGTTCCAGCAGGATGGTGATAAACTAGAGGGGGTCGAGAAGAGGCTACAAAGATGGCTAAGAGTTAGGAGCAGGTTTGCTAGAGAGGTTGTGAAGCCTCTGTCCTTGAAGGTTTTCAAGATGTGACTGGACAAAGCCGCAACTTACCTGACTGGAACTAGTGCTAGCAGTAAACCTGCTTTCAGTGGGAGATTGGCCTAGATGATCTCCAGAAGTCCTATCAAACCAACTTTTCTATTGTCCTTTAAAAAATAAGAAAAGAAGTCAGGAGAAGGAGCAATACATTTAGTATCAACTGAAGCAGTAGGTGTTGGGAGAATCATGCAGTGTCAGAATCTTATAGGATGACAAAGTACAAAAGTACAAGGAATGTTCTGAGACATGATGATGTGTTCCCAAGATGATCTTTACAGCAACATTGCATTTCCCTTGATGCTTTTATTAGTCAACAAAACTTTATAGTTAATGAGACTGAAAACAACAGAATGGAAATCACTATCTTTTGAGCTTCAAGAGAGCAAAAGAATCAGGAGAGGCATGTGCTGCAGTATCGTGGAAGTCCGTCTCCTGTAAAACTGAGCAGCTTGTGAGCAGAGCAGAATTACTTGCCTTATAATGAGCTCTGTTTTCAAAATGGATGTCTCATGGGCTTGGCCCATACTTTGTCATGATTGGTACAACATTAAAGTGACTCTTTTTTTTTCCCCTGGAACGCATGCCCTGAGTTGTATTCTGGGCTTAAAGGTTGATTCATTTTTATCTGCATCTGGGGACTTTTATACTTGACGCTTAGCGTGTCATAGTCATGAATGACTGCTGTTAAGAAATCAAAATGTCTCATCTTCATTTTCTATAAAGTGTTGGTTCTGGAAGAGAATAGAGAGGAGAATCTAATTTCCACTAATTCTGTTTGAGGCTTTTCCCTGTGGAACTTGAAAATACCTTGTTTACAGGAGCTGATTGTTCTCATGAAAGGCCTGAAACTGTGCACCAGAGAAAACAAGTCTGGTTTTGCAGTCAGTATTTATGGAGTAATTTTTTCTTCTCTTAGGGTTATTATAGAATTGCTGTTGGTTCTTTTTATCTGCCCATTCGCATGTATTTGGTAGATTAAATCATATGGTTCACGGATCAGTACCTCTCCCTGGATGCCATACTGTCTGCTCCATGCACCTGTGGAGCCTTGTACAGCTCTTGAATGCAATGTTGACCCATAGAAGGTGATGGGAGGAGTAGAAGATGGGGAAGGGAAGAGATGCATATCAGTTATTAAGGAGGGAGGGCTTGTGTCATAGGGCCACTGAATGTGTAGCAAATAGATCATGTGGCCTAATCAGTTATAAAGCTCTATCATTTCTGGCTCTCAGCACTGCAGCCACTGAGGTTTGAAATATTGATTGACACCCTTTTTCCCAGCCTGGGATGCTATGTAGGCATCTTAGCAAACACCTAGTGTGCAATGTCTGAAGACAAAGAAAGTTTCTTCTTCAACTTAGAATTTTTACAAATCTCATCCAGAACTAGTAAAGTGTCTGCCTTTTTACAGAAAGGGAGGAGATCTTCAGATGTGTGATTCTTCCTATGCCACTTTATCTCCCTTTTAAAGAGGAGTTGCAGTATGGCAGTCATGAAAGAAAGGATGGTTGGAGGCCTGAATTAAACCAGCACTTTTCAAAAGGGAAGTTTGAGTGGCTGTGAACTATGTTTGGAAGAGACATTAAGACCTCCCCCCTCACCTCCTGCTCCTCTTTGCCTGGGAAAATAGTCCCCTCTTCTTCCCCACAATGTTGTCCTTCCTGGCAGGCATAAAAGGCATGCAGCAATTACTGTGAGCCAGCAAAGCTGGGAGAGGGCAGAACCAAGGCTGAGATCTCCACATGTTAGATGTGTTCTTTGTGGAGCAGGGGAGAACTCAGATGAAAGGTGGTGGGGGAAGGTAAAGAAGGCTGGCTTCAGGGAGGGCAGCAAGGAGTGCTGATGAGAAACCCTAGGCTAAACATATTCTCTGTAGGGGCTTATCTGGACCTGAATAAATGAGGCAGTGCAGTGTTACTTAATGCAAGCGTATCTATCCAAGGCTACCGGATAGAGATGATGAAGCTGACAGGAGATGAGTGGCACTGAGTGTCAATAGGGGTGGCCTCTGAAGTGAAGAGCAGAGCTTTGCACACTGAGGCTGGAAAAATTGTCATATTGTCATCAAAATTTGAAAAGCCAACACATTTCACAGAAACCCTGGGTAGTTTTCTGATGCGCACTAATGAAAGCCCACTTTTTGGTAACTGAAAGGAAGCTGAGTAGAGAGTAACAGTAGCATAGGATGTATGGATTATAGCAGCAGCAAACAATTTTGTGACACTTTTTATTTCCTTCTCTTAGAAGATTTTGTTTAGATTCTGGGGAAAACGTTGTAGCTCGTTTTGAAACTTTGCTGAGGCTGGTAGAGGTACAGCCTATCACTTCAGGTGCTTCTAAGAAACAGAGAAGCCCACTGACTCCCCTTGGCTGCTTTCTGTTTCCACTTAGTGTGCACTTGCAGCAGGGCCAGAGCCTTGGCTGCAGGCTCAGCTGTGCTGTGCTGAGGGGCCTTGTGTTTGGATCTCGTGAGCCCCATGCCTTAATGGTGATGGCACAGCAACAAGCTGTGAGTCGAGGACAGACCTCTGCTTATATTCAACTAGTGCTCTTATTTCCTTTTCTTCTTAGTTTCCTAGTTGTCTTCAGACAGCACAGGGGTTAGGTAACTGCTGTTAGAGTAGTAATTAGCCTGGCCAAAATGCTGAGGAATCCCAAGCCTGTTCAGGGCAGTGGGATTGATGTCGCTGATGTCCCAAGTGTTGGGTTTTCACCTTGGTGTGCCTGAACTGTTTGGAGAGATTGTGCTACCTTGCTGTACTGTGCTGAATGCAGTGTATTTACCACTTATTTATTCTCCCTCTGTAAGTGGGTACTTAAAATTCAAATCTTAAGCCAACTAAATCCACTGAAATGGAGCTGAATATTTGTGAAAAACAAGTAAAAGTCTCTTCTCAAAGCATAAACACTTGTACTTTCCTTCCACTCAGTATAAATTCTTCTGTAAAGTGAACATGGTGCTGATGAGGTGTGTCTGTTTGAAGGCTCTGAAACTGGAAATATATGTCTGCAAGGCAAATCAACAGTGAACTGCTGATGCAAAACCCTTGACTGAACCCTTCAGCTCTTCACAGGCCTGAGAACTGCAGATAGACTGGGCTGACTACAGTATGGGATATAGTTCAGTCTATGGCAGCACAAAGCTACTCTGTGTGTATTTTTTTTACCTTACTTCTTATTTACGGCAGTGAGGTACATTGAATTTCAGTGAAGAATAAAATTAAAATATGTTTTCTGATGAAAGTCCATTTGCTGTGCTTCATAATAAATGTATCACTGGCAAAATGCCTAAAAGCTTCTCACGGTTTAGACTGCACTTTAGGTTGTGCTTAAGCAGCTGGGTGGAGAAGGCTCTTTGCCTTCCCTTAAGAGATGTTCAAGTGGAACTTACTTCCATTAGCTTTATTATATTGTTTCAGACCTCTCAAATCTATACAAAACTCTACCTCATCTTACTTCAGTTTGGGCATTTATTGCACTACCAGCTCCACACTCCACCACTGATGATGGTGCTACCCGATCAGCACCATGCAGTGCAACCGGAATATGATGGCTGAGACCGGGATGTACCCTAGAAAATTAGGGAGAAAGGTTTCCACTGATTAGCATCTTGTGCAGATCAGTTCCCACTAATTTTAATGGAGAGCTTGGCAACAGCTGAGGAAGAGAAAGGTAGCTAGGGATAGTTGAAAAGGAAATACATCAGAGAATTTTAGTTCCCACAGCTCTACAGTGGCACTAAACACAATCTCTTTCACATGGATTTCTTGTCTTTTATTGGCTAAGTATTTCTTAAAAGAAAATGCATTTTCCTAATCCGTATATTTTGGAGATACAAACTAAATTTTCAGACTTAACCTTCTATCATACTTGGTGAGGGATTGGCAGTGTAAACATCTTAATCCTCCCTGTGTTTGGTAGGATGATAGGATGATTCGATCCTGACTAGAAATAAGGGCCATCTTCTATGATACAGTATTGAGAAACCATTAATAACCTGAAAGATGGGATTGCCTGGTATTGAATGTTCATGTCTTACTCAATGGAAGCTCATAATTATGCCAGTAACTGGATACCTACATTTAAAAATTTTGATTATTAATTACTGTTTTCATTATGAGCCACTAGACAGGTAATTGTAATGATCATCTCTGTCTGAAGACAACAAAAAACTGGATTAAATCAAGTTCCTGTTCATAAAGTTTCTGAAGGGATATGGAGCCTCTTTAGAATCATAGAATAGTTTGGGTTGGAAAGAACCATGAAGGTCATCTAGTCCAACCCCCTCTGCAGTGAGCAGGGGCATCTTCAACTAGATCAGGTTGCTCAGAGCTCCATCCAACCTGACTTTGAATGTTTTCTTTGCTAGAAGCCTCTTCTGAAGGCCGTGATGTGGCTGGAAAATGGGTGGTTGAGGAGGCCAGTTATTATACGGATGTGCTGGGGTAGAGCCAGGCCTGTTACAGCCAGTTTGGGCTAGAGGATTTGTAGTTGTCCACAGCATTATGCTTTGCTTTGGGAACAGGGAGAAGTGACTTTCTGTTTTATATTGCCTTATCCTAGAGATCGTGTGTGTATTTTGTTGTTGTTTGTTACTAGGATAATTAATTTTTGCACTCTCTGAACATAGTATTTCTGGGATATATCCTACTATGCACATGTGGAAGAAACCAACTTTGCCACATTCTGAGTGTCTTAGGTCTCTTCTTATGCACAAGAGGCTGATATGTCTTTTTCTATAGGACCTTACTTAGTTAGTTGACCTCAGTGTTATCACCACCTCGCTGTCCTTGGTGAGCCTCAACACGTGTTTTATTTTCCAGAACTGCTTCAGCTGAGCTTCAGGGTTGGGAAGCTTGGGGTTGGTCTATGTGCCAGCCTCTGCAGCTCTGATCCAGTGGCCTGAGAACCAGATCTGCTGTGACTTTTTCCTGATGTTTGTGCGGGGTGGGGAGCATGTTGCACAACAGTGTGACAGGTTAGATGTCTTTTTATTATGGATTCAAGTACCTGTGCTCAAGCCTAGGCAAGTAGGCACTAAAAAGATCCAAGGTAATGAAACACTAGCATAGAAATATATATTGACTGGTAAGGGGTAGTACTGAGGCAAAGAGTAAATATCCTGGCTTCTTACTCTAAGTTCAGGTATATGGGATTTATACGTTAGCTTTAGTTGTGCTTTAGCCTGTGAAACCTCAGTAGGAGAATACAAAGTCAAGTACAGCTCTGTGCTCTGAGGAGGATGGAGCTGAGTGGGAGAGGATGCTGTCCACAAATGCACTCAGCCTTCCAGCAGCAGCAGGAGTGTGGTCCCTGTGTGTTTTCTTCTTGTAATGCACAGAGAGCAGAAAGGTCATGACTATTTTCCGGCTTGTGGGTTTAGTGAAAGCTTTGGAAACCTGGTTTATCCCCGCTTAAAAATGACTTTCAGGTACCTACTTTTTTGTTTGAAAATCTTATCTACGTTGAAAAACCTATCTATGTAACAGTGGCATGAACCCATACTTAAGTTGGTTTATGTTTCAAGTCGAATCTAGATATTGCTGCAGTGCTTAAAGAGTAGACCTGAAGGTAAGTAAGACACAGTATTCCTTCACAACTCTGTCCTCTTCTTGACCTGCTATAGCTCATGCAGTGAAAAAGGAGGCAGAAGAATGACTGTGCCTGGGTGCAGCACAGAAGAAAGTATTCTGATCTCATCTCCAGTTTGCGAATACCTCCAGAGCACAGCAGTGACAAACTCTTACTTATTCAGTTTGTAATTCCTCTTAGAAATGTGTTAAATGCCAAAGTTTATCATCTGGAGTCTCCAATGCTTCATTTTAGGTCCAAACAGATGCTAATTAGAGACATTAAGCCCTCCACTACTTCTAGGTTTTTCATGCATGCACCTGGAGTTGGTTTGTGTTGCAACACAGTGCCAAACAAGGCACACCCAAGCTCAGGCTCTGGACACAGTTGAATCTTGAATAAACAAAATAAGATTAGGGCCATTCTTTATTAAAAAAAGGGAGGTGCTTGAAGTCCTTTCAGCCTTGAAATCCTGCAGGGCTTTTTTTTTATTTATTTTTTTGTTTTGTTTTGTTTTTTTTTTTTTTAATTTTATCACATTTTGGAGTCAGAATCTTTAGTTTTAGGAAGATGAAAGTTGATAAGACTGATTTTTTTCCTGTGGTCCTCCTGGTTTTCACCTGCAGTTGTTCCTCTTCCTGTCTTTGGTCACTCCTTTCCCTTTCAGTTCCTATGCTGTTTTAAATTTCTTCCCTTTCAGGCTGAACTGAAAGTCTGTTTTCTGCTTCATCCTTTTTTTCTAAAGCCTTTGGTTGCTTGTATTTTTCCTTGTTTTAAGAGTTTTGAGGCAAGGACGTCAGTATTTTGATTGACGGGTAATAGCCTTTCCATATTTATGACTCCTACATTCCAGTTTTATTTGGTCTGATTTTAACATACACTACTGAATAACAGCTTTTTCTGTTTGCTGACCCAGGTGTCTGTGAGCTTTCTTAACATCAGGGGTAATGCTTGTGTTGTACTTTCTTGCTGAGGTTGTTTCCATATGACAACTGTTGATATTTTGGTTTGGAAACAAGTGTGAAGTGCTATTTACAGGTTACCTAGGAGTGCTGTATGTGAACCAAACAGTTTCCAGTATGTTCTGGCTTGGTCTGCCATAAAACAACTCCTGATTATTACTTACTGCCTACTCCAGCCCTCAGCTTTTGAATGCTAGTGGAAGTTTCCCTTCATAGTCTGGGAAGGCGGAAGGCTTGTACAACCAGGCTGCTAGCTTTTGTTGTTGATTGAGTTTGGTATGAGGAAGGAACAAACATCTACTTTAGAGGCTTTGCAAAAGTCCATATAAATATTAGCTCTGAGGTGAAACCTGGCAGGAGTATATGTTTTTACCATATTTGATACAGTAAAATAAATATACGGACCAGTGGCCTCTTGCAGCTCTGCTCCTGTCCCAGGAGCTAACAAAGCCTCTGTGGACTGCTCTGTTGCAGGATCTTACTTGATAGGTGATTCAGAGCAACTTGGAGCAGTGGTTTTTAGAGAGCAACCTGTTGCAAGCCCAGAGGGAGGTACAGTTACTATCAGCCTTTAGCAGAGAAGATAAACAACACTGGGTTAATCAGCTTCTGAGTGGGAGGTCCCTCAGTTCTGTGTCAGGTTACTTATCCTGGTGTTGATGAATGGGTAACTTGAAGTAAAATGCGTTTTAGCATCACTGGAGAGATGCAGGTGGTTTATGTGTGTACTTACCAAACACTGAATCTGTGCCATTACCTTACTGCACTATCTGAGCTAACTTCACCAGAGCCAGTGCAGGTCTGAGCCAAGTATGCTCTTAGCACCCCTCTAATTGCACTGTGGTTTTATGTCTGATCTAGGAGGTATTTTACCTAACTGCCTGATCTTAAATGTTCCAGCTACTCTTGGCCAATAAATCCATGTATTTGGACAGAGGGGACCGGTAGGTGATCCTGTTCCACAGGATGTGGTGAGTACTTTCGGTGGTATGGTGACCTTGAGCAGACCAGCCAGCACAGTACCATTTTCTGTTTCCCGCTGCTCAAAAGGGTGTCAGTTTACTTACATTTTCCAAGACAGTATAATGATCAGCATACTAATGGTCAAAAATAGCTAGACTGCTGTAAGAGGGAGGCAGCTGTCACTTCTCTGCACGTTTGTTGTTTTTCAAGTCAACAAGAGCTTTGTTTTGACAAATAGGAGAAGAAAAATAAAGGTAATGGCAATGTGAGGATAGCAAAATCTGAGATCAATGGGAAAAACTAAGCCAAGTGCAGAATCAGCTACGCAGATCAGCAGCATCCGCTATGTTGAGCTAGACCCATGTCTGTGTAACCTCAGAGATCACCAATGATGGCAATGTTGTAAGATCCCTTTGCACGCTACTCCCCTGCTTATGTGAATATGCATACTTTAAATTAATGAATTGATAAATGTACCTTAGTGACTCCACTCTCACCTCCTCTTGGACTTTGTACCATGGAGGAGGTAAGCAGACAAGAGTAAGACTATGCCTGGGCAGTGCCTACCTCTTGTAAGTCTGCCCTGCAATCCCTAAGGACAGGTGCTGATGCTGCATGCAGGTGGCCCAGCTGCAGTGCTCACATCTACAGTATGGGGTTAGCTTTCAGCACTGCAAAGAATAGGTTGCAGGTCCCATGATTTTTTTTATGTCTACTGCTCTTTGAACTTGATATTGAGGAATGGCTAACTCAGTAATTGTGAACCTATCATAAAGATAATGTTCTGGAGGCAGATAGACAACATGTGCAAAATTGTCCCTTGTCAGCATAATAACAATAATGAGGTTAAAATGTCAGCATAATTAATTGAAATTACAAGAAAGCCAGGTACATAAAAGACAATGCAAAAATCTACAGCCAATTAAGCTTCATTGTAAAGTGACAATGAGTTTAGCTGCAAATGATTGCAAAGCTGCAAACTACGTGACAGTGAGATTAGTTTGTTTGTATTAGTACATCACTGTTTATCAGGTTGGCATAAATGGATCAGTTTTGTCTGAGAAAACAGACAGCACTTTCTTAAACCTGGCTTCGGTTGTTGATTCGTACATCTTGAATAAGACTCACCATTTTTTCAGATGGTGGAAAATATGTATAATCTTTTTGACAATTTCCCACATGGTGCTTACTGCCTAATTTTTACTTTGATAATATTGTTTATAAGCACAGTAATCCCCATCCCTATGTTGTACTGGATGTACAGGAAAATATAAAGGGAGATAGTAACCCACCACATTCAAATGACATTTATCTCATATAATTCTTGAGATGTAAAATATACTGCTTAGGTGAGATTCCAAGTTTCTGACAGTTCTTGCTCTCTCTTATATGTATAAATTATCTCCTTTCTGGTCCAGGTGCTAATTCAGTCCTCTGAAATAGTGCTACAGGATACACTAGTCTAGATGATGGTGCAAATGCTTAATTCCAGTGTTTCAAGGCTAGCATCTGTCTTGATCCTACTAACAGTTCATTAGGATTCAAAGCTTTTAAAGTGGAGGATGACAGTTGTGATTCACGGCCAGTGTATATTTGTATGTAACCTGATGAGGAGATTTTTGTGACTCGTTTGAGAACAGTCTGAGTTGCTGGATGTGTAATTAAAAGTGAGCCTTTCCCTCCTCAAAGTAGGCTCCTATACAAATTGTTTCTGTGCAAAGTCACTCAGCACTTGGGTGACTCAAACAGTGAAAACAGTAATGGGGTACTGCACCCACTCAGCAGTAAGTGCCATGAAGACCACTCCTCTCTGTTGATGATCTTCTGCCTCATGTTATTGTGAGGAAAGATCTCCCCTGATAAAACTGCAGGGGACACCAAAGCTATTACTTCTCAAAAATACATGAGAGGCAGCTGCTCATCAACAGATTCATCTAGACCACAATATTTGCCATTTCTCTGGACTATTGACACATCACAGCAAACAAAATGAGAACAAACTCCTTTCCGAAGGTATCTCAGCCACAGTCCTCAAATGTGCACCTCTTAGATGGTAGATCAGCCTCATGTGCTGAGTCATATGATGGGTGAAATACAGTTCTTTCTCATACTGACAGGGCCAATTTTTGTCATTACAGCAAAACTGAATCTGTTATGGAGATGCAGTGATGGTGCTAGGCAGGTGTTCAGGCTGAGTGGTCATTAAAACTGTCTAATGCTGTTTTTCCTACTTTCAAATCCTGCAGTTCCTTATCTTCCTCCTCCTCCCAGAAAAGTATTAGTATTTGACCTCAAGCTTCTGCTCATTACAGCCTTTCAGGCTTCTATCTCTTTGTTTAGGAATCACATCACAAATATCTTCAGTTTTAATGCTTTGGTGCTAGCACTTTTTTCATGTTGTTATAGCAACAGTGCATACATCAGAATATCCCACATTATATCACCGAATTAAAATATTTTGCGTCCTATCAGGCACAGAGTATTTGTGTTGTTTTAAGGATATATTGAACAACTCATCTTAGATAATAGCCCTATTTTGTTGTGCTTGCTCTATACTTCCTGCGTTTCTAACCATCCATAACATCTTTTCCAGTAACACTCCCGGCACTGATACATCCCTTTGTAATGGACTGAGCAGAACTGCATGTACTTCTCCAGCAAAGAGTGAACAATTGATTTATATAGTGGCAGCAAAGGAGCTGCTCTCTCCTGAAAGAAATGTGCATAGCAAAATAAATTAATGTTTAGTATTAAAACTGGGCAAGGCCAAAGGAGAGGTGAACTTACTTTGGAGGAAGATGTGTTGCATATGGCTGGAAGTTCTTGTACTGTGAATTACTGGGATGGAGCAGAAGGGATGTCAGGACCTCCAGTGCTCTGAGAGGGGAAGATAAGAAGGTCACACTGGTCCTTCCTGACTCATCCCTGACCAGTGAACTGGTGGTTTCTTGCTGCTTAGGGCCTGTGTTTTTCCTGCAGCTGAGTCAGTCTCCTGGCTCAGCCTCAGCTCTGCTAAGTCCAACACAGCCCTCTGCTGTGTGCGGGTGGGAAGTCCTATAATCTTGCCGTGGCCCATCTGCACCAGCCCGTTTTTCAGACACAGCTTATACTGGTGTTGCCCACCTACTCTTCCTTTTTTAAACCCATATTGCTATAGTGTTTTTGTTATCAGTTTTAACACTACAGAATTCTTTACTTGGCTTGAAAACAACAAAAAAAAAAATAATTCCATCAGTCCTCTCCAAAATTTCACAGATGAGCACTCTCCCTGCTTCACCCCACCAACCACCTCTGCAAAGGAAAGCCTCAGCCCGTGCTTGCGTGAGCAGAAGTAAAGGACATCTACATGGGGGCTGTTTTTCCAGGCTGTATCAAGTTGCCTCAGGGGAAGGAGTAGGGAGCTGTTTCTTCTGTTTACAGATAAAATTGCTTCAAAAGTGGCAGTTTCTGGGAGATGACACCCAGTGGAAGTATGAGCTTCTTGACAGTTTTACCATTAACAGTAGACTGTGCTAATAGACATCTGAATTTATGATGCCTTCCTTTGTGTCTGCCTTTCTGCATGTTCGCTGGCAAGGGTCATTCCCCACCTTGCCTTTCTGGATATCATCTACAATGGCCAATTCCCTGTCTTTTTTTTGCAGTGCCATATGAGGACATCTTTTTTTTGTCTGGCGAAAAAGAACACAAAAAAGTAATATGTACAGAAAAATTAATAGGAAAGAAAGGCTTTTAGTCCTTTGAAAAGTGCATGGATGAAAGCCTCCTGGCGATGTTCTGCTTTTGCACGCTTGTAACACAGAGATTAGAAATTGACAGAAAAGTAGAGGGCGGACTAGATGATCCGCAAAGGGTCCCTGTCAACCTCGACATCTCTTTGATTAAGAGACATCATGCTAAAATCGATTTAAGGCAATAGAGGAGAAAAAAATCTCACATATACACAGAAGGCTCAGGTGTAGGGGGAAGGGCAAAAATAAAAAAGTGAAAGTTTCCATTTTTGTTTGTTACTTACACTGATGTTATCAAACAAACCCATGTATATTCCTTCCAGATATGAGTACAGAATGAGAAACCCTGTTGTTAGAGAGAAATGGAAGGGCTGGTTTCCTGCAAGGTACATATATAATACTGCTTTCCTCTTTCCCAAACAACACACACAACTGTGCTTTCTTCCTAGTGCCTGTTTGAGGCATTCTGAATTCTTCTGTAATTCACTTCAACTCTCACATCTTTGAAAGGTCACATCACCAGCAGGCAGTTGTATGAAACTGGCAGTTTTTGCATAGGAGCAGCAGGGGTATTTTGGGCTGGGCTGAAGAAGTGTTTGTAGGAATCTGCTTATAAATGTATGTGGAGTGTGCTTGTGCCACTTCAGTGCTTGTATTCTTACTTTCACAAAGACTGAAATTTAAAGAAAAAAAATTTTTATATTTTTTATAAAAGACTGACAGAACGCAAACCCCTCCTCAGAGCAGGGGAAATCAGAACTCCAAATTATTTCCTACCTGGGTAGTAAGTATGAATAACTATTTACTTGTACTTTCCACATAATGAGATTTGTTACATGAAACTTTCTAATAGCATACTCTGTCATCTCTAAATTACGCATGACTCTGTGGTCTGAGAGGCAACCTATAGACTGTATGGGGTCCATACCTATATTGTTGCTCAACCACTGTCCAGAAAGCCAGAATCCTCCTCTGGCACACACCCAGGCTAGAGCTTGATTTCACTTCTCTCCCAGTATAGGTAGACAAGAGGTAGGTGCTTCCTGATTAACCTGTAAGCCTACTGTTGCTGCTTCTCCCGAGTGGGGTGAACTCTGGAGCATCTCAGCAGGTGCTATGCAGTTTGTGTCTGAGGGATGGAGAAGATGAAGTATTTAGGAGGTGCTTGTAGCTGTAGGTATGCATGAGTAATTAAGATGTGCTTGTGCCTGAGGACAAAGTTCTGCTTGCACGACCTTTGCAAGGAGAGCCTGGAGCCACCTCTGCAGTGAGAGGAACCCAGTAGAGGTAGGCTCCCAAGTACTCCAGCAGTGTAGCAATGCTCTCGGACTAGAAAGACCTGGGTAGCTGCAGGGCTACAATGACAGTGAAAGGTAAGCCATCAAACTTAAGGTTTCCGAGGATCAGTTCATGAGCACTAACAAATGACTGGTGGCACCCTTGAATTTACATTGCAGGCAAATGCTGAATTTAAGTCCTGCTGTGCATTTAACTCCCTTTTTTTTTTTTTCCCCAGCCTAATCTCTACTTGTGCCTCATCTTGCCTATAAGGGTGAAGGGGCTTCATACAGTCCTGAGGCCTGCTCATTGATCTCAGTGGCAATGCACACTTGTAGTCTAGATGCCATGGGAATGATTTATAAAGAGACTTTTTTGACCCTTGAACTTGTGTGTTAATCTTAACACCAGCCAAACATGGGCCTAAATTAGAACTTGGGCTCTTAGTCTCTCCAAATTTGAGGGCAGTTTGAATTTGGGCCTGGTGATGTGATCTCATTTCCAATTCTACGACTTAGTGGGCTGGAAATCCTAATTCTGTATCTCTCAAAACATTAATTTCCTTTTATATGCCTGGTGCATGACAGTCGGACTGTCACTGGATCCATTTGTTTAACAGCCATTTGAGGTGCCATTAATAGATGCTTTGGGCATCTATTAATGCAAGATGCAAGAAGCTCTGCAATGGAATGACTGATGCTCTTTTTGATCTTTATTCTAAATTTTGGGTGTGGAGATCACATAGCTTTCCTGCATAATTTTTACTATAGAGGCCATGCTGCTCAGCATTTTCTACATTTGCTTCAGTGGAACCTTGAAGGGGCTATGGCTCTGCTCCCTGAGCAGTCCATCTCCAGGACATGCTTTGCTTGTTTTCTGCCTAAATTATTTCTGCAGCCTGCTGTTAAACATCTAGCATCAGTTTGCTTCAGCAATGATACAGAAAAACTGTCTGAAAGGAAATTTAGAGAGAATGAATCTCAGGCATTGTTGTTTTTATAGTGTATCTCTGTTCTGCTCCTGACTTTTAGCATCTTTTCTTGTTTGTTATATGGAATAAGTGTAGAACCCCTGGGGCTGTTGTCCAAGTAATTGGACAGAGTTGTCTTCTGCATAACAAGCAAACTAAAGAGAGCCATAATCTATTAGTTGCCCTACCACAAATTTATTTTATTATAGTGATGATAGGAAATGTCCTGATTCTCTAAAACTAAACACAAGCTGGGAGCAGTTTTAGAATACATTAGACTGCAAGCAACAGATGTAATTGTTGCTGCTTTCCCCCCGACCCCACCAAACAAGTGTGGTTCAGCCGTATGCATATTGTAATGGGACAACTTCTTACAGAGTATGCTAACAGCTGAACAATTTCTGGAAGTAAGATAAACACAAATCACTGATATTAACTCTCTGAATAACGTTACCCTAAGATCTGAATGATTTATGTTGCTGCTATATTATTTTATTTAGCAGAGACACACTTTTAATGCATTGGTATCTTGTTAGAAATTCTACTTACTGTTAATAAACACATGAAAAGAAATAGGTTTCAGCAAAAAACAGGTTAAGCCCAGTTTTGTACAAAATGCTATTAACTCCTGTCAATAGCTGCTGGCTGTTCATGCAAGATAATAGATACCCTCCCTGGATTGTTTTTAACTTGCTTTGGATGTATATTTTGAAATAAGATGGAATTTCAGCTTGTAGGACACTATCTTGGTTGTTTTCATCTCCTATTTGCATCAATTGCAATAATTTCTGTTGCTTTTATTAGGAGAAGGATCAGACTCCTGGTTAAAACCAGACACGTGTTCTTGACTATCCGCTTGCAGCTTGAGGGGAATCTAGCAGTGGTTTTGACAAGAAAAAACATTATTCATCATGCCTCATTTAGCAGGCATCAAATTTTACATTTTCCTTCTGCCAGCTATTCACTCTCCCGCCCCTTCTCATCAGTCAAATACAATTAATATCACCTTAACTGACTGTTCACTTTGATTATCCAGTCTAGTACTATTACTAGTTTCGTTTCTTGGCATTAGCAAGCCATGAGTAACGATTTATAACCTTGTTAAAATAGTATTACCGGCATGTCCCTATACCTGATTTTCTATTCCACTTTTTACCCCAAATATCTTCCAGTGTAATTCAATGTTACCATGCTATTTAATTATTCTCTTACTTCCTACCAGCCTTAGTATTCCTGTCCATCTTCCAATATAAATTTCTTTCTGCTGTCAGCTCTTGCACAACCTCTTGTTGACTGCTCTTCAGAGAAATCCTATTTTTCACAATTTCTTTATCCTTGCTGATGTACCTTCCTTGGAAGTTTCTGAAGTGGTCTGTGACCTCTAAAATAACATCTTCTTTGACAATTAGTCAACATCTTGTACTACCTCAGTTTAACAGAGTCCTTCAGCTGGTGTTCCCCACTGCTCAGAAGCACCAAGGAACGAAAGCTGTCAGTCTGGAGTAGATGGTTTCTGAGATTAAATTATCCAATTTGCTGGACCACCTGCTGGTAGCTGTTGTTCGTCTGCTTCAAATGCACATCTTCACTATATGCAGTCTCAATGCTGCTTCTGAGGTATTTGAGTAGCCATTAGGCACAAATCAGCTGTGAGAGATTATTGCTGGAATCAAAGAAATCAGATGTGGCCTGAAGGAGTTCATGTGGGTTTATGTCCCTCATCCTGCAGCTGGGGAAGAGTTGGTCACAGCGGTATGCTGCCTTGCTCTCTGTCCTGTCGAGGTTTCAGGATCCTGGGACACTCTCCTTTCTATGAATTACCTGTGTTTTAGAAGCAATGATTCCTGCTACAAAATATAAACAGTCAAAATATGTGTCCAAGCCTTTTAGTGCAAATCTAGGAAGAGCATTGTACTATCTCTGTTTGAGTTAGGATCTTGATGCTAGAGCCTGTTTTCAGTTATTAGTCACCCTGCCCTTCTTGAATGAGTTTGTGTAGTTGTCATGGAGGACTGTCAGGCAGTCAGGACCATGGAACTCTGCATTTGTTTGGCTGATACCTTCTTAATCTGGAGTCCACTTTGTCTTCTGCCAGCTTGCTTGTTGTGGGCTTGCAGCGTTTCATTTTTCACTGTAGCACTGATGGCTGCCAAGAAGGTAGCAGTCTTTCCCAGGCAGTGCCCACTTATTACTACTCTTAAATTCCGTTGATTTGTTCTGTCAGGTGTCTTCCTGTAACCACATAGTAATGAGTGAAAAAGGCAAATTCAACTCCCACATGAAACTGGTATGTATCAAACATACTGAATGTGCTGGTGTAGTCGCAAAACAGGAATGGCAATAACTTGCCTCAGAGAAAGGCAAGATGCTCTAGCAAGTTTGTTCGTATGTCTAGTTTGAATACAGCTTAAACTCTGCCTCCACAGCGCATGTTGAGAACAGCTTGTACCTTATGACTATTAAGTCATTCTCTAATCAAAGTTTCTCAAACCTTCCTGGAACTTAAACTCTGCTAAAAGGCAAATTAATTTGTGGAGATTTTGTATTTGCATTTCCTCAGCTCATCTATCCTTTTGATGGCTACCAAAACTCTTATGACAGTAGGCTATTACTTATGTGGGAAAGTAATATTTGGAAAGGCTTTGATGATCTTGTCGTTGGCTTTAAACACAACAATTGGTATTAATAGATCTTTACAACCAAGAATCTAAGTCGTCACTAGAAGAGGAATTTGTTCCTCTCTTTCATGTTGAGGCTTGAAGGATGTAGCTGGAGTTTCTTCCCTCTTAAATAATCCCAAGGATTATTTAAGTATTCATTGAAAAAACAGAACACCTTCAATGTGGTAATATTCACAGCATCCCATAGCTTCTGCTTTGCTCAGGGCACACATAGACCTGCAAGCAAATGTCTTGATGTGCCTTGAGGTGGGAAATGCAAAAGAGAAATACATGTGTTAAACTAGAGACCCACTGTAAGGAGCATTCCTCTCTGGAATGCTCTCTCCTGAGTTATGTAACCAACCAAGCCCTTTTGGTGGACTCCTGTGGCCACCTCCTCAGCTACGGCATAGGATGATTTGGTGTAGCTTCCTCCACGTCCCTCAAGAGTTCAGACTCACATGTCTCACATCATAGGTGTGCAAGCATTTCAGACTGGGAACTTGAGCAGTACTTGGGTTCAGATCTCCCTTGTTTCTACCCAATTTGACATTTAGTGACAGTACTGTTTGAGCTGACATAAAACACAGGGCAGATCTGTAACTGCCTGAAAATTATGTATGCTCTTGGGTAATGTGCATCCTCACACCCTTGTCAAGTTTGTCGTCAGACACCTAAAGTAACTGCAGATTTACCAGGGAGGTGAGAAGGTCTGCTGGGTCCCTGCCTCCTGATTAGCGAGGTTATATGTTGACACTGGCCCATCATCTACGCTGCAGTTGATTCTGCCTAGGCCAGCAGAAGATGGGCATCTGATGCAGAGCTTTCTGTTCTGCAAGCTGGCAAAGTGCCTAGGCGTGCTGAGAAACTAAGTACTAGATTGCCCAAAAACTTTGGTGAGTCTAGCTTGGAGACCCTTATCATTTGATGATTCTAATTTCATGAGTTCCTAGAGGCCAGAGGGAGGATCAGAATCTTACTGTATTAGATACTACAGAGACTTGTAGAGAGTCTTGCCCTGCAGGTCTTTCAATCTACATACAAGAAGATTAAAGATTAGAAATATCATGCAAGTACAATAATCAGATAAGTGGTAAGTATCACATTAGTTCCACATTAGATTTTTTCCCTAGTTTTCTTGTTATATTCCTTTGCTAATACCAAGGTAAGAGGTAAGGAAAGAAGAACTGATGCTTTCCACTCCTGTTATTCAATATCACCTATGGCAAAGTAACAACTGGCACTTTGTTTGTCTCTAGTTATTATAGTTTAATTTTTTCCTTAACATTTATTATTGTTAGAAGTATTAGCATCACTAATGGTACTTTTTACCAAGGTCTGACTGAGATAGGAGCCATAATTTGAAAAAGTGCTCTATGAGCAGAGTAATAAATCTATTTCTAGTTGGTTCAGCAGCCCTTATTCTGCTACTTACAAGAAAATAAACATAGTTTTTAGGGAAAAAATATCAATGATTAAAGCAGGTATTACATTCTTGAGCCTCAGGCCTCTTAAGGGACAGCAGAATTTTGCTGTCAGGAGAAGTCTCTATTTTCCAGCTTTATAGCTATGTAATGATTTCTATTCAAAGACTAGTCGATATGCTTCTCTAAAGGTTTTGCCAGCAGTCAGCTGGCAATGCTTCAGCCATATATGAAAGAAGTCAATTTTCTTCCCATATTCTGTTCTCTAAGGCTGCCTACAGCTCCAACAGATTTCACTATTTGGTACACCTGTGAGTTTAGTGAAGTGCAGTAGATACGACACGAGGCTTTGGGTAAGTTACGTCAGCATCTGCCATTTAACCATGAGATGTATGAAGAATGAAAGAACTCATAATCCCATTGAAATTAATGATAACACTCACAGCACTCCAGTGATGACAGGATTTCAGGCCACGCGTATAGGTAAGGGTGTGTCCCTGGCTTCTCTTACAAATTTCATACAGCCTCATCGTTGTCAGAACCAAAACTTTTGCCCTTCATTTTTTTTTTTGAGAGCTGTAAATAATCCCACATTTCTTCTGTTTCTCTCATTGCAGCCCCATTCTCCAGTTCTTCAGCTGGAATGTTCCTTGACACATCTAGCTGTCATGTAGTCACATGTTTAAAATGATTTAGAGGCTCGTTCTTCAACATGATCTAGCTCTAGGGAGCACAGCTCTTCGGGTATTTTGGGAAGCGTCCGTTTCTGCTCTCTCTGCTTTTCACAGCAGGCGCTAGATGGTGCTACTTAACCGAGCTTTGCTTTCTCTCCAGCGCACGGGATGGAGTGGGCTTCTCTACTCACGTTGGAACCATAGGTACACTAAGAAGACCTTTTTCTAACCCTGAGTTTCAGCTTCTGTCAGTTCCAAAGCTGAATATCATCCCAACCCTGTCTGCTTGTTTCATTTTTTTTCACAGTGTTGCCATTCCTGCATTTCCTTGGTCCATGGGGAGCGTGCGTCACTCACTGGAAAGTTACTGGTAGTTACAATAGCCCATATATCTCTTTAATCTGTTCCTGTAATTCCCTGTCTACCTCTCTTCTTACATGATCTCATTGCTTAGCTTAATGTTGTTCAAACATATGAAGAGAAAGCCCTAACAAATCTGTTTAAAACAAATTACTGTATATGTTCAACAATAAGAATATAAATTTAAAAAATGGAGCGGATAGATTCAAAAGAAGAAAAATCAGTATTGTCTATAACAACAGACAGTACAGACAGGCTTTTCAGTAAGGTGCGTACAGTGCTGTACAAGGATGATGCAGACAGGCTTTTCAAGCATTCCCATTTCGATACCTAAGTAACTGAGCTTTGTCTGCATTTCTCCTCCTGAGCTTGCCTGGAGCCAATTCTACTGGTTGCATCAGTCAGGGCAGAGGGCTTTAACTGCGCCCAGTCTATTCTCTACCTTTCCCCATATGTTTTTTGCTCATTTGAAATGCCAGGTTTCACAGTTGTAGTGAGATGATGTTGTAGGAAAGATGCCAATTTATCTTTGGCTCAGATGAACGTGAGCACAGGGGCTTTCCTCAATGCAGGTGGATGTGTCCCAGTATACATATGATGAAGTAGGAAATGGAGGGTTTATCTGGTGCTGTCATGAGCCTTCTGCAGGAGTGTAGCTCGACCTCTTCCCATTGGTGTCTGGTGCCCAGTCTGGCTGTGGGCACAGGGGCATGGGGCAACCTGGGCAGCCTGTCCTCCTCCAGGAAACACCTTGATACAGCCAGTAGGAATCTGTGGGCATAGAGGTAGGTGTAGAGGAGGGCTTATCAGCTGGGTGGAAAGGGCTGTCTGAGGTCTGGCAAGATCTCTCTAGCCTGTATTTCAATAGACTTCTTGAACTCATGGAAGATGAAGAAATTGATGTTGCTGGATGGAGACAGGGAAGACTGTTCTCTGATCCCATTCAATTTGAGAATGAGGTTGAGCCTTGAAGAAGGGGCCGAAAAATCCAATGTGCATAAAAATCTAAAGCTGGGGATGAATGAGCTTGATTGTCAGCTGTCCCCTAGGGTTTCTTCAGTTTTTTTGTGTGTGTGCAGTCCAAATTTGGCTGTATCTATCTGCAGCAAGCAACCACTCAAAATGATATATGGGCCCCAAATCCAAAGCCTGGAGGGCTTGTATCTGTCTTTATTGTGGATACAGGGGAAATGTGAAAGCTCAGCTGTATGTATTAGAGGTCTCAGGGCCAGATTAATTCCTGCAAATTTCCTCCCTCGGTCTTTCCAAATTCTTACCTCCATTTAGAGTGAATCCTTGCAAAAGATAGTGTAAATGTCTGCTGCTGAAGTTACACTAAAGATCTAATGTATCAGTCAAAGTGGGAGTATTTTCTCATTACTGCTGACTGAGGTTTCACACAGTGTTTGTTGAAATGGATGGAAAAAAGCCATTGAAATGATCTCAGCACAGAAGTTTGGTAAAAAGTATTGCAATGTGACCATTATGTTAAGGAGGAAGAAAAAGATAGGAAATTTTCTGTGGCAAAGACTGTATATGAGCTTGAGGTGCCCTCAGAATTACCCAGGAAAAAAATCAGCTGAACTGTATATTTCAAAACCTGAGACAGGAGAAAGAGCAACACATATTAGTCTCTCATCTGTAGGAAAATAGTTAAAATGACAACAAAGACAAGAAAACCTACATTTCAATTTCAATACATCTGTTTGAATTATGGCTATTTGGTACTTTTGAGAATAAATTGCATTTGAAATGGAATCTTTCTAATGACTTATCTTTCAGGCAGGTATTGTGCACACCTTTTTAATGCATTTTACATGTTTGTAGTGGGGGAAGAAAAAAGATGAATTATGATGAAGTTAAGAGGAAAATAATTTCAGGAGGTAATGGATGAGCTCTGTCTGGAAGATTAATCAAGGCAGTTGCAAGAGAGTGCCAAAAGCATAACTGAAGTAGAACTAAATATCTGATTGTAATTAAAACTTTAGCCTTCTAATGGCTCCATGAAAGATATTTTAATAAACGTGAAATGCACTTTCTAAATGGCACGCTAACTTTTAATGACTTGGGTGTTTTGTTTGATTAGTAACCTGGACTGTTAAATTAAAGCCAACTGCAAATGCATGATAAAATATTGATGGTTTCAGGCAAATGAATTGGGGGAGTTATGCTTGACAGATTTTTGGTATCATTAAGGATTTTAACTGGTGGAAAATATATATTGCTGGTGCTTAAAGATAGTTAAAGAGGATCTCATAATTTATATGCCCTAGTTTTAATTTTACAGTAATAATAGGAAAAAAAATCTGAATTATTCACAGATGGTTGGTCAAGAGAGGTCACTTAATTTAAAAAGTGTTATTTTAATTACACCTGTTTCTCATTTCCGGCACAGAAAATTAAATATTTGGTGGTATTTTGTTATTTTCTTAGAATGCCTGGAGCTTTCTTGAGGCTTCTGTGTGTTTTGTATGTGTGTTAAAGAAGGAAGAGTGACATGGTAGAAAGAGTTTTATTGTTTCCAGCACAAGCAGCTTTCTTGGAAGTTAATTAAATTAAAAAAACATAATGGTGTCTGTAGGTTCAGAAATAATACATGTGATTTCCAAAGGAAATGTGTATGGTCCTAGAACTTGGCCTATTTTTAAGATGGATTTATTGTATTATAGAAATTCAGCAGCCTTTCTAATGTCTTCAGACGATTAAGAAAGGGAGAGAATCGAAGGACTGTGGGGAAACTAGTAAAAGTTTTCTTGGTTTGTATTAGTTCACATCAGCTTAGAATCAGTTCTTACACCTAAGCTATACTCTGTTTTTTTTTATAATGCCTTCGAGATTACTCCTCTCACTCTCCTCTTTCTTTCTTCTCCTCTCTCTCTCCTCTGCTTCATGCAAAGAACAGAGACCAAAAGGCACAGTGATAGAGCAGTATTTCAGAGTAGTTGTAGTAGATGAAATTTCATTGTAGCAAAGGGGAACACAGTATCTTTTGCACATGCATGCCAGAGCGACGGTCAGAGTGAAATCACTGGATTCAAAGGATGCCTTGTCAGCGATTTTCATAGGACTGGGTGTTTCCTAAAGCAGTTGCACCACTATTGCACCTTTCTGTCTCCTTCTCTCATTCTGGTTTCTGCTCCCCGTGCCCAGGCAACTGCTGGCCGCGCTCTGGCGGTTCTCCCAGCCCCTGGGAACCCACCTTCTCCTTGCAGGCTCTGTGACAGCACCTCTCCCTCATTTTCTGCCTCTGATTTTCCTCCTAGATGCAGGTGGCCAGGCTACAGCGAAGATTCAGAAGGTATAAATCAAGTCTTTGGCTGGCTGGAAATGGATGTAGGGTCAAGAAACTTTTAAGAGAGGAATCTGGGGAGACTTTGGCCGAAGCCACATGTGAGTACCTCAGTGGAGTCTCATGGAACAGTAACTGTCCCTTTGTCTTCCCAGGGTTATGAGACCTGGGTTAGGACCAAATTCAGTCCCTTTTAAGGGCTAAGCTGGGAACACAGACTGTACTGGCCCCTTCTGTGGGTGCCTGAGGCAGAAGTTGGGGAAGACATCCAAAGACAGACATTGTAAGCTAAGGCAAAACTAGGCAGCTGCCATCTAAACCAGAATCTGCAATCACAGGAGTATTTGAGTTATATTATAATGCCACTTGGAAATAATGGGGTAATACCATAGTTGTGGGACTACTCAGAGAGATGCTCCAGGGCCAAAACCAATCTAAACATACACCGGGGCAGTGGGAACTTGGTACAACCTTTAGGTAATGTCTGATGGCCACAGAGTCCTAGGCAGAAGGCTGCATGGCTCAATAGGCTGTAAATAGGTTTGCAGTCTTTTGACCAATATAATTTATTCTGAGGAGGAAGGACTTGTGAGTTGTTGAGAGAAAAATATCATTGTGTGTACTGGAAGAAAGCCCTAGAGAAAACATATACAGTTGTGTTGCTGGTGGCAATCAGTTACCTGATGCTGGTATCCTTTGTCATTAGGGAAACCTCCAGACTGTAACGGTAGTTCTTCTGTATTTCAGGTGATGTTCCACTTGCTTTGCT
Source organism: Tapera naevia (assembly GCA_033556795.1). NCBI lineage: Eukaryota > Metazoa > Chordata > Aves > Cuculiformes > Neomorphidae > Tapera > Tapera naevia. The sequence goes on along the minus strand of JAUMJJ010000023.1, from coordinate 12,477,729 downwards.
TCTCCTTGGGCATTAGACACCACTCAATCCACCAGGCACCTCAGGTTAATTTGCTTTATATGAAAGTTTCAACCAGCGCATTTGCAAAATCCAGTACCTTGGATTGCAAACTCTTCAGGGCCATCTTCTCAGTGCCTCATGTGCAATATGAGCACACTGCTAGTGCACAACTGATAAGTTATAAGTCCCTGGAGATTCCCATTTGTCACAGAAAAATGCATCCACGTTCAATGAAAGATTCTGTCACTCTGTTGCTGTCTGCAGCTCTTTCAGATTTATATATTCAGCTGATGATGAGCCATTCAGAATGATGGGTGTGATGTGTCTTTCCAGTTGGACAGGATGACCACAAATGTTATTAAATTCTACCAGTCTGCTGATGGAAGACAAAATCTGTTCCCACACAATATCAGTAGTACAAGCATAGGAGATAATGCAATATTTATTTATGTACAGGAGACCGTAGATAAATTTCCCATATTGTGAGCCTTGTGGAATGCTGAACGCTCATAAATGATGTACCAACTTTATCCTGGCAGGACTGGCAGATATAAACACGATGATGTTCATGACTGGCTCAGTTTTACTGTCATCCAAATGGCTTAGTATATAATGTAAAAGCACGTCTGAGTCAGTGAATGCCCATTTTTGAGTGTAGACAGATGGATTTCTACTGTGCAGGCCCTTGTTTGATGTCTAAATTTGCCTCCCATGTGCTCTCAGTATCAGCATGCTTGGAAGAAAACCCTGATTTAAGCTGTTTATGGAGGTTCCATGCTTGTGTTCACAAATCTTCTGACGTTCAGCCAAAAGACTTACTTTATCCCTCACCAAGCAGAGAAACACACTTTCACAATTATTTCCCTAAAAACCACAGGCTAAATGGGAAGTGGAGTTTCTAATTGTTGTTTTCAGCTGGTGTGGCGTAGGCAGTCTGGCCTTCTCTTATTTCTTCCATCGGGGAGGTGTGTTTCTCTGGCTCTTCTCTTTGAATAGCTTATCTGGATTCTTTTAGAACTACCCATGCAACTTTTTTGTTGCTAAGTATGTACCCACCTCCCTAGCAAGGGTGGTAGAGATGCTTAGAGGCAACTAGAAGGATGCTGAGATGTTCTGGAATCCAGCAATAAGGTCGTCAGAGCAGCCACTGGCTGAGGAACTCCTGACACCTCTCAAGCTAAGTGAAATGACATTCATGGGTGTGATTGCTAAAATTGCATTATTGAAATGATAGTAGAATTTAAAATCTATAATGCTGCACGCTGGGTACTTCTTGCCCTGTTCTTTTAGCTGTATTTTTCTTCTTTCTTTTTCTAGAGCCCTCTGCCTTCCCTTTTCACCCCATTATATTTTGATTCTTTTTTCCTTTGCTCTGCTCAGTCCATTTTTTCCAGATCAGAACAAGAGAATGATAAGTGTTTTAAGTCTCGCCTTATCCTTCCAACCATTGGGTTTTCTTTTCTGCTTGGGCAGGAGTACCTGTCCATGCCATGATATATTGTTCTCAATTTCTGGAAAAGCAAAAGGAAAGAGACCTTCAGCTAGTTGTGTTATAACACACCTAAAGTTGTTATAACAAATGGTGCAAGTCTTGTTAACTTTTTGCTTGTTGAGATTTTTCATTCAGTTTCTCACTTTGCTATGCAGTTTTGTGTGAATTTTGAATTGTGACCTTTAATCTATTTTCCCCGTCTCTCCTACCTGTTCCTAGCATATATTTATTTCCAGCTACACTCCTCACAATTTTAAAACTGCTGAATATTTCCCTTTAAATGTTAACATTTTATTTCTCTTCTCCTTCTCAGGCTTCTCTCTTTCTCTTCCTTTTATTTCCTGTGTCCTGTCCTCTCTTTGCCAATGTATTTCATCAGTTGGCCTTGCTTGTTTTCACATGGATGCTGCAGCTTACTCTTCCTGTTCTCCAAAGTCCTTCCATATTTAGCTTGCTGCTAAATGCCCTATATTCATCCTCTCTGCATCCTTTACATAAAAGGACTTGGTCAGGCCCTGCAGCCTTCATCTTAAAGGAGGAAAAAGGAGAGGGGAGGTGAGGGTGGATCAAAGGTCCCATCTGAGCCTAGGGGTGTTGGGGAGTGGCAGTCTCTGTGGGCAGGGACCCAGAAGGCGCAATGCCAGGTTTTAGTGTGCTGGGTATGATCTGCAGAGCTGTATCCCCTGTTTTTCTTTAGCACTTGCTGTCTAGGGATGCCAAAGCATACCAGTGTGGCACATGGACTCTGCAGTGGAGTGTAATATGGGTACTGGTGATGTGACAAGCATTGCATTTCAACATTTTGTATTGCCTAAGCCTAGAAATCCTGACAAGACTTAGAGCCAAGGACCAACTCCTACCTAGGTGGTGATGGAGTCTTCACTGTCTGTGCTTTTTAAACAGCGTGGTTTGGGTACTGTAGCACAAATGGGTTGCTGTCCTTCCTGGGTTCGCTTGATTTCTGTATATCGATGTACTGATGCATCCAGTATTAATTTCCATGTTTGTCAGTGCCCAAGATAAAATATATATTGAGAGCACAGGAAAGGAGAGTAAGTATATCTTATGTGCCAAGATTTTAAGTCTGAAGCTACTATCCTGCTTTCATTTGTTGGGAGTCCGAAGCCTCAAATGACAGAAGCTTGTCTCCAGAGTCCTCTAGAATCCTTTCTTGTTATCCTAGCTGAAGACAAATTCATGAAACACATGAACAAAAGATGTTATACAGTGGCTATTCTCATGATAAGAGTATCTTAAATGACAATATCAAGCAAGTAGGTATGTTTCCAAAATAGTTACCAAAGTTTGATATATAGGACTGGGGAGACCTCAGTTTCCTGCCTTGCACGCTGGCAGCCGTTTGCCTATAGACACTGGAGATTGATTTTACCAGTGAAAGCATCTGGAGATGGACGGAGCGGGCAATATCTGAGGCCAGCAAAGAGCCTATAATGACAGCTAATGAGGCCAGAATGAGATTTTTGCAATGAGACACAACTATAACCTCCTGTCACCCCAGTCCATGCTACTTGACTGGAACCAGGAAATAATATTTTGGTATCTTGTCAAAACTCCTCTATAACACTCTGATTGAAGCCACTTTGAAAGTGTGAACTGTAGTGGAGCTTCTTTTTTTTTAAAGTAGAGTGAAAAATGTTCTGTCACGTTCCAGGTTACAAACTGTAGCTGGAGTAATAAAAGGCCGCTTTACCATTCAGCATCCATTTCAAATTCCTTTGAAGTCCAGCATTTACTAGCAAGTAAACCAAGATACTTCAAAAGTTTTACAGCAGTGTGATGAGGCAGAGATGTAAGTACATGAGAAAAATTACTGATTAGCTGGTACTGCCTTTGCTGCTAAACAAAATGGGGGCCACCCTTGTTCTCTCTGTGTCTGTGCTTTGCACGCTCCCCAGAGTGGTCTCTGACTGGTCTTCTGTGCTATATCTTTTATACAAGGGTTCGTCTCTTTGAAGCATGTGGAGCCGGGGTGGAAATCACCTTTTCTTGACATCTCCTGTGTTACGCTGCTTGCCTTTGGTTGGGAGGATTAGAAAATATTTCATCACCTATTCCCTGTCCCCTTCCTCTTACTCCCCAATTTCTCATATTGTGAAAAGAGAGGAAATACCTAGAAAAAGATGTTTGCCGTCCACTAGCAGAAGAATAAGGGAGTCTGCAATGTTTCTTAAAAGGTAATTTTTTTTTTTTTGCCAAGCTGCTCTTGTAATCAGATAAGACCATCTGGGAACAAACAAGCAAACCAGCTTTCTCTGGTTACTGCCAGGAAAGAAAATGTTATTAAAATTATTGTAGTCTTTTTCTCAGGGATCAGTGCTTGCAAGCCTTTTGATTTCATGGCACGATGTGAGAGGCAAACCCTGTGCTGGGCACGATGCGACCTTTCGGCTGCAGGGGGCAATCCTGCACAAGCCAAGCTGGTTTGTCAACCCTTGAAATAATCCAACTATTTCTGACAACAAAAGCCAAAATTGTGCTCATGGTTTGGAGACCGCAAGGCTGTGCAAGGATCAGCCTCCTTTGTGCTGTGATTATGTATTGTGCAAAAATCCCTTCATCAGCTGCTGCCATGTGCCCACTGGGTATGAAGGAATTGCCCATTTTTTTCACCAGCGGATTGTTTTATTCCGGGTGCAGAAATAATGCTAATGCTGGTGTTGATCTCGAGACTGGCTGTCCTGTCATACTCCTTGTGGATGCTCCCATGCCATTAGTAGTTGGTGCTGGCAAAACAGGAAGACTTGGGAATCTAGTATGTTGTTTCCTCCTTTAAACACGACTCCTGTCACAGCCAAAACAAAAGATATTTGGCAAACAAATTTAAAGTAAGCAGAATTGCTGGAAATGGCCACATTGTGTCCCAAAAAGTGGTCAAAGCCTATGTGTGTGGTGAGATGCTGGGCAGGTGCAGTGGCATGAGAGCTGGTGAGGAGGGGAAGGTAGGGGGGCTCTGACAGTGTTTGTTTTCTCCATTTAGCACCAGGCACACTTTATGCAAGATGGTGGAGAAGTATCTTCACCTGTTTCAGGTTTGTGATGGTATGATTTAGTGGCACTCATGAAACAAAGCGGCTCCATCAGAAGCAGAGTGGCCAGCAGCACTCTCTGGAGCTGGGTGAGCAAATTGCAGCAGAGGGCCTGTAAAGAGCCTCCTCGCATGGTTCATTTTCTGTCTCTGCCTAAGGACTGCAGGCAGCAGCTCAGGAGACTGCTGCCTACCTGCTGCCTCCTACTCTGAGCCACGTGCCCTGCTCTTCCATCCTCTCTGCCAGAGCATGATTTTTGTCAGAAGCCCTGGCTTGACCATCATTGCTTGGTTAATGCACCTTGCTGTGCAGTGTGGGCACTGCCAGCGGCGAGGCGTGGCAGCTGTGCTCCTGCTTTGTCCCTCCTGTCTGAGGCAGGGTGCAGTTGGTTTAGTGCTTGGCAAGACACACAAGAAAAGTCAGAAAGCAGCTCAGGGAGGGAGAGAAAGCTAGTAGAGGGACCTCAGACACATGGGTGGGAAGCACGATGCTGACCATGAGCTGCAGGTTAATGCCTGTAGAATAAAGGCACTTGGAGATGCTCACATCAGCCTACCATCTCTCGTTCCTTTGGCTCCATGGTGTGAGACATCCTGGAACACACTATGGAGAGCCTGGCTGGGCTCTGGTCCCAAGCTGTGAGTTGCCTCCCGTGGAGGGACCAGCAGGGTCTGCCACATGCACCTACAGCTGGCCTGTACAACTTCCCTCAGTGGCATGACAGTAGGGTAATTCTTCTCACTGGTCTTTGCTTCTGAGTGCTGCAGATGTTTCTTGCACATGCCCTGATATCCAGGCTCATGACTGAGAGTGCTGGGAGTCCAACTCACCCTCACTCCTGCTGGTGAGCAAGACAAGAGAAAAAGTGATCAAATCTTAACGGCTGTAAAGTCCCTGTCTGGTCATCAGCATAGGTATTTTTCAACAGTGTCACTTGAAAAGTTCTGTGTGAGACTGAAGATCCTTTCAGATGGCAATGGAAAATATGTTGATAAGGAAGGTCTTCTGAACCTGGACAGGTTGGTTGGTGAGACATGGACAACTTCCTGGGTGCTTCCCTCCTGAGCAGGGGAGTGGAGTAGGACTCTCTTTTGCAGCTCTTGTGTTGTGAGTCCAGTGAACAGTGAAATGAAGTTGGATGTTCTTATTAGGACCCATAACATGCAATGCAACTCAAAATATTAGCAAAGATGAAATCTAATGTTCTAGGAGATAGGAGGCTTGCATGATTTTATCTGGTTATTTACAATAATTGAGCAATGCAGCAAAGTTAAAATTTGTGTATATTTTATGATCCAGAGGTTGTCTAATGAATAACAAAAACTTTATTTTGGTGAAGTATCAGGAAATTGTTTTATTTATTTCTTTTTGTGTGTGGGGAGGGAAAAAGAAATAGAAGTAGAATAACCTTGGGTTTCCCATTGGGTTGTTTGTAACATCCAGAGGCAAGCCTGCTTGCGCTGACAAAATTTGTAAGGAGCCCACTGCTCCCATCTAAATTTTTCTCAAGTTTTTGGAAGCACCTGTATAAGGAAAAAGTTTCAGTTTCCAAAGTCAGAGTCAGTAATGAGACACTGATGTTACTGTAAACCTTCCAATTTAAAAAAAAAAAATAAAAAAAAGACTTTTAAAAAGGTTTTGTAATTTCTAACGCCTCATGCTTGGGAGCATTTGAGACATCTCACCTAACTAAATCCTTTCCTCACCCGCCATCAGTGAGTGGCTCCTCTCCCTTCCCAGGGCCGAGTCCTTGATGTGGAGGGCAGCTGGTGGTGTCTCTGCCTCCCTTGCTGCCTCTACCTCTTGCTCCATCCTGGAAGGTGCAGCTTGGCCCTCCAACACAGTTCTGACATGGGCTACTTGGGAAACAGTGACTTCGCCTCTGGTAATGTTTCTGCTTCAGGTTTTATGAATTGCTAACCTCCCGCATGAAGCTGGCAAAGTGGAGCTTTTTGTTTGTATAGTTGCTCTAGATACAATTTTATTATTAATCACTTCAAGGAAGGCTCGGAGGTTTTTAGGGCTAGAAGAGACCATTATGGTAATCTAGTTTGGAAAATTTCTTCCATGGTATTTTTGGCTTTTGTCTAAAAGAAAAATGGTATTAGTTTTCCTTTGCCCTTAGGTCTTAAGGTGTAATTTAAGTGCTTCATAAACCAAACAAAAACATAGAATAATCATTATAATAGAATTTTAAAAAGCTTTTTTTTCATTTATTGGATAAGTTTCTGAATATTATTTTTGCATAGTAAAATAAAAATCTACCCTAACTTTAAATGGACCTCCCCCTTCCTCTAGCAAAAGCGCAGACAAACTCTTTATCTGTGATGCCATAGGAAAGAACAAGGAACAAGGGCTTGGACACAGCACAGCAGGATCTGTGCAGTGAAGTTCAGGAGAGTTTTAACTGTATCTGAATAACAAGCTGAAATGGGTCATAGAGGAATTCTGGTCACATTTCCGACAGATGCAGAACTTTCAGCTTTTCTTGATGTTCAACTCTCAGGACTTGCTTAATATTCAACGCTAGTTTCATCATCAAAGAAATTGAGGCAAAATTAAAAATTCTTTTCCTGGGTCTGTTATTTTCACAGCTTCTACTTCCTTTCAATTTTGATACTGCCATCCATTTTGATAAAAGAAAATGATGTGTGAGGAACAAGGCAGGCAGGAAGGAGACAGAACGAGAAGTGCTATTCAGCACTGACTTCACCTCTGCAGAAGTTTATAATAAGGTGTCTGCAGATCACTCCCCACTGAAAGCTCTTACAAATAACACTTCTGCTCATGGAAAGTGAATTAAACCAGTCCTGCCGTGCACGGCTGCTGGCACGCATACAGCATGCTCTGATACCTGAGCAGTCGGTTTCTTGTCTAGTGCTGTGCAATTTATTGCTATGCTTTTCTGTAAAGCACGTATGACTTGTGCATTGTTTTTGTGTGAGCTGTGTTCCCTCTCTCTCTGAAAGCTTTTATTAGAAAGAAAGGCTTCCAAAAGTTTGTTTGATTTGTTCATCTGGATCAGACCCTGGGGCTGGCTCTTAGGATCCAGAGAAAGCTCTTTTCAAGGAGCCCAGTTTACAAAAGCATCCTCTTTGCTATTTGTTCCCCAAATGAATGGGTGAAGGGGGAGACCAGCCCATGTGGACTCCTTGAAGCGGAGCATGAAGGTGATCTAGAGGGATCTGCTCTATATCAGGGACCCACTGAAGTTCTACATTAGGATCAGCCCTGTCTATGTCACCAATTCCCAGTGTCACCCTGAGCAAGTCTCTTGGACTGTTTCCATGTGCAGTGGTGAGGAGCTATGAAAAGGGTGTAATACAACTCCTGCTTGAGAAGGTCTGAGAAGATATTTGCATTGCAGTCACAGTGGGAAATGTCTTTGTTGCACTAACCCAGTTGATGAAAACCCTGATTGCAACCCAACCACAGCACAACGGCACCCCATGCCCGTGGATTTCCCTTGTGGGACAAGCATTGTAGTGATGAAGGGCACATTGGTGGAGTCATCAGAAGCGGATGAAAACAGGAGGTTTTCTGTGATGAAAGCAAATTGGAATGAATTTGTGCCACTGCTCTAGACTTTGGTAAGTTGTTAAGCACAAAAATCAGTGTTAAGGTAACATTGCATCTGAACTTTTAAACCTGCTGGTTAACCTGTGGAGCTCAGCCTGTATTCTTACAACTCCTTTTTGAACCGTACATAGGCCAGTATCTAAAATATTACTTTCACGGAAAAATGGTGAAGTGTTTTGCTTTTCTGTATCTCCAAAAGAGTTTTGCAAAACTCTAAGTAAAATTTGCCTCAGAACTAATTAAATAAATGGGAAATTTCACTTTAGAGACTGAAATTTTAAAATGTTCCCTCATGTTTTCCAGAATACAGAAAGAAATCCAACTCTTGTGTGTAAGTGTTCACTTGGACTCCAGTATTTTTCAAACCTCTCCAACAGAAGAACGTAGATCTCTGAATACAAGATACTCTTCAGGTTAAGAATGTCTTTCTGTGGTCATACAATAACCGGTACCAGAGGATGCCCATGCCTGCCAAGCCTTGAGGCATCACTGCATTTACTGGGGTTGCTGTTGCAGTCGCTTTTGTTGCTGGCAGTTAAAAGTTGGTCTTGTAATTGTAATGCATATTCATCCTCCATATGACTATCATCAGTTCTGCAAATACTGTTCTTTACATGGTGCTGCCCTTTGCATAAGAAAAAATGTTTTAATTTACATAGTCTCTAGGGGAATGGCAAACAAAACCTGTAGCCTGATTGTTTTTCTTGTCATCATCTACTTTTCTGAGAACCTTGTGTGTCACTTTGCCAGTATTACCTGATAATTTATTGCAATTAATAGACATGAGTTTACTAGCAACAGAACATAGCCGGCATTTGCTGTTGTAGTGACCCTTGTCTTTTCTTCCCCTAATAGCTCATGCAACTCATATGGTCCCAGATGAAGCTTTGGATCCTCCAAGGCTGCAGAGGAGACAAAAGTCTGGGCAACAACCCAGAAGGGTGTGCTACCTCTTCTTTCATATGATCCATTATGGGTATATGCCCAGATCCACTTGCCTGTAGTTCAAAAAGGAAATATTTTTGAAGCTGTGTAGGCATTATCATAGCTTATATGTACAGAAGGGTCAAGTTAAAGTTGTCAGAGGGATTGCGTCTGAAATCCTGGTAGCGCTGAAGTCTGCCAGAGCTTTGACAGCCCCATTAATTGAGTTTCTGTGGTTGGTAAGCATTCTCTCTTAATATTATTTTTAATGCCATCCAGAGAAATCTGAATGCAGTGGAGTTCCCGGAAGGGGTCTGAAACGTCAGTGCCCCTGTGCCATTCAAATGGGTTCCAGTGGGTGGGCAGAGAGGGTGAGGGCAGACCCTCTGTCCTACCTTTTTGCTGGCATGGGCTGGGAGGCCGCTGGTATTGCTTGGACTTGCACGGTGCTGGTGCTGTTGGAGAAGCTGTTGTCTGGGAGCTGGAGACCCAGTCTAGAGGTGGTGGTGCCCTTCCTCCCCTTGTTGGGATGTGTGGAGATGCTGAGCCCCTGCGGGTGGAACCGGTCCTCCCTGCACTGATGGCTCAGTTCGGGGTGCCATAATTTGCACTTTGGCATGTGGACGGGCCGTGCAGTCCTTGATGTTAAGGACTGGGTTAAAGGGCCAGGTGCCCAAGGGGAGGCTCCAATTCTGAAGGGGATCCTGTAGAGTGCCTTCCTGTTTCTTTCTTCCTTGAATTTAAACTCCTTAAAATCAAATCCCTTTGCTTCCCAAATAAGCTCTTTACTTCTGCCTTTCAACCCTAAACAGCTCAGTATATAAGTAACTTCTTTTGGCAAAAAAAAGTCAACATTGTCTATGTTTCTGTGATCAGATGCTCAGAGTGAATTTCAGTCTAATCCTAGTTTTGAAATGGATTCAGCTAAATCACCTTGGGCAAGTTGCTTAACCTCTGAGTGCCCCATTTTTTCCATTTGCGAAATAGAAAACTGAATACCCTTGTGAGCTGGGTAAATACGTCCCAAAGCTTAATTCAGATATGCCTGTTTTAGAGGGCTTTGGACTCTGTGGTTGGAAGCCCAATGGGAGAAAAAAGCGTAATTCTTGGTAGGGATCTTCATTTGGTGGCCCACTCCATGGGTCTGGGACACACCCAGCCCACCCAGAGCTTTCCTGTAACCATTAAACACAACACCAACAGGAGGTTTGTACTTGCTAGGAGTGGTGCTGGATTGTCTAGGTCCCAACTATATCTGGAGATGCAGTGGAGCAGCCTTGCATTGCCCCAGCTAGGCGTTATGATAAGGAGGAACAATGGAAGAGTAAATGTCAGCTGTGCTTGACCCTCCTGATTTCCAGCCCTATTTAGTTTGAAACACGACATGTGCAGGCTGGAGGAGTTCTGGAAGCAAAGTGGAAGTGTTGGCATACCCGTTTGCATACTAATACAGCCTGAATGCCATTATTTTTCCAGCTTCCACAGCTGTGTTATGACTGTACTAGAGCTGAATTCTAACAACCAGCCAAAAGGTTTGTTTGCATGTATATATGCACTGAGGTTTTGCAAGCAAAACTAGAAAGCTTTCTAGTTGTCACAGTTGTTGTGTTGTGCTTTTTTTTTTTAAAACCCAGCACATTTTTGTGCTTACGTTAAAAATTATGGATCAGCTGTATTTTATCAAATGTCTGTTCCGTGAATTTATGCAGTTGATGGCCTCAGAGCTCAGTTTGAAAGGTTTACCCCTCTGTATCGCAACTGGGATTTCTTCCATTACATTTCTTTTTTTTTCTTAAATAGAAACAGTGTTTTATCTTTGTATCTTTGTCTTGTATAAAAGATAAAAATCTATAGTAATTCTTTCCTATGTAGACTGCTCTATTTTTCCCGTAAAACACTCTTGCAAATAAGTCTGCAGATCTTTCAACACAATGCCTGAAGCATCACACATGATAAATCCTTCCCTAGTCTCAGCTTTCTGTAACCTTCCCCATTCCTCACAATGACACACACTTTCGCTCATTCATCTTTTATTACAATTCAATATTGTGCTTGAATATAATTAGTTTGTATGCAGTGTTCCCTGCCCCCCACCTCCTTGGTATTTTTTTCTTTAAAAAGGACAAACTGCTTGTTCCCATGCACATTTCATCCGGAAATTGACTTCAGTGTTATAGGTTCCAATATATTTACACAACAGGTAGGGAAAAGTATTGGGAAAAGAAGAAATATTTTTAACATCGTAAACCTCTAGCAAAAATATGTATGTAATAGAATCTGGTACTGTGGTATTACACACATTACAACTGTCACTGTGACTTACAGCCTTAGTTTAGCTGAAAGAAAATCTATAACCCTAGAAATGCAACAATGTCCGAGTCACAGTTCAGAGTAATAAATGTTTTTCACAGAATACTGTAATCCATATTTCCAAAGCTGATACAACAAAGGCATTTCTACTAGAAATCTTTCAATTTCATGGGTGGAGGCTCAGAGAGGGACAGAGAATTGTTAGGAGAAATGACAAGTAATAAAATGCCTACGTTCAGAAATAGTAGCGCTTTGGCTAGTCCCTTTGGTTGATTGTTTTGCCCCCTAATTACATCTTAATAAAGTATCATCCAGTACAAAAAAACCCACTAACCCATGCTCTCATTTGAGGGTGGTGAGGGCATTGGGTTGCAGGGAGCTGTGCAGAAGCATCTTGGCATTCCCTACATATGTTGCATGTCAGTCCCTCTAGGGCATACGATGGTATTCAGCTGAGGTAACGTACTTTGGGGGTGGTATGGGCTGTATTGTCTAGGCAGGACTCTTGAACGTGCTCCTCTATGTCTTGGTGCTGGGAGTGGTCAACCACTGTGCCGCTGGGGTGCCAGGTATGCAGTTTTCCCATGCACCCACTACCAAACCCATTGTCCTGTGGTGGGCTGACCTGATGGCTCGATGGGTGTGTTTGGATGCTGGGCTTAGTAACCTGAACTACCAAGTCTTCTCCCAAAATATTAATTTTTGATTTACCTCAGCTACATTTTCACCAGGAAAAGTGTTCTCAGGCCAAAGGCAGCAAGAGTGCTTGAGTGCCCTTTTGTCCCTGGCTTTGGTTTGAATTTGTGTGTGGGAGAGAACTTGACCATGTGCCAGAGCAGTGAAACTATCCTGGCAGGCCTTCCTGCCGGTGACAGCAAACAAATATATCACACTACATACACCCTTTTTCAGGAGGGTATAGTGTGAGTAGCTAAGTAGCTTGTGTTTTGGGCTCCCAAGACCTTCATTTATCTCTGCCTTCAAACTTCCTGGCAAGCTTATTCATGTCTATTAATTTTCTAAAATCCATGAAAGCAAAAAAAAAAAGAGCAAATTGCATTAAAGTAATCTGTAATCATTTGAGTTACAGTATGAGTGAAATACTCTCATAGCTGAGCAGTTAAAATGGAAATGCAGTGTTGAGAAGTTATATATGCCATAGTTTATTGCCCACTATACATGTTGCGGAGTATCAGGTTTGTTCCAGTCAAGGTTAGTCAGACATTTATGTTTTGTTTTTAATATTTTTTTTAAAAAAGGAAAATAAAATTAAAAAAGGGGGGAAAAAAGAAAGGAAAATGGAGACATCAGTAACAGAAAAAAATCTGCCTTGCTAGGCCCTTTGTTTATTTTCTTTCCCAGTGGGGCTGAGGAGATATGCCAGCTTCCAGAACTGCTGAGCGGGTTTCACAGCAAGCATGTAGGTGGCGTGGAAAGGCCAGTTGTTTGGTCTTTGCTGAAGAACAAAGCTTTAAATCAGAAATGCAGAAGCTCAGCATATCTAGTTGTATGATCATCTTGAAACATCGCAAGCGCTTTGTGTATATATAGCACTAACATTGCCCCTACTATGCTGAGACATCATGCTTGTTTTAATGCACAGTACTAAAAACTTCAGCTTCACATAAATTAGCTTTATTAGCTACTTTACTTAGCCATCATTCCTATTACTGCTTCATTAGATATCTGATTCATAATCATTGACTTATGAAGAACAGCTTGCGAAGAGTTTTCCCCCTCCCGTTTTCTCCTCTCTGTCCCATGCTTCAGTGTACTTTCAGACTAATGCCACGGTACGGTGGATAGCACCGATCTCTTTTGAATCCTGATGTGGGACAGCCTGAAAGGCTCTGTCCTTGTAAGGCTGTGTTTCCCTCTCAGACTTACTGTAGGAGGCTCTATTATTCTTGATTGGAGTGTCTGAGACACAAAGATGAGCTAATTTTGTTGGCAAGATCCTGCTTTCCTGAGCCAGGACAATCATATTTTTTCTAGTGCTCAGGTGGCTGTTATAGGAGTCTGAAATATTGCATGTGTGTAAAATAGTCAAGGCATAAAAACATTCTCAGAAAGTGGTGAGGCTAGGACCAGTTTACTTGCCCTTGGTGCACATGATGGCGGGCATCGCAAGGGCATTATTCCATCTCACCAATGTGAAGAAGCAGCTCATCATACGGCATTTGTGCCAGGAGACTGTATGACTCAGAGATGGGTCTTTACATCCGCTGAAGCATGACTTCAAAGTTGGGTGCAGGATGTAGCCGTTCTGCTGAAATACAGTTTTCAAGCAACTGGGGTCTCAAAACAACCCAGGTACTGCCTGGGGTTTATCACGCCTGTTCCTTCAGGTGTTAAACTGTGGTCTTTGGGAGCACTGGAAGCATGATATTGGATGTTTTGAAACAAGAAGAAGGTGGGAATGCCTTCTTGAATGAAAACTGACCTTTCTTTATATTGCCTTTATTTGCTGCTATCCTTTGTTTTTTGATTGTTCTGGCAGCACTATCTTCAAGTACTATGCGGTTTCTCTAGTGACTCATAATTCAATGTCAATATATGTGCCACACTGGCAGTCCACATATTTCCTGTTTGCAAAGGGGTGGCACATACCAGTGCTTACAAGAGAAGCTGTGCTTTTCCTTCAGATTTCCCAGAAGGAATTCTTCTGTCATCAGGCTATTCTTTCACAGGTGAATGGGAAAGTTTTCCTAAAAGGTTCTTGTATATAGCAGAAAAAGATTCTGCTGCAGGACCTGCTCATCACATGGCTAATGCCTGCAACTCATTATGCCTCAGATGAGGGGCTCTGGCGTTGTGAAAGGGCTTGTGCTGGTTTTCCTTGCTGCGATGGACAGAAAAATTGAAAATTCCAAGTGCCTTATATAATTCCTATGACCTTTTGGTAACTTTTTAGACATATGCACTTGCTAAGCTCTAATATGCATGTGGTCACTGAACTGGCACTCTTCAAAATTAAATAGACCTAATGCAAATTACTAATAATCTGAGAAAGCTTTGTGCTAAAGAGGCTGTAGTAAAATTTCAGAGGAGAATCCTCTTCTGCAGGCTATGTTAAATGGCCTTGTTAGACATTTGAGTACTCAGTGTCATTATGTAGTGATTTGAGAAGGACAGAAAAAAAATCGTAAAACTGCTAGTAAGATTCTCACGGCAGATCTGTTATGGCTAGTCTCTCTAGTAATAATTTAGAGTTTTAATTTTCTCAAGTGTCCCACAGGTTTACTGTATCCAGCCAAATGGTTCATGCAAAAGCTGGAGGAATTGAAGCTTTTTATGACCTGTCCCCACTGGTAGCTTCCCCCTATCCCCATATATGTTTGAGTCACATGCACACATGTGTGAATACATAACCACACAGACACACAGCAAAAGTCTCATGGAGCCATAGGAGTTTATCAAGTCATGCACAGCTCTCAGCTTAATTCACACCATTCAGAAACCAGCAGCATCTCAATGCAAAGTATCTTTTTTCCTTTGGTTTTAAATATATATGAAAAAGCTGAAACCAAAGGCAGATTGATTGATAGAGAAGCTCAAAGAGTGATAGTGGGTTTCTGGTTTGAACAGCCTTCCTCAGAAAACGCAACACTGTCTCTGGGTTTTAGTCATCAATCAATATCTATCTGTTTGAAAAGTGAAGCACCTGCTGAGAAGCTGGTAAGACCCCTGGCACAGAGTATAAATACCCTGAACCTTGAGATTTATATCAGCAGGCATGGGGAAAAATGTATTTTCTACCTAATAGGCACAACACAGACAAAATCATCCATGCTGGGTGCCAGTCTCATGATTTGGAGCCATCTGGTGCTGACAAATAGGGATGAGAGGGTACGTGCCTTGGTGTCTCTGCTACAGGGATGCGGTTAGCCTGTGGTTCTTCGGGTATGGAGGGATGCTGCAGCGTTCCTGATCCCTATGGGCCACCTCTTCTGGGCAGAGCTGGCTGCAGGTGTGGTAGGGCAGGACATGAGCCAGGATGTTTAAACAGAATTTTTGAAATTACCTTCAGCATCTGCAAAAACTCTTTGACAGAGTCTCTTTCAGCGAAGTCCCCAGAACCTGAATTTTGACAAGGAAAGAGCCCATTATTATCAGTGATGTTTCAACCATTATTTTATGAATATATTCAATGACAAGAACTAGCTTGTTTCCAAGACAACAAAATTCAAACTCATCCATGATTGCTCTAAAGGAGGCCTCCTGTCACACCATTCCTTTGAAGAAACTCACAATTTGATGGGCAAAATGCCAGAAATAATTAGAGTAGCACCATAAACCCCAATGGAAGCAAAATATCTGCTGTAAGAATTTCCCACCAGAAATCCTGAAAAACCAAATCAAAGCCTGGGTAAAATCTTTTCTGTTGAGTACATGAAAAAAACCCCCACACCAACACACAAAAAAAAAAAAGGGTGGGAGAAGACTATCCAGATTTCTACCTCATCAAAGAAAATACTAAAAACTGTCTTTGTGACTTGCTTCCGTCTTCTCGTGAAATAATAAGTGGGCAGGGCAATCAAATTTAAAGCAGTATTCCCCAAAGCAAGGTCAAAACTGCTAGAAATGTTCATTTCATTTTTATTTGCTTTTCCTGCGAGGTACCCACTGTGGCTATAATTTCCCATTCTTTATGGGGAGATCAAAAGATTTGTGCTGCGTGGTGTAGGAATCAATTCAGTCATCCTGGCAGCACGCCAATCTTTATTACGTTATTTGTTAACCAGAGTTATTGCAGAATAGAATAACTATTCCATGGGATAAATGGTGGAGTTTTTCTTGCTTCCTTGACCTTGATTTCCACGCTTGTGCCTTGTCCTCTCAGCACCCATGTGCAGATGATGATTGTCTGTGTTAGAGAGAATGAAATATCGCTGCATATCCCGAACCGAAGCAAATCCTTTATTCGGTGGTGTGTTGGCTAAGTAGTAGCCTGCGTCGTTTGCATTTTCACTGCGCAGTATAGAGACTCTCAGGTATTTCTTAGAATGAGTGAGACTCCTCTCTTTACCGGCAATAAAATCAGCCCCAGTGACAAGCACTGCATTTGCTCTTTTCTTCCTTCTATGCCATTTTTGTAACACTTAAAAGCTAAATAAATCAGTATAAATCAGTCAAGTGATCCTTCTTGGAATATTTGTTTTTTTGTTTTTTTGTTTTTTTTTTTTAAAGGAATCTCTTTAATTAAAAATGTGAGCAGTGATACATTTTAGTAGTTCTGGGGACATGCATTAGAGGTAAGTTAAAACCAGTGTGGAGTTTTGCCTAAATAAGCACCACAAGTTTGTTTCAAGTCTACCAGTTCTGCATTGAGAATTTTTCATTTATGTTTTCTCAACAGAAAAATACAGGCTTTGCAGTCATATTTTTCATAGAGAAAATGAAGGGTAGGTTTTGTTTTGCATCAAACCCATCTGATTCAAAACATACGTGATGCCAATCAAATCAGGTAGCTTTGGGATTAAATCAGCATTCATCTGTGTCCCAACGAGCAGCTGCAATGACCTCTGCTAGTGGAAATTTGTGAGCAACGTGCCCCACGGTGCCCCACTGCTGCTCTGAACCTAGACTACTAGCTGCATTTCCCATGCCATATGGAGCTCTCCGATCACAAGAGCTGTGCTCAAAGTAATTGCCACAGGTTTTTGCACGTGTGCCAGCGGACCGAGTGTGGGAGGGGAGAAGAGGCAGTCTGGAGCAAGGTGCTTAGGAGTCTAAGACACGCCTAAGGTTTAATTTCAGTGAGATGGGGTAGCAGTATGTTGATAGGTAGCCTGCACTATGAAATGTTAAACTGAGTTTAAACCCTCCTTGAGTGATTTAATTCAGTATAACACAATCAGAAATGTCAGTAAGGAAATATTAGTAAGGGAGAAAGAAGAGGAACAAAACTTATGGATTCTTTCAAAGTTCTCTACATGGCTAAGAAAGTATATTTTTAACCCATTTTGAGGTAAAAATGTTTCTGGAAGTTTCCTAATTTTTCGTAGAATAATAGAACTGTTTATTTGGAAAAGACCTTTTAGATAATTGAGTCCAACTGTACCTGTGTGCTACTAAACCAGATCCCTGTGCACCTCATCTACCTCCAGGGATGGTGACTCAACGACCTCCTGGGCAGCTTGTGCCAGTGCCTGAACACCATTTTGTGAAGCACTTTTTTCCTCATATCTTCTGAACTTTCCCTGGTGCAACTTGAGGCCATTTCCTCTTGTCCCATCATTTGTCAGTTGGGTGAAGAGACCAATACTAACCTCGCTACAACCTCCTTTCAGGTAGTTTTAGACAGCGAGATAACATCTCTCCTCAGCCTCCTCTTCTCTAGGCTAAACAATCCCAGTTCCCTCAGCTGCCTCTCGTAAGACTCATTCTCCAGCCCCTTCACCAGCCTCGTTGACCTTCTCTGGAAACACTCCAGCTCCTCAATGTCCTTCTTGTACTAGAGGCCCAGAACTGAACACAGCACTTGAGGTGTGGCCTCATCAGTGCAGTACAGTGCAGTACAGGGGCACAATCACCTCCCTGGTCCTGCTGGCCACACGGTTTCTGATACAGGCCAAGACGCCATTGGCCTCCTTGGCCACCTGGGCACACTGCTGGCTCATATTCAGCCAGTTGTCAACCAACACCCCCAGGTCCTTCTCTGCCAGGCAACTCTCCAAGCATTCTTCCTCAAGTCTGTAATGCTGCATGGGGTTGTTGAGCCCCAAGTGCAGGACGTGGCGATTGGCCTTGTTGACCCTCATCCTGTTGGTCTCAACCCATGAATCCAGCCTGTCCAGATCCCTCTGTAGAGCCTCCCTACCCTCAAGCAGATCAACACTTCCACCCAGCTTAGTGTCATCCGCAAACTTGGTAAGGGTGCACTCAATCCCCTCGTCCAGATTGTAGATAAAGATATTGAACAGGACTGGACCCAGCACTGAGCCCTGGGGAACACCATTTTTAAACATCATCCAAATGGATTAAACTACATTTACCACCACTCTTTGGGCCTGGCCATCCAGCCAGTTTTTTACCCAGCAGACAATGTTCCTGTTCAGGCCAATGGCAGTCAGTTTCTCAAGCAGAATCATGTGGGAAACAGTGTCAAAGGCTTTGCCAAAGTCAAGGTATGCTACATCCACAGCCTTTCCCTTGTCCACTAATTGGGTAACCTTCTCATAGAAGGAGATCAGGTTAGTTTGGGAAGACCTGCCTTTCATAAATGCATGTTGACCAGGCATGATCACCTGGTTGTCCTATGTGTGCGGTGTGACAGCATTCAAGATGATCTGCTCCATGGCCTTCATGGGACAAGTATCCTTCATGACAGCAAAGCCCAGTCACTAAGTTGCAGACCAAAGTTAATGGCATTAGTTGATGCCAAAAAAAACCCAGAAAATACCATAAAATGGAGAGTGTAGAGAGAATCAGGCTGTGAGATTGCGGAACTGGTGCGTGCTTGGAAACAAGGAAATATTTGCCTTTCATTGTCCCTCCTGTAGGAGTCTCATTGTGTCTGGGGCAATCCAGGAGATGATAATTGCAAAGACAGACAATGAAGGCTGGTCTGCTGCTGCCCAATGCCACAAGTCTGGGCAGGGAAGGGTGAGTGCTATGACAGCATGCGGGCGAAGAGCAGGGGCAGGGCTGTAGGGACCTTTTGGTTTTTCCCTTTTTGAGACTTCTCTCCGAGGCTCTGTGCTATGGTCAGTTACAGGAGTCAAAACAGAGACCCCCTACTTGCCTGCCAAGGGGTATTTTAAAGTCACCAAAGAGGTGCTCAGCAGTGCCACTGGCTCGTTCTCCTGTCTGGATCCTGCGAACCTGTGAGAGGAATTGGACCAAAATTCAGGTGTGTTTTTTTCATCAAGGTAGCCCCAGTCCCTTCCTCATGAGTCTGGGCTGTGCCAGTTGCACTGAGTGGAGTGGGTCATCCAGAAAACAGTATTCAGCAAGGCTTTGTGATGCAGGATTGCGATGAATAAGATTCTCTGCCTTTGCCAAAAGGCTCAATAAAGGACCCCAAATGCTGCTTTTCCGAGTGTTTTTTCCTGTTCTGCTCTTCCATATTCTGATACTATAATCTGAAAACACCTCTGCCTCACAGTGGGTTGAGACAAAAGTGTTTACAAAGGCAGTAAGCCTGAGAATCCAGCCATCCAGCATCAAAATGGGAAACTTAAATTCATAAGCTCTCTCCTTTAAACTGATGGAAACTGATCCAAACAAAACAAAGCAAAACAAAAGCAGTAGGTAAACATGCTGGAATGTACAATGGATAATGGATATTGAGGGATGATCTAGTCATGCATGCTAAACAGATGCATTTATGAGTATAAATTTAATTAGCATCTGGAAATTAACAAGGCTAGAGAGAAGGGCAATGTGTTTTTAAGTGAAGGCGATGAATAGGTACTGTTTGGTGCATATAGATAAATGAGGATTTAATTTGTAAGACATAATGAGCCAGGTGCCTATGAAATAATTTGTGGTTTGTTTTTATTTTCTGCTGGATATCACAGAAGATAATGGTGTAACACTTCAAGGTCAGTCTGTGTCTACCTGTTCTTCTCTTTTTCGGGAAAAATATATTTTAAACTAACTGACTGAAATTAATTTCTTTTGTAGTAAATATCTGTTTTTTTGTTTTGGTTTTTGTTAACTCATTAAATTCTATGTCTTTTCTAATTTTGCATTAAAAAACCAGTCAGCCTTTGTTAAAAAGGGATTTAGTTGCTGCTCTGACTTTCATTCGTCAATCTGTACATTGACTGACACAGGTTACTGTGGAGAAATACTTACCCAAGACTCTGTCCCAAATGTGTGCCCATATGGAAATGAGGATGCATTTCCAGAGGAACCGGTATTTCAGAATACTTGAATTTGCAAATGTTGCTTTAAGAAAACAGATCGTTGCTTTAAAAACGAAAGCATTGTTTTAAAAACAGAGCTTTCTGGGTTTCTTTAAAAAAAAATTAATCTGAGTGCTGCATGATGCTATGAATTGCCTTTCCCCTGTCACCTATAGGACTTTTATTCATCTCCTGAAGCATTTCAGTAGAGACTACAACCAGTTGGACTGAAAAATTAATGATAGCGGGAGATCTTCTTATCCTAGTGATGGATAGAACTGTATAGGTTGCACAGAATCATGTTGTGTCTTAGTGATGTTCAGCAGAATGAGGGAAGATCGGGACAGTCTTTTTTGCCTTTTCCCATATTTCTGGGAGTCCTGTTGGGGTATAAGCAGCCCAGACCTTGTAGCTGGGTAGCAGTCAGACTTTTTGCCTCCATACTGCTTTTCAAAGTACTGCAGCAGCTTTTTGGATTTTCCAGCAGAAAATCCAGGGCTTGCTTGTCCATACATTTTCTTGTAGAGCTGCTATTCTTCAGAAAAAAATTGAGCGAGAAGAGAGCGATTTCTTTCTAGCTGCTAACCAAGCAAGGCACAAGTTAAATTTTATGATAGAAAGTAAAGACATTTTTCTTCAGACCAAATGTCATAGGGCTGCTGTGAGTAAAAGCTGCATGCAAATTTATCCAGGAAGAAAGATTTTTCTCTCTAGTGCTCTCTTTTATAAGGAAAGGTGTTAAGTACCCTACATACAGGCATTGCTCCCAGCACCTCAAGCAATCAGTAACTAACTTTACCTTGTACAAGAATGAAAGAGATTCCACTGGGAGTGGTGGGTATAGGAAAGGACTTGAGGAGGATGAGTATTTTGATCGCTTTTTGAACATATGGCTTTAGGTTAACACACCAGTGATGAACATATCTTCTTTAAATGGCCTTGTGGTGGCAGGAGAAACCTGAACACCCTCTTACTGACAGTTCCTTGCATTGTGATAAATTTAATGTGGCAGTAAAGAAAGGTTTACATTTGTACAAACGTCTTTTATGAACCACAATTTCCATCCATTTAATAATGACCCCGCTTTTCTCATGAGAATAGCACCATTACCAATCTGTTGGTATGATTTCTGTAGTGCGAGACAGCACTTCCCATGGTGCTTAATCGTCTCACCCATCTGCGGAGCACGAGGCTCTGCTGGAATACACCTGCTTTCTCCAATGTTGTTTTTAAGGATCAGATCCATTGCAGTTGACTGTGCAAGGCCTGTTATATTGGCTGTGTTTTAGGAGAAAGATGGGTAAAAAATCCAGGCTTCCTACTAGGCATGCAACTTAGCAAAACCAGCCTCTAATTAAAAAAACAAAAGGCGCACATGGAAAATACCCATGTGCAAACATCTCTCTCTTTGCATAAAGTATTAAAATTCAACAAAGGATTTGTCATAAATTGAAGCTAATGTTAATTTAATATTTCTTTATGCTCCTTTGGATATGGAGAGAATCACCTAGATTTGCTAGGGTTAACATAAGCCGAGAGGGATTGAGACATTGCCTGTGGTTTAGCCTGTGAAGTCTTTGCTTTATTTCAATCTTTTTTTTTTTTTTTTTTTTTTTTTTTGGCTGAGAAAGCCCCAGTATTTCAAGAAGGGCTCTGGATTGGCAGGTCAGTTTTGGAGTTTGGAAACATTTCACAACTCAAGCTCTGCCAAATGATTGTTGTTCAGCTAGATTGTGTGTGATGGGGCAGTCTGTGCCTGCCTCCTCCTGAGATGAGGCCAGGGTCCCTTGGCACTGCTGGCCTGTGCAAAGGCACCATGGGTCTGCCAGCAGCCCTGGAGCTGTGCCATTGTCTCTGTTCTCAAGTCTCCCAGACAGTGGCATTTGCAAGGCCAGCAGACTCCTCATGGATAATGAGCTACTTGCTGCTTTAGTGCAAGATGGACTCCAAAAAAGTGCTTGGGGGAGAGACTGCCAGAAGGCCTTCATATGCTGTCCCGCCTATGGAAAAATCTGATTATAGGAAAAGCGAAAATTTGGTTAAGGGCTCATCAGCTGTGTAATTTCCTATAAGCATGATTCATTTCTTTGTTCTTTATAGAGTGGGAGAGGATGGATTAGACACTGACGTCTACTTCGCAGTTCTCTTACCCTCCTCAAAACTGTGTTTGAAAGCCAGAACTCTGTATATGATCTCTTGTCCGGTTTCCCCTTTCCCTGGACTTTACCTCTGAATATCTGGCTGGCTAGAGTGGTGTCCCTATGTTCTTCTGATATGGGGAGCAGAAAATTCAAGTCTCCCCTTTGCAAATAAATGTTTTAGAAAAGTTTCTTCTTACTCAGCAGTTATGCCATCCTCACTGTTGTGCGAAGAAAACCTGCCCCCATACCCCTAATCTGCCCCCATCTGGCAGATAAACAAACACTTAACTACAAACTAATCATGTAGCTTACATGATTATATGTGTGAGCTGGTATATGTGCTCCTTAAATATTTTTGTGCATTCCTGAACTTTAGATTCTTTAGCAGAAGTAGGACCCTAGAAATCTAAGGAGTCTTGCCATATGATACAGGATGTTTTAAACCTAATTATACAGACTATGGGTGTTTATATAAACTTTGGGTAAAAATGCCAAGATATCCATTTCTGAGCTTTAGAACTGTATGTCACCAATTTAAACACGACTGCCATGAAAGTTAGGGTACAGTGATGCTTGGACTAGTATTGCATGAGGGGGGACTCTGATCTTGCACACATCTGCGTAAATGATAAAAGCTTACATTGACTAGAGCAAGGGGGGATCAGGGTAACAGTCACTAGAAATTATCAGTAACATCATGGTGTTAGCATTCACAGTTACTGAAACTTTGTGTTGAAAAGGTAGCTTCTTGCTGCTGAGAATGAAGGCTCTATAGGGCTGAACAAACCTAGAGTGGAAGGTTAAAAAAAAAGCCCAGAAAGAAGGTCTGATTATTGAGTTAATGGATTTTCTGTTCGCTGTCTGTCAGCTCAGATTGCTGGCAAAACCTCAGGAACAGTGATGAGTACTTAGTGTAACACCAGCTCTGAAAATGACACTGTGGCACAGCCCAGGACTTGCACCATGGAAAGCAGGGTAGGAGCAGGCTGGTGGCACTGCCCCTCTACCAGACCCTGCTGCAAAGGATAGTCTGTTGCCTGCCAAGATTTGCCACCCAAAAAAGGCTGTAACAAGGGAAACAGGTTCATAGATGAGCCACATGTGTAAGCGTCTGGTTAGCTATGTTGAAGAAAAGTTTAGGGTTGACTTGCTCACAGTCTACTAGACAAAACTGAAGTTAGCAAAATTCAAATCAAATGCATACAGGTTGTAGTGGATTTCCTATCCATGGAAATCCATAAAACCTAGAACGTATATTTCTAAAAACCTATTATTTAGTTCAAGTGGAATCCTGAGAAAACCTATGAGACCCGTGTTACTTTGGGAGCCCACAAAAAAAAGGCGCCTCTGTAAATTTCATCATCTGTGATCTCAAACGTATTGGTTACTGGCTTGTCTTTGGCTAGTGGGAGGGATAGGAGTGTGCTGGGTTTGGTCTCTGTAGGAGAACACTGAATGAATTACGAGATTTTACAGTTCTGTAGGGAGGCAGAAGGGTGTAAGTGAATATGAAGGAAACTAACGTTTTCCTAGTCTATGAAAGAAGCACTACAGTAATAAGAAATAATAGACTAGTAAATTTGACTTCAGTTGCAGGCAAGTTCCTGGAGATTTTAAGAGCTAAGATCACAAAATATATGGGGAAGTATGCTCTCGTGAAAGTCACCAATACGCCTTCAGAGGTAATACACTTCATATGGCAGAGCAAGGCAAGTTATTTTAAGAAGTTCATTGAGAGGAAAAATATGTGATGAAGGAAAGGAAAAGCAAACAAGTGTAAACCTCTTGGATTTTACATCAGGTCAAATAATAGTGGCTAGTGTTAAGAAAAGAGATGCATTCTTGAAGCTATGAGATCCATATGATGACCATAGACAAACAGAATTATCAGAGTAAAGAAGGTATCCAAGAAAATAGAAGGCTGATCCTTAAAGAAGTAAATTTCCATTTAGTGTGCTAAGGGTGGGTTCAAAGCTCTTCATGCTAGTTTACCTTCTGAACACTGATGACAAGTGAAAATTCATTTTCAGAGGAAATGCCGCCAGTCATTAGGAAACCTTAGGAAATTCTGTAACTGGTATCTGGATACTTTGAACTGAAGATGTCTCATGTTGCAAGGAACAGGACAGTAACCTAAGACACGTCTACAGGATTTAGAATAACCTCCCTCTACAGGCGTCTGGAATTTGCGGCAGGTGCAACTGTATCTTCAAAAAAGTCTATTATCTCCCACCACAAAAAAGAAAAAAGAATGCCTCAAACAGAACTGTAGGGCAGAAGGTAAGGGGTAGGACAGAATGGAGGGAAATTATAGCTTTATGAGGCATTTATCAGATGCCTGATGGAACAAATTCAAGACTCGCTTTCTGCTCAAGATTTACAAGTAAACTGTAAAAAGTATGATTAAATTATAGTACACTAAAGACAGATCAGGGTCTT
This sequence comes from Tapera naevia, assembly GCA_033556795.1. NCBI lineage: Eukaryota > Metazoa > Chordata > Aves > Cuculiformes > Neomorphidae > Tapera > Tapera naevia. The sequence continues at coordinate 12,452,942 of JAUMJJ010000023.1, read as the reverse complement.
TTGTGACCTACATTAGAGTTGATTCATGGAAAGTAACAGAACTCACATGAATCCTCCTCCAAAATGTTGTGTCCTAGTACTCAATCCATCACGTTAATTCTAATGATTATGGTTTTCCAGTTTTCCAAACCAGACAAGAAACTGTTTAAAACCAGGCATATTACTGCAGCCATTAATGACTACAATTACAAGACAAATCAAATTGCTGATGGACTTCATATGTTATTTGTACCCATTCTTTTTCTTTGTTTGTATCTCCACCCATAGATCATGTGGATAATTCTTATTCAACAAACAAAACTCTTCATATTCTTGTTCCTACCAGGGCATTGCTCTGGGGAGGGAAACCTCCCACCCCACCAGTGGTCAGCGGCTACCAATCTCTCCCTGGCTTCCTGAGGCTGTTGGTAGACATTTTATCTTGCATCTGGCAGCATGATCAATGCAGGAGTGGTGGTTAGGTGACATTAATTCAAACCAAATCACCACTCTGATTTAGTACACTGAAATGGTTGTATATTGCACAAACTCCCTGGAGCAATTATTCAGGATCCTCATCATCTGCAGTGAGTATGTTAAACCTTTCTGAATTTTATTTGGGCAATGTTTTACCTAGTGGAAGCTCTCCATCACTGCTTTGACTGCTTGCGCCTTACTGTGGATGTGATTTGAACGTCAGTCATCTACGGTCTGTAAAACTGTGGTGGCATTTTCAAAGCACGCTTCTACTCTGCCTGCATCTGTGTGAACAAAAGACCTGCATGAAGTATTATCTACCTTACCAAGTCACTGAAAATAAATAAATACAGTCTCAGCCATAACATAAAAAAGCTGATCAGAAAAGAGAGTTAGTGATGACACAACGACTATTATGGTTCTGCAACCAAATTAATGGTATAGCAGCACAATGTATGATAATGTATATTACTCCTTCTGTTGTGGCCCTGTATCTTACATTTGTGGAGTGATGTCCAACTCCAGCATCACTGAAACCCAGCAGAACATAATGCTTGGCACACCTACCCAGATGGGGAAAAGCAACGAGTAATACTGATTCTGTATTGACATGAATACTACTGCTTTGTTTCAAATTTAAATAATATTTTTACCTTCTCATCACAGAGTCATCACTTTCTGAATTCCTTTTTAGCTTTTTCTCTTATTTTGTTACATGAGTTAGATCTGTTTCAGGAAAATCAGGGCACCACTGATGATGATGATTTGAACTGGAAATTAAAAAGTTTTGACTGAAAAAGTTGAGTATGTAAATCAATTTTGCAAGCTGGGATATTCATAGTCCCTCTCATTCTTCAGAAGATCAGAAAACCAGCATAATTTTGTAATTATTTTTATGGCTGTGTAATGGGTGATGTAAAGTCTACAACTTTCCAAATATTTCTAAAATATCATTATAAAAGTCAACATTTCTGCAGAGTTGAGAAACATGAATGAGAAAGGAAATGTTTGTGTATTTCAGGTTATGTGTTCATACTGGGCTTACTTTTTGATAGTTGGTAAGTGCTCATGGAGCTGTTTGATGCCGATGGGAGATGAAAGTGCTCAGCAGTGCTGCAGCTTTATTTGAGTAACCTGTGAACTTTTCAGGTAGATAATAAAGAAACTTCTTGTTTTGTATGGTTCCTAATTGAATTGTGGATTTTTTGTTTTACCTGGGCATTTGGTGGAGACCAAGACTTTTAATGGGCTCAAAAAAGGGTTAGACACTCTTTTGGAGAGGAGGTAAATTGGTGGTTCTCAAATACAGTGAGACTAATGCAGCTTCTGAGTAAAGAAGTTCCTAAAAACCCATCCCCAGGAGAAGAGACAGTGGCTGGGGAGTCAGCAACCTGCTTGCCCCTGCCCTGTCAGAGTCCTCCCTGCCTGAGGACCTGCTATTGGTGATATTCCTGTCTGCCTGCACGCTCCTTCTGCTGCTCTGCTGAACAGGTCATGGGTCACACAGATAAGGAGTGGCTGTCTTTCCCCATCATTCATAGTGAAACTCACCATCCAAAAGGCAGAGCTCAGTCAAGAAGTAAAAGCAGACAGTTTCAGATTACTTATTTATACAGCATTGTAATAAATGCTGCAAATGACTGCAAAGCTGGGTTCTGCTCCTTGACGCAACGTTACCGTTAGCTTTGTCAAAGAAAATTATTGCTCAGGGTTCTCTTGTACTGGTAATTAGTTCCTACAAATGTTTTTTAAAGACAACTTTATGTTAAAGCAGCTATGGATATGTGTTAGAAAATTACTTGAGAATTTTGTCAAAGAGGGGAAAAGGAAAGTTAAATGCTGCACAAATCCATAGAGAATATCCATGCATAGGCACAGGTACTGCAAGTACAGAAAAACTAAACCTTAGACTTTTCTTCATCAGGGTTTTAAAATCTTTATGAGGGCTTTAACTGAAGCAAGTTTCTTTCTATATAAGTAATTGCCCCTCAAGTTTAGTCTACAGAAAAGAAAAAAAAAGTATTCTTACAAATCATAATTTTTGCATCATTGCTATGAGATTCTATACAGTTGCCTTTTTTATTTTTATTGACCTGCGGCTTATGTGATATAAAACCTCAAAATGGAGGATACTTTATGGAGTTTGTTGTCTGAAGTGAGTTTCTTGTGAAAACAGAAAAGTGGGCTTTCAGTGGCACCCAGGATGGTTTTAAGTCTGCTGGTTAGTTTACAGGGAAAAAGGGTTAAGAGTAACCCAGCTGCCATGATTTTAAAAAGCTGTGAGGCTGTGACAAACTGCAGGACCAGGGTAGTTCTACCCCAAAGAAGTTGAGTTTACTGCAAGGCAATTGTGTCAAGCGTCTCATGCTTGCATGTATCAGCCTGTTAGAGCACATTCCTATCCTCTGAAAGATGCAGCTGTCTCATGTGTGCACAGATTCCATGGTACATTTTTCTCTACACTGGCGTTTAAAGCTTTACCTCCTCTGTTTATGCATCCGTGGGCTTCAGAAACCAACCAACTGGTTGCTTCAGCAAACCAACTGACCCTTTTCTTGTAGCATCAAGCTTTTCTCCCTCTCTCGGGAACTCTTTGGCTGCAAACTCAACCAATTCAAGTCTGCCTTACAGCAGGGAGGTGTTCTAGCTCTGTAGGGTCTTGTTGGTCTTTAGCTTTTGCTCTCTCCAGCATTCAGAAATAGTTAACAAATAATGAACTGAAAATGAAAGGTCCTCGAACAGCACAGCAGATGAGGTAGGCTACAGCACGTCTGTTCCTAGTTCTTCCTTTATTTTGTGATTATGCGGAAGTAGCTCTGCCTCTTTCCCTCCCAGCCTTTCTCTGCCTTATTTGTTCAGCATGGAATACCCTATGTTAGGAGCTATCTCTGATGTATCTGTACAGTGTCTAGATCAAATAAGCACCAAGTTTTAATGTAGATTCTGTGCTCTGCTGTTGAACACACTGGATTCACAGGCTGCAACTGCGCTATTCTGAAAGACTGATTTTGATGGAAGGTGATTTTGTCAGAAGCTGGCCTGGCTGACAGGCATGTTTCTGGCATGCTGGTTGATGTGAAAGAGACATCTGGCTTGCTTGGTAGCTGACTTTCTGACCCGTGCACCCTCTTAAAATCAGTTGATGACCAAGAGCTAAACAACAGAGTCTTTTTATGGATCTTCTTGTTCAGGAGAGAGAAACTAATAAGGGATATTTTTAAAGGTGGATAATCTACTGGTTGATGGTAAAATGGGTGCATCTATCTGAAAGCTTCTGCTATTGCTCGGAACATCCTTAAAGGATGTTTCAAATACAAAGTTTTAGTATTTACAGAGTAGTTTTGCTATTTATTATTTATATCTACAGAGTGAGCTGCTGGGTGTCATGATGGGCATTAGATCTGCAAAAGGTGAAACTGGTAAAACAGTTTTAACTCAGAAAACAAGCCGAAAGCAAATATTTCAAATGCATTTTTGACACAAGTGGAAGCATCTGTACATACAAGTGACTACCCTCCTTTGCTTAAACTCCTATCTTGAGGGCTTAAATCCTTCAACCCTTCTCAACACAAGCAGCTTGCTTTCTCTGCTGTGGGATTCACATGGAGAACATTTGCTGATGCAGAACCTTTGTTCACTCAGCACTGTGAGGACTGCAGATTTTGATACCACTAGCACTGACAAGGTTGCTTTGATTCACCTGTCACCAAGTATGAGGTAGGTTAAAACACCTTGTTCCACAGGGGCAGCACTTTCATAGCACACAGGCTTTTTCCTTAACATGCTTCATTTTTTTTCACATGCTCCCTCTTCATTAATCTGGTTGTTTCACTCTTACCATCTACTGGAAGGATGTCTCCCTTACGGTTTATTGGTAGCTTCAGGTATAAGACTTTCTCTTGAACTGCTTGCAGTTCATTTTTAATGAGGACTAACATTTATGAAAACACTTACAAATGTTCTGAGCCTGTGATTCTTAATTGTGCTGTGTATATTTTGGGAAATACTGCTATCCCTCACATAGCTTCTGCTTGTAGATCTACAGCATGTTATGAGGTAGCAATAAATGTTAAATAACCTCCGCACCACCCAGCCCCACTTCATGGCACTTGTATAATTACAGAGACTTTTGGAAATCACATTGCAAGGCTGTGATTTGATGGCAACATGCAAATGTTTCACTGTAAACACTATTTCCTTACATGAGATTTCATTACCAGAGGTTTCTGCCCTAACATCCTCTGTCCTTTCAGGATCAGGGCCAACATTAAAGTAATCACATTGTTAGCAAGAGCAATGTGATATTATGAATGTGGACCCTGTTAATCTGAGAGCTTCAGAGTAAGGGTGCTAAATATTCCTTAATAAGTGGGAGTTCAACTTGGCTCTGTGCATAATTAGTTGAATTATGTTGGCTTGAGCATGGTAAAAAAAAAAAAAGAAAACAGAGCAGAGTAAGATTTATATGAGATTATTCGCTGTTTATTTATCTCTGTCATATGTGGGCAAGCTACTAATCTCATATGAGTGTTTTCCCTGCAGAAGCGGTGTATGTTAGCTGCTGCTCTTTCTCTTTTTTTTCCCCCAGCACCTCAGCAGGCTTAGTTTTATGTTTATAGCCAGTATTCAAACTGGAAAACAAGCACTCTTTTTGGCTTGAAACATGGAAGTATGTGTCGCAGACCAGGCATGACAGAACATGCAGAAGGCCACAGACCCCTGCAACTCCCCCTATACTGTGCAGGCAGTTTCACCAGCTGTGAAATGCAGAAAGTGCTGAGTGCTGACGTCAGATCCACGTGGGCTTTAGAAAAATGCTGTCTGTATCAGTCCAGTGTTGGGCTTGCTAGGCTCTGGCTCTTTTACAAAACTACTGAGAATGGTTCTCTTGTCCCCTAATAGAACTCTGTTAACATCCTTGTTACCCCAACGTGTGTACCTTTGTAATTAACAGCTCACAGATACTGTATTTTCTTCCTTGATGTTTCCCTCCCCTCTATCTTTGCCTTGTTTCCTTTTGTGAATTGATGAGGCGGTGCTGAGCTTGGTACTAGCTTCTCTTGACAGTAAGCATTAAGCTGTTCCAAGCCTCTCCCTCTGACTATTAATTATCTTGGAATAATTCATTAGTGAATGCACTTGCTTTATGCCAGCTGAGCTTGTGCCCTCCCTTCCAGTCATGGCCCCTGCCCATGATGCCAACCTTTCCAAGCAGTGGAAGAAGTTGTTTTCAAGTTCATGTGTTGTAGAAAGACTCAAAGGTACCAGTGCAGAGGGGTGAGGGGTGCTGCTGCCCTCAGTGGCAGGTGCTAAGCTGATGCTGGCTGCTAGGAAGCACTAATCAGGTTTTTTTATGGTTGCATGTCCCAGGCATGATGGGCTCTGCGAGTCACATTGCTGCCCCACGTTAGTTTCTGTGCTTCAGCTGTGTTAGCAAGCTTACATATTTGGCTTGTTAATATTTAATGAAATGCAGATTTTGAATAGGATTGGGTAAAAGTTGCTGCTAACTCTGGATCTAGCCAGGCTGGAGTGCAGATTCTCCTGGAACTGCATCCCACCTTTTGGTGCTGACCTCCTGTGTTTTGATCAACAGCATAATCCATAGCTTTTACATCCATTCAGTAGTTTTCCACCTCTTGTTTTTGCTTTAGGTCCTGATTCCACTTCTCTATAAACTGCTACACTGGTACTGCTTGGAGTTGATTTCAGAACTGTCCCATGGGACCCACTTTGGGGAATTGCTCGAGTGACCTAGAGCAGGAAAAGCCATGGCAGGTGGCCTTGTATAAAAAGATTGGGAAAAAAAATCAGTAGAGGTTTGAGATTGTGACTCAGCCTCCACAGACAGCCCCACACAGAGCGCTGCAGTCATGGTCCCTTTGGAAACATATTTTGACTGTGCAAGGCTGTGGGATGCATCTTTCCTGCTCCCAAGACACTACCACTGGCTCACCCTGATTCCTGCAGCAGAACTGCTTTCCTGGAAGTCAAAAGTGGGCACATAATCTGTTTCACAGATGCCATAATGACTTCTAAGGGAGCCTCTCTTTCATCAAACTTCTCATGATCAGATGTGGTAGGTTCAAAAGCCCCGTGTGACACCTTGGGTCTTCTCTCCTTCCTTCACCTCAGAACCATCCTATCTTTTTTGCAGACTCATGTCAGACATCTGCATAACAAAACTGAGAAAAGAGTGGGTTGCATTGTATGTATAACAATCGCATCTCAGCTTTCATGCTAAATACGTATATATTGTTTTCAATTCTGTGTGAATGAGGAAGTTCAAATGAAATCTAAAAATATGAGTAGCATTGACCTTCAGGAGATGTTTCCTATCCCAGCAACTCGACTCAATCTGCGTCTGCTGCTGCTTTTTTTTGGCTGCAGACACAGAGAGAAGCTGAAATAAGCAATCAGCTTGTTTATGGCAGGTTTTAGTGCTTCACTAGTGTAATAAAAGAGGCTTTCGCAGAAGGGATTTGGTTCTTGTGTGCTTCATTGTTTTCTGCTCCGTTTTGCTCCATGAAACCCAGGCTCTTGTTTACAAGAATTAGCAGCTTCCAAAGGTTTCTGCTGATTTTGAGGAATCAACCCCTTGCAGCTATGTGACACCACCATGCAGCTCCCACTCCACCCGGTGCTTGCACAATGACTGTTCCCTATGTGCGGTTGAGCACTTGGGATAAACACCTGCACAAAACAATTGGCAGAACCCAAAGGGCTGTTAGAGGCTCCATATCCTGTTTGGGAATCACTTCAAGTGAAATTAATGATTCTTCTCTGCGTGTAGACTTTTTAAAAAGAAATCTGTTTTTATATGTGCAATTAATCTGTAGCGGCTGGTGAGCACTCTGTACCACTACGTACCACTACACATCACTAAGACAGCAGCTTTATGGCTCTGAATTTCATAGAGTGTGTAGCATTTAAAGTGACAGCATTTAAGTCAACAAAGTCCTGATATAGGTGGTAACGGTGACACATGTATATCCCCTTATCCATTTACTCTTTCTCCATTTTGGAATGAGAGGGAGAATGTCTTATTTGAAAGTTTTTTATCTGTGTGGTTCCTGCAGTACATAGATAATGTATAGAGCCAAATTATTTTCATGGCAGAGATCCCAATAAAGAAAATTTCCGGTAGATTTTGTATTCTGATTCATACAGTGCTGCCAGCTCTTGTGATATTATCACAAGTCTTGTGATCCAGAGTCTCTCATCATGTGATTGCTTGAATCTCAACCCTCTTTTACAAAAAAGGAAAAAAAATAAAAGGGCTCATCTCTTAGTTGCAAAGAAGCTTGAAATAACATTTCAGCTGCTAAGAGGCAAAACATCAGAAGGCAGGATAAGTTTTCCCAAAGACATATTTTCTTTCAGTCTCTGTACTTTCTGAAGCCATCTAGTTCTTATTTATTTGGAGGCTTGATATTGGATTTTGAGTGACTGGGTTTGGTGTCAGGAATGGCCAGCTTAATGTTGTGTTTGTGATTTGATGCTTCAGATGAAGGCAGAATTGCTTTATTACAGCAGGTAAATTTTGCACGCAGGGATGCTCTTTTAATACTATTAATCGTTTTGCTATAGGTTGCTTCACCACAACCCTCTTCAAGCTGAACCAGTGCTTATCCGAGGATCTTCTGAATGCATAGGAGCAATTAAGTTTCCTTTGGTCTGACAAGTGATTTAGCAAGTGTTCAGAGAGTGATGACCTGGGTTTTGTGTTGTAGAGAGTTCTCATATCTGTGTCAAACAGATATGAATCTGTTAATAATGAATCCTGATGGATCAACTGTTAGTACTGCTCTGCATTTGTGGTCCAACATGAACAGTAGTATTTTAAGCCTATACTACACCAGTAAAAGTCTATTCTGTTTTTACCTGAAATCTAACTTTCACAAATTTACTGTTCCTTCTTGCAATTCTGGTTCAAATGTGCTAAAGAGAACTGCATAACACAAATGCAGTTTTAGCTGAATATTTAAAATAAAACTAAATTGATAGACCCCCTAGCACTGTGTTTTAGAATCAAGCTTTTAAAATCCAAGGGCACTCACAAATTTGCCGCCTCTTGCAAAGAAGCAAACCTGCCTGTCATCTGTTATCAAACTATTTTCTAAGCCCAGTCTAAAGGCATTTTGCTCTGTTTACACTAAGCTGGACTGTGCAGTCTGTCACTACACTAGACACGCTGCTGGAGCCATGAAATGTTTATATACAGAGAATGGAACAACCTGTCTGATTATAGTTTTAAATCAGGAAAAGCCTGTAGATGGTGCTGTAATCTAACTGGAAAAAAACAGATTTACCATGAAGCTGGAGAGAGTTTTCTTAGTCCTCAGAACTTTAGCTCTTTTGCCTAATTTCATGACTGCAGGATTTTGAGCTTTAAGTAATCTGGTTCACTTTGGGTGAATAGGTACAGAAACTTGCAGATGGACTCGGGTACCCTGGCACACCACCTTCATCACCTTCCCTATATTTTGTACCTGCTTTGTACAGTTTGAGATCCATCTCACCAGATTGACACCAGGGAAGATTTTGAAGGAAATAGTACTCTTGACTCATCTACGTACTTTCATCTCAGAAAGGGCTGAACGTCCTAAAAATTCAGGGCTCTTGCATAAGGATAGACTTCCTTCAGGAGAAGGAAATGGGAAAAAGAACACAGATAAAATTATTCGGGTTTTCCACCAGCCTCATTTTTCACCAACTCAGACTTCCCAAGTAGCCTCCCAGCTTTCACCTACAGCTTACATTGCAGCTGGCCCAGCTGTGGGTGTCCTGTCTGCAGGAGCTGTGGAGTGCCAACCTTACCAGTGAAGCAGATTTAAGGAGAAATAGTTTTTGCAAAAAGTTGACTATGTCTAGTTATGCACCTCCCTCAGTAACTGCAGCCTTAGTGTCTCCCTCCCCTACTGTGAGTTATTACTGGGTTCTTTACTCTCTTTCATAAACTGCTGATTGGTGGCAGATTGTTTAGCAGCTGCCACCTGCTATAGTGCTTGTTGAATAAATTTCCCTTTTTAGTTCTAGAATAGCCTTGGTCTGTTGACAGCTCTGGAGGGATTTAAGGGAGAAAGGGACAGAGATAATGGGGGTTTTGGCTTTACTGGTCTAGTGCATTGCTTCTGTGAGTCTTGGGCCCCCGAACAGTGAAGTATGCAAATGTACCTTTTAAGCATGAATAACCTCCTCTCTATTCAGGGAAGGTTTAGACATATGCCTGAGTTCTGTCCATTTTCCCAGGATGTAAGTGCTCTTCTGACTTACAGATTTCGGTCATCTGGAGCCAGGCTTGAGTGCTCCACTGAAATAGGGCTCATGTGAATCCTAAAAGGCTGTTAAAGGTTGTTCCATGATTGAGATGATGCTTGAATCCCAGAAAGACTATGTAATGTGTCGTAATTTAAGAAGAAACTGTAGGGACAACACTTGCCTTTTGGGATGTTAAAGCGGTAGAAGATACTGATGCTGGAGGACAGCCCTGCTCTGCAGCCTCGTCTCAGCACAGGACGCATTACAGTGAGCTCCAGTCTCATGCTAACCTCGGTAGGAACAGAGCTAGTTATCATCTGTCCCTACAAAATTCCTTCCTCAGGAAAGGTCCCAATGACTTTGAGTGCAAAGGGAAATGGTAGAGATGTAGTAGCACTCTTCTAAAAATGCTATGTACATAGGAGGTGGCAGGGGTAAGGGAATTTCTGAGGAGAAACAGTGTGTCTTGGCTGACAGAGTGAATCCTCCCAGCAGGTTCAGCCCACTAGAAGCAGCTCTTTTTCTAGGAAAAAGCAAAGCATCTGTTCAAGTAGGAAATTTGAATTTTTCCAGCAGAAAATCCAAGAGGAAGGAGAAAACCATTGCGCAGCATCCCATATGTAGGTGACTGGACAGTGTCTTCCTTTTGGCTGTCTGTCTGTGGTAGGAACTGAGGCTGCTTAAATCAAGTGGGTGGGTGGTTTGAGCAACTGTTGAATTCCTGTCTTGTAACAGCTGCTGTCACTTTTGTTGGGAGGCTTTTTTTAAAAACAAGAATAGGAGAGGGTAATGCCTGTTGTTCTGGCTAGAATCCAATTTGGATAATTGCATTCTACCTACCTAAATCTGGAATGGCATGTTTATGCTTTCCATCTCTCTAATGCCTGAGGATCCTTTGTTTGAAACTTGCTGTTTAAATATGGAGTTATTAGTTGAGTCATCAACATTAATTTTTTTCTGTATTTCAATCAACAAGTAATGGTTCTTATTTAGGTACTAGAGACCCTTCACAATATTATTTTATTGGGTTCACACTGGTAATATATTTTAGTATATTATTAACATAATTTAAATAAGAATTTCTCTTGTGGCCAGTGTTTCAGAGATATGAACATCTACTGATTTAACTTGCAACAGTTACTGCTGGCAAGCTGAGAATCAGGCTGTTCACATCTAGTAGTTCAAAACTATCACGAACTGTCTTGGATTAGTGTGTTACAACTGACTCATACTTTCAGTTCACCTGCTTCTTAAACCACGTACATTTCTATTTACCTAGAAAGTAGCACTTAAATAAAGATCAAAATGGAATTTAAGCAGTTATTTAATGTTTTGATCAAGATGGTTGATTTTAAATGTCGCTGGACTTCCAGGAATGTCTATGGAGACAAGAGCAGCATCACAGATTGTTTGGTTTGTATCTCACTAGAAAATAAATCTTCATTTTGATATGGATATATGGAGGGAAACACAAACGCAGATCTGAAGTTTGCTGGTAGATTTGATACTGGTTTAAATCTCAGATCCAGACAACTCCAAATTACAGGCCAATATATGAGTTTTAGCTTTAGTATGTCTCTCCAATACATCCCACCAGGGGATCTGTTGGATGAACCATGCCTAGACTCATCACCAGGGAGCAGGTTCAATAAAATGTGCTCTTCCAAACAACTTCCACTGGAAGACGATTCTCACAACCACTGAGGTCTCCACTAATTTGGGATATCTCTGCTGGGCATTAGACATATCTCAAAGGACCTGGTAGACTTTGTGCTGTGTTCTGGGTAGTGACTCTGCTCCTCCAGGTAAAGTTTGTCTGGTGCATGGCATGATCTCTCTCTCAGTGCCTGTAGAGACCCTTCTCTGGCATCTCCTGCCTTATAGGGTTGGTGTTAGGCAGAAGCAAAGGTTTGGATCCCTCTCTGAGGTTGCCAGGTAGGCACTACTCTTTCTGCTCCCTATCCAGACTTTGAGCCTCCTTATGCTGGCTGAGATTCAGGCAGTTGGAAAAGCAATCTGCATAAAAGAATGAGGAAGCCTTTTTAAACCTGTCACCCTTGTTCATCGATCAAGGATTATGAACCTACTTTCTCATTGTTTTATGGAGAGCATTTGTTTGTTTACTACTTTGGCAGCGATTGGTACATAAGAAATGCGTATACTATAAATATACCCATTATCCAAAGGCCCAGATCTGCAATCACTGCTAGGCACAGTGCTCACTGCCATGATGTTGATAGAAGTACTCCAAACAATAAGCACTGCGCTTGACAGAGTGTTAATATTTCCATCTTTCTTTGACACTAAAAACAAAAAGATGAAATCTGTCCTATCCAGACACCTAAGAGAGGCCCATCATCCACCACTGAAACATGTTGGTGAATGACCAGTGGGTGAGCATCAGCATCAAGCTGCTTAACATCTTTATCAGTGATCTGGATGAGGGGATCAAGTGCTTGCACAGTAAGTTTGCAGATGACACCAAGTTATGTAGGAGTGTCAATTTCCTTGAAGGAAAGAAGGCTCTTCAAAGGGATCTGGATAGGCTGGATCAATGGGTGAGGGCAATTGTATGAGGTTCAACAAGGCTAAGTGTCAGATCCTGCAGCTGGGTCACAACAACCCCATGCAACGCTACTAGTGTTCTCCCTAATAACAAGCAATAGGACAAGAGGAAATAGGCTCAAGTTGCACTAGGGGAGATTAGATTGGATATTAAGAAAAATTTCTTCACTGAAAGGGTCATCAAGCACTGGAATAGACTATCCAAGGAAGTGGTAGAGTCACTACCCCAGAGTTTTTTAAAGGAAAGAAGTGTAGATGTGATGCTTAGGGACAAGATTTAGTGGTGGACTTGGCAATGTTAGGTTTACAGTTGGGCCTAATGTCTTAAAGGTCTTTTCCAACCTATATGATTCCATGATTCTATGATTCCAAGAAAGTGCATGGAGACATAGCTTGGGTGTAGACATTGATGCAGCGAGGTAGATGTCATAGGAGGGGGCCATAGAACAAGTCAGTGCCCTGCATCAGAAAATGGATTGTGAGGAATATGGAAAGAGCTGAAACAAAGCTCAGAAAAGAGACAAAGAAAAGAGAAAAGATTGACAGGGAGTTGCCTGCAGACTCAGGTGAAAAAGAGTGTTAGGGTTGGCTGAAGGAGGGGTCATATGGTAAGTGAGACGGGAGATGATAGGAGAAGGAAATGTAAGACCAGTTCTTCTACCTTTCTAGGGCTGAGTCCCATGCTGGGGAGAGTGCAGTCAGGGATCCTTGCTAAGTGGTGGGCACAGTGGTGATGCCCCTTTCACCTCTCCGCTGCCAAGCCCAATGCCGAATCACTTGAAACCATTAAAAACTCAGAAAAACTTAGTTCTTTGTCATGCTTTGTGTACTTTGTCAGAGGGATTTTTTGGGTGAAGATTTTGTTGTTGCAAAAAGGGATAAACCCATGCATTGTGGCCACAAAGATTAGTAGTTAGACCTGTTTATGCACACAGTCATCCAACTGCTGTTATTTGCATCCATATAAACAGAAGCTATGCTAAGGTCTGGCTGAATATCAAACCCATTGTGAGCTGCCTAGAAGGCTTCAACAGATGGGAGCCATATAAATAAAATGTGGTGTCATTACTAACAGGCCTAACAGTTCAGTGCATTTCTTACAACAATCGTTTGGAATGACATGTCTGTCCTATTTAGACAGATAAGTTTATCTTGTCTATTTGACCAAGACATTCAAAAGCACAATTCACGTTCCTTCTTCCTCAGGGGCAGTGATGTTTGGAACGGCATTGTTTCCTACAACGTATGAAAAAGGGAATGGCTGCACAGGTTGGATTAACTTCAGTGCCAATTACATTAGCAAATTCATGTTATAACTCTGCAGAACTGCTTTAATTCAGCTCCATCCTGGTTCAGCACCTACTCACTCACTCACTTCTAGACTCAATAACGACAGATGGCGCTTTGCCATTTTGAGATAAAGCTAATTTCAAACAAAGGGATCTTTAGTTGACTGTGATCTGTCTGACTTTTACAGCAACACTATGTCCTACATTAGAACAAAATAAAGACTTTAACACAGTGCACTAACATTTGGTTGTGGAAAAAACAGGCTTCTCATATACACCCGAATCCAGTAAACAGAGATAAATAATTTGGTTTTTCCAAGGTGATCTGTGTTTCCTAGCCAGCATTAAAATCCTCAGTTAAGAAATACCTCACAGGCTTTTCCTGAAGTGGTGAGCAGCCCTTTAAATAGGGGAGAGACAACCATCTACGCCTCCCAAACTGCGGTTTTCAGTTCTCTCACGTATGGCAACTCCCTCTCCTTCAGTTCAATCCTTGTGTGTTTTCTGCAGGCTTTTTTTTCTGATTCATGAGGTGGTTGTTGTTCTTCAAATTTCCCTCTCTGTTCCACTAGCTGAAATGAAAGCAGTTTTCTAGGCTTTTAAACCATTTTATTGGCTAGGCATGGTTGCTTTTTGCACTTCATTTCCTTTTTTTTTACCAAAGGCAATGTTTCCTAAAGCTGATGAGACCTTATTTGTGGCAGGTGGCTGCCACCCAACTCTACCATTTCAGCAGCTCAATTGCCTTTCTGGAAGACTTCACAGTTCAGGTTTTGTTGAGAGAATCACTTCATCAAAATTCAGATTGAGAAAGTGAGATATAAAGTCTAATAGCAATGGCAGGCTGAAGAGGGAGGCCAGTGTTGGACCTCAATTACTCTTATCTTGATGCTGCTGGTTCTCAGAGGTGGCTGTTGCTATGGCAGTTAGTGTGGCACTTCCACGTTTACAAAAGCCTAATTCTGATGGCTAAAGTTAGACAACAACTAGGTAACACAGGTGTGTTCCTTCTTAATCACTATGAAGTAAATGATGTCAACATGTGAGCTTAAGGAGAAGGCACTACTGAAGGTGTTTAAGGAAAATGCCACCTCCAGGAGAGCTGCCTTGGACTCTGCTGTTCTTGTGCCTTCTTCTAGAGTGAATATCAGCTGGATGGAAAAATCCTACTTGAACCACTGCTCTACTAGTCCAGAACTGAAATTCATGCAACTGTCTCTGTATACTGTCCTTGTATTTACATGTGCATTTCTTATGGAGCTTAATGTATAAAGATCAAGGCTGTGTGTGGGGGACTATAGAGTAGGACTCAACCTTGGCCAAGGCTGTGTACTGCTTAAATTGTCATATCCTCTAGTCTGCAGCTTGATTGTGATTTATCTTTTTTCCAACAGTGTTTCAGAAATATATAGAAAAAGACTACTGCTTCACTGCTAATAAGTGAAGATGACTCACTAGTACTAAAGGTGAGATATATAGAGTAATTAGATTTTAAAGGGTCTGTTTATGAGTTACTTTCCCAGACACAGAGATGTTAAAGCTCATCCTCACAGCCCTGCCTGCCATCTTCTCCAAGGCTGCAGAAACCCATCCTGCCACACTGTTAGCACTGCCACTGGCCTTGGCACATGCATAGCATCCTGTGTGTGTGGACAAACAAGCATGCGCACTTAAACACACACAGACTACAAAGGTGAAGAATATTTTTATGACATTATTTTTATGATAATCTATTTCAATGGTTAATTTAGTTTAGGGCACTGATTTATAACAAGTTTATAGATCTTTTTTACTATTCTTTGTTGAATTATAGAGGTGGCATGTGTGAAATGGAAGTACTTGGCCTATTGTTCTGCTTCTCACGCAATCAGTATAGTTGAAACAATAAAAAGATCTATAAAATTAATATATACAGAGAGAAAGGGACAGAGACAGAGAGAATATGTAATGCTCTAGAGTCTGATATCACATTTATCTCTCCCAGAGATGGTAAGACTCAGAATTTACATGTGGAAATACCAAAAGAGATCTGACCCTCTTGTGTGGAGAGAAATGACTTCAAAGCATCTGGGCTACCATCTCCTTTATTTACAAAACCAATTTTCATGGTGTAATTTTTCTGTATTTTTTGAGGCTAGACCCATATTGCTTTGCTAACAGCTCAGAACTAGGCCATCTATTGCTGAGGGCTTGCTGGCTTGGAGATTTTAGGCAGGCTTTAGTGGAGACATAACTGTACTAAGATTTCAACTCCCAATTTTTTGTTTTACACCAGTACATTATATCATATATGAATATACCTGTATGTGAAAACACACATTGTAATAGACAAATATTCAGACATTTCTCAACAACACACATTATATACTTACACATATTAAATGTTAGTAACAGCACTTCTACCTTACCTATGCTAAACTGTTCAGCGTATGCTACTAACTACATAGACGCATTCAGCTTCCTATTCTGCTTCCATTGAGGCTTTTTCTGCTATTTCAGACCCTCAAGAAGTGCAATATTTAATGTCTAGTATCTTGGACTATTTCAAGACTTACCGTTTTCTCTTCGTATTTGTTAATATAATAAAGCACTATTTACTAGTAGCCTTTCTTCTATCTGTAACCATGTGACTAGGGAATAGGGGAACTTTTACCTAATTTTTCTTCAGAATTTTCTTTAGCTATCGACCTGTATGATATGCTAAGTAGATGAAAGCAGGTATGAAACACACATAAAAAAATACAAGTCCTGTATTTTGTAAGATTAATGCAGTTCTTTTGAATGACTATTGGTTTGCTCTTGTACCAAGTTCTCTTTCTCCCTTGGTCAGAGTTATACTAAGATAATTCTCAAGCAAAGATTTAACAAAACCTTGCAATGAAATACGAGCAAGGCAACTGATCCATATTAAAATCGTGGAGTCACTTCACAGCCATTGTATCTTACCCAAGATATACAAATCTCTCAGTTCTCCAATGATATATTTGTAAGCTGCAGCTATTTTAAAGTCTACTCTTTCCCCAAACTCTGATTAGCTCTCTGTATGTTAAATTGGGCAAACAAATAGACAGAGGGTAGATAATTGTGAAACTGGTTGATGCTTTATCCTCTCATGTGCATAAAGGACAGCACACTTCTTTAACAAACCTGTTCATGTACGATCGTTCCTTCTGCAGAATATAAATATATTGTAATATGAGTTCTATCTTCTTGTCACAACACGTCACCACTTCTATTTGTACAAAACAGAATAAAACCACCACATACAATCTTGCATCAAATGGAAAGAAAATTCATGGTTTCTACTGTCAAATAGAAAAGGCAGAGCAATGACTTGAATAGAATTGCAGTTTATCTCATTAGGTGTTAAAGAAAACCAATTTATTTCTTAAATGGTGAGTCATTCAAAGGTTTTAAGAGTTTTAATGAAGTTTACCAGTTCTGTTTAAGATGGATATTGTTTTCTTCATTTAACATATCCATCTTCTTGTTCAACAGAAAGTAGGTTTGTCCACACAGCAGAGTAGTATAGGTTGAAGGTTACAGACGCTGACAAATGATCAAAGTGCTGATTTTCTTTATCTTTTGAATAAACAATGTCCTATAGATTGTCCTACAGAAACATAAATAATAAATCTGCCAGATCTGACAAAGTCAAGCAGTTGGAGAGAAAGACCAGATAACAACATCGGACTTAGGGTCCAGCAAATTATTGAAGATAATTCAGTAATAAAAAAGGAAATACATTTGGGCTCTACGTAAATCAAAGATACGGACTGGAACAGCCCAGTGAGGCTTTTTTGGTGAGGGTTGCTTTATTAACTAACATTGGTAAAGTTATTCACCATAGTGAGTACTGATGCAGACAACTAGAGCTAATGGTGGTACAACGGGATTTCCTAATAATTTTTTAACTCCAAGTAAGCTCATTATTTCCATCAGACACTGAATTTCAAATATTTATAGTAGTAAAGCCACAGACTACAGACATAAGTAAGGTAATATTCAAATACATAAAACTTTGTCAGAGGGTCCAGGTAGCATTATATTGGGAGAAAAAGACTTAAATTTACTTTGACTGAATTATTTCATTTTATTGGAAAAAATCTGCCAACAGAACAATTGTGCCTTGCTTTCTGAACACTTTGTGTCTCATCCATTCAAGAAGACGTATTTTTTTTGTTTTATTTCAGAAGTTCCTAGCTATTGGGATGAATAAAAGAAGCGCTGCACTCACATCATGTAAGGATATAGCTCCTTATCTATTCGGTACCTGAACCCACCACCACCAATTTCTTTATAGCCAACTCCTGTCAAATGACAACTTCTGGTAAGACTTGAAACACCCGACAGTCAGAAATTAAAGGATACAGAACTAATTAGTTAAATACCTCATCCAATGATTGGGTCTGTGTACTTTGCAGCAGGGTGTTATAGTAGTACAAATGCCTGGAAGCTGGGTGGGATCTCTCAATTATCATGAGGCTGTAGAGTATCCCTGCCTCAGGGCTGCTAGTAAGGAATATTCTTCTGGCCAGAGGAAGGATGAAGGTTTCTGCATCCTGACTGAGGTGGAGATGGGCTTCTACAAGTTTGTGAAGCATTAATATGAGCTAAGCTTCCAAGAGTACTCTAGCCTTAATAGGTGTGCCTCCAACTGCAATGCTGTCTGTACGGGGGATGTGTACCTTGGCAGCTGGGTTGTTTGTGTGTCTACTACAGGAATAAAGCTCTAAACTGTGCCTTGAATCAACTATAGGAAGGACTCATGAGGGGAGATGGATAGCCTTACTGTCTGATGCGACCGTCAGATTAAGGTGAGTCTTTTAAAACTTTTCAAATGAAATATACTAGTCTTTCCCTTCTTACTTTTGTACTTTTCTTCTCCTGGAAGTGGTAGAAACTATTGCTTTTCCTTCTATAGAAAAAGATTTTGTATGTGCAGTAGGAAGAAGGTGTCAAAATATGCATCGGTTTCCTTCTGTTAATGAAAATTAATTAAAAATATCTATTAGGACTGCAGAGCACTTATGTGAGCCCTTTTTAAAATAGTTCGTCTTATAAAGAGCTTGACCTGCAGGGAAGCAGACAAATCTTAATCAGCTGTCTTTTGCAAACCCTTCACAGAGGAGCATGCAAAGATGATAGTTGTTTTCATTTTGCTTCTGGCATCTGTCCTTTACTGTCTTTGGTGTGGTGTCTCAGGTAGCTGCCTATCCCACCTGAGCTGTATCCAGCCATGATAAGATCTGCCAAAAGCTTTCTGTCTAGGTCAGGAGCTTATTTCATTTAGAGTCTGTAAACTGCATGATAGCTAGTTTTGTTCTATGATAATGAATGCTGTGAGCCAATCACTGTCCACTTACGTAGAAAACTATATATTGTTCGTACTTATTATTATTGCAACTTCTCCCTCTTGTAACAGATATATGTTTCTTTCAGGGTGGATAAATTGTGCTTCTAGTATGTTTCTGCTGCACAGACTGTCTTTGCAGATAAATTCATGCCCATCATTTGAAATTTTTCCATGCTCTTCCTACTACAGAATTCTTTGCAGGAGCCTTTTGACAACAACTTTGGGTCTGTAAGGGGCAAATAATGTGAGACACGTTTCTAATGAGCAATAATTACAGGTTTAAATAGCTGGCACAATCAGTGTGCAGAGATTTCATTATTAGATGCCACCGTAATTTATGCTAATCCTGATAGTGGTTCCGGATGAGAGAGGTCCAGACATAGGCGATTGCACTGCAATTATTCACACCCTGCATTTCTGAAACAATAGATATGGTAATTTGGAAATCAGATGACTGTGATTTCATTTATTCTGGTAGGAAACACATGTAACAAGTTGTGTCAACAACTATAAAATTAAATAGGATTATTTGATTTCCAGTTCTAGGTTTATTCCTTGTTAGTTTTCTCTGCCCTAAAAGACCCTTGAATTGAAGGAAGTCACAAGAAGAGGAAATGGAGTTTTTTTTGTAGTGGAGACCTGGAATTTTTAAATTTTTCTACACTTTTGTAAAGCTACAGGTTCTCAGTGCAAGCAAATTTGATGGGGTGGATCTCATGAGTTTGCTTTCATTTAGCTACCAGATTACTTCAAGCAATTTCAAACCTCTCAAGCTTCTCCAACCATCCATAAGTGACTGGGGTACCCACTTGTTGCTATTAGCTCCACTGTGCTCTTGTGCAAGTAAATGGTTAGAAAACTCCAAATTTTTAAATTAAAACATAGCAATCCGATGGGTGGCAGGGCATCCTCCTGGCTCTGTCCAAGGAGGTTGTTGTGGCAGACTGCAGTTCTTGGATGAAGCATTCAAAGATGTCCCTGTCTGCAATGGTTGGTTCTTACCCATGACTTTTAGCTGGGGAATATCACTGAGTGAGCTGCATTATGTGGTGCTTATGGACACGGTTTAGTGGTGAACTTGGTAGTGTAGGGGTTATGCATTATGATCTTAAAGGTTTTTTCCAACTTAAACAATTCTATCACTATGCCCATCTCAGCACCTCAGTCATGGCAAACAAGTCAATTAAAGTGCCCATTTAAACTTAAAGTGCCCATTTAAACTTACAGTGCCCATCCTATGTGCTTTGTTGGACTGGAATATCAGCTCTCTGGTGTGACTAAGTGAGGTAAGTCTGTTGATCGTTACAAATTCCTGGAACAACCAGAACTCTAGCCACTCTGCCAAAATGTTATTCACTGTAATTAGGACAATGAACATCACTAAAATCCCCTTCACTCCACAGCTTATCCATTCTTCATCCGGTTAACTTGTACAGCCTCTCATAAATCAACACTTCAAACTTGGAAATTGCTACTGTTATTAGTGGGAGTAGATGTGCATATTCTAGGAAGGAATTTTTTTCAAAACAAGATCTGGACCAGTGTGTATATATTGTATTTTCTTTCTTTGATTGCTGGGACTTTCCTGCAGTATCTACACTGGAGGGGGTAAAAAAAGACATGCAAATACCATAACTATTCTTGAAAGGAAGCAAGAGCTCTGAAGAGCTCATTGGTTTGCAAGATTCTTCCCAAGTAGTCTACCACCAAGTCTCAGTTTCATGATGCGGTAGAAGAGCTGGGGTGGTCCTGATCACAGGTGACTGCCAGGGCTGCCAGCACGGGGGAATGCCACAGGGGAGCATTGGGGCACCTTTGCCAGCAGCTCTGTAGTGTCTGTTCAGTGTGCTATCTGGTGCTCTTACTTGCTCTCTGTTGCCCAGATCCATGGCTGTTCAGAACTCCTGCCAGTGCCTTCCCCAATCTCCTTGGGTAAAGAGAAAGGTAAGGCTGGACTGGATGCCAGATTTAGGAGGCATGGTTGCTCTTGGAAGCTCCTGGAGAGCTAAGAGCTGGCTTTATGACAGGTGGTGATCCATGTAACTGGAAACTCCCAGCAGAGAGTATAGGAAATGACTGCTGAACTGGCTAGCATGATGCACATATTTAACCATGGACAGCCATGGAGGCTTGGAAAATCATATCTAGAGGCTTTGATAACCTTATTGAAAAGGCCCAAGGTGTTTAAGCTGAGACACCTTGTGCATGTGAGGTTCTTGCTGTGTTTTTGGTAGTTGCTGCTTTCAGCACAACTGGGATTTCTGACAATAGCCATTCTTTGTGGTATTTCGTTTTCTATTTCTGACCAGGAAGGACACAAATGGAGAAACTGCAAAACAGATGTGGGGTGGTGGGGAAGAAGGGAAAAAGGAGTTGCAGAATTACGCTGTCTTTTTAGATCTGCCAACTTTATTCTTCTAAAGTTTGGACGGGTGAAGTTCCAGGTTAAATACCCTCTTTATACAAAGAAATTTGCCGATGTGTTTAGTAGAAATATAAATAACTGGAGGAAGAAGCTTAAATCTGTGGTGTAGAATTTTTTTTTTTAGGATGCTAGCTGTCAAAAGAAGACTTCAGTGTGATCAGCTTGTCTTTGACTTCATATACAACCCATTAATATGCCAGCTCTTACTTGTAGAGTATCTCACTCTATTTGGAAAAGGAACACTCCAGTGTCTTGATCTCTTTTCTCTTCCAGGAAAATTGCTTCATTTACAAGCTATTTTATAAATGCAGAAATTAATTCCACAGAGCTGCATCTTCACTTCATAGGAAAATATTCTGTGTTTATCTTCTGAAACTAGTGGACTTAAAACACTCCATATCGGAAACGTACAGCATGCAACTTTGAGTGAAGAGGTCTGCTTTTGTCATAAAGATAAAGATAAAGATAAACATAAACATTTTTGTCATAAAGATAAACAAAGATCTAACTGGAGGAAACATCTCCTCCGGACGGAATCAATTCTAAAGTTGCTTTCTGTGGAAGTTACAAATTGCTTTGCTGCTGTGTAATACAAACAATTTTTCGAAATTCTGGTGGTGAGCTATTGATATTTAATATCATATCATTAATCATCTTGGAGAGTAACAAAGTTATCCAAGTTCATGGACTGGCTTCTGAAAGTGGATAATAATAAATAACAGAAAAATAACATTTAAGAATACAACATTAGTGAACGTTTGGACATGAGTAGAGGTTGCTTTGAAAGGTCTATGTACATCATAAAAAGGTTTCATGAAGTTGGGGAAATGATGTGGTCAAGGGTCAAGTGTATAATGTGGAGAACAGAAAGGAAACTGTGCAAATGCAAATGGTGGTGAGTGTCATGCAGAAAACTACCCTAGGCAAAGTTGCCAGCAGTTGTTTATTTTATTTTTGTATGCATTTGGAGAACTGAGACGAAAAGCAGGATTAGGTTGGCCTCTTGCGAGTAAAAAAACATGAAAGCAGACTATTTTCTTAAAAGAAAAGGTACAAATCTGACCCTTGCTGTATCTGTGATTTATGTGAACTCTGACAGGAAAGAGCTGCACAAGAAAAGCAGCTCAAGGAGATCTAAGCTTGTTCAAGATGAAGGAGGCACAGTAGTTGCTAGGGTTGGAGAGAGGAGCTAGTCTCTCCCACAAGGGAACCCAGGAGATAGTTAAGATGCTGTGGAAACACACAGAGATGTGTTGGGGAGGAGCAGTCATTTTTTTTTATTATTTGCCTTTGTGCATTTGTCGCAAAGATACCAAAGTAGATGTATTCTCCAATCACAGTGCTCGAGTTCTCCATCTGCAGCACCTTCACTTGGTATAAGTGCAAACAGTTGTGAAAGACCAGCTGATGAACTGAGTGCAAGTGTAAATATTTAAGGATGTTGAAGAGCTTGAGGTGAGGAAAAAAATAAGGACTGCATTAAGAACAGATTAAATTGTTTGCTTTTGGCCCTGAATATCTGTGCAATTCAGGTAGTAACATTGCATTGTAATCTCATTTACAAGGTTTCCTCAAAGATAAAATAATGTAGGTTTCCAGGAATACTGCCTTCAGAACCAAATGAAATTCAGCTGAAGTCCAAATAAAATTAGTAAAAGGCTTTCTTATGCCACCAAAGCAGTGTTGTGTAGTGCATTTCTGTTTTTTTTGAGTGATTGGAAAATCTGTCTTTGTTCTCACAGTATTTGCAAGTGACTCAGGAAAAGGCATAATATGAACATCTAAGTGAAGGCTCAGGTGCCAGTCATAAAAACTTCATGTTTACATCTTTTTTTAGACTGAACCTTCTCTGTTAAAAAGAATAACGACAGAGCTGTTTGCTTAGGTGCCATCTAAAATGGCTATGATGGGAGGAAAAATGTGAGAAGATACGGTTTGCCTCCTTTTCTCTTGATCATTTTCCAAGAGAAGAGCTGCTGTTTATGAAAGGAGGTTTTAGTCTCCATGTCTAAGATGCACATCAGGCCCTGAGCTACCTCTATGATGAATGGCCTTGGGACTAGTTTGACAACTACCTGAAAGGAGGTGAGTTTGGTCTGTTCTTCTGAGTGACTAGTAATAGGACAAGAGGAAATGACCTCAAGTTACACCAGAGGAAGTTCAAATTGGACATTCAGGAAGAATTTCTTCACCGAAAAGGTTATCAGGCACTGGAACAAGCTGCCCAGGGAAGTGGTTGAATCACCATTCCTGGAAGTGTTTAAAAGACGGGTAGGTGAGGTGCTCAGGGATATGGTTTAGTAGTGCACAGGTATGGTTGAACTTGATGATCTCAAAAATCTTTTCCAACCAAACGATTCTGTCATTTATCACTCTTGGGTTCTAGGACTCAAATACCAGATTTAGCACTGGAAGCCATTGGACAGGATGATTTGAGGAGGGTCTGGCAAAAAACTCTGCAATGCAATATGTGAATCCAGTTGTGTTATCACTTGACTTGGAACTGTTTCAATTTACTTCCACTGACATCAGCTCCTACGTTTCCTGAAACACAACATATGCAAGAACAAATTTGAGGTTTATGTTCAAACTGGTTTATTACCCAAGTCTTAGTTGAAATGGAGATTGGACTATTGGGGTGGGGAAACCCACCCTATTGTTTAGACCTTCCTGTGAACAGCATTTTCAGGACAAGAAAGTAAACCAAAATACTACTATAAATTGAGTGGGACTTTCATACAGAAGAGAAAGGACTCAAAAAACTTTATAAAGTGGCAGAAATTGTGTTTTGAGTAGACCTCCCTCCACCCCCCTCAATTTTCCTATTCTTTGCGGTATTGCGTATTGTAGTTTTCTAATCTCTTTGACTGAAGGCAAATCTGTTGTGAATTCTGATTTCTTTAAACCTGACTGTTGCTGCCATCACAATCTTGCTTAGACTGCAGACTTTGAATAAGGAACACCTTTTCATTATGCATCCTCAGTGCCCACCACAACAGGATATTTCTGCCTGACTGAGGTATCCAGAAGTTACTACAATGCAAATAAATAATAGTAGTAGGAACAGCAATACTTATTTACTCACCATTGCACCTGAAGGAACACTTGGAAAATATAGCCAGGATGTAACAAATGCTAGCCCTGGCAACCTCAAGATACCATTGTTGGTGCCAGAATTGTTGCAGAGTGCATAGGAGAATGTCGTACGTGAGGCAACTGTCAGAGGTGAAGAAATGGAAAATCTGTTGCAAGAGAATGAGAGAAAATGTTTGAAAGCTTAGTAAATGAAAAAAATGGTGTGGTATAGTATTAGAATAAGAAAATATGAGACCATATTTGTAAAAATCATGCAAATAAAAGTTAACAATTTATTTTTCTAGAGATCTTATTCCTTTTTAAAGAGAATGATCGTAATTTTGTTTTAATTAATTGCTTAGAGCTATTCAACAGGCATTTTATAAATTATTTTTTTTTTAAAAAATGACAAATGCATTTCTCTTGCAATTTTTTTCCTGCCTGTCTTTGAGAAACCTGGCAGAAGTTCAAATCCATAGGTTAGCTCACAAGCGAGTGCTACTCCTTTACAAATAATTTAATTTTGATACAACTTATTTTTAATGCAAGATGTACTGAATGGCTCACAGAATGATAAAATATGAAGTCTAATTTCTTTATTTCAGCATTTAATAAGGCCCAATTTTATAGAGATGGAGGCTTCTGTACTTAATTTAAAAATTCAAACCCTACAACTAGCATTAATTATCCTTTTAGAGAAGTCTTTGGACAAAAGACAAGGATTAACTAAAAAGTGGGACTGATATGTCTTTTCCCCCTCAGGGGCTCCCTGAAGCCAGCAGGAAAAGATGCTACTGTGCGGGACCCTTGCACTGGGCAGCCCCTTCTGTCACTGGAAAATCCAACTCCCTGTAAATATGTGATGGTTCTCTTTGTTGAGTTTTTAAACTTAACCAGCTAGACTGGAGACTATTCTGTGTGGAGAACAGGCCTTCCTTATTTCATCCAGTCAAGTCTCCCTCCTCCTTCACTGAGATAACTATCTATAAGAATTCCTAAGCGAGCCTTTCAGTATTTGAAATTTTTGAAATTATATTTCCTGCATATAACACTGTCTCAAGTCATGGGAAGGTGACTGTTTTAAGAAAACAAATATTTAGAACCATCTGCTTCTGCAAAGTGCACTTAACTAGATTCTTGCCCCTTACTTAAAATGTTTACTTACTAACTTTTGAAAGCGTCATTTGAACTTAAAATTCTAACTTCATTAAATTTTGGACATACTATTTATCAGAAAACAAAACCATTCAGGACTGTGAAGAAAAGGGCCCAAAGCAGAACAGTACCAAAACCACTGGAACAATCTTCTTAAGAAATAGACCATAAAAATTATTTTGGATCCTTCATGGGATTCTTAAATTATCTAGGAGGGAATTGCATTATTTGAACTTCTTTTAATGAAGAAAGGGTTTCCCCTTTCTTTGTAGTGATAACTGTACTCTAGAAACGTGGTAACATTTTCTCTGCAGGGCAGCAAGCGCTCGGAAGAATTTTTAGGCACAAGAAGTAAAACTTCTAAGGGCGTATGTGTGAGTACATTCTGTGATTAAGGGACTTGCACTCTTGTACCTCCTGTGTTTCTCAGCAAATAAATCACTGTGATTAGACAGATCCAAAGTACTTGTTTACATGGTGTCTGCACAACGCCTCCTCCAAACTCCTTTCTTACCTGGGGAAGGAGGAAGACACTGCCTTAAACCCTCTTATAGTCCCTGGCTGAGAATGAATTCCCTTTAGTGCTTTACTCGCATCACGTAATCAGCCTTTGAAGCATAGAGCGGTGTAAACAATTCTCTAGATATTAAGGACTCATTATCTATTTGCCTCACCCCTGAAGGGATATTTTGCTTTTGTTAGTATTTGAGGCCTATAAAATCTCAATATTTTACAGTGCATAAAAGTAGAAACAGCTTCAAACGTTATCATTCATGTAAAATTTTCTTGGCTACTGGTAAGCCTACCCACACTGTCTACATTTCCTCAATACAGTGACTCTCAATTAATGCTTTCGTGAGCAGAAGAAAAAAAAAATACCTGCAAATCCTTCCCAAGAAGACTAAGTGGGCTCAGAGAAGAGCCTTCAGGAAGGTTCTCCTCAAGAAAATTGTTCTCCTGAGATGAGGACTGCATTTTGCTACCTTTAAAAGTGTTTCACTAGCTCTGATCATCTTCTTTACGGATGTGGAGTCTGTTTTTCCTAATTTGTTTTTTTGTTTTCTACCTTGAGGTCCTACTCTGTAAAGGTCCAAAATGACAGCTGTCCCATATCAGAAGGCTTCTTTTAGGCCAGTATTAAGATATGTTGTAGGATAAGGTTCCAGTGAATATGGCTCTCAATTGTTTTGTCTATAATGATCTGAGTTGCCGTTTTCTTGTTGGTGGCTTTTTAGGTTTGTTTTTCTTTTTTTTTTTTTTTTTTCTATTCCTCTATACATTCACTCTCAAAAACAAGCAGCCAGCTCTGTTCCTCAGATATTGTCCAAAAGACTTTCCGACAACTGGACAATTGGACAGAATGATGAAAGATAAGCAGCATCCATAAGGAGACTTTAGAATTCTCTTGTGTGTCTAGGTAGTGTCTTCCGTCATCTCCTCCCACATGCCTGTAGAATGGCAACATATTTTTCTATACACATTAATTGATAAATGACTATACTACATTGTAAATTTTATGTTTCTTAAATACCGTGTAATGAGTATTACACGACCATCTCTACTTCTTTGCCTTATGCAAATATCTGGATATCCATTCTGCAATCAGTAGTTGGTTATATTCTGAGGTCTAAAAATAGGGCTTCTTCTCTACTGTGGAGTGACTCCTTGCCACTAGACAGGAGCCCTTTTCTTTGATAGCTAAGCTAAATTTAAAACTACTTGTCTCTAAAACACATTGAAGTTTGCCAGAGACACTGCTGAAAGCTGTACTACAGCTGCAGTTTAGTCTGACCAACAAAACGGCTAACAGTTACTCTGGTTTCTCTTTTTATATATCTCAGCGTCTGTCGCACTCTGATTTCCTCCATTGTTGATAGAGGTACTGGATTTAAAAACTGTATTCTGGTCCCAGATAGGTAGCTCTGATCTTATTGGGGGATTTGATTTATTTTGATATCAAGATATTTTTTGCAGAGTGGTCCAGAAAGATCCTCAATTACCTTTTTTTAAGTAATACTTATTAACGTCAAAGAAAATAGAGTAAATCTAGTGTTTTAAGTGGTGAGTGTCCGTGTCTGTGCCTGTGAGTTTGCCAAAGAGCGAGAGGCAAAAGAAGCATAAGGATGTGAAAAACTAGCACATGCTTCGGATATTTTTTGAGTCTAGTTGCTTAGCTTTCAGATAGTCTTGATTTTCATCTTACTATTTGCAGTCATTCCAGCATGTGAAAATTGTTCTGGTTTTTCTCCCAGAGAAGTGACTGTACTGATTGTGCTAGATATACTTAGCACAGGGAAGTGAAAAGTAGCTGGAGATGAGTATTCACGCTGTTAGTCCCAGCTTTACTTCATAGAATAGGTTCTGAAGCTGGTATGATGTGGCAAAGGATTCTGTGTTCTGCCAAGGGAAGATGACGGGGACGTTGCTCTGCCATACTAAGACTGCTTCTTAAGCTCATCCTCCAGCTTCCTGAAGGTGCCACATTCGGCTCATCTGAACAGAGCTGTGTGTTAAAGCGGGTGGTGATCATGGTCTTGGGCTGACACTAAGACAAACTCTGTCAGTGTATGATATTCTGGAACCCATTGTGAGGTGAAGCTTGGATGTAACTGAAGTGTTAATGCGAATGTGAGGGATGATGTGGTACTGCCAAGGGGGATGCAGGCTCTTATGTGTAATATTACAGTCGTTATACACTCTTCACCTTACTAAACCAGCTTTTGAAATTTCTCCAGCTGCACACCTGTATGGGCCTCCTGATCAGGCCTTTCATGCTGCTCTGTCTTGTAAGAGTGCTGATGAGTCCTGATGGAGAGTCAGTTTTTTAATTCCTGACTGCTGCACCAAAATGCAAAACTTTCCATCAGTAGTTAAATAAACAGTTTTTTTTCTAAGGATTACTGAAAGGTCCCAGAGTGACACTGCTGGCAACTGGTGTATTTTGTCTAGAGTGTGAACAGCGTCAGGAAGAACCTCTCAGTAAATTCAGTCTTCTAGGTGAAGTTTCCATTAATATATGGAGTTTGCTACCTGGAATTGTCACATCTGTGTTCTTTTTATGGTCCTTATAATTTCAACAGAGCGACTAAGTTGGACCTGAATCAACTACTCTCCTCCTTCATATGTCACAAAATTGGTTAGGCATGTTTTTCTTCAAAAAGGAGCTTATCTTACATAGAAGAAGGATGTTGTGGAGCTTATATTACATAGAAGAAGGACGTCACTTAAAGATTGGTCTTGTGTTGTGGCATGAAAGTTGAGCTTGCAAGTATTTCAACATAGACTTCTCTCCTTTGATGCTGTGTTGGTGAGTATTGCAAAATTGGCCTATGGCTGCTATTTGTGAGGCCTGAGGGAGAAAATCTTATTTCTCAGGGAGGGTGAGAATGAAATCAGGTGAGGTGTGACTCAAGGTGAATGGAATAGCTTTTGGTAAGGGGAACACTAGTATAAAATTTCACCTACATTAAGTTCAAATTGACAGGAAAACCATCTTAATGGTGTCACTGCCTTATGTCAGAGTTCTGTGTGAGCACACAATGAACCTAATTATGTACAAGATATCACGTTTTTCTCTCAGTTGCTTGCTATCCTGAACACAAGTTATATGTAAAAATATGCCAAAGGGCATATGCAGTAGGAGAAAGGATGGCATAGCTCAGAGCTCTACTGAACTCAGTATTCTGCTGAACCACAAATGGCATTAAGTGGCATAAAAGACAATTTATCATGTCTTTTGGGGTGCAGAATGTTTTGTTTGCTTTTTCTCTCCAGTGTTGTGCCTGGACATCCTGCCAGTTGGTATTTTGGCAGTTCCACGTGTAAACCGAAAGGCCAAAGACTAAATCGCCATCTGGAGATAGAAAATATCTCGAGGGGGCAGAAAAACATTTCAAAGTTGTCAAAATAATTGATTTCCAGAGCTATGCATCCCAGATGACTCTCTTGTCAAGCCATGAAATGATCTTTTCAAACTATTGAGTTTCAGTTCTATATCTCCCTTGGAGTGTTGAGAGAGGTCTTTTGACCTGGAGTTAAACACAGCCACCCTAATGAAATGGTTATTGGTAGTGGATGCTATATATGGCTAAAAGGCAGCAGATTATGGCCTGAAAGTGGTGCTTGACTTTTCTCTTTAAAGCTGGCTGTTTGGTTCTTTAACCCTTATTCTGTGCAACTCCAGTTCTCTGGATGATTCAGAATACAAGAACTCAACAGCAGAACAGGGTCTAGTTTTCTCCTTTGTGACATGACATCAAAAACATCAGATTATTTCATTTCAATATTTGTATTTTGGCCTCTTTGGGAGAAATAAGCAGTGATACAAGAGTTCAGATTTTTGAAATTAGTTCATTAATTTCCATCTGAAGATAAAATGGAAGTAAGTGTCCATGTTGCCCAAGAGCATGAGATGATTTCTATTAGGTATTTCTACTGGATAATCAAATCGCCCTGAACTGAAAACCCTCTCTCTTGCGGCCCAGAAGAAGTGTGAATTAAGGTCTGTATTTACTGCATGGCTCTGATGCAGTAGCTCATAAAATGGGAAGTATTACTATTGTATTCATTGCTACAACAGGAAAGTAGTGAAAATATTCAGACAAATATCATAAAAACCACAGGAGAAACTTGGTCTTGGGCATGGGGTTTCAGTAATTAGTCATGGATGATAAGAAATTCTTTAGCATATCAAACTGAATACTCAGAAAATGTTGGTCTTGGGCAATTCCGAATTTTCAAATAGTTCTGGAGATACATCTGAGACTAACAATTCCTTTGAAGAGTTTCAGCTTCGTATGACTGTTGGAAAAAAACCCAAACATTTGGTTTCAGTAGCTTTAGTGTACTTTCTTCTGTGTGGGCCAAACAAAGTTCCAGGTCCCTGAGCTCTAGTTTGCTGGCAGCAAAACCTTGATGTTTCTTCAGAAGAGGTGAGGAAGAATCTGCCTAAAACTCAGATTTGTTCCTGGCAGACATCTGTGCAATTCTCTCAGAGTATATTACTTTCTCTTGAAAAATATGGACTGAATTGTCATCCCCCTGGAGTAAACCAGGCCTATGTGTGGCCTCATGAAAAGCAGTACAGGAATTTTTGATTCTTGGCACAAAGACATGCCAAAGGTGCCTGAATCTTTCTTTTGGTTTAACTAACTCACTCATTCCAGAACACTTGCCCAATATAAACTCCCCATTTTTTGCTGTTGGCTAACAACCTATAATTTGGTTTTCAAAAATACGATTTGTAGCCCAACTCTTCTATTTATCTGTATTTTATTTTATTCAACTATGCATTAAACATCTTATTACATCTGTTACTGAAAGTCTGCAGCTTGAATTTTGTCTTAAGTATCTAAGAGGAAGAGTCTTAGACAAATTATTTTATGTAGTGTCTGATGTCTGGTGCATTATCCCATTCCAAAAGCCTCACTTCTCCGTCTGATTTTTGTTTTTGTGTTACAACTGCTTTGCTTGTATTCTTTTGTCCCCAGTTACAATGGACATTGCCAACAGGCCTGCAAAACAAATAAAGAGAAATCCACAGGCCAGGAAGAACCAAAAGTAATTACTCAGCCTATAGCCTACAATGATGTAATGATTTCCAGAAGGCTTTTGAAAGTGATACTAAAACTGTGTCCTCTATGACTTATTTTTCTTTCCCAAGATATTGGCCTTAGTGTTACAAAATGAACATTGTTCTGATAAAGGGCATATTGTCGGTAATGCAGATAAATAAGCCATTTGATAGTGACATGTGGGCTACCAGTCAGTTAACAAGTTGTAATGTCTTGTTTAGCTTTGTTGAAATAAGCTAGATCTAGAATACAGCATAATATTCTCATCAAACTTTGATTATGAAACTTCAGGGGCTCTCTGTGGCTGTGTGTGTGGTACATATTTCTGTAGGCATAGATCAGGAATTTTTTAATGTCATCATCCCTATATTTTTAGAAGATGGGACAATAGAAGTAGTAATATTGTGTGGAAGAAGGCCAGGTGAAAATAATAAAAGCTAGGGTCATGACAGAGTGCACCAGTTCTAAGCAGGAGCTAAAAGTGGCACTTGGGAGTAAACTACCCACTTAGCACTCCAAAAAGGAACAATGAACTCAATGAGAAAAGGACGTGCTTTTTGAACCACTGGCCCCCAGCTGGCTCTTAGCTGGGTTACATAATTCATCAGCTTCAGAAAATGTTTCCTAGCCAAGCTGGAAGCAGATTACATGTGGGACCCCAAGGCTTTCTGCTAGTCTGGAAACTTCTGATAGTTTGAATTTATCTGCCCTTTCCTCCATTAGAGGAAAGATTCCCTCCTTCAGAGGGAAAATCCTAGCATAGAGAGAGGAGATGTTCATGCAGAGAGAAAACTTGTGCTTCTGTGTGGATATTTCCAAAACCTGACTATATTTAAACCAAATAATAATAAACTGGATCGACTTTCATGCTTTCCTTAATGTTAATTTGAGAAAGTATAGTGGTGGTGGTGGTTGTCCATTCCCTCAAAACTATGGTACTGACATGATCTCATCATGATTTCTTAGCAGTTTAAGGTCTCCTGTTGACGCTGTGTCCTCAAGAGTGTGAATCATGATTTGTTTGGCTGCAGTTATTGAACTGGTAAATTTTCATATACACATATTTTTCTGAGCCTTTGCACTTGCATCTATTCTCATGCTGGTTTTGTCTAATTAAATCAGACCTGTTCAAGCTGTGAAATAGAAGAGCAAAGGTCAAAAAATGTCAGAAACCCTTAACAACCTCTATTAAGTCTTCTTAAACTGAAAGTGCTCTTGCTTCCAGTCCAGAATTGGCACACTAGACCACAGTAATTGATTTGACTTCCAAATAGTTACATACTACCAAGACTCCTCTGAGCAAAATGACAAAGAATGGGATAAATGAGCTTAACAGAAACAGCTCCTCAGCCCAAGCTTCCATACAGCACTAGGAAAAGGAGTGGTTATTTTATTGTACTGCAGAGACTTGAATATAAAGTGATAGAAATGAAGCCCACTAAACTCAGAATCTTCTATATTTTAAACTAGGGAGAGAGAGCAAAAAAGAGTGTTGTCTTCAGTCAACGCATCAAAATTTTACTCTGCATGTATGGAGAGGTTTGATACCTTGTGAGGGGAGCCAAGCTAATTGGACCTAAAAAGCAGCTAGTAGGATATTCTGTGAAACTTAATTTAATTTTAATTGGCACAGGCTGTCCTGTGTGTGGAAAATGACAAATTAGGCAAATTGATGGCTCTTGCACTACCATTTGATGTGCATGCTTTCCTGAAAAGTCTGAGATATAGGGTTCAAGTTGCTTTAGACTTCTGTAGAGGAGAGATCTTGCATCTGAAAGTGATACCCGTGCCCATGAAGGACATAGGAGGAGAATGGACAGAGGTCTTCTATGGCTGGAACTTGAGGATGTGCTTAAGTCAGGAGTGGAGTAGATTAACCTGATTCTCATCTAACCTCATTTTCTGAAGTCTTAAGGTATTAGTCAGTCGAGGCAGAGCAACCTTTACCTCTGCTGCTCTGTGACTGGGAGCATTCCCAATTCCTGACAGAGCTACCATTGCTGGATGTCACTAGAAGCGACACTAATAGCAGCAGAGTCAGAATAGGTCTCCAAAACCAAGAAATATGATTGCCGTATATGCATGAGCAGAGGCTCCAAGGGCAAGGAGGCACCCGAGTGGAGAGCCTCAGAACTTTTTCCTTTGAGAGCACGAGAGTTCATTCTATTTCCAAAACACAGCAGAAACAAACCCATTTTTTCTTTGTTTAAAGTGTTAATTAATGTAATGAGGACATGGGAATGGCATGAGCAACGCTGTGCTTGGCTAGATTTAGTTTGCAGAATGAAGATCAAACACAAGTTATGGATTGAAGCTGATAAGAGATTTAGAAGTAGAGACGCCTGGGACTTCCTTTTCATACTGTTGGGGCAGAGAAGAGCAATGTACATACCTATCTGCCACTAGAGACAGTTCAGGTTGTGTGGAGAAATTTCATCCCGAAAGAGTCAGACTTCCTTATACAACTTAGATCATAAGAAAATGCTGTAAACCTTTCTGATTGTTTAATATTTTATTGTGTGGGTTTTTTTGTTTGTATTATATGTAAATTACTCTGTCAAAATGTTTTTAGTTAAAAGTCCTACTAGAAATAGATCTGCAAAACTGTTTTTTCCCCATTGAATTTGATTATGAGACAGTTTTATGGAGCTAGAATTATATTTCAGTGACACTGCCTATGAAAAACTGGAACTTAGATCATTCAAGCTTCAGAAAAAAGGGGAACACATGTTTCTGAAACATGAATTTTCTTCTTAGATATTTTTTCAGATCAACACAGCACTAAAGCAATAAATTCTCTGTGATTCTTGAGTCTAACAGGAACGACAAAATCATTGCTAGTGAATCGGGAAAGGGTGTGGTAAATTCTGAAGGTCTTTGGTACTTGTCTTACCACCCTCCTTAGTGGTTTTTACTAGATGGTGGTGGGCTGGAGGAATACCTGGGAATGTGCTAAATTGCCCAAATACTGGAATCCTTTTACACTTCAACTAGTAACAGCAGAGAAAGGAAAGACTAAGAAAAAATTTTTTAGCCCAAGCAGCCAGTGAGATGTAAGAATGACTGGAGTAAAGTAAAAACATTTTCTCACAGGGAAGGAATGGATTGGTTATGTGCAAAAATAAATCAACTGCATAGAAGTTGAGTGTATCGTAAGAATCGGCTCCATGGAAAGCAGTGCTCTCTAAACGACCTTTAGATCCTCATAGCTAAAGGTTCATCAGTTTAAAATTACTGTCTTGGATGAAAATGGAAAACCTAGCATGCGTCTCTGAAGATATAAATGGCTATTTAAAAGTAGCTTTCTAAGCACTTGGATAGAGGGGTGTTTGTAAAAAGGAAAACAGATTGAGAAATGAGAAATGAAGCTGCCTCATCCAAGCATATATAATAGCTATTGCCATTCAATACGGCTGAAAGGTTTTTTCCTGCAGCTAATGGAAGCTGCAGCTTCTAGGGTGTCACTAATTTTGACAGAGACTTCAATGTCTTCAGTTAAGTCTCACACTTAAATGGGATGTGCAAATATTCTTTCATTTCTTCTCTTTTGTTTTCTTGGGTATTACATCCAAAATTATTAGCCCTTGGTTCTAAGACCGTATTACTGACAGTCGTTCAAAAGGTTGCATGTGGCTAGCCTAGTTTTTGTGTTGACTTTAAATAATTCCATCAAGTAATCTAATGTTTTTTCCTCCTTTCCACATCCTTGGCAAAAGCCATTCCTGTTATGTGACCTAGTCTTTTTTTTTTAAAAAAAAGAACAAACAAAAAGCCCAAACAAAACCCAGACTCCTTATTTCCTTTTCTATTCCTCTTGTCCTGCATTATATATAACACTTCCTTATATTCCTTTTGATTATAAACAGAATTGTAGGTGCCGTGCAGAAGTGACTAAGGCTCAGGTT
Organism: Tapera naevia; assembly: GCA_033556795.1. Taxonomy (NCBI): domain Eukaryota; kingdom Metazoa; phylum Chordata; class Aves; order Cuculiformes; family Neomorphidae; genus Tapera; species Tapera naevia. The sequence continues at coordinate 12,417,882 of JAUMJJ010000023.1, read as the reverse complement.
CATACATGATTTCCACCCTTTTGTCTAAGGGTCAATAAAGTTTCAGTAGTCAGGACCCTTAATCCTATTAATCTGGCCCAAAGTGTGCACACATTATCAAGGACAATAAAGTCCAAGTGTTTATTATAAGGTGTCAAAATGTGAATGCAATGGGATACTTTGAATCATTGTAAGCTTTTTATAGCAACAGGCGTGATGGTAACTGTCATGGGGTCTATCTGGTTTGTTGCCCGATATTTTTGCAAAGAGAATGTCATGACAACCAGCTTCAGACCCTTTTTAGTCCTTTTATTGAAATTCTGTACTCTGGAGAAGTGTTTATTTGATTTCACTTTTGACAATTCTCTATCGTTTGTGCATTTTGGGTATACCATTACAAATACAGCATTAATACGAAATGCTTGTTACTACATGTGTGATGAACACACAACATTCCACAATGCATGAGATAATTTAGTGACAAGTTGAGTGTTATTGAGAGGCTCTTTGTCACTTTTTTTTTAAACTTTAATCAAAAAGTAGAGCGTCTCAATCAAAACATGTTTCTTAAATTTAAAAATACAATGTACAAGATTCATCTGGCTTTCTTTGAAATGTCAAGGGAACTTGGAAAACTTAGACCAATTATTTTTAAGTGCTTTAAGAAAAGGAGCCACATGCCGCAGAGTTTAGCAGCTTTGTCTTTTCCATTCAGAAGTTTTATGCAATACTTTGACTAGGAGTAAGAGTGTAGAGAACCAGCACAGGTTAGATGTATTCTGGAGTGCAATGATTTAAGTTTTAGTTAGATGTGTAACCACTAAGAGTGGGAACGAGTTGTCTTACTTGCTGCTAAGTAGAGAGGTTCTGCACAGGGGCAGCTGAGGGGGAAGCCAGAGAAGGTCAGAAATATCAGAAACGTCCCATGCATCAGAACATCTTACAGTGACCCTTCTTACAAAAAAAATCTTGTTATCAGGCCCTACTGCAGAGTTATATGAGCAGTGGCAGACTGTAACTTCATTTTGTTAATGTAATTATTACCTGTTTTTAAATGAGACCTAGCCACTTTTCTGTATTTTCCTCTGCCTCTCGTTTTCTTTCTGCCTTTCTGGAGCAGGGTACATTCCTGTTTTATGTTCTGCAGGGGAAAGTGCTGCCATTGTGATTCATTTGTAAGTGTCTTGTCCGTGGTTCTCTTGCTAACGGTTTTCTCTGTTATGGGTCTGAATGAGAGGTGAGCATATTTTAGGAAGTGAATTTAAACATTTCTTGTGATGTAGCAAGGATTTGTTATCCGTCTCTGCTGTAAGGATCATAAGGTCACCAGGAATGCTGTCTTCCCTGCTTCATCTTCTGACATGACAGGGACCTTGTGTTAAAGCAAACTTTTGTTGCTTGCTTGAGTTACATGGATGCACAAACTTTTAAATGTGTTTAATCTGCATGTTAAATATTGAAGTTCCTCATAAAGACTGGGTTACTAGGTTTTAAAAAGGATGTCTCAACAGCACAAACTGGTTCTTTCACTGACTGCACTTTTACTGGTTTGTTACGCAAAGAAAAACATAGCAAACTTCGTAACAACCCCTGACTATCTAGGAAATCTGTGAGTTGACAGCTTCTATATCCCCAGTTTTGTTCAGACAGTGCTCTTGCTATTCAAATAATTACATTGCCCAATAAAACCGGAGAGCATTTCAGAAGCAACAATCTGAGTTGGCCGGAGGGTAACTACTTTTATTATACCCAGAGGAAACATGAAACCTACTTGTATTCCAGGAAAAAGGGATCAGAGTATTCTGTCATAGAGATGTCACAGAGATGTAAGACTAAGAAAACAAACTTGGCCTCAGTTCTCTTAGAAGTCAGCACAGGATTTTTTTTCTCCATAAGTGTAATGGATGGGGCTCTACTCAGTCCCAATAAAGGATTTAATATTTGTCAGTGTGTTCTAGAGGCGAATAGGAAAAAAACTCTCAAAACTGAGACTAGTAAAGTATGCTTTTAGGGTTAAGCCTGTCCATCCTGTGTTATACTCTGATGAATGCAATCCAGTTGCCTGCCAGTGAATTTGAGAACTAGTGTTATAGCTTTGGCAGTGGAGTAAGACCTCAGTCTTCTACAGTTTATGGCCAAATTTACCTGGGTCTAGCTTGTCCAGAGAATTAACCCGCTTCACTTCCTCAAAGAGGCTTCCCAAATGTTTTAATTTTCATGATTAAAGGCCGGCATATTCGTGAAAAGTCACAGCTGAAAAAAATACCAGATTTCTTCACACCAGATCTGAGATGGGTATTCTTAAATGGATTATTTATAAATGGTAACATGACGAAAGATGATTGTTCCTGATTTCTTAAACCGAGTGATCATCGCTGTATCAGTGATTGTTCTTGCAGATCCAGCAGGGGTGGATCCTGACTGCTGTACATAGTGGTGGTCCAGTTCTTGTTTCAAAGAGATTACAGTTCTGTTTAATGACATCAAAGGACAGGTTTGGGATGGGAAAAAGTTGTGTGATTATAAAAGCATGTTTTCTTCTGTGAGAACTGTGTATGTAAAGTAGCCTTCCATCTTCCTGGCTGCTTTGAGTAGGAATATGACATGCTCACAGCTGAAGGTGCATTAAGGAAAAGAATCAATAGAAAGTCCTAACTAATGAGGTTGAGGTTGACATAATTGATACAATGATGAGGGAAATGAATTTGGCAGCTGGTGTTTCCAGCAATAGTGACAAGAGAGTGTAAAGTTAGAACAACAACCTGATTTAACATCTTGCCAACAGCTCTGGTAGCCTAGCCTGAAAGGGTATGCAGAAAAGGGTTACTAAAAGTGAAAAATAAAAGGGAGAGAAAAAATGTTTGCATTTTGACCAGAAGCATCCCTTCAATTTCAGGTGTCCCTGAACCTTTCACATAGAGATGTCAGAAAAGACAGGTGAAGAAGTGGAAACAGATGGAGAGTGATAAGTAGGTCAGTAGAAGTGAGGTATATTTGCAATTCATTGGAACACAAGGCACAATGGCAGCAGAGGGACCTGGACAACACACTTGAATGTGTTTTCCAGGGAGGGAGAGGCTAGAGGCTGATGACATACCCAGAGCAGGCAGTTTGAATAGCCTAGATTTGAATGATGTGAAGCACAAAAAGAGCCGAACAGTCCAGTGTTGCAGATTCTCTCTTTGATTTTTTTTATTAATGAAATCACAGACATTGAGTCCAGCAGCTGAAAAGCCTGAATGAGTTTATCTGTAGATAGAAGAGAAAATGTGTATTCTGAGAAAAACCTTATATGTGACATCTTTGACAAAGGGCTTATGGAATCACAGGAAACATGGATAGAATATGGTACTTGAGTTATCCTGCCAACCCACCTTCATTTTGCTAACAGCTGCATTCTTATCTGGCCAGTACTCAGAATCACAAAAAAAGTAACCTTATAAGTATTTTCTGCCCAGAAATACCACACTTGATTACCTGAAACAGCTTATGTTGCCTGCAGCTTAAGAGAGTGGCTATCATCTTCAATGTGTGATTAAGAATAGGATTAGATCTGCCATAGGTAAGCAGTTGCTAAGCTGACCACAATTCTGTGGTATGTGGGTGTTATAATGGCACGCGGCCGTGCACTTGGTGCTGCTGGACAGCAATACTAGATCTGCCTGGAATACAGTTGTGTTGTGGTTAGAACAGTTTCCTCAGAAAAAAAGAGGGTGAGAGTAACAGAAAAATGACTTTAAAATAGCCTCCGACAGTCTGCGGATTTCTGTGACATATTAATATTCACGTTGCACAATAAAGGGAGTAGATTACAGCTATTAATGTGGGCAGAACTATTGTTAAGAGTTTTGACTCTTGCTTTGTGATGCTGCAGATGATTAAGTTGCAAGTATCTGAATATTGTTGTTTGTACCTGCTTTTCTGGCACAGGGAAGTGCTGTTACCATGCTCCTGGGAGAGCTGGGCCCAGAGGATATGAGCGGCATAGGAACAGGAACTCTCAAGTATTGCAAGAGCCCAAGTGGAATCCCCCGCTGGAGAGAGTCCAGCACACGAGCAAGGCACTGCTTCCCTGCAGTGTTTCTGATCACCACATGCAGGATTCACTCCCGCAGACTTTTGCCTGCATCAGGCATCTTCAATAATTCTCCAAAGCATCTTAGCTGGCAGAGGAGAATGCTTATTGCTTCAGGCTCTTCTCCCAAGATGAAGCCATGAAAGAATAATGTGCCTAAGGTACTGCCATCCTTCTTTTAAATGTAAATCAAGGTGGTTAATGTGTTTGCATAAAAGATGTCCATCTAGCAAACCAGGTACCAAGGTGGTGTTCAAGTGAATCATTTTTTAGCCCTCTGGGTTTGAGATGAAATGGATACATGCAAAAAAGATGGCAATGCTCTCTAGGTCAGTGGCATATACTGGTCTCCTTTTAATGGATCAAAACCCAGCCTTGATGATGGACTTGACTAACAATTTATCAATCTGTTCCTTTAGTTAGAGGCATTTGTAGTACTCTGAGGAAGCATTGGCAATTTCCTGCTATTGCTATTACTTCTACTTTGCTCAACTTAATCTGACCAGTTCTCATTAGGCTCCTCATGGGATATGTGTACAGGGGTCGTAAGCTGTGTGCTCTTGAGCAGACAGGTTTTGATGGTGATATTCCCAATCAGGTGTAAAGACAATATCACCTGTTGCTGAATTTTTTCCCATTGATTCATGTGTGTACACTTTTGTGTGGGAAATCCCAGAAGAAAGCCCTTGGTGCAGAAACATAATTTTCACAGAATCACTCTCAGATGTTATTTCAATTCAGAAATTTAACTTCCCAGGAGACTCTTGTGCCAGCAGCTGGTTGGAAATATGTCAGTGATATTTCTCAGTCAATAGTGAAGTATCTTTGGTTCTGCTGCAGGAGCACAGGCAAATCAAAGGAGATCTTGGTAATTTCAAGTGGATACTCAATTCAGTGTTTTCTTACTAGGCTCACTCATTGAGAGGAATATGCACTGAACCTGGAAGGTGTTGACTTCAGTCACTTCTAGAATTTTAATAATAGCAGCTGTAGACAATATAAGAAATTATTGTATAGTATTTTTAAATAATAGACTCTCTCCTTGAAAACGTATGTGAGGATATCTAAAATATGTTCTTAACTGAATAATATGAATACTTTTAACAGGAAGAATAATCCAGTACAGTAAATTACTCTATGTGAGACTTAGTAAATGATCTTACAGAGGAGAAAATCCACTTGTTTTCACCTCTGCACTGCATGAGTTTTCAAAAAATCTTTACATTCAAGTCAGTCAAATTCAACTGCACACATCTGTCAGTATTTGGTCTTCTCTTATTTCATTACCTCCTGGGCTCAATAAACCACAACCTCTAAAGAAAAAGCTAGTGAAAAATGCAGTTAGAGACATCTGGTCAGTCATGAAGAACAAGAGGCTATTAGGTGACCTGCCAAACATAATACCTGTTTAATGCTCTTTTTCAAGGCTACCTGGGAGCTTATGTGTCTCTCCTTCCTCTTAAGCCATCTGATGAAAACAAGGCTTTCCTCACCAGGATATAAACCTTTGTACCTAATAGTCCAGGTACACCAGGTATAGAAAGAGTCCTGTCACCCACTGGGTTGTTATGTGTAGGTATGCTAAGAGGATGAATATACTACAAAAAGTCCACATTTGTGGAACCCTACATAATATTCTGCTTTAAGCCAAATTGCAGAGAAATCTGACAGGCTATAAAATACAATGAAAACTAAGCATATCAGTAATAAGAAGCCACAAAGCATGCATAATCATGAGATAAATGACCTCAATGGACAGATGATGATGAGCCAAGGAGAAGCCAAGGTCAATTATCAGAACTTCTAATTTTAATGCTATAATTAATAATGAATATTTCAAGAAAGAATGTTTAAAAGATAATTGTATTCTGGTATTAAAACCTGTTAAACGTTAAACTTATGCAATTTATGCAAATTAATCTGATAAGAAGAGACAATTAAGGTTTATAATTAACAGATAAATACAAATGATCCAATGATGAAGGTCTTGCTTTCTCCTCTGTATTATAAGACAACGTAATTGATTTTTATAAATGCTAATTTGTATGCACTGCTAACCATTAATACATTGAAGAGATCATTTATTAAATTAAAGATGAATAGTATGTATGCACAGATAGTACCTGAGTTTTCAACATCTTAACGATGAAAAGGAAGTAGGAAGAAACCAAAGGTTTGAAAGTGATTTTTTGCTTTGGTTTTTTTTGATAACATTTCATATGCCAAGTACGAGGTATAGGAAAAAAGTTCAGTGGAGACAAAGAGTCTTTGTTCAAGAAGTCTTTACGTGACGGTAAGAGGGATTTTTGGCACAATTCTTGCCTTTTAACATTTGTTCTCATAGACTAGAAGTAATGTGCATTCTTACTTTGCTTTGCTGTGCTGTGCTTTTTCTTTGTGTTCTTGTACGAGAAGATGGCACGTTCACTGTGGAATGAAGCTGCCTGTAAAAGGACAAGAGGAGTTTTTCAGGACAAGTGTGCTTACTTGGTGTTCTCTTACAAATAGTCGCCTCTGTACTTTCTGAGGCATTATGTTGACTGTGTGCTTTTTTAAGAGTTGCTGGCTTCTTTCTTAAAAGTGTGATGGCATTTTGCCAGTTCCTGTGCTTATGAGTAAGTGTAGTAACTCCCTCTCCTTTCTTATGTTCAAAGCTCAGGGGTTTGAACCAGCTAAATTAAAAGATCCACCCTCGGAACTGTAATACTGTCTGGCTTTGTAAATACAGCTGCAAACATTAGTTACAATTAATTACGTGTAGCTTTATCTTTCACAGCTGCTCTTCCTCTTCCTTTATTTTACAAGGGTGAAGTTGTTGGCTGAACTGCAACAAAGCAGGTGCTTGCAGGGAAGTGACTCCCAATGGCCCAAAGAAAAGCCTAAAGGGTCAGGGACGGGAGTATGAAGAAATCATGCCGTAGCAGATTTGATCACCTCTAAGATTAAAGTTCAAACACAGTCATGAGATTTTTGCAACATCTAAATATAATTACAGTCTATTTTCAAAGGACTCTCACTAATTCCCACCCCCGTCCCGTTTCTCTCCTAACCTCTGTCTGTGGCTTAGTAGTCTGTGCTAAGTTGTACTGTGAGGAACTGACTTGGGAGGTCATCACCATAGGAGCTTCAAAAAGTGCAGAAACTTTTGCTAGCCCAGGCAAAATTTGCAGTACTCATGCCATCTCTGGAAAATCCATGGTCTTTCACCAAGGAGTGATGTGGTGTGCTGACTTCAGAGATCTTGGAAAAGATCTCTAAGATTATCTAGTCCAACAATCAGCCTAATATAACCAAGCCTACTAACATTTTTTAAATCAGTGCTACTAACATCAGGAGACAGGAATAGGAAGTGTCTGTTTTGGAAAGTGAAGGTTGACAAAACTTGACTACGAAGGTAACATCACACTGCAGATTTGCTCTGTGTTTGTTCTATCTATTCTAGGGCTACAAAAATGTCTTCATATACACACAGACAAACACAAAATTTTCACACTGCTTATGTGGATTTTCCCCATTTTTGAACAGAGATGAGTTGACACTCCTGCTGTTGAGTCTTCTGATTACTAGCACTGAGTTACTTGGACTATAAAAGTGGGTTGGAAATAGTTCGTCAACTGAAGACACTTTATATGAGAGTTCTTCAGATATGAACTCACCTGAGACTCTCAGGGCTTCCTAACCTGCTGGTGTGGCTGGAGCCAGCTGGGGCAAGAGAGTAAAATCTTGGGGAGTCTCTGTGCTTGAGGTGGTACTGGGCACTGGAGCAGCCTGGCAAATGATGAGCTGCAGCCTTTCAGGCTTTGTCAGGTTTCAGCATGACTTTGGTTGACCCCCCCCGCCTCCCCCGTTCACTAGGAAGCTGCAGATTGATTCTAGTGACAAGTTTCTGTAAAGGTCTAGCAAAAAAGTCTTTTGGGAATTATGTGTAATGACTTTTTTTTTGTTCGAAGTACAAGATTTGTAGTGAATAAAAACTGTTTACCTTGGATTCTGGAAATGAAAGTCCAGATATTCTTGGAACATTTAATTACATAACAGATGCTTCCCTTGTGTTAAGATGTAAGAACCTGGCTTTGATTAAAAAAAAAAAAAAGGATGTACCATCTTCCAAGTACTCTCTTGGAAGAGTATAATCAAAAACCAAGCTAGGCCAATCTTGAGGAGGGATGTCTTTTCTATTTCTGTTCTTATGGAAATCATGTAATAAGGACTGCTTTTAAAATTATTCTTTCTGGAAGAAAAATACTACAACATCAAGTACCTTTTTTTATTTCTCTGAACTACTCTATAACAATATATGATTATATGACCATAGTAATTTTCAATAATTTGAAAGCTGTTTTTTGAACCTGTTGATTTCTTATAAGGTATGTTGCATCTTATCAGTCCTTTACATGGATTGTCGTAGTTTTTAGTTACATGATGGGAATTAAAATTAGACGTGTTTAAAATTTGGAAAATATTTACATTTTGAAATTTATTGTTATGCTATGTAAAACCAGTATTTCAGAAACTTCCTATGAAATTGGAAATCTATTAAAATGTCATCAGAAGACTCGTTTGAAATTTCATGAAGCTACTGGCAATTGTTCATGTCATTTCAGTTTTACAGTTTACATAATCCACTTTGAGAAAACATCAGCCTTCTACATTTCAGCCACCAGGAGACACTTGCTGTACAGAAGTGATAAGATGCTTTACTTAATGTAAAGCAAAAGCTGCCCAGAGAGATCTGAAGAATAACATACAACTGACAGCATTGAAATTTTTAGAGGGCCATATTTTAGCCACAGAGTAAGCTGGAGGGAATCTGTGGATGTCATTTAAGTCTGACACACTGCCCAAAGCAGGGGTAGCACCACGGGTAGCTCAGATTGCTCAGCCCATGCTAACTAAGCATGAATGTCTGCAGAGGGAGATCTCACAGCCTCTCCAGGCAGCCTTTTCTAAGTATTACTACTCTTATTAACATTTTTTCCACCATTGTATCCAGTTGGCATTTCTCTTGTTGCAGTTTGTGACCTTTGCCTCAAGTTTGTCCCTGGAAATCTCTGGCTTCTCGAGCTGCTATAGGTGATGGAAGCAGCTGGAACGCTGCTTTAACATGCCAGGAAGAGATGTCAACTGGTATTCTTTAAGTGCAACGAACAGGAGGACTTCCCTAGGGGAACACTTTAGTGAGACTTTCAGTTTCCAAAATGATCTTTGTTTTTAAATTCTATTTTCAAAAATTTCTACGAAATAGAGCTTCAACATTTCTGGTGTCATGTGTGTCTGCGCTCTCCCCCCACCCCCCTGCCCCAGATTAAAAATAAGAATTTAAATATTTATTGAAACTTTTCACTCATATGTCTGCAAAGAGCCAGTATTTTTTTGGTTAGGTGCAGGGCATCTTATTGTGCCTTCTTTTTTATCCTTCTTCACTCTGTTACCAAGGATGTTTGCAGCTATGCCACAGAGCTAGACCAATGTTAGCCCTGGGACCAGAGCAGGATGGCTATGCCCCAACAGAGCACTGCTAGGCTAAAGCACTCCTCCTTTGAGGCAAGACTAATTATTCCAGTTATGAGTCAGGGCGAATTATCTGGATCCAGCCCATGCTAGTGGGGCTGCAGCGTTTCTGGCAAGTAGTGTCTCTGCATGGCAGCATGCTTGTGGGTGTACATAACCTTTTCATAGGAAGCAGAATTGTTTGTGAAATGGAGATATCTGAAGCTCTGTTAGAAGCTGTGTGTTCTGCACCAGGGATTCAGCTTTTTCGGGAAAGGGACTGCTGCTCCTGCAGAGCAGAGCACAACAGGGCTGAGGCTGGTCGGCAGCACTGTGCAGAGCGATGCTTTTCCTCCCAAATTCCTGTCCCAGAGCCAGGAATTGCCTTTTCTTCCCCAGGTGGCCCTTATTCCTCTTCTCATCTCTCTACCAGCAAGAGCCACATGCTGCTCTTCTGGTTCTCACACCAGTGATATAAGTGAGGAAACACTATGAGATGAAAGCATTGGACTGTGTGTAGGGCACCCGGGCTGTCTGCAAGCAGCTGGCATCAAAGGAAGGAGGTGGAGGACCAGAAGCTATAGGAGAAAGGTAGAGGGGGAGGAAAATGTGAAATCTTTACCCAAGTCATTGCTCTTGCTCAGACAGATGTTGACCCAAGTTTTACTGGTGTATTCAGTGAACTTCAGAAAGCTCTTTTCGGCTTTCAGAATAAACAGCTGGCTGTTCATAGTAAACTACCAATTTAAAAGTAATATTGAGAGATGTTGTGTGACACAAAAAAGTAAAAACTTTCAACACAATAACACTTCCATACTGAACGCTTTGCTCTGATTAGAGTAGGATCTTCAGTGCATGCTTACATTCCTGTTTCTGTCTAAGCATTGTGGGTTTGCCTGTGAAGAGCTTTTTTTCCTCTTTTTGGCATCAATGTACCAGTTTATTCAGCTTCAAGCAATATCGTTGGGCTGCAACACAGGTTTGACTGACTCTTTGCTCCTGCTGCATGGCTGTAAATCGTTGTGAGATGCTACTGGAGGCACGTCAGCCCCACAGAGCAATTTCAGTATGGAGGAGGGGAGAGGAGTTCTCTTTGATCAGCGTGGCCCTGAAATCCAAATGTGGCTTCAGCTGGGAGGCCACAGCCATGTGAGGGTGTGGAAGTTCAATTCCCTCTGTCCAGGAGTTTGGTTGTGTAGCTGGTTCACAAATGTTCAGTGTTCACTTGTTAAAAATTTTACCCTCTGCAGTGCTGAGAGAGTGCAGAGATTCCACCAGAGATCCGAAATATCTTGTAAATTTTGTAAGAGTGAACTCATTACTATTATGTTAACTTCAGAAGGAACACATGAATGGAAACATGAACCCTTGAGATCAGCTTGAGTCAGATGGGCAGTAAAAAGAGTATTCATTTGATTTGTTCCAAGAGATTTTGTGAATTGGACTACATCTGGCATTGATGATATGATCCAAGACTTTTTTAGTTTTGCCAGTGAATTAAATAGCCATTTTTAAATAAATGAATGTCTAAAGAGGAAAAATTGCTTGATGAATGATTGACATGTAAATGAACTAATTATTATAGTAACTTGGTAGGGTTTTGATGTGTTATCTTCTTGCAGTCAGCAGGGGAAAGAAAAATGGCCAGATTCTCACATAATCTTCAACTCGGTTGCAACATTTTTTTACTTAACATTGCAGGCAGTGTTTTCCTTTACTGGTTGTTAATTGTTTGTATTCAGCCATTTGAAACTCAGGTGTATTTATTATATTTTAGCAAGCAAGAAACATCACAGTGAGGTAGAATCCTTGACAAATATTTGAAAAGGAATCTTTCTGTTTCAAAACATAAGACACTGAAAATACTAGTTTTCCTTTTCTCTTCTACAATTAGATGACCAGAGGAACTGCAGAAACCTCCAGTGGGAAGGCTCTTGCTCCAGTCACCTTTCACTGTCACTCTCCTTGTTATAAAAAAAACTCACCTTCACAATGAACCAGGAAAGACAATAAAGACACAAGACATGGAAGTGTACGTTTTCATTTGTGTGAGGGAATTAAGAAATGTTAAATGACATATTTGGGCATTTTGCCAAATTTTGGTTTTGGTTTCTCTTTTTGGACAAACTCTGTCTTGTTTACCCATAAAAGCTAACCTTTGTTCCAGCCCCATCATCCCACTGTGGAATGCAGGTCTCCAAATCTGCAACACTGTGCCATGTGCTTCTACAGGTAGTGTATAAATGCAAGAACTTCATACCTTAAAATGGTTGACCTATACATATTCTGTTCCAAATTTCCACAGGATGTGCGTTCCTTAATGATGTGGTTTCTTTCCTTGATAGTCAACCTATTGACTTTCTTCTAGGTAGGCTTTAATTAGGTTGTTTGGCAGCCAGGACTATTTAGCTTTAAGTACTTGAGCAGGTGATTGGATTCTTTAAAGGCTAAAGAATTCTATTTGTTCTCTTCAACAGATTTAAATCTTTACTCTTCTTTTATACAACCTAGAAATATTTTTCGAAAAAGCAGTCCGTGGAAAGCATTATTAATACTTGTCAGGTGTAGAGCATGAAGTGAGGGCGTGGTTCTTTTAGATTTTTATAGATACCTGCATGATTTGTATCACAAATTGAAGAATGAGCATTGGCCTTAAAGTCAACGCTCACCAGTTTGTCATGTCTAGATACTGTAACCAAGGGGAGGGAGTTAGGGATGCCAAGATATGTTTTTAGGTCTCAGACTGAAAAGCCGTTTTTCTGTATGCTGTTGGTGAAGCCTGGGAAAAACTGTGGTGCATGAAGTGCCAAATCTGCTGAGATAACTGTTGGAATGTATATAGTAGGCAAATCTTACAGTATCCTTGCATCTGCTGTAGGGGTATTAGTGTTGTTTGCCATGTCCTTTCCATCTAGTAAGAACTGCCATTTATCTGTTTGCTTTCTGCTAGTAAGTTACTAGAAGAGGCTCAGAACAAACGGCTTTTGTGCCGGGAGCAGCACAATGGAAGGAGGAAACAGGGAAACATACCTTTTTAGACATTCCTATAAATGCTAGTGAGTTCAGTTAGATAATACTTTAGTTTTTAATTTAGATGTGCTGTTACATGCTGGTTCCCTGAGCACTACTTGTACGAATTTTATTTGTCTTGGTAATAAAACAGACAGCAAAATGGGTGTTCTGCTTGCTAAATTGCTACAACTCCTGCTGTAACAAATGAATTGCAGTAGGTACAAACAACGGTGCATGCTTGCATGGCTACCCAGGTTTTATAACTCTCTCAGACAAGGAGACAAGGTGCCAGAAAGTCAGTGGTCACACATAGTTCTACAGACTGTACATAAAATAAAAGATGCCCTCTTGTTATCTGATCCAGAAGTACAATAATGTAATTAAATGGATTATTGAAGTTTGGCAGTGAAATAATTCAGGTTGGAAAACCTTTATTCATCCCTCAATATGTGTAATTTTAAATGGAATCTGGATTGTGCCATGTTTCTCACGTGAATCTCAGATACATCATCCTACCTCCCTGATTAGCCCTTTATGCTACAAAACCTTAGCATTAGAAAAAAACAATGTAAAGAGGACCAGGACACAACTCCCAACTCTGTCTTAATATAGACAAATTGTTTAAGTCAGTGTTCCTGCTAACTGTGACTATTTTGAAGCTTAATTGTCCGGCCAGAGATGTGTTCAGTCTTGCTCACAGCGGCAGGGCTGTAGAACAAGCAGCACTTTGAGATTCTCTAGTTTTTTTCCCCCTCTGAAAAGAAAAGATTGAGGCGAGTTAGATTAGCTTTTTTTTGTGAAGGTTTATTCTCTGAAAGTTAATGTCTTGATTATTATAGATGCAGGTTGAAGTCGCCAAATTTTAATTACAATTCAATTAAATTTTTCTGGAAGAAGAAGGTACAAGGTGAGAAAAATGAGTTTTCACTTGCAGCTGTTCAGCAATTTCAGCCTTCGGGCAGGAAGGGGAGCCCTGGGCTCTGTTCTTGGCTCAGCCACTAAATCTCTGTTTCTGCTTGGGCACCAAGGGATGGGAGGAGGGTGCACCGTGGGGGGGCTCTACTGCAAGGTGAGCACAAGGCGAGCACAAGGCCTGCTTTCCAGCAGAAAAAGCTGGCAGATGTTGCAGCTGACAGTGCTATGGCAGTGGCTTTAGCAAGAGGCAGCCCTGGCCCTGTGGTCTGCTGCTCCTCCAAGCCACTTGAATATGAGGCCACTTGAACACAGGTCTGTGTTTGAATAAAGGATGTCAAGATCCCTCTGTCAGGGGCTGAGCACGATTGGGAGCTGGTGGAAAAAAGTCAGGCAGCTGCAGGGAAGCAGGGCTCAGTAGAGGTGAAGGCATCAGGCCTTGGGTAGGGAAGGGATCTTGTCCACCCGGGTCAGCCCAAGCGCATGGGCTGGTTAGTGGAGGGAGTAGCAGCCTTGTGTCTTCTTCTCAGCCCCACTGACCTCTCTTCCCTCCCTGCCTCGATGTAAATATCCATTTCTGTTGCATTATTTCAAGTGCATCTAGTGTTCTCCATTTTGAACTGAATGAAAGATTAGTTTAAAACTCCCATCTTTTTTGTTATCTCAGCAAGAAAAGAGAGGGAAATTTTTTATACTGTTTATTTTTGAGGCTAAATACATTGCAATTCCGTCCCTACTCTGCCTCTCTGACACTCCTAACTTGATGAACTTACAAAGTAATTCTCTGCACATAAACACAAAATAACTGCAGCTCTGTTTGTTTTCAGATGGAATGGTCCATGCCTCTGGTGTACTGGTGTTTAAATATCCCAGGCTGTAGTAATTCTTAAACCCGTAGTGAATGAATCTCAAACGGAGCCTTCACAGCTGTTCCTCACTTTCCCTTCCCTTAAAATTAAGATAAAGTATCATAAAGATGGAAAAGCATTTTTGACAGGTTTGGATAGAAAGCACTAATAAATGGCAGTATTTCCTACAGTATTTTTTTACTAAGTAAATCAGAAGGACTTATTTTCAAACTTACTGTTACCTGACTCTTTTCCAGCCTGAGACATTTCTCACTTATTTTAGAGTGAGGCTAGAAGAAGCAGGTATAACACCCTGTTTTAAGTACTTTCATAAACATTTGAGAAATAGTGCTTAAAATGATTAAACTGAAGGACACACGTTTTATACCCAATTGCCAGGTCAAGGCCAGAGCTACTGGAAAGTTTAACATAAATATTAATATAGCAGGCACTTTAATTAGCTGTGCCCATCAATCACTAGTTGCTTGGCCCCTTGGTCTTCATCTTGAGCCTTCGTAGAATAGGATGACTCCTGCTTGTCAAGTCAGATTTCATTCAATTTATCTAATTACTTTTGGGACCATTCTAATACATGCTCCACAGAGTGCTAAGGTTACTCAGCCCTAGCTCCATTCCTGGAGTCAAATATGTAACACAGGATGCAAAATGCTCTTCAGAACTTCACCTTAACATATGCACAGCCCGTTATAAACTCCTGCTCTCATTAGAGATTCCTCAGCTCCAGTCAATGGAAATAGCTGGGACAACCAGTCTTCATTTTTCTTGTTTAGTACATTGCCTTTTTATTTCTGTATCACTTCCCCAAGGCTGCTTTTCCTCCAGAGGTAACAGAAATAGAACTGAAAAAAATGTCTGAAAGTAGATCACTGTAATAGATCTGTCTTTAGGGAGGTGCTGGTTGGTACTGGTACAAAATCACTTTTGTAGATATGCCTCTACCATGTGGCAACAATTCCCGTATAGGTTACTTGCTATTACACTCCCTTTGGTGGTCTTTTCCAGCTTGTGGATGCCTCACTGCTCTCTGGTAATAATGCACATTTCAACTTAAAAGAAAATAGTAACATTTCACAGACCTCAAGCTCTCTGCAAATCATGGATTAGGAGTCTGGTAACCTATAAAATTAAATGCTAGGATCTTAGGAAACTTTTTGATTTAAAACACTGTTCTTTCACAGTATCACAGTGTCATAAGGTTGGAAAGGACCTCTGAGATCATCAAGTCCAACCTAAAACCCAACACTAACACCAACACCCACACTAACACCAACCATCATCTAAACCATGGCACTCAGTGCCTCATCCAGTCTCCCCTTAAACACCTCCAGGGTTGGCGAATCCACCACCTCCCTGGGCAGCCCATTCCAATGACCAATCACCCTTTCAGTGAGGACCTTTTTCCTCACATCAAGCTTAAACTTTCCCTGACGAAGCTTGAGTCCATGCCCTCTAGTTCTGTCACTGGTCGCCCGAGAGAAAAGACCAAACCCTGCCCGACTACAGCCTCCTTTTAGGTAGTTGTAGAGAGCAATGAGGTCTCCCCTGAGCCTCTTCTTCTTTAGACTAAACAGCCCCAACTCCCTCAGTCGCTCCTCATAGGGCTTATGCTCCAGCCTCTTCACCATCTTCATTGCCCTCCTCTGAACACATTCCAGTATCCTAACATCTTTCCCAAACTGGGGGGCCCAGAACTGTACACAATATTCAAGACCAGTGCCGAGTACAGGGGGAAAATAATAAGGGACAATAGTGTAGCGGTCCTGCTCACTACACTATTCCTGATGCAGGCCAGAACGCCATTGGCCTTCTTGGCCACCTGGGCACACTGCCGGCTCATGTTGAGCTTCCTGTCCACCAGCACTCCCAGGTCCTTTTCTGCCTGACTACTCTCCAGCCACTCTGTCCCCAGTCTGTAGCTCTGCATGGGATTGTTGTGTCCAAAATGAAGTACCCGACATTTGGACTTATTAAACATCATTCCGTTAGAATCAGCCCATCTCTCCAATCTGTCCAGGTCCCTCTGTAGGGCCATCTTACCCTCTAGCAGATCAACCCTTCCTCCCAGCTTGGTATCATCTGCAAACTTGCTGATGATGGACTCAATCCCCTCATCCAGATCATCAATAAAGATATTAAACAGGACGGGACCCAACATCGATCCCTGGGGGACACCACTGGTGACCGGCCGCCAACTGGATGAAACACCATTCACCACCACTCTTTGGGCTCAGCCATCCAGCCAATTCCTAACCCAGCACAGAGTGCTCCCATCTAAGCCACGGGCTGCCAGCTTCCCTAGGAGTCTACTGTGGGAGACGGTGTTGGTTTAGTTTTGGATGAAAATTGATTGTTATAATATACTCAGTGGTAACAGTACTTCCAAACACTGAATTTACTACAGTTGACAGACCACCTTTGCCTATTTTGTAATCTTCCTCCTTACACAAGGTTCAAGATGTTTTTAAAATGGGCCTTTTGTGACAGAAGTAGTGGTGGAAGGTGAAATGGAGCGGTTAAAATAGTGCAAAGGTAATGGAGTTGAATTCACTACAAGGGTTAAAAAAGTATAAACCTTGTTGTGATATGCAACATTTATTTTTTATCCAAAAGCTGTTGTTTCTAAAAATAACTAGTATTGGAAGGACAACAATTTGCTTGCTATGAGGGGAAAGAGGCCAGCTGCTCAACAGGACACAGCAATTCTAAACAGTCCTAATTAGGAGGGGAAGCAGAACTCACTACTCAGCTGTAGTTCAAGGCCAATTTAGAGAGGCAGAAAATATCTATTATGCCAAACAGAACATGGCTAAATTATATGAGATTATGCCTTGACCATGTGGAAAAAAATCCATTAGAGGTATGGGCACCTGGTTATAAGCACTTAAAAGTCCATAGCTTTTGGTCTGGATCCTTTTGTTTCATTTAGAGTTTTAGAGGGTTTGTGGGAAATTTGAGGCATTTCAGCTGCACTGGGTGATATGCATTGGGATGATGTGCTTGCTTAGACTAACGAAATAACCGAAGTAACTTCTTGCAGAGGCTTCTGCAACCTGTTACAGGCCTGCATAATTAGTGAGACTGGATGTCTTCACATCTCTGGATATTATGGTTGCAGTCCTATTATTTACAGTAATTATTATGAAACAGCAATGCTTTAATGTATTTATTGCTCCCTTCTTCAAAATTTTTTTTTCTTTTTTGCCTCCTTCCCCCTCTTCTCTCCATCCCCTGCCCCAGTTACATGTACACACAGAGCATAACCCCAAAATATCTGCGCATATCTTCTTAACAGGATATAGCTTTGGGAAGAGATTGAACACATAGAAATTGAAGTTCAAATGGTGCAGTTGCCTTCAAATGAGGCACAGGCATCTCCAAAATGTATGAATTGTGATCTACAGTTTCTTTTGATACATTATATTACCATAATGCATTTTTAATATATTAGTGGAACAGAAGAAGCTGAGAGTAACATTAAGGGAGGAGTCCATAAACTGTCTTGAACAGTCTTTTCAGTTCCTAGTTATAGAGGATGTGTTTCTGCTGTGATGCTGCTATTTTATATTATGATATTTAGGCTGGTTTCATACATATGAATATTTTTATATGCGTTTACTGAATACAGTGCACACACCATACTTGAATGTATGTCTATTTTTGTATAAACTTCATATTTATTAAGACATGACAACATTTGCTGAAATAGTTCTGAAATTACATTTTGCATCCATACAGTTTTGTGCGCGTTTATAAGGGCAAAAAAGGAGGCAAAAAGTCATCATTTCATGGTTTCTCTGGAGAAATTATTGGATGGATGGATCATCTTTTCTTAAGCTGAAGTTTCTTCAGGTATGTAAGAAATGAGTAAAGTTGTTCAAATGTTCTTTTAAATGAAAAGAAAGAATTGTTTCCTAAAAGTCTGGTTTAAAAAGCAAGCAAAAAAACATCTTTCTATGGAGAAGCGTTGAATTTTTAAATAATCAACAAACGGAGAGCTTTTTTCTTCAAAAAAACAGAAATATTGCTGTGTTGTTTTATAAGGCATCTGAAATCTCTTCTGCAGCTCGTGGTGTACTGTGCTGTGAGAGTCTCCAAGTGGAAGGTGCTATCAGGTCATTTGACAGGGAAGACCAGAGAAAACAGACTTGTCAGGCACTCCAGTTCGTGAAAGATGAAAGGGACAGAGAAGTATTTGAATCGATCACTGAGGCAGTGTTTCCACACTACTTTTTTAAGTTTGTAAGTGTTAATTTTCAGCCTACCACTGAGAATATTTTCTGAAAGATGTTCATATGCCCAATGGTAGCCTCATTTATGCTCATACCAGAGCTATGGTGAAACCTTTGGACCTTACTGACAGCAAGTTTGGTAGGGTTTACTTAGCAGGAGCTAGATCAGGCCCTTAATTAAAAGCTTTGAGCATTTTCAGTGCTAAGCAGCCCAGTTGCCTGCAAAGAGCTGCAATTATATCCCAAATGCATCCTACACTAAAGTGAGCTTTGCCTTTACTTCAAAGCTGCAAGTGAAACTACACAATTCCAAACTCCAAAATTTTCAAAATTATCCATCCTTCTTTGCCATTTTATGGAGTGCTGCAAATACGATGGAAAGGGCACAGGGAGACTTCCCTGTGCCAGCTAGAATACAAAGGTTTTGGCTGCCTTTCAGGCTGAAAATAGTAGGTGCTCACATTTTTAATCACAGAATGAGCAAGAGCTCACGTACACACATACACATGCACACACCACACACACACACTTACGTGTGAATGCGAGTCTGAATGTTTGTTGTTGACAGCAGGAACACATTCAACACTGGCTGCCTGATTAAACAGAAGTAGGCTATGGCATGGCAAACAAATTGTGCTCTGAGTTTCTGATCTATCAGCAGCCTTGCCAAAATGCCAGCTAGCTGAAAAGGAGATTTCATTGTTTCTAATGAAACACGCTGTGCTTTCTTGTCTAGTGCGTGCTTTAGGAAGCAAATGCAACTGGACCTCTTTCACTTGCACTGTTCCCTCTGCACTGCTGCCGCCTTCTCACACATTAAGCAACTGCATTAGATGCTTTTCTAGCAGCTTTATGCATAGTTTAATCTTCAGGTTTGAGGAAGTAACTATTCTATCATACAGATAAGATGAGCAGATTTCTGTGCAGCTTGTGATTACAGAAATGCTAATTTCTTGGACAGGAAGAAATCTAAAAAGAAGCATTGAGTCCTCTTAAGTAGCCTGCATTATTGTCTTAAAAAAGTTCCTTTCACATATAGATGCAAGTCTGTGTATATGGGTTTAATGTCTTAAGATTTCTGAGAAGTATAGGAGAAGTACAGCAGATTATTGATGGAATTCTTTTATTGCCTAAATGCAAATGAGATAGTGGCACTCTGTATTACCATAATGTACAGTTCCCTGCAAAGAGACTTGTTGTAGAACAAGACATGCTTAAAACAGTAGATGAGAGTCTTGTTAATTGAAGTTATTCTTATTTAACTGTGGAGTATATCAATTATCATAGAAAATACATGATCATCTCTCCCTGTGGTCTCCAAGCTCAGACAACTCATTTCTAAATCTTGGAAATTCTAGATGGGGATGTAGATAAAGAGCAAGTGTTCATGAACAGCGGATCTTGCAAGCAGAGTTTGTCCGTTTGTGTGCTGAAAAACTGACATGTGAGTGGGATGATCAATGGTGACTAGGATACAAATAGCTCTCAGACATTTAGAAACCATGATCTATGTGGAAAGCCTGGAAGAACTGAGGCTGTCTAATCTTGAGAAATGAGTAACAGCCTTCAAGTATGTTTAACATGGTACAAGCGTGGAGGAGAAGGACCAATACCTGTCCATGTCTGCTGCAGCAGTGTGGCTACAAGACAGCAAGGAGTTCTTGTACTAGACATTAAAGCTATTTTTCAAACTATCAGACAGTCAAGGATTCTGTGCAGTCCCTGCCATGGCGGTTTTAGGAACAACTTTAAAGTCCCACACAGAAATGGACTTATGCTGGAACAGAGAAAAGCATATGGACTGAGTGATCTCCTAAGAAGTTCCTGGTTGAGAATGGGGCTATGATTTATACCTAGTGTTCACGTGATTACTACAGCTATTACTACAACAGCAAAAGGATCAGAGTCAATTGGCTTTCCCTGCTATACCATAAATATGTTTCCAAGTCAAAGAGCGTCTTTAACATTTTCCTTCAGAAGAACAACAAATGCTGCTCAAAGTGACAGCCTATGGCTGATGGTTGGTTTCTAGAGGTCACTGCAGCAAAGATCAATCACAGCCTTTACTGGAGCGATTTTAAGTATTGCAAACAAATCGATTGCTAGTAAATGTTAGTGGCACAGAAAATCTACATATTTAGGGGTCACCTTTCAGAATTGTTTTCATCCAGCAGGAGGGCATGTTTTTAAGAAACCTTCTGGTCCCTAGCTAAATTCACAGTGGCAGCAAAATACAGCACTTGCCTAGCTCTTCATTTTTGCGACTGATTTTGTCTTCAGCTAACGTTGTCGAAGAGTTCCTGTGGTTTGCTATACAACCAGGTAGACCTTATCAGGGTATTTTCTAGTGTTTTACAATTCAGTAATGAAGTCGCTGTCCTGAGATGTGAGACCCTATTTATTTGGAATGAGCTGCTGAGAGACATGAATTTGGCTCAGCAAACTTACAGGTCAGTCCCCTAATCAAATCTCTTCCTCTTGGATTTTCCTCGGGTTGAAAAGGGACATCAAAATATATTCTGTTTCTGCCAAAGACTGTCAGGTTTTTTTTTTTCTTTTCATTTAAGAAGGGAAAAAAAAAAGAGGTTAAAAATCACTGCAAAAGAGAGGGTCATTTTTCTGCCTAACAGCTTGTGAAATATCTGAGGTACTCACTGCTTTCCCATGATGCTGTATTGTATTGTACTTGTTAGCTTGTTTTATTGTCCTTTTTCTTTGCTCAGGTCTGGATAGAGGTGGTGATTTAACTTTCAGGGTTGTGCAAGGCATATAAAGTTACTACTATTCTTTTCACAGTGTGCAAGTCAGACGGACTTACTTTGCTGATAACTATATACAATACAAATTATTACTTCACTGTAAGGAGAAGCTGGTTGTCCCTTTTTTTCCTCTAGTAATTTTTTAGACCATTGGCCCATCCTAAACCCAGATCTTAACACTTTTCTCGACTCTTCAATTTCTACCCTCTATGACCTGCTTTTCTGTTACTGTTCTTGGATTATGTGCTCTTTAGGCTTCTCTTGTTTAGGCAGTAGGCATGATGATCCACTGGTTTGCAGCATGATCCTATCAGCCTCCACACTGCAACTTGAATCAAGGCTTGTGGGGATGGGAAAAGGACAGAACTCCTTGTCCACCCTTGCCTCCAATCCCACATGTGACTTAGGTAGCAGGCTGTCTGAGTACACATTTTCAACGCTCCCATGGCTGGACTACATAATTTTACTAATACATCATAGACAAGTTTAATTAGGAAATATATTTTAATACAGTTTCTTCTTCTGTCTTTATCTGATATACTCCGTGGCTGTACAGTTGGGATGTCTCTGTGGCACCTGCCATAGATCAACAATATATCTGAAACTGGAGGTGAGATTTGACACAAAGGTCTTTCTAAACTTCCTCATAAGCAAGAGTTTAGAGTCCTACCCTCCTGCCTGTATCAAGCAGAAAAATCTCTGCTTCTTACCTTCATTCCCTGCTGACTTTGTTTTTAAGCTGTGGCTCTTTTGGAAGTCCTAAACCTCTTTGAATGGTAGAATGCCCAGACACTATACATTATACGTTTTTTTGTGTGTAAAACTATTCAACCGTGTTGTAACTTGGGATCCTGAATAATAGTCCTTCAGTTATAGATCTAGAGAGCTGGTGTTCCACACTGTGTTGCAGAGTCCTGTCACGGGAAATATTGCATTATTTATTGATTCTTACTTACTGAATAAACACTAAAATCCAACAAAGAAAATATTACTGTAGGGACAGGCAAATGACGGTCACAATAAATGTGAACGCAGGTCAGCATTCAAGTCACCATGTTGAATTTATTTTTTTTCCTGACTTAAAAAAAAAACCAACTATTTCAAGAAGCTTCTGAATTAATTTCTTTCATTACTTTCCCTTATCATGTAGGATTGAGCTATATAAAAGCTGATACCAACAGCATTACAAATATTTGTTAAGTTTGCTTATACATTGGTCTTTCCTCTTGAAAGTCTTGCCTATACAAAGAATATTGCTGCTGGTGGTCTGAGAACCATCATGTATGCAGTTAAGGTGATAATGAACATAACTTACCTGCAAATGTCAACCTGGATAAACCATCTTCCACTGCGTACAGTAATTATGGCTGAAACACAGTTCCACACAGAGATTCCTTACTAGAGACATTATAAAATTTCTTTTCCAACTGCAGACATTTGAGTATGGTCTGTTTATCCAATGAGTGCTTGTCTTCTACTTCCTCTCATGCTGTTCAGGAAGTGTAACAGTCTCCACAGCCTATGGGTGTTTTCAGTGCTGTAAACACCACTGCGCAGGTTGGGGCAGAAGCAGATGTTCCTGGCTCTACAGGCAGACATCCCAGAGCTGATAAGAACCATGTCACTTTGAGACTGCATGTGCATTTCTAGAGTGATCCATTTTCGAAGGTTGCTCTGGCAGCTCAGATATGCGTGAACAACAACAAAATAAGGTTCTTTTTCATTATATATATTTGGTCGCCTTGGTAACCAGAGCATAATTCATCTGAAATGCAGCTGGATAGGATAATTGATACATTCTGAAGAATGCCTAGAAGCAATAATAGGGATTTGTTTGCCACCAACTGTTCCAGGCTTCAGAAAATATCAGGTTCATCTCTGAAATAGCAACAAGTGTGTTTTCTACAAGTCTGGATGGAAAGGTAATGCTATCCTTCCTCGTGCCTATGAGGGATCCTGGATGAACTTCTCTGCAACTTCAGTACAGATCAAACTGCATCTATGATTTCTTTTGAATATTTATTTTAGACAATCCAAATAGTTATGAAAACCTTTGAAGTAATGAGTTCCCACTGTTGTTTTGTTTCTTTGTTCTATGAATGAAATGCCTTGCAGCAATCTTGGAGGTTTCTGTACAGAAAATTTGCATTGACGCTGATGACCCGTTATTATAGATATTAATGACTGTCAGGCATCAGGCTGCTAAGCTGGTTTGCTGTACTCCAGTCTCCATGGAGGGTTTATGAGTCTCAATCATCCAGTACCTGACATTTACTCAAACCACCTCATGTTTTCAACATCTCAGATGTTAGCTTTCCACAACCCCTTTGCAGGATACAGTGTAAGACCTACTTCCTAGTGAATGAGAGGTTAAAATATGATGCACTTTCACCTCCTTGTGCACAGAGGCTGACAGGAAAAGGTTTATGAATGGCATGGGAAAATGGATGGGGAGAGTGCCTGTGGGAAGATGGAACAGATGACTCCAAGGTCCTGAGACTTGCTGGGTACATACTGAAGCATAGCTCTATCTGACTTCCTAGTTAGCTGATTTTCTTTTTGTAATACTAACCTCTTGAGAGCAATGATTTTCCCTACTAAGCTGTTCTCAAAGAGGACTTCGTTCTCTCACGTGACGTATACCTCCATGATGGGTGTGGGACCTCTTGCTGCACACTATAGGAATGTCTCATGCCTTCTTTGGCTAGTTTATTCTGCTCCTAAACAAGAAATAAACCCAGTATCTAACTTAGGGAATGTTCAGCCTGGTTTTAAGTCTGCTTGTGTGAACTTTTCAGAAGCTTGACAGCTGAATAACATTTCTGGGATATAATATCAATTATCCCTGACATTTTATTAATTTCACCTTTTTCATTCTTGATATGGAATCAGATATCAAGAAAATTCTCCATTCATTTTAAACTAGCTATGAATCAGGTAGAGCTGAGAAAGATATCTACTACTGGAGAGAGAAACTATAACTTCTCAAAGTTTCCCAGGATATAAATTCCAGTGGTGATAGATCACAAGGTCAATATGATTAGAAAAAGAAAATACTTACTTTATTATAGCAAGGCACCAAATGCTATCTGCTTTCACCTTGAGGACCCTAGAAGGAAAATGTTTCCAGAAAAAGAAAAGTTAGAGCCTTAATGAAAGCAGAAATATTTTTCATTCCCTCAAGACACTGTTTATTGTGTTAGTATACAATCCATCAACAGCAGTAAATAGACTCAATAAATAAGGTAGTCGTCTAACACTCTTGGAGATTTTGTGCTAGGGAAATATGATTTTCTTTCCAGCACAAGACAAGATCTTTGTTTAGTCACAGAGGAAGACAGATTGAATGGGTAATGTCTGTTCTTGGATTCTTACAGTAAAATTTGCAACTGGTCAGCCATTGAAAGTCCTCCTAAACTTACCTGTGCAGCACTACAAATTATATGAGCCTGAAAACTCATGGCTTGTAGAACTCACAAGTAACTTTTCAAGCCATGCCAGTTGATTTCCTTTATCAAGGAAAATGTTCAGTTCAATCTGGTTGAACAACTATGAGTTTATCAGTAAACAGTAGTCATTAAAGAAGTGCCTTAACTGAGGAATTATAACACTAGAAAGATCTCCCAGATTAGTACAGAGGTAATAAAAATGCATTAAAAAACTAATCAGTCTAAAGAAAGAAAAGCTTAGTGTGTTGATTAATCTTTAAAATTTGATTAGTTTTGTTCACATTTTCCCTTCCCTATCAGTCAACCAGCTTTCAATAAAGAGAGGAATAAGAGAAGTGGAAAAATTACTAATACTAACAAAAAAAATCCACAGAGCTTGATCTAGGCGCTATTAAAACAATCAAAGAGAAGGGAACTCAATGATCGTGTGTACATATTTTTGCTAGGAAAAGGTGTCTGGAGTTTTTCAGCCTCAATGACACAAATAACAAGACCTGGTGGCTGGAAGTTGAAGTTAAACAGATTAAACTTTTAAATTAGATGTACTTATTTGGCTCAGGACGTAATAAAATAGTTGAATTGCTGTCCAAAGGAAGTCTGGAGTCACCAGATTTTACTGTTTTTAAAATGGGCTACAGAAGCTTAGCTCAGGTTCTTGCAGACGTACTCCCTCCTTTATTGGTTGCAGGCAGAAATATAGCGATGGTGACAAAGCATGAGGAAAAGTCTGAGGCATTTAATACTTTCTTTACCTCAGTCTTTAGTAGTAAAACCAGTTGTTCTTCGAGTATGCAGCCCCTTGAGCTAGAAGAGAGGTACAGGGAGCAGATTGAAGCCACCATAACCGAAGAGAAAACGGTTAGCAACCTGCTGCACCACTTAGACACACACAAGTGTATAGGGACAGATTGGATCCACCGAAGGATGCTGACAGAGCTGGTGGAATTGCTCACCAAGCCACTTTCCATCATTTATCAACAGTCTTGGCTAACTGAGTAGGTCCCAGTTGACTGGAGATTAGCAAATGTGTTTCCCAGCTACACGAAGGACTGGAAGGAGGATCTAGGGAACTATAGGCCTATTAGTCTGACCTCAGTGCTAGGGAACCTTATGGAGCAGGTCGTCTTGAGTATTATCATGTGGCACGTACAGGACAAACAGGAGATCAGGCTCAGGCAGCAGGGGTTTATGAAATGAAGGTGCTGCTTGACTAACCTGGTGTCTTTCTATGACCCACTTATCGGATGAGAGAAAGGCTGTGCGTGTTATCTACTTGGAGTTTAGTAAAGCTTTGACACTGTTTCCCACAGCATTCTCCTGGAGAAATTGGCTAGTCATGTCTTGGATGGGCATATATTTTACTGGGTAAAATAATGACTGGATAACCAGGCCGAAAGCGTTGTGTTGAATGGATTTAAATCTATTTGGAAGCTAGTGATAAGTAGTGCTCCCTAGGGCTCAGTATTGGGGCCAGTTCTGTTTAATACCTTTATCAATGATCTGAATGAAGGGATTGAGTGCACTCCCCGTAAGTTTGCAGACTACACCAAGTTGGGCAGGAGTATTAGTCTGCTGGAAGGAAGGAAGGAAGGAAGGAAGGAAGGAAGGAAGGAAGGAAGGAAGGAAGGAAGGAAGGAAGGAAGGAAGGAAGGAAGGAAGGAAGGAAGGAAGGAAGGAAGGAAGGAAGGAAGGAAGGAAGGAAGGAAGGAAGGAAGGAAGGAAGGAAGGAAGGAAGGAAGGAAGGAAGGAAGGAAGGAAGGAAGGAAGGAAGGAAGGAAGGAAGGAAGGAAGGAAGGAAGGAAGGAAGGAAGGAAGGAAGGAAAGAACGGGCTGTGGACAGACTGGATCGATAGGCTGAGGCCAGTTATATGCGATTCAACAGGACAAGTCCTGGGTCCTGCACTTGGGCCATGATAAACCCATGCATCCCAAAGAAGGGCAACAAAGGTAGCTAAGGGTCTGGAGCAAATCTTATGAGGAGCAACTAAGAGAACTATGTCTTTTCTCCTGGAGAAAAGGAGGCTGAGGGGAGACCTTATCACTCTCTACAACTGGCTGAAAGGAAGTTGTAGTGAGGTGGTTTTGGTCTCTTCTCCTAGGTAACAAGCTACAGGACAAGAGGAAATGGCCTTAAGTTGCACTAGAGAAGATTTAGATTGGATATTAGGAAATACTCCTTCACTGAAAAATTGTCAAGTACTGAAAGAGGCTACCCAGTGAAAGTTTTGAGTCACCATCCCTGGAAGTATTTAAATCATAGAATCATAGAATTAAGTCTGTAACGCTGCATGGGGTTCTTGAGCCCGAAGTGCAGGACTCAGCACTTGAAATTGTTGAACTTCATTCCGTTGGTCTCAGCCCACTGATCCAGCCTGTCCAGATCCCTATGAAGAGACTCCCTACCCTCAAGCAGATCAACACTTCCACCCATCTTAGTGTCATCTGCAAACTTACTAAAGATGCACTCAATCTCTTCGTTCAGATCATCGATAAATATATTGAACAGGACTGGACCCAGCACTGAACCCTGGGGAACACCACTTGTGACTGATTTCCAGCTGGATTTAACTCCATTTACCACCACCCTTTGGTCATAGAGGGAGATCAGATTGGTCTGGCAGGACCTGCCTTTCAGAAACCCGTGTTGACTGGGCCTGAACACCTGACTGTCCTGTGCGTGCTGTGTGATAGCACTCTAGAGGATGTGTAGATATGGTGCTTAGGGACATGATTTAGTAGTGGACTTGGCAGTGTGAGGTTTATGGTTGGATTTGATGATTTTTTCTAATCCAAACAATTCTATGATTCTATCATTCACGTCCTGAGGCTGGACAGACAATCCTCTTGGTACCTGGCTGGTTCACCTATTTTAGCTAACACTCCTTGTTTGGGTCAGGGTTTCACCTAAATTTGGATAACAGTGGCACTTGGGTGATCTTACTTCCTCATCAGACTGAAATGTATTTATCTGCTGCAATCAGATCATTTTTTATCTAATCTGACATGACAGATGACTGTGCAACCATCTTGTTCTCACTTGCAGTCAGAACTGCTCCTCAGGCAGACTCACCATCCTTTCATTCATGTTTATTTTTCATTTAGTCCCTTAAGTCCCTTCGGGAAAAGCATCCCAAAATAGTGGAAGAACAACCTTCTGCTTGTATATTTTGGTTTTTGTTAGTCTCTAGTTGCTTGCTGTCCTGTGGGAACTGTGACTGCAGTTGCAGCTGAGAAAGAAGAAAGTGAGGATACACCAGGAGCACTTCAGCCATTATCCCTTTATCTGGTTCTGTGGTCAAAGGGAAACAGATTGTTTAATGTTATATTGATGGTATAAGTAATTAATAAAACAACTATGGTGTATTCCAGCATAAATTAGTCATCTAAATTCATATTGAGATAGCAATTAAAGAAGCAAAATTAATTATTTTGGAATGAAATATTAAATTTTGATATAACAAATCCTTTCTGAAGTCTGGGAAAAGAAGTCTGGGGAATGGCAGATAGAGAACTGGGCAACTGGCAAATTACATCCAAATATCTTCCAGTCCAACAGCATGGTTGGCAAAAAAAAAGAGCCTTGCATTACAGATTCCTTTTCTCCTGAGATTTAAATTCTTAGTTCTATTTCCACTCACTCTAAAATTTGTCTTATTCTGTTAGATGTTTTGTAGTGTCTATTTCATGAGGAAAACCACGCCTCTGTGTTCATGTGTACTCTGGCAAAGAACACTATGCATGCCTGTGTGTATCCTTCACCTCTCTGCAAGGAAGTAACAACAGTCCACTTGTCTAATGCAATTACGTGCTTGTCTCCCTGAGCTGCCTCCTGCCTTAGAAGCAATAGTGGAAACTCCTACAGGCTACTACACACTTGAGTAGCTTATACCTAAGTTCTTGGCTATCGTTCTCCAAATGGCAGAGGTTCAGACTCAGAAGAAATATTGGATGTAAATCTAGAAGTGAGGTTAGTCTTTACTGTAGAATAAGGGCAGCCTGTTACAGAACTGTCCCAAACTGTCTGCAGCTCAGTACCTCACTTATGCAGAGTTCACAGCTAGACATCACAGCTGCTCAGCGTGAGACAGATCAGATCATTTCAAGTTTAACAGCAGGCCTGAGAGAACTCATATAATGGATCTCCTTCACTCATTAGCAGAGCACTGAAGATCTTACAAGTAGAAACAGGTGTTCTCTACCTCTGATCTAAGGCAGAAAATGTTACTGGCATCCCAAGTACCTTGTTAGCTGTTTCAACCCTTCAGATCCTGTTAAGATTTCTGATATTTTATCTGATCTATTGCAATTTATTTTGTTTTTCTACAGTAAATAAGAATCTTAGACTTCAGCTTTTCAGTAGAAAAATTGTACTTTTAAAAAAATCTATATATTGAGATAATAATCTCAACATCAAATCTCACGAGACACAAAAATACTCAGAATTTTCCCCGTTTTATCTGGCCATGGGCAATCCCTATGGAATCCCTTGACTACTTGCATGGGAATGAAATCCAGAGCATCTTGTCACACAGAAATCTTACCCTGAGAAACATCACCATCTAAGGCTGAAGAGCACTGTTCTTCCTTCCCCCCTTGGTGATTTCAGAAGAGTTCCTGACATCTGTACATCTGTCCAGCTGTAATAGGCCAGAATGATTTCAAGCTAAACAGCAGGGCACAAAGTTTGTTATCTCAGAAAACATTTGACACATTGTCATAGGCTACATTATGGTCTCCTTAAGAGTGCATATTTGACAAATATTAATTTGTGAATGGACAGTTTTACCACTACTTTAAATTTATTCCTTCTCTAAAGGAGCACATTATTGATAATGCTGGGATGCATGGTACGTTAAGTTATAACAACATACCTATTATTTTGTCATTACCTTCCTGTTCCAATACATTTAAAGCTGATCACCAATTTCCATAATAGCCTTTTGAATAGAATGGAGTTTCCTGGAGCCAAAGCTTACAGAAAGTTATGACTTCTTCAAAGATGAATAGTAAACCAGATTTTGAAATCCAGTTGTGCTGTCTTCCTTTCTCATCTCTCACAGTGGAA
The DNA here is from genome assembly GCA_033556795.1 of Tapera naevia. Lineage (NCBI taxonomy): Eukaryota > Metazoa > Chordata > Aves > Cuculiformes > Neomorphidae > Tapera > Tapera naevia. The sequence continues at coordinate 12,388,043 of JAUMJJ010000023.1, read as the reverse complement.
AAAGCCCCTGACCCTCTTTGGGAATCTTCTTCAAAGAAAGTGGGACATGAACCACACACAAAATCGTACCGTTCATTGAATTATTAAAATAGTTTACTATTGTCTGGTAGCAGGGTCAGAAATCCTCGTTCCTACTCCATATTTTATCTTTCAAGGCTGTATGTTCCTTATTACAAATCTGCAGCTGACAAAATTCAATATATCCCCTGAAAAGACTCCTGAGCACTGTTGTTATAGTCGTATTGTATTCTTTGATTACTTTGGAGATGCTGTAAATTGAAGGATAATATTTGAAAAATTACTAAACCAAAGTCAAAGGTGGCAATTTGAAATGAGAGTCCTTGACTTTTCTCTGAACTGCTTTCAGTGTTTCCGTCTTTACTGTATAATTTCCTAATGTGCAGCAGATATACTTTTCTTTAGGATCAAGAGAATGGTCTCAATTTTATTTCATGGGATTTTTCTTGTGTGTGTGTTAGAAGTATTATAGAAGGAATTCATTTGCACTGCAAGAATTTTTTATGCAACACTGCACAGCAAGAGCTGTAGAAAACATCCTGCCTGTGGACTACCTACTTCTGGAAGTCCAAGTCTGTTCAAGAGGAATTTACTGTGTGACAATATTAGACAAATACTAACCTTATAATTAGGAATGTAGCTCTGGAGAGGAACTCCTGGATTACTGGAAGTGCTACAGCCAGGCAACTAGATCACGTAAACTCTTCCAACAGCTGATTGAGCTCTGTTTGAATCTCTCTTTTCTTTGTAGTTTTTATTCCTAACGGAAGGCTGCACCAGGGCCTTACTGCTTTCAAGGCTAGAGGGATGATCCTCTATCCCAACTGCCTTCTCTTATGTGTTCTTTTGAAATTTAGTACAGGCTTATGCAGCTCGTTCTTGTGCTAATATTTTTTTTTTTTTTGGATGGCTCCTCTTCCTTTATCTTTTCTCTTTTCCCACTGCTCAATGACTATGTTTTTATAGACAGCATAACCCTCAGTTACCAAGCTGTTAGACAAAAAGTCATATTTCTTAGGCAATATGTATGCTACTCCATGGGATATCTGCTATGCATTTCCCTCCCCTGTTCAAGCTAAGGAACTAGTTGGAGCACATCATGGCTTCCTTCTATCCCAGACATCTAAGTTGCCTTCGCATGGAAACCAGGGTGTAAGGGAAAAAGAGGGAAGCAAGGCATAACTTTATCTTGTCCTGATGTGGAAGTAGGACATGATGGGAAGCACTCGCAAGTTAAATACACAGAGCATTCTCTAAGATCCTGCAGTACAGATAAAACTTCAGTTTCTTTCAACAGATTGAATGATAAGGGGATGGGGAGAGTAATAAATAACACCTACCCTATGTGGATTTCATGATCTTCAGACATGGCTGTGGTTATTTTTTATTATGTCTATTGCCTAAGAGCACTTGGCACAGTCCAAGAGGACATGTGGAGACACAGGAGGGAAAGGAAACAATCCCTACCTAAAGAGCTTGGGAATAATTGAGGGAAGATTTCTTGAGTAATATGCTGTAATACAGTTTTGATATATCTGTTGGTGTGGTGCATAAATTTTCACAAAGGTCTTCTTTCTGCAAAAGGGCAGATTTTTATCTTACATAAACACTCAGTACAATGCCCAGTGAAATGAATGTCAATTTTTTTTTAAGCAGGCTCAAAATGATAGAAAAAACGTCAGGGCGTTGTGGGACCAGGACTGGCAGGGCCTTCGCATGGTGGGGCAACTTTGGAGTGGCCCCAGGCATTAAGCACATCTTTGGGGATGGACCAAGGCCAAGCTAGGCCACGGGCTGGACCTGGCTCTGCAGGACCTGTGGTGGGACAGGGCAGGGCAGGACAGGACTGGGCTGTGGGGAGATGGAGACCAGCCCTGATGCGGTGTCATTGGGGCAGAGGTTGACATCCCCGGGGGCTGACATGGTGTCCTGGGCTGTGGCCATGGTCAGGAGAGCCCCAAGGGGCTGGACAGGGCCAGCCAGGTTGGTTAGTACCTGCTGGGCCGTGACAAGCATCAAACCTGCTTGTGTGATCTTCCTAGGTGCACTTATTTGAATATGACCTTTGGACAGATACTGTATGTTTGAAATATAAAGTAAAATTAGGCCAATTCAGTCCCATAAATGTGATTTCTGTAGTTAAGTATTTTCATGAGCTCAGTGATACAGCAATAAGACTTGTCTGGGTTCAGGAAATTGCATGTAATGACTCTGATCTGTGGTAAAAGCTATTAACAATTTAAATGAAATATAATCAGTATTTGGACACAATGTCATGGAAATATCAGCAAGACAGAAGCTCCAATTACAGAAGTCTGTATTTAATGTTGTAAGGGACTTAGAAGTATGCTATTAAAAAACTGAACATAAGAGCCATAAAGTTCAAACAAAATGATTTCCCCTAGCTTATACAGATCCCAAATTTCACGAAATTCAGATGTATCTTAATACGGTTTTTGATCTCTCAAGAAAAAAGCGAGAAGGATGAGTATTGTTTTGCTTTCTCTTCTTTTCTTGATACTCTTTATCCTGCTTGGCTTTGAGTTACAACTGTGACATTCAATTAGGTGCAGAAAACGTACTGGTTGATTTGACACAGAAAGAAAAAAGTGAATAATTTGTCATAAAAATGCGATTCCTGCAGGATTTCAAGTCCCTACTCAATAATATAAAGCAGACACTTTTTTTTTTCATTACTCCCCTGCAAAGATTTTGATGGGAATTTATAGGTATTAAACATAGCCAGAGGAGGGAGCCTCTAGTGGTCCTATGAATGCAATGAAAACCTGTTGGGAATTAGAACAAAGTGAGAAACTTTTCAATTAAAGAAAAAAGCAAGCAAGTAAGCAGGCAGAGACCTTTGTTGTTTGCTATAGCTTTTAATGAAAAAGCCCTCCACCTAAGCAGATTTATGGTAGTTCTTTTTCAGAGTCTCAGTAAAATGCCTTCATGAAATCTAGCCCATGAAATACATGCAACTGGTACTGCAAGTGCTGCCCAAGCTACCTCTTCCTGCCTTCAAAACTGAGCCTGTCTCCTTCCCCTGTCACAACAGAGCAGCGCTGGTCCTTCTTAGCTCAACTTTGTGCCCCTTCTCCTTTCCATTTGTCTTCCTTTCTGCCCTTTTCCTTCCAAGCCTGTACAGCTCACAACTCTTGTTGCCTATTTTATGTGGCAGCAGATTGGGATGAGGAGCCTGGCCATGGGTGCTACTCAAGAGAGAGGTGAAATGGAGGTACTGTTTGTATCATCCCAGACAAGCATGTGGGGAAGAAATCCATGGGAGAGTCGTGGTCATCTACATCAGTTCGCTTTGCTTTGATGCATGCATATACAGCGTCCTCTTCACGTCCTTAAAATAGTCTAATCTATAGCTGACAATCAGTCATTGCAGCTGTTGAGGCTTTAACAACTCTTACTGCATGCAGCTAAATATAATATTTGAGCAAAATTTAACTTAAAATTATAGACTTCAGAGTAATTCTGTGTGCTGATGTGTGTGTCTTTTGCAACTATTTAGCATTCTGAATCTTCAAATTGCTACACCTATACAATCTTATGATGTGTTCATTGCATTCCTTTCCCCTTCAGCTTCCTGAGTCTGGGTAGGAAAAACTCACAGAAAGATACAGAATCAAAATTTAGAAAAGTCTGAAATCTGGTTGTCTATAGGATTGAAATTGTTCTTTTTTTTTCTACTGTGGAACTCTGCGTGTATGCTGTACAGCGTGGACTTGCTCTGCAGACTTGATACTGAATTGGGTGTTGGGATGCAGAGTTCCATTGAAGAGATACAGTGTAGTTTCATAGTTAAGATAGCTGCAGGATGCTCTGAAGGAATGTCTTTTCTTTCTTCTATGGTCACAGAGATCCAGAGGATGTCATAGAAAGTGACATGAACAAAACTTTCCATAAGTGAACCCTCCCTCCCTGTGCCTGACTTTCTTTGTGTTTTCTATTGCACTTCTGTCCCAGTGCACATGCGTGCTGACATTTACAACAATATCTGAAGACAGTTGGACTGGTGCTTCCTGAACAGGTGAAGTCCTGTAAGCTCTCTGGAAAATGTTGCTGCCAGGAAGTCTAATTTGGCACAAAAATAATTAGATTCTTTTCTTTGCCCTTTGTGAGGGAAGGTTCATCCTGCTTCCCCTTCACTTGCTGTTGTAAAATTGGATCTGGAACGTGAATGAAAATACCTGACTGGTGAGCAGTGTGGATTGCAGCCTGTCCACTTGGAACTGTACTGCTGTAATTCTCTTTGTAGATGAGAATGTTCTTTAAAACTATTTAGTAATATTTCTCTGAGTGGTTAAATGCACCTGCTTGATGAACACGTCTTCAGGTAAGTAGTACTTTCCACAGTGAACAGCCCCATTGCACTGACAGTGCTTTCATTTCTCTAATGCATTAAAGCTCAGGAGGTTTTCTTCAATGGCAGTGCTTGAATACATCAACTGGGTATAGTTTCCCCATTGGTTTTTATTCCTACATCCATACTCTTTGATGATATTCGCAATATGTTATGAGCTTGTGCTTATGAGTCTTGCACAGGAAAAAAAAGTAATATTCGTTGAAACCTTTCTTTTTGCTTGTCAAAAATGCAGGACAGACAGGGACAGAAAGTAGGCATAGAGGAAACAACCTTGGTGGACCTTTGGTTTTAGAACTTTCAGCACTGGTCAAACGCTTAAAACAAGATCTAATTCTTGTTTTGTTACACACACAAGTCATAATTATCTTAACAAACGTAACCATGATCCACCAAACAGCAATTAAATGGACGCCTTCTACAAACTGGCTCAGAGATATAAAAGCACTCCTTCAGCTTTCCTCCCTGGCACATCAATAACTTCCAGCACGAATGAAAAATCATAGCTTAAGCTAAAGGGTTCAGATACTGTGATCAAAAGCCATAACAACTATTATTGGAGTGGCATTGAAGGGAGATTATAAACCTTACCAGCGAGGTCACTGTTTTGCCCTTATTTTGCTCTACAGTTCTCATACTGATAAATTGTTTTAATAGCAATTTTCATTCCATTGCTGCCTGGTTGTGATCAAAGCCTTAACACACAATGAAAAATTTCTGCAGAGATCCCCTTCATCTGGTGCTGGACACTTTCTGTTTCCTATTTGACTCCAAATCTTTTCCAGGGCTTTTTCCTGCATGTGAGAGACACCTGATTGAAAAACTGCTCTTAAAACTTCTAGAGGAAACATTCATTTGACACTTGTTCTTTCTTAGATTACAGATGCGGGCTTAACTTCTGCCACGTGTGGTTTTAGTTTCCTTTTGTTTAAAGGGATGTATTGAAGACATAATGTTCAAGTTCACATCTTGGATGTTTCCAGAACTTGAAATCAATGCTTTGCTTTATTTCGTTCCTGAAACAGAATTGTATTTTCCTGAGAAACAAATAAGGACCCTAAGGATTAAGTGTCAAAACCACAGCTTTAAAAATATGCAGTACAACTAGGTCGTAGTCTCATTTCATAATAAAATCTTTTGTTTGCTTTCATTTTTAGCTTTATTCCTCAAAGAATCAGGTATGAACGAGTTCTCAAATGCAAATCTCTTCTAGCTGCTGCAGATAATCCGGTTTCAAGTAAAAAGCATAGCACTTCTCATGTTTATCCTCTGAATCTATCATCTGATCCTGATATGCTTGAAAATTGAAATAAAGATCCTTCCAAAGGTCCAGTTTGATGTTCTCAGTCTGTTGCAAGCGTTACAAGTTTTTCTGTTTAAGTTCACACATTTGTCCAGCTGATGACAAGTATCAATTAGTGCTCGACCTTCACTAGCTGATATGCCTTTTGAATGGAAAAGAAAGGAAGAAAATGGGCTTGAAAATGTTGCTGTTTCCTTTTCTAAAAGCACTGTATGAACATGTCTTTGTTACACAAGAATAACTCAAACTCACTAAAATCATCTTAGCATGCTGTACCGCAGACAAAGATTTTCAGTGTTCAGTTCTTCTCACTGAAGTGTTTTCCTTCCTTGGCTCTCAGCCACAGATTAATAGTCTGTAACCAAGTTCGCTCTCAAAAATGTCAAATTTAATTGAAAAAGGAAAATCAGAAAATAAAAAGTTATCTGGTGTGATTCCTTTGGGTCCCACTCTTACAAGCTTTGCAGGTTCCTCTGCTTCATTAACCAACCCTGTGTTGGAAGGCTCAGTAAGCCCTCACTGTCCTCAATGCAGCTTCTTCTTGGAGTCTTTCAGCCACATTCCAGCCACAGTGGCACCAGAAGAACCCAACTAGGTTCAGTTCTGGCTCACAGGCTGCACAGAGCAATAACAAAGGTCTTTTGTCCCCTCCCATCCCTCCTTTGCCAGTAAGCCGAAGAAAAGCAATAGCGTGAGTCTGCATGTTATTTCTAGGTCCTTACTTTGTGCATCTGAAGGCAGGGTTGGAATGGAAGGTGCCAGGCACAGAGGTACAAGCAGCAGAACTGTTAGAGGAGGTTGTGGATAGAGTGGGCTAAAAGTTTTCCCAAGAAACAGAAGATTAAGAAGGAAGCATTTTGTTTAGAGCCTTCTGGTTTGCTATGCTTTGGGTGAATCAAAGCGAGAACTGTGAATAAGGTGGATGTGACCTGGGAATTCGATAAAGTGCTGACCTCGCTAACCACGTAACTCTAGAACTGAGAGCTGAGAGCTACCAGTCTCCACTGGTTTACAGAATTGTCTTCCTGGTCAGTTTTGCCACATGCACGTCTGAAACTGGTAAGAATTTCTAAACCACAACCCCACTCTTGTGTGAATTTACGGAGGAGCAGAACACTGAACTTTTGGCTCAAGTTCATGCTGGGAAAAACCATCAAAGCAGAGAAGTCTGTCTAGGAAGCAGCTGTTTATAGCTGTTGTGAATGTGCATGAGTCCCAAGTTCTGTTTGATAGATAACATATGCCTTCAGTTATTAAAGCTTTCCAATGCTTTTCTTTGATTTTGACTCCAGCAGACTTAAGAAGTCTTGTCTCTTACAGCACGAAAATTTGCTGTTCAAGAACTTGGTGTCATGGTAACAGTGCCTTAACAGGAGAGAGGCCCAGTATATAACAGAATGACAACCTACTCTGGGAGGGTCTCTTCAGGTGGGCGTTCATCTGGGTGCTGTATGTGGATGCCAGCAGAATCCAGATGATCCCTATTTCTGACCTGCAGGTAGAAAACTGTTTTGATCTAGAAAGTAGCAGCGTTGATAATTGCCCATTCAGAGGGAGTGCACACACAAGCCATTTCAGTGTCGGGGTTTTTTTAAGTTATTATTCTGCCTGTGACATCTGCAAGACTACTTTCCATTCCTCTTCTGTGTTTTGTCTTGGAAGGAGGTGAAAAGCAGCAGAGAAATGGCTGAAGCCAAGTTAAAAAATAGAGTTCTTAGTCCAATGCAGGTGTGCAGTGAGTCTTCAGTATGCATGCACATCATAGATTTTTTCCTGTCTTCAGACAGTGCTACAAAATTTCAGAAAAGAAATTTATAGCAGGAGCCATTATTAGAGCTCATTACTTGCCTGTTTACTGTTGAATGTGCTGTGTGGTACAGATAAGATTTTAAGGCACTGAGGCTTGTGAGTGTGGAGAATTAATTAAGAAAAGTGTTAATTTCCTTAGAATCCTTCTTTTGTTCATTTTTTTTGAAATGTATTTTTTGCAGCTTCAATCTCTGATAGTAGTTCTCCATAAAGAGATGAGAACACTTGGTACAGACACAGGAGGTCACTCTCAGGTAGTACATTCAGAAATGCAGCCTGCTCTGTTGTTCCAGCCAGACTTTTCCCCAGACATTCCTGTTGGAGAGTGAAAGACTGCATTTCTATTGGGAATCAAAACTGGGGAGGTGGGGAGGATCCTTAGCAAGCAGCCTTAGGATATTTTCCAATGTAGCCTAAAGAAAGGAGACCTGCCTTGGCAGAAACTAGAGCTTGTAGGACATCTTTAGTAGGTGGAAAAGTGCCAGAACAGAGATACGGTCCTCGCTTATGTGCTGTGTTCTCCAGCTGTATGAGGGAGTATTAAGCTGTTGCTGCCAAAATGCCCGCTTCCTTTAGGACTGGAGGCTGTGCTGATTAGGGGTTAAAACCAGAGCAGGATAATGAAGGTCTCTTCACAACTCCATCATTGATTTTCCTTAGGCCAATTGCCTCATTCTCCTTATTCCTAAATTTCCTAAGCTGTTAACTGTGAATAGTTATATCTGTGTGGAACAGTGAACAGTTACATCTGTGTCTTTGCGAAGTCCTTTTGAGATGTTAAGCAATAGAAACTGAATACGCTAGTATTCATGACACTAGTCTGCAACTGCCTTTCTGTAGGTGGGCAGTGTGTGTCCCAGCATGCCAGACAGATGTAGCATGTAATGGATTGCATTTTTATTCGTTTCCACATGTTAATCTTTTCTTTTAGAAGAAGTAGGTTTGCAATATTCACTTATGCTTAGCCCTAAATGTTCTAGACACCGTAGGTGTTACTTAGTCTCCTCTCTTACTTGAGGGTGGTAAGGCTGAGTGTTGCTAGTAAAATCAGGCTTCCACTTTTTATCTTTGTCACAATAGTTTAAGGCAGTTGATCTCAAGGTTTCTTTAGTAAGAACACAAAACAGCCTGTAGAGGCAACAGTTGTGATGTAACACTTACTTATTCATAGATATAGAAAACATGCTACAAACTCCCAGACAGCCCTTATGTCCAAGGAGAGCTTTGGGTTTTCAACCACTTCTAAGAAACGCTGTATTCTCATCAAAGCAAACATTTCAGCCAACACTTAGCCTGAGTCTTTTCACATCAGGGGGAAGCTCAAGTTTACATAACAAAATCACAATCACTTTTACAGAAGTTTGTTGGGAAAGGTGGGTAACTATTTTCAGTAAAATAATCATCCGTCTTAAAGTAGTGCTAGATAGAAGCTGGAAAACAGCACAGAAATACTACAAAAGACAAAAAAATCCAAAGTCCTGGAGAATATAATGCATTTTCAAAGTTACACTGAAGGGCATTTACTGCCTACAGTAATTTTTCAATTTGAACCACTTCATAAAGCCCGTGAGAACAGTCTTCATTCATTTATGGAGAAACACCAGTGTGCAATTTTATCGAAGACTAGGAGAATAACTAAGTGAAATTCATTTATATGACTACCTACCTTCCAAACTCTTTAAATGTTAAGTATACTAAAATTAATTTGTAGCCCAGCGCAGCGTTAGGTCTGTAAAGAATCTGTGATTGATCCTAAAACTCACAGAAGGGATCAAAGGAAATTAAAGTAGTTACCTGAAACTAATAATGATTTCCTAATGAATGCGGAATGCGTCTACCTGAAACAACAGGGGGATCTCCCTGGTGCCAACCAGGTGACAGAAGCCATATAAACACATGTATTTACAAGGCATCTTTGCAAGAGATAATATGGTTATGAGTCAAGGCAACAGTTTGTGGTCTGCAAGTGCACTTGTCTGTTTATGTGGGGTTGTACTGCAGTGTCAAATTCACCTCTGAAGAAGCAAGTCTAAGTTATCAGATGTTGCTGAGGATGCAAGAGTTACAAGGAACATCTTAGTTAAAGCACTCAGAATTATCCAAGCAAAAATCTCTTAAGTGAGATTGGCATTTTTTTCAAGTTGCAATTAATGTTGGTTTTTATCAGTATGTTGGACACACATAAGGATGTGAAATCTCTTTCAGTATTGCTGGTTACAGTAATTGCTAGTTTCTTTGTTAATTATCGGAGAAAGAATGAGTTCACTTCTCTTGCAACTCTTTAATAAGGAAATACAAGCTGTCTTTGAAGCACTAGCAGCCCTGTTATTCTTGTGTTATTCTGGTACAACATGTATTCATCTTCCTTCAATGCTTTAAGCCATTGTGTTTATCAAGCAAATCAGCAAGTAAGTCAAAGCACAACTCTAAAACTGAAGCAGCCTTATCTAAAATACAGGAAATAGAATGTTGCTGCTATTTTACGGCACATGGGGCCATCAAAGGGTAGTCTTTATCCAAATCACATAAATTTTACCAATAGATCAACTAATAGTACACTGTTGAGAAAGGTAAATGTATGTGAAGGTGGAGGAAAAAGTTCCAGATTCCAAATTCGATTTGCCTCTGCTGTGACATGTCACAGTTTCAAAAAGAAAATTATCAAAATAAATGAATGGAAACAAAACTGCAACTTTCTTCTATAATCCAAATGGAAACAGTGTTTGCAAATCGTCAGGTATTCATGAGAAGGAAGGTATTCTTACTACAGTGGAGCAATGAAATAAAACAAGGATAAGTGATTCTTTTTGAGAAAAATCTGATGCCTCTTCTACATGGAATTTTGTTGGTTTTTTTGTGTGTGTCTTGTTTGTTTTGTTGTTTGTGATTTTTTTTTTTAATTGCACCACATTTAATCCTGTGATGATGCTAGTGGATCTAGAAAGTCTTTCCACTCTGTTTATGTTGAGTTAGTTCCCAATGAGTAAGAGAAATATCCATAGAGCTCTAGAGTTTCTTGAAATTATTGCATACCGTCCTGGGTGCAATGTCCACCAGATTTTGCATTCTGGGACATTTTTCATTGTTGGTTGCTACTAGAACCTGCTGTGTTTATCAGTCTTGTGGTCAAATTCAAAAGATCCCATGATTCCTCTGATACTGTCTCCTTGTTCATGTGGTTTTAATGATTTCACCACGATTTCCATGTTGCCTAAGGACACAACTGACCACTGCAAATGAGGTAGTTGTTACTATAAACAAGATGAAGAATGCATACTCTTGCAGTATGGATGACTTTGGATAAAACTGAAAGTGCTTGTACAATAGTCAGTATTGTTCCATGTGTATACCGTAAGAGATGTTGTAGGGGGAAAGCCATAGTGCGATACATGAAAAGTCCTTCTAACAAAGTACCCTATTCCCAACAGTGGCCTGATAGTTTTGCCAAGGGAAAAAAATAAGAACAGGGAAAGAACACACTGCCATTTTTTCAGCTTGTTCTTCCAGATTATTTTGTGTGTTGTATTTTTATCCTGATATATTCTTTCCTCTTTTGGTCAAGCAATATGGATGACAAACACACGTGGAGGATTACCTGCAAAATGATAGTAACCAGCAATGGCTATGGAACAACAGGATCCGGAAGGCCCTTTTGCTGAGTGTAGGCCATACAAGAGTGTCTGTGGCACAAGACCAGCTCAGGTTCCCTGTCAGCAGAGGGGGACGTCATCTGCCTTCCTGATACTTGTTGATCCTGAAATCTACTTGTTGGCTGCAGACCAGTTTAGTGCTGGATTTTGGCTGTAGCCGCTGATGATAGCACTGTTTAAATGAGTGCTCTGTTCTCATTTTTGCAACACCAGGTGCTACAAAGGATATGAAGTGATAGATTTGCAAGATTGAGATTCCAGTGAAACACAGAGGTCACATACCAGACCCTCAAATGTGTTCAAGTGCTTAACTCCCACTGAAGTTGCCTGCTTATTTGCTCATATGAAATTCCAGAGCATAATCTAAAATTAAACTTCTGATGTTGTCTGTAGTGAAAGTTAATTAGCACATCTCAACTTGCCCACCGATATCACTTTCATTTTGTGTTAAGAGCAAGTTTAGCACTCAACTCTCTCTTTTTATAGCAAACAGCCTGTGCTTATTATCATATTAAAGGAATGCCACTGGTTAAATCAAGCAGTGAATATAAATAGCTGTATTACTGCCATCAGGCATCAGTGTTTATTTAGTGGATGTGAATCATGCGTGCCTCTTTGATCTGGCTTTGCTGGCATTGCTGTTTTCATACAAAAAAGGTTATTTGCAAACACTGAAGAGTATTGTATACATTAAACATGGAACTAATCAATATGGAAGGCTCTCTGGTACTTTGACAACCCTGTGTGCTGCCACAATGTCTTTAAGTGTTTTGAAATTCTCTTTAAGTACCCGGGTCCCTGAAGACACTCTCAGCTCTTTCCTTTGGACTAGAGAAGATCAAGATTGAATTCTGAGCCCCACAGAAATCAGTGGCCATATCACTCTAAGTCCCCATGAAGGGTACATATCTGGCAGCGAAGAGGACAAAGGACAACATGGATTTATTTGTGAACTGGTCTGATTACAGTGCAGACGGGAGAGTATTTGAGAGAGAAATTTGTTTGTGCATAATCAGATAAGCAGATAGACACAGACCTACTTGTGCTCATTACCCACATTGAAATTTTTATTACTTTTCTCTGTAAGAAAGGTCCTGTGTTGAGTTTAAAAACTGAATCCACATGACTTCTCTTCAACAAACTATATGCAGCCTGTTGTGTGCACTGGAAAAACAAATGGTATGACCGAAGTAATGTTATCACAGTCGTTGTGATAAACAACTTAGAATGGGACTCATTCTGATGCCAAACATGAACCTGGACAAAATAGGTGACAGGAATGGTGTTTATTCAACCATGAAACATGATTGACCTCAAATGCTCTTCAGTGAGGGAACTGGGGATGGAAAAAAATGGAAACATCGTAGAAATATCAAACAATTAGGTGATTTCTGAGTTCAAAGTGTGCATCATTCCTTCCTTTTCTGTTACCTCTACTATAATACAAGGGTCATACAAAAGTTTTAGGATTCAAAGGAAATCTGGACTTCAAGGTTTGGGGAAATTTGGTCTTCATTTCTATATTTGTAGGAAAGTCAGATTAGTTTTGTGTCATCTGGGATTCTTTGTTGTCATTCAGCGTAATTTTTAATACTAATCTCCTTTATATTTATCTGCCGGTATTGCAGAAAAGGAGTTTTTAAATAATTTGGAATGATAACTGTTCTAGGAAAGCATAGTGGACCACTAAACTATTTCTTTTTCAGTTTCTGATGTTTTTTAACTGCATTACCCTGTAGCCTTGCCTAACCTAAGAAAAATGGTGAAATTTATTAGGATGAAAGTGAAATGGTCATCATTTTGAAAAGTGAAAAGGAGTTTTGTTGTGTTGTTCTGTGGAGATCATGTGCTCTTCATGTTAATATTATGGTGCTTTCTTGCCTGACTGTGTATTATTACATCAAAGACTTTGTCAAAGAAACCCAGACAGAAAGGCTAAATGTTGACCCCAAGATGAAGAAGTAAAAGAGATGTGGTTATGGGGGGAATACCTTCCAGCTGACTTCATTCCACATTGGAATGATATATTCTTCACAAGGGCTAAATCTAGAACCTCAGAGGTGCCTGCGTCTTTGAGATCTTGATAAGTCCTGTCTCCTCATCCTGAGAGTAAAAAACTGCCGTGCCTTGCCGTTTGGTGTGGAGGTAGACTTTGACACAGCATATTTAGGAAGGAGCTGCTATGAACTCAGCCCATTTCTCAAGACATTATGACATCAAAATATGTATCTCCAGTTCATTGATTTAGTTAAATCTCTTTCTGATGGGGAAGGAAGAAAAAAACCCAAACAGTTTTGAGTATTTGTTTGAATCCTCCTTACAGTGGATTCCTTCCAGTGCTTCCCACCATGGTACTGAAATTCAGATTACAGTGCTAATGAATGCTGTGACAAATGTAGCTGTTACAAAAGGTGCCTTAATAAATGCCTTTTCTCTGCATTATTCTTGATGAACAAACTGGTGATACTGTGAAAGGTATCTTCAACCTTTACCCTCAGCAGTGCTGCCAACCCCTCCAGCGCTTTGACAGCAGCTTCAGCAGGATCTCAAATCAAGCAGAGGAGAACTAGGGGGGCATGTGGCACCACGAGAGCACACTAGTGCTCAGGCAGTGAGGCTGCTCACCTTGTCCCAATTCAGGTGCAGAGCCAAGTGTTCTATAACATCATAAAACAAACAGCAGAAACTGATGGTCATGAAGATAAATATTTGCTACGTTACAGAATCTTATCAGAGGGAATGTGTTTGTGCTGTTTGTTGGTAAGACTTTCCAGGAACTGGAGACACATAGGGTCAGAAATTCCTGCTAGCTCAGTGGAGCTGAGTTTCCATCTTCAGTGTGAACTGTTTGAAAACATAGCTTGTGTGCTCTCTCACTTGCTTTCTCTGAACAATTTCTTTGTCAACTCTAAGCTTTGGACAAGGCACATAACTTTAATTTCCATCCATTCCTAATGTTTCTGAGAGCAGGTTTTGGTGCTGCTTTTTCAAAATATGTGATGCCTTGTCCCTGGACAGTAGTAGCCATCCTGTCCCTGATAAAAATTAGATCCTCTTTGCAAAACATTTCTCAAGAAGACTGTAATATTTAAATGAGGATATAGATCATATAGAGGCCAGGGCCCTAACTCTGCACCACATCATGTGTAAGGAATTAGCTATCTCACATAGTGCCTTAAAATCTAAAGAAAGGAATCCCTTCAGGAATTAATAGCTTAGTTTGATGATTTTTTAAACCAAATTAGCCTGGTTTTCTAGCAGGAGTGTACTCACAGGAGGTTTTGAACTGGCTAGCTGGTTTGAATGGGGGAGTGGAGAACTTTAACTTTATTGAAGTCCAAGAGAGTCTATTGATAATCCTTCAGAAGAGACTGCAGTGTAAGCTTAACACTATTATACACCAGAGAATCCAACTGTATGGAGAATTCAATGAGTACTCACCTAGGGCAATAACTGAAGGCCAGTACTGCACAATATGAGACACAAGAAACTCCATCCAGAAGTGTCTACACCATAGGGAGCCATATTCAACCTTTCGTACTGCTTCTAGAGCTCCATGTCTTTACACATGTAGAAATGTGATAGGAAGCTTGTGTATTACCTACGTGTTATGTACCCTCATTACCACAGCATTTCATTTCCTGATGAGTCAACTGCCTGGTTAAAGATGAGTTTAACTGTCTTTCTAGCTGAAGCAACTTTACAATCATTACATCATCACTCAGGTCCAATCTCATAAAAAAATTCATTGCCTAGAGTTTTTCTGAAGTCTCTATGCACATGCATAGCTCTGCCTTACTGTATTTAAAATCTAACCAGCTAACTAGACACTGTCCCACAAGTCCATTGAGTCAGTGACTATTTCCAGATAATGAGAAAATGTTGTACTGTATTTAGATAGCTGTATATAGATAGACAAATTGATGTTGTGCACGGCAGTTCCGTAAGAAGGCTCTCTATCACTAAAACCATTACTCTTTGGGCCTACCCCGGCATTGAGTTAATTCTCCTTAATAACTAATGTTTTTGTGATTTATTTCTGAGTGTTCTAAATACAGATACCAAGAATAAATCTCATAGAAATGGCTTGGTTTAGGTATTTCATTAAAAAATAGAGAAAGAAGATTTATCAATGGTCTGCATGAAGGGATTGAGAGCACCCTTAGCAAGTTTGCAGATGACACCAAGCTGGGTGGCAGTATTGATCTGCTTGAAGGAAGGGAGGTGCTGCAAAAGACAGGCTGGATCGATGGGTTGAGACCAACGGGATGAGGTTTAACAAGACCAAATGCCCAGTCCTGTACCAGGGACACAAGAACCCTAGGCAGCGTTACAGACCTGGGGAAGACTGGCAGGAGAGCTGCCTGTTGGAGAAGGACCTGGGGCTGATGATTGACAGCCGGCTGAATATGAGCCAGCAGTGTGCCCAGGTGGCCAAGAAGGCCAATGGTATCTTGGCCTGTATCAGAAACTGTGTCTCCAGTAGGACCAGGGAAGTGATTGTTCCCCTGTACTCGGCACTGGTGAGGCTGCACCCTGAGTACTGTGTACAGCTCTGGGCTCCTCAGTACAAGGACATTGAGATTCTGGAGCATGTCCAGAGAAGGGTGACAAGACTAGTGAAGCGGACGGAGAACAAGTCCTGTGAGGAAAGCTGAGGGATCTGGGGTTGTTTAGCGTAGAAAAGAGGAGGCTGAGGGGAGACCTCATCACTGTCTACAGCTGCTTGAAAGGAGGTTGTGACGAGGTGGGTGCTGGTCTCTTCTTGCAAGTGGCAGGTGATAGGACAAGAGGAAATGGCCTCAAGTTGCACCAGGGGAGGTTTAGATTAGACATCAGGAAAAATTACTTCAATGAAAGGGTGGTGACGCAGCTGCCCAGGAGGTGGCTGAGTTGCCATCCCTGGAGGTGTTTAAAAGGCAGGTAGATGAGTTTCTCAGGGACATGGTTTACAAAGAGGAGAGGTATGATTGGACTTGATGATCTCAGAGGTCTTTTCCAACCAGATGATTCTATGATTCTATGATTTTTTCATTTGATTCTTTTAATAAGTGCATCTATTTTCTTTTTGTTTTGCTATTGCAAGTTAGGTTCTTTGTGCTTTCACTGTGAATGCGATGGACTCATAAGTGTTTAAAGTGTGTTTGTTCATGGCTTCTTGTTAATCTGATTTTCCTATGCACCAGTTTTGTCTGTTCCCAGACTGAGGAACATTCAGAAATCTCATCATACCTCACATTAGTGGTTAATCTTTTGTGTAGATATGTTTCAGGTATTGTTCCCATTTGACTTCTGCTCCAGTGAAGGTGGCCTAGTCTTTATTTTGAGAAAGTATTCAGTGGGAAGTAGTTAGCCTAAGTTTGTAGGTTATTTAAACTTGTACGGAGTCCTTTGGTAATACTGCATGAAAGAAAGCGCTTGGATGTTACTGACTATGTAAGCAGTCTTGCTGACGTAGCTTTTAGTACAATATTGTGAAACAAAATTATTAGCCCTTTTACCTTAACGCTATCATCTTGACACTGCTCAAAATAGGCACTGTGTTGTTAAGAGGTGTTCTTATTGCAGCTGAGCAGAGACATTCTGAAAGCCTGTTCTGCTTCTGGCCATGCTCCTTGCAGGAACAAAGCAGACACAGGCTCTGTCTTTGTAATTGTGAGACTGCCTGTCTCGCAGGATCCTCCATCCATCTGGAACTTCCCAGATCTCCCTTACAAATGCAGTCTTTAACCTGAAGAAGGTGACAATTATCAGAGTTTTTAAGTCACGATTTTTCACCTGAGGACAATTCATATATTTTAAACTTGCAGCTGGTTTCTCCCTTTTATAAGCCTGAGGCTCTGAAGCTCAGCCCTTTGGCTGTTGTGGCTGGGTTTTTAGCAACAGTTGGGTATGTTATGTAGATGCATCTGGGCTATTTAACATGGGTATGAAGATACAGGTGATGATGATAGTGGTGAGAATTATTCTGTCACAAGGTGTGATGGGGAGAGAGACGCAGATGGGATTGCCTGTTACCACCAACTGTTTCCTGGTTTTGTCACACATTGTGTCTCCTGTTGTTGCAAACTGATTTTCAGAATCTTTATGTAAAATCTTCTGGAAGTGCTGGGACTTAATGAATTTGCTGGCTTTATCGTTCTGAAAAGCTGAGCTATACTTTGTGGTTTGCTTGCCTAGACCAGAATCTGTACGGTGACTATTTAGTGGAAATGAATGAGAATGGGGCTGGAGGTGAAGGGTAACATTTAAGTTTTGTTCACAAAGCCTTTTTTTTTTTTTAAATAACTGTTTTACTTGGGAGGCATACAAGACCAAAAAAAAAAAAAAAAAAGAGAGAGAAGGAATGGATGAAATGCTTTACTACTTCTGTTCCTTTTTCTTCTAACTCTATTATCTTTTTTCTTTCCCCCTCTCCTTTTTTTTGTTAGACCCAGCCTGTTAATTTCCATTCATTCCCTTTGACTCCTTTCCTCTTTCTTACTGAAATTACTCCTCAATTTTCACACAGCAGAACTTCCTCTTCCAGGCTCTGGGCTCCTTTTCTTCCATCCCCAAAGTCCATTTCATTCCACTTTCTCTCTCTGTCTTGCTCTCTCCTTGACTACTGCTCCATTTTTTGATTAAGTTTTCTGTTCTGGTCAACACTTAATCTTTCACACCCTTGCTCTAATACACTTCCAGTGATCTTCTCCCTGTTTCCCCAATTCTTTCTTTCTTTCATCCCTGTTTTCTTCAGAGCCGCATGTTCCTTTCCTCTCACCTTTGCATCCAGAAAAAAATTTTTACATGTAGATGCCAATTGCTTTCTTGGATATAGACTTCTTCCTACCTGCCTTGAGATTTCACATCAAGGCTGAGGCACAGGGACCTGGGTGATCCCTGGAGAAAATCAGATGGGAGTAGCTCATCCTACTTGTAGACCTCATATTCATCACCAAAGACATTTTAGGCTTGCTTGAAATACATTGTTCTGGTCAAGAACTTAATTAGCTTTTTCATCAACCATTTGCTGTGAAGTCAACTGAGTTCTGTGTCCAGCATTACTCTGCTGGACTAGCAATTTAGAATCTCTGTAACAAACTTTCTTCCTGAGCAACTGCCCCAGAAAGACTTTTAATAAGAGCAGTATAATAACTTTCAGACATTTAATTATGTGGATAATCATGACCTTGAGAGAGAGGGAGAGGAGAGAGATACTTATTTTCTCATGTCTCATGAAGTCACTGAAAGGAGGTAAATATCTCATGATAACCACACCCCTCGTCATCCTCTGTTAGTCACATCAGGATTAGTCACATCACACGCTTCCTGAACACAACACTTCTTTATATTCCCCTGACATTTTGCACGTCTCACAAGAACAGTGACTAGTTATCATCCTCAGGGCTAACACCAGCTCAAAATGTAGTTCAGTGAGCCTTTACAGGAACTTCCAATTGCCTAGGTACAGTATGATAGGCTTCACAGAGCCTGTACTTACTCTTTCCAGAGAAAAAAATGCAATTGGATAAGACATGATTGGTATGCTTTTACCTTAAGCTTCTGCCATATCAGTCAAAGGGGAGCTGAAAACCTTCTGCTTTTTACTACAGACCCGTGAAGGTCACGTGCTATGGATCTGCCAAGTGGCACTTGGAGAAAATCTGATGGCAGCTTGTACAGCTTTGCAGTAACTTTGATAGCCAGGAGTTACTTCAGCTAAGTCACCTTGTCTCTTCTCCTTCCAAGTCATTGCAGATAGAGGAACTGAGCAAATTAGGGACAGCAATCCCTTTACTTTGCCAAGTGAGTTAGTGGAATTCAGTAGCTATGATGTCCAACTGCTTCGTTGTCCTTGGGATTTGTATATCTGGTATGACAGCATTTATTGTGATTTTGTTGCATCAGTGAGGATAAGAAAAAAGATATGATGCAAACTACTTTCAGTGTGAGTAGTATAATCTTCCCAATTCATGTCTGGCCTGGAACATCAAATAGGTGAGATTTTCTTCATTTTTGTTTAGTGCCACATTATTCCTTACAAATGCAGATCCTCCTAAAAAATGCAATCTTCCTAAAAAAATTTTTCTTCCTACTTTGATGGGCTTGAGTTAAAACTAGTAAGTTAGAACTGTGCAACTGCTGCATACAAGAAACACAACAAAATGCAGTTGTAGTTCAAGACCTGAACAAAAACATTATGTCCATGCATACCTTTTCCTGGAATATAGGATGCTTCCTTTTCTATGTTGGGCTCTGACCACTGAGTCACTTCCTGTGGGTTTGCATTGTGTAGATTAGCAGGTGCAATTCTAGGCACGTATAGAAACTTCCTTTCTTGCTGCTCTCACAAAGTTTATACTTGGCTTCCTCTGAAGTTCAGACTTCTCTACTTCCTTATCCACAGTAAATTTCTCTTTATCTCTGTCTGTGCCCCTGCCTGTCCCTGCTATCTACCCAGGCTTTCTTTTTTTGACAGCTTCTTTCATTTCTTTCTTTTGTTTGGCCAGCAACCTTAGAAAAAGTAGCAAGGATACTCTGCTGACTAGTAAAGCTAACTTTTTACAAGGAAGTTTTTATTCTGTGTTTTAACAAATACAGCAACATTTGGAATTCCTCTGGAATTGCATTTATTGGGTAGCTTTTCACAAAAGAAGAATATAAATGGAAGCGGTCCTTGAAGATAATATAGTCACAGAACAACAATGGTTCAGGATGCCTACTCCTTCCAGATCTCTTACTGAAGTTATGAATGCATCTCTTGATACCAAAACAACTATCTCAGATGAAGCACTGAGGTTTTCATCAAAACATCTAAGCCAGAAAACTGACTGTGAATTTACATGCGCTGCATCACTTTTGGTTTTGTTCTGCTGCCTGCATGGGAGTAGCTACACTGGGGCACTGTTTTAACTATCCCAGAATAGGCAGAAGGACATTTGTGTGTAGATAACCTCTCTGTCTTATGTTTACTTACCTTGTGAACAAGTCTAAGTGTCCTTTATCTGGGTTGTTTGACAGAAAACAAAAGTGAAGGATCATGTCATTCTTCAGACACAAATCCATCCCTTCTTTGTTTCTTTTCCTTGTTAAATCAGGTAGCTTAAATATGGTCAGCTCTTTCTAAGTGTCTCTAGCACCTATTTCCTTTCTGTCTGCTTCACACTAGTTTGGAGGGATTCCTTTACTTTTTCAAAAATCGAGCACACAGTCAAAAAAGAAAGGTGGGGGAAAAAAGAACTTTTCTTTTTGAAGACGTTGTTTGTAAGGGCTGAACATCTAATAATCTGCCAGATAAATGTGAGAACATGGTGATGAGTTTGGTGAATGAAAGCATTCCAAAATGTGAGGCCGGAACCTATTGAGAACATGCTGCTGTGATTTTGCTGATATTCTGGAACTATCTATGTTTGAAAGTACAATGGCAGAATCAAATGATTTCACGTTTTGCCAATAAAATTAGCACAGTATAAAAGCCAAGTACGATTGTGGCTGTATTCTTCCGTTTTCCAGAGCTTACCTCTGTCCAGGGATGAGTGAGGGATGGGAAAAGGGGAAGGACCTAGGCTCAGAAATGTGCTGGATGTTTGTTTCTTTTCAGAGTAAAAGGGGAAGTGATTGAGAAGATGGTGCTTCACATCCCAGAGGGAGTTTCACTTGACAGATAAGCACCCTGAGTCATGAACTGAATACGTGCCTAAAGATTTCAGTGATTGAAGGAAATCCTATCAAAGTTTGCAGTTGTAGTGGAACGTGCTGACTAAAAGTACTTACTATGTGAGCTAACAGGGAGAAAATGTGGCTGGTGGCAAGTAGCACAGTGGGCCATGTGAAAATCAGGCTGCCGAAATTATCCTTTACGTGAAGGAGAAACAATCTTGGTATGTGAAGATGTTTCAGTGAAGAGGCTGGGTTTGGCTTTACTCCATATAGTTATTTGAAGGCTACAGAGGAATGCAAATCATGATTTATTTTTACTGTGCTATGTGATGAAACTCATACTTTAAAGGCAGAGAGACAAGAAACTAACTAAAATAATTTTAAAAAGCCACAACTGATACAATTTGTTTTAAATTATTATGAATGCCTGAAAAAAATTTAAAGATGATATACCAAGGGCAATAGAAGCTAATTGTCCTGGGTGCTTCCTGAAGAATGAGATCTATTTTGGTCTGATGTCCAAATTACATCAGTCTTCTGGGTCTTTAGACTGTTTTTGATTAGTTGAATTTGTCCTACTATAGGGGTTCTCAATTCTTCCTCTTTTGTATATTCTTACATAGGTAAAACACACTTAATGTACATATACTTTGCTCTTAGTTGCCAGAGACCTTATATAGCTTTTATATTCTGGCAGTGAAAATGGGTTGGTACAATTTTTGAGAAACAACATTAAAAGTTTTTGTACATTACTTTTAGAATGTGAATTATTAACTGTATCCTTGTCCATGGAGAAATGCTATATACTAAACTGTTTACTCTTATGAGACAAAAAGAGTGAGACTTAGCTGATGAATTAAAATATTCTCTTACTTAGTAAGAGAGATAAAGACAACCATATTTATAGGATCACTCGCTGCTTAGCAGCTGTCCTTCCTTTATATTCCAACAAACATGAATGGATGAAAGTAGACTTGAGAGAAACAGATTTGGAAACATAGTTCATAGAAGTACAAAAAATTTGGGTTAGTCATTTGGTCCGGTCTCCTCTTTAAAGCAGGTCAACTTTAAATAGAAGTACTTTGAACTTGCTGCCTTCTCATAATGCCTTCCATATTGACCCACCTGTCTTTTCTTCTTTGCAGTTTCAAAGACCTTAAGCCCTAATGCTAAAGAGACTGCTCATTGAAAAATGATTGACAGAAATATTCTTGCCTGGGTGCAGCAGGAAATTGAAATGATGTGATGCCAGAAGCAGGAGAAGGCATGTGCTTGCAAAGCACTGGGAAATGCAGGGGCTTTACTTGCAAATGTTCCCTTTGGGATTCTCCCTCCTACTTTCTCTCAGCAAGGGCAGACACTCAGTTCCAAGTTTCGGTCCAACACTGCCTGTGAGAACAAACCATAGTTTTCAGAGTGCAAACACACTTGGAGCTATCAGACCACCCTGAATTGGCCTAAGAGCCTCCTCAACAACACAGGCCTGTAGGTACAAGGTTGGCTGCTTCTGGGACTTTGCCATTACTTGCTTATATGTGGATATGCCCATGTTTTCCAAGAAGAATAGAAAACTAGCAGTATTCCATGCTTGATATTGTCATTAAGCAATCAGTATAAGTCTGTCTAGGTCTGCTGAAAATAAATGTTGCCACTTTATATGAGCTGCACTGGTAATCCTGTTTTTCCAAAACCTTTTTCCAAGGAAAATTCTGAGGTGGAGGAGTAGAGTTGCAAAGAGAAATCTATGAAATTGCCCATGCAAGTGTCATGATCAGTATTGCTGGCCTTTTTCCAAAATTGTGAGTTCTTTGTATGTATTAGAAAGTGCCACTAATAATCAAGAGAGAGTTCTGAAAATCAAGGGAGAGTACAGAGAGGCTCAAACAGCTTGTTGGTATGTGATACTTAATCATATGCTGGCATCTAGATGTTCTTATTAGGGATGAACTAGGAAAGCTTAAACAGATTAGCAAGATCATTTACTGCTCACTAGTCCCAGTCATCTCCTTTATTCTTTGGGAAAGCCAATAAGAAGCAGTTCCAACTCTGTGTGGGGCAGGGAGACCACTCAGTAGAGACTGTAAGCACATTCAGTTTCGCAGTGAGTTGGCAGCTGGCTGGCACACACCACAAAATATGCTGTATTTCTTTATCAAATCAACAATAAGTGTTCGTGTTTGTTCTGCTCTGTGTGCAAGAGCTCACGTATGCCTGCATACCTCATAACTCTGCCTGAGCAATTACATCCCATACTTCCCTTTTCTGTGTTGCTGCATTAAGAGTTACAACATTACATCGCTATACAGAGAATAAGCCTATCAAAATAAATACCAATATACAGCATTTCCTTTCCCACTTATTGCTTTGAAGCTACAGCATTTCTTCCTACTTCATTTCTTCA
This sequence comes from Tapera naevia, assembly GCA_033556795.1. Taxonomy (NCBI): domain Eukaryota; kingdom Metazoa; phylum Chordata; class Aves; order Cuculiformes; family Neomorphidae; genus Tapera; species Tapera naevia. The sequence goes on along the minus strand of JAUMJJ010000023.1, from coordinate 12,364,848 downwards.
GTCTTTTTTTTTTTAACAATCTTTATAGGATCTTCTTCTGCCATCACACTTATGCTTTCTCCTGTCTGTTCGCATTCTGGCACTTGACTTTGAACTAGTCTCTTTCTTGTTACGAGTCTATCAATTAATAGTAGAGAATTATACAGTCTCTTATAATAAAAAAGAAGCAGAGGAAAGGGATGTAGAGAGGCAAGAGAAAACACTACCTGATAAGTCTGGTAGGTGTGTCAGATTTATTACTGGAGTGTCAGAAAGTCAGTTCTCACGGTTATTGTCATGGACCTTGGAAAATGGGGCAAGAAATATCGGTTTTATCAGTTCTGATGATCCGCTAATTTTAAACACAGTCTTGAATTTGTTCAGCTTCATCTCATTATCCTTGCAATACTACTGCATGTTTGTTGTGCTCTTTTTCAACGTCAGTTGTCATGTGATTTCTGTTCTTATCCACCTTTCTGTTCTTGCACCAACAAGTCTTCTCGCAGCAGATGTCCTTGTTAGCAATATGATTTTTCAAATTTGTCTGCTACTCTGTGGGCATTTTCTGTAACCCTATAATTATCCCTGTTTATGTGATAGAAGTATTTTTGCATGTCCTATTTAGCATTTGGTAACTGCTGTTTGTGCTTGCCTCTCCCAGCTAACAATGGACTTTGAATTCTGTTTTTTTTCTGTATGACTGGGACTTTGTTTTTAACTCTTGCATAGTTGGGTTGAACTACTTAGGAAGCACTGCATATTAGATTTAAACAGTTCTTTGCAAGTCACCTCTTCTAAGGTCCTATTTGAAAGCTTCAGCTGAAATTGACATTGAGATTATATGCAAGACTGAAATCGCAGACTAATTGTATGTGGCATGAAACCACACAGTGCAAACCTTTTTTCTCCTTTATATCCATGCAAATGGATTGGTTGACTACTCTTTGCCCAAATCATGCCCAAATTTCTTGTGACTGCAGCTGCTAGATGCAGCTTCAGTGTTGTGGAGATGGCTGTACAGTGGTGAGTATTCTTCCTTACCAACTGATATGGAGTGTTTTGAATATCAAGTAGGTGACTGGTGAGAGGAAGGTAACAGAAAAGGGAATTACATCTTGCTGAAGTCCAGTGCTGGAGTATGAAGAAACCAAAGAGGTAAAATACCCTAGAAAGATGAGTGCTTAGGCAGGGTGATAATAAAATTAATCAGATCTTAATGGCCCCAAACGTGACAATTCATCTTAGATACGTTCTGTAACATCTTCTCGGTTATTCTGATTAATCAACATTGAAAGGAACTGACTGAAGTACAGCTGGTGAAAACAAGCAGGCAGTTCTCATAGAGAGTAAACAATGTGATGTTTCCTCCTTTCATATTTGAACACTAAGAAAAATTGATTTAGGTGTGAATAGCCTAGAAAGTGCCTATGAAATTAGCTCCAGCCAAAAGGGAACTTCAGGTGTGGGAACTGAAGTGGGATTTAGACTATACTGGTCTTGCCATACTAGGGCTTGTTGGTTTTTCTTCTGGACAGTTGCATTCACATCTACCGTGATTGCTCTAGAGATTTATGTTGCCTTGGGACATAATTGTCACTTCGGATGGACAGGATCTGGGAATATTTCAGCGGCTAGGAACAGTATGGATTAGGGGTAGGTTATGCTCTGTCAGTGACATTACGTCCACATTTACATTTAAACAGAGCAGCTGACTGGAACAAGTCTTATCTAAAAAGCATTTAACAAGCACTTACACAGTTCAGAGCACTGTTTATTGCTGCTGCAAGATGTTTCATGGGGACACTAGACGGAATGGTTGTTAAAAAGACAAATTTCTCTAGAGTAAAGAAAGTTCCCCAAGGTCTTTCTGAAACTGCATGGAAAACATTTTAGGGAGTCTTCTGCATAGAATCATAGAATATTCCAGTTGGAAAAGACCTCTGAGATCATTGAGTCCAACTGCACCCATCATCTGCTAAACCCAGTCCCTTAAAAACTCATCTATCCTTTTTTTAAATACCTCCAGGGATGGTGACTCAACCACCTCCCTGGGCAGCTGTTCCAGTGACTGACCCCTCTTTCGGTAAAGAAATTCTTCCCGGTATCAAGTCTGAAACCGTGAACCACTATCGGTAGATGTTTGAGAAAACATATTTTCAAACTCAGTTCCATTGCTTCCTGTAGACCAGGCTACCAAGTGAACATGCTTGTTTTAGATCTCCAAATTAGATGGTTCAGCGACTCAGCATCAAAACCAGTCACAGACATCAAACATCCCTCCTCTGAGATGAGGGTTTCTAACAAGCAAACAAAATGAAATGACACATCCAAAGACAAGAAATGATTCAGCCTCTCCATATAGATTCGGATTCTTCCTCCTTTAGCATTTTTGTTATTTTTTCCTGGTAAATGTCTGAGGAAGTGAATTGTTTCTTTTTTTTTCCTTTATGTCCAGGACAGAAGGCATGTTAAATTTTTTGGAATTTTTTTGTTTTGATTTTGATTTTTTTTTTTTTTTTAACAAGTATTTTGCCTGTCTTAAAAAAGGCCACCCATGCAGATTCTTAAATATTAGACTTATCTTCTACTTCCAATGAACTATTAAGTAACTGAACTATCTGTAAAGGTATTGCATTAACTGAAAAAACCTTTCCTGTAGCAACCTGCTGAATAGATCTTTATACCAATAGTCACAGATTTCTTCATCTGTTCTTTTCTTTTTTTTTTAATAAACTCTTAACATTTGCAAATGAATGACCAGAGTTCTGAAGTTTGATTAAGGTTGAATTGCGTTGAATTGCAGCAGAACATTAGAGAAAAGTGCATTCATGACTTTCCTGCTATGTTCCTTTCATATTAAATAAGAGATGAGAGCATAAACTTGTGTCCCTACTTCTCATTTAAGTTAACATCCTTCTTTAACGTGCTACCTAATGGGAAGCATTCAGATACATTCTGTTGAATAAAATGCTGGGAGACTGCAAATGTGATTTGGTTCAGCAACCATATTGAGGCTACTTGTTACTGTGACAACAGAGTTGCAGTGCTGTCTGAATGGTAGTAAACCTCCTAATTTTAAGTATTTAGAAATTGACTATCTTCTTGGGTTCCTTGCTAGTTGTATCAAGTGTCTAGGTGAATGTTTTTTCTGTGTGCGGCTTTTCCCAATTGAATTTCATGGTAATAAGATGTCATTGTGCAACTTTATGGAGCCTTTCATCCCACTGAGCTGCAAGCAAAATCTTCAATCTATAACGCCAACCACAGGTTCAGTGTGTAGGGGACAGCATGCATCAAGATTTGGGAAGGACAATACTACAGTTATTTCATGGTAGGAGATAGAAGCAGTAGGTAATGAGGAACAGCACACATTGAAGTGTGAGTGTACAAAGTACAATGAAGTGAAGAGGAAATTGCTTAGACTATGATAACTAACAAAAGCACATTGGTTGGGAGAAGGATAATTGAGTTCTCTAAACCATATGTTCTTACACTCACTTTCAGCAGCAGAGAGGTCCTATAACTTTAGAATTACAAAGGAGATGGTTAGTTATTCAAAGTTTCTTTTTTAGGATGGAAGGAGCTGTTCGTGATCTTTCTTGATTCAGTGATTTATCATCCTCATTCTGATTTACGAAACATCTAAGATCTAAAGATAGACCTTCATATGTATGGAAGTAACTCAGAAAGGACAAGGTCTTATGCAGTTTATATGTGTCTCAGTCTTTTCCTAGTAGTGTGCATGTAGTTCAGCATATCTCTTTTGCAAAGAGCTGAGGTTTTAAATTTTGTAGCACTTCCTACTGAGAAGATCTGAATGTCTTAAATTTTCTCTGCCTTTATGTGCTACTCAAATCACATTTTTTGAATGTGGGAATCATTTACCTCAAAATAGGGAAGAGATTACTTTCATTATTGATGACTGCCTCTGGTGTCCATCCACTAAAACAACAGCACTGTAAAAGCTCCGTATACAGGTAAGGAGCCAATAGATTCAACCTTTAGAAACTGGAAAAAATGGGAGAAAATGCTTCTAGGTCAACTGGTGAACCTATTTAAGCCAAAAGCAAAATGCTGGTTAACCTCAGTAAACAGCCAAGGGTAATTTTTTTCATGTAAAACTGTTGTTGTTTCTGTTTCTTTTAACACTGCTTTTATTATTTTAGTACAGAAAGTACAAACTTTACTTGTGTAGCTATGAAATGTAAGATAATAATACAGCTGAGGACTTTATAAAGAAGAGTGCTTTAGTCTTTTCTGAAAGCTGAAGCAGGATCTAGTCCAACAGTACTGATACATTGCTGTAGTTTGAGTCAGAATTCAAAGAGAAACGACTCACACATAATTTTCCTAAAATCACTGACGCTCTTTTTACATTAAATACTCCAGTGTTTACCATTTGAAAATTTGATAACAGACATGGCTAAGTTAACTACATGTAACTTAAGATGTTCTCTTAACCCATATTCCTTTCTACTTGAGTGCATACAGCAACAAAGAAGGGGATGTATGAAGACTCTTAACTTCAGTTTTTTTAAGTTGTATGAGCAAAATGCTGGTTAGTATAGGTATTCCTCCAGAAGTGAAGTGTGTTAGGAGGAGCAGATTATAGAAGAACCATTTAAAACTCAAATTCTCATCTGCTTGATACAGTTTCCTACTGCTCCACTTATAGCCATCTAGAATATTCAAGGCCAAGTTGGGTGGAGCCTTGAGCAACCTGGTCTAGTAGGGGGTTGGAACTAGAGGAACTTTAAGGTCTCTGCCAACCCAAACCATTCTATGATACTATGATATAAAGTACGTTTGATCAAAGCCATGCTCAAACTTCCACTTAAGTCAGTGGGAATTTTTGCTTGAACAAAAATTATGGGTTTTAGTACACAGGATTTCATAACAATTTTTTATTTTAGTGGGAATTTTAATACTAAGTGTGTGTCAAACAAAGGAGAAATAAGCTGGGATAGAGAATTTGGAAGAAATTTCCTGTGTTTGCATTAAAAATTATCCCTGTTATTTTTAAACTTCTTTTCTTCTTGTAAAACTTGTGTTGTAATAACCAAAAACAATGTTGTGTATCAAAGTTATTAAATTTTTTCTTCTTTCCTTATTACTCACATTTGCTTTCCGTTTTTTATCATCCCCAATGGGGATTTTCTTTTAACTTGTTATAATTTTTAGCGTGTGTACATGAAAAGACCACTGACCTTTTACTGACTTGTGAGTCAGAGGATTAATAGATTTTCACAAGACCTTCTGAAAATAGTGGAAAAATTGTCCTTACCCTGCTTTTTAGGTGAAAAAATGGTGAAAATCCTACTTTTTTTTTTTTTCTCATTTCAGACTAGAAATGTTCAGACTTGATATTAGGAAGAGTTTTTTTACTGAAAGGGTGGTCAGGCACTGGAACAGCTGCCCAGAGAGGCAGGGAGGTGGTTGAGTCACCATCCCTGGAGGTGTTTAAAAAACAAGTAGATGAGTTTTTGAAGGACATGGTTTAGCAGAAGATGGGTACGGTTGGACTACAGTCTTTTCTAACTGGAAGATTCTATGATTTATTTGAGACAGAAAAATAGATTGCTCCTCTTGTATGATTGTCTCCGACTTTCAAGTTTTATAGGTTGCTTACTAATCTATAGAGATATATAGATAATAATACAAGTAATAATATAGATGTTTTCAATGTTAGTTTAAAAATGCAGACATTTTGTGCACTGTGGAGGATGTAGCCTGTATGTATTTTGAATATTTTGAATTAGCTGGTTAAGATCAAGTCTCTGAACTCATGAATGTTTCAGAAAAATACAATAGGAAATTCAGAGCCAGTCATTGCAGTGGTCACACTGGTGGAAGTATAACACAATGAGGGAGGGGATCTTGCAATTATGGGCACAAAACAGGTAACAATGTAAGAGGTCTGACACAAAAAACCCGAAGACTGACCCTATAGTTTGGAAACCAAGACTGGGAGGGGAGAGAGAAAGAGGTGGTTATGGAATATGTTTTGTCCTGAACAGCGAGACAAGGCTCAACTCGATTGCTTCACTCAGTATGAGTGGATGCATGTCCAAATACAGACAATTTTGTGCCCTCAGTCGGAAAATGTTGGTGTACAAGACTGAGCAGCGAGTTAACATCAAGGTTCTTGTGCATCTTAAGAAATCCAAAGGGAAAATTTTCAATTATTGACCGAGGCTTATGGTGAAGAGATCCCAAAGATGCAGTTGGTGCTCAAAGGAATCCATTTTTTTGTTGGTAGAAGATGTGAAAGCAAATACAATGGAGATCCTCAACAGCCCTTCATAAAATGATCTACAGAATTTCTTTGAAGTTTGGCAGCATCATATGCAGCTGTGAGTCAGCACAGAAGGGAACTATTTTGAAGGTGATCAGTTAATTTTATGTATTTGTTAAACAAAAAGATTTACAGGCACAGTTTTGGGTTGTTTTTTTTTTTTGTGTTGGACCTTGTATATAAGTATACATGGAAGAATAAGGCGGTTATGACTTTCCTTTGTAATCTATTCAGAAAATGCTAAAATCAGTATTAGGACTTTGAATTTGCCTCCCACAGTGACGTTTAGCATAAAGTGGATTAGTGAAAATTTTCAGAAGTAATTCCTAATTTTAGAAGTTCTGACCACCAATAGCATTCTCAGAATTTCTTGGGAACTAAAAACTCTATCCCCAAGATGTCACTGGTTTCAGACACCCCATATGGAGACATTCAAAAGTAGAAGTAACTTGACTAAGTTCTGGTTTTAATCTCTGTGTCTCTGAAACCATTCTGTGTAACAAGCAGAGGTTATGAAAAGTGAGAAGGACGGGGAAATATCGTGGGAGAAAGATATTTGGCAGTGGCATTTGCTGCAGAGAACAAGAAAATAAGAAAAAATGGACACAAATAGCAAGGAGCTGTTTGTGTTCAACAGAAGGGGCAACAGAACTGTAAAAACATCACTTTCCAAATGGAACAACAACATCTAGTTGCTCTCAACATTCATTTTCCAGGTGCATTATGTAGCCTTATAGAGAACACTTCAGTAGTAAAGCACTTTACCTAGTGTCTGGAACTAGATAAAAGGAGTAATGTTTCATTTGCACAATATTTTGTTTAATTTTATTTTTAACCCTTCTTACGCTGTTTTCAGCATTGTAGGTCTTTCCTTATTTACTGAAAGTCAGACTTGCTGTGAGTCAAACTTACCAAGATCATGGGGTTATACCAAGGAAGTGTATCCCTTAGCAACAGAAGGCAAGTTAGGGTTCTTCAAAACTTCTCTATTCATGTTTTCTCTCATTGTTAATAGGTCTTTTAAAGAGAAATTGGCTCACACTTCATTTAGAATGCTTTAGACCCAAATGTTAGTCAGGTTAAATGAGAGTTTCATTTGCCATCAGAAAGTTATAGAAAATCATGCACAGGCGGCCCAAGCAAATCAGTCTTAGAGTATTCCCATTCATTTCCCACGCAGTGCAGAGGTTGTTAGCACCCAGACCTCATACCTCAAGCCAACTGGCTTTTGACATTGTGCATTTCCACACTGATGATGGCTGATGAACCCCAAACCACTGCCTCTGTTCATATTTATTGCACCCATAACCCAGACTCTTAGGTACATGTTTAAGAAAAAAAAAAAAGATAACAAAAAGTAATGACCAACTTCATTGTCCCCTGTGTATAATAAATTGTGTGGCAAAATCACTAAAGGCTAAACTGGCCAAGTAGCACTTATAAGAAAGAGAGAAACTGGAGGGGTAAGTATTTCTCATAAATGGAAATGAAAATATTATTTTGGGTGCCTTTTCTTGATGGTGGCATAATTCACTACACTATTTCATTGTTTTCATTCTAAGTAAACTTGTTAAATTTTAAATAATAAAAAGCAATCTCAATAAGCTAAAGAAAAACGAGTCTTTATTTAAATATATTGCTTAGTTAAATGAAGCATGTTGCATGTTCTGACTTCAGACCTTTCTTTAACTGTCTTTTCTGGGCTGTTGATTCAGTGAATACTTAATTTATTTTCTGGCAGTTTTCCTGAAAGGAAAGCCAAGGAATATCATCTGAATAAATAATTGTGGTTTATTTTGGCAATACCTTGTAACAGCTCAAGTGGTCAGGTATTTTGGTTTTTAACTGAAGCAGCCAGTTGTCTTGGAGCCAGACCAAGGCTTTCTGATATTTCATGTAACTTAGTTGTTTCATTCCGCTCCTTGATCAGATTTTTGAAGTTTGTGTAGAGGACTTTTAGCTAAATGTTGCTGTTTCTAGTTTAATATATGTGTCTTAAAAGACGTAATTGTAGCATTAGAATCATAGAGTGGTTTGCATTGGAAGGGACCTTAAAGATCATCTGTAACAGTTCCAACCCTCAAAATTAGGAACAGTAATGTCTTTGTGGTCCACTGAGGGATGTGTCTGATTGATAGACTCAGGCATTATCTTTCTGGCAAATCTATAAGTGATTGCTGTGGAAAATCTTTAAAAATATGAAAAGGAAACAAATCACAATCCCCTGTATTCAGGTAGTTTTCTCTAAAAGTATCCTCCCCAATACCTTAGATTTGGGTAAGTTTTGAGCCAAAATACTAATTTGTAAATTTATTTCACCTGAAGTTGTAAAAAAATATTTCCAGCAAAAATTGCCAAGCTTTTTCCTTGAAAAATTCTTTGTTTTCCATAAAGAAAGCAAAAAGCCAAAAAAAAATTCTGTTGCAATATAATTTTCTTATTGGAGAAAAGTTTTCAGTAAAAAAGTGCATTTGTGAAGATAATTATGTGAGACATTTAAGAAAGCAAGTGATTGCATATGAACAAATAAATGTAGTCTGAATATCTGTCCTGCTGCAGCCCAATGCTGAAGATGGTTGTTCTGATTCTCAGTTCTGGTTTCTAACATCTGTGGATTTTACCTGAACCCTTGTTATGTGAAATGCATCAATCATCTCGGGGACTGTGCATGGGCTAAGGGAAGGATCTCTTGGCAGTATCAGGTGTAAGAAATGGGATCCTTGAGCTGAAGGGACATGTAGTATTCTTGCTGTAATCTTGCCAAAATATTGCCATAAGTTAAGAATCGTGCTAAGACTTCTTGGCAGAACCAATTTTTTTAAAGGGAGAGTCTGCAGAAATATCACTTCACTACCAATATCCTTCCTTTGCTTCTATTTCCATGGATGGCCTCGGCAGAAAACTCCAGCAGAAAAGAATTTAATGAATCCTTGTGCCATGCTTGTTTTCCCCTTTCCACCATTTTTTTCTTTTCAAAAAGAGAGCTATAAAATGTGAAACTGAAACTGCATACTTTCAGAGGTTCATTACAGAAATCAAACTTTAATTACTGGTGAGTTATACTCTGGCATAGCATGAAATGTGACTGCCTGCATAATGCAATACAGGTCTGTTTGGTTTTGCAAAGAAGAGCTCCCACTCGATAAAAACAGCTATTTTCATAAACAGGAGGAGTAAAATTATCTGTAATGGTGTATGCTAAGCTCAGTGGGTGAGAAGACAATGCCTGATCTTGACAGTCAAAAGTGCTGAACTCCAGGTCTTTGACCCTTTGCAGGCTGTTTTGCAGCAGCATGCCTGTACAGGCCATGCTCACACACAGGATGAATTTGATTTGTGTTTGCATCATCTTTTACTTAAGTGGAGATGATGAGAGGCCGCTCCTCTAAGTTGGTGCAATGCTATTCAGAGATGCAGGAGGTGATACCTCACTACTAAGCACACTGCTGGACCCTCCCCTCCCCGCCTCTGCCAATAAATGGCTGCAAGCTGGATGCAAACACCTGCAGGCAAAAGTTAGGCGGGTAATTACTAGGTAAGTTGTGCAAACCTAACTGACAGGCTACTGAAATGTGAGTCTGGAAGTCTTGGGCTCTGGTTTCGGGACAAGCAGAAAACTCCTGGGAGAACTCAGGCAAGCCACTAAGGCTTTGCCTTTAAAATAAGCATCACTGTCCTTACTGGGTTTGTTGCTGGTAGTGGGTGGTTTTTTTGGTTTTGTTTTTGTTTTTAATAAAAGCCTGAGATATATTTGGATGTAAAGAACTTTGTGAGAATACAGAATGTTTATTTTGGAGGCTGGGGCTGGGATGCATTTTTTTTTCACTAATCCTCTGAGTTGGGTAATTGCATCTTATTTTCCTGGAAGACAGGGGAGGGTGGCAACAAGAATCAATGTGTTAAGCCATTAGTCACCAACTGCTGGAGTACAAATATTGACAAGAGCAAAGGTTGGTGGTCTTGCTTTTCTGCATGAATATCAGCAATCTATCACAAAGCCTGCCTGTACTTCCGTGAGGCCTGTCCCTGGGTAACATTATTATTGCAGTGTAACAGGGAGGTAAAGGGTTAGGCATAGGTAACACAGCTTCCACTGAACCTACATTACCAATGTCTGGTTATGTAGAGTTTTACCTTGTAACACAAATATCACAAACATAATGGTGCTAACATCAGCAAATTGCTTTCCTGCATCACACTTCCTCTTAAGGACAGTCTTGTAAGTTCACATCTGATCATTTGATTGTAGTTCTCAGGTCTCCATCTTTGCTCTAAAACATCATTTGCTCTGATGGACATCCCTCAGGAAAACTGCTATAGCTATGCTGTTCACATGCTAGGAATAGAATCACTGTGGGAACTGAGCAATTTTCAAAACTGAAGCACCCTGCAGTGAGATCTGTGAAATGGATGGTCAGTGGGCTCTGAACAGGGGTCTGTGAGCAGAGGGGCAGATGGTAGTCTCAAAAATCTTGTCTATAACATTAAAAAAAAAAAAAAAATTGAAAGCTTTCCACTGCTGCTAATTCTGGATAAGATCCATCAGCTTGCAACACTGAGTCATTATATAAGCTGAGTCACCGGATGCCGTAGGCGATTTCAAATCCTTATTGATGAGACCTGATCAGAGTAAGGCTAGAAGACCTGGTATTGGAGAAGCCTGCAACCTTGGAGACAGGTACAACCAAGGAAAGAAGTGTAGTCTTGGTTCAGGACACCGTATGACCGCAGCCAAATTGCATACTCATAGTCCCTTCTACTCATATCATTCAAAAAATGAGTATCCTCTGCAAATATCGTGCTGTCACCTTCTTTCTTTCCAAATACCACAAATCCCTTTCTGCACAAAGCTCAGTCTTCACCAGACTTTCTAATACTCTGGAACAACTGCCTTAGTCTTTCTTCCTAAGAGCAGTGCTACTGTGACAGGTATATACATGTCTGTATGTAGGTAAACAGCTGCAGAACAAGCAAGAACAGCATTGAATAAGAATTCCACTGGCAGAAGACAAAATCACATTTCTGTCACCAACCCAGCTGTTAAACCTACTTCCAGCAATTTTAATTTATTTTTTGGTATTATCGTCTTCTGGAAGCCATGCTACATGCGCTTAGCTGGGCAAATAGCTCCTTGGTGTCTCCATCTTCCTAAGCCTGAGACTTGAAAATCCATGATGTGGCCAGATTTCCTGGTTGCTTTTGCTTTGACAGCATGTATTTGTTATAGATGATTTATCTACCCAGTTTAGGTACTCCTTCTTAGGATTGCTCCATGTAACTGTTCTGGGTCCTTAAAATCTAAGGACAGTTTTTCGTTTCAGATAAACGTTCATAAATCATCTTAAATTACCATTCTTAGAAGCAATCCCAATGAAGTTAATTGATCTTCTGAGTAATGAAGAATTTAACTTGTTCTTGTGCAAGTTGTATGTTACATCCTTGTTAGCAGAAACATTCAATAACAGAAACATGTACTCTTCAATAGGTCTTCTGTGCTTTACTAGGTTTTGAGCCATAAAGTTAATTCATTCCATTTAATTTCTTTTGTCAAAAAATGTCTTCTTCAATAAGCTGTGTTACATCATCTGTTACCTACCAGTTCTCTGATAAATGTGTACTTAAGGGCCATAATCTATCTTCAGGAGCAGTGCAATGACTCTTACGCTTATGACCTTCCCTTGTGAGTGTAGTCACATTAATATAAACGGGAACTTTGCCTGAAAAGGAACTGAACAAACTGAGTGAAGAATCAGGAGTTGGCTGGTGGGAAGATTTACGCATTGGGTCCTAAGTTTGCATTCATTCCAGCTGTATCACTGGAATTCAGGACATTGTCTCAATCCCTTTCTGATGATGAAGAGCTGGAAACATGCTCTTCTCCATGTCCTTATACTAGTAGACAATTAGGTATGTGTCTACCATCTGAGTATATTTGGAAATAGTTTTAGCATGACTTAACTGTTTCGAGTTGGGGTGTTTCCAGTGCATTATCTAGTATTTTTTTGTCTTTAACACATCAAGTTGTAAACTTAGTGCTAAAAACACGGAGCAACTTTGCTCATGGGAGCAACTTTGTTTGTAAATGTGCAAGTCAGTTATTTCAGAGATCAGATTTTTCAGATACAGATGCAAACAAAACTGTGTTTTCCAGTGAATCTTCTATGATGCCCTTACATTGGGACATATTATAGTACAGCATATCATAGGGCACCCCCCTGAGGTGGCAATGGACTATATTTCTAGAATTTTTGTCTGGGACTTTAATTTGGAAATTAATATCTTGGTCATTGAATCTTTCTAAGTTTCTATTTCTACAATGTAAATCAAATCCTACTTCTCATTCTTAACACCTACCATTTGTTGTGAGGCATGTTCTATATAGAGCAAGGTTGTACAAGCTTGAGGGCACTTGGGTACAAGGTCCATCAAGATGGCTATGAGGTTTTCCTTTATAAGTAGCCAGTAGGGTTCATATGGTTTAGAGGTGGACTTGAAATTGCTAGGCTTACAGTTGAACTCCATGATCTTAAAGGCCTTTTCCAACCTGAATGATTCTATGGTTTATTTTTTCTCACTATATAATGGGTTGCAGCTCATAATTTCTAATAAGTTAAAAGAAATATGTCATTAGACTTCAGATCTGTGCCAGAAATTTTTGGCTATTCTAAACCATCTACACCATCAGGCTCTTCTCCTTGGGATTACCTTAGTTAGGGTTCACTATTGATTATGTTGAGTAAGCACATTGCAACAGATAGCTCCCATCCAGAGGGAAAAAAAAAAAACCAAACTCCAAAACCCACACAAGGTTTTAGAGTGTAGACTTTTCTAATGCTATTATGTCAGAAAAGGCGTGAGGACAAGGTTTCTAGGGCAACGAACTGGGTTTATTACTAACCCACTTCACAATAGTGATTAAACAATTTGCTCCTTATCCGATGTTCCCCTTCTGAGACAAAGTTTGTAATGCTTTTCCACCTCACCCATAACTCTGAAGGGAGGGGCAGTCTTGAGGATGAAATCCTGGACTCACTGGTAAAATTCCTGCTCAGTGAGTAGCATTTTGCTCTCATGCTGCATGTTTTGCAGTGGATAAATTCTATATAGCTGCACACAAGTTCCTATAATTACATATGTGCCTTTCCGTGGTAATTTTAACAATACTGGTGGTATGATTAATGCCTCAGGGAAAAAACCCTACGTATGGATAAGTAATATATTGCTAGAACACAGACCACCAGCCTTGAGACCACTTCATCATCCAAGCCACACTGTCCTAGCGGATTTCCCACTGTGCAAAAGGATTTTCAAGGAAAGCTCTGTGCAGACACAGCAAACTTCATAATTTTAGAAATGCCACTTACATCTGATTGCTTTGCAAATGAAAGAAAGCAGGAAGCAAAGTCTCAGACATTTTGCTTACCCGGTACATTGTGGTTAGTCTCACCCTTTTCCTGCACTTTCAGTTGGGCGGTCAGTTTCTTGGGAAGTTTTGTGGCCTTTTCAAGATGTGATATCATGTGTTGCTATTTACAACTGCTGCAGGTTGTGAAACCAGAGGATTTATCAGAGAACGCAGAGGCTGATATAAACTATTTGCAGATCATAGCATTGGGTAGAGGAACAGCGGAAATGCCTTTCTTTCTACTACAACGTGTAGGTTTTCAGACTTGTTGAGGACACCAGGCATTGTGAAAGGAGACCATAAGAGCAACGAATACAAAGAGCTGTATATGCAGTGCATGGTATGGATCACAAAATCTATTAGAAGTCACAGCACCTATAAATAGATCAGATCTTGAAGCTGAGGTAAACAGCCACCAGTGGCTATTGTCTGGACATGGGTCAAATGTCAACAGCCAGGGAGAACTTGGATTTGTTTAGCTGTGGTTTAGCTGTTCAGCTCTGCCCTGCAGCAGGGAGAGGCAATGGCTGACCTCCCGAGGTTCTTTCCTCGCTTTATTTCTATGATTCCTAAAGATACATGTAAATAGTCCATATCGAACTCAAAAATCCATCAGGAAAAAATAATGTTTGGGATATGATAATTCATAGCTCACATACTTGTTCTTTTTTTTTGTTAGCATAACTACAGCAAAGCTAAAATAAAGTAAATGGTGCAGAGCTTTATTTGAAAGAAAATTTCATTCTCACAATTACTTCCTGTATTAGTCAATGATAATGGGATAAACATGGAAATGGATGTACTTACATAAAAGAGAGAAAATATAAAGATACTGAAGTGAAATCCTGTCTTTCTATCAATTTGACTACTTACAATATAAATATGAACATGGACTATAAAAGGAGCACTGCTAATTCCTTCATTGCTTGGATTCTCAGGCTCTACAAAACAAGCTTGTCATGGGGTAGTTATTACCTATTATGGTGTGTGTGTCACTGCAGAAAACAGTAGTCATATTGGACTAAAACGTAAGCAGAAGCACTGGCTACTGTAATGGCCATACAAGTAATGGTGTATGACACAACAGTAATTCTTGTCATTTGCTAAACTTTATGACTCAGTTCATGTAAATTAAGATCACTGGCCCCCAGTGCTATGCCCCATAGCATTTCTTACCAAAAGTGAACCACACAGAAAACATATCTGCAAAATAAGATGTCTTATGATATAAGGCACACCTGTAATGCTGAAGAGAGCTCGACCGGACTAGCACCTACATAGAAAATCCATTAAAGCTCCAGTATAAAGGAATATTTGACTAATATAAATGACATTCCAAAGTGCAGTGGTTGAAAATTATTTCTCTTTCTGTATGGATACTCTTGCTCAGGGTGAAAGTAGGTTAGTATGATGTCTTCTCTTAGGGCTCTCTTAAATTGAAGCACGGATTTAGGAGTGTATAGACTGAGTTATCACCAGCCTGTGTCCCAAGTGTAAGGAGTGTTACCTGCTAGACAGGGATATCTTTCATACGACACTTAAGACTAATAAGATTTGAACTTCTTATAATTAGGACTATTTGTTTTACAAGTACTTGCCCTGCCTAAGTTCCAAGTAGCAGTAAGAATGGACTTATGGGAGAGAGGAAGGGGATTTGGAAGACATGAAAGACGTTCTCATGTGAAGACTGTAGATATCTTGTTTAATTTTCTGCTTAATCATAGCTTTCCTTCATCACCTTGGCACATCAGAGTTTCCATGTCCTTTTCTTAGAGTTTAAAGAAAATAGAAGGTTTGGTGACTGGAGAGTGGGGAAATATGTACTTTTCAGAGAGCAAGCCTATGAAGACATCTTTAAGAATGACAGGTTTTCAAGGGTTCTGTTAGGAGGGGGAAATAAGTACCTGAGAGGGCTGAGAGGCTGGACTGTGTGAGAGATGATAGTGCAGAAATGATAGTGGAAGTAATAAAAAAATGGCTAATGGAACGGTGTGGCTAGACAAGTATATGGTCTATATTAGGGATGGAGAGAAAAAGTCTACAGAGGAGCAGAGTCTACAAAAGTTGACAAGTGACTGCTTGAGGTCCTAAATGATATTAGAGATCTTCCAGCAGACATGCTGTATCTGTCTCTCCCTCTGCCTTTTTTAGCTCTGGAACTGATTTTACAGATTAAATAAAGTACTATGTTGACTCAGTCTCTCTGGCACTGAATTTGTAAATCCATCCTTTCTATTTCAGTCAGGCATGACTGGGTGAAAAACCTCTATAAGTAAAAGAAGTGACATGAATAATGCTTCCTTGAAATAAGGTCAATGTTATCCTCGTGTGTGGAGGGAACAAAGACCTACATCAGCCTGGTGCTATTAGCAACACTGAGTGCAGACATACTTTGTCTGAAGTCTTAGCTAATAATTAAAGAGCCATTAGGGTTATCTCAGTTTTTATAAGAACCACAGTATTCTTCACAGAAATGTATTTCAGCATCAAATTCACCTTGGGGTAAAAGAAATTTTGTCATTACAAAGCAACTTTTGTGTTATGCCCGAAGCTCTGCATTCATAGTGCACATTTACTGAAAAAGTCACTAGTATTCATATTCTGCTTGGTCTTTGTCATCATAAAGCCTAATCTTTTTTTGTCACATTAGAATGCAGTCTATAGGGTTTTTTTGTTTTCTTTTATGTACTTCTAACTTTCCATTTCAGTATATAACGTAACTGATTTAATATTTTCAGCTGCCTTTACTATACATACAATATTTTAAATGTAAAAAAATGATAATGGTTGTGCAGCCTGCTGCTGTTTTCAGATAGTATCAGAAGGGATTTTTTTAAAATATACAACATTAATCTAGCTTAATTTAGTGAGGAAAGCTTATTTTGTCCTTACCACAAAAAGAAATGAACAATTCTGCGGATGATTTTTTTGTATAGAATGATAGAATAGCACCAGTGGTGACAAAATAGCAAAATGCAATATGACTTGCTAGCAGAAAATTACAGTATCTTTAGTAAAATGAACTTGCATAGATTTTTATTTCATTGTTAAAAGTATCCCTCATTAAACAGTAGGTAATCTCTTTAGAAATGCTTAATATACCCATTTCACTGCCACATTATACTTCTGCTTATCTGTCAATATGAGTTCACATCCTATACCGTGTCTATCTAACATTACTTAGAGAAAAGAATGATAAGGCAGGTGTTTTTACATTGGAAGACCTACCTTGTTTTCTTCTCATCTTCCTTACTTATCAGTAACCATTCTCAGCATAAATTAATAGGTAGGAAAACTTGCCTTTCTCGTATATAGCAATCTTTCCGTTTTATACATAATATTAAATTCATTCTATACAACTTTTACAAACTTACCAACAGCTTCAAAAGCATGGGACTTTAAAAATAGCATGTGAAAATCTTATGATCTGCTATTGAATCACCATGAAAATTCTCTCACCATAAGATCCCTTTTGTTTGGCATGGAGAAATGTTATCTGAGAGGTCTTTTAACAACTGATGTTTTGCTTCCACTCTTTCAAAATCTGAAGTTATTAATAATGGTATCTCTTAGCCCAATTCTTAAGCCTGGCTCAGTGCTCAGTGCAGGACTTGTGATATAGGAGTAAAATTCCTTCTCCCTTTACTGCTCGATCTATATGGATGACGCGTGGGCTGCCATGGACTGCAGGGGCTATAGCAGCAGCTGAGGATAGTGATGGAGCTGGTGCATAACGAACACAATTTACATTGTCCAAAATGATGTTGGGTGACTCACAAAAGCAAAATCACAAATAACATGTGGGAATCACAAAGTCTGCCAAAACATATTTTCATATTACAAGACATTTAGGATATGCACCTTTGAAAGGCCTGTGAACAGATCGCTGCCAATTGTGAGCAGCAGCAGGAGGCTGGGTGTTGTGTACATTGGAGCCATCACAAACCAGAATATCCAATTGTCCCCTCCCTTCTCCTCTAAGGAGCTGGCACAAAGCAAGAAGGCAAGATGTACATTAGCCACAGTGGCTTCAACATTTAAGTGGTTTGGCTAAGGTTTTTACAAGGGAGGCTATTGCCAGGCAGCAGCCAGCAGGAGAGAGGCAGGTGTTAAAGACAGGAACTTCTCTAGAGTTCAGAGGACATGATACTATTTTTAAAAATGCTGCCCCTTTGCATTCATTAGCATATTCAAAAGTTATGCTAAGTACATATAAGGCATTGCAAGGCCTTTCAAGGGCGATCGGAAAACATTCTATATTATAGGTTTGGTGAATCTTCTCACATTACCCAAGAAGAGAAGACAGCTAAAATGTAAGTCCCTCTGGAACAGATCTGGGGTAATTTGTGCTACTGTGTTATAGGAACTATTTCCCATAAATCCCAGATTATCTTCACATCATCATATTTGACTATTCCAGTGAGTTTACTAAGCTTGGGTCAAAGAAAGCCGATGGAGATACAGGTTTATCTCTTTTGCTGATTTTACAATATTTGTTGATAAACTGTTTTCATTATTGGAATCTGTCACTGGTCGTATCATAGAAGATTGTATCTGAGTAAACTTTTTTCTTTATCATTGATTTAACTGTCTTTTACCCTGGTTGCATAAATACAGCTAAAAATAATTGGGTTTACATTCTCTTACCACTGTTCTGTTCCCAGTGGTGGCCAACTATTTCCAATGACAATAATTACTGGGTTTTTTTTCTTTAAGAAATTCTAGCAGATTGACAACTCTGGTTTTACTTCATAGTCTTTCTAGACATAGCTGCAGCCCTTAACAGCAGATTTCAGCTTTTGTCTTCTAAAGGCACAGAATTCTGGCGAAGCTCATCAGTAACTTCAGTGATGTGGGAATATGATAAATGGGAATTTTTTATCCATTGAAAACAGGTTACGAGATTGAAAAGGGTTAAACAAAGGCAAAGAGCCATTAACATGGGTTGGAAAGAAATTCTAGATATAAGAATTAAAAAAAATAAAGTGGAACATATTTGATTTTAGGGAACTACAGTGATGTAGATCCTTTGCATCTCTTGATTTTTATAAGCTAGTTTATGTAAACCGGATCCTTCGAAGATGTGGGAAGTAAATTTATATGTAAAGTCTGTTTTCCTTAAAGTCAGTGGTCTTTTTTAACACTGTTCCTTCTTCTGGTGGCAGACAATATTTTAGTGATCGGAGAAATATAATAGAAATGAAAAAAATAGTTAATGCGTTTTTTTAACCCAAGTATATAAATTGTTATGCACTTTCTAGGGTCCTGCCTCTAGGGTCCAATGCAGAGAAGTCAAAATGGAACTTGCACATGCTAACTGTATTTATACTGGTTTTCTAGAAAAGAAACAAAGTTGAATCTTTGAATTTAACCTCACATCTAAACAGTGCAACGTTCTGAAGCCATTAGCTCTTTAGTACTAAACTTGAAAATGAGGAATTCCCTGGATGATTTTTGCATTCCAAGGCTGCTATCACACAAGATTTAGGAGGATGTGAGGAAGATTCAAGATGCTTAACAAATATATATATATTTCATATATATATATATAAAAATTAAGTATTTCCCAAACTGCCTGGTGAACTAACATTCTTTCATAACATCACTAATTAGGTCTTGAAAAATTCTGTGGTGTCACAGATGTTACTGCAGAAGAAACCACACTGGCAAAAAAAGGAGGAAATAGTAATAGCACTTTTGCTAATTTAACAGAAGAGAAGGCTTAACCCTTTTAGTGTTAGAACGGGGTCTGATGTTTTACATCACATGTTAGCACTTTCACCTTGAAAAAAAAATCTTGGCATTGACTGGCTGAGCATTTCATGTAGGCTCCATTTCATTCTGTCCCTATGGTCAAATGCCACCCTATCAAAACTTGGATCTCTGATTAGCTGAAGGACACCAGGTTCTTTTGAGTGATCTGGCTTCAGATTCTGCTCATAAAACTGAGAGCAAAGTCTAGCTCCACTGACCAGAGGGGAAAAAAACATCTGCGATACGAGTGAAAAATAGTCATGTGATATAATTTTCAAAAATTTATGTAAGAATGTTGGTGGCTACCACAAGTTTGTTACACTACTTCATGACCCACTGTGTCTTGTCTGTTCTCAGAACCAAAGAACCACTGAATGGTTGACGTTGGAAAGGACCTCTGGAGATCATCTTGTTTAACTCCCTGCTCAAGCAGGGCCATCTTGAGCCAGTTGCCCAGGACTGTGTCCAGACATCTTTTGAATATCTCCAAGTCTCTGCTCCACAACCTCTCCGGGCAACTACGCCAGTCTGGGTCACTCTCACAGTAAAATATGATTCCTGGACCCTCCTGTGTTTCAGTTTGTTCCCATTGCCTCTGGTCCTGTCACTGGACACCACCAAAAAATGCCTGGCTCTGTCTTCTTTGCAGCCTCCCTTCAGATGATTATAGACATTAATAATGTCCCCGAAATGTTATCTTCTCCAGGGTAAACAGTCCGAGTTCTCTTAGCCTTTCCTAGTAGAAGAGATGCTCCAGTCACTTCATGGTCTTTTGTTGGACTGTCTGCAGTATGTCCACGTCTCTCCTGTACTGGGTAGCCCAAAACTGGATGCAGTACTCCAGGTGTGGCCTCACCAGTGCTGAGTAATGGGGAAGGATCACCTCCCATTGCCTTTTCTCTTCTGTTTTCTTCCTTAATCAAGGGCTTGTATTTTTCAACATCTTTACCCCAGTTTAGTAAAAGGTATTTAGCTTTATAAAAGAATAAAAGAACTATTTCTTGTCAAACTCCTTGGGGAAAAATTATTTTATACCTTCAGATTAACATCTGGAGCAGTCCATTGGAAGTATTTTCACTGCCTGTAGGTATAGCAGAAACCATCAAACTTCCACAGTGGCACTTCATAGTTTAACTCCTAGCTTGGGGGAAGGTAGAGGACATTGGAAAGTTGCTAAAGCTTACTTATTTACTTCAAATGGTGGAAAATATGTTTCTGCATCTGGAAATTATTCCTGTTGCTGTATTACTTATTGCTAATCTGAAATTGCAACTTTGGCTTCTAGCCATTGGATTGTATTCTTTATTTGTACAAGAAATTAAAGACTTTTCTGATTATGAAGTAATACAAACTCCTCAGGCTCCCTGTAAAGCAGGTTTTCTGCCATTCCTATCATTCTCTTTAAGAACCTTTCATTTTTTTTTTACATTTTCTTTTGAAATGTGGACACTGGGCTGTACAGTCATTGTCTTCCTGCTGCTGCATACGGTGGTATCAGATATACCTGTATTAGCACAAGCTGCATGCTAATATTTCTGACTTGCCAAATCTACCCAGAAATTAGCTAAAAATGCAGACTGCCGAGGCAGAAGATGTTTGATTTTGCTCATCCAAAAAACCATCATTGGTGGGACAGCTGACTCTGAGCCCCCTTGTCATGTCACAGCTCTTCTCTCCCTGTAGCAGTGTGCAGGTGCACCATGTGTGGATAACCACTGTCCTCGGTCTTACTTGCTGCAGCCGTGCCTCATAAGAAATGGTAGCAGTGTGACCATGCTGTGCACCAGCATGCTGTGAGCAGTCGGGGCTCCTCCACGAGCAGGTAGGGCAGGGACCCCCAAACTGGACCATCCCATCCATCACTTCCAGCCAGAGACCAGGGCAGGCTGAGGTCAGGTACAGGGCTAGCCTGAGACGTCAGCCTGTGGAAGAGGGGCAGGATCAGACCCAGTGAGGAGAACCAGGGTCAGACACTACCCTGGGATAGTCAGGTTCAGATGGGAGGCAAATAGTAGAGGCTCATTTAAAGCAGCTCCCACAAAAAGGAGGCTCAGTCCTTCCTGAGGCTCCTGGCAGCACTGCCTGGCAGCCTTTCCCCTCAGCCACCAAAGGGACACTGAGTCTTGCAGCCAGACCTCTGGGAGCAAGCACACTCTTGGGGCCCTGGCAGCACACCAACTCTCATCATACTAGTGGGAGCTGAGGTTCAAACACTGACTTCTTAATTGTTTAATCTATTAATTTATTTGATTGTCTAATTCCTGGGCCTATTAACACCTGCAGGACAGACGACTGAGTCATTAAGCCCTTTCCCATTGTCAGGTCAGGATATACCCTGCTGCAATGGCAAGGAAGCTGGAAGCACCTGTGCCCAAGGATGGAGAACATGCATGAGAGGAAATAAGTGTAACTGCTTGTGAGTGCTGCGTTTGCAGGACAGACATACAGTTTGGTGAACCTGGTTGTTACATTGGCCAGTAATGAAACTAAAACCTCAGGATATGTTACTTCCCTAGAGCTGTAGATTTTCAGCAGGAAAATGTACACGGACTGTAGTCCCATATGCACTCGTTCCAAACTCCTAATTGATCTTGAGTGCTCACTGACTTGCCAGGGAGATAAGTGGGAGCTAAGAGCTCCTATACTGCAGCAGGTCACTGGAAATGCCTCAGTGCCATCAGCACAGGCTGGAGAGACGCATTCAGGCAATTCAAGAAACTTTTGGCAAAGTTGTTAGTGTGGACTTCCCCCTCACCTGACCACCTTGTGATACATAATGCTAATCGAGGCTCTAGTTGTCCCTGTCTGTCTTGTCTTCTCCAGGCTGATGAAACACAATTCTCTTTTCCTGTTAGAGGAGGCAATAAGTGGCAGATAGTCACAGTGGGTGTGGAGTAGGTCTGTGGAAAGCCGACAGGCGAGTGGAAGCACCTCACAATATAGCTTAAGTTCAACAAAAAAAACTACATTACACTACCTCTCCTATTAGTTTTTTGGTACATAAAATTTGTGAAGTTCATCTTTAGCATGTGAGTGTACTGCCTTTTTGGGTAAGGATGGGGAAAGCAGTACTAACTTATTTTGACAGCAGGTGATTGTGATACAGTATTTCCTTCTCCTGCACTCTGGTGCTTATCTATCTCCACCATCTCTATTGTTCATCTCCTGTCTATTGTTATGGTTATCACTAGCAATAAAAGGACATTGATTTACAAAACACTTGAACTTTATTAACAAAGTATTGTTGTGGGATGATGAAATCAATTGAGAGCTCCATAGGAGGAAGAGATGACTTGCAGTGGCAACCGCTTGCCTGCCTTCAGCTCTCTAGCTCAGGTTGATGACTTATTCCCTACTATTGTTACCAGTAGTTCTGTCTTGTGTTTCATTGTCTGGATTGCATTCAGCTGCATGTCTTTCAATGATTCCTGTCCGTTTCCTGGAGCAGAACTCCAGTTACTTACCATCCTCCCTGTAGCAGTAGTAGATGCATCAGCAAAGTCCATAAAAATGGCACTTCCGGAGGGATGCTTTCCCAAGTATAACTTATCATAGAATGGTTTGGGCTGGAAGGGACCTTAAAGATCATCCAGTTCTAACCCCTTGCCATGGGCAGGGACATCTCCCACCAGACCAGGTTGCTCAAGGCCCCATCCAATCTGGTCTTGAGCACTTCCAGGGAGGGGGCATCCACAGTTTCCCTGGGCAACCTGTGACAATGCCTCACCACCCTCACAGTGAAGAATTACTTCCTAATATTCAATGTAAATCTTCCCCCTTCCAATCCAAAGCCATTCCCCCTCATCCTATCACTACAAGCACTTGTAAAATGTCTCTCCCCGGCTTTCTTGTAGGCCCCCCTCAGGTTCTAGAAGGCTGCTATATGACTAAACAACCCCAACTTTCTTAGCCTGCCCTCACAGCAGAGGTGCTTCAGACTTGAGCCCTCTGATCACCTCTGTAGCCATCCTCTGTACCTGTTCCAGCAGTTCCATGCCCTTCTTATGTTGGGGATTCCAGAATTGGACACAATACTCCAGGTGAGATCTCACAAGAGAAGAGCAGAAGTGGGAGAATCACCCCCCTCACCCTCCTGGCCGCACTTCTTTTGATGCAGCCCAGGATGCAGTCAGCCTTCTGGGCTGTGAGTACACGTTGCCAGCTCATGTCGAGTTTTTCATCAGCCAGCACCCACAAGTCCTTCTCTGCAGGGCTCCTCTTAATCATGTTGTTCCCCAGCCTGCATTGAAACTGCGAATTGCCCTGACCCAGCTGTAGGATCTTGCATTTGGCCTCGTTGAACCTCATGACGTTCACACAGGCCCACTTCTCCTGCTTGTCCAGGTCCCTCTAGATGACACTCCATTATGTACATAAAAAATACATACTCATCACTCTTTTTCCCCTCTATAGTTCAAACATTCTCCAGAAATTTTGCAGACACATGAAAAGATATTGCAGAAATTTGTTCCTTGAGGTCGCAGGTGCACTGAAAAAGCCAAAGAACAGATAATTGTTCCCCGTCTAAAAACAAATACTTAAACTTTAATTAAAGTCTTGATGCAAACAATCTGTTTAAGGCCTTGGGTACTGAGTATTTCTTTTCCCTACTCTGCAAGATCAGCATCTTGTAAAACATCTCCTGGGAATACTGAAGTAAAGGGATAGGGAAGGATACGCAGAGGAAGTATTTAATGAATGATGTTAAACTATTCCAGACAGAATTCTTGAGGGAATATCTTTCAAGAGGAATCCCTAAGTGGCAGGACACAAGCTGGGAAAATATGCAGGCTACATCTTTTACAGCCTTCTGAGAAGGGTTGGTGGAATAATATCAGGAGCATTTTCGTTTCATGCCACATTCAGTTTCTTCCTCTATGCTGTTGGCAAAGTGCTAAGCATCCTGTAAAATACTGCCTTTAAATACATTAACAACATTCTAAGGCTATAAACCACATGACTTTGTGTGTACCTCCAGTGAGTTTTTATAGGCTTCTGCCAGGCAACCTCTCTGGCTCCCTCCCCTCCTCTGCCTTTCCTGTGGCAGCTTATGACCCCTTGTCTGCACTGGGAGATCAGAGCAGACCTTCAGTGGCTGTGGCAAGATCCTTAGAGTACCATAGCATTGAAGCCGATGTTGCTTCCTATCCTCTAAATAAATACTCTCACTATACATTCTTTTTCTATCATGTGGCAAGATAGGCAGAGCATCACCTGAAATCTGCATGGCACAATCCACTACTCAAGCCTGTCTGAACAAAAAAGGTGGGTTTCCTGATACACGCACAAGTCCAGTTTACTGTGACTGAGTTCGTAGTAGAAGAAAAAAAATCCTGTTCTGGTTCAAGACCACATATATTAGCTGGGAAATAATGTAATTTTATTTCTGCAAGATATTTTAAATGTATATTTCCTTAGTTACATATCTGTGTGTATCACACTTCACAACACACATTCATTCATGTAACAATCAATGAGTGTATTTTGTGTACACCTATTCTACCATTTACTCTCCTAATTTTATGTATGATAGCATTACAGTAAGTTAGTTTTGTTATACAAATACTGCATAATACTCCTCATATGGTTTAAATATATTTCATTAATGGTTTGAAACACATAGTTTAAAAATATCAACAAAATATTGTGTAATATGTTACTGAAATGAAAATTCTGGCATCTCCCAAGCTCTGTCTTTTGCTCTTTTCACCCTTGCTTTCAGCCTATGCTTTTGGCAATAATAAAGGTGTCTTTTGGGGTTATGGGAAGATGGAGGAGGCCACTCACTGGAAATGATTGAATTGTTTTAAAAGACGATTTTAGTGAGTTTGGAGAAGCTTATGATCCACTTTCAGGAAATTTTGCTTGTTTGCTTGTTTGTTTTAGGTAGTGGAGAATCGGAAAAAAAGCTGTCAGAGAGGAGATGGAAGATGCTTTGGAAGCATGTGAATCCAGTCGTCATTGGCTGGGAAGGTATTAGCCAGAGATACTCATTCAAAAATTAAGTACAATAAACATTACTTCGAATTCAAGGTCATTGTTCAGGAATTTGACCAGGATTCTTGTATCAGATATTCAGCTGAGTTTCCTTTCTTGCAGCATATAAAATTCAGATATCTGGGTGAGATTTTGGGCTCAGTCTCAGTGCTAGGGTTGAATCTGGACCCATGCTGGACTTTCAGACAATTGTGTTTGTTCTTTGTCTCTCTGTCCAAGACAATCCATGGCTTCCTCTTTCCACCTTACTGACCATGTTCATTGACGGGGAATAGAAATGGGAGTGTAGCAGCTCATAATATAAAAAGCCTTTTAAATTCATTGGAACTTTGAATTATGGACAGCAGCACTCAAAAGTTTACCAGATGCTTGATTGTTGAATGCGAAGACCTGCATTCTGATAGCTGTATGAGTGTAAGTCACCATTTCCAGTGCTCTGATACGGCCCTCTGGGAAGCGATTGCACTACTAGAAAGGAGTATGCCAAATTATCAGCAGGATATGTCCGTGCCAGGTAGGTATAGGCATGGTGCACACATGTCTTTACTATAGCAAAGTAAATTTTCACAGCATAATTCCTCTGCTTAGACCAACACTTCTGTTATGATTGCATCGCTTTCTCAGCTGTGACCCTGCAAAGCAAATCTATTTTTTCCTGACCCTGAAGGACTTTTGAAAATCACTGTGGATCCCAAAGCACAAAATAATATATAGCTTAACTATTATACATCTAAATATACATACACACAGAGACCCTGATCTTATCTATGTTCTTTTCTTCTTAGTGCATGTTTGCTTTCATCTGCACTAAAATGTGTGTTGTTGATATGAGACAAGTTAGTGGCATATCTCTGTAAAACCAGCCTATTCTTATCATTAATGCTGTAATTACTCCTGGTCACGTAATTAATAATACACATACACTCAGACACCTTGTTGCTTACTTATAAGGTGATCTTTGAGATGTTGATTTATCTTTTCTGTCTTTCAGGGAAAAGGTATGGGAGTTTTTACCAGAAAAGCTGAGAAAAAGAATGAACATTAATCAATCATCTTCTCTGTGATAAATACATTAATATATATTGAGATTCTTGCCTCTAGAGAAGAAATAACTCTGCCAGAAGAAATGCGCATGTTTTTCTTCATGGAGACTTTATTGAGGTCACATGCAAGACTTCAATGTGCTTTTCATCAGGCAGTTCGTTGTTATATTTAAAAGGCAGAGTAGCTCCTGGGATATAACATGGCCTTCAGGATAGACTCCTGGGCCCCCGGACAGACTTGTACCTAGAGCAAACCTAAAAAAATTCAGTGTAATCAACCTCTCACATTACAATGCAATGTCGCACAGATCTCTTCAGGTGATTCCTTCCACCCAAGCAAGAAGGCATAATCATGTAATAATTCCAGTTAAGTGAGGGTGTGCTCATTTGCTAAAATCTTTGTTGGCAAAATATAAACAAGTTTTTCTTCCTTAAGGAAGAGAGAAAAGGAACAATTTTAAAGCTGGTTTTTTTCTTGTTTGAGTTATAACATCAGATCTTCAGAGCACACCAAGTAGATAGGAGACAATATGAAGTTTCCATTCACCACCCCACAGCAGGGAGACAAGATTAGTCATGGTTGTTCTTTGAGTGTTTTTCTCTTCCTTCCACGCAACCAGAAAAAAATAGATATGAAAACTGCTAAAGAATGGATTATGTAGAGGCACAGTTATCATAGTCATAAAGCCCTAGAACATGTGCATAGCTGCTCCAGTCTCTGGATATGGCAATTACCCGCTATCTTCTCAAATCACCTTAAGTCAAGGTAAAACTTCACTGAATATATTAGTTGCTCCTATCTGGTTTGGACACGCACATTCCAGAAGTCATGTTGCTTTGTGATCTTCAGGCTTGATCTCCCTTGAGGTTGCTGTTGAAACTCTATTGGTTTATGGCAGTAAATAGCTGTTTGCCCAGTGACTTCTAAATCCCCAGAAACACAATGAAGGAATTGCAAATGGGATTGATTTGTTTATTAATTAAGAATTACATTTTGAACTGAGCCTAATTACTGCAATTTCTGTGTAGGAAAGGTAGCTCATGGAAGAAAGTTTATGTTGTGAAACAAAATGGTCCTACTTCAAAAGCAGATTATAGTCATCATGTCTAAGGGGTTTATTTGGACATATCGGCATCCTGACATGCTAACCTTTTGTGGTCAGACAGTGAATGAAAGAATACAAAGCTTCTATGGATAGATGATGGAAAACATGAATTAAAGTCAGTTAATCCACTGTGACAATGAATAGGAGTAACTGCAACTAGCCACAAGAGAAGTTGTAGGAGCAGTGGCTTGTCCACCAAAGGAATGCTTCAAAAGTATATGATTTAAATAATAAATAAAACAGCATTTTAATAAACGGTGACCTCCTTTGGTTATAATATTTTGCATTTTTTTAGATTTTATAATTAATTAGGCAAGACAGTCATTTCACAAGATCTTTAAAAAGCACTTATCTGGCAGTTAAATCACCATATTGTGCCTGCAACACACAGATTCCTTTTCAGTTTTCCCATAGGACATTGTGAACCACAAGAAAAAAAAATTTCAGCTCTTATGAGAAAAGGTATTAACAGTATCTTTTTTTCCACAAGACTTTAAAATTCTCTTAAGAGTTTGCTTTTTCTACACACTGCATGAAGTCTTGGATTTTCTTTTCCGGAATGCCTTCTGAAATGTTCACTGGGGAAAAGTACTACTGGCTAGGTGGAAACAGCGAAGTATGCTTGAAAAAGTAGATCTTAATTACAAGCGGAGTGGGTTTTTTTTCTGAAATGCATGAGATGAAACTTGTGCAAGTATGATTGATAGCTACTGTGAATTCTGCTGTTAACTTTTTACTTATGATAATCACCTAAAAACACTGGCTTTTGTTGCTATTGTGTGGCTGGATAGCTTTCTATTAGCTCTTGAGGAAGAAAAGGATTAGAAGAAGAAAAAATTTGCTTATCAGAAAATCAAAGGTGTGTGGAAGAGGTAGCTGGCAAAAAAATTCTCAAAAATACATGGGTGTCAAGATCTTCATTAAAATTTATTTAAAAAGCAATATTTAAAATTGAACGATATGTATATGCTGCCATGAGAGTGCTTGGAACTGTATAAGGACTAAAATGACTGCAGTTTTGTTTTAAACCTGGCACTGCAACTATTTATAAGTGTAAATTATCCATTTTATAACTTGATACGAAAAGTATTTTCCTTTTCATTCAGCCAAAGTAATACTTAGGCATTACTAGTACTTGCTCAGAATAACATCTGGCAAACATCTTACAAAATAGATGAATTTTATTAGAAACATTAAAAGAGGAAAACAAATCTTTGATGTAAGTTTTATTAGTAATTATTCAGAAGAGAATTTAGGGAACAGTACTTTTATGGTTCTGCATTGAGGAAAAATTGCTTTATTTAGATATGGTAAGTGACCAATTCTACATGCTGTGATTAGAAGGACAGCTCTAGTAATTATATATATAATAAGATGTCCAAGTACATGAACATCTGTTCCTAATCATCAAACTGAGAATACAGAAACAGCTTACATTTGTATTAATTTTGTATTACAGAAACCCAAATTAAAAATATTTTATTGTCATCTATACGCAAAAAATGTCAACTTTATTTTTAACAAAATAGTAAAAAATCAGCAAAGTTTATAACATATTTTCAACAGCATAACGGAAAAAGTCTTTATGATATAAGTAAGCATTTAGGTAGGCAGAGGTACCACATTATTTATGGCCTGGCTATAATCAACATGTACAATTAGTATTTGGTAGGTTTTTTTACAGAATAATTAAATATCCACAATAGTAGATTGTGGATATAATTACAACAATACAAATATGCCTGATATTTCATAAGTTTTGTTCTCCTCCTGACGCAAAAAGCCTATATACTTGTATAAAGCACCTTTGCAGGTATATAAATACACCAATACTTGCAAAATACAAACGAAAGGGCAAAAATACACTGCTCTAATTATCTTAAGATTTAGAGGAAGTCATTTTGACTTCTCACTCAGGCAGTTTAAAACAGTCTTGTTTTCTGTTTGTTTGTTGAACTTGGATCATATTGTATTGTAAAGACAAAGTGGAAGACTATAATTCTTGAGAGAAAGTATGAGTGTTAAAATGTAGACTCATTGAGCCCCTCAAAAATTTTCCAATAGCAGGTAGAGACTTCCTAAATAAAAAGGCAAGGAGATGAAATAAGAGAAAGCAGTATTACCACTCACCTGTACTGAAGACAGTGCTTTTGTAGCACTGTTGCTCAGAAAGATAGACGAAGAATCAGAATTCTGATTTTCTTCCTGTATAAGGTCTATCACTGTTCTCTGTTCCAGCAACATAAACCAAAACAAAATGCCAACAAACCAAGCCAGACAACTCTACTATCTTACTGGCATTTCAGCAGGACAGTAACTGCTGGAAGCCAACCGTGATTTTTCACTGCCAGCTAGAGACTTCCTGTAAATGAAATTTGCCAATTGCACAGTGGAGGCTTCAATTATAAAATCTGGATAATAAATTATCATTCATTCATTGACTAATAGAACTAGAAAAGTGGAAAGCCTGATCCCTGAAACTGTCCATCCCCAATGATCCTTTTTTTTTTAAGAAAAACGATTGCTATTTACACTGCGTATTATTTCTTGTTTTCCTAGGAAACTGTGGGAGAACTAGAAGTATGAAAACTCAACAGCCACAAATCAGCAGAGAAGCTTTTCTAAACACTCTGTTTCTGGCTTTCTTCTTCTTCATCTTTACCGATGCTAAATTACCACTTAATGTCTTTGAGGAAGAATAGACAGAGTAAAGATTTTGAAGCCTGCCTCTTTCAGTAGAAATCTCTTTAATGTTGAGAAGTTTGATTTCTGGTCTGTCAAAATTTATGCTTCTGCAGGCTCTCCGACTTGAAATCCTTGGCAATGCAGCTAACTCAGCTATAGTTCCAGTATTCTGATCAGTGCATTATTGCTTTCCTGGGCAGATTCTCTATTTTAACACAATGCAACATTTTGGGCAGACTTATTTATATGTCATTGAGATTTACTGTTTAATCTTAGAAACACTGAGATACACCTAGTAGTAAAGAGTATGGCTTCTGGGGAGGAATATCTATCTAAAAAGGAAATCAGTTTTAAGGTAATCAGTATGTTATTTATGGTAATTTGCTATTTCCTTTCAAATATAAGTGCTTGCCCTAGCTCTATCTCTTAACATATCTCTCCAAATCAAAACGGTAAGAAAAGTTTTCTCTAAATCATGGAAAAATATATATGGAAGCCTGTACAGTTAGATTCCTTAAAATATTTTAGCAATTTAAAAATCCCTGAATTTTTATTTAAAAAAATGCCATACTAGCAGAGTTTACTGCTTAGATACAATGTCCCTTGTTTGCACTACTTACTTACCACATTGAACTTCAGTTCATATAACAAAAGTCTTAATAGTTGCCTCATAGCCATACTTACTTCCAAGTTCTTGATATTAATGACAGTTGGGAATCATAAAATTAACTTGCAAGTGCCATATTGTCATGCATGAATTGCATTTGCTATGCAACTATAACTGCCCCACTTGCAGTGTGCTCTCTTGCTAACTCCTCGCAGGACAATTTTGAATGCCCCATAGCTCTTCAAACATCTGAGAGTCTGCCACAAACAGCCATTCCTTCAGAAGAGAAGCACAACAGGCCAGTAAAGGCTGCAAGTCCAAGGTTTGGGTATCTTAGGAACTGCTAGAACAAGATGAGACATTTCATCCCATCAGAAAGCTGTGAATCTCATTTCACAAAAGGCCATTTTTACACTATGAAAGCTTCAGGAAAATTTTGAGAAAACACACAATTATCATTGATGCTAGCAGAGCTCTCTTAGTGATAACAATGTTTAGGGCAGTGTTTTTATCCAAAGACTAGGATTTGGAAGATACTGGTGCATCAGTTAACACATGTTCACAGCCTATTACAAACTAGTCAATCTTTAGCAGATGCTGAGCTGAGTCAAAGACTACCCTGAACCTTTATTGCAAGTTCACTAACTCTGAACCCTAGTGCAGGCCAGATGACTGTGGCAGTGAGGGGAAGACACCAGCAAAGACTGAGCTATCAAATCGTTCATCCCTGCCCAATCTGACCAGTCCCAACGGCTGATCCCACCCTTTCAGCGGATCTCCCTGGACCTGACCTGAGACAATTCAACTCCCAAGCCTGGCAGACAATGACTATTTATTGTTTTGCTCAGATTTCGTTTCTACCACCTTAGCAAATGGGATTGGTCGCGGAGGAGTCCAAAGTGTGCCAAAGCAAGTGTAAAAGGGTGTGTGGAGGAAAAGGCGCTGCTAGATCAGCTCGAGTCATGGCACACACCTTTGCTCTCACACCTGCTTTCAGTGTGACATAATATTAAGGTTGCTGACAAAGGAGATCTGGTAGATTTCACTGTTGCAGTTGGAAGAGACACCACACCAAAATATGGCTGCTCTGCCAGG
This sequence comes from Tapera naevia, assembly GCA_033556795.1. Lineage (NCBI taxonomy): Eukaryota > Metazoa > Chordata > Aves > Cuculiformes > Neomorphidae > Tapera > Tapera naevia. The sequence continues at coordinate 12,332,882 of JAUMJJ010000023.1, read as the reverse complement.
AGTTCCTGCCTGCACAGCAGGCAGAAGAACAGCACAGGTATTGATGTCTCAGCTGCCTCTGTCTAAAACTAAGCCCCCACCCCCAATGAAGGTGGGTTTAAGGCTCTGGACTTCGCACTTTTGAAGTGGCTGGGGCAAAACCATGTTCCGTTCCATCAGCCCTGCAGTAGAGAGGTCGAAAACTCCAGCAAAGGGGTGGGAAGGGCAGATGGGGTTAGGGACGTCTCAGGCAGTCATGGCACGGTTTGCTAGCTTTGATGTGTCATCCCCGTACCACAGCTAAAGGGTTTGGTGTAACCATACCAACATTGTTAAAAAACTTCCTTCTGTAGGCAGGACTTCAATTAGTGTCTAACTAGGTCCTGAAACATCAGCTATACAAACTGTGTTGTGAGGTATTGAAAATGCTACTTTTCAGTTTCGCACTGATATAGAGAATAATCTTTCCCTTTTCCCTTTCTCTCTCTGGAGCCTTTGCAATTAAGCTCTTGGCACTGATGTAGTCTAGCTTTCCAAAAGGAAAAATCCAAAAACAAGACTCAAAATGTTGAAAACTCTTTGCCCTAAAAAAGTGTGAAGTGGTTTATCCATAAACTCTGCTGTCAAATAAAAAAAAATAAAAAAAAAAGCATTAGTACGTAATAAAGTATCTGGGCTTTACTGACACCAATTATTTTGATCCTCTAAAACAAATCTTAAAATCATTCTTTTAGCATGGTAATGTCCTGTTTTGGTCTACCAAACTCTATTCATATGTACCATGGAGGCAAGTGTAAGCAACAGATATGCAAGACTCAATTAGATTCTAGAATGGAAAATAAGAAAAATACAGTCAATTTTAGAAGGGAAAATAAAAGTCTGTACAGTATAAGGATAAACATAGCTTTACATGGCAGAGGCATTAAAATGTGGTGACACCTTTCAGACCAGTGATACGCAGCACTGCAAACAAACATTGTGCATGTCCAAAGGTGCAGTTGACATTGTGAATTGCCTTGTTTCACACCTTCATGCCTTTATGCAACCTATGCAACACAGTTAGATTGTACGTGCTACCATAGTTTTGTTTGGTGAGCTGTGGAGAAGGCACAAGAAGTGCTAGGGTAGATTCAGTGTCTAGTCCTGCTCCAAATCTGCTATTCCTCTAGGTGGTCTGAGGACAATATCCACTGAGGATTGCTCTGCCTCTTGTCTTAGCTTGGGAGCTACTGCAATTGCAGCCCAGCATCTCTCTAATCAGCTCTGGTACTCCTAAGGGGAATGAGGAAGCTCTTGCAGAGTGCCTGTGGGCTAGTCAGGAATTTGCCCTTCCTTGGTGATGATGAAGTTGTGTGATAGAGATAGTGATTGCTTAGGTTACAAACTTGTTCCAGTGTAATGATATGGAGACTATTGCTGGGTGCAACCTGTATGCATCAGGAAAGAGTTTCTAACCTAAGTGATCACAATCTCTTATCACACACCTTCATCATCATCACACTTCCCATAAAAGTTAGTGACAAACAGATAAAATAAAATTGCACCAGTAAATAAATAAAATCACTCCTGTGGTTTGTTTCTCCTGGTATTTATCTTCACGTGGAAGAGTAGTGTGCCTGACTGCTACTGCAAATGCTAGGTATAAAAAACACATCATGCTTCAAGCACACTGTCCTCCAGAAAACCTGATTTGCCAACAAAGGGCAGTGGATGCCCTCCCGAGGAAGACATGACTTACCGATGCTTATGGTATAAAAGTATTTACAAATCTGCAAGTGGGGCTGTGGACTCAGCTTTCTAAGACACATCTTTAACTCTCCAAGGTGTCTTTTTTTTTTTATGCAGATCTGCCTGATCCATCAGTTCAAACACTCCAAAGGAGCAAATAGAGCTGTAATGACCAATTTCAGCTACAAGCAGAAGATAGTCCTCTCAGCCCTCAACTTGTCAATGTGGCAGCACTACACTTGCTAAAAAGGTTGGATGTTCAAGGTCTGCAAATACTTGATTCTGGCACAGGACCATGTGCACACATGTACATGTATAAACAAGACAGGAAGGGAAAAATCCAAGAAAAATCAAAGGATTTTGGCACACCATGGCTTTTAAATTTAAGACAAAATCCATGAACAGTAGAACAATGCAGCATTTCCTAATGTATCCAAATTTCATACCATTGAAATCTTGTAGTTGAATTAATCTTGCATCCCTTGTTGATTATTATAGCCATTCTTAGCTTACCATGCCTGACTGGTTTTCAGATAAGCGTTAAGGGATTAATAAGATTCAGAATTGCATCTTATTATGACCACACTTTAATGTGAAGTGTGTACCTAAATTCAATAAAGTCCTCTGACAATCCATATCTCACTGCCTATGAATTTATCTGATGTAAAATGCTTGGCTCTCGACAGAGCTGTCCGGGAATAATTCCGGTGGAGGAGACCTGTGCTTAGTGTTTAAGCACTGGTGGGTAGATACTGCTGGATTCAAGGAAAACAAACGTGGGAGACGTGACCCATGTGTCGAGGCCTGGAGTTTGCAGTTCAAGCAGCACCAGGAGCACGGACTGCTCATAATCTCGGCAGGGCAGGCCAGTCGAAGGGGAAGAAAATAGCCAGCGTGGGTTTTGTCCTTTTTTGGGGAATGAAACGTGCCGGGTTCCAGCTGAATCGTGTGTGACTCCCCGAGCCGCTCTCCGCATCGTGCGGGGAGAGGCGGCGGAGGGGCACAGCGCGAGTCCCCGCCGCGCCGGAGGAATGCGCTCGGCACACGGGCAGCAGCGGGGAGGCAACATCAGATCGGGGCGTGGTGCCAGGAACTTCAGGGTCATCGAGTTATGTACGGACACCCCGTTCCCGCATGGTTTCCAGCCCGGCTTGGCCGCAGACGACGTCTCTCCGCAGCGCGTCTTCAGTGTTGTTTTCTGTGGTTATTTAGCAAATCCCGGGCGCCTTGCGTTTTGTGAGCGGAGCTAAGTGGTTATTACTCTTTGTTTTTCATGGGCCATTATTAATTCGATGCCTACTGTGCAGTCGGGGACAGAGCGAACGGCTTTTCGTGGCCGGCCGGCGGGGGGACGGCGTTATCCGAAAACGGCTGCGCCGGGAAGAGGCGCATTTTCGTTGGGAAGCGAGGAACGGAGTTAGTCACGGTTTGACTCCAGCTGTCCCGGCGCTGCGCGGAGCCGCTGACAGCCCGGGAGGTATTACCCGCCAGCAGAGCCAAACAACCTGTCACGGCTACATAATTAAGGAAAGCACTATTTTATTACATAAACTTTTAAACGCAGAGCTTTCCTCGCGCAGAGGAGCTGTACCTGCCGCCTAATGGAACACTCCCGGCTGGTGCTGAAACTACTGCTGAGGAAGGCGGATGCCGGAGGCAGCAATTCTGCAAACCTCACTGGTCCAGGAGCCCCAGCAGCGGGGGGGCAGGGCGAGGCGGAGTGCCGATGACCCCAGCCCGGCTGCGGGATGGCTCGGCGGGGTTGGGGAGGGAAGTCACACCGCCGGTGACATGCGACGGCAGCCCTCCTCAATGGCGCTGCCCCGGGAGGCGGCGCTGGCGGGACCTCGAGCCCCGCCCCCCTCGCGCACGTGTGGAAGTGCCCGCCGTTCGTTCCCTGCGGACTGGCCACGCCCCTCAGCAGCCTATTGGCTGTCTGGGATGCGAGGGGCGGGGCGTGGGCGGGGTGAGGGGCGGTGCGGTGCGGTGCCGGGCCGGCTCCACCCACGTGCGGCGACGCCGCGCGAGCGGGCGGCGGGGTGAGCACACATCTCGCACGTAGCCGGCGTATTAATCATCACGGGGCCATCTGCTGTCTCTGTCCTTAAATCGGGCAAGGGGTGCTGGGCGCCGCTCCCATACGGACCCAGAGGGTCTCGTAGGCTACTCGGGCCGCGGTAGCGGCGCGGGGCTCCAGCAGCACCGCCGCCCCGGAGTGTACCCCAGCCCATCCTATCCCAGCCCAGCGCGGAGAAAGTTTTTTCTCCTCCTTACCTGACCCTGCGCCGCGGCGGAGCCCCTGCCTGGAGCGGGCGGGCATCTCCTCCCGACACGGCCGGCGGGGAGCCCGTCCCCGCAGCGCCATGCCGCTGGGGCATGTCATGAGGCTTGACCTGGAGAGAATCGCCCTGGAATACGTCGTGCCCTGCTTGCACGACATCGGCTTCTGCTACTTGGATAACTTCCTGGGGGAGGTGGTGGGGGACTGCGTGCTGGAACGAGTGAAGAGGATGCACCGCGACGGGGAGCTGGCCGACGGGCAGCTGGCCGGCCCCAGCCGCGGCGTGGCCAAGCGGCATCTCCGCGGCGACCAGATCAAGTGGATCGGGGGCACGGAGGAGGGCTGCGAGGCCATCAACTTCCTCCTCACGCTGATCGACCGGCTGGTGATGTACTGCGGCAGCCGGCTCGGCAAGTACTACGTGAAGGAGCGGTCCAAGGTGAGGGACCGCGGGCTCCCGGCCGGACTGACTTGGGTCTCGGTGGGACCTGACGGGAAGTTTCTACGGGCTCCCTCCCCATGTCGCGTCCTCTGCTGTCCGCAGGTGGCTGTGCCTCGGGCAGCCCCTCTGGGCTGTCTCCGCAGCACCGCTCTGGGCGCTGCCCGGGGACTTCGCAGCGGTCGGGCACGCACGTCTCGCTAACCCCGCGGCACGCAGGTCCCTGGCGATGCTGTGGAGCGGGTCGTCGCGGTGCCCTGCGCTGCATCTCCACCGGGCTCCTCCGCTGCTGGACTTGGGCCAGGCCATTGCGTGTTCTCCCTGCAGGGGACCACCCTGCAGCCGTGCTGGGGGCGGTGGGGCCGGTGGCCGCTGCTCGCCCCGGCTGCGGAGAGCGGGTACCGCCAGCGCGCCCCGCCAAAAAAGTCATGACTTTCCTTTGGAAGACTGTTTCAGGTGGAGAGAGAAGCACCCTACCCCCTCCTTGCGCACGAACACACTCGGTTGTTTGGTTGTTTGCGCCTATGTGATAAAGTCCTAGAATCACAGAATCGCTTGGTTGGAAAAGACCTTTGAGATCATCGAGTCCAACCGTACCTGTCCACTACCTCGGATAGTCCAAAGTAATGGACAGAGACGGTTGGACTCGGTAGCATGAGTTGAACCACAGAAACTACTGCAAAGTAGTTTTGGTGGTCGAACTCATGGCAGCAACCCACAGCTGTCGCTACTGCATTGGGTGTGTGGCACAGATCAAGGGATGCGCAGCAAACGTTTTTTTGAAAGGGAGAGGTTTTTTTTCTAGGCTTTCTTGCTCAGAAATGGAGAGGGAACTTGTACTATGGGACACTTGTTTTATAGGTTTCTTTCCCAATTAAGTTTGTTTGTGCTTGCAGTGTCATTAGTTCAGTTTGGGATAGCTTGGCTTTTCTTTCTTTGTGTATTTTGCTGTGACATGGTGAACTGACTTGGAACTAAATTTGCTTCATTGTCCAGAATGCTGAAAACGTCCTCATTTCTATATTTCTGAATTCTATAATAGATAGTGCATTTTCAAGACATCCATGTCTTTTAGAGGTATGTCAGAAATAAAAATGGTGGAACTTCTTAAAAAATTACAAAAGTGAAAAATTAGACGCTTCATTTGGTCCTAATGTGCAGTGAACTAAGGGGATGTGTAAGCAGTGCTAGGATTCTTTTTTTATTTTTCCACAGTAGATGAAGAAAACAGTATGGTGATGTTTACCAACTGCTTGGGAACACCTTAAAACCTGTCCTTAAAACTAGTGCATGCACATCCCTCCTTCCTGCACGCTTCCACACTCAACACTTCCACACAGTGATGGGAATAATAAAAAGGTTGAAACATTGCTTCTGTGCTTGGTTCCCCTGAACAACTGATCATCGGTTCAGTTAAAGCTTGGGTAGGTTTGGATTAAAATGTGAACAAACTGGATTTCAGTTATTCCTGGTGGGAGCCTGGTGTTAGGGGATATATATAACCATTATGCTTTGGCATGCCTTTAAGGTCACCCTAATTCTTTCTCTGGGTGACTTCTGTTTGCCTGGTTACTGGTGAGAGTGCATTGCTGGCCATTTGGAGGGAAAAATCAGGGGCTTACGTTAAATTTGGGCTGGAGTGAAAAGAGTATTTTTAAATGGTATTTGGAGAGTCAGCTGGATGCTTGAAAGCTGTTGACACTGCCTGGGGAGAAGGGTCTTTTGGGGAGTGACCTTGGGTTGTAGAGATGAGTTTAAAACTGAGTTGTGGTGTTCTTGCAGTCATTTTTGTACAAATAATAGTAACAAAAGACAGGGCAGACCTTCTTCTATAGATCCCAACCTACATGCTATAAAGAGAGACTTCTGTCACTTGTGCTTTAGCATGGAAGGTGTCAGACTCCAAACAGTGTATGGAAGCGCTACACAACAGTCCAGGACTGAAAGTGACTCACTATTGTTTGTAAAACTAAATGCATAGGAGTTTCCATCAGAAATTAATAGTAACCAATCCCCTCATTATAATAACAAGTACCATGTAAGCGTGAGGCCCTGGCATAGCAGCTGCCATCTGTAACTGAGATGTGGTATGCCTTCCGCAGGAAGATGATTCCCGTGACTAAACAACTAACTACTGCAGTGCATGCAGGTTCCCACGTCGCCTATAGACATTTCCCTTCCACCATTAAACCTGCCCATTTGTGTATCTTCTAAAGTCTTGTGAATGTGTGCACAAAAATCCTAAATTTAAATTCGCTGTGTTTTTGTTTTATCTGCTAGATTATACACATGAAAGGATACCCAGAAAAAATCCATGACTCGACATTTGAAGGGGCATGGGGTGTTTCTGAGCAACTGGACCAGAACTTCCTAGTTGAACATGTGTTATTATAATTTATTGTTTTGGGATATAGGTATTGGGTGGGGCTGAGTGTCCAGAGCATTTTGTTTAAAGCGTAAGTAAGCCCTTGGCTACATAGTAGCTTCTCTTGCCATGGAAATGAATCTATGTAATATCAACCTCATCATTCTTTAGAGCTTTATGCTTTTAAAACAGCAGTATGACTTTAATCTTCAGAGTAAGTGTTGGAAAAGGGGGAGAGGTTTGCTTGGTAAATGAACTTCTGTCAGCCTGTCTACTTGGTGTGATGTTATTCATGTTTTTTTTTGTGGCTACACAAACATAAGTAGACAAGAATGGCTTTTTTTTTCCAATAAAGGAAGCTTTTCTTATAGCTGCCTGAGAGAAATGAGTCAGTTTGAATTTTGCCATTTCCAAATGAATTTCAACAGCACTAAAAGAAAGTTAAGATTGCATCAAAGGGAATGGACAGAAGTGAAATTTTACAAGGGTACTGTATATCTTAAGAGGTATGGGTTGACATTTGAGGGCTGATGATGAAATGTAACCTTTCATCTTTGCAGACTAGTGATCCAAATCTATCTTAGGAATAAGTTTTATTTAAAATATTAGTTGACATGGTTAAAAGATCAAAATAACCAGATAATGTTCTTCTAACAGGCTCATGTTTTGACAGACCTAATGTACTGCTTGTTGTTTTCTATATTCTCCTCAGAGCTTCCATTTTCTAGTAAAATAATTCTATTTTTCCTCTTTTGTAGTAGGTAAGTAGCTAAGGATCTCACTGAGGTATCATTGACCTAGGTTGAATCCTCCCCTCAGTATGAGAAAATTCATGTCCTTGTGCAGAGGGACTTTCTGGCCTGAGAACAGAAGTTAGTCTCGTTTTGAGGACTTGTCTTCACTTTGCTGGAGCTTTGATGCTTGATGGAGAAAAGCTGATGGATGGTGAGGGCTGGGAGGAAGGCTACAGCTTGATCTCCATGGCCTGTCACCTGGAGTATCCCTGGTCAGGTGGTGCTCTAGGGACTGTGGGTAAAAGGATGATGTACTGGGGCTTCTGGCTCCTCAGATCCCCAAGTCTCTTCTTAGAGGTAATTGGGGTTTGTGGGGGCTTGAGGATATGGTGGAGATGATGCTGTCTGTAAAAGATTTGAGCCCACTTGCAAATGAATGTTGCTGAGGTGCAGAGGTGGCACAGGGGCCTGCCATGTATTGTAAAATTTTCCAGGGGACAGTTACAAAGTTTTGTAGGTTATGAAATGTCTGCCCTGTCGAAAAATAATCCCCGTACTATAAATACATAAATTAAAGGCACAACATTAAAAAAAAGTCCCCAAGACAAGGCAGGAAAATAGTCCAGAAGAGAAGCAGTTTGAGAAATTTCTGCTTCAAGACATAAGAAAGGCTTTTTTTTTTTTTTTTTTTTTTTTTTTTTTTTTTTTTTTTTTAAGTTAGAAGCTGCAGAGGTACCAGGTGCTGTAGAGTTTGGGTTCTCTGTCCCTTTGGTAACCTTAAATACTGCAGACCCTGAAGAGTCCTGGTCACTGAAAGTCCCCTCTTCGGGGATGCAGGTAGCAAGTTGGCTGGCAGGAACCAGATATGATGCCTGGCTAGCTCATCTGCTGCTGAGAGGCTGTGGCTATTCTTCCTGTCACATTTTGCCTCTGCTGGAGAAGGGCAGCTCTCCCTGTGGTCAGGCAAGGTCCCAGAGCGATGCCGTCAGCGCCTGCTGCCCAGGGCCACCTTGGCTGAGTCAGCGCTAGACATGCTACTGGTGGGCTGTGTTAGCCTTCATGGGCGACGGGTGGAAGGTACTTTGAACTGGCGTGGTTGTGCTCTGTGTGGACTCTGCACCCTGGGCCTGACAGCAGCGTGAGCTTGCTGTGAGTCATTGGTACCCTCTTGGGTGCCGTCATGGGTTGAAGTCTGTGTGGAGGATTTTGGGGACCTTGAGCTCCTCTTGTGCCTGCTGGACTTTAGTGGGCCCAGCTGGTTAGAAAATAAGGCAAGAAGTCATAATCCTGAGACCTAACCTGTGTTGAAGAAAGCCTATGACTGATGGTTTTAGCTCAGAACTGAACTGCTCAAATTCAGTGTCAAGTATATGGCCTGAAATTAAAAAAATGTTTTCAATATGATTAGTACATTTAGAATTCTTTATGGCATACGAACACTTGAAAACTTGCCTCAAAATCTGTATGGGCCTTTCACTATTTTATGGGATGTTTTCTACATCCTCTGCTTGTAGCCATGACACCCTCCTGCACATCCCACCCTGTTGGGCCCTCTGTGAAGGAGACGCAGGTCTTTGGTGGTGGCACTTCATGGCTAGAGAGTGCTGAAAATCAGAGCAGGCCCTTCTGCCTGCCACATGGTAGAGTGTTCTTAGTTAGGTTTTGAAACATGGCACGTCTAGCAGGTTGTTACCAAGATTTCTGTTCCTGAGGACTGAAAAAATGTGTGGATTTTTACAGGCTTGGGTTGAGTGGTTTTACCAAGTCACTCGAAACCTGTATATTGAGGTGAGGTATTTTTGCATTCACGTATGAAGGAAGAGAAGTCCTACAACATCCAAATGCTATCCTTTACAATCAAAATGCAAAGTGAAATGCTGCATTTTTTGATTTGAGGCATGGGTACAAGGAGCAAGATAACAAAGCTGGATATAGAGCTGAAGAGTAATACTGCCTATAGAAATATACTGGTTTATTACATGGTACACATTGGATACTTGTGTTAGCAGCATGCCTTGCAATTAGTTTACAATGAGAGGTCTGATGAAGAAGAAATATGCATAATTTTTCTTTCTTATAATAGGATGCACATGTTCTGGCATGATGGGTAAGTTCAAATCTGTTCTTCTGGCCAGCTGCCGGCAGATTCCAGAGCCACTGAAACTGTAAATACAACAGACAAGTCGTTTTATGATATCAGACTGAGGAATTCGGCATTGGCACAGATCCTGGAGTGGTTGCTTTGGCTCAGTGTCAAAACTGATGTTTATATCTGTGTTTGTCAAGCAAGATTAGTTAGCCTGGTTAATTATACACAGGAATGTATAATTTTTACTTGACAATCAGTGCATTAAATAAGTAGAAACCTGGGCATATTATATCTTCTTTTTGTTGATTCAATTACTCTCGATGACTTTCTGAAACTTTCAAAAGATACTTCTCTGAAGAAGGTGCTTGGTGAATCTTGCAAGTTGCTTCTTCATTCAGTGGGATAAAGATATTGAAGAAATGGATCAATAGTTTATGGACAGCAGTGCACATGTTCGTAAGGGAGTTTAGAAATGTGGGTAGAATCTATGGAATGATGGTTGAGCTCATACTTGGGTGCTGAAGTTAAAAGCAGCTTGAATTTGGTGCCTGTTATGTATCATCAGTGTTAAGAACTTGACTGTAGTGTTCTGGCAGACAATTCTGTGGTAAGCAGTGGAAAAAATGTTATCTTCAGTGTGCAGAGCCTTTGCCAGCCAGGTGGCTACTCTTGGTCCTCCTTTGCTTCTCTTGTGGAGAACTAGTTGTAGCCACCCAGCAACCTTTCTTACACTGTCCGAATGCTTTAAAATCGTAGTTGCAGAGGAAGGCAGAAAGTGGCTAATTTTGTAAGGAAAGGGAAATGTCTAAGTTCTTAGGCAATGTAGACAGCAGAGTGTTCTGCATGCATTTGTAGCCATTGGGGCATTTGTGTTGTGGGTAGTTTTGCAGCCAAACAGTGCTTAATGAGTCTTATTAGACTCTGGAGTTACACAATGAAGGCAAAGCAGTGAGGCTTTCCATAATCTGTCCCATACTGGTAGCAGATTTTCCTTAGTGCTTTTTTTTATCAGCTGCAGTGGTACCAGTCCTCCCCAGCACCACAGTCAGCTCTTAAAGCCAGAGCCTTGCAGTGGTAGCTCTACTGGCGTGCTAGCCAATATCTCTATTACTTGCAAGCCCCAAGTACAAATGTGCCTCTGTTTTTGTATGTAGGGTCATTGCTCATTAAATGTCAGTGTTAATGTTCCACAGCTATGTGAGGAGGGACACTGTAATGCAGGTAGCATTAATACCTCTGAATACAGGGAGCATTTGTCCTTTGAACTTGTGGGGTGTGTACAGCATTTCAAGGGGCAGTATTCTTGGAAGAGCCACTGGGGAAAATAGCAAGATTCAGAGTTCAATGCCCCCTCCCGCTGAGCTGGCATTTTGTGAGGGAGGGGAGCTGGTCCTTGCTATTTGTATTTGTACACAGCCTTTTCCTAAGGTAATTATTAATGAATAATTCAGTTCTTTAGTACTCACTGCTAATAACAGTATATGTTTAAATGGATATGCATTGATGCTTGTAAGACTGATGTAGGGCACCATGTACATAGTAAAAATGGACTTGTTTCTTTGCATTAAGGATTCCAGTGCCTATTTGATTTCACAGTAAATTTGTATCTGAGTTCCAGATTACCTGAATTGTGGCTCAATGTAATACAGCATTACTCTGTGTGTTGCTTCCTGAGCAATTTGCTTGATTTACTACGTGAAAGCATCTTCTCCTTCATCCTGCACAACTTTTTTTTTTTTAATTTTTTCCTGAAGTGGTGATGTTGAGGATGTTCGACAGTGTTTGTACTCCCTTGGCAACTCCTTTTCATATGTGAACGGAGTGGGACAGAGAGAGAGGGAGAAGATAAAACCCCAATGACCCAAACAGGAATGCACAGTTAATCAGAGGAAATCTTGATGTTTGCTGAACGGGCTGGACACACTTGAAAGAGATGAATACTTTTATCAAATGTTTCGAGATGACTCTTACAAAGTCAATGTATTATTTTTTCTCTTTTTTTTTTTTTTCTGGTATTCTCTTTTTAAAGTTTCTTCCTGGTCATGTTTCAATTGGATTACCTTTTCCTGTTGTGTAATAGGTCAGGGGCAAGCAGTCCTTTGGCACCAGCAGGCTGCATAGCACTCATCCATCTTGCAGTGGATGGCTTGTGGGAACGAGGAGGTCAGGAAGGGAAGCCTGCAAGTAAATGTTGCTGGTTTTAGATTTATGGAGAAGGAGAAACATACCAACTCAAGGGAATTTGAAGCCCTGGATTGGATTTATCATGACTGTAATCCTTCTGTCACAAAGCTGAAGACCGAAGCAACGTTATTAGAAAGCTGCCAGCAACACAGCTCCCTAAGCTTCTGTGAAATGGTTTTATTGGATTAGTAAAGGAGCTCTCAAGTAGAGGTGTTTTGGGAACTGCAGCTGATGGCCCCTGTGGTGGGCTCCAGGGTGAATAGCTGATGAATTGGCATAGAATGTGTTGGGGATTGACAAAAGATTTTGATTGATGTGTAACGTTATATAGCAATTTGTTTTAGACTTTTTATTGCTTTGAAAAAAGATGACAGGGAATTGGTCAGGAAAGCAAGAAGGAGGTGTCTTTAGCTGTTCAAACAGTGAGGTGGAGGCATAAACCAGATAGATGAAGGAGGCTCGTGCCAAGTAGACTATCTCCTACGGTTCAAACTATTCCCAGGCATGTCATCCCATCAGCACACCACTCCTCACTGTTCCTGTGAGTGATTTGGAGAGAGCTGTAAGCCCCGTTTCCCCTCCATCACTTACTCACTCATATGCATCTACTATCTCTCAGTGACAGAAAGGAGCTTTTCTTTACCGTCATTTTTCTCTTGTCATTGTGTTTTGATAAGATTAGTAGACAAAGGAACTTAGTGTCACCATGCAAAGCACTCAGTAGAAAGAAGTTGATTAAACAAGGTACTTGTTGCTCTTTTACAAATGAAGTAATGCAAGAGATTTTGCCGACTATAACGGTTCCATGGAGGCTTACTAAATATTCATGCCACCAGCCACCCAGTTTAAAATGAATAGTACAAATTGCAAGAGTATGGCATAGCACACTGTCTGCACAGACTGGAAGGAGTTTGTCCAATGCTTTAACAACTGGAAAGGTCACGGTAGTTACGTCTTTTGCCAGACATGAGGTAACATAATCCTACTTTGCAGCAAAAAGATAACCATTTTGGTCTCTCTCTCTCTCTAGTTCATATGCATCCTTTGGTAACAATAGACTCTTTTGTGTGCTTTCTTTTTGGACCTGAAAATCCAAACAAGAAATATGCTTGCATTTTTCTTGTCTGTAAGTCATGATAGTTCTTGATCTTTGCTTATGTCTTCTTGCACTGTAATTTCTTATATAAATTGATAAGGCAAATGTTTTTAGAGTTTTGGTCTCAGTTCAGCAATTCACTTAAGTCCTTTTTTTTTACAGGCTCTTTGAAATCAATGGAACTGAAGCATATCCTTTGGTGCTTGGCTTAGGCTATGCTAGAATATGTTTAGAAGACTTCAGGAAAAATTGTAGTGATTTCTTGTGCTGCTCCTGGTCTTTGTCTACACTTTGTCTTAGATTTGAAATGTGGGCCATTTTTACATACTGTCTTAGGAGGGAGTACATACTGTCTTAGGAGGGAGCAAGGCGCTTTACTTGATGAAAGTTAATGATAGCAGTTATGATTTTTGTTTGACCTTTACAATTGACTATCTTGTGGCAAATCTATCTTAAACCATTAACAGCAGCAGTTATTTCAGTAATGCATACATGGAGATGGGCGATAGTCAGTGCAGGTTGGGGTATGCCACCCTGAACGGGAAAAGCCTGAGGTGTGAGTCACTGTTGGACAGTGGGCTTTGAGGCAGTGGATGTCGCTGTGGAGCCTCCTGACTGTTCCAAGGCTTAAGAGAGTGACAGATGTCTTTGCACACAGCCCCTCACTGGACCAATGTGGGTACACAAGAAATGCACAACTGGGGAATTTGGGAGATGCGATTTAAAAAAAAAACAAAAGGGAAGAGAAGTGTCAATTAGTTCTCAACTTGCCTGTTCTTAGGTTGTTAACAGCCTTAGGATGTTATGCTTGCTGCTGTAATACCTTCCTCTTCTGATTTCCCGTGGGGAATCTGGTAGAAGTGGTTTGAGAAGTGAAAAAAAAAAAAAGCTTCATTGTAAATGCTGTAACCTGTTCTGCTGTTAAGACATATAAACCATGGCATTTGACTACATGTGCCCAAACAGAACAGTCTCCCAGGATGTATCAGTAACTCTGGTCTTTACAGTGTTCACCAGTGTTTCCACTTCGTTAAATTAACTTGTCCTCTATCTTCCATTGTCTGTGGAGCATGTGCATGGTGTCTCTGAAGCAAGCCAACAGGAAGGGTCACTGCTTAGTTAACTGTTTTACAGACTTCCTCTTCACGGAGGAGCAATGACAGGATTTGAAAATGCTGGTCCTCATTGCCAAATTTACAGTAATTCAACATTTGATAGTGGTCAAAGGCTGTAGTGTCAAGGTTGAGTATTTTCCATTTTATTTCTCAGTATGTAATTTGACATCGAACTGGTGATCTAAAGGCTCAGTGCCAGTCTGACAATCACAGCGATAATTACTTGGCAAGGATGAAAATTTGGTCAACTTAGTTTTTGTTTGTTTATTTCTTTTTGCTTATCTAAGATGTCTGTAATTGAAACAAATGAAATTTTCTTTCGTACTTTAATTTTGTCTTTCGCTAGCACTTGGTTAAAAGCCTGTTTCACTGCTTGCCATCTGCAGAAGTTATTGCTGCTAATTATGAGTTGTATTAGTACAGTGTCTCGGCTGCAGTTAATAAAGACACCAGTTGTGCCAGTAGTGACCATAGCTATGGGCAGGCATAGTACCTATTTCACTCCCACACCATAATATGCTTATATACCTCCCCTATGGCTTTCACTGACATGTGTATTGCACTCTCCTTCTGCTTTTCCCACTTGTGTTCCACACCTCTAGCAAAGCCAGCTGCAGCTTCTCACTGAGGAGTTTCTTACTCCCACACATGCCTTTGCAGCCGCCATCTCTCATCTCCATCCCAGGGAACAGGAGGGACAGAGATGAGGGCTGCTTCTTCTGGCTGCCCAACCAATTGGCATCCTGGGAGAGCAGCCCCAGTCCAACCTCCAGTCTGGCTCACCCCCATCCACCCCTGCGGTGGCTCTGAGAGCATGCTGCTCTTGTTACACAGGCTGCCAGAGAGGAAAGGTTTTGGAAAGGAAAAGGAAAAAGGAGGGAACAGAGCCAGAAAGACCTCTCCAGGCTTCTGCATCCTCAGGAAACACCGTGAACCCACACCAGAGAGATTGCCTCCCTGTTCAATGGTTGCTGTGCTTCCTGCAAAAACTCACCTTAAATGCTAGAGAACATTATTACTTTAAGACTTGGTCCTGAACTGGGCCATGAGAATCCTCCCAAAGGATGTTCAGTGAGGGGCAGTGGGAATGGCTGGGTAAGGCTCCAGAGGAGACTGCAGCTACGCAGAGCAGCAGGCATGAATGGGGCTGGAGGGGAAGCTGGGGAGGACACCCTTCAGTCATGACTGTGTCCCTGTGTGGGGCCACTGCCCCAGCTGAAGGGTAAAAGTCTATGGCACAGTCTGCAGTGCAGTCAGCCTGTAGGTAGGGCTAGTCTGTTTTGTCAGGTGGTGGCAGCATAAATCCGTGGGAGAGGCTTGACCAGGGGAAAATGAGAAGTGGGAATTCAGCAGCCTTTGTTCAAATCTGGACCAGGCTTCCTTGTCTGAGTTGAAAGTTGTGAATAGCTTTAAGATGTGTAAATGTAAGGGTGTGCAAAAGTAGGGCTGGAGCTCAGTTTGTTGTGTGCGTGCATGCCTGTTTATGGATGCTTGCTTTGTTCAGAATTGCCTAGTTTCTGTCTACACACATTTCAGTGGTGCAAGTATCAGCTGTGTAGATAGTGGGGAGGAGGGCAGGCACTTGGAGGAATTTACATTTTTAATAATACATTTGCATTGCCTAATCTTAGAATAGGTGTAGAGTTATATTATTACAAAAATGCCTTGGGTTTGTATAGCTTGTTTCCATTCCTGCATGGAAAGATGCTGTGTCATTGTGTACCCATTCATCCCCTTTACCTCCACCTATACTAGAGAGATTGTACCCTTTTAATGTACATGTGTAGTCAGAACAGTACAACTTGATGTGCAGGCGAAGTCTTAGAGGTAGAGACTACATGTATTGTTCAAACATAGCAGAAGTTATTTCTTATGCTAATTTTAATGAGTTTTACTAATAAATATTCATTTACATAATCCTGTGCAGGAATAAATGTACTAAATGTTAGCTAGGCAAGGTCCTCTGAGAAGGTGTGTGTGGAAGCAAAAGGTGAGTGGGTGAGACTGCTTTCTTCCAAAGTTAAGTAGGATGTAACTGGTCTCATCAATTAGCCTTAATTTGGTGTTACTGCTGTGATAAGAAACACTTTGGAACTGCTAATCTCTGTTTATGTAGTGTAGTAATGTCTTAGCAGCCTCGGAAGCTAGACAGCTCTGACAGTTTTGGGAGGACCCTTGAGGCGTATTTGGAATACCTGCCAAGTGTGATGGTGCTAGCCTGAAACCTGCCTCCTGCTCTGGCAGCAGAAAGAGACTTTGACTGTGTCAAAGGGGATGAAGGATAACATTTTCCTGGTGTGGTCCTCCCTCCACCACAGTGGGAGTGTGTGGGTCCACGAGAGGTATCCCGGACGTTAGTGGTGGCCCAAAGGAGGGACTGTGCTGTGCAGCCCAGGGACTCTCCAGCCCCTTGGTGTCTCTGCTTTGAGGTTGCACCTTGTCATATACTCTGCCCGCAGGTGCCTGGGATGCCGTGTACCATGTGTGAGTTGATAAAAGTTTTGTGGGCAGCATTGCTCACTTGCCCTGGGCCCAAGGGCTAAACATAAATGAGTAATAGTACAAACAGGATTTTGTCCTGCTCAGGCAACTCTGACACCAGCAAAACACAGCTGGCCTGTGTTGTGGCCATCTTTCCTCACCTTTATTAATGCACCCACAAGAGGGTCAAAATATTAGAGTTCTTTAAATGTTGCAGGAAAAAGAAGTGGTGTAATCCTTAGGGTGGTGAGTAGCAGAATTGAAAAGGTCCTAAGTGCTGACAAGGAATGAAAGGCTGAGATGTTTGAGGAACTATGAAATTATCTTTCTACTATGTACATGAAGGTATTGCACAGAGGACACCTATGCTAGTTACCATGCTTTATTCCCCGCTGGGAACCTGAACATCCAGGGAGGGTCCTTTCAGATTTTCTTAATGAGCCTGCACTTACTTGCGAATTTGCTTTTCTGTGGAGGTGGTGCTTATCACTAAGTCCTCCGGGACTCATTACAGGGGAGGCTTTCTCTATCTGCATTGATTGCTTGCAATGCTTTCTCATTAGTGCAGCTCATCCAGGTTTGGGTCTCAGGGGAGAGGAGGGGACGAGAAGAGTTTTCTGGGTGATGAAAGAGGGCCTCAAGAACAGGCAAAAATAATCCTAACATTTAATTAAACAGAGTATTTTTTTTTGAAGTGTGGGAAATAAGCGTGCGTGTCTCTGTGTGTGCAGCAGGAGCGGGGGGAGACCAATACGAACCAGAATAGAGAAGCGCCTTGAGCGTGTGTGTGTGTGTGTGCGCGCTGCAAGTGTGGGTTTCCCCTCTTCCCTCCGCAGCAGCACTGTGAAGTGTACTCGGGAGTAAAGTTTGTGTTTGATGGCCGATGGCCTCACGCTCCGCACGTAGCTCCGTCGTTAAGCCATCATCTCCCTGGCCCACAGCCAGGGCTCAGCGCACAGGGGCAGGCGTGCTTTCTAAACTGAAGCAGCCTTTATTGATACATTGATGCACTGCGCATGTTTACAGCTGCTAATTGGAGACTTAATCTGAATATCCTTGACTGAACTAATTTGTTGGCAATAGTCTTTTAGATTTCAGGTCCCACCGTGATGGTATGCCTGCTCTTCACAGCGTGCTAATCCCTGCTGAAACTGCATTGTCCCTGCGTGCAAGGCATGATGACTGAGTAAAAAGCAGCCTGAAGTATAGTTTTATGTCAGAAGAGGATGTAAATTAAAAATCTTGCTTGATTTTACCATTGCAGAAGATGAGAGAAGCACTGGGGAATTGGAGAAAATTGTTAACTGGCAAACATGCAGAAGTACGTAGATTAATTACGCAAGGAAGGAGGTTAATTCTTTTAATTTCTAGAAGATGCTCAGTGCAAGGACAGTCGTGATTGTATGGCAATTTCAGTTTTGTTTCCTTAAGTTTCAGTATTCTGTTTTCTCCTGGCTATGCCTAGAACACAGAATTTGTGTGGCAGTCTGAAAGCAGGAGCTTTTATTTTATTAGACTTTTTTTTTTTTTTAGAAAAAAAAGCAATGTAGATAATGTACAGAGGAAGATGAATGCCTGGGACTTTATTGCCTGGGAAGCCCGAAGTCAGATTTCTCTCCTTGGAAGCCTGGAGAACTTCTCTCTCAGTCCTGTCCTTTTGTGTTTTCCTGAATTGCCTTTTTACTTCAGAATC
The DNA here is from genome assembly GCA_033556795.1 of Tapera naevia. Taxonomy (NCBI): domain Eukaryota; kingdom Metazoa; phylum Chordata; class Aves; order Cuculiformes; family Neomorphidae; genus Tapera; species Tapera naevia. Next base: position 12,314,698 of record JAUMJJ010000023.1, on the reverse strand, counting down.
CCAGCAGTATCCAACAATGGGAACAGCTCAACACAACTCACCACTGTCTCCAAAGCTCGATTCGCAAATGTTCCCTGTTCTCTTGGCAGTCACGGACAACCACTGCTGACATGAGGCATGACTGTTCATGCCTTCTCACTTCACAACGGCACTGCCCTGGCAGCCAGCTTGAACTTGAAGGGTGTCCAGATTTATCTCTAAGTGGGTGTTCTGCTAAGAAAAGAAATAAAAAAAAAGTCACAGGCTGAAGCTGTCCTTCACATTAATAGGACTTTTCACGCCACGAAGAACTAAATTTTGTTGCCAATCATTAAAAAACTTCCTAAGCTCAATCACAGATTCATTTAACAGGGAGCTCATTTTTAAAGCAGCATCAGTCTGTGATGTAGCTTCCTTACAGGCAGATTCTATAAGATTTGAAAGCTTGTTAGGGGCTTCTTCAGCTACCAGTAGATAACATGCCAGTCTTCAACAGCTATGTGGCATTGAGAATAATCCATGAACAGAGCTTTCATGGATAACTCTTTGTTTCTACTCTTAATTCTAGAATAAATTTAATAATCAGGAAGTTTTCCATCTTACAGTAATTAGAATAATATCAAGTAATAATAGCCTTTGGGTTGGTAAGCAAAGATAAACTAATATCTTTGCATCTTTTTCCTGCAAATGAGAGCAGTAGACTTTCTCACAATTTTCTGTCTCAGGCTGTATTGTATACCTCTATGTACCTGGAAACAATAATCAAACTACAATGGCGAATATGAAAGACCAGATAGAATAAAAAGGGAGAGATGAGGTATCCTGTTCTTGGAAGATATGAATCTAATGATCAAAATCACATACAAGCAGGAAGAAGCAAATACCAGATCACCAGGATAAAATACTATCCATGGAAGGAGGATTTTTGTACCATTATAAGTACTTGCCCAGCAGGAAGCTATTATGTATTAAAAAAAAAAAGATCATGATGGGTGTCACAAAAACTGCATTGTGCTCCTGAGATGAGAAATTTTGAGAATGAAGGTATCTTCACTTGTGTGGCTGCATCTGTGATCATAGAAATGTCTTCTGCTTTCCTCTAAAATTTTCACAGTTGCTGATATAATACAAGAGCAAGGAGCAAAAGTAGCTGAGATCATGTCAACTTGTCCAAGATATAGTGCTCCAGAGATGAGTCATCTACTGGTAGAGAGCCCTATCAGTCTTTCATATCTTGTTTGCCATGGCTCTTTTGGCCATTCAGTAGACACTTGGCTACTGAAGTACCTTGCATCCAAGGAACTTCTCTTGTGTAGTAGTAGACTACTTCTGCAAACTAATGAAAGAAGTATTAAGCCAACTGTGCTTGTCGCTGAGTTTGTGGAGTTTGATCTGCTTTGTGTTTCATGAAGGTAATTGTTCTAGGGTTTTTATTGTTATTTCTGTTGGCTTTTTTGCTTTTTAGATGTCTTCCATATGGCTTCAGTTTAGGCCTCTGTATGAAGATGAAATTTGAAGTGAAAAAGTGCTTTACTGAATTCTGGCGCTTTCCCCAATGTTTCTTAATTTCTAAAAATAGGTTTCCTTACATAACTTTTCTCTTCTTCTGCCTCCACCTCTAAGCAACAAACTGATCAAAGAGGAGGTGACTAGATTTAGCTCCATAAATCTAGCAGCTGTTTGAAGACTGATAATCAAGCTATGGGTGGGAAAATGAGGTACTGGTTTCTGATGCATTACTGCCACTGAAGCCCATTGCATGACTGAAGCGAATGGGTAATTAACTTTCCAATAGGCATGAAGTTAATGTCTAATTTTTTTGTGTGTTTTTACATAATTTTCTTCCCTGTGTTCTCTCCCATCTCTACAGAGTATTAAATTAGATTAATTTTCCTAGTTTGTGCTTCAGTATAGCAGTTTAGTGTTTTAACTTTCATAAATTCTAACAAACTAATATTTAATAATGTTCATGAATACTTTATACTTCACTGTTATAAGCTACATGGTAGAAAACACTTGGGCACAATTGAGTGCAACAAGAAAATACTTAAGAAACACCCCGTTGTGCCTGTGTGTTAGACAAGCCTCAACTGAGAATCTCGTATCTTTGATCATAAAATGTCAGGCTACTCATGTTCTTTTAATGTAGAGCATGCTGTGTGCCTTCCCTTTCTGGCTGTACAGACTGTGCATGGCTGCAAACTAAAATCAGGTTGAGTACAATATGCACTCAGACCTAAGTTAGTCAGTCAAGTTAATCCTGGTGGTCCTCATTCCGTAAAGCCTGATCAAGTGATTTTTGTTTATGCTCGAGTTCAGGACAGAACCACACATTAGACTGAAATTTGGGAAACTTGCAATTGTGCAGCCACATAAAAATGTATGTGAAAGGTGCAGTGGCTATAGCACTGTTAATTTTTATTAATACTAACAGACTTTACAAGTAGTTTCTGAATGGAACTATTTGATGTACAAGCCATATGCAGAGATGATCCATGCAAGGGATCAAAAGTAGCCACTGTTCAACAAAGTACAGGACAAATCTGGTACAGAAAATGGAAAAGCATATTGTGGAGTCTTTAGCTTAGTCTGCGAGGGTGGTTGATGTTGGCAGGATAGAGTTACGCAGGTTTGAATTTTGTCTGTTGGCTACGAAGGTCATATGAGTTCTAAGAGGAAGATAAGACATCAGTATAGGGTTGCAATACCACCTATACTGTCTGCACTAGGAATACACAGGGGCCCTGGCTTACTGCTACACGATATGGAGAGCATCTCCTTCTGACCTGCTGTGATCATGCTTCGCTATTTGTCAGTGCTTGTTTCCACTTATGAGCCTCTTCCAGCTGAGATATTCTCTGAAGCATTTTGTTCCAAGAATCGGTCCACTGCAGTGCTGCTTATTTTATGAAATGTAGTAGAAGATGCCTCACAACGTGGTCCTGGCTATCAGCTAAGACAATTTGTTTTTCCCCCTTGCTGGAAACATTGGGAGACAGGAAAAATCCTCTCTGTGGAACTGTTGTTTTTTTGTCTCCCTCCAAACTTTACTGGTGTCTTTCAGTTTAACTTGCAGATTTCTCTGACTGCCTTGAGTGTCATACTTAAACTGAATTATGAATAATTTATTTTTGCAAGCTTCTGTGCAAGGCGGAGTTTACTGATGATTCCTGGCTCTTTACTAAAGCTGGTGATGACTGCTTATTTAACTGGTGGTTGATTTGCACCCTCTTGGGAAGCCCAACATCTCTGCAAATGGCAGTGCAGAAACTGCGGTCTTGATGATTTGCTTTTATTTTTCTAAGTTTTGTAGGCTTTAATTTATAAATGTCGACTAGACCACCAGAACATTTGTCTTCCAACTGTGATGTGTGTGTGTGCACGACTGCGAAGGCATGCGTTTGTATATCAGAGTTTTTAACTGTTCAGCTGTTGTTTAAGATAAACTTGTCTATTTTAACTTAAAATAAGGGATGTGCATGGGCTGAAATTTGTTCTGAGTACTTAAAAGGGGAAGTTAAGCCAACTAACAGCCATTGTAATAGAGTGTATTGCAAAAAAATAAAATTAGATCATTTCTGCTCTTTACTGCCTGCTGTAGTTAGTTTAGGTTTGGGTTTGGTTAATGAAGGGACATGCATCCAGAAAAGGAGTGTGCTTTTCTGGATACAAAAGCTGAAAAAATATAGGAAATATTTTTTACTGACACTCTGCTTACCTAGTAAATGAATGATTTGATTATTATGGTCCAGCCTCCAGCTTTTGTAACTAGTCAGTGCACTTAACTGGCAAATACCAGTGTTCACCAATTATCTAAATTATGTCTGGGTCATGCATCTCTTGTTTCTTGTTTGCATTGAATGAATCCAAAAGTAGCTGTAACAGCTGGAATCCCTCCTGAGGCCAGCTTGATCTGCTCTGGAGCTGTTCCAGCCAATGCTCTGATAAATCTTGATATATTTTCAGCAGGCTGTAAGAGGACCAGAATGATTTCCCTTCATTGTTTAAGATTTCATTCAAATATATGCCATACCAGGAAAAAGGATATTTCATTTCTGCTATTCTCCCTTCACTGCTGCTACTGGAAAACTTTTTTTTACTCTTTTCTTAAAGTTAAGCTACAGTGTGGCCAATGCTTTTAGATTCTGTGGGAATTGTTCTACTTCTTCATCCCCAGGGACTCTGTGCGTTGGAGTTGCAAAAGGTGCATGCTGTAAAGAAATAAATAATGTATTAATGTCTCAGAGTTGAAGCACGTGTTCTGCTAAGAGAACATATTATGTGGGGGAGGATGGGGAAAACTGTGGCCTTCTGCACAGATTTCGGTAGTAAGTAAAGCATCTAAATCCCTTTAAGGATCTGATCTGCAGTCTATTATTCAGCAGTCTTTAGATTGTGGTATTAAAAAATGGTAGTAATATTGGATTCATTTTTAGGGAGTTCAGTAAGCTTGGAGTAATGCCTGCTCTCCAAAGAGAGATTTCCTTAAGGTCTCCATAATTTTGTGTTGTACATGGACTTAAAATCAAGGTATTATCCGTCAACAAAGTTTTATTTCTGCCATGCATCATCCCTCTTATATGGTTAGCAGAGCTCTGCTGAGCCAGGCCTCATGCTGGTGGTGGAGGTGCCCATCCTCTGGGCAGCAGCAGTGCTCTTTTCAGACTTATGTCCCTGGCACAGCCCTCCTCCCTGCTCACCTGCTGGCATCGCTGTCCCCATCCCTCTGCTCTCAGCTCCTGGGATCACCTTCCCCAGCAAATGAGCTTCAGGTTACTACTTTAATTATTTCACCCAATCCAGCTTGCTGTGCATGGAGTGGGTGAAGGGTGAACCCGCATGAGCTGCTGTACTGGCAGCTGGGCTCAGGGATGCACAGCGGGGTTTATCCTCCCCAGTGAGGGTACATCTCCCTTGGACCATTTCTAGATTGCTGGCTTGTGTTTTCCACCAGACTTGTGCTCCTAAGACAGGCTTGTTTCCAGTGCTAGGTTGTCGACTGGCTCTTCCTATTGTTATCAGGCTGACAGTGGAATCTAAGTTCAGTTGTGGAGCTGTTTGTAACAGCAGAATGACAACAGAGCAGACAGGACCCTACGGCAAGGCATCTAGCCAACTGCCAAGCCTGATGGAAGAGGGCTTATTACTGGGAATTAAGGGTACTTAACTCTTGTTCAGCATAATCTCCTGCCCCGGTGGGCCACCAGCCCCAAAGCAGCTGTTGCCTGGTATGTTGGGGCAAGGAGCAGACTCTGGTAATGGTATTATACCATTTGCTGTAGGGGGGAAAGAAAGTCACTTCATACATGACTTGACACGCAGAGGCAGTATTTTTGCAACTATATATGTACCCCGTCCTAACTGGCTGCCTTCTGTGATCAGATTTTTCTTGGTTGCAGAGTGTCCATCTTTTTTGGCACAGTAAAATTAAAGCAGCATATGCTGTACTGTAGCTGGTGATGTGTCTTGTATTCGAAATTCAGATGTTGTAGTTTGGATGGATGGAAAACTACATGGGTTTCGTTGAGAGATTGTTTGTTAATCAGTCATATTATACCTAGAGGCTGCTTACAAATGGAGCACCGTGGGGGCCTATCATGGGACCTGACCTGTTAACCCCTTGCAGCAGTATGGACTGGTGGCTGCCACACTGGGGAGCAGCTCTGCTCCCTTGGGGCGCCTGGGACCCCTACTGGTCTTGGTGGGCAGTGAGCTGAACATGAGCCTGCAGTGTGCTCTGTGAACACTAGGATCCAGGGCACTAGTGACTATTGCTCTCTCTCTCCTCACCCCTGTGAGCACTGCATCTGGATACTGTGTCCAGTTTTCTGACTGAACTTAGCCCATCATCTCCCATGACTCTTGCTGTTAGTATGGAAAGCAAGGAAAAGAGACATCAGAGAAGTGGGAACAAGACTTCTGTTGCCAAAGCTTTAGTGGAGTAAACTTCATGGAAGGTGAATGGTGTCACTACCAAATTGTCCCAATAGTGAAGATGTGACTCTTGAGACTCCCTACCAGAAGTCTCACCTGTTCTTCCCTGCATCCTGCTTAGGCTGTTAATGGTGTCAAGTCAAGTTTAATATGTTTTTGTTGTAAAAACTCTTTTAAGACCTTTTTGATTGTTGTGTGGTTTGTAGTAATTCATGTTAGACTTATCACTCAAAGTGAAGTTTAAACAGACTGTGAATTAAGCAATTGCATCAGCAAGTCTGGAGATGATCAAAGACAGATGTATGCCTCTGAAAGCTGTTCGGTTAGTTCTGTGGCTCAGTCTGTGAAAGCAAACATGCACTGCCCTATGCAAACACAGCATAAAGGAGTTGCTGATTTTTGCGGACTTTGCTCTATGGACTTTTACCCACATCTCCTGAGGACCCTTACTTTGTGTTGGACCATAGGGATGTATATGTCAGGAACTGGAAGATACGAATAGAGGAACATAGTGGTAGTAAGGCATGACATCCTGGGATCACTTTCTACTTTCATTATGACTGACAAATCAGTTTTGAAATGACTACTCATCTTTACAAACCCAAGCAAACCTTAGCTGAAACTGCCTCAAAGTCACGTAGCTTGTGGAGAACAATAAACTCGTACCATACATACCAGTGTTTTAGTTTAATACATTTTTTTTCTACTACTTCAGTGTATATCTTTTGAAGTATGAAGGTATCAGTTTGGATTTTCACGCTGTCTGACTCAGTGAAAGAAGCTTGTACAAAGATACCTTCTGGTGGTGTCTGCTGTAGGTTTTGGATTCATCAGCTGAGCCAAACTGGTGGTGCAAAGGTGCTTAGCAAAAAAAACCTGAAGGTGGGCATCTGTAGAATTTATTTTTTTACAATCTTTATCTTTCATTCAGGCTATGGTTGCTTGCTATCCTGGAAATGGAACTGGGTATGTTCGTCATGTGGACAATCCAAATGGCGATGGGCGCTGCATCACCTGTATTTATTACTTGAATAAGAACTGGGACTCCAAGGTGAGTCAGCCATGGTGCTGAGGCAGAACATGAAGGAAAAGCTACTTCAGAAACAGAGCTTTGGAGCTGTCATGTGAAATGAACTTTTCAGCAGCTGGTCCATTCTTCATCTCTACATTTATTTTCTTGGTGTTTGTCAACCCTTTGGAAGTAAAAATCTAAACTGTTCTTTATTCCCGCTCCCGTCCCACACACATACTGTTTTGTTGATATAGAATAAAGCTTCTAAGCACTGGGCTGCTGGCTCTTCCGCTTTGTTTAGAGGAAAGAGCAATGAAGCACTAGAAAGAAAAACATAATCCACTAAGGAATAAGTGAATTCTGGAAACTGAATAAAAGCATAGTCCAAATTTAGGTTTTATGTTCTTGATACCGTTTCTTGAGGCTGACCTGCAGAAGATCTTGAGGCAGTTGCCTTTGTGATTTTCTTCCTTGTGAAGTGATGGGGCTTAGTAAGAGGAATGAGTGTATGGCTTAGTTTGTCCTCTCCATCTTTGACTTCACCAATGGGTCTCTTGACAGGATGGTGCTCTTGTTTCTGCCTGTATTACCATAAAGAAATAAAGTCAGCTTTGAATGTACCATGCCTTTAAGTTAGAAATAAAATAAAGGCATGTAAAATTGCAGGGTGCCTTTTTACACTTATGTTGTCATAATACAGCACAAATCATTCATGTGGATTATCTCTTGAAAAATTACCCAGTGTTTTTTGTCTCTCTATTCTGTCTTGACCGCTTTAGGTAGATCCTTTTTAAGCACATGTAAATACTATGAACCCCTAAAAAGTTGACATTTTGAGGAAATGCTTAAAAAAAAACCTAAAAAAATACACATTGGAGTAAAACATAGTCCAAAGAACCCTCTAACAGCATCAGGGAGGAAGCAAGAGTTCTGCATCTTTTGAATTTTCTGCAGTGCGTGCAGATCAGCAGGCTTTTTCCCTGAAACTGGTGGCACATTGGAAGAAAGAAATGATGTGCTAGAGAAACCGGGTTATGTCATAAGCAGGGAAAAGACTGACTGGGAGATATACAATTATGAGAAGTTTATTACAAATACAACAATAAAACAGACTTCACTCTTCCCAGGGTGTAAAAATTAACTCCTGTATGATCAGATGCAGGATCTGAAATACCGTAAATAGTGTCTAGCAATTAGTAGGAGGAGCAATTGCTGAGCTCAGACTAGTCAGGTGGAGGGTGGTCACCTGCCTTGTGGCATTCACTGGTTCTAGAGACGTGACTGGGAGCTCAGAAGTTTCCCAGTGTTTATTATAGGGCTAGTGTTGTCTTAGTTCATTTACTTCAGTCAGATGTTTATGCTGGAACATTACAAACTGTTTGTGAAAATCAATGAGGCCAAGAGTTTCAGGGTATGGTTTTGCAGAGTTGTCATGTAGCTGTCTTGGTTGGCGTTAGGTGTTTATTCCTAATTTATTGGGTACTAAGGAGGGAGAAATAAGTCATTGTTTGCATGAATTTGTGGGCGTTTATTTGTGTAAACAGCAACCTTTTCTTTTCTTTCAGCTGCATGGTGGAATTCTTCGGATATTTCCAGAAGGAAAGTCCTATGTAGCAGATGTTGAGCCAATTTTTGACAGATTACTTTTTTTTTGGTCAGATCGAAGGAACCCACATGAAGTCCAGCCTTCTTATGCAACCAGGTAAGTAGCATATTTGGTATTGATATTTGACCAAGAAAAAGCAAAACTTTTACTAATATTTGTATCTAAAATTATGAGCATTGTGTGTTTGTTTAAATACACATATGTTTAAGAAATAGGTGGATAATTTTAACTGGATTTTATGTTTTTGAGTCACTGGGAATTCTCTCCTCGAATGAGGAAGAGCAAGCTTGAATTATAAGATTCCTTGTGTGATGGAAAAAAAAAAAAAAGCCCTATTGCAATTGACAGGAGAAATCTTCCAAGCTAGGCATAGCTATTTAGCTGGGACATGCTGGGTTATACTTTTGCCCTCGCAACACTATAGGGATTTTGGGGCTACCATCTGTCAAAAGGCTATGAAAAGCTGATATGATGCAGGGCAACCCCCAAGCTGCCTTCAGGCATCCCAGAACAGAAAAACAGGCAAAGGTCTGTAAGCTACTTTTGCCCTCTGTTGCCAGAGGTTGTGCACACTTTTGTGCCTCCAAGCAGGAATTCTCACCTATATTTCTATCTTGCTTGATAAAATACATATTTAAAATGCTGTCTGTATTTGTCTATACGGATGTACAATTTGCATCCTATTTTTTATCTACTAATTCAGTTTTGGTTTTTGTTTTCTTCATGAGCATAAAACTCCAGGGCTTTATTTTAATAGCAAAAGTTGAAACAAGATTTCTTTCTTTTATAGATATGCCATGACAGTGTGGTATTTTGATGCTGAAGAAAGAGCAGAAGCCAAAAAAAAGTTCAGGAACTTAACAGGTATAGTTATTTTATAAGCGTTCACCAGCAAAAAATAACGCATTTTGATATTTCCAAAGTCAAAGACGGACTAGGAATAATTACTCTGTAGCTAGATGGATATGGCACTCACTTCTAGAAAACTTTTTAAACTCTAATCACTAGTTAAGATGTTTTATGCAAAAAGGAGAAGTTGTGACAGAAGATTCAGGGCTGATCTCAGTATCCCTGATGAGCAGGATGAGGAACATGGGAGAGACAGTTTCTTATTTCTGTCCCAAATGGCTACTGAAATTTTGTCCCACCCCAGAGGCTGCTCCAGTCACTGGGAGTCTCTAAGCTCTTCTTCTGTTACTTGCAATGTATATTTTTTTTTTTCTTCTCCAAACTTTGTTTAGCACAAAGTCGTGAAACTTGCACAAATGGTTTCGTAATAACGTTATGGGTGAATAGGGTCTGTCTTCTATATTAATGGAGGGCAGTTGGGGCCTGCAGTAACTAAAAAAAAATATGTCTTTAATTTACAAGTAATTTCTAAGTGTGGCTATTCATAATGACTTTAGAATGTATAGATCATGAGTTGGAAAGAAACTAAGTTTAAAATATGTATAAGTGCATCGTTTGGCAAGCAGTTTCTAGAGTAGTTGTGACCATGGTGCACTTCAAGAGCTACCTACATTCAACTAGGTCTCACTGATAGAATCATAGAATGGTTTGGGCTGTAAAGGGACCTTAAAGCCCATCTGGTTCCACCCCCCACCATGGGCAGGGTCACCTCCCACAGACCAGGCTGCTCAAGACCCCAATCCAACCTGGCCTTGAATTCTTTCAGTGAGGGAACATTCACAGCTTCCCTGGGCAACCTGTGCCAGTGTCTCATCACCCTCATCATGAAGAATTTCTTTCTAATATCTAATCTAAATCCAATTTAATTTAAATCTTTCAATGTAAAGCCATTAAAAAATACCTTAAAGTCAGCCCAGAGAATTAGTGATCCCATTTTTCCTAACAGCAAACAAACTGCCTGCTACTGTAGTAATGGCATACGAGTAATTCACTGAGTAGTCTTGATGTGATCCAACACCCTACCTGGGGTCACGCTCAAAGGTTTGCTCTTCGGAGCAGTTTAAGATTAGTTCTTCAGGGTCTGACCCAGGCAGTTCCTCAAAATACAGTGTGGAGAGCAATAATCTTTTTTAAAATGTGTGGTACGCAGCTGGGAACCAGCAAAATCCTAATCAGCCAAATGCGTTTCAGAATAGTCTGCTGTCTTCTCTGTAGATAGTATACAAAACAATACTGACTTCGCCCTTAAAGGGGATCATGAGCGTGGGACCATGAGTTGAGGGGAAAAGTATCACAGATCTGCAATCTGAAAGCTTTTTGGGCTCTTAAATACTGCATGAATTGTCTTCAGTTTCAACAGCTCAAATGTACAGAACCTTGGTTTGACTGTCTTGTTAACATGTTAACATGTGGATTCATATAGCTCAGTTTCTGAGTTTTGAGATGAGTTCTGTCAGAACCCTCTGGCTTAACTGCTTCTCCTTTTTTTATCTTTTCAATGTAGATGCAAGGAAGACAGAAGCACCTCTTAATGAAGACTAATCAACTGTTCCTGAGCTCTTTATGAGGAAATAAGATCCCAAAGATGACTTCCATTTCCAGCAAACAAGGGCAAATTCTTGTTATGCAGAAGAATGCACTAGTTGTGTCTAGCATGCATGTCCTATATTGATGGTACTTAAGGCAGCCTCCTGTAATGCTTGCATCTGGCAGAAGGAACACTTTTTTTTCTAATTGCCTTTTGCTGGAAAAAATAACCAGGGTTTAAAAAAAAAAAGTATCACTAAACCTATTGGTAGAGGCTCAGGCAACTGGCTTTTGAGGGCTCTTGTAACAGAGATAGCAATCATTGGAACTAATGGTAAAAACCTGAGTCTTATTAGCACTTTATGGGGAAAAAATAATCTAGCTCAATGGGAAGGAGCTTTACAACTTTAAAGTCTGTGGCAGGCTGCTAATGGGCAAGGAGAGATATTGGAAATGTGAAATTAAACTGGATTTTTGTAGTGTGTTATCTTACGGTCTGTCCCATGTGGGCCTGTCAACGTACTGTTCATCACTTTGCTGCACAGAACATTGACTCAACTCTTCAATAGCAGGACTTTCCAAACAGATTTTTGTCTACATAGTCATCACATTTCCTGGATTTTGTTTGCTTTTTGAGACTTAAGTTCTAGCAGTGTAGCTGCACTGCTTTTTGTCCCAGAACTGAGGGGGAAATAGTTATGCATCTGTCCACAACTGTGTAAAACCGTTTCCTTTCTTTTCCAAGTAGGATGGATTGTACACTTCCTGTTTTCATGGTTTGGCAAAGCAGCTGTTTTCTCCCAAAAGTCTGGTAAATTTGGAAGGCTAATGTACTAAAGACCAATGATACGGAGAGTTAAGTGTTATGTTTGTGACATGTTTTGTATTACAGATATGAGTCTGAAAGCAAAATATATGTCTGGCAGTCTGACAAATGTATGATAAATAGTGGGTAACTTAGACTTGGTTTCTATGCTGCTTATCCTTAGTTAATGCACTTGGTTAACTTGGCATGCATATTCAAGTGAAACAGTCATTCTGATTCAATTGATCTGCTATGCCAGGTAACTTCTGCTAATTCTAACACACTTCTGCTGTGCCTGAGCCATGAGATCAGAATTATTCAAATGGCAAAGCATGTGTTTTTCTCCATTATTTTTTGAACTTATTAAACTCAATGAGTCAGTGGTGAGCTATCTCCAATCTGCCTATGCTTCTACAACCAGCACTTACTGTGCAGTTCAGAATAGCTCTTAGCGAAGCTGGGAGCTGGCAGTGGATGTATTTACCCCTCACACTAATTGTTCTCAATCTAATACACTCACTTCCATTCATTTTTGTCACGTCATCAGTGTGTATGCCAGATGCTGATAACTGTTCCAATAGAGACCCTTTGCAGTGTCCCAAACTTTCCAATACCATGCCACCTGCCCGCAGTGGTGATGGTGCTCTCCCTGAACTGCCAGCCTCTGCACCAGCTCACCATGCTGTGCTGGGCTGTCATGCTAGTGATGGGTTTGTGAGCCAGCTTTGTCACACTTGTTCTAGGGAATGAAAAGGTAGAGTGCAATGGCAACTATTAAATGCAAGTGTCAGAAAGATGACAGCGCATTGGACAGAAAAGGAGTAATTTCATGAAAAGAAGTCCTAAGAGAAATGGATTATTTTTTTAAACAATTCTGTCTCAAAAAATAAAAAAAGCCTGGGCATCCTTCAGCCTGTCCTTGAATTGTGAATGTAAATACAGTAGTGCTAAGAAACCCTTCAATCTCTCTGGCTTCTCCCAGAGATCCAGATGGACTTTGTTCAGCCTTACCACTGTGCACCTTAAGAGAGGAATATGAGGGAATGTGTGACAAATATTCTTATGACTCAAAACTAGAAAAAGATAAATGATCTAATAAATGCTGTTTACTGTTAGGAAAAACATTATTCTACTACAGTTGCTTCTAAGTAACACAACATAGACTTGAAGGAAACTTGACAACTTGAAATTCTCATTCTGCGATGTTCTAGTGGGAGGAGAAAGCATTAGAGCTCTTCCCTGAGAGTGAGAGGTAACCCTTTGAAAGTGTTGAAAAAAGAAGAGCACAGGATTAAAGGGGGATATGGGAGGAACACAACCTGTTGTATTGCTATGCAAAGTTAATAATGACACATAAATTTGAAAATCTTATATGATTTTAAAGGGGTCAAAGACAGCTAAAACATAGTAGAGTAAGTATTGCTTTGTTATTAGAAACTGTAACCTTGAAAACACATATTAGAAAGAGATGTAAGTACACATCTCACTGGATCTAGAACAGTGCAAAAACAATGATGTGGGAGAGGAAAGGCTTTGTATAGAGGTTAAAAAAGAAAGGTACTTCAGTTACAATGACTGCTACCACCTGGCTTCATCAGTAGTCAGCAACACGTGTGCAGTGGATGGAGCATGGAGTGGTATAGCTGCATTTATTGTAAATAAAGTACAGATTTTCATTTTTAGCCAGCATCTTCCTGATCTGGATAGAGGAGAGGACAACTTTTCTGTTGCAGAGAGCACTGACTTTTTCTTTATTAACACCTAAAACTAAGTACAAAAAAGTTGAGGGCACGGAATTTTGAAACCAGCTCCGTCCTTTATTCCAGCCCTTTTACCCCATTTCCAGATCAGAAGGATGATTGCCTTGAAGATGCTGTAGTTTAACTAGCGGGGGAGTGGGAAGGTGTTGATCATGTGGGAATCTACAGGCTTGATGTTTTCTATACATTTCTTTTGCCTGTCTCTGGAATTCTTGCAAACTGCTCTGCAAGAATGAAATTATCTGAAGAACTGAGGGGGGAAGCAGGTTGCTGCAGTAGGGAGGACATTTCAAGGAGACACTTTCCTTGTGTTTTGTCTTCATGCTAAACTGTTTAAAACACCTATGGACAAACAGCACTTGTCACCCAGTTATGAGGAGTGTTTTCTCCAAGGCATTTAATTTTTAGTCCTCCAAAAATTTTGTTGGATTTTTTGAACCTTTAGGTAATGTGCCTTCACTATTCGTATCTGTGGAAGTGCTTGATGCCACATTTGTGTGTCAGGCAAGTTTTTCACAGGTATTTAAGAAATGTCATTGCCTTTCCAAATCAATAGCATTGGAAAAATATGCAGAGCCACTAAGCCACAATTTCATACAGGTGTTTTTTGTTGTGCAGGGAGGAAAACAGGAGACTGAAAATCAAGATACTGTTTTTATTCTTAAACCTGTAATCACTGGCCTTTTGAGCAAAGTAGCCTCTGGTAAATCTTCTTTTCTCTAGATTACTTCTAGTTCTATGAGGAATGGCCTCTGCTAAGTAGAGCCTAAAAAAGATCAACTCTTTTTTTTTCCTTCTCTCTTTAAACAGTTTTGGTCCTTTCCTACTGCATTTTGTAAAATGTTGGAATATATTATATGTATTTGTTGTTGTTGCAAATTAGCTGGCTCTAACACCACTTGCATCTAGGAGAAAATGTATCTATTTGCAGGCAAATAACTAGTTCTACTTTGACTGTACTGTACTCCCAGCAGATATCTGAGAGTGAGCTATGACTCGTCACATTGTATGCTGGTCAACAATGCTGGCACTTTGCATCAGATTGATATACAAACCCCTAGTAATATTTTACCATGCATCATATTTTGTGTTCCTGTTACTATTAAAAAAAATATGTGTCAGGATTCAATAAACACTGGGTCATGTTAAAAATTTTCCTGTGCAGTCTTGTGACTTACCATGGCCAGGGTTGTGGCAGGTGGGTGTGATGCCACACAGCTGGATGAAGGGTAGTGGTACTACACCCTGTAATCTGTGGCCACTGTTGGGGAGAGCTCTGTTTGTTGCCATCAGCTTGGCACATTTCCTTGGTCACTTCCTGCTATTTTGAAGTTATTTACCTTGCTAGTGACTCTCTTCTTGAAATGCATATTTGTTTTGTTTTCACGCTCGTTTTGAGCCAGAGAACATTCTCACAATTCAATTGCTGTCTGATAAGTTTTATTTTTAACAGTGTTCACATCCTCCCCCTACTTTTCCAGCCTGAGTCCCATAGTTTTCTCCTGCAGCTGCAGGGGAGGCTTCTCCCCACTCCCACTAACATTGGAGTGGAATTGAAGCCAGGACATTTTCACTCGTCTGTTAAAAGTGATGTGAACTTTTTTTATGCTTTTGCAATACTGTGAGTAGTGAGAATGTAAAAGACACTTTCAATCGTAGAGGGCTTGGATTTGACCTTTTTTATTGAAAAGAAAATTCTAGATAATTTGCCACTTCTTTAAGCATTTATTTTAGACTGAGGAGTGCTTAGAGCACATGGAGAAGACCTAAGGAAAGCAGAGGGTGTTTCTCTTACAAGTAGGCTCCTCACCGACTAAGGGTTTGTAGGGACAGCTCAAGAAGAAGCTAGCCATTGGCTATCCAGCTGCCAAGGACTTGACTTCTCTGAACTCTGGCTAAACTTTCTCTAAGCAAATGTACTTGTAGTAATCGTTATCTTACAACTGTTTAGGAGTCTCTTTCCTCCCCCACCTGCCCAAAGGGATATGGCTAAATATACTTGCACGGACAAGTCCCATGACTCTTGGGAATGCATCTGATATCAGAGGTTGCACTGAAAATTGCAAAGTAGAATGACAGTGGAAGAGAGTTTAGTAAAAATTGATTCCCCTTTGCAACATAATTTAATCTCTGTGTAGTACTTCCACTTCAGAGGGTTGGTAAAACTTCCATCCTCTTTCACAAAGCGTAGATGACAGATTTTTCTAAAAAAAATTTATTTTTGGAAAGAGAACAGGATTTTATCTGCATGTGTGCTAATTCTAAACAATGCTGGAGGTGGATACAGAATAAATTACACTAGGCCAACTGCAGTCAACAGCCATTCTCATATAGTGGCGAACACAGTCAGTACCAGTGTGCAGGTTTGCTCCTTTGCTGAATATCCACAGTGGTAAATCTTCCTTCTAGAGGTGCAAGAGCAGGCAGTTTGTGGTTCTCAATCTTATCAAACACCCTGGAGACAGATTTAGCAGGAGGGGAGTCAGAGAGTGGCTGCCTAATCCCAAGGTTTTGGGGAAGTGTTAATCTGGCTGGCTCTTAAGTAAGTTGTCTGAATGGGTGGCTGGTGAGAAGCAAGGAAAGAAAGGCTGTATAGTCCAAGCTAACAGAGCTCTGATGATCTCTTATGACTATTTGCAGCTGTTCTTAGTTCTTTAATTTTGACATTTGCTCAGCTCAGCTCTTTTGAGTGTCTCGTGCAAAATCACCTCAGAGCAGCAAATTCAGAACAGGGGTTTAAACTAGAGCACTCAGGGGAAAAGAGATCTCCAAACAGTAGAGCAAATGCATTTAAGGAGAGTGGTTTCTGTGCTTGTATGTGTCCCTTTTTTCCTTACTGTCAGTCTGATTAATAAAAAATACCATCTCCCCTTACATGCTTTGCTTCTCTTATACAGCTATTACTATTTAGTAACTTCCTGGACCATGGACTTGAAGCATTTTCCTGGTCCCTGATGCCCCATGATCTATGAAACATTGCCATTGCTTGATCATTCAAACACTATAATATTGTGTGCAGCACAGAAGAGTTCTCAACTGAGAAATCATCATCAAATTTAGAAGAGAAGCAGTAAAAGGGATGGCACTATTCAGAAGAAATGGGAAAAGCTATCTGAAGCCCTTATTGCCCTATAGAGCTGCTGGTGGTGCTGTGGCAAGCTGGTTTTGTTATGCTTATCTATTAACAGGACATACAACAGCAGTAGGTGAGAGCAGATCTATGCTAGCACATGAATTGACTGCAGGGCAGCGATGTGACCAGCACCCTGGGAACAGCAGCCACGGGCACTGAGCTACCCTCTTCCAGTGTGTGCTGTGACCAGGCACATCATCCTGCCAATGTGGAAGAACTCAGGGATTAGCCTGAGGAGTTTGGTGCAGAAGGCTCAGCGTGGGAGCCCAAGCATTTATGTGTTTAGGGGTTACAACATGGAGCCATGACCACCCTCCACAGCCTTTGCTTTTGCTTTGGCAGAGCCATCCTATATCCATCTTCTCTTTCAGACTAGAGCATTATGCAGGTATGTGTTTGAGCTGTGTGAGGAACAAGCCAGCAGCTCAACAGTAAAAACCTACTCTGGTAAGTAATGAAGCTTAAGCTGGAATTGTGCAAAAAGGGGACATTTTGCCCCATCTTCAACGTAGGTGTCCTGGCTGAGGTGTATGCATGTGTAGGATGCTGGCCGATGTAGCATTCAAAAGTGCTTGTCCCTTAGGTGTAGATGTTAGGGAGGAAATATACTGGGATATGAGGGTGGACGGTACAACCTGTGGGTGCTACAGCAGCCAGTACTGTAATGCCTGCATCTTGCAAGCCCTTAAAGATTCAAAGCCTTTCCGTGTACGGAAACAGTGAACAAACAAGTTAAAAAAAAATGTATGATGGTATTGCATCTGGAAACTGAGGGGGCATTTCCCCTTCCATGGCAGTCCTTGCAGCTGGTGCTGGTCAGATTTACAGAAGACTGGGTGAGATAACTCCTTGGGGTATCCATTGGTGTAGACAGATTTGCCACCCCTCACCAGGTGAACCACAAAACCGCTCAGGCCCTGCTAGCCACCCCTGTCTGTCACTCATGTCCTACCTTCTTGAAACAAATGACTGTCTCGATTTTATTTTTGCTTCCTTTCTGTGAAGCAAGTCTCTCCCCACAGCTCTGCTGGTGCCGCTGTGGCTGCTGCCCTGCCTCAGTCAGCCATAGTGATAAACTCCGTGCTCCCAGCAGAGAAAAGCTGCTTTAGAAGCCAAGCCCCAGTTATCCTCCTGGAGAACATCCAGCTCCGAGCACACACACCACAGCAAAGTCCTTGCAAAGGCTGGTCACTCCTGCTCTTTGGGCTGGGTCACCCCTTGCCCAGCAGAGGACATTGAGCTATTAAAATTTATGAAAGATGAGATTACTGTCACCAATCCCTCTCATTCTGGTACCGGTACAGAAAACAGCTACATCTCTGTGGTGCGGTAAGGGAGACTCAGCAGCCAGTGCCTATGTGAAGTGGGAAAATAAAAGCATCCGAGGCTCTGCTGGTCTCAGCAGGCACTCGTGTGTGTGTGTACGAGTGTGTGTTTGTTTCCCTGTGCAGCTAGAGGGAAGACTGATTTCCAGTGGGAATTAATTTCAGAAAACTCAAAGTTGCTCCTCTGCTACCAGCTAATGTTGGTAATGTATACCAGTTCTTTTTTCCTAAAAGGATTGCAAAATGAAGCCACATAGCACATCTTTTGGAAGTGGAATAATTTAGCAGCAGTTATTTTACCATCAATCCTTTGTTATGGCTCAGCGAACCTCCAAGGTTCTTTCCCTCACTACTGTTACTAGAGAAAGATAGGTTGTGTTTTCCAGTGTAGAGGAGGGACTCATTCCTTTTGCCAGGACTGACATAGGAGTGGATACACAGTTAAAATATTTGTTGTTCCTAACAGGTGTCTTTGAAGTCATTTTTTTTTCTTAAGCTGTAGGAATGGCAGGTAGAAAAACATAGAAGATTATTTTCTCTAGATATAACTAAAACTTGCTAGTGCTGTTCTCATGAGGGAGCAGGCTTAGGCTGGTCTACAGCACTGTAGTAAAAAACAACAGTCCCCAGCTCCCCTGCCCAGAGTGCTGCTAGCTGTTCTGCAACATGGCATTACCACATGTCAGTCAGGAACATGCAAAGTGGGAAATAAAACTGATGCGATCACTGTTACAAAATTGTTGTATTTTAACTCAGTTGCATCTTACCTTTCTTCACGTGCCTCCATGGGGGAAAAGTTTAGCCCTGGGCAGTTCTACAGAGGCTGCCTGTGAGGGACTTAATAGCTCTGTAAAACACATCTCCAAAGACATATGGCCTTGACCCACCTACCTGCCATGGCACACCCCTCACCACCAGCTGGCAAGCTGTTGGCAGAGAGTCCCTGTGTGCTGTCCTGGCAAGGCAAATGGCCGGGATGATCTTTAGCAACTTCAGGCAATGATGCCCTGTATGACTGCAAACACAAACCCCAACTGCTCTCAGACCTCAAGATCTGAAGGGGCCTTCTCAGCCTATGGCCAAGGTGTTGGCCAGATCTAACGTAAGAGATAGGAAAGGGCCATTAACATGGAAACTTGAAAACCAATGCAAAAAAATTTGAAATGCAGGAAAACTGCGTAGCAGTTCTGTATTTAATGTGAAGAGAAAAAGAAAGAACAGACTGATGCTTCACATTCGGCCACAACCTCAGGCTTGATCAACCTGCTGTTTCTAACCACATGCAAATCACACAAGAGGGCTTGGTATTTCCCTGTACTGATATTGTAAGGTCTCCTGATCACCCACGGGAAATGTCTGCCTTCCTCCTCAATGACTGCCAAGACCCTAATGAAGTGAAGAAAGAGCTGCTATTCATCCCACCAAAGACAGAGAAAATAATTAATATTCTATGTTGGAAATCTCTTCATGTTTCAGTATATATAGTATTCATGTAAAATAAAAGAGAAACTAACCAAGGCTTGGTTTTCTTCTTGAACTTGAATCAAAACCTCCTCTTCTAGAAAAGTAAGAAAAGAAGACTTTAATGGTACATTTCTGGCAGGGAGAGAAACTGGATAATTAAAGCAAGGACAGAATTAGAGCTTCCACGTTACATTTAAGTACTTTGTCTTGGTTGGTAGTCCATACAGAGAGAAAAAGGTTATTACACAAAATTATTATATGCAGTATATAAAGGTGATAAAGTGACAATGTCATTGCTGTTTCAAACCCAGTGCAGTGCCTGCCGCTGCATTTGGTAGGACCTTTGAGTGCATATCTGGGGCTACACTGAGGGTGCCTAGAGGTTTCAGCGCATGGTCCATCTCCCTCAAAGGATGGACCACATAGGTAGTTGAGCCCAAATGATCTCAGGGGCTCAGGCAGATGCCACCTGATGGACCCTGCCAAGACATAGGAAGCAAAGGCACTGGAATAAGCACACATCCAGTGCCTAAAGTAAGTATTTAGAAAATGAGGGTTCTCACAGTGTTCAGTTAGGGGGCAACTAGCAGAGAGATTTTGGGATCTCCTTGTGGATCTACATGTCTTAAGTACCATCATTCTCTGGCATGTACAGTGAAGCATAGGGAATACAGCCGAGTTCACCAATTACCCAGCAGAATAGTCATAAAAGCACCAGCAGCTGGAACTGGGCTGCAAAACATTCAGCTGCTTCACCTACACCAGAAAAGTTTTAATTTTCATTGATAAAAATATCCCAGCAAGGAAAAAAGAGGTCATAAGCAGGGAAAATTGGATGAAATTTGCCCCACACGACCAAGAAGTTCCTTTCTTCTTGAAAGGGACTGAGCATCCCCTGCAGCACTCAGAGATTGTCTCTGTCAGGGATGTGATGCCAATCCAGGCAGGTCAGACAAAGTGGTTGTGCCTGGTCAAACCTTAACCTAGGAGTGATATTATGGCATGCAACAACAGTAGGTTGCTTCTTATTTACTAAACACTGGACTTTGTGCCAGCTTTGATACTTGTCCTACCTTTAGTAGTGGATGCTCTGTGTCCATCACTGTGATATATGGTAGAACATCACCCCAAGCAAAGGAGAAAATGCCCGTTGTTAAGAGTTACCAAGGGTTTCTGTTATAAGAAGAAAAAAAAAAGAGAGGGAGAAAGAAAAAAAAGACATAGAAACAGACATTTAATAGGTGAAGGAAGAGGCTTAACAGACTTAAGCTCGGCTGTCTTCAGAGAGTTCTCAAAAGCTCACTGCAAATATTTCAGTTTCAAAGCTTATGCTCCTTTATCTATCAGAAGCTAAACACTGGTTAATTCTTTAATTAGTTCCCAACAAGATGGTTTTCTCTGTAGCCAAGGCTTGCACCAGGATAATTATGTCTTCAGTTGAAAACCAAATATTAATACAGAAAGTTGTTTTGATCTCTCTTTCTTTAAATGTTTTATTTCCCCTTCTACTTTCTCCCACTCTGTTTGTCTTTGCCTGCAATATCTTTCCTTGATTTGGGAAAGGGTGATTACTTTTAGCCCCCTGCTCTGCAATCTTAATGCACGGAACATGAGAGGGCTAGAGCCACGTCAGTGTTGTGATCCCTGGTGCAATCACATGAGTGCAGTGCTGGGGTGTGAATTCCACCCAGGGCAGGAGGAATGGAGGACTCTGAGCCACTATTGGTTGAGCAGCTCATCTTATTAAGCGGTAATGACTAATTGGTACACATGTGGCCCTGGGTGCCCAAGCGGTACTCTTGCCAGAAACTTACAGCTTCCCAACATCCTGCCTACCACCATAATTGTCTACCTTTATTTTAGCAAAATTCCCAGAGCATCAGCACCTCACATTCTAGTTGGTCAAGATCTGCCTCAGTCCTGACAGTGCTGAGCAGATATGGTTCTTCTAGGCCTGGATCCTATGTGGACCATAGCAGGAGGAAGAGGAGCTAGCCCCTCTGACCCTTCTGGTCCCCAGTTGCCAGTGCACAGAGGCAGGATGCCAAAGGCCTGATATGAAGCTTGCCCAATGAGATTCAAAGTGGCTTCATTCATCCACCTGGAGAAGATCCTGAGTATTAAGTCATAGAACCTGTCCTTGTGGTGAGGGAATGGGACATTTCTGTAAACTCATTAAAGCTGTTCCACTTCTGAGGAAATAAATACATTTTTGTGGATTCAAGTGGAAATTTATCTGAGCTGGAATATTGTGGCTCAGCTGTCTTCAAGAAAGATGTGAAAAAACGTTGTTCTCCTATCAGTCCACTGGAAAAAATTAGTATGATCAGAGGTCTAGAAAACATGACCTGTGAGGACAAGCTGGAAGACCTGGCATTATTCCTTCCAGGGATAAGGAGAGTGGGGAAAAGGACTGAAGGAGGAAATAAGAGCACAAGAGTCTGAAAATGCAGGAAAGGTTGCTGTAAAGAATAAGTAATTTCTTCTTTGCATCTGTGATGGATAACACACGAATAATTGGATAAAACTGCAACAAGGAATTTGCCAGTTATCAACTTAGTTATTAGGAAGAACTTTCGTATGTCTGGGACACTGAACAACTGGAGTGCCTGAAGAAGTTATGGAGATGCTATTGCCAGAGATGTGGTTGGAGAAACATCTGCTAGGAACAATGTAGATGATAGAAGCGATTTATTTTCTTGGAGCAGTGAGTAGGGATTGACCAGCCTGTGTCTGGATTGACATGTCCTGTGTCATGATAATATAAGAGTAATTTTGGAGTCTGAGTGCCTGCAGTACTCCATGGAAGGAGTTATCCTATTCCAGGGAACAGTTATGGGGACCATTAATAGCCATTGGTGTGAGACTAGCCCAGGGCTGCCCTTCCCGAGGAGAGAAATTCAGCCCGACACTGCTGTAAGAAGTTGTATTTCCCTGCTTTCTTCTTTTTGGCCTGATACACTTGCAGCTGCCCATGCTGCACGCACCACGCAGTGGGTCAGACATGGTGAGCATATACCCCAGGAGGATCCTGTAGTCTGGAACTGCTCTGTTCTGAGAAACGCTTCTCGTCTTACTGTGCAGCAAAAAAGGAGCATAACCCATGTGTTCCATAGCAACAAAGTATCAGTAGCAACTTTTTTACTCGTTCCCTGTCGGACAGTTCATGCAGGTTACACTCATCCTATTATTTGATGCCCAAACCTTTTGATCTAGTGCCTAACGCTGTTGGTTTTTCTCTTTCTCCTGTCTCAGATTTAGGAATTGTAGTTGTGAGCCTGATGTCCCTTTGGATCTAGCCTTTAGGTAGAGCCAAGAACACATTTAGAGCAGGGAGCACATCCTGCCTTCCCTCCTATCCAGAGCAGCTGCGCAGCTGATTGGTCTCTCTTTCATGGTTCTGGCTGCACATAGAAATAAATTGTTTTCTGCTGGAATTTAAGATGTGCTTGCTTTACTATGACGCTCAGTGCTGTCTCTGTGGCACGTGAAAGCTTCCTATCAGAAATTTCTCAGGACCTAGAGTAGCATGCTCTTGTAAATTGTTTTGTACCACTCCTGGACATAAAGTAGTAGCAAAGTCATTCAGAACTTTTATTTTTATGCTCCACAGTAATTAGTTGTACAAATCAGAGCCTAGACATGTCCTTTCAAATATCAGAAGAGAGATTACAAGAAAGATTCAATAAATCAAACATGGAAGTGTTGCCACCAAGTGGTACAAGCTGTGTTAGGCAATGGCTCATAATTTATAGCTCAGAGTGATGTATCTGAGATACCCTGATGTGTTTATAAAAAGATTAAAAAGATTTTTTTTTACTTCGTTTAAATATCCTTTTCTTTTCATGATGCATTTTACTTCCTGTGGTGTTAAATTATCATATTAGCACCCACGTCCATGCACCCATGGGTGTATTACATCATAGAATGGTTTGGGTTTGTTATGTCTCTTTCAGCTTTGTCTGGAGCTACAGGAAGGGGAAGGGCAAATATAAAGAGTCTTCAGGGTGTATGGGACTGTTCAGGCTGTTTTTAACTAAGTTCCCCATCTTGCTGGGATGTGGCCTTCCTCCTCCACCTCAGGTGTCAGTGGAGAGTGGTCTTGCAGGAGAATGTCCCCCTCCCAGGCCCTGACAACCAGCTGAGCAACATCCCAGCCCATCCCTGCCATTTCTAATGCAGCTTCTCCTGAGTGACTTTGATATTTTTGGAATCATCTGCAAATGTATAAGGTTTTTATGTATGCTAAGGTGTTTCGGTTTTCAGCCAAAGTACTAAGTAGGCTGTACTTTAGCCAGATATTTTTCTTTACGTGCAAGAGCTGAATAATGCCCTTTGCTTTCCTGTTGTTTAGAAAGCCTGGATTAAAAAAAAAAAAAAAAAGCTTCTTTATTATTTATGCTGTTAGGTACACAACATTATTCTTGGGAGATGCCGCTCCCATGGGGACATGGCTCCCCAGAGCTGCTGAGGGTATGAGACAGCAGCAGGCAAAGTGAGGGATACGGAAACTTGCGCACATGTACCTCTCTGCACACTCACATGCGTGTGCACACACACAGACACACAGAGACACACACAGCGCTTCCTGCTCTGGACATGTAAGTTTAAATCCCAGCACATGCTGGGAGTGTGGACGGTCTGAATGTCTCACACCTCTCTGCCTCCCCTGCAATGTGGCTGCTGGCACCAGCAAAACCACTGGTTGGGTGGAAAGGTGCAGAAGGTGCAGAACTGAAAGTTGTGGTTGGATCTTGTTTTGCGATAGCGGTGCAGTGCTGGGTTGGCCACATCCATAAGTTGAACACCTGGAATAGAGACCAAACAGGAAAGATTTACGTCAAAAAGATGCTTTTTCAAAGCTGACATCTTTTCTCAGCAAATGCTGCTTCTTAGCTTTCTTTCAACAATTTCTCCCTTTGTCTTTGGATAATTGCCTTTTGTTTCTTAGAGTGAAAGACTGAAGGACTCCTCACTTTTTAAATTTTTCTTTTTTATTTTTTTTTAAACATTGTCAGTGTTTCCACCATTATCTTCAGACCAAGCAGTCAATGAGCTCCTTTTATCCCAGGTTTAGTCACTGTTAACTACAAATCACAGCAGAGGAGTTAAATTAATGCCATCTCCTGAAAGGAACCACTAGAAGGGAATTGGCAAATATAAGTGCTAGTGAAACCTGACAGGAGGAAAGGTCTCCAAAAATCTTGTTGCATAACTTCCAAAGCTCTTACAAGTATGACTGTGAATACATTTCAATTTCAGTTTTTCACATTATAAAGAGAAAGATAATAAACATAAAGGAGTATGTTAACCTGAAAAACATCTACCATTGTTACCCAGAGGAAAAAGATTATAATTAGGATATCAGATTTATTTAAAATACATCTTATCAGGAGCAGACGAACTCATTTGAAATAGCTTATCTTTTATTCTATTATACAGAGTAAGTATAACTTAAGTATATTTATGAATAGCTAACCCTTTCCAATCTGATGACTGCTCTTTAGACATCATGTTTGTATAAGTTTCTTCCACTTCTTCCTTTCAATACTACTCCTTTAAAAAACAGTTAACACAGGTAAATCAAGCAGACAATTTGATATAACAAATTGACCAGCAGATGAAGTAATTTTTTTGGAAATTATTGTAGCAAAATTAGGTTGTCTTTATTTTTCCAGTGAGGTTTTGCAGATGGAAAAGGCCAAATTTTTATGACTTAGTTGTTTGAACATGGTTATATCTGTTGTATATATATGTATCTGTATATGTGTCACATCTACATTTGTAAGCAGAACACATACTTTCTTCCCCCTCTCTATTAAACTCTTTCTCTCACTGAAGAGATAGAAACATATATAGAAAATATTATAAAACTATGTTAATATGAGACAAAAGGAATCACTCGACAACTTTCTATGACTTCAGCTAAAACCCTGTCCACCAACAAAGAACAGTTTTAAGAAAAATCTTGGTTTTATTTAAATTTTACAAGGGCCGGGAAGCATCCTAGTTTTTCCTGCTTTTGCTTATGGACTTAACAGTGCCTGCACTGAAGGTATTAAATCTCTGGTGAATATTGGGCTGTCCTCTTTGACAAAAATAGAAACAAAATAAAACAAAGAAAAACAAAAAAAATCCAAGTATGTTTGGTTGAACAGTGTATACATTTTGGTGAGCAAAATGGTAGACCAAATAGGGCTATACTGGAGTGAGGACAAATTTGGAGGCAATTGGCCCAAATTAAAATGACCATGAGCAGCTGGAAACCCACTAGCAGGAAAGACATGTCCTGGTTATTTCCAAGGCAGTGTTAGATGTGGCAAGCAACATGCCATGTGCTAGAATGTTCATCTTCAGAGATACATCCTGGTCCTGTTGGACACTCAGTCTGTCAGGGGGAAGGGGGTGGAGGATTGGGTTTGCCACTGCTGACTTTCACAGTGACTGAATTAGGTAAGTATTCTTCCAGGCTAACCTCTCCTGGTGTCTGGAGACTGCTGCCTCCAGAGCCCAGCCCACTTCTTGCCTGGCTTTAATCACCTTCAATGCTGTCAGCAGCTCCCACTAGCGAGGTGGTGTGGGCATGCAATGCAAGTGTCCATCTAGATCAGCCAGACCAACCCTGCACTAACCCACAGCCCCAAGACCGATTGTATCACTGGCTGTTATTTTCTTGACCTGCAAGTAAGGACTAAACCTTGTTAATTACGTCTGAGGAGCAGCAAAGAGAAACAGTTTCTGGCTTCCTGAAAGTTTCACTTTATTTATTTTTTTTTGCAGCCATTTTTTAAGGAAGAGGAAAAATTGCCATAGAACATTAAAACAGAAATAACTTAACTGCCCCCTTCCATGGTATTTTAGAAAAGTCTTAAGCATTTAAATAATTGAGCTATATGGCTAATTACTGTCAGGTCTGAACTTTAAATTAGTTAAAAATATTTTAGATTATTATAAAATAATTGTCATATTACAATTACATGGCATGAACATCAGCAAAAAAGGAGACCTTTCTTCACGCTACTAATGCATATTCAGTGAATACGTGCACACTGGAGAACTCCCTTTCTGCACACCAAATTCCACCACTATGGCATCTTCCCCTGTCCCATCCCAAGGATCACAATCAACTGGAAAGGACGTGGTCACACAGAGCTGCTGCTAGTTTTCAAAGACATCATCAGCATTTGTATTTGGAGGAAGAATTGATTAACATTCATACGTTTCTAAGCTTTCTGTTTTTACTCCCACTGTATGAATTACTTCACAAAGTGTCCCAGCTTGAAACTCCCAGAAATCTATTTTTCTTACTTTCTCCACTATCTTTCTATGTCATGATCCAAGAAATATTGCTGGGGTTTGCTGTTAATTAGCTCTGGCAGTGGCCTGGTTAATGGTGTCACAGGACTGCTTCTCCAGCAATAGCTACTGGCATGAGCTGACCTTGCACTTTTTCAGATGCAAAGTTTCTTTGGTTCGTGTGTAAAAAGACCAGGAAAAAAAAGTAACACCGGCAAAGAACACAACTTCAACGCACTGTAACCTTTCAGTGCAGAGCTGCAAAAAAACCCCTTCCTAAATCACACATAATGCTCCACTGGAAACTGAAGCCTTTCAGCTTCCATTTTGTCATTGCTGCCGTTGTTGTCTTTCCCCTCCCTGTGCTCCTCCCCAGTGCACGGCCCTGCTTGCCTGCATCCACACGGCATGGGGCTGGCAGGCACCCAGGAAGGTCTGGGCTCTTGTTTAAGCACATTTCATCTCCTCATCTATCACAGGAAGAACTAGCCTTGTAATAGACTCCAGGTGTATCCACTGAAGCAGGGTCAGGCTTTGAAATACTTGTGCTGGGTTGTGGGCATTTGCTGGAGGAGTGTTATTGATTTCAGTGGGATTGCTCCTGGGAATAACTGCTCTGCAAGGAATAGAGGCATTTCATCTTCCTCTAGGACGATAAGAATGAAGTCTTTTTCTGAACAAAAAGGAAGGTCTAGGTGCAGACTCACTTCAGTGCAACTGAGAGAAGTGGATAGAAGTGCTGGGGTGTGACCAAGAGGCGTTTTTTCCTCCTTGACCCTCTTCCCCTAAAAGGAGCCTCACAGTTGCACAAAATCTCACTCACCCCAATCAGGTGCTCTAGCCAAGGAGGTGGTGGAAGGATGGTGGTTGTGCAGTGAATGTGTTGCTTCTCACCACTCTCCACGCAGCCTCCAGGCATAGTGCCTCCTGTGGTTCAGCTCTGAGAGTACTTGCCTGTTCACAGGGACAGAATGTATGTGCCAGCCCAACAAAGGATGCAGTGGGAGACTTGGTCTATGCAGCATATGGGAAGACAAGGGCTACTGTACAGACATAAATTAAATGTAGATGAAATCGTTAAATATAGGTTAAAGGTAGACAAATTGGTATACAGGTAAATTAGGCAAAATGGTTCCTCTATTTAAAGAACAAACCTGTTGCCAAGGTACTGGACCAGGCAGAGGAACAGGGCCTGTTTCCATCAACCACGTATTTGACTCTCTGTGTTTTACCTCAGAGATAATTTTGGCATTACAAGAAATATAAATAGAGCATCCAGAGCAGGAAAGTACAGGAAGGAAGAGGGAATTCTCTAATAAATTATATATCTTCAAAGGATCTGACTAGAGGGAGGAAAACTGTACATCCAGCAACACGAAAGTTTAAAAGAAGCTTGTACTGAATGTTATAAATACACATGAGAAAAATGGATTTTACTTCTCTCAGTGCGGGAAGACACAAACGCTTCGGTACTTTATGCTTAAGCAGGGAAAATGTTGAGACCACTTCTGCTGTATTGTGATTAACAAATCATGCTGTTAAAATTGTATTAAATGGGACTCCCACTTTCTTGCAGGAGATCACAGATTTCAGAACAGTATCTTCACATTCAGTTTGTCCAAAGGTTTGTCTACTCAGAGGCTGATGCTAAACTAAATGAATAGTATTATTTAAGTTATAGCAAAAACCAGTGGCCTTGTCGCAAATTCCTGCTGCTGTGAGACACAGACAAGTCAGGGACACCAAGTTCAGCTTTGTGTGTGGGAACCTAGGAGGTGTTTTAGATACCATCATGATTTGGCTTTCACTGAGTTATTGTGGCAATCCAGATTCTGCAAGTGTGATGCCTGAGATGGCAAACACACCCCAAGCAAGAAAAATATTTGGGCTGTGACTTGTTGGGGACAAAAGGGTGTCTTGCAGAAAGCTCCCCGCTAGCACACCCTGCCCAAATACTCCTCCCCAGGCAGCTGCTGCTGGAAACAAGCCCTGGCACTATTTGATGGTTTTGCACATGGGTTATGAGAGACAGCTACCTGCCTGGTGGTTTTGCTGGTGGACTGTGGAGAAAGGGACCTAAATTTGAACGGAAAGTGCGATAGCATGAAGGTGAAATTGTGTTTTCCAGCCTCCAGCCCAGTGCTTCAAGATTCTCTTGCTTCCCTTTTTAGTAAACATGAAGAAAATAGACAAGCAATATAAATTCACATGCACACAGAGTGAAAGATCATGCAGTTTTACAGTCAAATTTTAAGATTAATTAGTCTTTGAGATATTGTCTGTTTAAGGATTAAGTTGTTAATAACCTAAATTTGACACACATTTTTTTCCCCCTTCAGTTACTACCTGCAAAGCCTCTCTGAAAATTAGCTCTTATGAAGCTGTGTCATTAATGGCTTCCTGCGACGTTTCTTTTGGAAGTGGCAGAAAGGTAAATAAAAATGAATTAATAAAGCATTTTGGGTTTGTGGGCAAAATATGCAAATATCTTACTGACAAAGCCGTAGTAGCATTAAAGGCTTTCAGATCCTATTCTCAGAGGCTCTGCTTATGGAAGCAGAAGCCTTTAGGCAACCTTTAACTTAGTTTACGTGTAATACACATGCACAGACCCACAGAAACGCACACTCTCTCTCACTCTCGCTCTCTCTCATTCTCCCTCCACCACCCCCCCTCAGTATCCGCTTGGACTAATTCCCTTTGGTGTAGTTTTCAGCTTCGCAGTTCATGAATTTTATTTTCAATCAATAAATAAACCTATTATCAAGTTTTGTATTCTCATCATATATTGCTATTTCTCATAAACCATTTCACTGCATGGTTCAGTTTCGCTGAGCACATGCCACTCACCTTTATGTCTCAGCAGAGGGCTGTCAGGTATACAGATGGGATGTGTATGGACACCTAATCAGATTTCAGTTCTAACTAATATTTATGAATAAGCCTGTTCAAAAATTTCTCCCCCCCTTTCACCTTTCCCCTTCCCCCTTCCCCTCCCCCTCTTCCTCTTCTTCAACCATGTTGAGTTAGTGTTTAGCATTCCGCTGCTCTTTGCTGCCTGGTCTGTAACACTTTCTTATAGTAAGGAGCAAGGATTACCTTGCAGGCCCCCAGATGAACCCCTTTATCTAAGAAAATGTTATTTCTAATGTATAACATTGTAGCATTTATCAGGCATTTTAGGCAACTACAGGAAAGCTTCTTGCATGTTCCTTACAAGGTTGCCAAGATCCCACTGTAGCGAATTATAAAGGGAATAACTTTAAGACCCAGTGACCCAACATAATGAAACCCCCTCCTAATTGCTCATATATATATTTTTTAAGCAGTATTAGTTTGGGCATGGCATGAAAATGCAGGCTGTCTTCATGGGGATCAACTTGGATAGTTACTGATTCGTGCCTTGAATTTTATCTGTCAGCCTAGACAAGAATATTCAATGCTGGTGTCATACGCAGTTATCAAATGATAGTATTACAAGGTCAACAGAAAAATAATATTCCAAAGTGAAGCCTTCAAATTGCTACTTTGCTAACTTCTGACAGTGTGTAATCTTGTACACAAATGAGAAAATGTGTCTACCAATGACCAAAAAAGGGTAGAAGCAGGCACAGGGTTAAGGAAGTGGAACACAAATGTTCCTAGTTAACCACAATTTCATAAGCATGGAAAAATCCAGCACTAATTTGAGTTTATTTTGATAACTACTACTGCTAATAGTAGCAGTATCATTACTGAGTAGCACTACTAAGTACTAATGAGACACATCTAGTTGATTAGAAGGGACTGTTTTCTGAGATCCATTTAGTTATCTCTCTCTTGAAAGTGTTTTCTTCTTTTCGACCTGGCCAAAATAGCAGGGGAGAAGATTTTAAACCTAAGCAAGAATGTCTCAAAGGAGACATTTGGGATTTCCTGCTTTTAAGGGGTATGTGTGGACTCCGGGGAAATATCTTTGCATCTGCAGAAGTGTTGCAGAAAGTCTTTATGTGGAAAGAAGGTTTTGTGCTTGTGGCCTAATCAAGGGTCTAGGATATTTAGCAACTTAATTTAGTTTGAAAAAGCCCCTGTCCTTAGTGTAAAATGACTTTAAGTAATAGAAATAAATGCACAAGTAAGTAACAAAGTTTGTGTCTCATTGCATCACCATAAAGCTGAAGTGGTGTCTATCTGAGATGACGCACAGCTCAGCACCATGCCTTTAAAGGAATGAAATATTTTTTGAGATTTTTATTCTTTTTCTTTAGTCTGATGCTGAGCCACTGGTGAAGTTTATACTTGTGAGACTTAGGAATATTGTTTTCATGGTATGCTTTCTGGTTACATGAGGTTTAATATTCCATTCGATAATATTCGATTTTAAATTGTATGGCTCCAGGTGTCTTTAGATATTTTGTGTTGTGTCCTCACCCACCCATGTCAGTATATCCCTGACACTGCCAGACTGGAATGACGTATGAGGAGGGACAGTGCACAGAGGATGGGGCCGACACTGATACAGGTTTGTGGGTCCTGTGCCCTGTGCTGCCTTGCTGTGACTCTGCTGCATGGTCCTCAAGATGGCTGGCTGGCAGGAACCCCTGCTCATTGTAGGGAGCCAGTTCAGTTTCGGTGTACAGAGATGCTTGAACCATCAACCAAAGAAACAGAGAAGGCAAATGCCCTGTAGACACCTAATGCTGAAGTTGAAGGATATACCCTATCTCAAATGTCAGTTTCCACCCTCTCCTCCCATGGATGCTTTCTCTGAAGTGCACTATTTATTCCTGTAAGTTCAACTCACGTGCTTCAGGAGAACATGAAATCAATGTAATAATGAAAAGATAATTTTGATCGTAGAGTTTCACTGTTTGCTCACAAAAATATGCTGGAAATCATAGGCAAAAACTTATAGTCATGAAAATAATTTTGCTGGTGGTTTTATTTCACATTTTATTTTCATTTTTTTTTGTTGTTCCTAATTTGTCTAATCCTTAATTCTACAAATTGCAAACTTATAAAGAAGATTTCTTACTAGTGTCAGCAAGGTCACTGTTTCAACGTGGTCTTACGGTCAGAAGGGATGTTACCATCATCTGACCTGTCACCGATGTTCAGAAAAATATCTATACAATTTCTGCTTGAGGGGTATGGTGTATAATTTGTTGTCTGAAGGAAGTTTATAGGGTATATGCCTATCCAATAGCTGATTCCTTAAACTTAGAAACTTGGATTGTATCTACAGTGTTATATTATGCACTTGCTATAAAATCGTATTTCTTTGACTGTGGGACCCTCTATAGCTGTGATGTATCTTTATGCCAATGACAATACTGCTTTGATTTGTTTTTTTTCTCTTTTCTTTTTTTTTTTATTTACTTAAGAAATATATGATAGTTTTATTTCCTTTTCAGAATTCTTCCATCATAAAGCATGTGAGGAAACTTTTCTTCCAAACAGGGGAGACACACTCCAGCTATTTCTTTATACCCTTACAACTGTCATCTTAAAGTTATGCTTCTCTGTATTGACCTACTGCTTTTGCAAATTATTTTTCTGAGCATGTCTGTACTGGCTGTTACAGGGTCAAGGCCTTGAAAGCAAGCCAAACTGATCTGGGGCCCTCTTTCCTTTGTTTCCGTGGATGTGGTCCAGAATGTCTAAGTCCTGCAGCAGCATCGACTGGGCTGAACTCTCCCAGAACAACTCTCCCACTGTACATGGACTACTGTATTTCTGATTTGAAGGTGCAAGAGAACCAGATGTGTATTTGTAGGGTATAAGCAATAAGCCTTCACAGGGTGTAGATTAGAAGGCTCCCCATGTGCACCCTGGGTGTGCTCTGAGGCAGGAGGCCAAAGGTCAGTCTTCCAAGGGATGCCTTTGATCTCTTCTGGATCTCAGTGTGTGTGATGCATATGTTGTCAAACAAGCTCGAGACAGATTGTGGAGATCAATCCCTCCCCCACCTCAAATGAGATATTTCCAGTCAGAGGCAGAAAAGCTAGCAAAATATACCTAAACCTGATGCCAGGATTCACTGGTGAGAGTCTCTCATCTCACCCTGCTTGTGGAGGCTGCCCTCTTCCTAACCTAGCAAGCCATCCAGGGGATATATTGTGTGACTCACTCTGTTGTACCTTGCAGTCCTTTAGCCTGGCTCTCGTTGTTCTTAATCTCCATGGAAAAAGTTGCTTATCTGACATCAATCAATGGCGGCACACACTCAGAGCAGACACATGCTTCAGGGGAAGCAAGATCCCAGAAGTCTTAATGGGATATTAGGAAAACTGTTGCAGTTGAGATAGCACTTGTGCTCTACAGCATCTTGGCCAATGCGGGAGACTCTTGGTATCCTTTGGCTGTGCTTGTACAAGAAGCAAATGCCTATGCTGCCTTTTGACATGCATCTTAGGCAATGCAGATACAGATCTTCTCAGAAGTTGTGGGACAACATACTGTTGACAATAAGGTTTTTGCAATGCCTTTGTGATTTTTACTTCATCATAGAGGAATGAAAGCAAAACCCACATCTCTCCTCCTCCTCAGTGATCACATTCTCTTCTGCAACAGAAACATGCTAAGCAAATGCAGATAAAAGCTTTTTTTTTCTTTCTTCTGTGGAGGAATTCTGGTTGTGACCCTGGGGAGGGATCTGGCCACTAATAAGTTATTGGCAAACCATCACACCTGGTACCGTTAACTTCAGTGTATCAGAGATTCCAATCTCATCTCCACATGAAGCAACCTTAGGTTGCATTTATATAGCAAGCCCCCTTTGAGTCTGTGTCCTGATTTAATATCAATCTAATATAGATTGGTTAGAGATAGTCAGCACAAATTTACAAAAGGGAGGTCATGCTTAACAATCTTGATTCATTTCTCCAAGGAAGTGACAATGAGAGTGGACAGGGGTGAAGGAGAAGACATAATTTACTTGGACTTGAGAAGGCTCTCAATATAGTGCCAGATAACAAATTAATTTATAAGGTTAGTAAGTATGGGACTGATGGTAAAATACCCAATTGGATATAAAATTGGCTTGGTAACAAGGGCCAGGAAGTGGCAGTAATGGTTATAGATAACTCTGGGGATGTACTATGCACCCAGTGGTGTGTGTTGCACAGCTAAAAAGGATGGACAAATCCAAAAACAGAGGTGGTGGAAAAAAAGAGGAAAAATGATGCCATACAAAACCCATGAAGGCTATAGCCTCATGGGAAGCAAGTGATCATGTCAATGTGCAATTGGAAATTTCAGGTAATGCTGCCTGAAGAATGTAATTTAGGAACTGAAAGGGGTGATGCCAGGTCCATCAGCTGCAATAAATAGAGCAGCAAAGATCTTTCCTTTTGAGCGGGAAAGAGGGGAAAAATCAGAGCTTGTTTGAAGTGCCAATGAGCAATAAATGGGAGGCATGTTCTCAGAGACTGATCTTACCCTCCAAAATCTAAGATCCCTGGGTCCTTGCTAGGGGGATGAATCATAGAATTTAGGGAGTGTGTTCAGCTCAAAGTAGATCTTTGGAGAATCCTAGTTCTTTCCATTTGCTATAACATAAAGGGACTTGACTTCCTGAGCTGAAATCAGCTTTTGTCACTATCCTGCAAGATGCTATCTTACATGCTGCAATAAAGCACAGAACTGTCTAGAAGAAAGAAATGAAATTCTAACTAAGATACAGGAAAGACCACAAAGATGGTAAGAGGCCTCAGAAATTCACAGTACTGAACAGAAACTGGAAATTGGTTTCAGTGAATACTCCTTACAACGTGCTGAACTTTCCTATCTCTTGGATGATATTCAAAGACGGTCTGGGAAAGCTGTATTGGTGATATTGGTGCTGACATTACATAGCATTCTTATAGTTCAAGAAAATATAGGCTTCGATGTCCATCAGATTTTCCACCTTTGCTTTCATATTTAAGACCTAGACAATCAAGACCACTCCCACAGGGCATGTGCAAGAAGGCAGAGTCTTCCCAGCCCTACCTGTGCCTCTGACTCCCCACTCATTTTAAAAGCAGGAATCTGTGGAAGCATCAGACTGCGCAGTCCAGGAAGACTGGGGAAAACATTTTAATTAAAAAAAAAAAAGAGCTGCTCTCTTCTCGTATGAATGGTCTGGTACAGGATTAGAAAGAAAACTTGATCCCCTGTACCAATCAGCCTGACTCATTTGTCTGTGTTTGTGCCATATGCTCTGCTTTGTTATTTGCTTATGAATATTGGCTCAAAACTTTGGTCCTGTTCCTGAAGCCATTAAAGTCATTAGTCAAGCTCTCATCGATTTAAGCAGCACCAAGACTTGACCCTTTGTGGCTATTCAGAGGACACATAAACTTTTAAATCAATCAAGGGTGTAGACTCATTCTGCTGGGGTCATGCGGTTAATACATCCTGTTCTTGTCATTTCCGCTATAAATCTGTGAATGCTTTTAAATCTGATACCCTTCCTTTTGCAAGGAAGTCTTACGTTCCCTTTTATTACAAACAAGATGAGGAACCTTTTTCTCAGGAAAACTTGTAATGGGAAAGGTAAACTCAATATTTTCCATTTCTCTAGAGTCAGTGAAAGGTAATTAGAGACAAAGTACTGGGCAATAAAGTCCTCTATCTGCACAGATATGCAAACCTTCTCCCACTGACTTCCCACAAGCCATTATTGGGTTCTGATGATCTTTTTGCCTGGGCATTAAGTCAGTACTCATAGTGCTGATGCTGTCTACTAAAAGATCCCTTATTTTCTGCAAAACATCTAGTCAACACTACTTCTACAAGATGGAAAATACTTTTAGTTTATTACAAATGTAATCAAATTCATAATTATTGACTTCATTTGCATGGTTTTGGACTCAAGTCACGGAGCTCTCTGGTTTTACTTCCAGAGTGGGATACTTCTAGAAATGTGGCTAATCATATGAAGTAATTCTGAACTATTCTGGGCTTTTGTTTTGCCAAAAGACTTATCTCATGGTGGTTATGGAAATGAAAGCTGTTCTTGTACTCTTTCCTGCTGAATTTAGGATTTTGAACAAAACCATAGTGGAGTATCCCCATCCTGGTTTGGTCAATTAAAAGCATAATTCTGCATCCTTCACATATCTCAAATCCTATTGCTTTCATAAAGATCCTGCTTTAAAGAAATGTTGATGTGATTGGATATGTTCTATGAAAATTGGATCTTGAGTGCTATTTGGAAATAAAACATATCTGTAAAATATAGCTGTTCCTACACTGAATGAGCTCTACTCATGATGAGAGAGAGAATAACAAGTTCCAGTTTCAGTTCTTTTGATGAAATGATGAAGGAATAGGTGAAAGAGTGGAAGAAAGGACCTTTCTTATGCATGTGTACATAGGTTCTACCATTCTCAGCCCAACTAACTTTCAGAAGTAGCAGATTTGTGTGTCTATGTGCATGCATGTGCGTGTTTTATAAATGGTTTGATCTTACCTGAATATTTGTGACTCTGGTGACATCCCATTTTTTTCACATTTCTGTCAGCTCCTCAGGAAATTCACTGGATAGACCATAATTCATTAAATTACTTGACAATGCACACGCAGCCTTTCTACCCTCCTCCCCCAGCCCTGAAATGAAAATAAAGAAATTACAATGGCAAGAAGGAAGAATACTATGCAAATATCTCTGAAAGCACTGACGCATTTAAACTATTGTAATTTCTGGAATCATAAGAATAAATGTGCTGTAGGGGCATCATAGCTATTCCAGTGACATCACCACCTTGTAGTAGCACCAATGCAAGCCATCAGGGCTAGTTATACAAGTAATCCTGACATGTTTTTTTTATCACTGTAGCTTATCAGAGTCATTATGCTTTGAAAGAGCCCTTTTCCCCTCGCAGCTCTCCTGGTGACTCTTAGATGCCTGCACATATCACCACCTTGCAAAAATAAAAAAAGTTCAGGAACAAACTTTCCAGAGATGGCAGTTACTAATATCAGTTATTTTAGGAAATGTTCTTTGGTGAAACGACTTGACAAAGTTTGCCCAACTTTCTGCATAGAGAACTGGTGTTCCTCCAAATATTAGAAAAATAGCAACTAGATCAAGCCCAAGGAACTCCTTTCAAAAGCTTCAACCCTTTCGAGCAGTTGGTTTTGTTTCTTAAAATTGATACAAATAACAATTTACAAAGTCCATTCCCCAGAGCTATGTCAATGCAACAGCATCACTACAAAAAAACTCCCATGAAACAGCCTTCCATAAGTCTTTTTAATACACAAACTTCCTTGTTCAACTGGAAGTCTTAGAGCAGCCTATTCACTTCAACCATCAACTCTTTCCTCTGATGCAATGTATAGGCAGTATGGCTGATATTTAAAAAGCCTTTATAAGAGCTTGAAAATGCCCTGTCGAGCCCCTTCCTGGGATTAGTTGCTTTAGTTAATATTGATTAACACTTATTTGGAACAGGCATGTTATTCATCCATTAAGCTTTATTTCAGTCATTCTTCCAAACTCCATTTAAATTCCATTTTCCCTGGTCGGCATCTGTACCCTCAGCTACCTCACAAACAAGATGCATTGCCAACTGGAACACGCAAGCAGAGCTGAAAGCAGCTCTGCTGACCTCTGCTTCTTTCTACCCCCCTGCAAGTTGGAGACATATCAAACTCAGTGCTTTGAGCCTGGGAAGTGGGAATGCTGAACTGCTCAGAAACTCAACAAGTCAGACTTCAGACTATTAAGCCATTGCTCTGGCTTACTGAGCTGTAATTGTGTGTACATCTTCTATGGGGTTTTTTTTGTTTGTTTTACAGCCCAGCAAGCCAGCTTCACATGCTTTTGCTTCAACTGAGCATATCTTTTGCTGAAAAAAATGTGCTGAAAACCGTGCAATTGATTATACAGTTTTACTCAGCATTAATAAGGCAACCAAAATCTGATCCAGAAAGACTGTCCCAACAGTTTTAATTTCTAAGTGGACATACAGAGGAGGAAAGATTTGGGCATCCATAGCTGCTTAGAAATTTTGGCTATGAGCAGCATTATCTTGATTTTACATGCCCAAAATTTGCATTCTTAGAGATTGCCTCCTCAGCAATAACAAAATAAAATATAGAATCCGGAAATTGTTGTTGTTAGTGGGGGAGGCACTGTAAAGAAAGCCAACAAATGAAGGAGAAATGAAGAGACTGTGAGCAGTGGGTGAGAAGGCTCCTGTTCCCTTCCACTGCTACGACCCAGTCCCTCCACATGCGTGCAGTAGCCACTGCCAGAGTCAGCACACAGTGATGGGCACCTGGAGCAGCATCCCCTGCAGCATAGTTTCTCCTTGATTTGCACAGCAGAGACGAAACACACTTACTCTGGGACTTTTTCCAGAATTTATGCAGGCATAATCACTGATAACTGTTCCCTTTTTACCATCAACCACCATGTGTGGATGTCTGCATAACCAAAACTGTATTTGACTTTTTTTTTCCCTTCAGTTGTGAGGTCAAGGCTCTTTGCCTTGTCTCTTTTACACTGGTAAATGTTTCTGTCCTCAGTTTGTAAGGCAGAAAGTCTAGCCACAGGACACCAACAACTTACATGTTGCCACTCTGGGGAAAGAAAATACACATTTGAAAGAATCAGCAGCCTAGGTAGGATATAACGTGACTGAAGAGTTTCACTGTAACATTGTTGAGTACAAAAATGAAAATATAAAGTGCATTTTAAATGATTAATATGCAAAAGCTGACTTTTTCCAGCGTGCATTAATCAAGAAAAAATGCACACTTTCTATAGTGGTTAATGTTGCAGGATCATTATTCAGCTTTGATAATGTGCATAAAATGCTCAATATGACAATGAGTTGGGGTAGCTGAGAATTCAGGATGGTGGCAAGTTTGTCGTAGTATTTGGATTAGCATTCTTAACCTACATCTTGACAGCTTCTTTCCTTCATTTTGCAAGCGTTAATTAAATCTAACTTTATCCTCTTTGATTTTGGTTATTTTTTCTTTTTTTCTTTTTTTTAAAGAACACAGTTAAAAAATACCTGCTCAAACAAATACTACCAGCATTCATTAGTCAGGATGGTTATATGTAAAAGAAATGATGCCAGATAGTAACAAATCCAAGAGAAGTTTATTATGAAAATGGCACCTGCGGGATGAAAAAAATTAAGTTACATAAAGACAACCATGTATGACATGTATGAGAATCTACAAAAGTATAAAAAGAACCCTGTTGTAAATGAAGTATGTACATTTCTGATTTGCAGCATTATCAATGATCAATGAAAAAAATGTTCAAATAAGCCAGGCACTCAAGAAGTTAGATCCGGTTAGCTTAACACAAAATAAATGTACCATAGCTGTCACTTTTTAACATTTTAATTTTTTTTGTATTGTAGAGTTGGTAACACTGCTAAGATTTATATGAACAGAATCCCTTTCCCCATTATTCAGCTACTTGGCACCAGTCTCCTCATAAAAGATTTCATATAATTGTACAAGAAATAGTTAAAAACACAGACACAGTCTTCACAGGTAATGAAGTTTTTTTTTCATTTTGTAATTTTAAACACTATGGATTTAGACAGCAGCTGTGATTATCTGTTAGTTTAAATCACCAGAAATCATTTTGACACAACACAGAAACATTTATAAAAAAACCCAAAACAACAACAGCTGTCTAGCTGTTCTTTGTAGCTGATAGGTGCACTCCTTTGATTGTTCCATAGCTAGAGCAGAGCTTCCAAAATTAAACTTTGAATTTCCCAATCAGCTTTCTCGCCTTTTTTTTTAGACTTACTTCAATCCTTCCAATTGAACCTTTAAAAGCTCATTCATTAGATTTGCTGTGTCCAGTTCCTTTTTAACTATCATTCTGCCGTGGCTTGGACCTACTTCTCAAATTCAAAGCTACTGCAGGAATTGACTCGATGCAGTGAGTGATCAAAAATTCAAAGGACAGCTGATTTAATATATTAGCATTGCACACATAAGCACATATATATGACAATTCTAAGCTCAATTTCCTTTTTAAACAATGCTGGTTGACCTTTGAAAGCATTTCCCGTCTCACTGGTAATTGCTCTATGTATTACTCCGCCAGCCGACCTGGGAGAAAACCAAAGAAATGCACCCTCTGCTTACAGTTCGAGCACAAGGGACTCTGGGAATGTTAACAACTGAGGCTATATGGCATCAATTTGCTTAATATATCTGAGCATTACTCTGTAGTGCATTGTGGAGTACACTGGAAGAGTAAGTCATACCCAGAATTCCTCTGTGGGAAAAATGGCTCCATTAACCTTGAGCTAGTTAAGAGTCTTTTATCTCTGAGAGTGAAGAAGAGAGAACAAGAGAGTGAGAGAAAGAGAGGGGAAAAAATGTGGAGAGAGGAAGGGGGAGAGAGAGGTTTGAGAATACACAACAGCAAAGCAACAGCAGAAATTAAAAGGTTTACAGACAGTGGAAGCAGCATAAGGTGACATTACAGAGGAAGGCCACCACACAAAAACCACTAACCCCCAAGAATCACTGGTTCACTAGGACTGCAGGAATGGGACTTTACCACTCCAGACTAGAGATAAAGCACAGAGAAGACAAAGGACAAAACAACTACATTAGCTTAGTATATACTGCATATAGTAACACACATTGAAACTGCAATGGGACTGACAGCCAAGGACACTTACACATTGTACACATTACAGTTCTCACATCTGTTATTAGATGCCTTAACAAACAGCTGCCAAAGATGGAGTGGAAGAAGAATTTATATTTGACAGTCATTTGGAGTGTTTGACACTACACTGTGATTTC
This sequence comes from Tapera naevia, assembly GCA_033556795.1. NCBI lineage: Eukaryota > Metazoa > Chordata > Aves > Cuculiformes > Neomorphidae > Tapera > Tapera naevia. Next base: position 12,274,181 of record JAUMJJ010000023.1, on the reverse strand, counting down.
TGGCAACAAAGACAAAATAGGAGATTTCTTTTCTTTTCCTTAATGTGCAGTTTTCAGTTGTAGTTATCTATTTCAAGCTTATTAACCCATTCTTTAGTTTTAAAATATATTGGTTTCAACACTAGAAATAAGGAAAAAACAACAAAAAATACGCAAATCAAAGAACAAAAAGTAATTTACAACCTTCCCTCTATAATATTAAATGCAAAACAAAACATGTTAAATAGTTCTTCTGTTTTTTTTTTTACTCTGAAGTGTTATTTGACATTGTAAAATTAGCCTCAGTTACACTGAGAAAAAAATAAAGCAAAACAATATGCATCTAATAAATTGCTCCTCGCGTGAATTAAATTGAGTTTTTTGTTTTTAAGCACTTTTTGAAAAAGGCTTCCTGACCCATTTAAATTTGATGTGAGGCTATGCTTGTTAGTTTGGAGGTAAAAAATTTTAAGTCCTGCAGCAAATGTTAATGAGGGCTTTTGTCTTAACTAACCAAGGAGACTGCAGCACCCGACTATAAACCAGTACAGAACACATTCTTTCCAAAAAACCCAGCCCACAAGCTGCATATTGTATGAAGACATTACAGATTAATAAATGATAGCACCATGGTTTTAGAAATTAAGTTAAAGTTTCATTAATTAACATTTAGTCCAACTTTTTAACATTCTAGTCACAGGCCAGAAATTAACTTTTTAAGAACCCAAATTATTTTATGTGCAAGTAAGAAAATCTTAACCATAAAAAGAGAATTAAACTCTGCATAAAATTCTAAAATACTATCCCCTATTTTAAAGGAATTAGGAACAAAACCCCCTTTTCATTTGACTTAGTCAAACAGGGCACATTGTTTATGCTTGTTTCTTTTAATCTTGATCATATCAAGACCATTTTGAAGTAAAACCAATGGTTGTCTTTAAAATCTCTTTACCACAACACTGAGTATTCTATGGCAGAGGCATACACATATTAAAGGCATCTTAATAAAGATGCAAAGGAAAAAACACACATCTTAGAAGAAGACAAAATGGCAGGCAACCGGTACTTCGACTCTCTGAAGGCAAAAATAAAAAAATATCTTTACATTAAAGAATAAGTCAAGTTAAAGAGAAGGGGAATGAAATGGGGACCATTATATTGAGAGAATAAGCTGACCTGCTCAAATTCAAAGTGCTAGAATTAAAGATCTAAATTAAAACACAGTCTATGCCTCAGAGTATAACACTGAACACAGTATGTGGTCATATTTCAATCCTCTTTCCGTTCCAGAGTCTGTGTAGTGTGAATGCCATTGCTGTACACAGGAAATGGAAGAGTGGAAAAAAGTCCTTCGGCAGTTGTGAACACATTCCCTGCAGGCATTTGGGTCAGACTGGCCCCGCTCACAGCACTTCCAAACGGTCCCGACATATTGAGTCGGTGAACGTGGTGGTAGAGCATTTCCATCGGTGTTTTAGGATCCAGACCAAAGCTGGGGCTGTTAACATCAACAAAGTTAACAGCATGGGTGTTGGGAAGGAGGTTGCCCTGCATGGCTAAAGTAACTTCAGCTGGAGCATACCGTATAGTGCCAGTGGTGTAGACCCTCTGAGCAGCAGTGCTGGTTGCAGCAAGGGTTCCCGTTACCCTGTGAACCAAAGGAAGCACCACATTGCCTGCTTGTAACCTCTGAAGGGCTTCCAGGTCCCCAGTGTACAACAAAGAGTTGGAAGTTGTGGGACCTCCTGGATGTTTGTCCCTTGGAGATGCTGAAAGTGGGGGTGACAAAGGGTCAGAGGACACAGGAGCCAAGGCTGAGTTGGATGAGGTGCTGAACTGAGTTTTACGGCTGGCAGTATTTTCAGTCCCTGGTGGGGTGAGAACGGAGTCTGGAATGGAGACATGTAAACTACTGCTGGCCTGGGGGGAAGGGAAGTGCTCGGAGCTGGGGGGCTTGGTCATACTATAGGGTGATTCATTCCTTGAGATTTCCCTGTTGGGTGGGTAATTCCAAATACTGCTATCATTATCAAAATTGATAGGTTCTGAGATTTCTGTTTTAATTTTGAGCACTGAGGCACTGTTTGGCGACGAGAGCAGCTGCGGCTGGTCCACCAAAGCTGAGTCAAGTCCATTTGGACTTGAAGTGCTTGACAGCCTTCTCCGGGTCATGCTGCCTCCCTTTTGCTTTTTTCTCCTCTTCTTCCTCTTTTGATGTTTGCTGGAAGACTGGGCATTTACTTCCCCTGCACTGTCTGAGTCCTTGGCACTGTCCGAGGTCAGTGATTCACAGTTCTGCAACCGCAAGTCTGACTCACTCTCAACATAGCGCTCCACCTTGATCTGCATAGAGCCAAGAGTGCCAAAACTGTCCTCAGGGGCCTTTTGATTCTCAAAGTCAGAGTTTTCAAAGCTGTCATCGCTGTCCCTGCTGTCCTGGTTGCTGGAGCTGTTCCCATCATCATTACAGTTCATTTCGTTATCCGACTGATTTCCTGACTTTTTCCTGTCGGATTCAGGGTCTTCACTGTTTTCTGACTGGTTTCCTTTCTCATCTGACTTTGAGTTCTCATTGTCCTCTGGAGCAAAAGGAAAGTGAAACAAACCATTAGCAACAGGTACATAATATAATTGAGCTTTGATTGCTGTAAACTTTCTTGGGAAAAGATGTTCCCTCTGTAGAGCTACAATTTTTGCAATGTGTTGTTGGGAGAGTTTTGATCACCATGGATCTTTCTGTCTCAGGACTGCTAATGCACTAAAAGCTTATGCTATATGGCCTCCACTTTGACTGAGAGGGGCCTTTTTAACTGCTCGCTGGGCAAGAATCATTTTGACAACTGTGAGCACATTGGCATTGTATCTGTGTCATCCAAAGAGGAGACAGTGAACAATCCTGTTATGACTGTTACGTTCTGGTGATTGTTCTTTCACATCCATGTTCTCCTACAGTGGGCAGGCATCCAGGTGTAGCACTACTTACTTATGAAGATTTTAGTCCTCTCATCTCATTTTTCTCCCATCATTGCCACTTTCAAAGTGGCATAGTGTCTCTGACTTCAGTGGAATTACTTCTGATTTCCTCCCATGTGAGAGGAGAAGTGGGTCATATACGTATAAATCTGATGAATAAGCCAGTTAGAATAATTTGTTATGTTGCTAGTCTTCTCATATTCCCTTGAAGGGCAACAAATAAATAAATAAATAAAAAAATAAATAAAACCAGGAAAAAAATAAGGCAGTGAATTAAAACCTTGATTGATCTGAATCATCTAAGAGCCATTGAAAACAGCCCAGTTACAGCACCGAGAAGCTGTCACTCTTCTTGTCTGAGTTAATTTAGTTGTGTTTTAGATTTTTACCTAATGCTAATATGGATGAGATAAACACTCTAGCCCCCTGGACTCAGACAATCAAAGTAGCTTTGAGAATGAATACTCTCCATTATCACACTATGTTTGAAAGGGTCATGAAAGGCTTCAGGAGAGCCTGTCTTTTACAGACCAGCCAGAAATCTTTTGTTGAGAAATAAAAGATGTTTTTTTCGCTCACCAGAGCCAAGTACTACCCTTTCAATACACTCATTTTAATGGGAGAGGGGAAGGGTCAGTTTTTCTCTAAGGACTGGTTACTCCTGGAGCCACGTCAATACTGAACAGTTTCCCAGAAGTGCTGAAGAAGGTTGGCTTGACAAGGAAGCTGCCTGAGAATTCAGGGAAATGCACTTCACAAGTCACTTTGCTTGAGTCACCAGCAGAAGAGACAGGCTCCCTTTTGAAAAAATAAAACGCACAGAAGCAAAGTAACAGGCACAAACCTCTAAATTTCATCAAGCTTTTGTTCCACCAAGGGCTTAATTTCTCCTACAATTTTTTTTTTTTAAGGTGCTTTTTTGAAAGGCCATGGTTTCTAGCTGGTCAAGAGTGGGCTTAGGGTGAGATAGTGTAAAGCTGCACAAAATTTGCCTGGGATTTTATCAGAGCATGAACTGAACTTGTTGGTTTCATCCAAGATGTTGTTCCGATTTCAAGACCTTTGGCATTTCTATTTAATTCTTTTGTAAGAAACAATCCTTTTCCTCTGTTGTGTTCCAAGACTCCCAAGCATCTCCTTCTGAGATGTGCGCATTTGTGCATCTTTGAAGAATACTCTTTTGCTCTGTATCATCCTTAGGAGTCATGAATGGACATGCACTTCTCACCTGGAGAAACCTGTCCATGCTCAGGTCATGTCTCACCTGTCCATGGTGCACATGGGAAATGCAAAATGTTCTCCACATGTGTGTTACTTGGCTATTTAAGAACAATATAGCATAAAGGGAGCACTGGGAATGGATTAATCAGAGAATCATTAAGGTTGGAAAAGACCTCTAAGATCACCAAGTTCAAACACCATGCTTACTAAACCATGTCCCAAAGTGCCACATCTACATGTCTTTTAAAAACCTCCAGGGATAGTGACTCCATCACTTCCCTGGGCAGCCTATTCCGTGCTTGACTAATGGAAAGATATCCCCAGTCATGGTTGTCAATAAGCCTATATGTGTGCCTAATGTTGATGTAAAACATCAAACCAAGCTATCAAAGGGGAACAAATATAGGCAAAAGATCAAAGAGAATAGTCATATCGTATAATATAACACTAAGGCCTGATTATCTTCTTGCTTTTGCTTGATTTAGTCACTGTGATCCATTTTCTCCATATTTTTTTTGGTTGTTATGATAGACATGAGACAATAAACATACATATATGACACTATCACATACTATAGCACAGTAACATACTTAGTTCTGGGGCAACCAGAAACCACTCTCCTCTCAAAGCCAGATGATTGGTAATCTGTGCCTAGGTAACCACTTTTAAAACTATTGGGGAATGTGTGAACCATCTGTGCACTGGACCATCTGTAGGACTAATTTACACATTGAGTTTGACAAGTACATCTATTTTTTAAAAGCAGCTGAATTCCCAGACTTTAAGAGCTTAGAAACAAGTGCTTGAAACTATATCTTTTAATAAAAAGATATGGTTTAATAACCCAAGAAACCCCCTCAAATTTCACAATATTTACTGCCCCCTAGTGAGACTCTTAAAAATGCATTTATACAGGAAAAAGGGTCATGAAGATTGACAGTATAGATTTATCTTCAGAACATATGCCTATCCTGGAAAGATAAGAACTAGAATTACATTAAACAGCTACAATTCCAGGTCCTCTGCACAAGGCACAACACGCGTTCATGATGCTTAGCTGGGATATCAAATATTTAGTTCAGTGCAATGTAGGCAAGGATGTACGCACACAGTGAAAAGAAACACTGAGGAAACACAGAAATTGTGGAAATGTTGAGGTCGTTAAAAGATTTTACAAGCATTTTTCACTATAAAGTTCAAGGATTTTTTTTTTGGTTTGTTTTGTATAGTTTGGTTTTTTTAAATGAAATAATCATTGAGAAGGAAAAGCAACTGGGAAGCCATCCATGTGACTCTCATGATATGAACCTTTTGTGAGGCCATATGTGTTACCTGAGTTGTCCTTTGAATCTGATTCAGAGTCAGAGGTCTCCGAGGATTCTGAGGTTTTCTCTGGCAGATGAGGAAGTTGTGCAATATCCATTGGAGTGTCCTTGTACTCTGGATTACTGAAGAGGAGACAGAAAATATGAACACAATTGGCTTTCAGTTTCATGCTTTTTCCCTCTTTTCATACCTAAGTTCAGGAACAAAGAACATTAATAGGAAGAATAGCAGAGCAAACATAGAAACATACACTTTTGGCTCCTCAGAACTTCACAATGGGGATTTTATGAAGGTTTATTTTAATACTGCTGTCAAATACACATATTGACCAAGTACTAAAACTTGTTTGATTCTTGTGAAGTTTTAGAGCTCTCAAAGGATTATTACTGAAGTGGGACACCATGGCTTTTGTGATATCTAACAGTAAAGCTACACTGTGTAATCATACAACAACAAAATATCTCAAATTCGATCCCATTACTGTACCTGGATGGGCAGAGAGGGTGTTTTAATTTTTCCAATCTGTTTGCCTCCCACCGGCAATGTCTATTAGAATTACTACTGTAACAATGTTCTCTATCAACCTTGCCAGAGCCCTTTCAGTACCCGTTTCCATCCATGTTCCTGTTTTACACACTTCAATCAAATAGACCATAACACAAAGTTAGTAAGAAGGTGCTCTTTTAGGGCTAGAGAAAATGAGCACTGCTCAAAAGAATTTGGCCAAAATAGACAAAAAAGGGTATATATTTTTTAAACAGTGCACACATGCACCATCTCACCAAGAAATGAAAAGCAACCACTCTACATGACAGATGCACATGTGCATGTTAAGATGCATATGTTAGGGATAAAGAACTGTCAACACACCCATTATAATCATATCTTCATCTGCTCATGTGGTGCTCACCTGTGACTTGTTAGCAGTGAACATGACTGCAATGTAAAAAAGCTACATTACCAGAGAAACTGAAAAAAACCCAGCCCCATGCTTTTCCTTGGTTTGTAACTTTTAAAATGTGTTCCTTTCCCAAAGCTAGGGGAACAGACACAGCCATGCCAGAAGGAATGTTGAAAATAAACACAAGGTCTTTAATAATTTTGAATAGGTGAGCATTTTTATGCAGATCAATTTCCAGCCCAGTGACAGAGCAGAAAATCCGCAGTCCTGCGTAGAACAATATGAGGCAGCGCTGGGGTAGACTGACACGCTATCACAATGACACTGTGCCTATATTCAGCCTATTACAGTGTACTGTGAAAATTCAGAGTACACACAGTCCACATTTAAATGCCAATCTTACGATTATCATCTTTATGGTTTTGTCCTGACAAAGTGACTTTATTCTGTAACATCCCAGGGCAGCCTCCAAATTTGCCCCCTCCAAGCAAAAGATGTTTGAGGGCTTTCACACCATGAATAACAAATTGCTAGAACAAGAACAGCATTAATCCTCCCTGTCACTATAATTAGTCTATCCTTTTACAGACAGCTGAATCATACTTTCTAATGCATGGAAATGTATACAGACCAGTATTCCTGCTAAGAGTAGACCTAATTATGCCTTGGTCTGTCATTAAGCGTTATTTGGACATTTGGATCCTTCGTGGATTCCAGAACTAGGAGAGATCTAAATTAAAAATACAAATTTAGTTTAATCTTTCTCTAATAGACCAGTGAAGGGAATGTAGCAGAAAAAAGAAGTCTTGGAAAGAGACTTGAGTTAAGACCACACTTGTTTTCATTTTTTTAGCTAGGTGGGTTTCTGTTGGCAGAGAAAATTTTGTGGGATGTTTGTGGACTAGGTTTACCTACTGTATAGAAAGCAGCAAAAGGAACAGAGGAAACTGTGCATAATTATTATGGACCACTTTTCCATCTAGAATATGAACACATTTCTGGGAATTTTTAAGCCTTGTTAGGAACAGGGCAGTGAAGCTGTACTTCCAGTTCAGAATTAGCAGGCTTAAACTGACGTCTTGAAATGCTGAACTCTATCTGGCTCTTGCAAAAAGGGGGAAAAAAGGCAGCAGGATAAGACTATATTTGGAAATGCCTGTGTTCAATCATAGCAGGACAGAAACATGCAAGTCCCACTGAACGCTCCACTGCTGTGGAAGGTTTACCACAGTATCTCTCAATGCTCTCCTGCCAGGAGTTACTTTCTCCTGTAACACAAAAGGGTAATCAAAAATGTTCCAACGTGCAAGTTTAGGCAGGCACAGTGTCTTCAGGGCTCACTGGACTTGGCATAGTAAGTCACAATCTAACCCCTAGACATCAGTTTGAACTCCCAAGGCATCAAAGAGAATGTAGCAAACCATTGCAAGTAACTTCAAGGAGACCAGGCCAGAAAATGACAATTGCATTTCATGACAATCTCAGGGTTTCAAATTTTATTTGTTTGTTCTACTCTGGAAAGAAACAGAAAATCCTTCAATCTTATTGAACATTTTCACAAAACAGCATGCATTGAAAGGTATTTTCAGATGCAAAAGGGCAAATTTATAATTCACTGTCTCTCAGTGACTGTTGCCCAGAAACCAGTCCTTTAAAAAATACTTGGGCTTTGGTAAAAGAATTTCTCAGGGAAGAGCCTTTCATTCAAGAAATTACTACTATTTCTGTTTAACATAGTTCTAATAGTTTAAGATAATTTTAATTGCTAGCTTTATTTTTAAATTCTACTTTGCCTTTTTCAGCGTGAATAATGTCTGATAGTTACAGGAGCAGCATATTAGCTCAAGGACTTTCTCCTGAGAAAATTCTCTGGAGTGAACTGGGGAACACCTTTCAGAGAGACATTTTGTTGCATTCTAAGAGTTTGCTTCCATGCATTTTCAATAACCAAATAAACCAGTGCCCAACTCGTCTCATCAGATTTTATAACACAACTATTGAAAGCTGTTGTGCATAATTTTTATCTTTAGCTCAGGTTGAGTAGATTTCAGGGCAGCAGAAGCATGCAATAAAATGGAGGAGGGTTTATTTGAAGACTAAGGCAGCATAATAACTGAAGAATATTCCAGTGTACTGAGACATGACAGATGCCTCAATAAATATAACCAAATGACACTATCTTTGAGGCAGAGTCATATGAAAAGTTCTTCTTAATTTTCAGCAGCAAGCAATTGTGTTTTTCTTAAAACTCTCACCAAGAGACAAGCAACAGAGGCAGCAATTCCAGTGAGAGAGAGAAGTGACCTACCTAGAAGGTAAGAAGGCGACCTACCTAAGAAGGTAATTGACCCAGATGATATTCTTCTCACTTGCATTCTTGGCATTGACAGCTATGGTTGCACTAGACTGTATCCAAATATAACCTCCGTTCTTCTGCATCCAGCGGTAATACTTCGTTACACATTGACCCTTATTTAGCACTGGTAGACAAATACAAAAAAGACAGAAGCAAGATACGGTGCATGTTAGAACTGTGGTCAAATGATCTTCGTTGTACAACATGCCACAAGTATAAGCAGAAGATACTTCGCTTCCTTCAGGTTTAATGCAGCATACCAGTGAGATGACAAACAGGATCTGAAGTTCAATGTGACTAGATGTATGTTTTGCTAGTTTTTAAAGTATAATTTAAATCTGTTTTTGGAAAATCTACTGAAAGAATAAAAGTAAAAAGAACTATAAATCTCTTTGGTTCACAGAATACTTATTGCTGTGTGGACATTTCATTGCACTCAATGTCAAACTGTAAAAAAGAAAAGGAAAAAAAGAGGCAAATTTATATGTGATTTATTCATAGCTCCTAGGTAGTCCTCTTTGAGATTCTGGATATTTGAAAGGTTTGGGAAGATACTCTACCCCTGCTGCTTTGATCATTTCTCCTTATTGCAGGCGATATCAACCACTGAACTTATACATCTGTTTCTTTGATCTTGTCAAACAGAATTTACAGTTCTCAGATGAACCAAATCTCCACTGGTCAGTAAAGGGAAAGTCTTGGGAGACTTTATTTTCTACCAGAGAAAGGAAATCCACCAACAGACTGAGAAAGAGGCCTAAGGGGGGAACAGAATGGCTTGGTTAGAGACAAAGAATGACACCTCTCTCCAATGCCTCAAATATGCTACAAAACACAAAAAAAAGCAAAAGCAATCAGTGATGTGAAGGCTTAAAAGTGCAGATGTTTAAAGTATACTTCAGCCAAAATACTGCCAAGTTGAAATGGATTTGGTTTATAGCTGATGCTTCAGTGTCAAGAGAAGGGGATGAAATGCAAATTATTCAATGGAAGGGAGCAGTATGGTTTTAAAGATCACCTAAACTATACAAAATCTGGGGTACTATTGATACTGGAGTAATTACTGCATCTCTCACTAATCCCATAAAGCTTTGTGCACTAGAGGGCAGTGTGCATTCATTTACACCTTCTGCTTTTGTCATGTCCTTGTCTCCGTCTGCTAAAATGAAAAACCTCTAACTGCTGTAATAAATTTGGCTAAATTAGCTGCTAAATGGTTATCTCAAGTAATATGTATTTGCATTAATCATCTTGCTCGAAACCAGAACAAGCCAGAGTCCTAAAGACGTAGTAAATTCATATTGTCCATTTAATTACGGCTAATAAGTGCTTCATATACAATAGTTTCACGAAGTACATTTTTATTTTTTTTTTGTAGAGGCAAAAGAAAAAAAGTCACTTTGGAAAAGAATAAGTATTTAAGGCAGTTAAAGTTCCTACCATAAATGTGACAAATGACACTTTGGAGCTTTCAAGTTAACCAAATGTCTATACCCCTAATTATACATATGACTATATCTAAATCCATGTACAACAGATATCTACAGGAAAAGATACTTGCAAAGGCAGCTAAACAAACACAGACACTTTCTTACCTTTGAAGGATCCCTCAATCCCCACTCCAATTTTTCAACCACTGAATAAAAAAATGCTTGTAAAAATGTGCAAAGTAAAGTGAATGTAAATGGCAAGTTACGTTCACCTATAATATGAACAAATATTTGTGATCTGGGTCCTGCTGGTTTTCAGCAACCTTTTGTTGACTATGTTTGTTTATAGCAGAGATCCATAAGTTTCCCTAAATTTTTACTTTTGTATTCCAAGCTCTAAATATTCTTCTACGATAATCCATTAGTTTCAAAAACTCATTATACAGCAGAATAAAGAATAAAATATAAACAACTACCCAGCATTTCTATCAAAGCATTGTTGTATGCCACTTTAGAAAACAATCTCACATAAATTAGCCCCACTTTATCAGTTATGAAGAACAAGGGGAGAAAAACACTGCTGTATGTTTTGATTATGGTACACATTTTCATTTCAGTAAAATAGGACATTCAAAATACTCTGCTTACAGCTGACAGAAAAACTGATATGCTTGGAAGTCTGGAAGCTTCTTCTGGAAACCTGGGCACCCCCAGCTTGATGCAGAAACTAGCAAAATATACCTGCACTTGTATCTACTAATCATACTGTTGTCTTCTTTATAATGGTTTCCACCTGAAGAGTTTACCACGCTACACAAATACCAAAAAGATGAATCCTTTCAACTGCACACATGCACATGTGAAAGTTAAGGTACCAGGTGAGTCACTACCCGGTGACGGAAGAGCACACTGCAATTTTGCATAGTGATAGCTATAAGAACCCAGATCCTCCAGTTCTTTCAGTCCATTTCATCTGAGACAAGTCCTTCATCCTTCAGCACTATTTATAATGGTTTTTGCACCACTGGAAAAGTCTATATCATGAGCTGAACAGAGTATTAATTTCAGAACTAGGGAAAAAAGGGGAAAATTAAAATCTTATAAGTGATTTCTCAAGGAAAAGGTGATTGCTTTTTTCAAAAAAGAGAATTCAGTGCATCAGAGTTGCACGCAAACCATCTACAGTCAGAGTTCATGCTCCCAAATTACTATACATCCCAAGAATATTTGAAATGCTATCTTGAAAATGAGCTTTCCATGATATTCATCTATTTGGCCATTTCAGATATATCAGCACCTACACAGGATTTTCCTTCCTGCATCTGTCTGAAGTACAATTCATACGAGAGATTTCTGGACCACACTCTGAAGGAAGTCCCACAATTCAATATAAAAAATCTCTCTGTAAAGAGATTCTTCAGCAGACCAGCTGTGCCGTGCTGCTAAATCTGGTTCTTACATCCTTGGAGAGCACAATAGTACCACCAAAACAGTTCTGAAAGCTCATACTACAGATCAGGAAAAAAATCCTCAATGTGATGAAAGAAGGAAAAAAACCTGAAATGTTTTCCATTTTCTTTCAACTGTTGGCACTGCCAAGGTGCGATTCAGAAATCAGACAAGAATTTCAAGAAAACAACATGCAACTATAAGGACACATCAGGAAGTTAAATCTATCTGGTTTATTGATAACCTAATGTTACTGAATAAAGCCCTGTTTCATCTTGAGGATATTCAGTTTGCAGGTATAGGGAGTCCCTTAATGAAGTTACTTATTTTGAGTAGAAATTGAAGCAATTGATTAGCCCACTCTAATTTCTGCTTGTGAAATTATGTTCTGTTACTGGCAACTGACCACACATATCAGCTTAGCATAAGCTTCTGAAAAACCAGTGCCATGTGGACCAAATACTGAGCTTATTCAGACTATGTAAGGCAAATCAGGTTCCAGCTCTACACTTCCATACACTGAGAAACACAATGAGTTTTAAATTTCTATTTGTATTATACGCAGGAGACCCAGTCTGGCAGACCACACAGAATGGTGGAAGGTGAGACTTGCAACCACATTAGCGGGATGGCTTGTGAGTCTGAAGTTACATGGGAATAACCAGGACTGGGTGTATCAGTCCATTTGTAAGAACAGCAAGGGAGATGACTTGTTTCACAGACTTAGTTTTGTCTGCTAATCAATGTGTAATTCTCCAAAATGTTCATGGGAGTTACATATTTAAAAGAAAGGAAATAAACAAGGGCTTGTTACTAAGCCATATTGTGTGAAAATACAGAAGAATCTTTCTAACACTGGATTTCAGCTTAATAGCTGCCAGGAACAATCTTTACAATGAGTCTAACTGTGAACAGGAGAATGAAACCAATCTTAAATACTAGGAATAGGATGACAAATACAACTATATATATACATATATATGTAAACCCTTTACTCAAAGGGAATAGCTGAGAGTTAATGTTTTAAAATTGGTGACTTTTATGTTTGCTGCGCAGATATACTCCCTAAAATGGTGGAGACTAAACTTGACTAAAATTTGCTGAAATGTTACCTAGTTACTCAATTTGAATTCAGTGGTTAGCATGCAAGAAATTAACAGTATGTCAAGCTAAGAACAACAAAAGAATCTAACTTATTTCTCAAAATGTGAATACATTGCTATGTATACAGTTCCCAACAGAGGGATTTCAGTTTTCCTTGGTAGCTTTGCAGACAGGAATATTCTTGTAGCAGTGGAGTGAACGAGGGGGAGAAGAAAAAAAATAGTCAGTGTTCTTTGCAGGAACCTATTTCTCTTAGAAAAATCAAAATAAATCAGTAGAAGTTTGTCTTCAGAAATATGGTTACAAAAAGAAAAAGGAACATAGTTTCTTCCTGTAAGGCTGTTCAGAGAAATCAAAGCCAAATCTTCTAAATAGTAAGCTGTGTTTTAAAAGAAGGAAGTAGCTTAATTCAATTTGAAGAGGAGATGAAGAAATGGTGTATCAAAAGCAGTCTTTTAGCACAGTCTCTTACAAAAGGACATTTTACTCATGTGCATATGCATTTAAAAGCTACACTATATTGCGTATTCAGGTAAGTATTGAGTAAATAGGAAATGATGAGATCATCTTACATATTCACACAGCTTCACAAAGAGGGTCTTTATAATTCGTGAAAATACTGAGGTTACATCTGCTGTGCTATTCACCCTTCTCCTCGAAATACCATATCCATGACTAGGTTGTATTGATACTGAATTCCGCCTGTGATAAACTTATAAGAACATTTTTCATTTACTGTATCAGGATGAAAATGCCATACTTAATACCATAGTTGGATACTTAGCTGCAGCCACATGTACTCTTTCTACATTCACAAAACTGGCAGACGAAACATGAAAAGGAATACTGACTCTTTAATCTCCACTTCTCCACCTAAGGCCCAAGGCAAGCTGACAGGGTAACTTCATTCTGGAAACAGAGAGGTTTTTATTTTTTTAATTCTGGATTACTTTTTCTCCTGCTTTTGAAAACTGTGGGCTATAGGGGAATGAACCTGGCATAGACTTAAAAGAAGAACAGGTTTCTTTATCTGAAAAGTTATAGTCCTTGATGCTTACAGGAAGGTCATTTTCAAAACCCACAGGAAAAATAGCATCACAGCCAGAAAGAGTGCATTAAGTGCCTTATTTGCCTGTAACAGAGACAGTTTTTCATTTATAACAGCTCCTAGGATCAAGTGAGCCTTTGATGTTGTAAGGACTTTTCTATAGATTTTGCAATTAGTGAGTTAGAACTTTAAATAGATGGTATCCACAAATTGGATTTTAGCAATAAAAAGAAATACTGAACAATATTTAGTAATGTTAAATGATATTTGTTACTTAAACAGAATTATAGGTTGGATGATAGGAGACCTGTAATCATTCCATAAGCAAAAGCGTGCTATCTATGTAATTCTCCACAAACACTTCTGTTTCAGGATTATTACACAGGGTGGGGTGAGGAGGAGGGCTTGTAAGCCAGGACAGTGTGCAAACGCATTCTCTTCCCACTACGTCAAAAGTGTGGCCTCCTCAGCAGATTGCGTGGGGAAGGATGCTACCTTCCCATCACATAAGTCCCCATGAGTCACATTGCTCTACCTCCCCTCATTGCAGACAGTTGCTTATCAGTCCTGTGTGACTTATAGTATCTGAAGAGAGTTCTCTTAAAAAAAACAGAAAGATGACAATTGTTTATAAAAATAACAATTCTGTGAGGCCACCAGTACTGGTGCAGGATACAGAACATCTTTTTTAGGTTTGGGTAGAATGCAGAGTATTGTGTCAATAATACTGACTGAGACTTTGGCTGCTAGCATGATATATTAGACAGTAATATTTGTGGGCCTCTAAACATAAATGCATCTTTTCCAAAGTAAAACAGGAAGTAACAGTTCGTATTCATGCAAGAAAACTGCACCTTACTGGTACTCAAACTCAACTTCTTCATTAACCTGTGATATTTCTTTTAAGCATATAAAGTCACTCTGAAAAGGCTAAATGTAGCAATTGATTTGTTGCTTACTTCTGCAGTACGGAATATTGTTTAATCTTCCAGCTTAGGAATGCTACATTCTTAAATACTTGATAAATTATGCAAAAGTAAAGATCAACAACATTGCAGGAAAAAAAAAAGAAAAAGCCTTTAGAATCTTTAAAAAACAACCAACATTTTTCCTGCCTCACTCACAGTAAAGCAAATGTTAAAAGTGGCCTGAGTCAAACTGTTGCAAAATGTGGATTCAAAACAGGATCAAAGTTTGTAGCTCAAGGTCATCACTTGCCAAATACAGCGAGAAAATGCTACGTTTCTAGTCAGGGAAGAAAAGTAACTCTAAATAGTGAAAACAGCTTGGAAAACCATGAGTGCATTTTGTAGCCTGTCCTAATCCCAGGACAGTGATACTCCTACCTGTTGAAAATTCCTAGCTCGTGTTAGAGGCTCTGCCTTAATTTGATTCCAGATTACCTTGGATAAGGACCAGGAAGATGTTTTGTTTAAAATCAACCCTATGTCATCAGCTTACATGACTAGTTCACAGCAGCAGAACATATTTATTATAATCCAGAAAAGCAGAAAAAAAAAGATATTTCTCAGCACTTAGCACAAATCATCATCTCCTATTTGAACAACAGCGACACTTTTCTTCCCCTTTTTCTTTCATGGTGGCTATAACATACCAATTGCCCATGGACTATAATTTAAAATTACAATTTTATGATCATGTTTAACCATAACTACTAACAAGACTATACAATGCCAGGTAGGATGTCTATTTTAAAATATTAAGTTGATATTGTTCAAACACAATAACAGAATTATAATACATACTTCATAGAATCATAGAAACATAGAATCATAGAATTGCCTGGATGGGAAAGACCTCTGAGATTATCGAGTCCATCCGTACCTGTCCACTACCAAACCAGACTCCTGAGAAACTTGACTACCCATGTTTTAAACACCTTCAGGGATGGTGACTCAGCCACCTCCCTGGGCAGCCATTCCAGTGCCTGGTAACCCCTTCAGTGATGAGTTTTTCTTAATGTCTGGTCTGAACCTCCCCTGGCTCTACTTGAGTCCATTTCCTCTCATCCTCTCACCTGTCACTTGTGAGAAGAGACCAGCACCCACCTCGCCACAACCTCCTTTCAGGCAGTTGTAGGCAGCGATGAGGTCTCCGCTCAGCCTCCTCTTCTCTAGGCTAAACAACCCCAGTTCCCTCAGCCGTTCCTCATAGGACTTGTTCTCCACCCCTTCACCAGCCTCATTGCTCTTCTCTGGACATGCTCCAGAACCTCAATGTCCTTCTTGTACTGAGGGGCCCAGAACTGAACACAGTACTCGAGGTGCTGCTTCACCAGTGCCGAGTACAGGGGCACAATCACCTCCCTGGTCCTGCTGGCCACACAGTTTCTGATACAGGCCAAGATGCCATTGGCCTTCTTGGCCACCTGGGCACACTGCTGGCTCATATTCAGATGCTGTCAATCAACACCCCCATATCCATCTCCATCAGGCAGCTCTCCAGTTCTCTATGTATAACTGCATGGAGTTGTTGTGTCCCAAGCGCAGGACTTGGCGCTTGGCCTTGTTGAACCTCATCCTGTTGGTCTCAGCCCATCAATCCAGCCTGTCCAGATCCCTCTGTAGAGCCTCCCTACCCTCAAGCAGATCAACACTTCCACCCAGCTTAGTGTCTTCTGCAAACTTACTAAGGGTGCACTTGATCCCTTCATCCAGATCATTGATAAAGATATTGAACAGGACTGGACCCAACACTGAACCTTGGGGAACACCACTTTTAACCAGCACCCAACTGGATTTAACTGCATTTACCTGTGGGCCTGGCCTCCAGTCAGTTTTTCACCCAGCAGAGGGTGTGCTTGTCCAGGCCAATAGCAGCCAGTTTCTCAAGAATACTGTGAGAAACAGTATCAAAGGTTTTCCCAAAGTCCAAGAACACCATATTCACAGTCTTTCCCTCATCCATTAAATGGGTAACCTTGTCATAGAAGGAGATCAGATTGGTCTGGCAGGACCTGCCTTTCATAAACCCATGTTGACTGGGCCTGATTGCCCAATTGTCCTGTGCATGCTGTATGATAGCACTCAAGAAGATCTACTCCAAGGCCTTCCCTGGCACTGAGGTCAGACTGACAGGCCTGTAGCTCCCTGGATCCTCCCTCTGGCCCTTCTTGTAAATGGGTGTAACATTTGCCATCACCCAGTCAGATGGAACTTCCCCAGTCAACCGGAACTGCTGGTAGATGATGGAAAGCAGTTTGGAGAGGACCTCTGCCAGCTCACCTAATACCCTTGAGTGCATCCCATATGGCTCCACAGACTTATGAATGTCTAATTGGCCAAGCAGGTCTCTAAGCAATTCTTCTTGGATGGTTGGAGGTTTGTTCTGCTCTCACTCCCTGTCTTCTGGCTCAGGAGGCTGAATACCCAGAGAACATGTTACCTTACTATTAAAGACTGAGGCAAAGAAGGCATTAAGTACCTCAGCCTTATCCTCATCCTTTGTCACTATTGTTCTCCCTGCATCCAGTAAAGGATGGACATTCTCCTTGGCCCTCCTATTGTTGTTAACGTGTTTGGAGAATCTTTTTTATTATCTTTCACTGAACAGGCTAATTGAAGTTTGGCTTTAGCCCTTCTAATTTTCCCTCTACATATTCTCACTTCATCCTTGTAGTCCTCCTGGGATGTCTACTCCTTCTTCCAAAGCTCATATACTTTCCTCTTCTCTCTGAGATTGATACAAAGCTCTCTGCTCAGCCAAGCAGTGTTTTTTTCCCTGCTAATTCGTTTTATGGCATGCGGGGATGGCCTGCTCTTGTGCCACCAGGATTTCCTTCTTGAGGAGCATCGAGCCCTCTTGGGCTCCTTTGTCATTTAGAACTGCCTCCCAATGAACTTTATCAAGCAGCCTTCTAAACAGCTCGAAGCTTGCCATCTCAAAGTCCAGGGTCGCGATTCTGCTGACCCTCCTCCTTACTCCTTCAAGAACTGAGAATTCTATCATTTCATGATTGCTGTGCCCCAGGCGTCCTCCAACAGTCACTTCTCCCACAAGGCCTTCAATTCAATGTATCACAGATGTACTCTTCAATGGAAGCTTACAGCATGCATATTAAAAAACTTTTCTGTTGTTTCTATAGACAGCAATAATGTGAATAAACTAACTAAATAAGTATATTTAGTGATAAACTGTATTGAAAAATGAGTGCTGGATTTGTTCATTTAGGATTCTCTAGGTTTTCTTCTCTCTTTGTTAAATTTCTTTTCCCTCATGGTTTGTCTGTCTCCCCGCGACTTTTAAAACTAGAATCCCAGCGCAAAGTGTTTTCCTTCTGCTAATATTGAAACGGTCCTTTAGAAACCCAAGTCTGCTTTGAACACCAACTTCAGACAGAACTTCTATTACCATTAATGAACTCTCTCTGTTCAAACTGGAGGGGAAACCAAAATCCCAGATCCACACTTTGCCCTCAGCTACTAAAATGCAACATCAGAGGAGAAATATGGCCCTGCTCGCTCAAGAAACTTAAATCTGTCCTCCATCTCTCCACTAATATTAATGTCCATCATATGAAAATCTATGTAAAATTCATGACTTTAGAACAAAACCCTTTCCATGCCAAAGGTATCAATAGACTAAATACAGCTCTATCTCCTAAAAATAGGAAAGGAGATCAAAGTTTCATAGAAGCTGATCAAAATACAGAGGAAGACTGGCAGCAATAATAACTTTCCTTTTAAATTTCATAGGTTAAAGATGCACTATCATCCCTTCAAACACGCTTTCATTTCTGGGATAAATCTCCCTGTTTGGATACTTGGACTGAGTGAAATCAGTGTTTTTCTCAGTCTAGTCTCCAGAGGAAAGTGTTACACAGCACAGTGTTATGGTGGCATGGCACAACTGAATGTTCAAGCACCCTTCTAACCACCACTGTCCCACATTTGGTATTAAACAACATTAGACATTTTAAAGCCAGATTGTCCCTTTATAAGAGATGATTTCTAAAAAGAAAATAAAAGAAACCAAAACTTTATACATTTCTTCATAAAGGTAGCTTCGCACTAACAAAAAAAAAATCCTTTGTAAAACAAAAATAAAAGAACTTCTGAAAATGAAGCATCTTGATGTCAGAATCAATACTTAGCATCTGTGGAAATTAACTGTGATGGTTTCAAATGTTTGGCAGGGTACTCCCCAAAGTCCACTGAGCTAAAGTCCCAGACACCAGCCCATTCACTTGTAAGTTATCAAACATCAGACCCAATATTGATCCACCACTAGCCACATTGCACATGGCTGGCAAAGCCACAAATGACTTATGCACGCTCTTTTAAATGAGGGCTAGTAAGACCTATTGCCACACCATCACATCTGATACATGCTACACATTTTACTGATACTATTTTCATGTCCTTCCAGCTTTGAAAAATGTCTCCAACAGAGGCACAAGGTCAACTGTCCAGATACTAGAAAAAAAATAAAAAGAAGAGAAAAATATCAGTAGCACTAATGTATTTCTAAAACTCTGGAAAGATCTACAACAGTTTCTTCATACCTTCACAAACCGACATTTTAGGATAGAGTATTTTAAGGCCTAGTACGCTACAAAATCCTTAATCAGTCTTTGGATTTTCAATGGAGCAACACTGTTTCTGACTTAAGCTACAAGCTGATGAACGCTTGTAGACTCAGTAATCTTGGAGCAAACCTTATCAATGAAGGTAAAAAGATATGTGGCTGAAGTTCTTTTCCGTTTCATTTTTAAAGTGGCATACATTCACATTTTGCAGCAAAAGTCACCACAGAAATAGTTTAGTGGACAGAGTGAAGGTGAAGCTGCTGGAGGTGCACAGTAAAACCTTTTATTCCCATGGTTTTGCAATTTGTCATGTGCTTCTGCAATCTGTCACAAGAATAATATCAAAGTATAAATGGATCTTTGGGCTCAGAAATTTTTAGCACAAAGAGACTTTAAAAAAAAAATAAAGAAAATGATTAAGGGAGTAATGGAAACCAGCAGGTCCCAGCAGAAGTCAGAGCTCTACCTTCATTCTATAGTCCCTTAATACAGTGGTTGTACTTACACAGCTGGTACTATATGCATTTTAAATGTAATAAAAAGAAATTTCATCTGACAATGAGCTATGGAAGACTTGCAATGGGGAACCCACAAACTGAAATGAGAATGTACTAATCAGTATTGTGCTAGATTTAATTTGAAGATGAAATAGTATCAGGAATAAAGTTAAAAGGTTATTAATGGACACTATATTTGAGGCATCTTGCAAAATAAATGTATAACGCTAAGCTACAGAAGGCAAAGCTCTGCAATTGGGTTCAGCAGCTAATGGTTTAAATAGCTTAAAGGTTTATCTTTGGAGAGTTTCTGGTCTGTTTACTATCCAAAAGATCTGATGCTTCTGGTAAACTCTCACAGAATTTACACAGAGAAAATGTTTGTCCAATAGGACACAATTTGCACATGAAAAACTTAGCCACAAAATATCATGAAGATTAGACATTTATTGGAATTGAAGATGATATTCGAATATTTACATGGATAATTAGAATATCAAATATTATAATATTAACAACTGTCCTCTACAAACAGAAATGTAGGCAGTTGTATAAATTCTCATCTTTCAAGGAAGGGACCAACCATGAATTAATCCAATGAGGGTATTGCAGCATGAACAGGTTGCCCAGAGAGGTGATAAAAGCCCCATCCCTGGAAACATTCAAGATCAGATTGGACCGGGCTCTGAGCAACCTGAATGAGTTGAAGATGCCTCTGCTCATTGCAGGGGTGTGGACTGGATGACCTTTAAAGGTCACTTCCAATCCGAACTATTCTATGATTCTATGGTTCTAATTCTATGAATAGCAATTATCAAGAAAACAAGGGTGCAAGGTGTACATAATCGTATATTGAAAAGTGTATTCCCCCTTCTAAAGTAATCGGCTTTAGTCAGAGAGCAGAAAAAGAAATTTAAGCTAGAGACACCAGCATCTCTCATAACCCAAAGAAGCATCTGCAGGAGCAAACATATCTGCAGGGTTTCAGACTATGGCTAAAAGTCACAAAATATGCACAGTCTTGGTTAGATACACATCTCTTAAGATTCTTTAGGACTGAGAAACAAACCCTAGGCACAGGCTAAACCCAAAATCCATCCTCCTTTTTTCCCTTGCATAAATAGAAAAAATATTTTCTTTATATGCTTCCATTTCCTCTAGTTTCTTATCTCTTCTTCCCTCATCTTGCTCTCTCCACTATCTCTAGTTAAAAGGACAAAACGGTGCCAGTCTCCAATGCAGAAATCTTTGCTGGCCCACAGCATGTGGACAAAGAGGAAGATTGTGCAGGTGTCAGACCAAACCTTCTGCAATACTTTGAAAATCAGATACATTAGACTGTCATCAGGATGCCAGGAGGGCTTGATTTAGGAGTTAGCTAAACACCAGACATTCTATCAGCCTAATTTAGAATCAATCTTGCTTTTTAGTGATGATAATAAACTTGTACAAACATGAGATTCATTTGTATATTTTAGCATTTTATTTCAGTCCCAGAATGCAAAACCTGACACTGGAATCAGTTTTATTTTTTTTGGTGATTGAAGATATTAAGCACTACAAGAGCGCTGAAATTTCGATCTGATTAGGATAAAAAATCCTCAGGATCAAAACACTTCTTTTTTTCCCCCTACAGTTTTACTAATTGTGTGCTACTTGACATTGCAGAGTTATTCCACAGCATGATAGCAAAATATATGAAGTGTATTTTACTGTTAGAAATTATAAACTCATTCTATTTGTTTTTCATGTGTTTGAGGTTATTAAGAGAATAAAAAATTATAGCCAATGTGCATAAGTTAAAAGGATTAGTTCAGCTAAAGCTGGTAGGCTAAGCCACTAAGTAACATTTTGTACAGCAATAGAATTTTTGTACTGAATATGCATAAAAGAAATCATGAATATATAACTGTTTTAAAAGCAGACTGTGGGGGTAATATCACTTGAAAAATAGGGGAGTCATGAAAAAGGTGAACGTAGAATAGTTTATTTTCAGAAAGACTGGATTGTTCTAACCACTGGAAACCAGATAAAGTAGATCAGAGGGAGTACTACCAAACAAACTCATCAGAGACCTTTGCTTTATGGGAAATGAACTGCCTGGGCTCACTGTTCCTGAGGAATTGTATTTCTTATAACTAAATCAAATCATGAAGAAACAGGATGATATTTGCTAAGAAATAGCTGAGGACAACAAGAATCTTTTTTGTCAGCATCAGATCTCTGAATTTAGACCTCCATTAGGATTCCAAAATGAAAAAGTACATAATACACACCAATATATACTTGTGATAGCGTTACAAGCAAAATATTAATTTCAAATGGTTGAATGTTGTCCTATATTTGTACAAAAGTATATTCAGAGGCCTTGACCTTCATGCTTCCTTGCTGCTTTCTTAATTACCTTCATTGAACAATAACATCAAGTACTTGATGTTCAATGAAGATCACTAATTTTTTTCAATTAAACGGAAGATGTATACTCTTACAGCATATGACATCTATTCAGTTTTAGCAAGAAATGTACTTCTTAAATCAAAAAGGGATGTTGTAGAACTCTGTATGATAACAGCATAAACCAAAGAGAAGCACATATGCACAGCATTGTACTCCAGAGAGCAGTGAGCACTAATCGCCCTTGCTGAGCTCTACAGACAGTACTAGGACAGCATACAACAGCAATTTTAGTAATATCTGCTTGATTTCTGATTATGATTTCACATAAAATGTATCCGGCTATCTTTAAGATCAGGGATATTATCACTGAAACATGGGCCCTTCTATCCATGCAGGGACTCATGAAAGAGTAAGTTTGACATGCAGTTCAGTTCTGCAATGCTTCTATAAAGACGTAAATTAAAAGAGAAGATCTGATCACCTTCCGAATTCCTACAAGTCGTAAAGTATATCTGGGGGCATGAGGGGTCTTTCTAGAGAGTTACCTCTAGCTGTGTAACTATGAAACATGAAACATTCAACTTCAGCTCTTTCATGTCACATACCCTAATGCAGAGCTCCGTTACACAGAGCAAGGAGTAGGGAATAGCTGGGTGCTGTGTGACTGCTGAGCCAACAGCTGAGTCATGGTGCTGGGTGGTGTACGGCTGCTAGACTAGAGAACATTTTAGCCATAGTAACTGTGAGAGAGACTTGATTGATGATAAGTGATATCTGGTAGGATTCTACCAGCAATTTGTTCAACAAACACAGTGGGATGAATAAATGAGAAGTTTCCCAAACTCCAGAAACCAGGAAGCATTACAAAATGGGAATAAGGCAGAATTGCAACACCAAACAATTGGCTGTCAGATTTGTGAAAATGCATGATCATTGAAATCTTGAATGAAACAAGACAGAAACAACATCTCTAAACCTTTTATTTCTGTTTGTAAAAAACCTGATGATTCAATAACTTGTGAGATCACCACCATGGGTTACTGTGTTGGAATAAATGGATGCATATATAGAGTTAGGGCATGAATGTGGTTTTATTAATCCAAAGAGGAATCAAGCAATAACTAACAAAAATCTCTAATTAGAAATCTTTACTCCACTGAACCTAATGGAATTTTTGCTATTTGCTTCACTGGGGTCAGAATTTTAGCCCTTATAAAGTTACATTTTTAGGGCACATTCCCCATGTCTACTGAAGCCAATGAAATCTTTTCCATTGACTGTAACTGACCTTTCATTAGTGTAGCCGTTCCCTTAGAAATGACCTTTCATTGCTATAGTCCTGCAGACTTTCTTCACCATTATAATTGTTATGGTCACATTCCTGAAACTGCTTTTGTATTCTTTTATCTGAGATAGCATTAACAAGGCCTGTTTTTCAAAGTTTCCAATGGGCTGCTATGATCTGATGTCATCAACAGCCCTCTTGTTTTTTTCTGTGTGATTTTGTATAACATTTTCTTCTTTTCTTGTTTTCCTCTTTGATGTCTTTGAATAACCTGGGTGAGAAGGCAGGATGTAGTACTGGTCTTTTTCAATTTTCTTTCTGCTATGTTGTCAGTGAATTGATAGAGTAGCAGTTTTATTTGTGTTTATTTATACCCTTAGATCTACCATTGCAATTTGTGATTCTTCTTTTTTTAATCTTTAAAAATTATTTTCTCTCCTGTAAAAATCAATCAAGAAGTGCATTCTGCAGTCCTCCATCAAACACAACCTTTACAGTCTGTTGCTTTCTCAAGTTTTGATTCTACTTTTCAACAGCGCTTTATAACTATTAAAGTAGCTTCCAGCTCCTCTTCAAAATAATGCATAATATTGCTTTTTTAATTTCTTATGTCGCATTGGCAAATCTCCTGCATTTTCTATTTTGGGGAACTGCAGTTCTGCTGGATTTTTACCTTCTAGAGCCGCTGTCCGCAAGATTGTGAATTTCAGCTTTAATTTTATTTTAGCTAAACCAGGAAGATTTTCTTTTTCTAGTTTAGTCTGAACTTGATTTTCTAGGATGGACTAGTTGCTATGAAGTGTTTTGGGGTTTTGCAAATTCTTTCTCTTGGTTCTTCTACAAAGTTTTTTCTGAATGCCGGAAAAGTCAAGCCTTGCTCTGGGAAATGATATGAACCACTTCAGCTTCTGAAGGACTTATAATGGGCAAGTGTACTTCTTGAGCTATTCTCATGTCTAGTTTAAACTTGAAGATCTTCCATCCAGAGCATGAATTTGAACAACACATAAAAACAAATGCAGTCCTGTACCTAGGATGGACTGATTTGCTGCAGTGGCACAGGCTGGGGACTGACTGGCTGGTTTGCTGTTTTGTAGAAAAGGACCTGGTGGTCCTGGTGAAGAGAAGCTAAGCATGAATCAGCAGTGTGCCCTATGGGCTGCCCTAAAAATTGTATAGCCAGTAGATCACAGAAAGTCACTAATCCACTCATCACTCTTTAGATTGCATCTGGAATCTAATCTTAGGCTCTTAACACAGGAAATACATTGATAAACTACAGTGAGCTTAGAAGAGGTCTGTCAGGATGGTCAGGGGCAGGAGTACTTGTCCTGTGAGGCAAGGCTGTGGGATCAGGCTTGTTCAGGTTGAAGAAGAGGTGGCTTCAGGAGGGCCTGAGAGCATACCTGCGAGGAGGTTACTGCAAAGATGGAGACTTGAGCTGCACAATCAAAACAGAGAAATTCCAACTGGTCAGAATGAAAAAAAATCACTGTGAGGATAATTAAGCCCTTATTAAGGATAATGCAAACAGGCCACTCGGAGAACTTGTGGGAAGTGTGACCTTGAAGGTTTTCAAGATCAGCTAGACAAATTGCTAAAATTTGCTTTGAATCAGTGTGATCCTGTTTTGAGCATGAGGTGGGACTAAATGGTGTTCTAGAGTCCCTCACAACCTGACTGATTTTATGAACATCTTATTCCTATAAGGCAAGAGAACATGAAAGATGTAACCCACCTCACCTATTGAAAAATAATAAACCTAGCAAGAATAACTATGCTGTAGCCACACAGTCAAGTTTGGTAACACAATGCTAGATTCTGATAGTGGAAGAAGGCTGCTGTGTTTATAAAGCTTGCAAATCAAACAGCTAAACTCGACATAGAGTGAGAGCATGAACACAGTAAGGTGAAGCAATTTTCTAGAAGTCATTCCTGTCTCCAGGATCTCCCGAGTCATAGTCCAGTGCTTATACACTGGACCACACTGCACTCACACTGTCTGCATAAGTCTCTAGGTTTTCTGAAGATGAATGTTTCATAAAGCATATTCTATTTCGGAGAGAAGTGGTCATTCAGAAGATTAAGGTCTTTTTCAAATGGGATGTTCATCTCTGCCAGGTGGTATGCTAAACTCTGAGTCACAAATAACTTTTATTTCTTCAGTCATATAGTGCAGTGGAAGTGCAACTTGTCATTTTTGACTTCCAGTTTCAAGAGAACCAAGTAAGTTTCTGAATTTGTTCCTTCATTTCTGAGTAACTGACATATTCTCCTGGATAGTAAACACTCAAAATGTAAATGATGCAAAATTCCTTTGTTTATCATTTTGGATATTTTTTTTTTTTTCCACAGAAATGTATCTAGCCTGACTTTCTTACATCAAATGCACTTCACCTTTTAGAAATGTCAGAACTATTTGAAAGCTGTACAGAGCTCCATACTGTCATTGGCTGCCATATATCATCAGAGAAGCTCTCCCTGTTCTCCTGCTTTCCAGTTGCAGTTATCCTCCTATCTTTCCTGGAAGATCAAACATGGTACTTTCAGACTGAAGATTTATACTCCCTTCTATTATAATCATATGGTTTTGTAAAAGCTAATTAAATATGGCTGTATTTGGGTTGCTACCCTTTTATTAGAAAATGCTAGCGGGACATGGTGCAGGGGGAGCAGAGTTATTAAAATCTGAGGCTCTGAATTTAAGAGGCAGCTTGCAGATAGTCTTTCACATTAAGAAAAACACACAAGTCAATCATAAACGCAGTCAGCCACTGAAACTTCCAAAGACTTATCTGGTTTCACTGCAGGCACAGATAAATTAGAGATTAAGGTCCTAAGTCTCTTTTCGCACCAGGATAAATCAGGAGCACCATCACTGAAGTCAACAGATCTCAACAAGAAAAGAATTAGGCCCTATGGCTTTTAATAATAGAAATACAAAGAGTTTAATTACAAGGAATCAAGCTGAACCTCCCTTCCCCCACACACAAGCACATGCACATGCACTCTGGTAAGGTTTGTCTCTTGCAACATTTTTGTACTTCTATTATCCTTATCCTGATCAAATACTACCTGCATGCAAATAACAGGGACAGATGCTAAAACACTGGTAGGGCTGCAGCTCAGTTCTGTGTTGAAAAACCTGGTGAAATCCCAAACATGCTGCAGTTTTTGACCGAGAAACAAAAAACAAAGAGAAAAATCCATTTTCTGTGCTAGAAAGGGAGTTTCTAATCTAAGCAGTACTTTTTTAAGAACTAAAATAATATGCAGCACGTGTAAATAAACAGCTGCCAGCATCTCTGGTAATGCAAATATAATTTTTAATTTCCGCATACGTGAACAATTCTATATGTCTATAAAAAGTCTTGAAAATAAATCATAGAACCAAAGAATCATAGAATCTTCTGGTTGGAAGAGGCCTCTAAGATCAAGTCCAACCACATCCATTATCCGCTAAACCATGTCCCTCAAAAACTCATCTATCCTTTTTTTAAAAATCTCCAGGGATAGTGACTCAACCACCTCCCTGGGCAGCTGTTCCAGTGCCTGACCACCCTTTCAGTAAAGAAATTCTTCCTAATATCCAGTCTGAACCTCCCCTGGCGCAATTCATGGTCATTTCCCCTTGTCCTATCACCTGTCATTTGAGAGAAGAGATCAACACTCGCTCTGCCACAGCCTCCTTTCAGGCAGCCGTAGACAGAGATGAGGTCTCCCCTCAGCCTTCTCTTCTCCAAGCTAAACAACCCCAATTCCCTCAGCCGTTCCTCATAGGACTTGTTCTCCAGCCCCTTCACCAGCCTTGTCGCCCTACTCTGGACACGCTCCAACACCTCAATATCTTTTTTGTACTGAGGGGCCTACAACTGAACACAGTACTCGAGGTGCGGCCTCACCAGTGCTGAGTACAGGGGCACAATCACCTCCCTTGTCCTGCTGGTCACACTGTTTTTGATACAGGCCAAAATGCCATTGGCCTTCTTGGCTACTTGGGCACACTGCTGGCTCATATTCAGCCTGCTGTGATACTGTGATACTATGATACTGCTGTCTATCAGCACCCCCAGGTCCCTCTCCTCCAGGCAGCTCTCCAGCCACTCTTCCCCAAGCCTGTAACGCTGCATGGGGTGGTTGTGCCCCAAGTGCAGGACTCAACATTTGGTCTTGTTAAACCTCATCCAATTGGTCTCAGCCCATTGATCCAGCTTGTCCAGATCTCTTTGCAGAGCCTCCCTTCCTTCAAGCAGATCAACACTGCCACTCAGCTTGGTGTCATCTGAAAACTTGCTAAGGGTGCACTTGATCCCTTCAGCCAGACCATTAATAAAGATATTGAACAGGACTGGACCCAGCACTGAACTTTGGGGAACACCACTTGTCACTGGCCTCCAATTGGATTGAACTCCATTCACCACCACCCTCTGGGCCCGGCCACCCAGCCAGTTTTTGACCCAGCAGAGGGTGTGCCTGTCCCGGCCAATGGCAGCCAGTTTCTCAATCAGAATACTGTGAGAAACGGTGTCAAAGGCTTTACAAAAGTCCAGGTACACCACATCCACAGCCTTTCCCTCGTCCATTAACCAGGTAACCTTGTCATAGAAAGAGATCAGGTTGGTCTGGCAAGACCTGCCCTTCATAAACCCATGTTGACTGTGTCTGATCACCCAGCTGTCCTGCATGTGCTGTGTGATAGCACTCAATATGATCTGCTCCATGACCTTCCCCGGCACCGAGGTCAAGCTGACAGGCCTGTAATTCCCCGGATCGTCGTTCCGACCATTCTTGTAAATGGGAATTAAATAATACAAACAGTTATAGTTGAGCCACTCTACAAAACTCGATGACAAAAACTGCAGATTCAAGATGAAGACCCCAGTTATGGGATTTAAATAATAGTTCAGGTACAATCAAGTGTTATACCAGATTATTTTGACAAAAATGGAAATACTTACAGTCTAAGTGACTATGTCTGATGCCTTCCACATCTTCAGCATGAATGAAGTGGTAACATCTCTTTCCTACGATATCTACAGGGGTCAGATCCATATAATCACTAATCCTAAAAAGGAAAAAAAGTACAGTCTATAATTCAACAATTTGAACATGAGTTGTCAAATTACTCAGAAAGTGAAATCAGGTAAAAAGACCTGTACAAACATGATACAGCCTTACAGAAAAAAAGAAAAAAAATGTTTTTTAAAGAAACCTTGAAATAATAAGTTAAATTCTAGCGCATATTCTCTCCATAGCATAACAGCAAGAATATAATTCCTTGGAATTGTAAAGCATTAGTAACAATCCTAAATCCTCATTAAAAGACCAAGAAGATTCAAGGTTACATAATGAAGTAAAAACATGTTATGTTTATACTAAATGATTAGAGACACATTTCATTTCAACAGATTGGTCTTCTGTTGGGTATATTCATGAAAAAGCTCTTCAACCATTTCTTGGCACGAAGTCCAAACTGGTATTTCAAGGGATATAATTTAAATGCTGAGACACACAGATGCCTTAGGGTGTTATCTTTTTTAGTCTGATTCATTTGGGAGCTCAGCTTTCATTTTGGGCTCTTTCAGCTGGGACTTTGTTGTTTATTGCACACAAAAACTTTAAAATGTATTCTGAAGACCTTTGTGTGTGTGTGCATCTGTGTCTGTGTGCATGCGTAAACTTCTGTCATGTAGTGTCAAGGTGTCAATGTCCTTAATTGCAGTATAGAAAACAACAAAAAAATTACAAAATGTCTTGCTCACACAAGCATTTTAAAATATGTCTGTTTTCTAGAAACACAATAATTTTTTAGGATTTGAAATACGCTGCAATAATTGGGGTTAAGCCCACTTTGCAATTTTAAGATATAACTGCTATTCATTTAAGAGAACTCCAAGATAAACATCTGGATATAACCATGTCACTGAAACAACTGCAGTGTGACCCTGAGGGATGTCAGTGGGGAGGCAAAACCAGAAACTGAACTGCATAAGTCTGAGGGGTGCCTGGGAGGCAAAGAGGGCAAACACCACCACTGAGGCACTGATGTGCAAAGCTCTGTTTGCCTGGGTGTGTGAGGAGGCAAGGAGAATACATAGACCAGAAAGACTGGAGGAGAATAGACTCATCAGACAGCACCACAGCAGCACTGGTGATTTGTCTCAGTTCAAAAAAACCAACCAACAGACAAGAAAATCATCATAGGTAAAGCAGGTGGACTCAAATTTCCTCGCAAAAAATGTCAAATCAAGTTTAGCAGAAAATACAACAGTCTCCCAATTTCATGCCAAAGCATGTTGAATGGTGTGCACTTTCAAACAACTGCTTAGTAGTTACAGCACTTAACTAAATGTGGGATATCTGTCTGGAGATACTTGTCTAATGTTTATCACAAACCACAGCTGAAAAGTATGTCTCCTACCTTCTCAGGGAGGATACAACTCACTAGGATAAAGACAAGTCTGGAATGGTGGCAGTGGGACAACCTATGCCTACTGAGTTCCTACACTTTGGTTGCACAGTGAATTATGGGCTGGGAAACAAAGGACCTGGCATCTCTTCCCAGTGATATTTAAAGCTTCCTGTCCCTTGAACTGTATATTATCTTTTCATACCAGACTAGGTGTATAAACAGTCCATGGAGCAGGAACTAGAACCCAAGTCTCTCCCTCTCCCATGTCTATACTCTCCTTACTAGCACACTTTGCCATCTCTTATCTGGCCCAAGAACTGTGTATTTTCTGCTACAAGATGGCTCTTCTTCAAGAGAGAAGAAATCCTGCCCATCACCCAGTAGAAGGGGCAATGTGATGTACCCAGGCTGAGAGTGCTACATGGAATATGACCATTCTGCTTACCCCTCTGTTAAATTTGACTCAGCTGTATTTTGTTTCTCTACAGCAAGCGAACTATGGAAGAAGATTCACAATCCTTAAGTTTAAGTCTGCGTCAGGGGAGGTTTAGATCAGATATTAGGAACTATTTCTTCACTGAAAGGGTTGTCAAGCACCGGAACAGGCCACCCAGGCAATTGGTTGAGTCACCATCCCTGGAGGTATTTAAAAGATGAGTAGATGTGCCACTTAGGGACATGGTTTAGTGGTGAACTTGGCAGTGCTAGGTTATTGGTGGGACTTGATGATCTTAAAGATCATTTTCAACCTAAATGATTCTACGATTCCATAATACTATGAAAAAGCTGTTTAAAACAGACATATTAAGGGCATAGGATTTATTTTCACGAAAAAAATGGAAGAAACAGAAAGACTACCCAGATGGAAATGCTGATCACTGGCAAGCAATGACACCAAAACCAGAAACAAAGAAATTACACCAAATAGGACGCTTATGCTTATATCAAAGGTACCAAAGATCGCAAATAAATAAATCACATAGAGAAAAGAAAGGTTATAGTATATCCTAGAGCACTGGCTAGAAGACATATCTTGTGGCTCCCATGCTCTTTGACAAAATAAAGCAACAAGTCGATAGGTAGGAGCTTAGTTCTGCTGAATACACAGACCTGATCCTGTAAAGCAAGCAGATCAGTGGTTCCACTGACTTACAGGGCTGGTAACATCATTGAAATTTAAAGGTAGGTATAAGATACAGTGCTTTGCTGAATTAGGACCAAATTGTGCACACATTTGTAAGATTGAGGTTCTCTTCACAAGAGTGTTTCTGCATATCTGAAGGAACGATTAGCAACCACTGTCATGGCCAAGAGGCCAAACATTTTCCATTTGGAAATCACAATGTGCATTAAGTTATTTCCTTTTGGGAATATATTAGCAGACATGGCTATAACAGTCTACATTAAACTAAGCTATAGGCTCTCTCCAGATGGTCTCCAATCACTAACACTTGACACTGAAAATACACAGACTGATGCTGTACTCTAGCAGCAGTGCCTTTATTTTACTTTTAGTTACTTATCATCATCTAAGATGATTTGTCCTCTGCAAGTGCTTTTCTTACTCCAGTAACTAATGAAGAAATTGTAGACTACTTTAGACTAGATGGTGAAGTTCAGATGACATGAATGCCACATTAGGAAAACAGACATAGGTTAACATAACAAATTTAGGCAACATAATTTTACTTCTCCATTTAACACTCTCAGAACAAAATATTAATTATCAGAAATGGACAGTGTACTAACTAACGGATCTTGTCTCAAAGGGAAGCTAACTGTTGACTAGTTTGTGCACTGAGTCCTGGATTCTGATGCAGATGTCTTCATTCAGAGGAAAGTAACAAGATGCACCCAAAGACTTGAGTAATGTTACTGCTGCTTCCTGCTGTTGCAAGCAGGCAACCACTTGGAAAACTGGGAGAACTATTGATCTCACTCCTGCTGATCCAGCCATCTACTGTGAACATTCGTTCCAGTTAAGTAGCATGGCTTCTGCTCCATACTCCCTGTGGCTGCCAGTAACTCCCCATTGCTCCATAAATAGTGCTTACAGTTTCCCCAGCATGGATCCATTTTCCTCTGTTTTCATCAATGTTGTACTTGCTTTACCGTGGTGGCACAAAGAATATCCTGGCTGCCCACATATATCAGGAGTCAAGTCCATATATTCAGGATGGGATACTTATCTCCTTTTCTGTAGTCCCAGAGATCCTAACTTCCCTGACTCGGAGAATGGTCGTAGAAAATGCACAGATAATTAATCTGACAGCTTCAATAAACTGTTCAGTTAATTCCTTCCCTTCTGTTCTTTCAATTCCTCCAGCTTTTACAGTCTTATTCTGCTTTTTACCTGTTATGAAATCCAAGTCCTGTCAATCTTGTTCTTTTTTCCACCAGCGGAAATCCCGCTGCCTCAGTGAGCTAACATTCACCTCCAAGCCCCGCAGAAGTGTTTCTAGTACTTTAAATCTCTTTTAGAAACTACTTCTAATACTGCCACAGGGGCTTAAAGTGGAAATATTGCAACATAAAATCAAGTACCATCACATGCATTCTACCCTATGAGATAAAATCCATCACAAAGAAGGAAAAGTTGCTTTATAATGTTGTAAATGAAAAACACCAGTAAGTGCAACACTTTCTTGCATAATGGATTGAAAGTATCCCTGAAAAGAAGGACTTTGGGATGCTGGTGGATGAGAAGCCATAGCAGCCCAGAAATCCAACCACATCCTGGGCTGCATCAAAAGAAGTGTGATCAGCAGGTCGAGGGAAGTGATTCTGCCCCTTAACTCTGCTCTTGTGAGATCTCTTCTGGAATATTGCGTTCAGTTCTGGAGTCCTCAACACAGGAAGGACATGGATCTGTTACAGCGAGTCCAGAAGAGGGCCACAAAGATAATCAGAGGGCTGGAACATCTCCCATATGAGGACAGGCTAAGAGAGTTGGGGTTGCTCAGCCTGGAGAAGAGAAGGCTCCAGGGAGACCTCATAGCAGCCTTCCAGTACTTAAAGGGGGCCTATGGGAAAGATGGGGAGGGTCTCTTTATCAGGGAGTGCAGGGATAGGATGAGGAGAAATGGTTTTAAGATGAAAGAGGGGAGATTTAGATTAGGTATTAGGAAGAGGCACTGGAACAGGCTGTCCAGAGACATTGTGGATATCATGTCCCAGGATGTTCAAGGCCAGGTTTGAGCAAGCTGGTCTAGTGGAAGGTGTCCCTGCCCACGTCAAGGGGGTTGGAACTGCATGATATTTAAGATCCCTTCCAACCCAAACCATTCTATGATTCTGTTCTATGATTCTAAATCAGCTGTCTTACCATAGTTTACCATGTGTTATCAGCTCTTTCTATATGATTACCAATCAGCACTCCACATCTGACACATTTTATAATTCAGTGATATCTTTCTTAGGCATTTGCAAGTTTTATTGCTACCTGAACATAAAGGGAAGGTTTGAGAAAAATGCTTAATTAGAAAAAACCACATAAAATTTAGGGATCATAAAAATGTCAAACTGAGAAAGTATAAATCTTGGTAGAACAACCCACAAATTTATATCATACTTAACCTGACAGAATAGTTCATTTTTCACACCCATTTGATTCTTGGATTTTACACTGACATTTCCAACAAAAGTAACAGTAAGTGCAGGCGATTTTGTTGAACGAAAATCTGTTCATTAGGAACTGGACAGATACCAGCAACTCATTTCAAAGAGGCCACTGAAGAGCTCGGCAGTGATAGCAGCTTTCCATTACTACCCAGGTAGGTCACAGACAAACCAAAGATTAAGGCAAAAAGTTTATTCTAGAGTCTACCGCTGATTTCCAGAGCTCTTTCAGCAGCTGACAGATTATACAGAACCTAGATACTCAGCCCAAACTTTAATACTGTTATCAGCTTTCTCCGTGACCTTGTGCAAGCCACAAGTGAGAATAACATATTCTCTTTTAGATAATGCTTTGGAAGTTTAGATGAAGTGTTCTCACTAATTGTCGAGTAATATTATTGTTAGTACTCCTGAGGTAGTTCAGCAACGTGACAGCAAAGACAACCTCATAATTGAAATCAAAGATTATTCTAAATTTTTTAAGGCTCTGATTCAAAAAAGTATATGAGTTTATCCCCTTTATAAAACTTTATATGGACGTGCATCCACATCACAGGTATTCCATTATGATTGAATAATTATGATTGCTCATATAAGAGAGCTTCCACTTTTAATTTAAAATAAGCCATGGCTGCTGTCACATGAAAAGCTTACATTAGTCATCTTGTTCCACTTTTTGATGATAGGTCCCCTTGACAAAAGCTCTTTTGGCTGCATTATCTTCTTTCTTACTTTCCAACTTTTCCCCTATACCTTAGACTTCCAGCAATGGACCCAAACTTTCTTTATATTTTCCTTCTCAGGTATTTTCACTCTGCTCCAAATACCCATTCACTAGATCTTATTTTTGTTTTTCAGGGCCCTGAGGGCACTAATAAGTCTTAATGGTCCTGACCATCTATCCCCCATCCCCCACTCTGGGCCTTCCCCTGCCCTACCCATAGCCCAAGACCCCATTTCAGCCCCTGGGGCCATCAGACCCTGCCCTAGCAAGGTTTCGAGCTCCCCACAGCCCTGTCCTGCCCTACCATATGCCTTGTGGAGCCAGGCACAGCCTACACCCCCGTCAGGGAAAGCTTCGTCAGGGAAAGTATAGACTTGATGTTAGGAAAAAGTTCTTCACTGAAAGGGTGATTGGCCATTGGAATGGGCTGCCCAGGGAGGTGGTGGAGTCACCGACCCTGGAAGTGTTTAAGCGGAGACTGGATGAGGCACTGAGTGCCATGGTTTAGATGATGGTGTTAGTGTTGGGTTATAGGTTGGACTCGATGATCTCAGAGGTCCTTTCCAACCTTATGATACCGTGATACTGTGACACATTTCAGCCTGGCCTTGGCCCATCCCCAGGGATGTGCCTGATGCCCGAGGCGGGGGCTGTCCTGGTGTTTCCTCACTGCCCTGTTCCTGGCTGGGGAAGCAGAACGGGTCCTGACTACCAGATCCTACCCTGACCAACCCCCATGGGGAGCCCCAACGTTTCTGGCACCCAGCCCCCAGGGAGTAGACACCTGAATTTAAATCCTATCTATCTTCCACATTACTCAATCACTTGTCACTATCACATTGAATATAGCCCCGCCGCCTCAACCAACTCCACATTTCACTGTTCCCATTTCACTGCTGTCTTGCCCAGTGTTGTGGTTTGAGCTAAAGCAGAATCAGTTTTCTGACTAAGGCTCCTCTAAGTAACTTCATTTTCTGAAAGTTAACTGGACGCTTTTCAGACTGTGTGTTTCTCTAGCAGTGGTAACATGGGACATTGGTAGGCAGAAAGACCATTGCTTATACTTATTCCTACAGTAACCAAGACCATACTCGAGCTGGTGTTAGTCAATCAGGTGAAAAAAGGCCACATCTGCAGGGAGAAGTGGACAGGACAGGTGACCCCAAACTGACCAAGAGAGTATTCCATCCCATGTATGTCATATTTGGTATAAAACTGAGAGATCATGAAGGTGTCTCTCTCTTCTTTGATAGCCGATATCCCGTGAGGACCTTGTCTGTCTGTTTGCCCCTGATCCTGGATCCATGCATTCCTGAATTCAGTTCCTAAGTCCAGCTCCCTCCTAGCCTCGGACCCTTTCCCTTGTGTCTGCTCTGCAATATTTATGGGGATGTATAGCCATTGAGGGGCTATATTTTATTACTTTCTTATTATTTTCATCATCATTATTATTATGACTATTATTTCGTTAAAGCTGTATTTATAGTTTTCCAACCTACAAGTCTTTTTCCTCTCATAGGGCTGGTGGGAAAGGGAACTGGGAGCCCAGCCAGCTCAGTTGCAGTTGTTGAAATTGTCAGGCTGGGGCTAAACCATGACACCCAGTATACCCTTAACCAATTTCATTCTACAGTTTTCCCACCTCTTACTGCAACTGATCCCACCTGTCTAGCCTGATATCTAGGCCATCTGTGCTTCTGTTCCATTAAACACTGAGCACAATGTACTGTAATCTACAATTCAGTTAGAGAGGAAGACGGGGGAGCATAAGGACAGTCATACAGGTCAGACAAATGTCTGTCTAGTCCCAAATCTTGCCTCAGAAAGGGATGGTGAGAGATTTCAAAAAGGGAAAACTTGGAGGAATCTTTCCTAGTCTATCGTCCCTTATTCCACCAAGATATCCTGCAAATTATAGTTTTGAATTTTTTCTTTATTTTTATAGTTTTATTTTATAGTTTTATTTTTTCTTTATTCTCTAAGAATGTAATGAAAATGAAGGTGATGACAATGAGAGTGAATTCAGTGCTCTCATACAACATGAATATGACATTGCAAGACACAAAAATTTCAAAACTTTTTTGCCAAACCCATGGAACAAAGAATACACACAACTAAAACAAAGAAAGAAGGAGCTAAAAGCTGTACCTATTTTCACAGTAAATGATATTGAGGTCCATATTCACACGAGTGACAAACATGTGGCAGTCAATCCTGACTTCATTAATTGTAGGAGGTGGCAAAGCATGAGCAACGACAACAAGTCCCATGATTTGGCTGGGTACTGTCCGTCCGTGGGACAGTGACACTCTCAGACGTAAGCGGCCTGTTATATGAATCACCTGGAAAATAAAAACAATAAAAGAAACCCCAGTGAATTCTGGATGCAACTATGACATCAGTTTCTTTTAAAGAATAGCGTTGCTATTCCCTACAGACTACTTAACACAGACAAAAATTGTACTAAGTAACTGCCAGTATTAGTGTTAAGCTTATTAATATCGGCTGTCAATATGTCCTATATGTCCTCATGCCAAAAAAGAAGACACGAACATAATAGGCAAATGCTTCACATTCATCAAATAAAAACCTCAGAACTCCCGTTGCATTGATTTTTTGTGCTGTGGTTGCTACAGAAGGAGAGAAGAAGAAAAAAACAAACTAGAAATTCAACCAAAGAAAAGACAGAGGGGGATAAAACTGAAATAATGAAGGTAGAAATTAATGAAGTATTAATTTCATCACATTCGGAGATTGAATATGAGCCAAAAATTGGCAGTTTTGTAACTTATCCAGAACTAATTTAATTGAATTGCTAGTTAAATGCTACACCACAGAGACACTGCTCACACCCTTGAATTACTTCTTTGTAGTTGGCAATCTGAGAAGCAACAGCCTACAAGTGATCCAGCTCAGCTGCAGGATGGTTTTCTTGTATCCACAGAAAGCTTTTTAAGAGCTGGTAGACATGTAATGCCTTTGCCTATTATACTATATATGCATGGAGAGTCTAGGGGTGGATGGTTTCTTTCCCTTTTCACCGTATAACACCAGAAGATGCTCAGGAGACCCAACTGCACTCCCGGAGAGTGAAATTCTAAGAACGCTGCTTGAAATGGAATGAGTTGAAACTCTGGGAAAAAAATAATCCACCACTTCCAGGTTCATTCTTTCAGGAGTTCTGTGGATAAATAAGGGGCTTGTTTTTTTCAATAAAAGAATATAAATACAGCACTGATGCCAGATACCAAACTGAAAATGGAAACCACACTTCCCTCATGCATAAGACAGCTACACAAACTAATAATTGCAGGTTTTCCCAGATTTTCATCCTCAGAGCGTGTTAAAACATCAACATGAAGAGAAGGCTTCTGGGAGATGGGGACCCCTTTCACTGTCATCCCATACTCACTACCCAGAAGTCAACAGAGACCTTGGCTGGAACCAAGTGCACTGGAGGAGGTGACACAGATGGCACTTAATTATATGTCCACTGATACTCATCTCACAAAGACACAAGCCAAACTTTTTGCTTCTGATTTGAGATTGATTGTTAATAGAAGGTGAGTGAGAAGAAAATCTTTCATTAATAAGAATGCAAACCACAAAGTGCATCCAATTCATGCTAACAGATGTGTTATCTAAGCCTTGAAGTTTGGTGGGTTTTTTTGTGTGTGGGGGTTTTTTTTGTTTTGTTTTAACCTAATGATTAAAATATTTCCTTTATCCACTATTTTATATTTTAACTCCAGACAGTGTAGTGAATCTGAATGAGGAAAGTGATTAGCTACTGTGTTTGTCCATTTCAGTTGCAGATTTTTGACCACCCACACTGGAAGTAATTATTGCCTAAACTCACACTTAATACAGCTTCCAAGGGCAAACTATTCTATGAATATTCGAAAAAGTTCCTAAAGGCAAAAATGCAAACCCACCATTTCAAACACATTTTATTTTTTTTCCTCAAAACCTCATTAACTAATGAAGAAACAGCTAAAAGAAATAGGATTAACTTCACAGGAGGGGCAGTAATAGTATATTTTGCTCCTTCTAGCTAGGCTTGCATATACATCTGCTTTTTATCATTATCTGTCCCTTTTTATCACGCAGCTTCAGCTTACTGCAAAAACGGAAATCTGTAAATGCTTAGAAAAATGCTGATGGATAACTAGTAATAATGTGAGAAATAATCTCATACTGAATGTGCTATGCCAAAGTATTCTTGTTCTGTTGTTTTTTTTCAAGAGTCTTTATGCAAATATGTTTGAAGTTGGTGCTATCACTTGAGGGAATTTTTAAGATATATCATACTTAAAATCCATTTATCTCTTCCTTGTATTTTTTTTGAAGCCTCCATGTCACTTGTAGCTAAATATCAACATGATTTGTTTTTGAACAACTCTCTATTCAGTCAGTACCTCACTGTTTTTTCTGATTCCTCATCTGAAATATCCTCAGATGTAGTATTATCCCGAGACAGTTCCAAACTTGCTAGACCCACCATATATTAAAATTGTTGAATTTAAGAGAGCTTGCTTCCAGATTCAAATTATTTAGCTTGTTCCTAACTCTATCATAGATCAAAACATATTCTAATTCATATTCCCCATGTGAATTAAAATTTTAGGGGTCAGCACTCAATTGCATTCTGATTCACTGAGAAATGTACAGCAAACTACCCATCAGTTCCACTGCCTGTGTGCCTCTAAAGAAACTGTATTACCACGCCTGAAATCCCTTTCTATGGCAAAATTAGTCAAACGCACCAAGTGGGAAATCTAATTGGTAGTAAAAAACAATTCCAGCTGTCGTGACCTTGTCTACATTGTGAGTATTGCCACTTTTATCACTGGTTCATTTGAATTGGGATTAGGGATGATAAGAATTATAGGGTCAATTATCTCCGGTAGCTAAAATGAATCTCTTTATAATTCAATCCCACAGTACTAACCTATAATATCCTAAAGCACAATATTATGACTTTAATGAAGCTAAATTGCAAGAATAAACTGTGATATAAAGGACAAAACTTGCATCCAGATGTAAATATTCAACAAAAATTTACTAGGAATAGTCTAAAAATCAAAAGTAAATGTACCTCTACTATCCAGTGCTCTTTACAAACACTTTCTTCTGAAAAGTATGCAAAAGTCCAAATCCCTCTTAAAACTATAATGTCTTCCTCTTAAAACTATAATGTCTTTCTTTCTAAAACTACTACATGCATAGACTGACACATTTAGACGTCACAGCAAGAGATGACAGTGCTATTGTGTCCTGTGCATTATAAAAATGTGGGTAAATGCTGTATCCCTGATCAAAGTGAGCATCAGAAACCTTGTATGCCAAGAGCTGTACAGATTTCCCCAGCATTTCTCCATCTACCTCCTAAATGAAAAAGGTACACTGAAGTTAACAGCATTACTCCTTTTTACTCTAATAGCAGCTAGACTAGGTTAACAGTTCAGAGATTTTTTTGCTTACCAACTATTTATTAGTAGATACTGTAACTTACATGATGACTTCATCATCTAGAACTGGAAGAAAATCTTATGGTCAAAATAAACCTTGTGACCTTATCTGGACCAGGATTTGACATAGGTCTTTCAGACCCATGTTATTGCTTGTAGTGTAATCAAGTTGTATAATAGTTATACTTGGACAGACAGGTGGGTGAACCAGAAAGCATTCTCCAACAACTAAGCCTTTAGCACTGGTGAAATGAATATGACGCAAAAGCTGCTGTAAAGATGTCGTACTGAAGTAAAACAAATACTATAAAAATCTTCTGGTTTTTTAATTGCTTTGTTGAAAAAATTCTAAGTCAACTTTGCCTGACACTCCAGCATTGGAAAAAAAATCATTATTTGGCTTTTATTTTTAGCTGATTAGAAAAGGGATTTGTAAAATATTGTAAGTATATGTAAACACAGTTTATGAGTGTGGGAGTGTTAACAAGCCACATTGCTTGGACAAATAATATATTTATTTTCCCTGCCATATGCTCTTTTTAGTCATCTGTTGGCTCTTAGATGTACTCTACTAATGTCTGCTCATTATAAACAAGCACATCACAAAGACCTTGATAAAACCTTCCCTCTGTCAATACTTAAGGAAAGGAAAGCCCAACAATTGAAAAACACATCTGGAACCTGCTCATCATCCTTTAAAGCTAAATCTCACCTCTGGAGATGGAAATTCTTTCTTTGACAAAAGACATCTTCAAATATTAGATATATTTTTTCACATGTATGTGATGTCAGAGTAAGGACATGCATTACCAGAGGCTATAAAAACCTGCAAGCATGAAAAACCTGTGAATTGCACCTTTTAGATGTCTCCGTCTTCTTCAAAACTTAAACTTCCATTAGAAAGAAGTTTCTAAACCATTTCTTTTGTTCTCTGTGCAAATCACTATGCCAATTTATTATGGGAGTGAAATCACAGCACTAGCAGAAGTGTACCCTCCACCACATTTCTCTTAATGCAATATTAAATTTGAAGCCTTAAAATTATTGCATAGACTCAATTTTGAGAAGACTGTCACATATGAAAAGATCTTGATTTAGTTTGTGTGACTCGATATTTATTTAGCTGTCTTACGAAAAAGTCACACATACACTTATCCCTCTTCACAAAACCAACTGTCCTTCAAAAAGATGTCTATATTTGTTTTGGTCTCTCAAAGATGTTATTTTAGACTTTCAAAATGAACACCTAAATCTTTAAAATCACAATTAATTTGAACAGCTAAAATTGGATGAAGAAATATTTTACAAATATAGCCACATTCTGACACTTTTCTTTCGAAGAGTTATGTGCTCCTTCACTCACAGATACAGGGACATGCATTTCAAAACCTCCCTGTGATGCTAGCCAGACAAACGTCTTAAGATTCCACAAGTTAAATGATTCCGATGTGGTTTCAGGTGATTTCTAAGATAAGATGGAACATTTGGAAAACAGGATTTCCTCTGGACTTTTCAAAGGAAACAGTTTACTGTCACATCCGGAGTTCATACAATGACATCTTGAAGGTTCTCCTTTTCTGACATCAAAATACATCCACACCTATCCGCCTAAACTTCGCTCTAGGTTTCTTTATCTACCACAGATCTCTTCTTTCCTCCCTGCACCTCCCTGTATTCATTACAACATTTCTGTTTGGTTATATTTTCTCATGGTCAGAAGCCATTTATTTCTGGTCCCATCCTCATTGAGATCAAAGCCCGCTCTCCCAGTCTTCAGGAAAGTTTTAGGAAAATATATCACTTGCCTATACTTATTATTCAGCAGCAGTTGGGATCACAGAGGTCCAGTAAGGCCTTATGTTTGCCATTCCAGTTTCTATGAACACTACAGTACTCTGTACAGCAGAGTCTTATGGAGCATTACATTTTGGTGTTGAAAAGGAGTGAGCTGCTACACCTGCAATACATTGGATCACCTGCGCAGGAAATTGGATGTGTTCCACATGCATCTAAGTAGGTGTACAAGCAGAGATCAATTCTCCGTCACGCATGCAGTTAGCTTAACACATAGAGGACACCTTGGACTTGCAGCATGAGCCATGTAGTTCTCACATGTCCAGTGGTTGCTCTTGGGGATTCCTCCATGTCTGGAAATCTGATTAATCACCCTTTAGATAATGAAGTTGTGAAAGGTAAAGTTTGTAGTTGTATGCTCCTGCTGCATCAATGTTACATTTACTATATCTTTTTCTCTATAAAATAACCATCATATCATCTTTCCCCTTGTTAACATCACCCATCTGCAGCTTCGTAAGTATCACCTACCTTTTCTCTCGGACAGCATGATGGAATAACATGCCTACTTACAGTAATTGTTCTCAGATCTTACTTGATTCAGAAGTTTGCTACTTCAGTTTTAGCCTTGAAAAAGTGCTTGCATGCTGAAAAACTTGTTTGTTTGGGGTTTTTTTTGACTACAGTAGTCCATCTAATAAAAGATATTGCTTCTACACACAATTCTTATCCTATTATATCAAGTCCATACCAGAACAAAGGAAGCTAGTGATTAGTGCAGCTGTCAGTGAGTCATTCTGAACCACAGTGGATTAGAAAAGAGAGACTAGGCAATCAACTCTGAGTCCTGAGAAACAGCTTTGTAAGTAAAATGCAGTCACTCTTAATTCAGTTATGCACTGAATGCTACCTGAACCATTGTTAAGAGTTGTGGTCTTGAGCACCCATTCAAAGAATACAAGTCTGATTTCAAGGAGGGTGAACATTATTCCTAACACATACATAGTTTCAAGGTCAATAGGCTCTTTTCCATCTACAAGTACATTTCAAATCCCTTCAAATACACCTGCAAAAGACAGTCTGAAAATGGAAATGGTATTTACGTTTAAACAGCATATTTAGTCTCAAGATCTATTTTATTGTTAAAAAGTCAATACTAGTTTTTGGAGACACTCTAGGCTTTTCCCATCTTCCCTCTGATACCACTTTCTCCAAATAATAAGGTTCAAAAGCTATTTTGCTGCTTAAAACATTCGGAGGCAGAATTTAGGCTAATCTTAAGGGATTTAAAAAAAGTATCCTCATGAGACTTTGAACTCACTGGATGCTTAAAGACAAGCACCAGGTGAGAAACACTGGCTTGGCAGGCTCAGTTCGTAGCTCTTGCTCAATTCCTAAACCAACCTGAGTAGAGTATTACTTTTGAGGAATGTTAAGACCCAGAGGAAGCACAATAGACACAGTCACTTTCATTCAAATACACCACAGAGAACAGCTGCTCTTCCGTGTAAAGTTTTGAGCGCTCACAGAAAAGACTGCTTCGATATCTAATTCCAACTCCTCCTCAACCTCAGGATGCACAACTTTTATCTCCCACTTGCCTCTCACTGGATAACAAACAAGAGGGAAGAGAATGGGGACAACTTTCTAACTCTTCAAAAGACTGAAGATAAAGCAAGAACCTGACATTGCCCATGTTGCATTTATCATATGATGTTGCTGATCGGGACATAGCTAGGTTAGGATTTTCTAAAGCATAAACTACAAATTCTCCAAAGGAATAAAGGAAAATGATTCTAAAATAAACAATTCCTAAAGCTGCCATTAAAAAAAAAATGTTCAAGAGGGTACAATAGGTTATTTTTCAAGAGTTATCAAATCTTAATAGCCTAAGAAATGCAGCAGACTACAAGTTGCTCAAGGATAATTAATAAAAATATATTTGCTATCAATATTTTCAGATTTTTTAGATTAACATGATTAGACCCACAATTTATATCTGATTTTTCATCCTGTTACTTAACAGCATTTCTATTTTATTATTTGGGGTAATAGATCAACATTTATTGTTTAGTACAGCTTAGCACAGTGTCCTGCGCTGTATACAGACACGTATATATCTTTATCAACATAATGCTCTCATGTCAGAATTCTGAGGTTCAGTCTTGTATTGGTATTCATTGCAGTAGTAAAAATGATCAAGAATCTCAATTCAAAGGCATATTTGTATTGTAAATAAGTTATCACGGCTTTCTTTCTTGTGTTATAATTTTTTATTAATTTCAATGGATTAACAAGATGGTTTTCTCTAAATAAAAGAGAGAGACACTCTCTTAGCTGTAGAGCTGACACTCCTGAAATCAGCTTCATAATACAAGCTCAAGAAATATTGTGTAGAGTAATTACAGTTTATAGTTTTTAATTTATTTTGCTTTATATAACTGCAAAGGTTTCTGTTTACATAAGCAGCCCCTGCAATGAATTCCAAACATTATACTATGAAATAATACCCTTTAAATATATGCAGCGTTAGTTATTCAACATACCAGAGTTCATTTTAATACCTTTTAACCTTTTTATTTTTTAACATGTCATTAAAAACTCCATATATTAACATCACATTATTTCTCATAATCCAAAACGTACAAGCATTTGAAGAATATCAACATTAAAAACACTGAAAAAGAAAAAAATAAATGAAATCATCACCTTGCAACCTGAAAAAGTAGCCATAAAAATTGGTTTTATAACAGAATACTTTTTGAAGTAATTGGCACAAAGACTGTTCTAGTGCAGATTGCTGCAAGAGTGCTCTTGGCAAGAACATCATAAGCACTAGCAAAACTTTAATATGCTCAAACAGCCAAATACAAACTGACACCAGGAACCCATGCATGGCACCAAACAGCAAAAAATAAAGTCTCTCAATTTAATACAAACCTACATACAAAGGGATCAATTTTTACAATTCATGGTTTAGCATACAATACAGCTGTCCTCAGAGTGAATA
Source organism: Tapera naevia (assembly GCA_033556795.1). Lineage (NCBI taxonomy): Eukaryota > Metazoa > Chordata > Aves > Cuculiformes > Neomorphidae > Tapera > Tapera naevia. The sequence goes on along the minus strand of JAUMJJ010000023.1, from coordinate 12,229,638 downwards.
TAGAGTAGCTATACATAAGAAATTAGAATTATCAATTCGGGGGAATTTCTCAAGAGTCCTTTTGATATGTAATACAGCAAATATAATGACTAAGAAACCAGACATCAATGCATTAAATGAGATCAGGTTGAGATCTATTTAGAAAAGACAGGTTTAAGCTGGAAAAAGAATCTTTTTGATATGACCTCCAGAGCAGACCATTTGCAGAAGTATTCAAGATGAACAGATTTACCATTGCATATCTGTTTGCTTCACAGTAGCTTTTAAATGTAAATTCTAAAATATATAATAGAGTTATTGCAGAATTAAATCTATATAGTAAAAAATATTAAGGACCTGGGATTTTCTTACACTTCTAGCAAACATTAGAATGGATTCTGTATGTTGAATTCATAGGAATAAATGAAACATAGTTAATTTCAAATCTAGGTACTGTAAATAACTTATTTCTAAATGATCGATTATAGAATCTGGCTGTTGCTGCTCTAAACTACGAATCTGGAATGCCTCAGAATTTTTGGTAGTCTGCATCCCTGATTTATGGCCAATACTTATTTAACCCTGAAACTCAAAAGATAGCACCACTTTAACAGATTTTCCACTGCAAATCCCTTGGAGTTCAAATGTGTTGCATTTTTTTTCCTCACAGAATGTTTGAAGTCCCCTTTAAAAATAATGCCTTGAGGATATTTTTTCCTTAATACCATTTAAAGAAAGTTGAAAGCATTTAGCTATTGAAGTGTGCAGGGTTCTAATAAAGGAATTGTCACCCTTGCCCATGAGCAAACTCTCTCGGAGCTTGCTATTCCAGAGTTCTGGTGATCTTGCTAGCAGTAAAAATTAAACCTAAAAAAGGACTTTTGTTGTATTAGTTCCAATATAGTGCATCAGAGTATGGGAGGTGGTGGGAAATGGCTACATAATTCTGGAACAGAAAGGGTGGAATTTTTTTTTAAGAAAAGTAGCCTGAATCCTGTATGTCAGGGCAACTAAATTTCATTGCACTATAGACAACCAATCATAAATATTCTTCAGATGTAGTGTCTTTATTTCTGTCTTTGGAGGGAGAAACAAAGGTATGTCTCCCTCATTTTATTTGTTGTAGTTTTAAGCAGCCTAACGATTACCTTAGGTAATTTTTTTGTACAGTGAGCAAGGACTAGATAAAACAAAATATCTGATATTAATGTATTTTTCCCAAAAACAGAGAAAAAAAAAAAGGTAGAAAATGCTGTTGTCTGTAAAGACAGAAAGGGATTCCCCAACCTACCCTTGATTGAGACAGTAATGTTCATGTTCTACTCAAGCTCTCTGCCTGGGGTTGTAACCCTAGAATTTGTTCTGAAGCTAGACAAGAAAAGCCATATTCAGCCTTCCTTATTTTGTGGCTAAATGGGTGGGAAAATCTGAATTTGTCTCATAGTAAAGTGGAGACACGCTATGAAAAATGCTGAGAACTACTATTTAAAGTTCTTTAATACCAAGGTTCCCCTTCTTGTCTTAATGGTGTCTGGTACAGGCTCTTACACAGAGAGGCAACCATTTTGTTTATTGTAATGTTTGCATGGTTTCTTCTAGTGTGGCACAATTTCCACTGGCTGTATGCAAACACATAGGTGGTACTGAAAGACCCTGGACAACAGAATGCGTGAGCTTTCCTGCAGAGCATCATAGCTGTGATGGAAGCAAAGGTGGAAATGAACAAAAAGATTAAATTCCCGTAATTATTAACTTGCTTTTGCCTCCCTCCCATCAATGACGCATATGAATCTCAGCTACAAATCTTCAGTTTAGAGGGGGGAAATGTACAGCAAAATATATGAGCTGATTTTATAAAAAGTACAACTGCAAATTTCAGAAAAGCTGCTGGAAGTGGCTAGTAAGGCCTCTACATCCAGATTGCAAAAACAAATGATCACAGTATGGGAGACAAGAGTCTTCTGACATGCCTGCCAACACCCAGTCTCAGTAGCTCTCTGAATGCTCAGCATTAGATTTGAACAATTTTTAATAGGTCTCACATGGTCTTGACAAAGAAAGTAACTGGTATTCAGATTGCAAGACTCAAGCCCTAAAGTGGCTTTACAGAGTCTCTGGATGTAGGAGAAGGCTAGGGCACACCACGACAGTGCTAACAGAGAAGTAACTGAGTGTCCTTAAGAGCAGCTGTGGCTGGTCAAACCACAGGCCTGTCTAGATTAGCATCTTCAATGTGTCATACAGAGAGTATCAGATTAGGCAAGCATCTAATGGCATTTCCCTTTTGTGTTATCCCAGAACTTCTCTAGGTACAGGCATGTTGTTTGGTAAGCCTCTGGTATTCATAATGTGCTGTGGCAATCAGTTGTACTGTTGAACTCTGGGATCAGTAAATGCCTCCTTTTGATTGTTCTGAATTTGCCATTTTCAACTTCAATTCTGTTGCCTGCCCTACATATTGAGAGACTGCAGAAAGTTATACCCTATTCACCTTCTCTGTACACTGATAGTTTCTATCATGCACCTCCTTAGTATCATTCTTCTAAGCTGAATCTCCTAGATGTATTTTAGCTGTTCCACAATGTTGCTCAATGTTGTCACTTTTTTTGCTGTTCTGTGATCTTCCGTTTGAGATGAAGTGGGATAACAAGTGCACAAGTATTCAAGATAAAGGAAAAACATTGATTTATATAGTGGTATAACAACATTTTCTGTTCAATTTTTCATTTCTTTCCTGAAAATTTCTTAGCACTCTGTTTGCTTTCTGACCACTATTGAGCACTGAGCTATTCCTTTCATAAATTGCCCATTAAAACTCCAAGGCATCTTGTCTGAGCAGTAACAGCTAGTTCAGAGTTCTTCAGCCAGGATTCTTAATTCCCAAGTGTATTACTTTACATTTACCTGAACTGAATTTTATCTGCTATTTTACAGCTCCTCATGAAGTTGTTCTGCTGCTGTTCACATTGAACTTACATTTTTATAATACAATCACTTTAACTTTCCTGTTCAACTTGGTTCCCATTTAATTTACGAATAGTTGAGAAACAAAGACCCCACAAACAGCAATCTCTGTGTAAAAGCAGCAATGGCCACTTAAATTGAGAAATCTGACCATTTTTGTCTTTCATTTTTTAAAGCACTTACTTACCAATAAGAGGATCCTCCCTCTCCACTGGTTGCTTAATTTCTTTCAGACCTTTAGTCAGGGACCCTGCTGGATCCATGCCGGAAATGCAGCTACTCTGTATCGAATGGAGACCCCCTATAGACATGCCTGTGAGTTCCCTGAGAAAGTTTCATAAAAGTCTTTCGCTTTTCCCTGATGCGTTGTATTTACTCAGATGTCTACCAGTTCTATTTCTATTTAAGTTTCAGCGGAACTGTTCTAGGTTATGAGCTCCTTTGTGTTAAGACACAAGGAAGGCACTGCCTATTTACACTAAGGATCGTAAATTAATATATGCAAAAGGAACATCTCTACAGGGAGGAACACATTTCCTTCCCGAAACAAATCTCTATATGACTTTCTGCAAAATATGAGAATGAGTATAGACTTATTTTGTATAATTCTGTGAAATGAAAAAAAATATACTGATAAATTAATAGAGATACACAAAATCTGTTGTCAGGGGCAGTGACAGCAATAGCTCATAACTGTTTAGATTTCAGGCTCAAGCTCCTTTCCATAAACACATGACCTGTAAGCCTCCACTGCTATCCTAAGCCTCTCCTGAAACTTTTGAGGAATGTAAAAATACAAATACATCAATTAAAAAAAATTTGCCCAGAAATATTCAGGCATGAGGTCTGCTTCATGTCAGACCATCCCAATTTTGCAAAAGATTTGTGACCCAAAATCAAGTTAATTTTGTGGAGAGGGGAATTTCTGTAGGCGTTTCAAGAAACTGTACCGTCATTACTACCTGAAGTCCAACCAAATGAGGTATGTGATTTCTCTTTGAAGAAAAAAACTTTTATTCTACTTGGAGATGGATGGTCTTTGCAAAGCTCTGACCTTCTCCTTGACAGCTACAAATGGACTACTATTTATGATTTGTTTCTACAATCCACTTAATGTAGCAAGCTAGATTATAAATGGCAATTTATTTGTAAAAATCATAATAAACCAGCACTGTTTCAAATGCCAGATGTGGATAAATGAGGAGCAAGAACTTACGAGACATGATTCGTGTTCTTGAATCTACACTGAAGAATTACGGCAGACTCTTGCTTTATCTTGCACTTGGAATCAATTTAGCAATTTTTAATTCATGATTTTCTGTTGTTTGCTTAACATTTATTAATTGATTATTATACTCATACAATTAATTCAAAAGTTGGCAAGTTTAACATGCAGAGATTAATTTTCTTTTCCTAACCTACCACCTAGAAACCCTTTTTTTAAAAAAAAAACAAGTTCCCAAGAAATTACCTCCACATCAATCATATTTATAAATGAGATACAGTAGAGGTGTTGCACCCCAACTGTCAATCCATACTGAACCTTTCCCTATGTTTGAGTGAGTTTTTCTATGTAGTTTCATTAAATAACAAGAAAAACTTAGGACAGCTGTCTTTCACTCACTGCAGTCCTAACCAAAAGTCAGTTAGTTTGAAAACCTAAGGCTTATCCTTTGCAGGACCAGGAATCTCCTTTAGGAATAGGATGTATCTCAGTTCCTTTTGAAATAAGTAGTATGCTTGCCCTATTATCCAGTGGCCACAAGTCCTGTACCTTCATAACAACCTTCAGGTTGCTCAGCTGTCAAACATTTCTCATCTGGAATGAGAACCACTCATTTGCTCTACATGTCACACTCATTTACGAAGGCTAAAATGTTTATTCAGAAGGAGTGTAGAGATAATAAGGTTTCTTTGCTCTTGGTTACCAGGGGCTATTCACAAGACTTGAGCCTTGCTCACCATGTTCCTCTTTGCAACGCAAAGCAGGAGAGTGAGAGAAAAAGTGTTCTCAGCTCTCATTATTTTATTGTGACTTTTAACTGAAAGCCTCAGTCCCTACATCTTTTTTTCCTGTGTGTGTCACTCAGGCTGCTGATCTAAACTGGACAAATTGACAAAATAGACTTTTTTTATAATGAGAGGCAAGGAATATGCCTTAGACAATGAGCTTCTTCATGGCCTATATGAGGCTACAATGGACTCAAGCATTTTGATCTCAAAATGAGGATTTAATGTCTCTCACAGACAATACAGAGGTTCTGATAAATCTGCACAGTTAGGTACAAGAAAACTCAGAATTAATTCAGTACTTAATGCAGACTGTAAGACACATGAGTGTGCAAGCTGTGATGCACAGAAGTGCTGCACGGCTTTTAGGAACCCTAGCCAGACCTTTATTTATTTTTGCACAGAGGATAAAACAGGGCCTTGTTTCTCTCTTCTGTAATGCTGGGAAAACTATGTAGAAGAAAACTCCAGTCCTTTCAGAATTTGAGGTAAAATCTGAAGTTAGCTCTTCATGTAACAACTAATGGTAGAACCTATACGTCTATTCATATACGCTTTAATCACATCACCAGCTGACTGATTTAGTGGGGCTAGATCCACAGTCTATTTGGAAAATAAGACACTAAATGATCTTGGCCTCCATTAAGATTATGAGAAATGCATACAATACTTCTCAAACCAAGATCAGTGAGTTCTTATTGAATGTAATAGAAATCCACAAAACTAATGCGAAAGGTGGTAGAACAGTATCTTTTTGATGGGTTTTAAAATCATTCTATGGAAATCTTTACCAAGCTCATAAATTCTCAGTTAAAATCTATTAAATCATTAAAAACACCTGGAGTAAGAACATCATACTATTCTTGTTAACTTGGTAGAACTTTTCAGTAAAGAAAGGAAAATAGGCTAGGAACATGTGCAAATTTTTGAGACTTTTATATGTTACATTTTGAGCTGGACAGTCATTAGTAGCTCATTGAACATTGAACTGCAACCCTATGAAATCCAGTGGTGCCTGGTATTGCTTAGACCATCTAAAACACCTTAGGATGTGGCTCATTATCCCATTAAGGAACTTTATTATACCTTCTCCTGTTTTGTCATCCACTTATGTTGAACACCTTCCTTAAATCTTAGGTGAAATCCACAGGACACTTGACACTAACTTGTGCTTTGAATAATTGAGTGTCTGGTTTAGCTGATAAATTTAAAGCAATCTAGGGCAATGGCCTTGTATATTTTTTTGCATATATTTTCTGGCTTTGTGGGGTATTTGCTACACCATCTGATAAAAACTGAGGCTAAATGAACTATACAATTTCTATTCTTACATCCATAAGTTTATTGGCTTGTTGTTTTTTTTTTTCCCTTGGCTGTGTCTGCAAGGTTCATTACTTACAGTTACTGCAGAATCAATTTGAAATGGCGAAAATCAGTGATGGAATTTATAGCACAATAAATGTACTGCTATACAAGTGCTGTTACACATGAAAGGGCCTCAGAATATTCTTTCCAGCAGTCCTTATATGTAGCAGAGTGTTCTGTTTTTATCAATTTAACGGAATCATCACAGACGTATTCTGAGAGGTGTAATCCTGACAGCTACACAGCAGATTTTCTCTGAGGCAGATATTTTTACAGGAAAACAATATTATTGATAAAATCTTAGCATATCAGAACACATAAAAAAACCTGAACACATCTTTTTCACTCACCACATCAGGCACTTGCAGCTCCATTTCATACGTCACCACCCAACCCCCCCCCCCGAACGAGAGTGAGTTTATAAAGAAAGCATTCTCATACTCCTTGATATATACATATATAAAAATTAGTTATCAGATTAGCAAAACTGAAATGTAGTATAAGAGCACACAGTGGGCACTATGGTATGTGGAAAATGTGGAGGGCATTTGAAGCTAAAACATAAAGTATAGCATCAGTAGCTGCCTATTTACAAAGTTGAGAAAGATTTACATTTTTACTTAGACTATTTTTCTTTCCAAGTGTCTCTATTACAGCTATCTCATATTTTACACCATTTTGAAGCACAGAAAGTTTTAACTTTAGCATTACGCACTGCAAAAAAAGTACAGAAAAGACAGATGGCAAACTGTCCTCCACAAAACTCAATTTCATAATATGCATGCGATTGCTAATAGACAGGCACTAAAAACCAATTTTAATTGACAAAGAAGACCTGATAAATTTTCAACATGAACTTCACCTATGATTGCTCCAGTGATCTAAAGCTGTTCTGTTTTGAATCATCGAAGTCTGCATCTCACAGCCATATCAAAATTTATGAACGTATATGACTATAAAGTGACTGAAAACAACCCATAATGCATGTTTGTGTATTGTGAATCAGCACCTTGCTTCCTCAGGACAAAATTGGGTCCAGTGTCCCATTCCTAACCCTGCTCATGTGACTGTGGGAGAGCCAGACTGGTTCAGCAATGTCCTATGAACTAGTTCAAACAGGGATCTGCATTTAGGTATCACTTAAACTCAGTGCTAGGTCTATTGTTGGTCTTATCTAACCAACACAGTCTTGTAAGAATACAATAACGTGAAGGATCACAGGAACTGAAAGCAGTTGATTAGTTAGGAAAAAAATACGTGTTTCTGAGCCCTTGAGCAGTGACAAATGAGTGAAAAGGCTAATACGGTAACGATTTTCAAGTACAGAAATGTTCATCTAATATTTAAAAGAAAAAATATGTCTGTTACAAAATAAGTAAAAAATGAAAGGGCTCATTGAGTTCACATAAAATAAAACTAAGCATTCAGTTCATGCAGGCACAAATCCTTGAATAAAACACCCAAACTATTTGTACATAGAATGAGACCCATTTACACTGAAAATGCAGAGTTCATTCCAGATGTAAACATTTCACTGTTAAATACTAATTTTGATTTCTTAAAGGCTTATAACCATTAAATACTTGCAAGCTTATAAGAATTCAGGTCTTATTTTGAGAATAACTGAGAAACAGTAACTCAACAGCAGATGAGCTGTGACTGCTGTTATAAACATATTTGCCTGGAACAAAATAGTGTGATGATCCCACCACATATTCAATTTTAAGAGTTTCTTAATTGTGATTGTGGAAAGTCTTTTGATCAGGCTCTTCTTGTTATACAGAGGAGACACTACTTGCAAGTATGTGACCAACTCTGTAATGTGAAGCCATGGGAAGAATCCATATTCATGAACTTTCTTTTAATTAGAACAATACTGTCTATTTCAAGGGCACTGAACTTGCATCCTGTTGCTTTAATTGTTTGCAGGCTACATTACTATTCACATGTCTCCTAAATTTTAAAAAAAAAGAAAGAACAGCAGCAGACCAAGAATAGATCTAAAATTTCCGAAGTGTTGCCAAAGTTAGGCAGATACACTCTTTTCCAAGTATATTTGGATAGAGTTACTGATGTGCTACATTGTTTGATTTAGGATGGAAAAGACATCCAAAGACTAGAATTCTAACCGAATAAGTCTGTACAAAGGAAAGGGAAATGGGTATGGGAATGTGAGCTTCTAATGTGTTACCACAAACAAAAGTAGAAAACACTGTTTACAACTGATGAAACAGACCTTGGCTGTATCCTTTTGATGGCAAGTAATTCACACAGCAATGTGCACAAGAAGTTCAGAGAGAATAAAATACCTATCCATAAAAAGAGAAATAAAACTTGTACCGTCTTCAGGATAATCTCTTCAGAGTACAGACCTCTTTATGCAATCTATGGATTCCCAAGAAAGGTGCAAATACGAAGTTCATAAGAAAATTACCACTTCTTGCAATAGACTTACTGCTTTCATTTGTCTGGGTATTTTTACGTGAATTTTAAATAATAATGAAAATTAAGTTAATTGTGCTCTCCCAAGCTTATTCTCAAGATACTGATTATCTTTCTTTAACCAGGCACAAAATTATTGGTTCTAAGGAGGGACAGCCAAAAAATAAAGCAGCAACAATTAAAATTTCTTATTTCATACTGGTTATAGATGCATTAAGGTATATAAGCTGCAGGGTCAGCATAAGCCTTGCTCAGCTTTCTTTAAAAGCTCTGGGAGTAATAAAGACTTCCATTTTATCTTCAGTGAAATAATACTGTTGAAATATCACCTCATTTTGATGTCAGCAGTGATTTCTTTTTACTTCCATGATGTCAAATGGGAATTATTATTATTAGAACGACAGCTTCCTAATGATGCTGTAAAAAGGAGAAACTGAAACTCTTCCCGTGAAACATCTATATTCTGTCTTCTCCATAGAGTAAAGCAAATGGGCTCAACCAAACACCATTCTTCAGCTAGTACCAGTGCATTAAATAGACAATTCAAGAGGCATGCTTAAACATTTAGAAATAGAAGCATAATAGCTTATTTGGTTCCATAGTGGTGTACATGCACAGGGAAAATGGACATTTGTACTACAGGAACTCATTCTGGGAAACATGGCCTGAAACACTCATGATCAATTTTCTGTTCTAGAAGGTAAAACCAGAAAATTAGTGTCCAGATCACTATCCAGAAGTCATTGCACCAGCTTAAGTCAGCAGCTACAGGGAGTGAAAGCCTCTTGTGATGGTCATTGCTTGACTACTGGCTTCATGGATGGCATAATGCTGATGGACAAATCATAGAAATGCTCCGCGCCTTCGTTCTTCCAATCAGTGAAATGAGCAGGTACAGAGGAACTTTGCTTCACATGACAGTTTCTGAGTAAATGATGGGCCTTGAACCTTATATAGCTATCTATTCATGTAGAAAGTCAGTGAAGAGCAGCTGCAAAGCACTACTATCTGTGAGCAAATGGGACATTTTGATTTGCTAATACCTTCACTTAGGTCCAAATATCAAGAGCTACAGGGCATAATGTCTTCTTAGCATTTTATATATATGTGCTTCTTACATGTATTGCTTCACACTAGTTAATAAAGCTTGAAGGTCTTTAGGGTGCAGAAATCTATGGTGGATATGAAAAAATATTAAACACTTTTGAAAAAAAAAAAAGTTTCTTTATAAAGTTTGTTTCTTTTGAAATAAGAAAAACAAAGTCTGCAAGGAGCCAAGCCAGCTGCCAGCCTGGGAGGTGACTGCCACTAGGCCTGCTCCTCTCCCACAACAAGACAGCATGAACAAAAACCTCAGGGAGCTGGGCTAAATCCAAGGGGTAGAAAAATGTGGTTTTCTGTGGGTACATGGTTTCTTTTTCTGAGGAAGTAACCCTTCTATAGCCAGTGGTGGCCCATTTGAGAGCAGGAGTTCATCTTTTTCTGTGTTTTCTGTCAAGGTTCTGCTAAACTTCACACTATCTGATCCAAATACTTTATTATTTGGCATCTCATTTTGCCTCCTCAGGGCAACCATAAAAACAAAGTATCAGCCTGAGAAAATGAAATGTGATGTCCTGGAACACAGAGATGATTTGACAGTATTAATGCACTACAAGAAAGGCTGAGGATGAAGTACAGCATGTAATCACAACAGTTTCTGACACAGTCATTGTTATCTTCGGCAAGTTACTTAATCTCTTGGTATTTCAGCACTTTCCAGCCTTAGAGGAGTGTTGCAAAAGGACATTCATTAATACAAATGACATAATAACAGGAATAAGCCAATAAAACTGTTTTGCCCAGGTAAGAATTTGCACAAAAAGATAAAATGTTTAAAACTGAGTAGGAATTATGGGTTAAAAATAAATGAGAAGTAGAGATGCTTTTCCAAGTTCATGATGAGGTGAAATCATAATCAGTGTTTATCTCATTGTTGCACAATGCAAATAAATTAATGCAGTTATATTACTGAGAAGATAGGAAGAGTGGGATGCAGGAAAAAAACCCAACTTTTGAAAAGATTCAGCTTTAATAGGACAAAGAAAGAGCCAGCTCCTTATGAATTGTGGGCAGCTAATGCTTCAGTGTGTACTGAATACAAGAATTAATAATGAAGGAAAAATTACAAGGAAGTAATTCATAATGCCAATATTTAAATAGTATTTTAAATATTTCCGGCTGTTTGCAAAAGAGATTTTTCTCTACTGTTTTTTAAATTTCAAAGAACAGGTGATAATCCACAGCTTTATCTCTATGCTTTTTCCTAGTATCTGTGTTACCTACACAGGAATGATACATTCAAAAGGAACTTCTGCTTGCCCACTAACGTAGACTGTGACAGATCACAGTGTAATGAAAATAATGTCTGAGTGTAGGTAACACATTTTTGGAACAACTTTTTCCTAGGAGATATTTTTGTTTAGAATTTTCATGCAGTTCTTCAAGAAAATATTCACTTGCAGAGGCAATCATGAAAAATGCTGTCTTACAAAAATGTGGTCTTATTCCTCTAGCTAACAAATCAACAAAAGCTAAATACACATACGTGTTCACATGAGAAACACAATGAGAAACAAATTTCTTAAATGCAAAATTCACTGAAATGCAAGTTTAAGAATCTTCCATTCAGTTTCATCTTAGTTCTGAATTTAATTGACTCTTTCACAGTCAATGAAGCTTTATCAGTACCAGTGGAATGATGACACTGCCTCTGCAACTATCTGCTGAAGAGCAAGATGTACTCATCCACATTAGCTTAATATTAGTTACATTTTTCCAATGTATGAGCTTATTGTCTTTCCCATGCATACTTTGGATAATCACTGCTGGAAGTGGCAGAGAATTTCAAAAGCTATTATTGTCTGCATTTGCATATCTAATACAACGTTTACACTAAGACAAGGAGGTGGGCCAACATAACCAGTGGCAGCAGTTGCAAAACAGCAAGTGAAGTAGAGATATTGGCAGCAGCATCTGTCTGTCCTGGAGTAAATTCTGGCTGGTGATTCTTCACAGAGCACTGTGTGGTTTTATTTGCTCCTGCCTTGGGTATATTTCCAACCATTAACAACATGAAGTTGAAGACAACATTGGTGGATAACTTAAGAAAACTCTGTGGACTGAAGACATCTGTTTTTCCCACCTGGGAGACCAATATCTTTCTTCCAGAACATAACAGGAGTTATTCTGTGGTTCCCGCTCTGGTGACATTTCATTGTTCTCGTCCCACTCACTGACCGCTGTTTATTAACAATGCAATAGGTCTCACACTGCACTGCTAGTTCACACATCTAGATAATTAGCACTATTTATTAAAGTGCAACAAGCATTTTCTATCTCTATGACTCAACAACTTTTGGTTCTTGAAAGAATACCAGATTTGGCTTGGAGCTGATCTTTGTTAATTTTGAATATTTTATTATGTAAATCTTGATCTCATAGTTTTCTTTCACTGTTTTATCCACTGACTTTTAATAAAGGTAGCTTCAGAATTATACTGCCTAAGACCAGAACGAAAAGCACCCACTGCTAATTCAGTGATAGTATTATCGTTCTATATCAATTATTCTACGATAAAAGAATTGATGAAAATAAAACATATACCAGAAAGTAATCTGTGTTTGATCAATTTTATCTTTTCTTCCTTTTCAGAATCCAGTTTGTGATTTCCCATTTACACAGTTTGGAACACACTGCAAGGAAATGAAGGCTCTGAAGCCATACGGATACTTAAGACAACATTTGAGGAGAAACACATCCTGATACAGGTGTCAGGAATACTACAGATGCAGTCATCAGGAAGAATGATCAAAGCTTGAATCTTTCTTTAAAAGAAGACTGTTACAAAAAGGCCTTTTATATAATACTAACTGGCTAGTTTCATTAGTGCTACTGCAATAATGAATGCCTAACGTATATTCATGTCTCCAGATGGTAGAACAGTGCTATAAATATAATTTAAAAGATGCTCAGCCCTGGAAATGTTTTTTTTTGGGGAATGTGGAGTAAGTAGCTGCTGGACACTTTTTAAAAATTGGTTAATGTATTTAGATGCTGAGTGTGAACCAAGCTTTTCCAGAGAGCTCTCCTAATAAAATCTCTCAGCTCTATAGCAAGGCATAAAATGAACTCTAGTCTTCTTAATCCTGTTGCAGACCATCTTTTTTTGAACCATATCTTTATATCTACAAGTAGATACTTCATAAGACTCAGATTGGCCCATTAGTATTTTGTTCTTTTATAAGTAATGCCACATCTTTACTAGGTAAGAGGCTTCCTTTTGGCTAAAAGGTCATCGATTTACATGGGTGAATTCTCGATCAGTTCTTTCTCTCTGAAAAATTACCTTTAAGTCTTCTCACTGCTGAAAAGTCTGGGGAGTGCATGCACTGACATTTAGAAAACTCTTCATATAATGATTTCTGATGTTGGTTTCGTATTCCTTCTTTACTCAATTAAGGAGGTGTGGCAGTAGCCATGTGATGAAATAATTCTGAAGTTTTCTTTCTTCCTATAGAGAAAGGTCAGGACACCTTTCTGGGACAGAGTAAAATGTTTAACAGAAAAGCCTTCAAGGGGAAAAATATTAGAAGAGAATAAAAGAATTTAGGCCAAGCTGGAGAGTGGGATATGTGAATTCCCTCAGGCTGAGGAGGGAATTAAATCTGACTCTAATATAGCCCACATCTAATCATTAGACTATTACAAAAAAAAAATCCAAACCCCAGCTGCCTCTCTTCCTTCCTTGTTCTTATTCCCCTGAAATGGAAGATGGTTTCCTGCCAGGTTTTTAACCAGTCTATGATATATTGGGTCCTTAAAGTGATTTTGGAATTGGGACATCTTGTTTCAGAATTCCAGATGAATTTTTCACTTCAATGGGAAACAAAAATTTCAGTTTTGAATTAAATCTAGAGAAGGGTATCACAAAGTAAACTCAATGTCATAATTTTGTCTGTCTTACCTGAGTTTTTGGCTCTCTTGCCCTCTTGTATTTAGAAATCTAAATTCTGCCAAGAACTGCACTTACTGCAAGCGTCCAACTAAAATTTATGAATCTTACCGAACACTTCTAAAAAAACAAATAATAAAGAAATGAATTTTAAATTGTGGATAAAGGCAGGAATAGTGTGAAAAAAGGCTGATAAAAGATCTGTGATGGCCACAAAATTTCAATGATAAATATAAATTTCTATCTTCAAAATTGGCATCCAAATAATTCAAATTTTATGATTTTAAATGCAAAACAAAATATGAGACCGACGTCTTAGAAAATGCTCAATTTTAAACAAGTTGGTAGAAAGATACCATTGCACATAATGCAAAGATGAATTCATGTACACTACAAAGACTAATTTTTGAAAAAACTTTTATGCATATTCCATTTTTATTTAAAATATTTTGATAAACAGCAACCAATGTATGTGGCATATCTAACCGAATTTGAATCCTCCATTACTGAAATGCAGACATTAAATGGGCCACAAACATCAACATTTCTAAATTAAACTTGCAAAACCATATTTTTTAATATAGTGAATTACTTATTTTTATGCAGTATGTACACTGGTACTTCAGGTTATGCTGTTTGGTTTAACAGTCCTCTGTGATTTAACAAATAATGAAGATTACTTTGCTCCTTTCATTGCAATTTGGCCATTTTGTTTAAGCCTGCTTACTTTCCACAATTCTCTTGCATGTGAAGAACACCAGAGAGAAAATCAAGTGTAAATAACTGCTCTTGGCATTGCTAAGAACTGTAGCTCTGTATAGCAGCAATGCAGGACTTACTTACACTTGTATCCAGTACTAACACTTCTGTGTCTTATTAAACAACTTCAGAACTCCTGAAAGTCACATAGAAATAGCTGAAACAAAGATTATTTCATTAATCTCCAAAGACTATGTATGTGCTTTGCCATAGTCCCAAGACACTTTTCAAAGACACCAGGGCCTCATTTCAAAGCAGAATTATATGAGTAACCTAGCAAATATTTATTTTCTCAATAATACAGGCTCAAAAGTCTAATGCTAGAAGTAAGATTTTGCTCAGTGCATACCTTCCATACTTACTTCCAGTTACTGAAGAGTCTGCAGTAGACTCATTGCCTTGTGATCTCAAAGACTTTGATGTTTTAATGACACAGATACTGATTTTTGGCCAAAGCAAGCATCTAGGTAGCACAGCAGATAGAAAGTACCACTCCAAGTAAGAAGAAACAACCTGAAGCATTTTTGAGCTGCCCTTAACTCTGCTGACAGATCACCAAGAAGGTTGATTGCCAACTTCTTGGGAGATGGAGAGGCAACAGATGTTGGTTATACCAAGTTCAGAGGCTGCCACAGTGACAAAGGAATCTCCTCATGTTTGCTTATCCACCTCTGTCATAGCTTCTAATGAAACCATAAATGAATGTGTATGGATATACACTAACACGAGCTCATGAACTGGAAAGTATTGGCAGCTACTGTTTCTGATGTTGTTTGGTGCCTTGACTACTACTTCACCACATTAATTATGCTATGTTCAAAAGACCAGTATCAGGCCCTGAAGGTCTGAACAAAGAAAATCCTAGAACAATCTGACATAAAAGTAAATGTGACAAAACAATAACAGAATACTACAAGGGAGTAGGAATGTATCACTGGACTTGAACTAAGTAGTTTTCAATTAAAATTAGCTTTGGCATGCGCCTAAGTCAGACAACAGAAGGGTGGGATAACTTAAGTGGACAGAATTGTGAATCTCAAGCAGTGGGAAACAAATGGAAGAGGAGATAAAATGGAGACAAAAAAAATCCAAACTAAATACAAACCTATCTTTTATTGGTAAAAAAAAAGGAAAAAAATTGTTTTTAGATTTTTGATATATTTTTAGCAGAGAAGAACAGTAAGTCTCTGCATCATGTATCCTAGAAAACACCTGTAATGGTAATATATTCTCAGTTTTGCAGTGAATGGAATTATAAATTTTTTCCTTTTACTTTTCAATATTTTTTATCTGCTGGCTAAATTTTATTTGATTTTTTTTTTAAGATTCTAGATTTATTCACCAAAACCAGAATAGTTCCGTAGCATTATATGTAAACTCCTTTCCTACAAGCTCAGAGACTAAGAATATTAAGAACAGGAAAATACAGTTCAAGGAAGGTGTTGGGAAACAGTGAAATAGAAGGAGAGAGTGAAATCCTCCCTCATTAACCACTTTCCCATATCAGACTTTTAAGGGAACAGAATTCATGGGAAAAAAAGTCATTACCTCCACCTTTACATATAATTCAGGACTAATTAAATCAGTCCAGGAAGGGACTATAAACAGGTTTCATCTCATGTCAGAATGGTCTGGAACAGGGTCTCTGAAGTACACATATACATAAACTTGATCAGTGTGATTTTTGTTCCAATATTTCTTTTGATAGAAAATTAGTCCTGACTACATTCTCTGACTGGTTTTAATTTTACATGATTTTCCTGAGGCAGGGATCACTCATTCCGAAAACTGGCTAAGCATCTTGTGGACCACCTCAATCATTTCCTATTGAAAGAAAACATTCAGCAGCAGTCCTCAAAGCAGGAAAAGAATAGAGATGTGGTTCTCATCTCAGTAAGAGTTTGAAATAACACACAACCCCTTCACAAAGATAAAAAAATTTTCTCACTGCTGGAGGACTGAATCCAGAGGGAGCCCAATACCTTTGACAGAGCTAAAACTTGACTCATGTAAGATAAAGAGTTCCCAGCACACTGCTCCTGATGAGTGTTTGCATGCTGATTCAGGAGGGTTATACACTCATAATGAGTGAAGAGCTCAAGGGAAGCCGTTAGCCAGAAGCCCTTCCTTTTTGCAGGGGGAAAATTCAGTCATCTTTTGTATTCTAAAGATGTGAGACAGCGGCTCCTGAGTCAGGCTGCTCCACCAACACTTCCCGCAGGATCTCCACTGCACATGACCCTAGCTGGCACAGTGTTTCCTGAATAAGTGCTGGAGGTCTTCCAGGGACCTCTGATGCAGAATGTAGCCAATTTTTCCCATGAACTTTGTCAATATTGTGTCACTGTAATTCCCTTTGATAATTTCTTACAGAGGTAAATCCATAAAGCTCATGGATCTTCCTTAATTTCAACAAAATATATACCCGAACGATTTCAAGAAGTCTTAAGTTTGTTCTGACACTGGACTTCCAGCAATCAATGAATTGGTAATGTTCCTAAACGTGAGTGACATTCACTGTAGAAGCTGAGTTTTCTTATGCTAGTGTAATACACCAAATGAGAATGATGTTTAAACAAAGCAGTTCTTGACACTCATTAAAAAGATATTCACATGATCCAACTCTTCTAAAATGAACACACGTATTCTGAGACTCACTGAGGTTGTGGATAATTAACCTTCCATAGAGCACAGAGTGCAAATAATCATATTTTTGAAAAATGGAAAAAGTACAATTCATATGGCTAGACACAGCTCAACTCAGCCAAACACTGTCAGATACAAAATCCTCAAAAACACCAAAAAGAAGAGGAACTACGACTTTATATTTACGCTTGCCTAGATTTTGCACACTGTTTATGCAGTTTTACTCATACTCATGCTGACTTGCTGATATCTCATGGGAAAAATTGGAACCCCCCCAAATTTTATCCACAGTTTTCATAGAATCATAGAATGGTTTTGGTTAGAAGTGATCTTTAAAGGTCATCTACTCTAACTTCCCTGCAGTGAGCAGGGGCACCTTCAACTTGGTCTTGTTGCTCAGAGCCCTGTCCAACTTGACCTTGAATGTTCCAGGGATGGGACATCTACCATCTCTCTGGGCAACTTGTGCCAGAGTAGAATATCATACTTCTTTTTATCCATTCTTTGTGTCTAGAAAAAGCTGGCTAAAAATGATATCTGATCTTTCAAAATTCTTTCTGCTCTACCTGTGACATCGCAGTTATTGTTTTTAGTGTTTCCATGAGGCATTAGCAGGTCTAAGAGAAATGAAATTTTATTTACATGATTGATAAACATTACTGTGTCTTTCCTTTGAGTAAAGGGTCTGCTGTGAATTTCAAAAACATTATTGAAATGACTAGAAAACACACTTTGTGAAGCCAGCCCGTTATAGATATGTTCTATTCTGGTGCTGAACTAACTTTAGATTGTCAGGAGTCCAAGGAGACAGAAGACGACACTCACACGTCTTCCTTCTGTTCTTACCAACATCTGGCAAAAAATGTCAGACTATTTTTTCCACTACTATTGCAGCAAAAATATCCAGCAAAGCAAGCTCTCTGCCAATGTAACTTTGACCTAGACTTTGCCTAATAATGAAAATTAGTATAACTTCAATGATCTGCCTGTTCATTCATTCATTCATTTACCTTCCTCATCCCGGGACTGCCAGTAGACTTCCTGGTCTTGATACCTTCTGAAAGTTGCAAATCAGTCAGCACGAACAAGTATTGAGTGCATTCTTTCAGGAACTGACAATTAAGCAGTACACATATCAAAAGGTTTGTTGCCTTAAGAAATCACTGATTTGGACCTAAACTCCAACAGAAGGACTCCCAGTCATTTGCTTGCAAAGACGACATTTCTACCAGATTTTTACTGCTCAGGTAGACTACCTCGATGCTATATTCACAGAGAATTCCTTGGGAAAATTGAGTCAAGGAATTTTACTTCAAAGCTACTCTAAATCTTCCTCTGAAAAATGAAAAAAACGCTTGTGAAAGTTTTTAAATGAACATTGACAAGTGACTTCTTTAAATGCACATACATACTCAGACTTACTTTCTGACACCACTCTTTTATCTTGTATAATACTTAATGGATGACATATTTCATTCCACAAGTTGACAATGTTAAAAATGTGCTATTCCTTCTAGTTTTAGTATACTGCAAAGCCGCTGATAGCTACAGGCACTATGAGCGATACATGACTGAAGAAAAATGAGATTACTGCTGATAAGGAACAAGAGACTTTCACAGCTTAAAAGAGTTTGAAATCCAGCAAATATGATCACCAGCAGCAGATGCCCCTCAGACAGACAATGAAAGAAAAATTGTGGAAAAGTACTCATTGTGGGTTGTTGTTTCCTTCAGCCAGAACGGCAGGAAAATAAAATAGCTCTAGCATGCCATCCTCATGAAGAAATACTGCCTTTCTTGGAAAATGAAACCCCAAAGATGACAAACCGTCTAACAAAATCAGCAGTAATGGTTCACTATGGAATAAGTGATACTAACTGGGACTCACCTTTGGGAAAATATACATTTACTCTGGAATTTTTGCTCTTTTGAAGGCTATCATACTGTTACTATCATTGTTTATCGTAATAATTATCAATTTAATGGAAGTGTAGTACCAAAGCCAAACCTCAGGCTAGAAATACTGTATTAATGAGTCTTTAACAAAAGGAACGAAACATACGCAAATGTGTAATAGCTCCTTTCTCTGTCTATTAACGTGTTCCTGGAACATGAATGAACATAACGTCAGTATTTCATGCTACAGTGCAACCCTTACCTTGTATCCTGATGATTTGATGTGCACTCCTCGCTTGGTCAATGTAGATTTCATTCGGATGAAAAAAGAGCGCTCTAGAGTGTTGTCAGTGGTTAGTAAACTGGGGCTTGTAGATTCCACTAGGGAATAGAAAAAATACATATACACATAATTTAGATTTTATACATCCCCTCTAAGCTATTTCTCAGGTGCAATCCTTGAACTCACTAAAAATAAATGACTGATGGATGCTGAGAGTGTTGTAATCAATTTATCTCATTTAGAAAATGTTTACTTAGCAAAAAAAAATTGAAAATATATGTATACTTAGTAAGTCTAATTTTCAAGTTATTTTTTCCATAGAGTTTTTAACAGAGATTTTTCTCATTAACTCTTTCTTGCACAATTTTGGTACGACTGTAGTTATTTTGCAGGGCATGGCATTGTTTAAAAATTGTTCAGTGTTTTGTCACAGGCAAAGTCTTACTGAGGAAGCAATTCAGTCGATCTGCTGCAAATTCTGCAGGCTTTTATTCCCTATTCTCCACTCCTCACTCTTTTTGAGTGCCTCAGTTTCCTCATTATCGAGTGTTAATTATTATCAATAAAGCACTGAGCAGCCTGAAGGAAAAAATGCTCAAACAAATGACATGTATTATTATTATTACCGTCATCATCATCATCATCAGCCTTGTTAATTATCAGTGACTAATTGGTTGCTAACGAAATGTCTTTGTAGTCCAACTGAAGAGATATTTTCTGCTTGAAACTATAGCTCTCACCTGTGCTACTCATTCCCTCAACCGCAACCACTTAAAATAGTCAATAAATATTCTTAGTGAAAACCATGATAAAATAGTAGGTATGACTCTAGTCAGCACTGAGGTATCCTTTATACAATCCTTTTTATCACTGTTTTTAGCTCTGACAACCAACTTCTCCCCAAAACACTGTTTATGGGAAAATTCTGGAGTAGCTTACAATAATCAAGCATTATTGGTGATTAACTAACTTTCAGTTTCAGTAAGTAATTAACACTGAATGAAAATATTCTTTTGAAATTATTCTGTTATTGTTTTGGAGAACTGACCAAACTTCTACTAGAAAGTATTCAAGTAAGTATTAAAAAAACATTTACTATGCACAAAACCACAAAACCCCGTTTATGAAGTAAGGATTATATCAAATTGTCCTTGATTTAATGTGGTCACATGTTCTTCTGTTTGTGACATTTCAACTCTATTGTGATGAAATAGCTGACAAGAGAGCCCCTTTCTGTAGCATTAATCTTAAGGTTTTTTTTGTTTTAGAGAGTATGAATTTGATGTCATTTTAAATATACAGCTCTTTATCACTCGAGGGAAAAACAGAGCCATGTTATATTTAGTACTTTCATTTCTTCTGATTAAATATGAATTACTATGAAATTTTTCTCATCATCTAACACGCCATAATACGCCAACAGCTTTTTAATACACTATATAAGCACAAACTTCTGCTCTAAGAGTTTAATTTGCCCCTCTAATCCAATCACATCAACCTTATTTCTCTTATCAGAGATTCCCATTTTGAATTAAATGAGCTCATTAGTTTTAATCAAAAGCAGAGAGATCAAAACTTAAACGTAAATGCTTTAGATCAGAACTGTCAGTCAGCCGTGCAGTTCTATTTTACTAAAACACAAGATCAGAGACCCTTAGAACCAATTTTTTTCTTGTAAGGAATGCCAAGAGCTTGAAGATGCTATATTCTTTTTCTTATTTTTGCTCCCAAGGACAGATTATACATTTAAGGTTAGACTTAATTTAGAGGGGTTTTTTTTTTCATCCTGGTGGAAATGAGAAAGTATGCCATTCTGCTGTTGTCTCTTTCACATTTATTGGTGCTGGTCCTCGGAGACCTGAACAAACGTGAAGCCATCACAATCCATGCAACAAATCTGCCCTCAAAAAATCTGGCTCTGTCAGCAATATCATCTAAGAAACAAAACTCTGAAAGAAAAGATATGTGTTTCAGAATAAAGGATAGTGGAACTCTGAAACAGCAACCAGGGTCACCAGGACAGCAGATGTATTAGTAAGATGAGGATGATAATTAGTTATTATTTTTATTGTACAGTACTCTACAGTGCAGTACTTAAAGAGTACATTAAGAAACCACAGCATGGGTGCTTCCTGCTGTGTGAAGAAATGCTAAAATCAGTTTAACAAGTGTAGTTGTTGTAGTCCAGCACATTATGCTCTAGCACAGGCAATAAGTCCAATACGTCCTCATGTGTTATAATAGTAATTACCTAAACACACAGAAGTAATGTTAATTAAGCGCACAATAGCTCACGGTCAAAAAAATGATCACGCTCTAATACATATGCACCATTACCAAGAAACTGAAATTAAAATTTCTTTTTCATACACAGTTTTATGAAAGAAAGGAAAATATCTGACATCTAGTACAGTGTACTTGGTGTTGACATCTGGGCTCATGTCACTTTGTAACATAAACGTTAAGCTTATGCTAAATTATTTTGCTGTTACTATCATATGCAGAAACCTATACATCTCTGTCAGTGAAAATTATAAAGAGCATATAATTTATCAAACAGACTGGAACAATCTGTCGTATAAATATGTTTCCTGAAGTGTTTGATTTTCTTTAAGAAAAAGTACCTGAGAATGTATGTGTGAGATGGGATTAGTTACTAAGAGTCCAGAACAGTTTATGAACAGCTTTCTCAATGTCTCTAATGAAAGAACCATTACAGTGGATAGTAGAAATCTGCATTCAGAGCTGCATCCGCCCATGGTAGATACTGTAACAATGCTAACAGTGATTATGCATGCAGGATTTTAAATACAGAATGTGTACAGAACTCATCCATCGATGTCAGTAAGCTCTGCACAGGAAAATACAAAATATTGGCCATTATGAGTTCTCTGGAGTTTACTTCAAATGCCTATCACTCGGCCTTTTAATTTTTTTTTCCAATTATGTCAAAGGAAGATAGCAATCTGAGAAACATCAGAATGAAACTCTGTAGCAATTAATTTTTTTCCAGAGGATTTTTCTTTTAATTGTAACCTGAGACCTTTAAAAAAGCCTGAAATAAGTAAGGCCCACTTTGCTTGGTACTGCAGTAACTAAAGATGGATTTTACACTGAAAAATAGTGCTCCTGGGCTGCATTTACGGAGTCTGAACCTACTGTTGAGTTATAAACCTCTGAAACTGTGAGTTTAGAATGCTAATAATATGATAAAAGTCAAAGCTGACTGTGTGTGAATGAAAGCACTGTATGTATAAAAAGTAAGTCTGGATTGTCTTAGCAAAACAGATAGCTGTGTACTCTGTTGGGAAAGCACTTGCCTTTATGTGTCCTTAAATATCTTCAACAGACAACACTAAAAGAATAAACCTCTTCTCTTTCCACTCCCAAATCTGCTAATTCTGGATGAGATTTCTGGACACAGAGAACACATTTTCTTTTTTAAAGGGCATCAAGCTGCAACCCACTACACCTGTATGAAATTATCATAAACATTACAACATTAACTAAGAGCCATCGAGGCAAATGGGGAGATAGTATGATCTAGTGGCCAGTTCCCAAAATTATCAATTTATTTCCTCCCAAGTTATTTCCTTGTGAACAAGCCTTGTAGCTCTGATCCTGCAATAGGCTTTGCCTTGGGAATAAACTTGTGCCCATAAACCAGTCACGTACTGTTTAACTCATGCTGGAAGAGTTCTTCTGAAGTTAGTGGAGTATGTACTGATAGATAAACATGCATGTAGCTGTTTGGAGTACTAAGGTCCTGCAGTGATCTACAGATGTACTCCAGCGTCTGTGTGCAACCTGACTATTAATGTCATAGAGGAAAAGAACGTACAACAATTCAAATAATTGCTATTACACAGCAATAGCACAAGTACTAAGACTGATTCACAAGTCCATTCAAATCCAGGCAAAAAATGTGTCCCAGGGAAAACAGAAGATACAAATATGATTTCTGTCTTAAATAATACAATGTTGCCAAAGCAGCCTGAAAACTCACCAACTTCTGCGTTTTTTCCTCACATATAGTAAAAATAATTGAGAGGAGCAAAACACATTTTCACCTGCCAAACAGATAAAGATAAGCTTCTCATTCTTAAGAAGAGCAGAAACTACAGGAGAACCAAACACCAAGAAACAATTTGAGGGTGTTGGTGGGAAAAAAGTTTACGGTTTAACATACAGGAAAGTCTGGATTTTGTAGCATTTCAGGAAGTTTTCATCTGGCTTTCATTTTTCTTCCTTGAAAACAGATGTCTATACAGTTTTTATGAGACATCCTCAAACACCAACTATACAGCTCTTAAATGAGAAACAAAATAAGAGAACATACAAGGGAGCTCTCTTCTCAAGTTATCTTCTCCACTTGCAAACATCTTCCCACATTTTCTTAAGCTCTTATAACCCTTTGCAAAGGTGAATAAGAATTATTATAATCAGATAAGTAACTAGGTAATATAAATCTACCATTTTCAGTCAGACTAGATGCATCTTTGTAAATGTTTCTATTTCTTCTGTGCAGTTTATTGAGTGTAACCAGGCATTAGAAGATTTTCTAGGAAAAATTAACCTCAAGTAGTTAACTGTCCCATTTTTTTTCTCATATTCTTGCCTCTGTAAGTGTGGTTTTAATCAGAAAAGTGACTCTCAAAAAAGCACCGTTGCCAAGGTCTTTCTCTTCCAGTAGTTTACAGATCAAATTTGATAATTTTGTAAGCTAAAAGTTGTCATTTTATTATTTTTTTTTTTTAACTACTAGCCCAGGAAACACAAGTCTAATGCTTCAAGTTAAGACAATTTATTTCTGGTAAGTGCAAGTTACTCTGAAATTATACTTAGTACTTCTCAAAATGCATGCTTTTAAACGAAGTGGGTTCAGTTTGATTGCAGGCTGAACATGGGCAAGTACTGGAAGCTAAAGCTTGGTCTAGGAAGGTGCTGAAGATACTATTCTGATGAACCACTCAGGCAACATTTATGTACATAGCGAGCCTGCCTAGAGATCAACTGATAAGCACAGACCTAGAAATTTCTATAGGTACCTGTCTTAGTCTTGTTGGCATGCTCAGCATCTTGCAAATCAAGGACTATCTGAACTGTTTAGTTAATATTGTGCTTGGAAAAGAAGAGGCTAGTTCATTCTTCCAAAGCAATATTATTTCTAAAAGGAGCTGCGGGAATAAAATTTCTGCTGTGAGCTGTCCTAGTCGTAAACAGGAGCTTGAATTCTTGAACAACCAGATTTGGATCTGAAATCTATGGTACTTGTAAGACTTTTAAAATTTGGTGTTTGCTACTTACTGAAGAGCTGGAGAAGTATAGAATTGGACCCCAGGCTTTGGTGACTTAATTCCCTTCTCTCCTTTACACTGGTGGAATAATGCTGGGCTCTGGCCAAGACCTTAAGGAAAAGGGGAAGGCTAGGGAAACCTTTCCAAAAGAAATGGAAAGAAGGATGACTTCCTCTAAGGAATTTATTGCTAGGTAATGCTTTCAGACAAGATAATAAACTGTTGGTTTTTGTCAAGATGAAGACAATTCACTTTTCATGACCTATAAGCCTATTAGAAACTCAAACACATAAAAACTTTAAACTCTATCAGATTCTATCAGAACGTTGGCTGCTTCAATGTTCTGTTTTTATTGTTGTTGTTTGGTAGGATACTTTCTCTCTTATCTCTACAGATTTTCCAGATCCAACAATTGATGAGATGGGCTGGCATCTCAGATAATTTCAGATAGGTTGTCATTAAATAAAATCTTTAATTTTTTATAACTAATTTGACATTGAAGCCTTACATACATATTTATTTCATTTTTTCATAATATTAAATATATTTACATATAAAGATATGATTATTTTTATAATCAAAATCTTAAATTACTAGGCTATGGTCCACGTGTGTTGGTGCACAGATGTTTGAAACTGGGATGAGATGTGACTAATTTAGATATATACAGCGTATCTTTTTAATGTGACAAAAGTGTGTGCATCCAAGCAAAAGTCAAGACATGAAGTAGCAGTGAATTTAAATACACTAGTCACAAAAGTGGGAGAAGATATTTAATATCTAATCTGTTTTATACACTGTGGGTTTACAAGAACTTGGATATTATAAAGGAATCTGTTGACTTGAACTGTATGGCCACAAAACAATGTAGTTAATATTTTTAATTTCCACAGCTAATCATAACTTTCCAATGTGTTGAATAATATCCTCCAAAGGTAGTTGTGAAAACCCCAGTGCTTAACTATATACAATTTAATGGGACAAACTATTACAAATTCATTAAGAAGAACAGTTCCTTCATTTCAGGGATGAATTCTAAGTGACTGAAGGCTTAATACAGTTGCTCACACAAAGGTCTACAGTCGGGGTGACAAACTCAGGGCCCGTGGGTCGAATGCAGCTCTTCACCTTGTTTTATCCAGCCCAGCACCTTGTTTCTACCCAGCGGCAGCACCGAGCTCCTTGCCCTTGTGCTCCTGCCAGTGCCAGTCACGTGTGCAGCGTTTGATTTGCGTTACGCTGCAGGAGCAGGAGAACGGTGAGAGCCGTGAGTTTGACACTCCTGGTCTACAGCATTCTTGTGAGCTGCCCCACAGTGTCTGAGATGTGCACAGGAACAGCAGTTTCACATAGGACCTCCAGAAGACCCAGGCCTTTCTGGAGCTGGTGGATGCCAGGTGTGTCTCACATAGCACAAGTTCCCTGTCTTTGGGAAACTTAAGTCACTAGAGCCAGGTCCCATTTAAATAAGTAGGAATACTATGAAATGAGTTGGATCAAGTTCCTGATTACCATTTTTAGCATCCTGTTGCTTCAGGCTTTGGTGGTACAAACATTCAGTCTGTTGTATATGGTTACACCAGCCTTTGAAATGTACTTGTGTTAATCCCAATACACCAGATTGAACTTTAACCACAGCCAAAAGTTAGCCAGAATTTTCTAAAGAAGTTTAAAATATTTTACCAATGGATAATCAAAATTGTGCATGCAATTACTGGCAAAATAAGTTCTCGTTTCACACGACTACTATACATATACAAACATAACTTTAATGTACAAATTGTATTTTTCTGTGATTGTTAATGCTCATTTTGCAGGTTTCAAAAGTGCAAATTCTACTACTTGTATACTGTATTTTGGGCTCACAAAAGTCTGCATCTGTGGAGAAATAAGCCATGCTTTGAAAAGCTATCCTGAAGTGTTACAAATAATGAGCTTACTCTATTTGTTGTTTTTTTTAATCCAGATTAGGCCCATATATTGGCTGTAGTTAGGTAAGACAAACTAATGTGCAAAGTCATTGATAGACTTTCCCTATTATTATATAGAGAAATTTCTGAATGTTCTGTTATGCTTGTGGAATTGAAGTAATATGAACTACTCTTTATTTGACTAAGAAGTATTACTTTATCTAATGCCTCTCAAAGCTTCCTTACTCCTGCTTCTGCATTTCCTTCTATTTCTTCTTCTTCTAGTACAGAAACATGTCTTATCAGGCTATTAATTCCCAACCTATGTAATTTATTTCCCATGTAAACTTTATTCCACAAAATTTGTTATATAGCTGATAAAATATAGAATCAGTTAGGTGTTAGGTTAGAGCTATAAATAAAATGTTGCCAGGATGAAACTATGAATAAGATTTTTGTTACTCCAATAATTTTGAAAGGCAGATTTTACAACAAATTTTGGTAGGTCAGTGATCTATGAAATACATATAGGTTTTTTGCCTGTTTGAAAACAACATAATAAAGATTTGCTATTAAAAGAACTAATCATGGCAGGAAACTTCAACTCTGAAAAAGCCTTTGGAAATGTTACAGTCTACTGGGCTCCAATCCATTATCTAAACACTCGGAAATATATCCACATTCATTCAATAGACCGGAACAACTCTTGAAGAGCTGTCATGGTCTAGTGAGTGAGTGGTACATAAACCATACTGCATATGAAGCTCAAACTTGCTTCTATGTTTTTAAATGTAAAGGTAATTTATTCTGCGCAATGGAATCAGTAATCTGACCTGACCTGTTGGTTTGGTTTCATGTGAGGTCAGCTACACTCATAAATTTTCAGAGTTCATTGACAGTCTGAAAAAATTAGCATAGTGGTATTTTTTCCTTACTGTGTACTTGCGTTGCAGCTATTCTAATAAAGTTTGAAACAGAACACATCCAATGGCTTGGGAAGATCCTGATGTTAGGAGAGTACAGTATCATAAGAAATAGCACATCTATTCTCCTTTAGAGAATGAGTATGGAGAAAAGAACTTGGCAAATTAAGAAACAGTAAAGGAAAAAAAGGACCCTGACAAGTTTTGAGGATAAAATCTTCACTGAATTTCCTGAAAGTTCCATGGGCCTGCGAAGAATACAGAAGTAGGTGCTAAATATCCTTTGAGATGTGGTTGTTTCCCCTCTTTCATGCCCCAGAAGGATCCACTGAGGGTATTTTTTCTCTCTTGCTAGTTTTCTGCTCTTGCCTAGTAACTTGTGAATCATTAACTGACACTCCAGAGCATAGCTGTGAAAATAACTGTGGTTCAGAGCTGCCAATAATGGCCCACTAAAGTTCCTTCCAAGCACATGGCATATCCTCCCCCCAACAAACATGAAAAGTCCCTTCTGATGTTGCCTAACATTGCCAGCCTGCTTGGGCTTAAAAAGCACAATAAAGAGGTTGCTTTCCAGATTTTCATATGCCAAATGGGAGGTGCTTTTTTGGTGAAGCTTTTCCCTGAGGGAATGAAAAGCAGCTGAGTTACCTCATGCTGCTCAGTTGATGTTTGGATGATCCTACTCCAGGGAAACATACACAAGTGTCAAAGTCAAGCTGCTGCTAGTGGATGTTTCTGTACTCAGCAACTAAGCAGTAGGAAAGTTCAAGAGAAAAAACAGTATCATAAAGATAGTCTTTGAGAGCACATGACATCCAGTAAAAGCTATTATGCAGCAACCTGTGTATGCCAAGGAACAAATAGTATGAATGCAAAAAAGTGAATGCTCTAAATCTTAGTGGAATACTCTCCGTAAACGTAGCCACTTGAGGAATCTATTTCTTCAGAAAATACCTTTTGTGCTGCTGGGATATTTGGGGGATTCTATTTTCAATACCTATGCTCTGGATCTAGTGGAGCAATGTTTTTATCACAACTATAAAATGGTTACGAGCCAATTCCTCATATAAAACAGTCAGTAACAGTGGGGCTTTTTTATGACAAACATGATGTCAGACAAAGGGCATCAGGATTTACTCTTTGTACTACAATACAAAATAACAATACATAAACACCTTTGTGAAAGCAGCTTGAAACCCCATGTTTTCTATTAAAAAGTCATGTTCAATCTTCACTGTTGATAGAACAGAATAGCTAACACAGAGAACATTGTATATCAGAAAGGTCAATAGTTATTATGAGCTACAAATATATTTTTTTCCATCCTTCAGGCTGTTTAGCGCGTATCACAGCATGAACAGCTGTCTTCTTTAATGCTTTTAAAATTAGAATCCCAAAGAGGAAGAAAAAATTACATTTGCAATGATTGCTCTTTGCTTTTGTAAGTTTACTTTAATACACTATTTTATATACATGAATCTTCCATGCAACCTAACCAAGGGGCAGTAACTGGTTGCTGGTATCTACTGGATTGCTATATCAATGTGTATAGAATCTGGCTAAAAAAATCACTTTGCACAAATTGTGTAACCTTGCTGAATAACCTTTCTAGAAAAAGACGTAGCTACTGGGCGTATGTTTAAACCAAGCAAGCATGCACGTGCAAACACAGACTGATCATTACTAATGGCAAACGCTTACTGGTTTAGCAGCAATAAACACAGAGGATCATCTGACCTCCCACTCTCTGTTCACACATTGAAAATGGCAAAAAAGGGTGGTATCATTTCACCTCTTGATTTTTTCAAACATGACAGGTGTCTGGGTTTATCTTTACTAACAGTGAACAACTACGACTTTTCATTCTGTTCTTTGGATTTCAGTCACATGAGCTCTACCAAAGTGTTCCCATTCCACTGTTTGTACCTTATCTTGGTGTGAAGTGGTGTGTCAAATGCAAACTGGTATTTTATAAATATTCCCAAAAAGGAAAGGCAAGACATTTATTTTTAAAGAAAAAGAATAATGGAAAAGAGCAATATAGGCTTTCCCACTTCTTGCCCCAAACAAGTAACATTTAAAAATATCCTGTGAATAGAACTATTACTTTAACATGAAAATATTTATGTCCTCAGCATGGAACATCCAAATTTATTTCAGAATGCTATTAATTTTTCCATCGTTGCAAGATTCACTTTGCAACTGTTCCCTCTCATCTGTAATACAGAAACTCTATGCCCCAGTTCAGGCTAGGCAGAACCAGGCAGGCTGCTAAATCTGCTGCCACTAACAAACTTGTTAGCACAGCTGGCATGGTAGGTAGCTGATGCTATTGGGATGTACTGCTCAGTTGGTAAGAAGTCCAACTATCCAGGTTTCTCTATAGCTTTGTCCCTTATAAGTAACTCTCCTCAGTTTCTGTTACAGTATTTTCTCCTCAGGGTAGCATATTAAATTAAAATAGGGCAACAACATTCCTAAGACACACTGAGAGGGTTCTTATACAGATAAGTTAGCATTTATAGATTCCTTCGCTCATGCAGAAGTTACAAAAAAAAGGGTAAAAAATGACAAGTACTATGCCATTGACATTCATGGAGAGTTGAAACAGGTATCTCCAAAAATGACACACTTGAGGGTGATGAAAACAAATACCTGACAGTAGTTCCAGTGGGCTGCAGCCATGCATTATTTTTAGGAAAAACCTCACTCAAATTATTTGGTGAAAACAAATGTCAAATGAACCGGACATCTCGCTTTTATTATATTTTTCCTCTTTATTTATTTATTTTGCACTGTGGAGTTTTGAAGGTTTTTGACAGACACAAACAGAATCTGTCATATTACACAGGAAATAACATTTTAAAAATCAGCCCTCAGTGTAGGTATTTTGGCAGATTTATCACAAGACTTGAATGGTAAACATTTAACAGGAGGAATGCTTCTTCTGTTTATTTGCTTTATTTTAAAAGTGGGAGAAATGATTTCTTTTTCCCATAATGCCCCTTTAAGTGAAATAAGGCAAAACCGAAGCTAATACAAATAAGATAATCAATAATATGCGCTTTCTTTTTTTGTTAGCACATTTTTACATCTCCGGTGACTGCAAACTGAGTAACTTGAAGAATAATCATTTAGACACAGGCAGAACATGGTAATATCAGTGAAATTTACACGGTACAGTATTTCCTGAGTTTTTCTGAGGTAAATATTTTCTATATTTTATTTCACAACCCTGGAGCTTGCACTGTTTCTTTTTCCTCCAAGTCTGAAGATCACCCCATGGATTAACAAATGACTGAGGATTCTCTCTTAAAAGACTCTTTAAAAAACTGTCAGAATCAGCCCGAGACAAAGATTTATTATGAACTATTTAAAGGGCTTAATATATGTATCCCCAAAGAGCCCTCGGAGCAAACTAAAAAGGAAGAATGGGATTCTCAAAGAATGGGAAAAATCTCCAATGCCCCACTCTCTTCACACCATGATTACTGTTTACTCAAAGGATAAAATGCCTAACGTGTCACATGAAGTCTTCAAAAGCCATATTACTGCTGATGTACAGTAAAAAATCCAAAACAATGAGCCTCGATTGTAATATGACTAAGAAAGGCAGCTGTAATTTGCTTTCTAACCTGTTCACTAACACACTAATGTGGACACATCTTGTAGAAAGCGCTGATCTCCTGACCTAGACAGCAATCAAACAACTGCCAGAGTATTTGCTGTCACACAAGCTGTGACCATTACCTTAATTACACCTTACCATATAACAAACCTTCTCTAATGAGAAACTCTTCTCCCACCTGTGTGCCAGCCAGCCCTTCTGTCCTTGAAGAGAACCACTGCAGATGATTTTCATTTGAAATTTGAAAAGCATATTCATATGCATTTCTTCCAATAGATAAAAATATTATATATTTTAACAAGGTTAGTTGCTTTGCTAGAGTGCCAAGAAAATTAAAAATAAAGTTAGTTACTAGCCAGTAGATATTCACAACAAGTTACTGCCCTTTGGTTAGTTAAAATGTTAGCAGCTGCTTAATAAATCAAGTGTCAGACTATTCTTATAAAGAAAGAGAATTACAAGGAAACATACCATACTACTGGTAAATCTCAGCAGAGCTGGATCTGACCTTTGACTTCATGTTCATATATAAATACATCCATCTTTATATACAATGCTTTTACATTGACATTTTCCACTTTGTGCCCAAAACAAGGACTCGTACCTGGGTTCATGGATCACACAAATTCCTGCTTCCCCTCTCTGATATCAGCTTCCAGCAGGTTACATTTTTTCTTCTCTTATAGTTTTTATCTCTTTTTACAGCATTTATTTTCTTCTATTGTCTCATATTTAGGATATTTCCATTCACATTACCCTTTACAGGAAACCATAGCCTTATAAACAAGTAAAAGACAACTCCCTTCTCCACAGAAATTATCTGTGCTCTACCCTAGACGCAGTACCGGGAAAAACTGGGTATGTGTGAAGCACGGGAATCTGGGTTTCGCCTATCTGGGTTATTACCTCTCCTCTCATGGTACAGTTTCAAAATTCCACCTGTTCATGCTAAGTGCATACCTAAGCTAACCAAATTAGTCAAAAGCATCTGCAGGTTCCCCATCTACTACGTGTTTTACTTGAATAGTGAGTATCAATGTAGAAAGACTTGAAAATGCAGCTATTTACATCAACAGAAGTTCAGGAGGAACAGGAGAGGGACATAAACAGCAACCAGAGCAAACAACTGAAGAGCAGAGTAAGAGATGAAATTTCATGCTAACAAGTGCAATATCCAGCATACTTTTGAAGAAAATACTCCTGTATATTGAGGAGTTTTAAATAAATGTAACAAGGCAGCAAAATGAAATGAAAATATCTCAGTGAAAACATCTGCTCTGTATGGAGACCATTATGACTAAAAAGTTAAATGAGATATTAGAACACAATAAAAATAATATAAAACATATAAAGAAAATATTACACTGCTATAATGTACATGTATAGTCTAAACTTTACACTGAGTTTTGTGTTCAGCTCTGCTCTTGTACTATTAGCAAAGGGAATCATGGAAACAGAAACCTCTAGCAGAAGGACATATGAAGAGAGATTAATGAGATTGTAAATATTTAGCTTTGGGAGCAGATAAATAAGAAGTGATATGAGAAAAAGTATACAAAATAACGAATGATACGTAGAATATATGAGCAGGGAGATTTCAAGAAATTGAAAAGAAAACGCATTTTGAGCTGATAAAGAAAAAAATTATAAATAGAAATAATTTTTCACACAGAACTTGTAATCTATACAATTCATAATCAATATATATATAAAGAACTTCAAATAAAGGACTAAATATCTATGAGGCTAACAAGAATAACCACGCTACCCTATCTATAATAAAATTTATATGAGATATTGAGTGTCATGCTTCAACTTACATGGTACAGTAATCATTCTGTAGATTTAACACAGGATTTGGAAATATTTGGTAACAGCTACTCTAAAGCACAAGGTAGTGGAGTAAACAATGTTCACTCATATTAAATGAATTCTTGTGTTCCTAAGACATTCCTCTTCCATATAAAGACCCGTGACAGAAGATGCTTCTCTTGTTTACTCATCCAACACCTGGTTTAAAATTTTCCAATTGTTTCTAAGTAATCTGTA
The DNA here is from genome assembly GCA_033556795.1 of Tapera naevia. Taxonomy (NCBI): domain Eukaryota; kingdom Metazoa; phylum Chordata; class Aves; order Cuculiformes; family Neomorphidae; genus Tapera; species Tapera naevia. Next base: position 12,196,491 of record JAUMJJ010000023.1, on the reverse strand, counting down.
GCACAGAAAAAGAAATGGTCTCTCTAGAAGGAATACCCAACTCCTTGGCCTTCTCTTTCCTTCATTTGCTGGCTTTGAATTGTAAGATTCTGATGCACTTTCTCTAGAGGTAAAAAGCTCCAACTTAAAGATGGATTGTATTAGGGTAGGAGTAAATTCTGAAGCCAAGGAGGTCTGTGGTGAACCTCTTGCCTGTGGTTCTCTTGCCTTTGAGTACTGAAAACCTCAATTACTTTCAGCTGAAGTTATTACAGGTCCTTGAATGGACTTAATAAGTCCAATGTCTCTTCATAACTGAGAAGCCTGATCCTCCACCTGTCCTAAGATATCTGCCTTTCCTTCATACACATTACGTATTCAAAATGTTCTTTACATTTTCCTCACCCTAATTCTTACATGGCAGAAAACACCTTGCAAAGCTTGCCCATTATCATCATGGGATTGCTTGTGAAGACTCTATGCTGAAGTCCGTTTTCTCAATCATTACAGTTAATCTTTAAAGTTAAAAGACTGTTATTACATAGCTTGTATAAGAATGAAGGCTTTGAAGAGAATAATAATAATCAGACTATTTTCAAAAAATTATGAGAGATGAATCATGTTCTGTATTGCAATCAAAGAGTTTTGCTGTCAGATTGTATTCTGTATACTAAAAATATTAATGTCACATTTTTATTTTAATTCTGGTACATTTTTAATGGACAGTTATGAGGTAATCAGGGAAGACTACATACCTTACATGCAAATATGTTCTACAACACTATTGCTACGAAAAATACAGATTGTAACAGTGAAATGAAAATGTTTTAACGAAATATTGCATAAGTGATTTCTTATAGACTGCAACATATGACTTGTAATGTGAAATTACTTATCAAAGCAAAAGGTGAGGTAAGACCGAGATCGATCCTCATTCTTTTTATACTCTCTTACTGGCTTAGTTGCAAGATAGCTCATTATATGCTTCACTGTTCTATGGAAAAAAAATTCCTATGTCAAGAAATCTAATTTCAGAAGGACTTTGATTAAGTAATATTTATATGGATATACAAAAGAAAACCCATATCTCTAAAAAGCTTTTGTTGAAAAATATTTGTATTTTCCTATTTAGGCGACCCAAACTCTTCTAGAAAATCCCAGTGCTAATAGCGATTTCATGTTAGTAGCTGCTTAATACAATCAGGTGTTAGAATAATGATAATGATTACCTCATCATACTGGTAATTTTTGCATTCTGTTAGCAAATTTTGCTTTTGCTAACATGATGCAAAAGTTGTTAATATAATGAGTCTCATTGTATTAGTAACTTTCTATCACATTAACAAAGATTAAATTTGCTAATGTAATGTGACAGTCACTAACATAAGATTAGTGCAAACAGAGACCAAAATCTCTGTAGACCTCCTAAAGGTAATGCTAAACATGCAAGCAATGATCATTTGTTTTCCCTTTGTTAGCTATACTTTGAGTGCCTGAAGTGTCACATCCATCTACACTCCTGGAATGTTCTCCAGGAAGGTCCATTTTATCAAACGCTAACAGAGCCATGAGACAATAATTAACTTTTGATGCAAAATCATGAACCATAAAGTTTCCTTGTTAGAAGATAAGTGACTCATGAAAATGGATCAGCTGATATTTATATAACACAGAGATGTGTGTTCATAAGAACTGACATTAGTAATACTGCTAATTAATTTATATAGGACCTTCCATGATGAGCTTACTGATGTCTACACAAATATCAAACAGGCACAGCAAACACCCTTGGACTACTTTCCTCGTGAGGGTCTCCCAAAAGAGATTTCACATGTTAGAAATAGTTTATGGCATAAATGTCACAACATTAATAAATGACAAACAGCAGAACTCAGCCTGAATACAATGATTGCCTTAGTCTGTGCTTGTATACAGCAATGTCACATTCCTGTGGTGATAATTCCACTTGCTTTCAGTTCCCTGTCCCAGATTTCAAATGTGAGGAGCAAAAGAGAACCTGCAGCACTATGTGAGAATGGAAGTGTAGTTCCCACTTCTTAGACAGAGACTAAACTTTCCTAAATGATCTGGCTTCAATAAGCAGCTGAGCCATGTGCTAAGCTACAGAAGAATTGTGATGGGCTGTTAATACAAGATAGCTTTAGTAGTGAAGCTTGCTCTCACCTTCCATTTTGATTTTTTTAGGTCAAGCCACATCCCAAATCCTACTGTCTAGGAGGTATTATCCTTCTTATGTTCTGTCTCAGAACAAGCTACAAAATAAAAGTACTCCTTCCTGAAATCTGCATGCATCCAGTGTTGGGATTTAACATAATACGAAATGTGGATGTCTGAATGCAATTCTTGTTTGACAAAAGTGAAAATGAAATGCAACAGTTAGTCAAAACAACAACTATTTACAGTAGCAAGTAATTAAACATCACCAAAATATTCTAAGGAGAAAGAACAGCTGCTTGTCTACAGTTGGGGTGGATAAACACGATATCAAAAAGACAGAAGACAGGCTCTTGAAGAATAACCTCAGTACAGCCTCATGAAAAGAAAGACAAACATTTGGTATATAGTCTCTTGTCTTCCTTTCAGGAAAACCACCAATAAATTCATCCCATGCAATGTATTCAGTAATGGAAAAGGGAAAAGGTAAAAGCAAGCAGGATTCCTGCAGAACAAGGCTGAGTACACTGGGAGCCCAGTAATTAAACTTGGGAACTGCACAGATAAATAAGACATGCTCCAAGCTTTGATTTGCTATATGCTTGATTTGCTTTTATAGAAAATGCATCATTTTTGTGGTCAACAGTATTAAAAGCTAGAATTAGGGCACAAGAATCATCTGAGCTGTGAAGTCTTAGATGCAGTGGCACAACTGCAGGTACCATAATAAGGTCTGTAAACAAAAGAAGGGGCTGAAAAATGAGCTAGATACTTAACAAAGCCCATCTAAAGAGCTGAAGGGCCTTTCAACACCAGAAGAATTTAAAACTGGATTCATAGCTTTATGTTAATATGTAATTTTCTTTTACTATAAACATCAGGCTGAACTAAAGAAAAATCTAGTTTTATGATAAACTGTATTTCAGTTCATAGTAATAAAATATGAAATGAACAAACACGAGTTTTCCATTTCTTTTCCTTCAGTTCTTAGGATGTGATTTCTGTGAACAATTGTTTAATTAGAAGACCATTTCTTTTGGGGAAGTGTGTAAGTGAAGCCTTAACCACTTATTGTTATGAACAGCATGCGGCTTTTTTCTTTGCAAGAGCAGTATTTCTGGAGCTGATTTGTGACTGAATTCTAATATGGCAAATTGTATTCTGCTGATCTAAATTTCACTGGCACAGTTTTCTTTTTCCTTCTTTTTTTTTTATTTTTTCATATAGGAATCCTATTCTGTCTTGCCCAGTTTTGACTCTGACAGTTCACAGCTGAGCAGTCTAGAGGAATACACAGCTTCCTTAATTCTCCTCACCTGACAACAGCAGGACCTGATCCTGCAAGTCAGCTTTAAAATTGCACTTGGAAGGAGTGTCATGGAAATCATGTGAGAGATGAATTGGTTCTCACCATTTTTGAAAATTAGGTCACTTATTTAGGACATTCAAAAGAACTTAAGAATTATGACTTGAGGCACATACTACATTTTTTTTTGTCAGCGTAGTCCCCTTACCTAATGCATAGAAATAGATTCAGAATCATGTAATTCTAATAACCCAATCTGTCTTAAAATCTGTCCTCTAAAGACATTTCATTGTACAACTCTGTGTTTATGTTGAACTGTATGAGTGATGATGCATCTTTTTAACAAAACTTCCATAAAGCCAAGGATCTTTAGATCGAGCACAAGAAAATTTAGGTCATACAATGATAGCACCACAAAACAACAAAAGCCAAAACCAGGGCAGAAACCCTAATGACATGCAGCAGGGCAACAGGGACAGGTGTTTGAGGAATGTATTGTATTCTCCTGAGTCACAGAGGTGGAGGGGGGCAAGTGACATGAGGAGCAAGAGAAACAAAGTAATTTGATGACTTTTTTTCCCCTGTGTTTTGTATCACGTAATTGCTGAATGCACATAGCGCACAATCCTACTCCACTATTTTCAGCCAAAGTTTATTCTTTCTGTAGAACTTCCCTTCCCAGCGACAACCCCCATGTATCTCCCTGGATTAGTAGACGATTGCTTTGACGAGATCCTCAGACCTTCTGCTCAAGTGCCTCACATATTGCCTCACACTTAAGCCACTGGAGAATCTCTGTTGGGGCAGTAGTACTAGGACTGATGTCATCTGCAGGCCAGCCACTAGAAGTCAGCAGTCACATACACTCTTACAAAGAGCTCATGCAAAACAAAGTCTGTAGAAAAAGCTTCCTGCCAGTCGCAATCTATATATTCCTCCGGTCTGCTAGGGCACTTTGGAGTTGCTCACACACCCCTCTAAGTTTGTGTAAGGTATGCATTCCCAAGAGTTTATATCTAAGAATAGCACATAGAGATGTGGTCATTGTTTCTACGCAGAAAACAGAGTTGCAGCTCTCCTGGCTTCCCTGCATCTGCAAGGAAAGTACAGTTTGGGGGAAGGAATGAATGGTGCACGGCCGGTGTAATTAGAAGAAAACCGAGCACATCAGGAAGCTACTATAAAGGCCGTTGAGGTTGGATACTTCTGAATAAAAGGTATATTACCATCGTGTCCTTAGACAACACTATTATTTTTAGTGTCATGCACTGTATTAACATTGTCTGATAAAAGTGCAAGAATTTGTCAAATGACTTCATTTCTGCCCTTGTCAGATTATTTTGCTTAGTTTCTGATGAAAACATAAGACAAGCCTTGCAAAATTATTTTTGTGGATTTTCGTCTCAGCTTCTTCTCCTTGCCTATTGCCACATCTAATCTATTTATCTATGGCTCAATTACTGATTTATGTCCACTGGGATGCCAGATACATATCCTGTAAATAATATCAGCTTATTTTTGTTGCATTATATATAGTGAACAGATACTTTGAATTGTATCTGTGCATAAAAGCATCAACATTTTTTATTAATTGTGCTCTGAAGAAGATATATTTCCCTGTTGAACTTTCCAGAAAAGGCGAAGTACAATAGTTCTCCTCACTGAACAATTTTTCCCTTTGTTATGGGACAGCTTATGAACACATTATTGCTTTTACTATGCAGTCCTGAAAGTGCCAGTTGGGGGAAAACATGTTTTTCAGTACTTAAAATAAAAACACCAAGAAGTTACAATAGCTTGCATGGAAGCTCCATGTATGTCCGTCTAACAAAAATAGCTTTTGAACTACAAAGACATTTGGTGATGATTACTGTTCACTGAAAAAAAAAATCACAAAATTATATTCATCTATTTCTTTTCCTGTCCATGTGTTTATCTATCATTTTACAGTTTTCAGCAGAGCAGATGTGCTATGACAGAAACAGCAGCTACAGTATTTGCCTCACATACAGAAACAACAAGCAAATGTGACTCATATCCTGGATTACATTAAGCAAAATGGAAGTGTGACAAAAAAAATCTGTTAGTCTAACAACAAATTTTAACTGCAAACTAAATTGAAATTCATTTGTTTAAAAAAGTGTTTCCAAATGTTAACTCACAGGTTTATACAAGAGTATTTGCCAAAAATGTTAATGTTCTGAAGTGAACTCCTGTTTGTAATGAGGTCACTAGAGTTTTGTCATGGCATCTGGGGGACATGCGTCCATCTTGGTCCTTTATTTGCACAGCCCCCACCCCAGATTATTTACACATTTTAAATACACCAAATAAGCACTACGCTTTAACTTGACTTTTTTTAAAAATAACATCTGTAAAGCTGGCAACACAATTAAGGATTTGTCTATAAGAGATTTAATCAATAATTATCATTCAATGATAAGCTGCAGAAACCCAGGCTTGAAATAGGAGCTATTTGTCAAAGAGCAAACTGAAATGTCTTTTACTTTAACATAAGCAGGTCCACTGTTGTTGACCTATAAAAACTTTGTTTGCTATTATACTTGCTGGTGAACGAATCATGCGGAAAGGTGTAGAGGAAATGAGCCGGCGTGTTCCCCAGGTGATATAAATGCTTTATCAAACTGATCCTGCCTTGTTATGTAAACTACACCAGGTACCATTCCTTTTAAACAGAGAGATAAACAGATCTAATATGCTTCAGGGCATCATGCTTTATGCATGAACTGCTTTTTATTTTTATATTAAAGATTTTCTTGACACAGCCCTTCGCAATGAAGGAAAGCTCGGCTATATGTCTTAACTACAACCACTGCAGCACCTGCAAGTTCAAAGTACTGAGAATGATATTCCCTGATCAGGTAGTCCCATGCTAACTTATTTAATTAATTCTTAATAAACAATTATTTTTTTAGTGAAATACCTCTTGTAATGAGAAAGTCTGTCTCAAAAGATAAATGAAGTAATCCTCTGAGATGGAATTTATAAAAAAATCACTTGATCTACCCGTCTATTTACAATATTTAGCTACCAACTCTTTGCTTTCAGTTGTCTGATGTGTCACTTGTTTTCTTATTTACTATACAGTTTTCAATCTGAGATGATATCAGATATAACGTTTTTAAATTTACCAGGAGTAATATCCAGTTTCTTTTTACAGCAATATGATTAAATTCTGCTTTTGGTTTTCATGGGAGCAAATGCAGAATACTACCAAAGATTTTTCTATAGTTAAGATTTATATACAGAAACAAGACAATTTAGTCATCTGACTTAAAATTGAGACATACAATATGAAACCGAACACATTTATGTTCTCATTTCAAAAAGTGGACCTACAACCTACAAAGTACTACAATCACAAGGATCCACTTTGAGAATCGTGTACACTTTTAGCCTAATATATTACTAAAAAGTGTTTGTTTATGGTTTAATATTCAACATCTTCCTCTGAAACTCTAAGGACAGCAATTTTTTTAGAAATGCATATGCAGAAAGAGGGGAAAAGTATTATGGATATTGTTATATACACAGAAATATATATTTATTCCACATAAACCAGGATTTTAAGTACACTTCCCAGTCTCAATGTAGTCTTAATTATGGAGTCATTAGTGAAACCTTTGTTATTTACCTGCTTCTAGAGACAGATTTGCATGCTAGTGATGTGTGTATTAAGTGGCTTTCGCATATCCTCCTTCTAAGTTTTGCTAGTTTCCAGTTCCTAATTGCAACTCATTGCTCAAAATGGTTTAAAAGCATTATTGTATTATATTCAACCCAAGAAGTGTAACTAGTCTCAGGCTGATAAGATTAGTAGATTTAGTCTGACTTAGTTCACATTTTCTTTGCTGAAAAAAATTCATTGCTTGATAAAAGTTTCTGTTTTAGCAAACACAAATGCACAAAGGTAGTACAAGCAGCATATTTTTAATGCTGAAGGTATCAGATTAACACATGGAAAGTGGGTAATACAACATTCTTCACTAAAAGTCTGGTTTATTTGTATTCATAATGTAATGTTTACTTCAAGACGTATTTTCTGGAGACATGATGCTTTCCTTCCCTTTATTCCATGCACTACTCAAAATAGAAAAACTAATGAAATTAAACTATCCGTAAGTCTTTGTTGTGGATGGACTGAATTATAACTTTTTAATTTAGTCAAGTAAAGAATTATTACAGTAGGACTCTAGGGCAGGAATGTGTTAATAAAATCATACTCTCTGCCTTTTCATTTAAAATAATCCCCTTGAGCTGATTAAATGAAATATCACTTGTTTAATAACTGACAGAACATTATTTTTAAGCAGAAATGTTTTGCATATCTTCCTATCCTATTTTTAATTCCAGGCACAAAGTAGTGAAGGCACTGACATCACACAAAGGGAGTAGAGTTTAGCACTTGGATATAGTTTGTCCTGTCATAGTGGCATCTATAATTTAGTGTGAAGCAGTGAGGTAGACAGAGCATTATCATTAGAAATCATCCTGAACAGGGATATAAAACACAGTCGCAATAACACTTGTCAGAAAGGTGACTGCAGTCAAAACTAATATCCAAGAGTTTCAAGATAAATGCTGACACTGCAGCCATCTTACAAAGACTATTATTGCTCAAAAAAACCTGAAAAAACAAAGCCAAACTGTGAACCTTCCTCAGAGCAAAAAAGTTAGTGTGAATTTTGTATCTGGGGTGGCATAAACTTTGTGAGATTTACAGTACGTAAAGCCCTTCTTTACCTGAATAAGGTACTTTATGATGCTTCAGAGAAGGATTGGATAGTCTTTCTGTCTTAATGACTTTAAGCTATCTAAATTTCTTCCTTCACCCTGTCCCCATTATCCGGAGTGCATGACTGCAATCTTTAGAACAGGTGATTAACCACTGCTTCCAGGTTCAATCCCCCTCCATGCTATCCAATTCCCCAATTTATATTCCTCAAACAACACGTGATTTTCCTAGTCTTTCCTTTTAGACTCATCTCTGGCTCAGAATGCAGCTGTGTTTTTATAGCCTTTTACTACTGATTTTGTAAACTGCAAAGCCATGGGGAAACTCCAAAATCAAAATTATAGTCTTGACACTTGGAGGTAAGTATAGTAACTTCATTATGTGTGTTTATTTAGCGGTGATATGCATATCTCAATATGATGATAAACAAATGCACAATAATGCTGCCTTTTTAACACAATGATTCATTGTTCAATGTCTTTGCAGATGTACTGCAGGACAAGATACAGGTGCTGTGTAGAAGGCATTTCTTCTGCTGCCTGCAACCTCTCCTAATCAGAGACACAGAACAGGCAAAATGGCTTGAGGGTCTAGAGAGCTTAGTATCCCAGACTAGGTGGCATTCCAACAGTCGCCATCACTGCTGAGAAATGGGACGAAAATGAGGAATGCCTGTTACAATCTCTAAGTTATTTTGCAGACCCCAGCCATTTTCAGTGCATAACATATTCGGAATCTGATGTTTCTCATTTACTAACCACCATTTTCCAAGGTCTATTACCTTTTGCCTAAAGAAAGAAGGAGTAGTTTCTTCAGAGATGAGATAAGCGTAACGAGTGAAATGACCAGCTTGCAGAAGCTCGTAAGCTATATCATGCAGTATGACGTAGTATTACAGAAACTTAGCCATAAGCACCATAAGACTTATCTTGTATTGGTCTCAGCAAATGTTTTATTTAATGAAAAATAAAGGGATGTAGAAGACTCCTCATTACTAAAGGACGTGAAAGGACTGGCTTACTCAAACAACTCTCTCTGATTATAGATAATGACAAATGTCTCCAGAAAATTTCCAGAAGACCTGTTGTGCAGCATTAGATAATAATGTGCATGCAGAAAACCTTTCTTCCTTAAATTACCAATTGGTATCTAAATCAATTTAAAGCACAAAACACTCCTCTATAAAAAAAGTTTAACTGAACTTAGAAGAGAATGCTATTGCCTTATATAAATGCCCACATATTTAAAAAGTCTTCTCTGTTCTTGTCTGCAGGAATAGTGCAATGAGTTCCACACGTCCACAGTGCTTGACAAATATGCTTCCTTTTACCTGTTTTGCTGATCTTCCATACGAGCTTTACTGAATGCATTTTTCTCCTTACAAAAATATACCTAGAGTATTATGAGGAAAATTATTCTAGTCTTTTATATCTTTCCTCAGAAAGAAATATTCCTATACCTCCAGTGCTTTTTGCGATTCAAATCTAAAGCCATTTCATACTTCCTGTATCATGTTAGGAATGTGTGTTAACAGAAATAACACATATAAAACCACATCATTTTTAAATGTAATTTTACTATGGTTTTCCAAAACATTTTTGTAACTCAGGAAAATGTCTCTCTCCTAGGTAATCATTGCTACCCTGCAGCATTCCAGCTTTTTGGTTGCCATTTTATATCGTATACAACTTAGCAGCTTGGCCATTTCACTGTTCCTTTTTTGATTGTTTGTTTGTTTGGGTTCTTTGGGTTTGGGGTTTTTGGTGTTATATGCCATCTAGACCTGCTGATCTGCTGCTCCCAAACAGAACAGTTTGTTTGGATACCTTCCTTTCTGAAATCTCAGGTTTTGATTGCAGTGTTTTCGTTTACCTTGGCAAACAATTGTAAAATCTCAGTGTCGTTTGTGGTTTAGACTAATGTAAAGAGCACAAACTACACTGCCTTTACTGCATACAAATTCAGTAAACTGATCGGAATATTTTTATCTACCAATAAATATACTTTCTTGTTTTTTTTTTCACATTACCCACATTACTTTTTAATTTTGGCCTTTGGTCTCCAGTTTACCACCTTGCATTTAAGTACCCTACTTGATATATGCCTATTGTCTTCATGGTGATGGATTCATAGTTTTTCTGAAATATGTGTATTTCACAATAACTTCAGGAACTTTACCATTTAGAGAGTCATTACTACTCTTAGCAAGTTCAGAGATGATGCCATTCAGCTGTCATTACTTAAATGAGTTTCATAACAAATTTATAGATTACAGTTTCCCAAAATTGGCTAGTGAATCTATGGACTACAATTTCCCAGTATGGGTTACATTCAGCTCTTTCTTTTATTTAAAATATTCCGGCTCACTTGGCATTAGCAGTGGTAGTTTGTGATGTAAATACTTTTAGTTACAGCATCATATTGAACACAATTACATTGGAAGCTCAACTTTAACTGTTTTTTTACCAAAATCCTTTATAATATAAATGATTAAAGTAGAAAATAGACACAATGCTCCTTAGTCATTAGCATTTGTGTAGCCAACATGTCTGAACAGGAACCACTTGCATTGGCTGCAAGGCTTGGGATTTCTACACATACGTAGAGCAGAAATAATTTTAAAGACTTCATTCTGACCTCAAATTATCCCATAAATATGTCATAATGTGTAAGATCTCACACTATCCACTGTTTCCAACTGGTGGAATCTTTTTTCAAGAATGTCTGGTTTCATGAAATTTAAAATAAACATAATGTTTTGGGATGTGTCATCACTGTTAGCCAGTCAAACAGAAAGACCTAATAAACACAAGGTGTCAAAACCCGACTGTTCTCTTTGAAGCATACATATTGTGCATTGTAAGAACTATTATTTAAGACAAAAACATTTATATGCAGATATTGGCAGGGGAATCTTCAAAATTACAGAAGATTTAAAAAATATTTTCCCTTATGTGCAGGTATCAACCTGCCTGCAGACTGTAGATGCAAGTTAAACTCCTGAGTTTGTTTCCGAAAAAAGAAATCTCACAGTGCAAAACTAGGATATGTCATATATATAAAATGGAAGCTATAAAGCAAACATATACTGAATTCCTTTGCTAGCAAAAAAGAGTCTAGATTTACAGTAAATTTATTTTCCTTCATAGCTTGAAAACTGCATTAAATAAAAAAATTAAGTTAGATGGAGAGGAATAAATTTAATCAAAACACTGTTAGATAAAAAAAAAATTGAACTTAGTAGTCTACAGCAGCTACTGGGAAGAAGAAAGCTGTTGTTATTTACCAAAGCTAGTAGCACTCATTGTTTAAAAATGCAAAGATAAAACCCCAAACTTTGCTAAATTATCTACAGTATTTAATGTGGCAGATATTATTTTGTTGTAATGATTTTTTCTAATTGATTGCTTATAGTTCTATTTCACATGGGAAATAGTCGAACAGACATATTTAAAATTATGTTGTTACTGTAAAAGGAAAGCCTAAAAAGAAGATAAAATTATCATGGACATGTAAGCAAGAAGAGGTCCTGATGTTAAAAAAGTGCTCACCCCCACTGTAATAGTTTAGCATTACGCACAACACTGGAACGATTTCATTACACAAGTCAGAGACTTGCATTGTCTATGATTGGGATTTTGGACCAAGAACTGCTATTGCAAAATATCTGGGAATCACAGAGTGGAAGGAGATTTCATTTGGTTGTTGAAATTGATAACTGTAAAAATGTGAATGCATAGAATAAAAAATGCTAAGGTTTCTCTCTGCATATCCTAAAATTATCACTGTTCAAAAAGAATCACATTCCAGATCAATTTGATCTGTTTCTTGCAGTGTATGGAACAATAAATAGCAAAGCACATTAGGTGATTTTACAAGCATTACAAGAGAGAGCTGTGCTAATCAATTGCTTTTGTTTGTTCTTTCTTTTGCCTTTATCTTGAATGTTAAAACAGAAAACAAATCATAGTAATCATATTTCTCAGAAGTCAGTATCATTTACTTTCAATAGACTCAGTAACACTGTTTTTAAACCTTGAAAGCTAATAAACATGGATTTGTAGAATTAAAAATATTGAACAATTGGAGAAATAGCAACTCTCAAAATTAAAGTTTTATAGTCCAAAGTTGAAGATTGTGTTCCACAGTTTAAATGTTTCATATCTGACATTTTCAGACTCTACTAAAATGTGACGTTTGATTTTGATTTTTCAACCCAATACAACTTTTTGAGTTTGGTCTTAAAATCCAGACGCTACTAGCTCAGATTCATTTTCGTATTAAAAGTATCTCCAATGCCTACCTAGTGATATTTCCTAAATGCTTTTTAGTCCACTACACGAAAAAAACCGCAGCTTAGAAATAATACAATGGTCCTACAATGTTGATCACAGTCTTTGATATGATTAACACAAGCTTCCTGTATGACATGTACTAAAGGAAACTTGAATTTGAGTGTAGGTTGTGCTATTACAGCATAAAGTACACAGAGGTAACTGACTAAAAACAAAACTGGTATAGTGTTTGGATAGCAACTCAACACAAGTCAAGTAATATTCGAGTCATCTTCTCTTGCACAGCTATGGGGTGCCAGTAGGTTGTTTTCCTATTATCACTAGAATTCACGCTTTATATTCATACTCAAGAGAGGAGCTAGTCTTTACAACTGCACAATAAAATATAAGGGTTTTTTGTCCAGTTAAGGCCACTGCACATTGCTGGAGCTATCAGAAGTGGCAATTATGAGGACATCTATGACCAGGAGCAGTTTCTATTAAAATGCATCAACAGATTAAGCTGTAGCAGTAATTGCAGAGAAGTAAATTCGCATGTGAAACTTGTCATTTGAGTTAACACATTGTTCTTGATATTATGGGTGGATTTAACCGCCCTAACTTCATAATTAGACCTGGTAATTTCAAAAGATCCGGGGCCAAACTCACAGCTGATCCACAACTTTAAAACCAAGGCGGCTATGCTGATTTATACCAGTTAATTTTCGAGGCTATTGTGTGTTGTTTTCATTGATATCTTGTCGAATTTCATATATACTTGTCGAATAAGATGCTGAGTAAACACAGGTTAATAAACTCTGAATCATGCAAATGCACAATATGTGTTTAAAGAGAAACAAAGTTATTATCTGGAATCTATATACATCACAGACCATTAAGATGTAAGAATATTAGAATACAAGGATATCAGTCCCATCAGTGAAGATAAAATGAACGCAATCAGCCTGCACAGTAAGTACTTTCAGAAGAAGTTGAGAAATGGTGACTCAAAATCCATGACTATTAACTGTAAGACAGCAATATGGTAGGGAACTCTCTTGCATTGGCAAGGGGAGAGATAAGTTGACCTAATGGTTCTTTTAGATTTCTAATTTCTCTGATTCTAAGTCTTGGTATTTTCCAGAAGAATGCAACTGCTTTCTAGGGCCTCTGAGACATAAGGATTTAGGCAATTCCTTCCTGTAAATAACACTGATTTTCAAACAGTAAAAATTCAGGCTAGAAGGGGACAGTAAGCCCAGTTTAATAACATCTAAGCTCTGGCACAGCAGAAACTCTTTTTTCCCCCTACACTTTTCCTACTGGAATTTAATTAAGATTGACAAAGCACTAACTCTAAATCAGCAAGGAGATCCTTAGATCCATTTTGCTGTCAAATATACTTTCCCTGCAAATGGCAGGAGTAACACATATCATTTCACAGATAATGTTTTAATATCCTGCATTGAATAAAACTTTTTTTTTTAATCAAGTTGCAATGGTAGCACTAAACTACACAAGGGGCTTGGGGGTTGCAGATGGCTGCATTACTCTAAATGTTCAAGCTTGACTGACCCATTTCATCAGCACTGTCAGAGCCTTGCACTGATACATGTTGACAACATTTAATCTTAAAAAATTGAAAGAAATGAATTAATATGCAAATTTCATCAGCTTTGTAATAAAAATGTCCTTGAAAAAAAACAGAGAACATGACCCCATAGGAATAGTGTGAATTATCCCAGCTCAATTCTTTAAGTTAGTCAGAGGTATGTGGGTCCACAAGGAAATCAGTGCAGATTTGACTTGGAAATAATTATGATGAAGAACAAAACACAAGCAGGTTGAATAAACGTAACAACTTGGGAAAAAGTCTTAGTCCTGTTTGTTATTCACTTTGAATTAACAGGATTATGTTTGGTTTTTGAAAATAAAGGAACACCACCATGTAATTTTAACACCTAAGTAATGTGAAAACAATTTTTTTCTTGCTATCAATTTTATTAGGTATTAGAAACAGCTCTTGGAAAGTCAGATTTTTTTTCAATACACTTTTGGTACTGAGCAACTTAAGTAATGATATTATGCCTGCTGTGTGCAACTCAGGTAAATACTGTCATTCTTTCAAAAAAAACCAGAAGAGACATCTAAGTGTAAATCAGGAAGATGAATGGACACTTCCCAGGACATCACTGAGGACCTTTCAAATCTCTAGAAAGGAAGTGTTAAAACTCAGGAGCTGCTTCTCATGAGATAAATGCTTACTTTAGAAAAACATAGTTTCCATTTTGCAATCTAGCATACCTAGCTTGGAATCACAAAACAGCTCATTGTAACAAGCAACCTTTTCACTCAGATTGTCATTATCTGAACCAGACTTCAATTTTTGAAAGATTTCGTAAGCAGGAATGAATTGGAAACAGCTTTTTCTTAACTGCTATCGATTTGAATTCAGGTTTGCAGGAATCAAATTCTGAACATCCAACATTTATTTCAGTGCAGTCAAATAATGTTCAGAAATCAGCACAGTTCTAGTTATTTAAACGGTCACTTTATAATAATTTACCTGCTAGACCCTTATTCTGTACTTCTAGTACTAGTCATACTGTTTCAGCCTCTGTCCACAGCAACCCAAAGTCCACAGCTAGTGCTCTGCTCAGCTTCTCTGGGAGGTAATCACATAATTATTCCACTTTCTTAGTTTAGCATACAGCAGTTTTTGAACATAAGGTTTGCAGAAATTAACTCAATCCTGCACTTAGACTGCTTGAGAATTAGTCCAGGTTGGTATGTTTTAACAGCATGTTTTTGAAGTCAAAACCCACTACAAATGAGCAACTTCACATAAAAAGTAAAAATAACTACTGTAATAGACTGTAAAACTCAACACAATCTTTCAGAGCCTCTAAAATAAGCTGTCTGATTTTATAGTTCCATGGAAGACAGACATACTGAAATACAGACTATGATCAACCAAATTAATCCACTCTGTAAGCTTTTGTGGTTTTCTACAAGTCTTTCAAGTTTCTCCTTTCTCTTCTAATCTACAATCAGTAAAATCCTACTTTTATAGTGCCCTTTGAACATGTATGCATAAAATGAATAACCTTGCAGTTTAATTATGCAGTATCCATCAGTTTTGAAATGATGCAGATAGAAAAAGAATAAAACCTCTTTAAGAATCCAAAATTAATATATGTCAAACTCAAGCTATATCTTACTCTTCTTGCAACATTTCTCTAAAATAGATGTTCTTTTAACACCTGGCATATCAAGACCCATTGGAAAAAAAAAAACATTTGGTTAACATGCTGCAGAACAGCACTCTCTTTTCCAACTCACTTCAGGCTATTCTTGAAAGATCTGAACAGTTGTATAATAATGAAAAATGTGCAATACTTGTGGGGCACTGCTTGTGCACACATACCTCCGCCCACGCATTCATCATTCCGCAGGTATTGTCAGTGAAAGTTTAATTGCATAAACACTCTGTAACTGTCCTGTCATATTTCTTGTCAGTCTGGATTCCCTCTCCGGGCTCACTATCTCACAAAACTATAATTGAATTGCTACCAAATCACAAGAGGGCCCCAAAAAATAAAATCTTTATGAATAGAATTTGTTTCCTATCAGAAGTTTTGACAAATTGTGGCAGAGGAAAAGCCTTAGTGATAATTTCTGAGTTTATTCTAAATCCAGTTATTTGCTGTTTGCTCTTATCTGTTCTTTAGAATTTTTAAAGCCCCAGTGAGAAAGATTCCCAAAGAGCTCAACAGTAGTGTTTTTCCAGGTCCTAAAGAGGACAGTGAGAAAAAAAATATATTGAAAAAGCTGTATTAGCCATTGTTATGGCTAAGTACTGCTTAAACTAAAGAGAAATTGAATTAATTTTGAATTACAGTGAATATCATCCAATAAACATCTTCCATGTGCCTCCACGGTTACTTTATTTATTTATCCAGTTCAAATAACAGCTTCTGCAAAATATCTTGCTTTCAATGTGTAACCTGTATCTGTTATTAATTTTTTCTTGTGTGATGTTTCCATGTAGATCAGATTCCTGAGCAGATAATGAAGGTAATGACCAAACAAACTTAAAACAAAGGTTTTACACATAGTTTACTCGTGCTGCTGTGAAACTAGAAAGCAAATTAAAATATAATTGATGTTAATATTTTCAGAAAAATGCATCCCATTAGACTAGAATTTACTCATTTTAAGCTGAAGTTGATATTTTCCTGATAAGCATTTTGATTTTATTCTTAGTGAGTCCCAGTGAATGGCTGAAAATTATAAGTCTAGTAAAAACTTGAAAAAAGGTTCATTCTACTTTAAAATTTTATTAGCAGCAGATGCATTAGGAACATAGACTAATGAATAACTTTAAATGGTACAGAACTTCAACTGGATTGACAACTGTCTGATTGTTTATGTTTTTTAAATGTGCTTATCAAAATCACATAGGATTGATGGGTGTTTTTAGATGAAGTTATGTTTTTGCAAGAGACTTAATTTAGGACTAAGGTTAAGGCTGAGGATAAATGAGTGCATTAGATGATTAAAGAACATTTGTCTTGTGGGACACAAGTAATTTGTTTATGACACTTTCAAAACAGGCTGTAAAACAATAACAAAAAGCACAGGTTTTAGCCAACCTCTCTCAAACATAAACCTTAAACTAAAACTAGTTGTTTTTATGCGGAATTACAAAATCTATCACATCATTAAAAACATGTTTCTAAGATATATGATTTAAGTACAATTGATGATAATGTTCAAGATACTATTTTCTACCTTTTTCTCTTTTTTTTTTTCTCCCCCCTGGTTGAAATGTCTCTGAATAATATTTATTCTTGGCTGAAGATTGGTGCGGTGCAGGGTGGGAGAATGAGATTTCTCACTCCTTTGCAAATAATTTTATTAAATAGATTATTTTACTTTGCTTTTTTAAAATTTTTGTTTTGGCTTTTAAAATAGTACTATCATTATTCCGATGTTCTCACTAGGAGGAAAACCATTATTATAAGAAAATAGATGCCTCAGGAGAAATAGAACGGAAAATACAAAACTAAAGCCTTGATCTTTTGTGCCTTGGTCACTGATTCAAATTTGATTTAGGTAATCAGTTAATTAGTATCATCATTTGGCAGCCTATTTGGACTGGATTGAGGGACCGACACACTTTCCATGCCAAAAAGTTCATGAAAATGGATACTAATTGGCCCTACTGAACATATTCACAGGAAAGCACTCAGAGTTCGGGCAGGGCATGGTCAGTGAACTGCTTTTGCACCTCTATAGGTTGTCACTGGAGGGCAAGGCTGGAGAACAGCAATGAAATAGTAATGAAAACTACACTGCTGCTGCCCATGCAGTACGTGTTCTGTGGATAAACAAACAATTTCATTCCCCAGGGCTGTCTCCATCTGGCACCTATCATCAGAATGAAATTCACTTTATAAAAAAAAAAAAAGAAAAAAAGAGGAAGCTCTATATTACTGATGATAGCACAACTACACGCTTCCATGCAAAGTTCTACAAAACCTTTAAGTGTAATACACTTTGATAAACTACATTTAATGAAACAATTAATCCTAATCACCTACACTGGACTGGATTAATACCGTGTTTCAGTCTTGCTGCATTATCATCCATTAGGTGTCCGGTCTTGGGAAGGAACAACCAGTATGGATACTGGCTGCACAGCAAGCATTGCCCCCCACACCTTGTGGATCTGCGCAATAGCCTGACTGTAAAATGTCTTATCTTTCTGACTGGTGTAGATGAGTATCTCCACCACCATTACAGGTGGCACTGCTGAGTCCCTGACTATGGCTTCACTGTGCTGGGCACTGCACAGGTACAGAACAAACAGACCCCTGATAGTTGACCTGCTGCTGCTGGAGGGGTGGCAAATTCAGACTGGAAACATCAGGATTCAGGAGCACAGAAGATTCAGGGAACAAACAAGGCTGTGGATTTTTTAATTGTCCTGCAGCTGGTTGAAATTTGCTCCAGCAAAAAATATGCAATGTAACAAAATTACAGACACTGTATCTGCTTTACCTAGTGATAAACAAATAGAGACTATAAACTGATGGGCAAGTTATAGGCAATTTATAACATAGGCAAGTTATTCACAGTGGTCACAGCTGAAAAGCAAACACTATCTGAGACAAACTGCCTGGGAAAAGCCCTGAGAGCTGGAAGCAGCAAACCTTTCACACAGAAGCAATATTTTCAGGCTTTTCCCAGTGTGACTATGAATGAAATTGTTCACTGGAGGCGGACATTCCTTTTGGCCAGCTCTGCCTTTTCTGATCTCTGCCCCCTGCAGAGCTGAATCGATACCAAGTAATATCATCCTTTGTATCTCTGCAGTTTTGTGTATATAAGAAGATAGAACTGTGTAATTTTGACAAGAACAAGGTTTTAGTCTGTAGTATGATGAATTAAACATAACTGACTTACAACAAGCCAAGAGCTTCAAGCAGCCAGGTCTGATCTGCAAGAAATCTTAGATTATTAAAGTGTTGGTACTGTTCTACCCTAATATGCAAAAGAAACAGCCTATCCAGCTGCAATTAGAAGTATTAACACTTTTGAAAGAGAAATTAATATCCCCATAGATTGGGGAAATAAAGTTGTAGAGGAACACAAAATAATCTCTTAAAAATATTTGTTTAATATAATAATTTCTGATTTTATGATTCAAATGTTAAAAGGAGGAATAAACAAAATTTGTAAACCACAAAATAATTGCGTGACCTCCATTTCATTTAAAGAAGCCATCAATGAGTTTGTCACATGAAAAAAACCCAATCCACTCTAGTTAGAAAATAGATGAGTAGATGAATTTGGAAAGATATACAAAGACACACAGGACAAACTTAGGAGGAAGAAATTAAAAGAAGTTTATAGGGGTAGGGGCAACAGCTAATGGGATATGAATTTTTAACAACAAATGGAGAAAAAACAAAGTTGATTTAAGGCTATATAGGTGAATATGGTGACAGACTAAAATGACTCTTTTGTTTGGAAAAATGTGCCTTCATCTGAAACTGAGAGACAAAATTAAAATAGTTGAGGGAAGTACACAAAATAAAAACTGTGGAAGACTTCAGAACAAATCACTTGTGAGGGAAGGCTGAAATCAACATTATGGCTGTGTCCACAAATGAATGGAATGTAATCTAAATGCACTAACAAGTTACTTAAAATTACTTAAATGAGCAAATGAAATGAAGAAAAACAGGGAGACTGAATAGCACAAGAAACTCCATGAAATTATCTCCGTGAGAAGTTGCAAACACAATCATTGTGATTCTTCCAGACTAAGCTGTAGGACTGAGAACAATCCCAGGTAAGACTGGGGATATTCAGGAAGACAAGTTAAGTATTATTTCCCACAGCCCTTTAGCTGATACAGGAACACCCTCAATTAGTACTGCTAGAGACACGTGACGAATGAAACAAAAATCTTGACCTCAGAGCCCAGATCAAACAGATCTGAGGAAAGCAGTTGCAGAAATCAATAAGAGCAAGTAGAGATTCTTCAACCTACTTTGACTACAACTTTATTAAGGAGAGGAGTGCAGTAGAAGATCCATACAGACTCCATACAGACTTCTGCAGCCATTTTTTAAATTTCTTCTTTCCTGTTCCAAAAGAACTTACAGAAGCACTCTAAATACTGGTCTGTACACAGTGCAACAGCGATTTTATAAGAGTTACAGAAGAGTCAATAGAATTTGTACATAAAAAAATCAATTCTTTAAAGTATGCATTTATCATTGCACCTGGGGATCATCAGACAAAAGCAAAGGTAGGGTTTTTTTCCCATTTAAACTGATTTAGAATGCCTAATTTTTGAATATAACAAATAGTGCAATAGCTATTTTCAGGGTTTACCATGAATGTCTTGTATGCTCATATATACTTACGTATATTTACACACACACATACACATACTTATGTACATACTTTATAGCACAGTTGTGGTAGAGACTAATTTTGTATTCAATCCAACATGTAGCTATTGCAAATTATCTACTGAGTTTATCTCTGTCTACCTTGTATATACATGGAAAAAACTATATGCTTACTTGACATGTTTGAAGTGAATTCTACACTTTACTTTCATTTATTAATTACTGACAAAATGTGACAGAAGTTCCCCTTGCATAGACTGCTGTAAGATCGAAAAATTTTGTTGAAGGAAGAAAACATGCACTTATACTAAGAACCAATTTATATTTTAGAATAAAATACTATAAGTTAATCCTTCAGAACTAACTATGGCAAAGGAACCTAGAAGAACATAAAGTCAGTGTGAAATTTAGCTCTGTGGTAAACAAAGGCAGCTGAACCATGATCATTATAATGAGGGAAAAATTAGCCTCCTGCAATAGCAGTTACACGCATCCTATGTTAACAGACAGGTGAAATGACAGTGTTCTTAGGAATACTCAAATCCAGACATCTCAATATCACCAGCAAATGGCTTCTGAGAAACAAAACTTCCTTTCATCTCAATATTTGTCTTAATGTTGTTGCCATCACTACTGTAGATTTTAAAGCTGACTTGTGGCTGCAATGAAAGCAAGTGATAACATTAGCTTGCATACAAGTCATCCAGATATTATCCTATCACATAATGACTCCAAAAATCTCTCCAAGATTAATGATGATCACATAATTCCAGAAAGTCAGCACTATATATGTAGAAATATATTGGTAATAAAAACCAGTCACTGTTGTGCTTTTCCCCAGTTGGGAATCTCTCACTTTTCTTTGATTTCTAAAGGCTTCAGATCAATAACTGGAGTGACATTATTAACAGCTCCCTCAACACCTTGCCCAGCACTAATATTAAATCCATTATGCCTTCTGTTTGACATTTGCAGTACAGCAGAAAGTGCTGTAGATACAGTCAAACAGCCTTGGGAATGGGGTTGGATGCAGGGTTAGTGAGATGGCTTCCCTTGCCTGACTCTAAATTCATCTCATTGATAGAAAACTTCAGCTATTCAGAAATCTACACTAGGCAGTAAATAATTCACCTGTCAAAGCGGGGGGAAAAAAACCCACTTTCATGCTGGTTTCGCAATACATTTCCAAAGGGTCTCCAAAACCTATTTGACATTCCTTATTGTTATCAGGTTTACAGAATTTAATAGGTATCATAACACACATCACAGTGTTTCCAAATGAATCCTTTACAAGTGAATGATGTTGGAACGAGACAGTACACAGTTGTTTGGGTTGTAGTTTTAACTTTCACAGTAAGTTTAAGGCAGGTCTAATACATTGTAGGAACCATGCAACAATATAGCCTGATCAGCCCAAACAATAATTGTGGGTCAAATTAACTGGCAAATCTCAGGGTGTTACACTGGCATAGCTTATACCTATGTTTAATTCCTCAGCCTCTATTTCATACCCACTTGCTGTGGAATTCCCTCTTATGTTCTGCCTGAGCAACACTCAGGACAGAATGTGACATGGGAAGCTATGTCTAGAACACCTTTACATTGCCTATTTGTTAGTATTTAACAGCAGCTTACAGTAGCTCACAGACCAGTGCTATTTTAACTTGAATCCCCTTCTGGCTGTACTTCTAACAGCAGAAGCTGTGAACCTAAGATGTTCAGGGATGACTGTTCTAGGAACTAGAAAATCAGCCAAAAGAAATTTAAAATTCTACTTTTAGACTATCCTTGCCGGTGCACAAGAATGGATAGAAAATAGACGTAGCAGTTGTGGGCTGGTGTGCTTTTTACCTCAGGTTCAGTTAGTGCCAAGACTCTCTGACATTGTAAGTTCCAGTAGCCTGTTTGCACTTGCTGTAGATGAGTCTCCTAACTACATTTCCAGCATCTGTACAATTGAAAACTGCAGACAGAAAGAAACCGTAAGCTCTGCAAATGTAAATGAAAGAAACAGAAGGTAGTGGCACTAGTTGGAGAAACAGCAGCTCAGCAGAATGCTCTTTGACCTCATGGCAGCTTCTGACACTGACTTTAGGAAAGAACTTTGCTTAATAAGAGAAAATAAGCCAACAGGAACAACAGGTTATGTATCATGTCCTCACCCACTATGCCTTCACAAGAAGTGAAGCTCTTCTGATTAAACCTTGCTGTCATGGGAGGCAGCCATCCTTGTGATGGGACTAACACTAACACATAGCAAGGTTGCAGCTTCATTTCCCTTTGGCGTAGTATGGAGTTTGCCTTCCCTGTTGGTTTTATAGATAGGAGACTCTGACCAAAAAACTCTCAAGATTCCTGCCGAGATGTTTTAAAATGATGGTGTCTGCCATCTTTCTGCCTGGGGCTGCCAAACATAGTGTGTTTGCTTCTCAGCAGCTACAATTCACAGTTCAGCTTGGCCGCTATTGAAATCACCACTGATTTCAGTATATATTAATATCCTGGTGGTGAATGTGACAACCGACATGTGAACAAGCTGTCCGTGCTCTGCCCTCAACTTTGGTGGCATTAATCTCTGGCAGAGGTCATGGTGCGTAAGGCCAGCAGTAACCTCTTAATTGATTTTAACCAGAATCATAGTCCTAATAAATCATTCTTGTCTGAATGTGTGATGAAAGAAAAAATTAAAGCAAAAATTGAGGTGGAGCTCTCTGAGGTTCTGGGCCCTATCCTACTCTTTTGGGTTTTATTACATGTACCCATGACAAACCCTTTCCATGTTGAAAGCAGTACCACAACATACAGAAGAGTGTCTTTTTCAGTCACAGCTCTGAGCAATATTAGCTGTCTCCAGCAGGTTCCTCCGAATATTTACCCAAATTTGAGGTGAATTTTGCAATAGGGGTGAGATACATGCTGCTTTAACACCACTGCTGGCAATACCCAAATCAACAACTCTAAAACTGGTTTGGGCAGGTCAACAGGTGCTGCAGCTTGGGAGGTGCCTGGCACATGGGCACACATGAAGATTCCAGAAAAGCCAGAAAACACAAACTTCCAGCAATTTTCCAGTATTTTTGCAGTTACAAAGTGAACTGTTCATAATTTATGACTTGAATATGATCACAAAAACAATAAGAAAATACTTTAAAGAGAGATTTTCTCCTGTATACTTTTGCTGAGGGTCACAAGGAATGCCGAAGTAGTGGATTTGGAAGACTTGTACCTCAACTGAAGGCAGATGGGACTTAAAAACTTTATCAGAAGTATCATTTCCCACAGCCTAGCTCTTTTTGAGTGCACTGGAAGGAAGTTCAGTGATCAGTGAGCTGTTAATGTAGTTTTATGTTTTTAATTTCCTAAGCTTTGAAACCACCCAAAGAAACAATTTAGCTACTATGCATACTGTTGTTTGAATACGTCCAACTGGGCTTTTTAAATTCACACTTCACTGAAATGGACAGGATAGGAAAGGAGTGACTCTCCCCTACAATTAACTTGTAGTATTTGATTGGTAACAGCATTATTTTACTGGCTATTTATTTAGTCTTTTTACAGGCTTTTACTATTTCTGTTTCATTTCAATAGGAAAAAGAGTTTTAAAGTGAAAATAGAGAAATCTAAAGTTAACAGAATCATTCTTCAGTTCTGCCTGAGATATTTCTTGAGTTTGGTGGTGGGTTGTTTTTTTGTTGTTGTTGTTTTTTTGGTTTGCGTGCTTTATTTTTTTTTAATCTTCTGACATTTCTTTACAGAATATGTTGTAAGGAAGTTATACTCTTCTTGATACAAGCTCAGCACTAACCTGTGGGCAGCTGTCCTTGTGTCTGATGTCAATCTATTAACAGGAAATGCAGTTACTAAAAGTATGTTCTGCTAAGATCTGAGCAAACACACTTGCAGTGACAGACCTTCCAGATGCTAATTCTCTTCTTCCCTAACAAAGTACAGACATTCATCTCTATGAGGACCTTCCCCGAGAAAGTCTTCTAGTGTTTTTTTTAGTATTGCTTACTCCTTCTGACCATAAGAAAAGTACCTCTTCTACAAGGAAGTAACTCAGAAAAGAATATAAATCTTCTTTAAATTAGAGCAATTCTACTTATTGAGTAATTCTTTAATTGCTCATGTCTAACCTCAGCTTAGATTTGAAAAATTACAGTCAATGAAATTTTGAAGAACACATGTGAGGACGAGGTCTTTAAGGGAAATGGATTTTCAGCCTTTACTGAATGGGACACTTTCAGTGCCCTTCCAGAGTAAGGTTCTATTTTTCAAATAAGAGTTTTAAGTAAGTGAAATGCTATAGACTATACTTCAGGAACTCCATGGGTTAACTTGCTGTTGTAGTTATTCTTTGACCAAAGTTCTGTCTGATATATTTTGCTAAGTTGTCTAAATCCTGCTGTAGTATTGATTTCTCCCCTTAAAAGTTTTCACCCATTCAGTAAGCTCCAAGGACCCCTTGTCCCAGCTCAATTCATTCTCAAATGCAGCTGGGATATGTTATTCTTGACAGCAGTCTTACAGTGACTAACTGATGCTAGAGATATAAGATGGTTTTAGGAACAGAAACAGAAATGTTTCTTTACCACAGAGAAATACACAGTAGTTCTTACAGCCCTTCGATAAGCATTTTGCCCAAAGAAAGAGGTTTGAAAACAGCTCGTTTTCCATTTACTGGGCACTTAACAGTAGCTACATTGAATTTATTAGAAGTACAGCAATGCCATTATAATCCCAAGACTGCAGAACCATCAAAACTAATGAAAAGAAACAAGTAGAGATATAGATAAAGAAAATTAACCATCCTGGCAGCATGGTCCAGACGTTTTCTTTTCACAACAGCAGTCTGTAAGGTCGGTTCTACATCAAGGCATTCGAATTACCTTAAAATGTGCCCTGTTAATATTAAGCTGAATCGAAGGTTTCAGGGCTTTCAATCAGAGAATACACTCACTGAGGGGCCAGTCTTGAAAACAACTATTCACATGAGTGAAATTTTTTGTCAAACATGTATTCTGAAAGTGTGCCCTTAAACCTAATTTTTTTGTGCTTTGCTACCCAGTAGGTATGTATCTTTAATTACTCCCATTATCTTCAGTCTAATTTCAGAGAAATATGTCTGCTGCTTGAAGAAAAACACTTCTTTATATGGTGCAGTATCACTGCTTCTTAGGTTAGCTTAGTCAGTTATTTCCTTCTATTATAATGCCAAATGTTATTTAGATTTCAGTCATTTAGTAATGCTACACTGAACACATCAAGGATTCTAAAAAATTCCATACCTACTAGCCGTCTCTTCATTTTCATAATAATCACATATTGATATCCTTTTTTTCCCCAAAATCACACACACTGTTATTTAAAAAATATCTTAGTATCTTACTGTCTTAACACAGTTAAAGAGATTATGATGCAATGAACAGCAGTCTTCAAAAACATTCTTTCTTGTTATTAAGATACAGAAAATCTAGTTAAAATTCTTTCAGCTTTTAAGGAACCATAAGGAGCTTTGAGATGTAAAGCTTGACACTAACTTTTTAACAAACTCCCTCGGAGCTATCATCTGCATTAGTGAAGATATTTAGTTAAAGGTAGCACCCTACCCTGCTTTATAGAAATCTATCAGTCAATTATATGTTGTTATTCACTGCAATTTGACAAAACTGCAACCAAGGATTTACATAACAAGAGAAGTATATATATATTTTTAAGTAACAATTCATTCCTCTCAGTCATGTAGAAAGAATAGAGGCTGAATCTTTCCAGCCTGAATATTTTAGGCTTGTAATGGCATTGAATGCAAATGGTAGTGTTGAAAATCTCATGTTCTGGTTGAGAAAAATGTTAAAATTCCAATACAAATCTGCACTTCTGATTGCTTATAAGCAGTGGCCCTTGAGTTTAAGATTAAGCACATTTGGAGAAAAGCAAAGGTCACTAGTGGTACGAGGAAAGTGTCAAATGGTGAAAAAAGAGAACTGAAACAACCACTTTTATTTTTTAAAGTTTTTTACCTATACACTATAACAATCTAAGTGGAATAACCTTATTTACAGGCTATATG